>OX621198.1:12226368-14626368 GCA_951640565.1 Petrophora chlorosata | reverse complement strand
TCGGCCGACAGTGCCAATCATCTTTCCTAAGCTCTTCAAACCTGTAGTATCCTTACTCGGAATCACCTATACCAGCTTTTTCCAAATCACATTCTTGATTTGGGCTAAATTCAATCAAGTCCATAGACGGTTACCCACATTAAAATTAGACAATGTAAAATGTCTATTATATTTTCGGGTTACAATTCATAAATGAATAACCAAAAAGGAATAATGATAATATTAATATACATTACAAAGAAAAAAAAAAAAAAAACAGTTAAAGAATCCAAACATAAATTATAACCGCAAAATGGTGATAATTTTCTTATTGAAAATACGTTATTTGGTAATAACAACATTTTACTGTGTCATATATAATTAGTAACGGACGTTACTCGTATGTGCTGGAGATTTACCCTGACACTTCTTTTAACTAGGTGGAGTATCATGTGTGATAATACGATAAACAAGAGCCAGTAATTATTTTTCCCATTTTAAAAATTGACGAACAATATTAACAATGGGCAACTGGCGTCATGGTCATTCTTTACTAGAACAGTCAACCATAGTATCCTTTGTTCCAATCTCTGGCATGTTAAGAACCAATACTATTTTATACATATCATGTCAGGAAACAAGTTAGCCTTTGCACTTCAACCAGAAACAGACAAAATTATTCTAAATTTTGTTTCAAATATATTCCCAACGATGACTATTCCAAATTACAACAAAATAAATGGCAGTTTCACTAGCATTGTCAACAGGACGATGTGTTCAATCACCATCCTTTATATAGAATGTATGAAATCGTAACCAATTACGCAGTAATTTCTAATAGATTATAAATTTGCCGGGAACAGTAACTTTTGTCATACAAGCATATAAGTTGTAAGGCGTTTGTTGCCTTTACTTTCGATCAGAGGCAAAGTTTGAACTTTTTTGTCATGAAAAGAAAACCTTGTATATAATACGAGCATCTCGTTAGAAGGTAGATAGATCAAAAGGATTATATGTGACAGTTGAATAAACACTGCGATTTTCTCTGCATACTTGTGATGCATAAACCTTAGCAGCTTACTTACGGAGTCTTCTATTGACCTTATCAAATAAGCTGCCGGATAATATGTGTACTATTTTGCTAAAGCGGTGTAGGATTCTAACTAAATTATGTTAAATCATAATTTATATTATACAATTGTTATTAAAATATTACATATATGTGTTGCCCATATAAGTAAATATTTTTACTCTGAGGAACATGAAAATTTCGCAAAAGCTCTAAACATCTACCTTGTGAATTATATAAATCTCGAGGATGCAACGGCGAAGTATAATTGATGGTTAAACAAACTTACCAAGTGAAGTTTGACCGTAATTATACAAGCCGTTGCATCCGAAGAGATTTATACTAATAACCCACCCGTGCCCTAATTTGTTGTCACAAACCCTTACAAATATTAAGTACCTACTAGTAGTTTTATTTTTCCTGTTTTGTGCCCTTAAGATTTTGCGAAATGTTGTTGTCTCTAAATCAAATGAGGTGACAGAGCTTAGTTGCGCCCTCTAGGGCGGGAGTTGTAAATAAGTCATTTTGTGCTTTTTATTTTTGACAGCTCTAAAATTGTGCTTGATGCCCAGCTCATGGAGTGGAACTACCTTGTGAATTATATAAATCTCTTCGGATGCAACGGCTTGTATAATTACGGTCAAACTTCACTTGGTAAGTTTGTTTAACCATCAATTATTATTGAATTATTATGGAATGAAAACAACCAATTCGTTTCCATTCGTTGTCGATTAATAAAAAAAATAATTCTGTAAAATAATACAACCTATTTTGCGTAAATGAATTCTGCTGCTGATAAGAAACAAAAAGCGTATAATTGCAATAACTAATTATGATCTTCATACAATTCTGCCTAAGATGATATAAATAAAATAAATTATTAACGCGAAGACGAAATCTGTTGCTTTTATGAAAAAAAATGTATGGTCATAATTTGCTTAAGTTGCTGCTATAACACTATAACAATCTATTTAAGCCATAGCGAACCTGAACGTGTTTAATATACCTACTAAAGGCTTATAGTACCTACTTATGTACTTTAAATACATAATTACGGTACTTATTATATGTGTATATATATATATATATATATATATATATATATATATATATATATATATATATATATATATATATATATATATATATATATATATATATATATATATATATATATATATATATATATATATACGTATGTTATGTACTTTTAGTAACTATGGTACTTATACCATCGCACTGAGCAAGGGATTTATATTAAATCTAGCTGCGCCCCGCGGTTTAACCTGCGGTTTCCCGGGACTTTGATTTATTCATACTCCAGATCAATTAATTATTATGATTACTACAGATATTTTTTTTCAGTGCTATGCTAACCATTAACGAGGCCCTTACTTTCGAATGTTATATTATTGTTGCCTTCCAATGATATTTTATGTTATTAATGTTATATCGTGCGGGTAAAAAAATACAAACTTTACTATTTATTTATTTTTAGCCGTGGTTGTCCCACTGCAGAGCAAAGGCCTCCCCTACCCTCCTTACATTCCTCTCGGTTTAATGCTTTTGCGGCTAATTCTAATAGGAGTCCAGCTCATTATTACCAATCATCATTTTTAATACAAGGTATGGCAAAATTTCAAGGAAAGTAGTTCAAAGTTCAATTTCTCAATAAAAAAAAATATGAACGTAATCAACCCTTTTTCCCATCATATTTCAAATCAATTTTTCATTTTTACCCTGATGATCCTATATTTATAACATATCCAATACATTAATCTGGATGTAATAATTTCATACGTATACGTAATACAATTAATTACAGACGGACAGATCACGATCCTGCAGACTTCGCCAAACACGGTTCTGGTCATGTACAAACAGTATACCTTCTCTTACGTCAACAAAACTATGAGGTACCTTCGATGTTCCCGGAGGTTACGAGGGAAGTGCCCAGCGAAAATGACAGTCGATCCACTGACAGGCAAAGTAATAAACGAGTACTTATTTCATAATCATGACCCTCCAACGGTAACGTTGAATGCTTATGGGTATTATGAAAAGTTATATTAGTTGAACTATTTTGGAATATAAAAAGGAATTCTGTCTGTTCATTTATTTATTTATTTCACCTAATATTCCCAGATAAGTGGTTAATTTTTCCCCAAGATACATAAAAAGTTCGCATTATCAACAATATCCCGAGATAGTGGGAATCCGGGCGTGAAAACAAGAATGGTTAATGATTTTGTTACATTGTTTTTTTTTAAATTAAAATGCAATTATAAAATAATCGCGATACCAAAACGTAATCATTAACAAGGTTTTTCGGGAAGAAAAAATTCGACCACCGGCTGGGACTCGAACCCACAACCCAATATTCCCTCAGCGCGGGACGCTCTACCAATTGAGCTACGGTGGGCACCAACTCGAGTGTCGAATTTCTTCTTCCGTTATTTTACCGTCTTAAGGGTGACGGAAAAACCTTGTTTGAGTTTTTCGCTTGGCATTCGTTAATGCTTAAAAATATTATAAGAATCATTAACAGTACTTCAGACCGATATACAGTGATGTTTGCGTACTACTGCTTGAAGGTTTGGCGGTGTACGTTGTGAATGTTTAAAAGTGAGGCATAAATGAGTTTCGAAAATTTTATGTGAGTCTCGCGATTGTGTAATGAAATTTAAGGACGGTGCATTAAGTACTTATACTAATGTACGTATTTTTATTTCATTTATTCGTATTTCCATACTTTAAACATAAAAGAACATGGAAGAAATCTATCTCTGCGTTAGTGATATATTGTATATTCATACTCACTATTAAATATTTTTCAGTGAAAATAATACCCATACTCAATAACAGGGAGCTGTATATGTACCAAAACTACACGTACTCACACAAAGACGCTACTAGGAGGATCCTATGCTGTTCCAGTCGACAATCCATGAAATGTCCCGCAACTATGAAGCTGGACAAAGATGAAAAAGCGATACTGAAACGGGAAGGTTACCATACTCATGCCCCTCCGAAGTACCATATCACTAAGCAAGGGATTTATATTAAAATCTAATAGGACTTACCAAACGTACAGGCTTGTTGGTTCCATTATCTCATTGATTACGTAAAAAAATCCTCTCTCTACGAGGACGAGTATGAAGAAACTTGTTATCATAGGCAATGTTAATGTGTTGTGTTGTGGAGAATCGTAATTAGATTTAATAACGGTTCTCTTAAACCGTGTGATTTAAAATTGTGTCATTGAATGGATAAAAAATATTTTTTAGAAAAAAACAAAAACCGACTTCAATGTATCTTCGAAGTCCAAGGTCACATATCGATTAAATTTATATGGGACCATTTCGTAGCTATACTGAACCCAACGCAAAAATAACTTTCCAAATCTGTTCATAAATGACGGAGTTCTGAGGTAACAAACAAAAAAATATACAATCGAACAGAGAACCTCCTCCTTTTTTGAAGTCGGTTAAAAATAAACCACGAATAAGAATCAGCATAGCCTAAATATTAGGCTCAAAAGAACCTGCCTATAATATTATAGAATTCACTCACATATTACGTAAGTGATGGAAAAAAATAGTTTGAAATCAAATCAAATCATCATTTATGCATTTGCCAGAATGTAATACAAAGCAGATAGTAATAATTAGAATTAAAATCAGTAGATACATTCTACCATAACAATGGTATGCAAACATTTATTTCAGATTTTGATTCTGTTTTTTCATGTTAGGTTATCAAGACATTTTAAGTTGTTTGATTTTTATGATTTCATATTGGTTCAGATTTCGTTTAGGGTTAAGTGTCTGGGAATATATTATTTGTGTAGAAAACTTTGTTTCATGTCTCTAGATAAATCGACATATTCATAGATTATCGTGACAAAGATGCTTGGAACATTCCACTTCTGCAAAGTAACCAACTGGTACATAAGAAACATAACATTGTAAAATCCCAAAATAATTGAAACAAAATCTCTAAAAAAAAATGCCCCTCAGTTTCTTGCCGTATCTTCTGAGTAGTGGTTCTTTTTCCGATACGGTGGTAGAATCATTGTGATAATTTGACGTTCATAAGTGCGTCTGTGATGCCAAAATGATTAAAGAGATTTTGATTTTGATTTTGAATTCTGTTAATTATCACGAATTAAGATTATCATTTTTTTTTTATTTAATGTCGTGTCACAAAATGACACTTCATTAACATTACAATCTAGCCTAATAAGGCTAATAAGTAATTTAAATTTAACTTGAACTGCTAAGTAGAGTATTAGAGAGTAAGATTATAATCATCATGATAATCTTTACTCTAAGATTATCATGATGATTATATTTATTATCATAATTACATTTTTTAGTGCTTACTTTCGATAAGGTTTATACTTTTCAATGGCTTATATATAAACTTAACTAATTATTTAAAACAATTAATATAGTTCGATTAAATATTGCGTGTGAAATAAAAAAAACAGACGATTATTGATATAGTACCCCTCCTTATTTACCACATACCATGTTGGGGTCAATAACAATGGATTGATAAGCGATCGCTGGCAACTATTGATAAATAAATCAAAAGTTAGATCAGTTAATGTCGATCGACAGTTTTTATTACATTCGTCGATCAGCCGGAGCTGATCAATCGAGCAATTACATCGACAGCCTCTGTGGTGTAGTGGTGGGGTAGGTTGGCTCAAATCTTATACATCACTGAGGTTGCGGGTTCGATTCCCACGACGGGACAAATGTTTGTGCACAGAAAAAAAAAAGCGCAAGCATTTGTTTCGTGTCTGGGTGTTGTGGGACCATGGTCCTCATAGTTCCTGGTTCCCTAGATACAGGGAATCCTAGTTAGGGGTCAGGATCTATGTATGTGATCGTTGGGCGTTATTTTTTTATTTTAAGATTAATTTCTGCATTTTACTAAACGAAATATCGCCAAAACAAAATATCTTAATTTACCAATTTGACATAAAAGTACGGACAAATCTTTTCTACTTTTCTCATAGACTTGTGAAACATCCTGTGTTAATTACCCAATAAAATTCTGATTGTGATTACTTACAGTACAGTACACCTACAGAATGATCAAGATCAATGGTCGTCAAGTGGCGTACTACGACCAACACACATTTTCGTTTCTCGGCCCGAAAAACTCGAAACGGTATCTGTATTGTTCGAAAAGACTCTCCACTCAGTGCACAGCAAGACTGAAGTTAGACAGAGAGGGGAATATAGTAGAAAAGCACACAGTACATAATCATCCACCGATCAAGTTGTATAAGATATCGGAAGATAACTACGTGAAAACTAATTAAGAATATCGACGATATGAGCAAAGTGCGAAGTCATAGTGACACAAGGGAGGGCGTTAATACGGATTGGGGGCGCTGATTTAACATTAGGCATACATTAGGTGCAAAAGCTAAAGCGGGTGAGGCTCAGTAGAGCTCATGCGAATTTCGATCCGACGCACCAGAGTTCAAAAATCCTTCAGGCCCACTTACTTACGTACTATATTGTATTATACTTATTAACTTTCTCAAAAAACCTGTGAAGGGAAACATGACAAAACCAGCATGTCCAAGTATTACAAAATTGTAGGATATTATGTGACATTCACCAACCCGCGCTGAGCTAGTATGGTAGATTAATGGCCCATACTTTCACTGTGAGAAAAAGCCTCTCTCCCAGCAGTGGGAACGTGATGGACTAATGAAATGATGATAATTGATTAGGTTTAGAGAATTAACGTAAAAGCGTTAAATTACGATTATGGTTATGTTCATTTTAACCCTCGTCGCACAATAAAAACAACTGAATTTCGGTTTTAATTGACATTAAAAATTATACAGAATATTGACTCACTCAGACTCTTTTTGATGTTTATAGAATAATTTAACTTGCTTGTGTTTCTTTAATCATAATCATATGTGTGAAAATTACGACATGTGTTTGATTAATCTTGTTTTAAGTCCTCTTGGTGTGCTTGTATCGAACGTATTCACCTGCTTCTACAAAATATTTCAAATGATATGTTTTTATTTCAGAATACCTAAAATCTTTTTATAAAGTGTATCTTGAAGACGGTGACACATCGAGCTCTTTCGATTTTGATGTCTTGCCTCCCTGGGATGCCTGTCCCATCAAGCCTGCAATCGACTTTTCTGGTATATCAGGAGGCGATAGTAACCCTAGTTACACAAATCAATCACAAAAACCAGAACTGCCAAAGGCAACAGAGGTCGCAGAGGTAACAGAAGTTCCAGAATTAACAGAGGTACCAGAATTCAATTTAACAGAAAAGTTCTGCTCTCTCAACGTTCATAAATCCCTAAGCCTAGAGAAGCTCGAAGCTGTGAAAGATACTCTGACAGAAGAATATAAGAAAGAGCTGCGCCGACAAGTAGAAGAGTTCAAACAGAAAGGGAGGAGGCTTACTAAATACGAATTTTTGAAGATAGCTTATGAGTTAGCAGAGAAGTGTAAGAAAAAGAATCGGGCCATAATTTGTTACAAGAAGAATTAATGCCGGTAAAACTTTAGAAAACGGTTGCCTTAATTGGGGGTTGGAGGCGGTTGGTTGTTGACCTTTTATACCAACCCCCCAACTGCGAAAGTGCTTAGCAAAAATACGACATACGACTGCTGTGACGTCTCCGGCGCTACGGAAAGGCTAGCCCCTCCGCCTCCGGTTTTTATAAATACTCTAGGGGTAGAACAGACAAGTATCACATGGTGTCGGGGTTGATAGAGTCGGATCTGTGACACTTTTTCTATTCTTTTTTCCGCAGATCTAGGTATTAATTGAAAGGTGACACCAGCCGCTTCAAAATGACACCCCTATCAACCTTAAATTCGTGTAAACGTATTCTAAAGACAACCTATAAGGCCTTGTGATCATAATCATTATCGATGTCATAGGATACTTTATCACTGTAGTAGCGGCCTCTTCAGCAAGAAACCGCAACAACTTTGCCAGATATTCAACTGCCACAGTACACTTTGAAGGGTACTGTTTAAAGCGATATTATTAGGCATTAAAAATGAACTATTATCTCAGTGTCGGGACGACGAGTGACGGGACGGGCACAGTGCAGTCTTGCAAAAAAAGTTCCGGGTGGTAACAGTTATGAGCAGGCATCGTATTGCTTACTATCAGGTGAAAGACATGTTCGTCTCGTCACTTAATACTATTAGAAAGAAATAATGTAATAGCAGGCCTAGCGCACTCCGCCCTGTAGGTACGAAGCTACAAGTACATAACCGGACACCTGAGGCGGGTCGCGTGTCGTTACACGTGCCGCGTCAGAAGAGATAAGAGCTATGCGATAGAAAGAGAGGCGCTCTGTAAGTTAATATGACTGGTAGATATGCAGCGCTACGCGAGCTGAATTGAATTTTATTGCGTCATAGCAAGAGTCGCTATTTGTTTAAATTTCTTTGTGGAGTGATGTTTCTGTCCCTTAGTATTCTGTGGTAATAGTAACTATGATTGAATGAATCTCGCGGAATTGTACAGCACTATCACTACTTAGTAGTTCTTTGTTAAAGAGTATTTTAGATGTATTAATAAATATACCTAGATAAGGTATATTTATTAAAATTATTTTGTTAATTTGATTCAATATATAATCATGTTTCGTACGATGTCCATGACAAAAACAATTATGACATTAATTATTATTATAGCAAGTTAATCTCTCTAGTTTTAGTACCTACGTTTCTACAGTATTTATATTTTTATATCGTTTTTTTATATAAATAAATAATAGTTATGCATAGTGAGTGCGACGGTGGGAGTGCCTTAAAACTTAAGTGCTTCTTTTTAGATTTAACATAATTTTCATTCCAAATAATAGTTTAAATAAAAATGTATTTGATTATAACATAATTTAAATAAAGTTACAAAACTAACATTATTATATAGGTACAATTACTTTGACAAATGCAATATATTTAAATTTGTTAATTAACGGAAGTTTTTTTGCAAGTTATTAATTTTAAACCAGTTTTCATTGGTACACATGTCCTTTACTTTAAGGTTTAGAAGTAAAGCATCTTGAATTAGATAATTACAATTTAGATATAGAACCTTAAACTAGTGAATGTGTATAGCGAACGATGTCTGTACGTAGTACGTACGTACATACAACTGTTTAAATCATTCCGAGTAATGCGGCAACTGCAGACCGCAGTGATCTGTATTCATTGGTGTGTTGGTTTTCTATAATGATTCTTTAAAAACTCCTAAACTTAGTATTCTTCAGTATTCACTGAAGAATACTAAGTTTAGGAGCATGTTAATAGCAAACGCTGTCTTTAGGTTCAACTATTTAAAGAGCGGATAAGGAAGGAAGAACAGGGGGCAACGATAGCGGCAGACTACAGCGACACTACTGATTTTAGCGAAATCGACGCACCGCGTAGATAATCGACAGTGTTATCGTCTTCAATATAAGTACAATACATAGAAACCTCTGCAGTCGTGTTCGCAATCGCACATATAGACAATAAAATGTGTAAAAAAATGTCAACAGTTTTGTCTTTTTTGTCAACATCCGCTTTCAACAGTTTTATTCCTTTCAGATGTTAAAATAAAAACAGAGGTGTTTTTTGAAGCAGACGTTGTCTCGGGCTCGACAAATGCCTTAGTTCCATGGAAAATCTGCTGCCTCAAGCAGGCCATCGACAACGTCGCCTCTGGTGGTGATCTTAGCCAACAAGCTGACCAATTAGGAGTGCCAGAATCTAGCCTAAGGGAAAAGCTCACGCCTGACAACCTTGAAAAAGGTGTAAGCCAAACTTCTATAGAAGCGTTTAAGCGCACTTTGCCGCCAGACGTTCAAGGTGTTTTTTTACAACAAGTAAAAGACGATAGACTCAGGACCAGGAAAAAGTTTACTAAGTACAAACTCCTGAAGTTGGGTTACGAATTAGGTCAGAACTTTATGGAATAGAATATTTCTAAATTTTCCATTTTATAACAAATAGTTGTAATAAAAGTACCACCTACCTACATATGTCAAAATATGGTTTTTGTAGTTCTTTAATTTTAAATAAATGTGAAAATTTAATTTGATGACTTCGTTTCAGTCATTTAATTTCTAATGTTTCTAATAAAAATAGACAGAATATTCATATTGGTTTATGTAGCATTTTTAAAGTAATGCCAAGTCCTAGATTACAATTCCATTGTATATGACCTAAACTTTAGACTGTTTTTATTTTATTCAAAATGCAAGAAAATTTCAAATGTGTTTAACTTGACACTGTGTTTAACGTTAATAAATGCTGTCATTGCTCTTTATTGTTTATCTGAGAATTACCCTGACCCTGACCTTAATAAATAATAATATTAATAGAATTATGTTATTATTTATTCTATTGATAATGTATTAACATCATTAATAGAATAAATATACAGGATTAAATGAATGAATATAAATTAATAATATTAATAGAATATAATAATAAAATTAAATATAGATAATAATATTAATACGTTTTATGGAGTGTTAGGGTTACATCGGGCCGCAATACATCGCACTTTCCAATGCTTCTATCCTTTTTTGTCAGTTAGAATCGTCATTTAATAGAGCGAGAAAGAGAGCGGGAGTGCGACTTCTATAAGCATAGGAAAGTGCGGTTCGGTGCGGCCAGACGTAGTTGGCCCCTTAGGCTCCGCCGCTGTTGTAATACCACCCATCGAACAGAGCATCAAAAGACCTAGTTACTGTGGATAAAGTCATCAAGTAAGCATCACGAGTCTGAGCAGTCGCATGTCGTCTTCCCGTAACTAGATCATGCTTCATTTTTAGGCTACTAAGTCGCTAACAACAGGCGATATATTAAATCTTTATTAATTCCTCCATAAGGCCGCCCATTGTAACACTTTTTTTTTAATGTTTTTTATGTAATGTCTGTAATTTAATGTTTGCGTTAAAGCGTTCATCTATTCTATCTATCTATATTGGCCAAACGAGGCTTGTTCTCGTTTAAGTTCTAATACTTTGGAGTACAGCGAGATAAATAATGCCTTATCGCTGAATGCGAGAGAAGCTATTTATATCGATTTATATTAGGGTGTCTTGACGGTGACGTGCGAGCTAGATTGTACCTTATCGCTGGGTTGAGAGAGTAGATTTATATATATATATTTCAGTATCGGATGTCGAAGCATACGAGTTTGCTCAAGTTAACAACAGAGAGGTGCTTGTGTATAAAAACCATACATAGACCAGAAAAGGCTCCAGTGTTGGCAACTACTACTGCTATAAGAAAGGTTCTCTAAAGTGCAGAGCAAAGGTGTCCATCGGGAATGATTATAGAATAAAAACGTCGTATACGGAACACAATCACGAACCACCAACTTTATACAGAAGCGGTGAAAGGCAGTATATAAGAGTATTTAAAAGTAAAAATGCGATATTTTAAGTAATTCGCACATTCGATGCTGATGAACAATGAATGAAGAATGACAAACACACTGAGGAGAACTAACTCAATATTGCGATATAGGTAGGCTAGGTTCACATGATGTAATAAATAAATATTGTAATTCTTAAATAAATAATAATAACTGTAACAGATTAATGACAAATAATTATTAAATAATACATACTCGTATTATCAAAATATTTAATAATGATTATAATGTGAATTTAACTTAGGTAAGACCTAAGTAATATAACTAATTTAAATTGACACATGTATACAATAAATTATCAAACGACTAGGAATAAGTGACTAACTCCACCCAAAATTTGTGCAGCGCCCTCACAGGGCACATGTAATTAAATAATAAAATATACAAGACATTTCTAACACCTGTCTGGTACATTACGTGTTAGCATGATTAAATAAATAAATAAATGTTTTGTACTTTATTTTGTAATAGTGCAATAGTGAATAAATATTTTTTTTTGTGAGTTATCGATACAAGCCGGACCCTAAAGAGCTCCGGACTTTTTCAATTTCCGCCTAAAAAGCATGTACCGAGCAAATTTTCTTAAAATAGTATGTTTACTTTTATAGACGCAACTTTATTGTAAACAGGTTTATGGGTCACCAAGATACAGGCTCTGCCTAGTTTGGGACCCGCTGGAAATGTTTCAATGTGCCTACTGTTTTATGTTTAAATGTACCTACTGTTATATGTACGATGTAATCTTGAATTGTGTACTTATGCATCTAGAAATAAATGATTCTTATATTATAAAAAAAAATTGAATAATCTCAATACTAATTAATATCAATAAAATATTAGAAAGCCTGTTTGAATTCATAAGCAATAAAAAAATTGTATTACTACCCATCTTTTAAAAAAAGTGCTAAGTAAAATAATTGTTATTACAGGTGCTGACTTCTCGACACATTACAAGAAACGTGCATCTGATAATGACTTTGAAATCATAGAAGTAAGTGGCAGAAAGCGGCTCCTCTATAAAAAACACACTTACTCCAGACAAGGGGGGTCTGATCGTAACAAACTGTTTTATTACTACTGCTCCAAGAAGTCTAGCCCTTGCAAATGTACGGCAAGAATAACTCTAGACAAGGATTTCAAAATTAAAGATATACGAGAGAAACATAACCATGCGGAACCGATTTTGTATAAATATGACGGGAAATATATAAGCGTTTAACAAAAACACAGGCAAATTTTTTTTATTTATTTTTTTATTTATTTTTATTACAAAATCTACAGCTCTTAATCTATTTTACAATGAGACGTGTTGTAACATGATGCTTAAAGCCAATTACGGATTTACAATTTTTATGATGTTTCACTTAAGAATTTATACATAAAAATGTTTGAGCTAGTCATAACTAAGGAGACGGGATGTGGTTGTTTTGGTTTTTAATAAAGTAATAAGTGTGGAAGTGGGTGTGTTGGTATATGTGAGGCTGTGTGTGTGTATCTGATAGTATATGTGAAAACGTGTGTTTTTTTTTTAATCATATTTCGCCGTCAATGTTTATGATTTTTATTATTGTGTTCCTAAAAGTTTGTTTACTGAGATGGAATAAATCTGCAGACTGAAAGTTTTTGTTGTATGATGTAAGTATTCTGTTTCCTACAGAATTCTGGCCGTAGTTAGTACGCGAGCTCAAAACATTAAACAATTTTGCGTGTCTTGTTCTTGTTTTGGGGACATAAAACTGTATTTTATTAAATAATAATAATAAATTTCTGCTATGTAGATTTATAGTAAATTTAATAACAGTCATAATAATGTTCATAATTCTAATTGTATATTTGTTAGCTATTTAATGACAAATACTGTATAATTGCTATTCGTCTATAATGTTCGGTATGATTTCTAAATATTTTTTTATGAGCCTATTTCGTCCCACTGCTTGGCAAAGGCCTCCCTTCCCTCTTTCCATGACTCTTAAATACTTAGAAATATTATTATATGCTGGCAACTATTTTTAGGAGGTAATTATGAAGTGCGGGTAGCATGATAATGTGTGTAGTTTTTGAACATCGGCGTCGGTCGAATAAAGGTTATTTAGAAAATATCTTCGTGTTCCATTTCATCATCACCACATTCACCGTCATTTCACTTCACTAGGACAACCTATTGGCCATTACAGGCTTATAAATACTATCGTAGCTCAGAATAAAATATACCATAAATTATAAAAAGAAAAACCGACTTCAAAACCACAAATAGGCACTCAAAATTGAAAAATAAATTAATATAATTCTAAAAGGTAGTAGATAGATACTACCTACAAGTTACTACATACATAGTATCTATCTACTACCTTTTAGACTTGGCTGGCACCGACTTCAAATATATGAGTGGGTAGCGCTTATAATAATTATATTAATTTATTTTTCAATTCTAAATGCCTATTTGTGGTTTTGAAGTCAGTTAGTTTTTTTTGAAAAATAATTTATCTTACCCATTTTAGTGCAAAACAAGTTTTAATTAAATTAATTTAAAAAGTTTTTAAAGACAAGCTTTTATGATCTAGCAGCCACACCATGACGAAGTTTAAACGGGCTATCACAATTAAATGCATGTACAAAAAAAGTTCATGTCTGTCCTATTATCTGTTGAGGAGTTCCCTCGCCGGAAGTCAATCCTGGGTGTATCAGACATGTCATGATGGAATTTAGAACAGCCTATTATGGTTAAATCCATTTACAAAATGTTGTGTCTGTTCTATCCACCATTGAAGAGTTCCCTCGCAGGAAGTCAACCCTGGATGAAGCTGGTGAAGCAGTCGAATACAAACCTCCTCCTTTAGAAAGTCGGTTACAAAAAAAACAAAAACCGACTTGAAGATTGAACTAATTTTTTTTGTTTTTGCTATTTCTTTCAAAAAGTGCAGAATGAATTTCGATAAAATTTGTATGGGACCACCTCTGAAGTATGACCTACCAAACAAAAAAAAGAATCATCGAAATCAATTCATAATTGGCGGAGTAATTACGTAACAAGCTCACAAAAAAATAAATAAAAAAAACATACCGCCGAATCGTAAACCTCCTTCTTTTTGAAGTCGGTTAAAAATGCAGTGATTTCAGACAACAAATTGTTCCATCTTTAACGGTTCACAAAAGACTTAATAGAACAAGTACCTGTTTTTTTATGGATCTGTGCGAAGACCAAGTATATCGCCTGATGGTAAGCACCGGGCCTGCCCATAACAATTGCAGTGCCATCCAGAACTTTTAATAGTATGAAAAGCACTGCGTAGCACTGCATTGCACTCATCACCCCGAGACATCAGATATTAAGCCTCATACCTAGTAATTTCACTGGCTACAATGCCCTTCTAACCAAACCACAGTAATGCTTGCGCATTACTGCTTGGAGAATAACTGGCAAAGCGGTGGTACCTAACCAGATGGCCTCCCGCAGACGAGAGACCTACCACGAGTTTCATCCATACCACCTGTACATATTTCAACCATTAGAATTGTATATATTTAAAGACAATCTAATAATGTAAACGTATAACAAATATTATTTTATTTTTTCCAGATAACAAATATGATTACGAGATGATCAAAGTCAACGGTCAAGATAGCCTTTTATATAAAGATTATTTGTTCACGCAACCTGAAGGATTTGAATATTTCTACTGCATGAATAGAAAAAAGACGAAATGTAACGCTAAGCTGTCACTCGGGAGGTATAAAACAATAAACCATAATATAGGTATAGTGTTAAAACACTCCCACCCTCCTCCAACGTTGGTCCAAGTCGGTACTGGACATTATTTCACATATACACTCAGTTTCACGTAGTATAACCAGTATAACATTTATTATATATTTTTTTAATATGTTTATATATAAATTTAATAATTTTAATATATATATATATATATATATATATATATATATATATATATATATATATATATATTTGTATATTTTACAGTCAAAATTCATTACCGGTTAAAACTAATTTTGACTGCAAAAAATCATACAAAAATGTCACTTGGTTTTGACTGATGTATACTTTATTGTATACGCTAGTTGTCCCAAACACTAGGTTATGTTAAGTTAGAATTGTTAACAAAGGATACGTCGGTAGAAAACAAATATTGACTGCCAAAATCAGCTGACATTGGTTTTGACCGATGCCGACGTCCTTACTTAAAATCGGTTTTGACTAATTTTTGCAGTCAAAATCAGTTCTAACCGCATATTTTGTTATGTTTAAAGATATATCTGTTTGTTAAGTACATTTTGATTTTTTATGGTGAATATAAATAAATGCATTATATAAGTAATATTAAAGTGTATTATTATTTGTAAGTAGAAGTAAAATAAAATTTTCAATAAAATATTCAACAAATAGTAATAAATAGTTTGACAAGTAATTACTTATTCCGCTAGTACATCTAACAAACCGAATATATTCACTCGAAAGGCATTTTCCGCTCGTATTCAGGTAATTTCCGATCGGATTCGGAACTGTCTTACGGAAATTTAAAGATTTTCAATCAAATAAATTTATGCTGACGTTTTCATCGGAAAGATTTAATATAGCTTAGCAGATCTACGTATTAGACACTAGAATGTTTCAGTCCTTTAATTGTTGTCTACAACCTTTTATCTTTGACTTTGACAATATGTCTAGGTCAAAATTACACTGCAAATTATTAATTAAGTTTTCTTTAAATATTTCAAAAATTATTTCAGCTACAGAGAAGTTCGAATTTATCAAAGTGAATGGCAAGATGTTGCTTTTATACCAAGATCATACGTTTGCAAGACATGGACGCAATGTTAACAATTTCTACTGCTCCAGGAAGTGTGCACTGCAATGCAGAGCGAAAGTAGCTTTTAAAAAGAATGGTGAAATAAAACAAATTTACTCGGAACACAACCATTCGCCACCGAAGATTTTTCAAACTGCACAAGGAGAATATGTTAAAATTAGTTAATGCATTTATGTTTATATCTATATCATGTTTATATTATTTATATCTATAGCTTTTTTGAGGGCCAACAAACAGTATTACAATATTATATTACACTGTGAAGGCACACAAAGAAAAATATGATCATTACAAGACCAACATCGTTGATTACATATTTTAACTAGTTTTAAATTAAGAAAGGCCATAAGTGTTATTGCCATCAAGAACTTTGCAAAGCTCTTCACGGTACTAGGTATTCTACGTTGTATGCCTACATATGGTATGGTAGACATGCATCTACCTCTAACCACAATATGCCTGTTATGAACAGGCATTAGATATTATCTTTGCAAGAGGCTTGTTTTTATTTAATCTAATACGTATAAAGAGTTATTTTATCGTTTAAAGATAAATTCATAACTGTCTCACGAAAATTTAACGACTTTCAATTTTATATTAAAGGAATTCTATTATCAAAATAACAGATGTAGGCATTTCACATTCGAATGTCGTAGAACATAGAACGTAGCAATCATAGCGTAACTCACATAGTGGTTCGTAACAGTTTTTAGGTTAACCAACCTTCGCAGCAGTCATAACTTGGATGGGTGACCGTTTTTCTGGTATCAGAATCAGAATCATGTTTTATTGACTATATAACAAAGTATATTACACAAGGCAAGTCAATAATTCAATTCTAATTTAATCAGATATAAAAATTAAAGATTTAAAAATAAACATAAAAAACAAATTTTACAATAATAATACGTCAATCATATAAAACAATAATAATACGTAAAATAACTAGTCATAAAAAACATAATAAATTAAAATCTAACATCTAAGCGCTACCGTGCACGTTAAGCCGTCACTCCCGCTTGATGTCTTAGGGCTACAATCGTTAGGACATGTCGGAGGCCTTCGGGCGGTCTAAATACTCCGACACCAGTGTTGGCCACACACCTACCCAAAAGAAGACGGGCGAGTGCCTTTATAACTTAACATTGTTGTACTATAGTTTTTAAGAAAATTTCGTGTACCTTGTTTATTTCTTGTTAGGTGTACAATAAAGCATTAATTATTATTATTATTATTATTGTTTCCGTCTATGTGATCCTTTTAAAAAAAACATTCTTGTAAGTCTTATTTACAACATATTTATTTGTGGTAACTTTTAATTAGCTATCTGTACTTATTATTATAAACTCTATTATTTAAGATCCTAGCTGTAAGTTAAAATAAAATGAAAAGACTAGAACGTGTTGGTCCTTGAATCGGATTGATCTGTGGCCACCGCTTTCCTTTGACTTAAGTAAAATCAAACCACCCTTTAAACCGCCCATTGTAACACTTTAGTTTTTAAGTTTGTTATTTTTCTTTTTGTTATTATGTTTTCTGGTGGTGAAACACTAAAGAGTTATCTAATCAAAGGAAAACGGTGGCCATGTTAGGGTCTCAAATAACACTGCGAATAACTAAATAAGTTCACTTTGCATGTACTTCTAAGATAAGAAATTCTTTATTGCAACAACAAACAACAGATACACAGCTTTTTCGAGTACTTAGTATCTAATTAAAACTATACATAAGCAATGTACCTTCAGTCAGAGTGCAAACGGAGTAAATTCAGCATGTGCTGTGATCACATCGTAGATGAGAATCGCTGTTTTTCAATTTACACCGGTGCTCGAACTGGTTCTTATCCAAACTATGTTTCAGATACATTCGCATTTATCAAGGTGAATGGAAAAACGTTGCTTTTATACCAAGGTCATACGTTTTCTAGACATGGAGCCAATGTCAACAACTATTGCTGCTCCAGGAAGTTAACATTGCAATGCAGAGCGAAAGTATCATTTACAAAGAGTGGTGAAATAAAACAAATACTCTCGGAGCACAACCATTCTCCGCCAAAGATTTTTCTAACTCCAGAAGGAGAATATGTTAAAATTAGTTAAACCATACAGGGTGTGGCAATTCCTTTGCAATGAGGAAATTTTTTTCTTAAGAAACGTCGGTCGAGTTATTGAAAAAAATAATTGCATATTTGGACTTTTGAAAAAAACTGTATTTTCTCAAAAAAATGTACGTGGGTTTCAGCGATCCTATTTTCCATCAGGAATGTTTCCCCCAAAGCAACCCACCCGGAAACCCTGATAGTCCCAAACTTTTGCCACATATGCTGTATAGTCTTAAAGAATAGAATCGAATATTTATTATCATAAAGTTGCATATTTAATTATACTTACATAATGAATGGTACACATTAATACTCGTCTGTACATGGGTTAAGGATGACATATTCTGAATATTATTATTTTACGTATCTTTATATGAAATAAAGAGATTTGTATATGTATAGTACACATTTAAGCACTTGTGATTGAGATGCAGTGTCTTACTTGAATTCCATTAAAGAGGGTATCTTCTCATAGAAGTGTAAATGGCATCAAGAACTTTACAAAGTTCTGCGTGGCACTTTTCTACGCTGTATGCCCATGTGGGCACAGAGGTACGCCTGCTTCCAGGGTATTTCTGTTTATTATATATGTCGATATTTGATAGGTAGATATTATTGAACAATGTAAATTACAAGTACTTATTTTAATAATTAATTTTTAGAAAAAAACAAAAACCGACTTCAATATATCTTCGAAGTCCAAGGTCACATATCGATGACATTTATATGGGACCACTTCGTAGCTATACTGAACCCGACGCAAAAAGAATTTTTCAAATCGGTTCATAAATGACGGAGTTCTGAGGTAACAAATATATAAAAAAAAATACAATCGAACAGAGAACCTCCTCCTTTTTTGAAGTCGGTTAACAAGAGGTTTATTTCTTTGTATTTCAGGCGCCCAAATTAAATGGCCTGAATTCAAGAAAGGCCTTTTCCGCTCGAATGCGGGCCATTTCCGATCAGATTCGGAGCTGTCTCACAAAAAGGATTTTCAACCTTACTGTAAAACTAATCTGTTGTAAAAAATTAACTATTTGGACAGAAAGTTTTTGCATTAGATTTAAAATGGTAGCTTCGCAGATGTGCGCGTTTCACACTAGAAAGTCGTGGTCCTCTAATTGTTCTTATCTATGACCACCCTCTTACTTTTTACCTTAACAATAACCAACACAACCAATAAGTGACTTTCAATAGTTTAAATACCTATACTTATCTGAATTATTTTTCAGCTACAGAAACATACGAATTCATCAAAGTGAACGGCAAAACGTTGCTTTTATACCAAGACCATACGTTTTCTAGACAGGGATCCAATGTCAACAACTACTACTGCTCCAGGAAATCTGCATTGCAATGCCGGGCAAAAGTAGCATTACATAAGAGTGGTGAAATAAAAGAAATAATTTCTGAACACAATCACATTCCACCGAAGATATATAAAACAGCACAAGGAGAATATATTAAAGTGTCGCAGGATTAAGTTAAAAAGGGTAATGATGTTTCATTGTCATCAAGAACTTTTAATGCAAAGCCATGTGAGGCACTGCTCAACGTTCCGCTGAGAGATCAGCTTCCAACATTTAAATGATTTTAACATTCACTCGTATTCATTAACAAGTTATATCGATCAATTTGGCTAAGTAAGGGACGGCAACCAACAGAACTCCATATTTGCATGTATGCGTTTAGTATGAAGTTATGATTGACCGTACCTTACTCAGCCAAGTTTTTCGACGAGTGTTGTGCATGTAAACAGGTAATAGACATAATTCACACATTTTTTATAATTTGGTGGTTAGTATAAGTGATTTGTCATCCTGAGCTATTGAGCTTCCATCGAAATTTTCTCATATAGATTTTACATAGAAATTTTTTTAGGGTTCCGTACCCAAAGGGTAAAACAGGACCCTATTACTAAGACTCCGCTGTCCGTCCGTCTGTCTGTCCGTCTGTCACCAGGCTGTATCTCATGAACCGTGATAGTTATACAGTTGAAAGTTTCACAGATGTATTTCTGTTGCCGCTATAAAAACAAATACTAAAACAGAATAAAACAATATTTAAATGGGGCTCTCATATAACAGACATGTTTTTTTTGCCGTTTTTATAGATAATGGTACGGAACCCTTCGTGCGCGAGTCCGACTCGCACTTGGCCAGGTTTTTATAATTTGTTATTTTCTTTTATTACTTTAGAATTTAGATAGTGTGTAATAAAAATAAGATATAAGTATAGTAACACAAGAATCTGAACATGGATGACATTTATTGATGGCGCCACTTTTCGCGGTGACGTCGAGGTGTTTTGGGCAAATGATACTGCTGAAAACAATTACTTAGTTCTAACTTTGCCCATGTGTGTTACACTATACACAACAATAAGGAATGAAACGGTATTACGGATTTTGACATCGCTTGCAAAACTTGTACCAAAATGTCCGAATTAAAAAAAATAAGCTCATATATTTTTTTTTGTTTAATTGACTGACACCCAGTTGCAGAAAGCTTATTATTAATCTTGCCAGAGCCAAGATAAGTTTGTATAACATAAAAAATACTTTTTTTATTTAGTGAAATAAAACCAATACTCTCGAAACACACCAATTCCCCGCCGAAGATTTTTGAAACTGCACAGGGAGATATGTTAAACTTAGTTAAAGTCTTAAAGAGGATGCCTGCTTAAGTTAAAGATAAAAAAGTCTGCTCATAAATGCGTAATTGCCTTCAAGAACTTTGCAAAGTTCTGCGTGGCACATCTCTACGCTGTATGCCCATGTGGGCACACAGGCATGCCTGCTTCTAGCGGGGGTATCTTTGTTTATTATATAAATCGATATTTGATAGGGAGTTATAATTAACACTAAAAATAAAAAGTACTTATATGTACGTTTATATGTATGTTTATATGTATGTTTATATGTATCTATATATGTGTTCAAGAGTCTTATTACGTAATTTAGTTCGCACAGTCTGGGTCTCAATGAAACTGCGCAATATTACTTTTAGTATACCTACCCGAATTATTTTTCAGATATAGAAACATTCGAATTTATCAAAGTGAAAGGCAAAAGGTTGCTTTTATATCAAGGTCATACGTTTTCTAAAAATGGGGCCGATCAGAATATCTACTACTGCTCCAGGAAATGTGCATTGCAATGCAGAGCGAAGGTATCATTTAGAAAGAATGGTGAAGTAAAACAAATACTGTCGGAACACAACCATTCTCCGCCGAAGATTTTTCAAACTGCAAGCGGAGAATATGTTAAAATTAGTTAAAGCATATAATCTTAAAGAGGGTGTCTACTCATAAATGTGTAATCGCCTTCGAGAGTTTTGCAAAGCTCTGCGTGGCACTTCACTACGCTGTATGCCATTTGACATTGTTACACCACTGTAAAGATTTAACTTGTACTTTATTTCTATGTTTGAGGTGAATAATAAAGTGTTTATCTATCTATCTATCTATCTATCTATGTATATATGCTCATGTGGGCACACCGCACACACACACACAGGCACACACAGGCATACGCCTGTTTCTAGCCAAGGTATCTCTGTTTATTATATAAGTCGTATTTTATAAGTAGATATAATTGAACATTTAAAATAAAAGTACTTATTTTTACAAGAGGCTAATTACCTAATTTAGTTTGCACAGGGCGGTCATATAGCTTAGATCAACTTCTTTTAGGCGAGCCAATTTCGAGGGTTTTTACATTGTTAAATGTGTCTTAGTTTATTTAACTTACACAATACGCCTGCAATTAAAGTAATATGACAGCTAACATTTGCCTATTCCAATAGTAGGTATATACATCTCCCAAACCAGCCGCGTTATTAAAATTCACTCGAAAGACCATTTCAGATTAGATTCAGAACTGTCTTACATAAATCTAAGAATTTTCAACTTTTTGTAAAGCCATTCTGTTGTCAAAAACATATGTTGTCGACGGAAAGCTTTCGCATTAAATTTTAAATTGTAGCCTCGCAGGTATGGGTTCACATTAGAACGTCGTGGTCATTTAATTCTTCTGATTCATGCCCCCCCTCTTTTCTTTGACCTTAACAATTAGATATCTGGGTTTTAAATAACACTACAAATTGCACATACAATTGTGACTTATTTATTAATTATACTTACCTGAGTTATTTTTCAGATACAGAAACTATCGAATTCATCGAAGTGAACGGCAAAATGTTGCTTTTATACCAAGATCATACATTTTCTAGACAAGGAATCAATGCCAACAACTACTACTGCTCCAGGAAATCTTCCCTGCAATGTAGAGCTAAAGTAGCGTTCAGTAAGAATGGTGAAATAAAAGAAATACTTTCTGAACACAACCATACCCGACCGAAGATATTTAAAACTGCTCAAGGAGAATTTATTCAAATGTCGCGCTGTCGGCTTCAGTTAAAGAGGGTAGTAAAATATTCATTGTCATCAAGAACTTTAAATTTGCGAAGCCCTGCATTGATGCACTACTTTTCGTTCGACTGAGAGATCAGCTTCCAAGTCTTAAATGACATAGCCAAAGAGTTGCACCCGTATTCCTTAATAACTCTTATGGATAAACTTGGCTTAGTAAGGGAATATAACCAACAGAACTCCATATTTGCATGCATGCGTTTAATGTGAAGTTATGATTGGCCGTGCTTTAGGCCGGGTTCACACTATTAACACGTGTCGTGTCGTGATGCATCAGTAGGTACATCAAAAGCCTATCGGATTCATATATTTTGTATTGAGGCCTGCACACAGCGTCAGAGCGCATCGCGTCAGGATTAGGGCATGCAAAACCGGAAAGTCATCAAAACCGGTTTTGAACATCGTTTTTTTGGGACCAAAACCGAAAACCGGAGCTAGGTCCGGTTTTAGCAAAAAAAATTTAATGTAGTATAATTTAAAAAGAAACACCATTTTTTTAAATACCCACTAAGTCTACAAATAAAACAAATTGTATGATACATTTCTTTTTAATCCAAACCATAATAATTGTACAGATAACAATGAACTTATAATAGTATAAAGATTAATTAACTAAGATCAAATCAACAACAAGTAAGTTTTTGGTATCTTTAGTACCAATTAAGTCTGCTATCTCTGCTAAATCTGCTATAAAAAAATATATTTTAAACATAGAAAACACAATCAGCATCTTCAAATATTAAACACAGCCACCCACAATTACCAAAAAAATCAAAATTTTTGTAACTTTGAAGACGAACTACAAAATAACATTATTATAATATGATTCACATTGCACTTAAAAAGAGATCAATAATCAACTATGTATACTAATTTAAATAAAGCATAAATCACTTCTTTTCAAGAGATCGCTGTTCTTGATAATGTGATCTCAAGAACATAAGTGCATCCAACATTCGATCAGACAGCGAACTTCTTATTTTGTTACAGAAATACCTAGCACTCGAAAACACCCTTTCACTCTCAACACTTGTTGGTAGAACACATAATAAATAATTATATGCTTCGGTGAGATACACACCCCGATGCCCTCCGCTTTCATACATGGCTTGCTCTACTTTTACGAACTCAGCCAGGTCGAAATCTGACCTTTTTTTGGGGGTTCTCTTTCTCTTGCATTTGTGTAATTCCTTCTCTAGCTGCTCTTGAAGAGTTAGCTCTTCAGCGTCAGATGATGACGATTGCGAAGGTATGGACTGCTCGGTGAGAACTGCGGTGAATGCGGTGATGGTGTCTGTGTCCTCGGGTTTATATCTTAGCTGCTGCAACAAGTTGATGATAGTTTCAGTTATTTCAGCACCATTGGGTTTCGGAAATGTGTCATCATCATCTTGGGCGGAGAAGTCTTCCCAATCATGTAAATAGTGTAAACCACCTGCTAGAAGGAGACGTCTTTGCTTTATGCGACTTCTCAAATTAGTCGCTAGCTTGAGACTCAAAACGCTGTTTTGTTCGTCAAGCTTCTTAAACATAAATTTTAATGTTGTGTCAGCTGTGTGCAGCGTAGCATCACGTCGGCACAAGGACAGAACAGCGAGTTTGACAACATTCAAGCTGTTGTAAATTTCAGAGTTCGAATTTCTTCTTCGGAAAAAGATATCTCAGTCTTCCAATCTATCAGGGCTTTGAGGACTGAGTTTTTAATTTTTAAAAACACTCCGATCATATCTGACATACTTGACCATCGTGTGCGGCAATCTAGTTGCAATTGTATGTCTTTTTGTGTTCCTCCAAGACATAGACCCGTAATGCGTCAGCTTTTAGAGGGGATTTTTTTATAGATTTGACCGCGTAAGTGTGTGTAAGTGGCTGTGTTCGGTCGGTTCGGATACATTTGATGCCTCAAAATTAATTATTTTTTGAGAGTGTTCGAAAACAATGTTGATAAAAATCGAAATGTTAATTGTTACTCAACAATGGGAAAACCGGAGCTGAGCTCCGGTTTTGGCTATCAAAACCGGTTTTCAAAAATCGTAAAATTTTGGCCGATTTCCGGTTTTGCGTAAAACCGGAAAACCGGTTTTGCATGCCCTAGTCAGGATAGTGTCCACGCCTCCATACAATATATATATAAATCCGATGGGCTTCTAATGTATCACGACACAACACGTGTTAATGGTGTGAATGCGGCTTTAGTTTTTTGACAAGCGTTATGCATGTAACATCTTATGTTCATCTCAATTTGGTGGTAAGTATTACTCGTTTGTTAGCCTGGCTTCCTCCTAATGTTCATCCATAATTTTTAAGTTTGATAAAAAAAAATCTAATTAAAACATTAGGCGCATTATAAACACTAACACGCCTAACTAGGTACTAATTTTACATTTAACATGATAATAATTATACATAACTACTCACCAGTTAACTGCTATGTAGTATATATGTATGATCAAGTGTTTTTTTTTTATTTGTTTTTTATTGGGTGATACTAATAAGTTGGGTTATTAAGCACTGTTAAGTGTGTAGTACTTAAAGTTTGAAAGTTAATTTTGACAAAATTTAATATGTTTTACTTACAGAACTAGTTTTATAAATAATATTTTATTATTTATTACAATACGATTAAGACATCGGGTAAAAATGCCCGAAGTTGTTCACACACTTATCAAAATAATCTACATCTAGCCTCCGAACTAGTGTAAAACTATACAACGGCAGGGCAGCGCACAATGTTGGACGAGAGTCCAGTGTTACTAACATAGTTATCATTTAACTTTTTGCCTATACCTAAGCTATTTATGTTATTACTACTATAAACTCTTAATAATTATTCTACCGCAACGAAAATTCTCAATTTGGTTGTATCTTTGATAGTGAAATAAAATAAGATACAATACGTATGTTTTTTTTTTGTGAAAGCTATATGCCATTAATTAAAAAATTATAACATTTACAGCATGTGCTATTTGACATCAAATATTAAATTGACAATTCCTTAGAGTGAAAAGATTATGTAAAAATTTTCAAAATTATATATTATCAATATATAGGTATAGTCTAATTAAACAGTCAGTTTTAGAAGATCTTTTGTTCTTTGACTATTTCATTGATGTAAGTGTTTGTAGAGGGCTTTCTTCAATTTGTAATTGTTAAGGGTTTTAAATGGGATTGTTTTACTCATTTTGTTGTACTAATACGGCCCGTGAAAGTAAAATTTTGTGCGCTAACGATGTTTGTTTTATTTGATTAGAATTTAGATAGTGTGTTATAAAATTTAGATGTAAGTATAGGGGTACAAGAATCTGCTTGAACATGACGTTTATTGACGGCGCCACTTTCAGCGTCGCGGTGACGTCGAGGTGTTCTGAACAAATGATCTGCTAGAAACAATTACGTAGTTCCAACTTTGGCCATGTTCATCATATCCTTGTCTCACTATACACAACTATAGGGAAATAAAATGTATTACGGCTTTTGTAAACATCGCGTGCAATATTTCATACCAAAATGTTTGAATTAAATAAATTAGGCTTGAAATTGTTGTTGTTTTAATTGACTAAGTTTTAGAGCTAGAATTATTTAATCTATATAATAGAACTTATTCACAAATATATACAGTGATAATGACTAAAATTAGAAAGTAAATAAGAATAATAAATAATTGAACAATTAATAATTGACTAAGGTATGAAGCTACATGTATTATTAAAGGGTTTCGAAGATTTCCCATATTAATAACTGGAACCTGGTTCAAACCTGTCATAAGCAGTTAAAGCAGTTGATTATGGTAAACCCTTACTTACAAAAATATATTATACTTTTAGCGAATGAAGATCCAGAAATCGTTGAAATGGCGGGTAAAAAGGTGCTTCTCTACAAAGGATTCACATATTCAAAGCAAGGGAGACCATTGAATATGAATTACTACTGCTCGAAAAAACATTCTCTGCGCTGTAAGGCGAAGATGGCATTCGATGGTAAAGGAATCTTGAAGCAGTCGTTTACTGAGCATAACCATCCGCCACCAAGCTTAATACGTTTGGCTGAAAAGAAATATATTCGTTTACCAGAATTTAAATAAATAGTTATGGTAAAGTTTTGGGATTCTCAGTGTAGGTACCTTTTCCTTTGCAGTAAAGAAGTTTTGTTCTTAAGAAACATCAGGCAAATTTCGGAGTAAAATTTTTACTAACGTAACCGTACACTGAAATCTATTTGCTCAAGTAAAGAAAGAAAGAAAGAAAGAAAAGAAGGGTTAATAAGAAAATACTAACAATGAAAGAGAGTTAGTGACAATAATAATGAATATAGCTGCAGCCCTCGGTAGGTTAGGGCGCGGCGGTGGTGGCTCTTGGGCCACCCCAACGTCGCGAACATGTATGTTATATACGAATATAATGTAAGTAGATTATAATCTATCACTTCGATAGATTATCATCTACCGATATTAAATAAATATTAAATTAGCTAAGACGCTGTTTGGATTGCAAAAAAAAAAAAAAATTAAAAACACCAACATGATTATTTTTAATTTGGTAGTTATTTTTAAGATTTGAAATACGTAGGAAGAAGAAAAATTATATTTCTCGGGCAGGGATCGAACCTGCGTCTTCGGAATACCGTCCCGACGCCTTAACCGCTGGGCCACCAAGCCAACTGCTAAATCAACCAAATTTCTTCAATCCTTCTTATATCTTCTTAACGGGACGATTTTAGTTATTATTAGTTCATACAGTGTTATAATATCATATAATTAAGATATAATTGTAGTGACAGAATGATCTGCTTGAACATGGATGATATTTGCTGACGGCGCCATTTTCAACATCACGATTGAGGCTTGTCTTGGACCAATATTGCTGGAAATGATTAGATAAATCCTTGCTAATATTATTAACGAGAAAGTTTATATGTATGGATATATGAATGTTTGTTACTCTTTCACGCTTGCTTGCGCTTTTTTTTGCACAAACATTTGTCCCGTCGCGGGAATCGAGCTCGCAACCTGTGGTGTATGAGATTTGAGCCAACCTGCCCAACCACTACCCCACAGAGGTTGTGAAAACGATACTTTTTTTTACTATTTATAGGCTTGCGTTTGACCGCTATCTCACCTGTTGTTAAGTGACGATGCGGTCAAAGATGTAGCACGCTCGTCTAGAAGAAACCTGTTCACTCTTGTCTTCAAGACACCCAGATTATAGCTATCCGGAAACATAGATGCCGGCAGAGAGTTCCACTTCTTGGCCGTTCGCATTATGAAGGTCGAAGTTCCACCATGTTCATCCATATCATGTCTCACATTCTCACAATACTTTTAATTTTATTAGATTATTTGTATTAGAGATTTTGTACACACAGGTTCAATATTGTATACCATAATGTCCGTGATATGGACAATAACATGTTCTTATTTAATAAATATTAGACATAAAATATGTTTGTTTTACTTGACTAATTCGATTTTTGTTTTATTATTTGAATATTATTAAAACCTTTGGAGATTTCTTAGATTTATCAACTGGAAACCGGTTTAAACTGGTAATCTTCAGTTGATGATTGTATTAAAACTTGACTTACAAAAATATGTTAGTCCTTTCTGTTCAAACGATTGCCTGTAAATACTTTGAGCAATAAGACTCCCTAATATTATGACAATTAAGTACATCGCATTTTTAATATTTCTAACAATAAAGTAACTGCCTCTGTGATGTTGGTTGGATAGGTTGGCTCAAACCTTATACCCTACCAAGATTGTGGGTTCGATCCCGCACGGGGCAAATGTTTGTGCATAGTAAAGAATAAAAATGCGCAAATACTTGTTTCGTGTCTGGGTGTTTGTGGTGTTTGTATAGGTACCTACATACTATATATACTCATCAATATTCTGTTTTGCTGCAGATTTTGCAGCTCCGTTACCTCCTGCACCTCCGGCAGATCCTGAACTCATAGAACTGGGTGGGAAGAAAGCGCTTCTCTTCAAAGGATTTACATTTTCTCAGCAAGGGAGCACCAAAGCTTTAAATAAGTTTTTCTATTGCTCGAAAAAACATACTCTGCGCTGTAAAGCGAAGATGGCATTCGATGTAAAAGGAATCTTGAAGCAGTCGTTTACTGAGCATAACCATCCGCCACCGAGCTTAATACGGTTGGCGGAAAAGAAATATATACGTTTGCCGGAATAATATTTAAAATTAACGTTTTTAAAGCAAATTAAACATAGTATTTTGGGAATGATTATGAACGTATGCAGATGGGTGAATAGTTTCTTAATGCAGACGTAGTGATTATAATACAATAGCTGTGCCCCGCGGTTTCACTCGGAATTTTCTAAGATAAAAAACATCTTTAGGCTTTTTCAGGACCTAAAGTACCTGCCTACTCCTACATACCAAGTTTTATAAAAATCGGTTCAGTAGTTCTTGCCCGATTGAGTCATAAACACTCAACTATATCTTCACAAAACATCTGTATTTACAATTTGAAAGTAGAAGTAGGAGAGAATTAGTAAAATGAGGTAATTTGGTGAAATACTCGTACTGCTAGAATCCTAAATCCCACATTTATCGCAGAAAACCTTGTTGAATTGAACCCGTGAAAATTGTTGATTTATTTACTTTTTTTATTTAAGCTCTTTTAAAAATAATATAATGAGGTAACATGCATAAACATAAATATCTCTAACCACTTAGACATTTAACTTATTTCTTCAAAATATGCCAAACAAGTTAATTAGTAAACACTAAACATAGGTAATTTAGGAATTCGTTTATAAAAAGACAACACCGAATACAGTAGTGAAGTATAACTTTAGCATTGATATAGTAATAAATATTATAGTCTTTTTTTATTGATAAATCGGCATACGTTTGACGACATCTCGCCTGATGGAAAGCGAAGATGCGGCCTAAGATGGAACATGCTTGCCCATGAGATGCCTACCTTAAAGAGACACAAGTTGTAGCCGTTTAGGAAAAGAGACGGTGACAGAGCGTTCCACTCCTTAGCAGTTCGCATGATAAAGGAATCTGCGAAACGCTTAGTACGGATAGGTGGGATATTAACGACGTACGAGTTAAACGACTCACCCCGCCTGGAAGTCCTTAGGTGGAAGGGAGAAGAAGGAATCAGATCGTGCAATTCCTGGGCACATTCCCCGAAGTGCAGTCGGTAAAAAAGCGACAGACACCCAACTTTCCGTCTGTGTTTGAGACTTGTCATCTTCTTCTCCACCAGCGCATGGTCATTAATAAACTTAATTGCGTGACGTTCTATAGAGTCTAGAGCTGCCAGCTGGTATTTGGCTGAGCCATCCCACAGATGGCTACAGTATTCCATGCAGGATCGTAATTGGGCTTGGTATAAGGTCAGGAGTTGCGTGTCTCTGACTTTGTATACCAAGCTTCCTGGTAGCGGTTTTAGCTTTTTTTTTTTTTGTTCAAGCTGATCAGCGTAGGGCACAGGAACACCTTGGAAGATTGGGTTCGATGGTTTGGGGGTACGCTTTGCGGAAAACAAACACGCCTGTGTTTTCGAGGCATCAAACCTAACTAAATTGTCATCACCCTAGCGGGATACCGACTTAAGAGTTGACACGCCTGACACGCTCGATCATTGCTTCTCTGTTGGTATTAGTCTCAGGGCACTTAGCACGTGCACTGGATAGGTATCTCTCAACAACAGTGCTATCGTCTGCATATGCCAAGATGTCCGGGATGAGCAAATCGTTCATATGCAGAAGAAACAGTGTTGAAGAGAGAACCGAACCTTGTAGAACTCTGGCATTGATCGCCATTGGGTCAGACGAGCAGTCGTTCCTGAGGTCGTGAAAACATTGTGGATATGCTTTAAAAAACGGCTGACCGCCAAGGTCGTCTATACTCGACATACGAACAAGAACCGGCTAAAACGTATGAAAATTGCGTAGTTTAGCGTGGAGGACACGGTTTTGCTTCTGTAGCGCGGCGCGCCATATAAATTTGTTTACGGTGTTTACACGCCTGAATAGATGCCAACAATCGTGTTATATAAAATGGTATATTAGATTACTTCTTCTGTATCGATATTTCTACTATGTAGGTATAATATGTATATTATACACTATTTTATGCTTGTGTAAACACAAGCATAAAATAGTGTAGTAAATAGAGTAATGTTAAGTTATGTGTTCTGATTGGTTGCTGTACCTTACTTTTTTTCTTTTTGTGCCTTACTTGTTTCGGTATGTGTTGTGTGTACATAAAAAAGGTTGACATCATTCATACGTTTTTTTATATTTTTGTGGTATTAGTGGTTTATTACCCTGAGATAAGGCGTTATCCTAATAGAACACGACCACGCGATTATCGCGCTAATAAGCGATGGGATCCGCAAGTTCGTCCCCATCGCGCGAATGTCATTTAGAACCCTTATACGGCGCCTGTAAGTTTGATCGCGGGTTCGAGCGACCTATTAGGACAACGCCTTTGGCTTATGTCTCAAATAAAATAAAACGTATGTACAGTCTGATTTAGAAATTTCTCGACATTTTTCGAAATGTAATAGGTTTTTTAATAATTTGTTAGTTAATATTATTAGTTTAGCTAATGTTTAAGAAAATTAGGATAAAGTGTAGTGAGTAGAGTATAGTGACACAAGTATCTCTTGAACATGGATGACGTTTATTGAGGATACCGAGCAATTAGGGGTGCCCATTTAAAAAATATATCGATATTTATATTCGATGTAAAACTTCGGAACCCAGCATAGATGTTTATCGATATATCGCTTGAAAACATCGATAATTTTTCAATATCGAATACTTTCCTCAAAAGTTTAATATTACCTTTTTCCAGTCAAACGCAGAAAGTTTGCGATCCTTGATTTCGTATGTGGGAATGTAGTATCAGAGACCAAAACAACATAGCTACTAATAGTGTATTTGTAGTGATTTTCTATGAGTGTTACCTGACGACGCGACGGAAAAAAATAATGGTAGAGTGAAAGTGAATAAAATGAACCCACAGAATCCACAGACTACATCGAAAGTCAACGGTCGATCGATCGGTCAGGATAGATAATTTAGCTACTCACTCACAGATGTCACTACCTGTTAATGACATTTATTCTAAATTTAAATAATCAAGTAGTGGTAAAATTTGCTTTGGTTTTTATTATCATTATCAGTCAAAATCTATTATTTTAATAGATTTGACAAAAAATAAAAAATTAAAAGATTCGATGTTTCTATAAATAAATATACCAATATATCGAGTAAAATTGATATTTGACAAAACATCGAATCAATCTGATATATCGTATTTCAAACATCGAGTAAATACAATATATCGATGTTAAATGAATATCCCTACGAGCAATTCAACAGCAAGGTCGACGTTAGTGCTAATTTTAACGTCAAGGTGACGTCGAGGTTTTTATTTTATGGAACTGAGTGATGAGACGAGCAAGTCGTTCGCCTGATGGTAACCGCCACGCCTGTCATAAAAATTGCAATGCCACCCAGAACTTTAAAATAATTATTTTTTAGAAAAAATCAAAAACCGACTTCAATGTATCGAATTCGAAGTCCAAGGTCACATATCGATGAAATTTATATGGGACCACTTCGTAGCTATACTGCACACGACGCAAAAAGAATTTTTCAAATCGGTTCATAAATGACGGAGTTCTGAGGTAACAAACATAAAAAAAAAGAAAATAAAATACCATCGAACACAGAACCTCCTCCTTTTTTGAAGTCGGTTAAAAATAAAAAGAAATATTAAAAAAAAATACAATTAAACAGAGTACTTCCTCCTTTTTTTTAAGTCGGTTAAAAAACACTGCATTCGCATTCATCACCCCGAGACATCAGATATTAAGTCTCATATGCCCAGTTATTTTGCTGGCTACAATGCCCTTCAAACTGAAACACAGTAATGCTTGCGCACTACTGCTTGGCGGCAGTATAACTGGCAAAGCTGTGGTATCTACCCAGACGGCCTCACGCATACGTTAGACCTACCACGGGTAAAAGAGGTTTCTTATGAAACTCGTATTGCTGGAAACGATTACGTATCTCCAACTTTGGCCTTGTTTATCAATATCATTGTCCCACTATACATAGCAATATGGAATTAAACTGTATTACGGGTTTTGGAAACATCTGGGCAATATTGTGTACCATAATGTCCAAGATAAATAAAATTATTGTTCCCTTATTTAATTAAATATAAGATATAAATTATTTGTGTTTTATTTGACTTTTAAAATGACCTATTCTAATCTCTACATATATAAATCAGTGCCGTGACTGACCGACAGAAAATGCACTGCATAAACCAATCACGATATTTAAAATATAAAATATGAATATAAATATGGTATAGACGGTAGCTACAAGATTTAATAATACATTTTGTATAATTTAATACAGTAATGCATTTTGATGTTTATTTATTTCTTTTCCCATGTCCAATTGCTTTGCAAAGGTTGTTTGGGATTCAGGAGAGAGGAAAATAATCTCGTTTTCTTTAGGATATTTTGGGTGTTACTGATCAAGAAGTTATAATAAATTGATTTGGGGGGTTTGGGGGACCCCCTTAGAGATTTGACAACACGTATATATCTCTGGTTTTTTAACTATAACTTGATGAAGCGACCTGGACATGTTAAATATTGAAAATTGTTGTTCCACGGAGCTTCACAATCCAGAGTTTATAAAAACTTGCTAAAAATGTGTTAAAACTTTTCCTTATTGTCTGTTATCGTATTTCCATGTGTTGTTAACTTTGCCTTACGCTAAAATACATATAAGTTTTATTTCATGACCAGATCCTCAACTAATCGAACTGGCAGGACGGAGTGTTCTTCTTTACAAAGGATATACATATTCAAAGAGAGGGGGAAGTAAACCTGACACGAAGCAATTTTACTACTGCTCTAAAAAAACCCGGATGAACTGTAAAGCTAGGTTGGCGTTTGATAAGCAAGGATTATTGAAGCAGTCGTTTACTGAGCATCAGCATCAGCCGCCTGGCTTGGTAAGCTTAGGCGGAAACAAATATATTCGTGTATAGGCATTATTGTTTTACTATTTATGATTTTTTTCTGTGTATAATATTTATATTCTTTAATTAATGTAATTAGTTGAATGGTCAACTGTGTTAATTTAAATAAAAAATAAATTTGAATAGAATTTTAAATTTTGTTTTTTTTATTTAATATTTATAGGCTTGCGTTTGACCGCTATCTCACCTGTTGTTAAGTGACGATGCGGTCGAAAATGTAGCACGCTCGCCTAGAAGAAACCTGTTCACTCTTGTCTTAAAGACACCCAGATTATAGCTATCCGGAAACACAGATGCCGGCAGAGAGTTCCACTCCTTGGCCGTTCGCATTATGAAGGTCGAAGCAAAGCGCTTGGTGCGAGCAGGAGGGATGTCAACCATAAATTGATGACCAATGAGCTTTTTGGCTCTTTTTTCTATGGTCTCCAAGGCTTCGAGCTGGTATTTGGCGGAGCCGTCCCAAAGGTGAGAACATTACTCCATACACGACCGGACTTAAACAACTTTTAACTTATTGAGCGCATAATAAGATTATTATCATCATCAATCAGCCTTTTTATTTTTTTTCGAAGTGAAATGAAGTTCTTAAACTTTGTGGATTATAATGTGAATGTGAACGTGAATTATAATTATCATTATTTATTGCGTTCCATAATGCGATAAAATTAAAATTAAGTCTTTTTGGTACTAGAATCTTTAAAATAAGCGAAGCGGCGCGCGGCGCGTGAATAGTAAGAAAACCTGCGTTCAGGGTGGCGTGCGGCAACTTGATGTATTTGTAGCTTCGTACCTAAAGTGTGGAGTGCGCCAGGCCTGCCTATACATTCTATCCTTACGCTAAAATACATATATATGTTTTGCTTCATGACCAGATCCTCAAGTCATAGACCTGGCAGGAAGAAGTTTGCTTCTCTACGAAGGATACACATATTCAAGGAAAGGGAGAAATAAACCTGACAAGACGCAATTTTACTACTGCTCTAAAAAAGAACGGATGGGCTGCAAAGCTAGGATGACGTTTGATAAACAAGGAATCTTGAAGCAGATGTTTACTGAGCATAATCATCAACCGCCTGACTTGGTAAGGTTAGCTGGGAACAAATATATTCGTGTATAGGCATTATTGTTTCACTATTTATGTATGTATTTGTTCTGAGTATAATGTATGATTTAATTAATGTTATTAGTTGAATGGTCAACTGTGTTAATTAAAATAAAAAAATAATTTAAATTAAATTATAAATTTCAACATCATTTTACTTATTGAGCGCATATATTACATTACTTACATTATTATCATCATCACACTTAGGTATATTTTTTTCGAAGTGAAATTGAGTTCTTAAACTTTGTGAATTATAATGTGAATGTGAACGTGAATTATATTTTTCATTGTTTGTTACGTTTCATAATGCAATATAGTTAAAATAAGTCTTTTTGGTACCAGACTGTTTAACCTAAGCGAAGCGGCGCGTGAGTAGTAAGAAAACTTGCGTTCAGGGTGGCGTGCGGCAACCTACTGCACTTGATGTACTTGTAGCTTCGTACCTAAAGTGCGGAGTGCGCCAGGCCTACTTATACATAAGGTTGAAGGTTTAAAGAAGTTTATTCTCAATAAGACAAATGACACTTACTTGAGAACAATACCAAGCTTAAATACAAAATAATACATTCGTCATTCCGTCCGATCGGTAAGGAAAAACGCAGGTAGGTACTCATCTAATGCATTTCATTTGTATGCTGCCCTTACGCTAAAAGATATATATGTTTTGCTTCATGACCTCAGATTCAGATCCTCAAGTCATAGACCTGGCAGGAAGAAGTTTGCTTCTCTACGAAGGATACACATATTCAAGGCGAGGGGCAAATAAACCTGACACGACGCAATTTTACTATTGCTCTAAAAAAGACCGGATGGGCTGCAAAGCTAGGATGACGTTTGATAAACAAGGAATCTTGAAGCAGAAGTTTACTGAGCATAATCATCAACCGCCTGACTTGGTAAGGTTAGCTGGGAACAAATATATTCGTGTATAGGCATTATTGTTTTACTATTTATGTATGTATTTGTTCTGAGTATAATATATGATTTAATTAATGTTATTAGTTGAATGGTCAACTGTGTTAATTAAAATAAAAATTTAATTTAAATTCCATTCTAAATTCAAACATCATTTAACTTTTTGAGCGCACATAAGAAATTTTATTTTCATAATCATTAGTTTTATACATTTTCTCGGAGAGAGTAAGTTCCCGAACTTTGTAAATAACATTTACATTTTTATTGGTTAAAGAGTTATTAATGGGTTAAAATTAAAAAATACTTAAAAGACTTCTCTCTCTAGAAAATTTATCTTGATATTCTCCGCTAACGGTATTTACACAATAATCAGTTCCAGATTTCGTCGTGTCCCGACGAGGAAGGGTCATCATGATCCTAGCTAACAACAAGTACTGTTGTAGGGGCGAGCACGCGTCCCAGGCTAAGGTCCAATGGACCTGCACTTCGCAAGGGCACAAAGGCTGCAGTGCTTCTGTACACACAATTAACGATATTATATTCAAATTTCATAATGTTCACAGTCATATAGCACCGTGTTTGTGCAATTTAAGCAATCGTCTTGCGCACATCATCAGAAAGGTATTTCTATGTATTCCCATATATATAAAACCTTGTTGTAAACACTACCCTGGCGCCTGATTGGAAGCACTACCTTTTTTTTTATGGAACTGATTGATAAGACGAGCAAGTCGTTCGCGTGATGGTAAGCGCTGCGCCTGCCCATAGCAAATTCAGTGCCACCCAGAACTTTGCCTTCTGCCTTGCCAGGTGTTTCCTAGCGCCCCCATTTGTATTGAAGTGGAGTAGATGCTTTCTTCTTCTAGTTGCATTTATGGTAATTTAATAAAGAGTTCAGGAATTATGTAAGTAGTTCATAATATATTATACATTTATAATCTTAGACAGAATTCAAGGCGGCGCAAGGGCGCGCTCGCTTTTATAGTGACAGGTCTGGAGATGGCGGCATCATGATAATAATACTGTAACTCTGTTTTCTTTTTTCAAGTGCATTAAAGTGTTATCTATCTATCTATACCTATACCTACGAATATGATATAAGTATATACGCAGAGTGTTTTATTATACTTTTGGAACGTTTATACAAATTCAATCGATAAGTACGTAAATTGTTACCTACTATTAATAAGTAGATGAATGGAATTTAAAGATTAAATATTGTTTTCAGGTTTAAGATATCACATCGGTTGTACAAGGAAGGGGGCGCCATTGATTACCTTAAACGACGATACATACTCAGTGCAGGGTTACAATAAGAAAATGTTTTACTGCTCTAAAAAACGCCTAGGATGCAAAAGTAAACTATTCTACGATGGAAACGAAGTACATGTGCTGTCTTTGGACCACTCCCATTGAAAAAGACAATATTTATATAATATCGTTCTTATTATACCTAACCTTTATATAAAATTGTTTTAAATTCTACCTGTTACTGCTAAACACATGCAAGCTTCTTTTATTTCTGTATGTCAAATCGAAATGGGTCGCCAAGATAAAGGCCTAACCTAGTTTAAGGCCCACCGATAATCTAACTTTGAATCAGTGTATGTGTAAATTAATATGTAATTTAATTGTATAGCGGATTTGTGTAATGGAAAATATTACTTTACTTTTATAGTCTTGCTGTCTGATAGTGTTGTCACTTTTGCACAAAACGTCCTCATTGTCTATTTTCCCATCCCTCGCAAAACAATCTTCGGTAGCGTTATGATATGATAGTATAGGACTTTCAATAAACGAGTACTATTTGCTGTTTTGATTACGTAGTACCTAGTTATAGGTCCCCCTCGCCCTTCTATATTGGACTAGAGAGGGCTCACTTAGCAAAAGCATGCATTTTGCTGTTACGATGTTACTCAGCTTGGCTTTCAGGGAGTTCTATGATAGAGTGGGCGAATTAGTTGTAAGGTCTGATAGAATAAATTAAGCACCCAAATCGGCAGCACGTATTTGAATTTTAATTTTTACTTGTGTCTGTAGGGACTCCTTTTCAAAAACTCCTGTATAACTGTATTGTGGTGTTACGCAGTACTTTTTATGGAATTAAAAGTTTTGGGTAACACTGCAATGAATATGGGCAAGCGAGGCGCTTAACATCAGGTGAACGTCTTGCTCGTCTCATCACTCAGTAACATTAAAAAAAACAATACGTGACGTGTCAAGGGGTAGGTACTACCTTCTGCATCTGACCCTTAATCAAACCGTCTAGCGAAAGCCTCTTGATTTGGTCGATGCTGTTCACTATAGGACCGCAGTCAACATCCCACATGGTGGTTATCTCGTGGGCCAAGTCAAAGTATTTGCTGAGCTTGTCCTTCTCGGTCTTTATTAGGTTCTCATCATGTGGGATGCTGATATCGACGAGTACTGCCCAGCGTCAGGACCGATCGACCACCACGACGACATCAGGCTACAATAGTCCCGTCCGTGATGATAAAGCGATCCCAATTGAACAATGCACGACCATTTTAAATATTTTTATTGTTAGCCTGGTTTGTCTCAGTGCAGAGACAAGGCCTTCCTACTCTCCTAACATACCATAAATATTAGTAAATTGTAAATATGTATGACTAACGTCATGAGATATTTAGCAGGTATACCTAATCCTAACCACCACCTAACTAAAATGTGTTATTTGTTTACAGGCCACAGGGATTCTCATAGACTATATTATGGTAGAAATTACACATTTATCCAAGATATTCCACGTGGCAGTACAGACGAGGACCTATCTGATAACGAAGAGTACAGAAGAAAAAATGCGCGTAGACACAACATATTTGTATCTAAAACAGATTCCGAGGTCGAATCTGACCTAGAGGATGATTATTCAATATCTCAAATGGCTACATCATCTAGTTTTCCTACAATTTTAACACCATGTTGGAGAGAAGGCTTTCTAGAGACAAATGAAGACAATGTATCATTCAAAGGAGATACTACCTTGCCACCTAACATAACTTCATTGGAGACACCTGTGCAGTTCTTTAAATATCTTTTCACTGACGAAATGTTTGAACATATTACACAGGAAACACTAACATATGCAGTAGAAATGTGCCCTGACAGGTCATTTAGTGTTACGCCAGCAGAAATTGAGCAATTTGTAGGCACATGTCTCACGATGTCCATTATACAACTACCCTCCACAAGAAATTATTGGAGCGAGAATCTTGGCCATCCTACTGTAAGCAAAGTAATGACTTGTAATAGATGGGAAGAAATAAAACGGTTCATACATTTCAATAAAAATGATACACAAGTTCCAAGATGCCACAAAGGACACGACCCTCTACACAAAATTCGGCCATTTCTTGTTCAACTGAGAGAAAGGTTATTGACAGTACCTAAGGAAGAGTTTTTAGTGGTGGGTGAACAGATAATTCCAACTAAAAGTCGTTCATGTACCAAGAAATACAAACTAAAAAAACCTAACAAATGGGGCTATAAAAACCAAGTTTTGTGCGGAACATCTGGCTTTACCTACGACTTCGAATTATACTCGGGTACTAAAGTTATTGAGGAGACAAACGAGGATGATGCGCCTAATATGAGCCAATCAAGCAATGTTGTAGTTCGACTTACGAAAACAGTCCCATCTGGAATGAACTATAAAATATTTTTTGATGACTCATATACGTCGTTGCCACTTATGATGTATTTAGCAAAGGAAGACCAACTAGCACTTGGAACAGTAAGAGCTAACAGAGTATTGGGATGCAAATTGCCAGCAGAAAATGAATTAAAGAAAAAAGGAAGAGGAGCCACTGAGGAAAAAATTACGACAATTGAAGGAGTTGACATAGCAGTAATCACTTGGTACGATAACAAAGTTGTAAGCTTGTTATCTACTTATATGGGAAGCAGGCCAATGACAGAAGTGACCCGTTACTGTAAAAAAGAGAAAAAATACTTTCCAGTATCATGTCCAAAAGCTGTCATGACATATGATAGTTACATGGGTGGAGTTGATTTTCTAGATGCAATGCTTGGCTACTATCGCATCCAGATTAGATCTAAAAAGTTCTACCACAGAATATTTTTTCACATGATAGATATGATAACGGTAAATGCATGGCTTCTGTACAGGCGCAAAAATAATGATGAGGCGCCATACCTTCCCTTTACTGACTTCAAGGTGGCAGTTGCTGACGCTTTGTGCTGGTGTAATAAACCTTCTTCCAGCAACAATAGCCGAGGAGGCCCATCTGATCCTCTCGAAATTCGTCTTGGGATTCAGAAGAAAAGAGTACGAGGAACGGTTGCAGTTATGCCTCAGACTGACGTCCGATTGGACAAAATCGGTCATTTACCAGAATGGACCCCAAGGCAAAGATGTAAAGTACCTGACTGCAAAGGACGATCACACGTTGCTTGTCGCAAATGCGAAGTTAACTTGTGTCTCAATGACAAAAGAAATTGTTACTTTCTTTTCCATACTACATAATATTTAAATGAAAGTATTAGAAATCACGGTTTCTTTGATTACATATTTTTAGGAAAAATAAATTACCTGCCTTGGCTCATATTAATTGAGACATATATGAGCCAAGGTAAAAAGCTTATTTTTCTTTAGTTTCCTTCGTGATAATTACAATTCTTAAAAGACGGTGTAGACGCGGAAGGTGTCTGTTCTTTCTCTCTATTACAAGATATTATTTTTTATAAAAAACCAAAAATTCTCGCGGTAAAGGAATCAATTAGAAACTTTTTATTTTCAGAAAACAAAGTGAGTTTTACTTTTATCGACTCCGGAAAAGGTGGTCGACGTATCTTGTATGAGAACTACTGCTTTTCAAGGAGTTGTAAAATCGGGTTGATATGGTGCTGTTCCTGCAGAAAATCCAGGAAGTGCGGTGCCAAGCTGAGATGGAAAGAAAGCATCGGGCTGGAGGTGATTTCTGCAGAGCACAATCACGAGCCGCCAAATGTGTATGTATGTTCTAAAAACATATGATCAATAAATAGTGGAAACGGTCGTTGTGTGGAAATTATGTCAGCTTTTTATTCCTGAACCATCATGTTTTTCCTTGTAATAACTGCATTTGTTATTGTTAGCCCAACGAAGCAGCTCTACTGGATAGTCATCATCATCATCAGCCCGTCACGTTCCCACTGCTGGGACATGGGCCGTCTCTCATAGAGAGAGGCCATAATCCACCACTCTGGCTCAGTGCAGCTTGGTGGATGCCACATGTTCTTGAATTTTTGTGATTAATTCTTGGACGTCTCCTCAGGATGTTTTCCTTCACCGTTTTTTAGAGCGAGTGTAAAATCTGCACATAACTTAAGAAAGTCAGTGGTGCAAGGTCAGCGGGATCGAAAGTCGCACATGCTCCCATTGAGCCACACTCGCTCCTACTGGATAGTATCTATGTCAATATGTAAAACCTCATCTTCCTTCCCACAGAGGAGACACCGGGGCTTATGTGTTCAATCACCACGCGGTTTCAATGCAGCTTGGTATTTTAGCTATATTCGAACCAAATGTCACAGAGATTGTTCTAAAAAGTAAAGTCTTATAATAAAATCTGGGTGAACACGTTTGTTCCAGAATTACATTACAAACAGAATTAGTTGCCGCTTCGACGGGAGGCATTCATTGCCTCCCGTCAAAGCGGCAACTAATTCACATATGCAAAGAGCAGTGGGTTGACCTGGTGCTGCTCTCGTCACCGTTACAAATGTGGCCCTAAGTTAAGGCTCCACGATCAGGACACGCTCGAAGTTATTTCTGCGGAACACAACCATCCACCCCCTTACATAAATATCTACATTCAAATGAAGCTTTGAAAGGCAATTTATAGGCTTAAGCATACTTAAGAAATCATAAGCAAATAATATGACTTATTTTGAACAACCTTATATTTAAATAATGTAAGATTAAAATGCGTTTTAAAATAACCCGCTCGTCGCTTGTAAGTCTTGTGACTCGCGCTTATGGGCGCATCCCGCACGGTTCTTTCTACTTCGAGTACTACTACTGATCAGCCCGTATCCACCCACTGCTGGGTATAGGCCTCCTCTCGTTCACGCCGCCTTTTTCGGTTATTTTTACTGCAACTTATCTACATCGTATCTATGTATACATGCGCTCGAGAACTACTCTGGCCGGCCGCGCGCCGCACACCTTTTTTATTAAAACTTATTTTATTTATTTATTTATTTCTTCTTACAGCTATCATTACAGGTATCTACCTAATGCGATAGTGTAGCTATCTTACCTATTTATATAACAATAAATTCGTAATACTATCATTGTGAAGTCATTCAGAGAACAAGAAGATAGGTCTTCTTCAATTGCGATCATGTTAAGAGATCGGAGTGTGCGCGTCAGAGGCGCATCGCGTAGCAGGTTAGTTTTCGCGCGCGGCATCACCACCAGGCCAGGCCGCTTTCGCCGCCGTAAATACCCGTCTGGAACGCACAAGTATATCTGCTCCAGAACATCAGCATTGTGTACCCTCCCTCTAAGTATTTTAAAAATATACGAATCGAGTGCGAGCTCCCTCCTGACCCTAAGAAACATAATTTTTTGGTGTTAAATTAAGTACTCTAGTTAGTTATAATTTATTGTCACATAAACACATACTACATAAGTAGATAGGTACTTAATTTAATAAAATATTAAACCAATATGCTCTGGGACGAGAGCGTTGGCATGCTAACAGGTTTATCCTAGTTTAAGTGCCAACACCCTTTTTGGATTAATAACTTAAGCTTAGTATTAAAAACACTAATTAAGTAATTTTTAATGGTCATAATATTATTTCATCTTATTTCTTTAAAATAACCCTAGTCACCTTCTATAATCTGAGTAAAACCACAGGTATAACTTATACTAATGATCGAGATCACTTCAACTAGCCCAAACTTGATACGTTTGCGTTCGTATGGCCACCATACGACTCCATCTCAATATCTGACTAACTTTTTCCGATACGGTGGTAGAGTCATTGTAATAATTGACGTTCATAAGTGCGTCTGTGATGCCAAACATGAATAAGAAACTTTTGATTGATTGATTGATTGATATCAGCTCGGTGATACTATGACATTGTGTTGTCATAGAAACTATACATAAAAAGGCAAAATATGAAAAAAGTAGATGCGTCGTGCTTACTTATTTGACGAGGCTAATCGTCGTCGGTCGGGAGGTTTATTTTTATTTCTGTCTGGGAAAAAATATAATGACCATCAAAATAATCTTTGAGATCCCCATTCCCTTCTTCTTCCAAAAATTGTATCGGCAGATCAAATTTAGTAAATGATCACCAAATTTAGTAAATGATCACCAAATTTGGTAAATGACCGCCAAATCTTACCCGAATTGTCACACCTCGCTCTTCCGTGGTCTAACTCGCTTTTACCCCTAGAGTGTTTATAAAAAGTGCGGAGCCAGAAGCTCTCGAAGGAGGTCCTGAATGAAGCGAGCCTACGAGGTCGAGGGGAGCGACGGGGGGAGGTGGCGAGCAAAGCAATCCGGCGACTTCTGCAGCGGAGCGAAGGTCAAGTAGGTTAAGCGACATGAAGGGGTGACGAGCGAGACTTTTGGTGGAGCCTACTTTCGTGATCATTTACTATTTTTGGGGTTGCATTTTACTATATCTTATGGTCAGTTAAACATAAGCCTTTTTGTTTGTTTACAGAATACAGATTCATAATCTCCCGTCGAGGTTGCCGCTGTATCGTGTACCAAAACTACACATTTTCGAAAAACAACAAGTATTGCAAGCTCTGGTATTGCTCCTGCAGAACATCCAAGAATTGCACCGCTAAAGTGAAGTTTGATGAACACGAAAACTTGATCGTTGTTTCTGGAGTCCACAACCACGCACCACCTGTTTTGTGTTATTATAATTATGATGAGAGATAAAAGGCTGTCAAGTGGGAGACCAGATAGACCAGGGTGTTATTGCATGGCAGTCATAAAAATTTAAAATATATTGAAGAATAAATAATATTTTATTATATTGATTTTGAGTCTTTTCGTTCATATAACCCCGACGCAATAGGTGCTCTCCTACGACGATCTCACGAACGAGTATATGGAAGGTACGGGCGCCACGGACCCGACAGTGGTCTTTTTTTCCGAATGGTGCGGAGAAGGTCACGTCAGCTGCGTCAAAATCGCTTCGGTGAGCTACAAATTAACAAAACTTCTATTTCACAGAACTCTCTTACCATAAAATCTCGACTAGACGAGGTAGGAACAGTTACCTCGTGCTTTTCGAAGGGTATACGTTTTGGAAGCACTCAAGATATAGCTGGAGATGTTCAGCGTCGACTGCTAACGTTGGCTGCCAAGCATGCCCGGTTAAGATTACCATTGTAAACGACAGGATTCAAGGTTACCCCTTACAAAACCACAACCACTCTCCGCCAAAAGTAGCTCAGTTGCCAGATGGAGAATGGACGAAGATTTAGTTGATGGAAATAGACCGAAGATGAAGTCGCTAATCTTCGTGTAAATCATATCTGACAGGTTAGATAACTGCTGTGAGTGAAAATATATAAAAAACACATAGAAATATAGAGTTAATAGAAATAACCTATGGGTTTATTTGGTCTTATAACTATACCAACTAATACAATGATGGTGTTGAAATAAACCGTCTGTGTGTGTGGTGGTGTGTTCAATTTAGACACTAGAGTAAGTGAGTAGTGTAAAAGTGAAATGATTTTTATAATGTCGTATCACAAAATGACACTTCATTAACATTACAATCTAGCCTAATAAGACTAATAAGTAATTTGGATTTAACTTAAACTATTAAGTAGAGTAAAACTAAGAATATGTCCATCAACACTTTTGTTATTTTCTCTATTAAGGCGAAGACACTATGTTCCTGTGTTTCTTACGGGTAGCACTAACTTTACTACGACACACTATCACTGCACTAAATTAACTCTTATTTTATCCTTTTTAGTCATCTCACTAGGTCTGTGTTGTCGAGGAGCTGGATGGCCTCGACGTTCACGACAAAATGTATGTGAATATGTTTGTTCTTACGTTATCTGTGATACAGTACCCCTAGTACGAGGGTCAAACTGAAAGTTCTTAGAACATCAAAAACTGATTAAACTAGCTAGTTATTACTATTATTATATCTTTTCAAAATAGTGTCCGTTCACGTCAATACATCGCTGCATCCGATGGAACCACTGAGAAAAGCACTTTGCCCACTCGTCCTTAGGGGTCTCTTCGACGGCCTTTTGAAACGCTTTAAGTTTTTCTTTTGTGTTTGGGAATAAATAAAAATCACAAGGTGCGAGGTCGGGACTATACGGCGGATGACCCAGTAATTCCACGTTTGACGTCGCCAAATAGTCGATTGTTCGCCTGGCGGTGTGCGACGACGCGTTGTCGTGGTGAAGGAGGATTCTACTGCGAGGTCGTTTCTCCCGAACTTTTTCCAAGACAAGTGGCAAACAATTGCTAGTGTACCACTCTGCAGAAAATATTTTTCGATCCTCTAAAGCAATTGTCGCGAAATGACCTGTCCTTCCGAAGAACGACGCTACCATCTTTTTTTCCACGTTTCGACCTCTTTTCACTTTAGTTGGCAACTCCTCGGAAGGAAACACCCACTGAGCAGACTGTCTTTTGGTTTCGGGATCATAACAGTAAATCCAGCTTTCGTCACCTGTAAGTATGTCGAACACAGCATTTGAGTCACCTCCGTTAAATCTTTCAAGCATTTCACGGCACCAAACAACACGACGGAGTTTTTGGGCCTCGGTCAAAAAATGAGGTATCCCCCGGGCACAAAGCTTCCTGACCGCTAAATGTTTATGAAGTATTTTGTGCACTTGACTCATACTGATGCCTAAGCTTGTCCGAATCTGCTGATAGGTCACTCTTTTGTCAGTCTCTATCATACGACGCACAGCACAGATGTTATCTTCGGTCGTCGCCGTAGAAGGCAGTCCCTCACGCAGATCATCGGTGAGATAAGTGCGACCACGCTTAAACTCATCAAACCAGTTGTAAACAGTGGCACGAGACGGGGCTTCATCGTGAAAGGCCAATCGTAGTCTATCATAACTTTCTTGTTGACTTAAATGTAATCGAGTCATAAAAAATCATAGCACGAAATTTTTTTCGCGTTAAATTCATGCTGACGTGACACAGACAATTTTCAATTTGCCGCCAAATCGTAAAACAAATGACAATTAAATAAAAATTCATACTCAATAATATTGGCAAAGAGTTCCATTTTCAAAATTTAAATATTTTTTTTATTTATTTTGTTTACAAGTGGCCAGTTCTAAAAACTTTCAGTTTGACCCTCGTATGAGTTTACAAATTACGAAAACGGTACTAGTTTTCGTGAACTCGCTAAACTGATAGTTTTAATTGCAATAGGTAGTACAAGTTAAAATTTTCAATCACAGTTTACACGTTGTCGACCATCGTCTAGCTCGATTGAACGAATTTCATGCTATATATTTATCTCTCTTACACGACCGCAAAAGAAAAGAGACAAAGCATTTCCTATGTTTGACGTTTTGAGTTACGTATTTCGCGTTTCGCGGTTAAACAGGTGCAGTGATTATTTTTGATAACTTATTAAAAAAAGAGTAATATGAGTAGGACTAGCCCATTACAATTTGAAATAATGGTCGACTTCATGGAGAGGTAACTATTAAAAAAAATGGTTTAAAAGACGTTGCACGTATATAGACGACCAACTCATTCTCATCACTATAGATTCGGCTGGCTGGCTGAGTTCAACCTCCGCCTCTCTACGAGCTTCTGTCGCTCCTCATCACGACGGTCGGCTTCTACAGCCTCCGCGGCTAACCTCCATGCAAAATAACGACTCGTAATCATGTTTTTTTGCAATAGTCGACACTTTTTACAAGCTCTCACCGATATTTAATTAGCGAGTATCAATACTATGAAAGTTTTCGTATGCGTCAAAGTTCACTACCACTAACTTGTCAAAGTAGTGACTCGCACTGCCAGAACGCAAAAAATTACTCGAAAACTTTTTTCGAATTCGTTAACTACGATTTCATCTAGCCCGTACTGCCGATTTTAGTTCCTTCACGTTTCCGCTAGGGGCGTTGCAGGTAAATGTATAGAAGGAAACGAAACTTCATATCGTTCACGAAAACTATCAAAACTCGTACTAGGGGTACTGAACAATTAAAAAAATATTACAATGTAACAGGATTGTTCTTGTAACGCTCCTTGTTCCATCTCGCCTGACCATCGGTCTCGGCATGTATTACTAATTACTCTGTGGTCTCGGGACCATATTCACAAATTGTTTCGGATTCAGAAACTTACGTTGTCTACCCACTGTCATTATTCTAGCTAGGGCGGCTAGTTATTCGTGTGACTTGCGATGCAACGCACCAGAGTTCGAATCCTGACTCAGCCCACAATTAGTTTTCTTGAATTGTGTGCGTGTGCGAGAATAGAGGAAAGCATGTTGTCCAAGAATCACAGGACATGGTGAGTTATAGCACATACTCTCTGAAAAGCGGCGGTCCCAGCAGTTGGCGCGTAGAACGAGCTCATTATGGTGAGGTACCTCCCTATCCACTCGGTTAAATTTATTAGATTTTAAAAAGAAAATAAAGTCATTTTTTGAACGAAATCCTTTTTACTCGCTGAATGAGTTTATGTTGATGCGTCTGACAGAATCCTCATTTTTATATGAGGATGAAAAAATGTGCCAAAATATACTAATTTATACTGACAGTAGTCAGGTGGAACTAATTTAATATTAATATAAAATAAATACATAATTCTGGGTGACATATTTTATGAACATTTAAGCTATAAATTACTAACAATTATATCTATTAATTACTAATAATATGAAATGAAATTTAAATTGTAACTTTATTTTTATTATAATTATTATGACTTGCCTTGTATAACGGACTTAGTTATATGGCCAATAAAGAATTCTATTCTATTCTATATCCTAATATAAAAACCGTAAGTGTATTAGGAATGAAACTCTTTTGCTTGAAATTTTTTTTATTTATAACTTTACGCTAAAAAGTCGCAAGATCTCTTTTCAAAAACAGTCATATTTTTTCAGATACAGATCAAATCAGCTACGTCCTCTCCCGCAGAGGGCACACCATGGTACTGTTTCAAGGTTATACCTACCGTCAGAACTCTGCATACACTTGGCGATGTTCCACAGCCTCTCACAACAAGTGTCCAGGACGGATGGTCATCAACGACAAAGGTATCGTGGAAGAGCTTAACTCGGGACATAACCACCACCCGCCTTCGAGAGGAGTCACGTGGAACAAAGATGAGATGGTTAGAAATAAAAACTTAAGTTTGAAGCCTCCAGTGAATAAGAAAATATTGGGCCCGTAACATTTTTTGTCCCTAAAGCATCGCATGTACAAACCCTTTACGATCGCTCATGGCGGCTTTTTCAACGGGTTAATAGGGTGGGCATCTCAATACCAGATAAATTAATAATAAGTTAGAATGGTGGTCACATTTTTGTAGGAAAATCAGTGTCGCCAATCGCACACACGCAAACGAAACATCTATATAAAAATAAATCATTGTCCTATTTCGTCACATTTATTACTAGTTGGAATACTTATAAACGCCATTATATATAATATGTTAAAAATATACCTTCTTTTACGGCAATACGAATGGATCACTGAATCAGTTATGACATGGTTATTATACACTTAACATTTTTTATTTATATGGATATGTAATTGTTCAAAACAAACAATTTTTATTTATTTATTATATTATGATACTTATGACAAAGAAGTGAAATTCTGGCGGATATACATATGTCTACGCCGTTGACGTAAATACGATTGTACAATCGTATGGTCGCGGCGCATCTGCCACGCCTACTCCGCCATTCTAAGCTATTCTCCATTTCTCCATAATACCAGCTTTTTTTACTAGGTTTCTATTAGTCTTAGTTACCAATGTCATGACCCTAAGCTAAGCTGACCTTAGATACACAAAAGGATGGCATTAGGTACAGGGTGGTTGGAATTAGGATTAGGGCCAGAAGCCAATAAATTAAAAATGGCACTAAAATTCTGTTCGGAGCGTGTAGCTTAGAAGCTGAGGCGAATTCTGTTTAATTAATAGAAGTTTAGGTAAAATTTCGTTGATACTCGTAATAATGTAGATAACTTTTTTAATTTAATTAAAATTGTAATGTACCTAGATAATAAGAAGTTAATAAAATAAGAGTAAATAAAAATAATAATATAATAAACAATATGGTGGCAAGGACAACGATATTTATACAATGCATATTCATTAACGTAAACGTTTCTTTCTTTTCTTTTAAAAATGGTTTTAGGAATCAGGTATAATAATAGAAATTAAAGAAATCACATTATCAGATTAGAGATCATAGATAGTGGCACATGAAACAAACATGGAACCTTGCCAATGCAAGGTTCCATGTTTGTGTGGATATCCAGTTGCGTGAAACGAAACGTAATCCGGCTGACTTCACAGATTTTACACACACAGTGTTTGGCAAAATTTTGGGACCTTCAGGGACCTTTTCCGTACCAGTGAGGAAGTTTTGTTCTTAGGAACCATCGGGTGCATTTTTGAGAAACAAAAACTATACGGGGTGGAATTTTTTAACCGCACCCGAAGGGAAACTACTCTAAATACTGGAGTTTTAATCAAAGGAAACATTTCTTTATTTTTAAAAAGAAACCAATCTGCATTCAAAGATTTTTGAAATTCGCTTGCCACACTCGGGAATTGTACCGGCTAAAATCTGAAAAATAGCACCTGTAATTTTATGGCATCAATGGATAGGGTCAATTATAAGGATCAAATCTCTCTAACAAACATGGTAAATTAAATGAAAGAGATGCAGTGTTGCTACATCGTATATCAGAGTTCCTAAAGTAGGCACAAAAATCTGTACGATCACTCAACACTATTTCGATTGCATATGCATATACAGATCATTTATTTTTTCTGCTTGACTGTAGCATTTTTCAAAAATCCAAATATGCAGTTTTTATTTTCTCAAAAATGCACCCGATATTTCCTAGATACAAAATTTCCTCACTGCAAAGGAAAAGGTACCTACCCTGAAAGTCCCAAATTTACCATAAATATTTATAAGTATAGTATTCAAATATAATAAGTTAGTATCAAACTCATATAGATATGTAAAAAGTAACGGATCTTGTTTTATTTATAGTATTCCTTTTTTGTTTAACTACGTAGATCATTTGTTAAATTTTGCAACTTTAACACCAAGCTTCCTTTAGTAAGCATAAAATTCGGGAAGTATATATTTATATGCATACTTGCTACGAATTTCAAAATTATAGTAAACAATCTTAGACCTAGTAAGTAAAAAATGATGATAAATAATCTAAATGAAGCCTTTATTATTTCGTTAATTGATGTAGTTATACTAGGTATACTAGGAACTATCAAAACGCAATGAAAATATCTAGTGTAATTCCGCTGAGTATCAGTACTTCAGTATAGAATCATACTATGTAGGTAAGGTTCGCTTGCTAGCAGTTGTTTGTTAAATTGATAAAACTACATAGATTAGATTAGATAACTCTTTATTGTTTCACCACCAGAAAACATAATAACAAAAAGTACAATAACAAGCTTAAAAACTAAAGTGTTACAATGGGCGGTCTTATCGCTCAAAGAGATCTCTTCCAGACACATATGTAGGTGTATAGTATATATTGTAGTTGTAATGTTTAGTATATATAATAGTAGGTGTAATGTAAAGTAGGTCTACCTACATATACATATATGTAGGTAGACCTACTATGGTGGTAGAATGTAGGTAGGTATAAATTGTATGACTTAAAATGTAGGTATTAGTATACTGGTAATTGAAGCTCTTTAACCTTTTGAGCGCCACTTAAAAGTAAAGCCAAGCTAGCCAATTTTCATACATTTCATTCGGCTGAAGCCGACCTTGGAGGTCAAAGAGTTAACAAAAGTAAACAAATTCTTAATCTTCTCGAGGATCTTATTATTTATTTAATAATAAAATCACATATGTTTTAAAGTACAAACATACGCTTTGCAGAATTGAAGCAACGGGCAAACTTTGTTTCAACCATGAAGATGGAATTCAAGGACAAACTAAACATTCTAATGAAACGCAAGAAGAGCAACAGTGCGTACCTGATCGACCAGTCAAAATACCAGGACATAGTGCGAGAAGTGAAAGAAACTAAAGAAAAATGGAATAAAGACTTCGATGACTTCAGAATGTTAGCGAACTATGATATTTTAAACGTGAGCGGTGTTGAAAGACTCATAAGGCCTAGAACGGAGACAAATCCTAACATAAAGTTTTATGTACACATAGATGAGTTATTTAGCGTGTTACATACTATGCATTTGCTTTTCAATCATGCGGGTAAAGATAAAATGGACGAAGAGTTGAAAACTAAATATTCTAACGTGTCTAAAGAAGTGATTAGAATGTACTTGATTTGTTGCAAAGTGTGCAATGATAAAGTGCCTAGTTGATATATTTGTGTACCTATAGTTATTAAGAGGACTATACCTATATATAGATAGACTTCGATTTCTTAATGTTTAGGTACAATCAAAAGATTTTATCAAAGGTACAGTCAACGGCTATAACTTCAATGTTTGACTGTTTACTCTGAATATTGCACTTCAAAAGCGTGTGAACTCTGTGAACAAGGGAATAGCAAACAATTGCATGTAATTAGTAGGTATATTTTCGGTGTTACTATCGGTTGAACGATATATTATGTTCAGCTACTTCTGTCGCTGACTGAAGCTATCTCATTTCATTTTAAGCTATTGCATAGCTTCTATCGCGGGCCTTGGGCGTGGAGACCGAATCCAGAAATTCCGTAACGAAAATAACCTAACACCCCCCACTCCGAATGCTATGCAATAGCTTTACCGCGGCAGTCTCCGAGTGCCACACGTCTTTTTTTATTTTTTATTGTTTATCTATGATCAAAAGATTTTATGATTAAGGTACTTATCTAATTTCATTCATTTAATTATTTTTTAAATAATATAAATAATTTATTAAATTAATTAAGAAAAGCTATATTTTGTTTAGTTTATTTGTGTTATTTTATTAACATTATAGTTAAAGATTCAGTTGTCATCTTTAATCACTAAGTAAAAGTAGAGGTATTTGTTTTTAAATGTTTTGGTGTCATAGGGGTTTTTATTTCATCAGATCGGGCTATTTTTGTTAATGAATAAAATGAGTTTCATAATTAATGTTTATAGGTAGGTACCTACTATGAAATGAGTAGATATACTGGTCAGTCAAATATATATGTAATAATATGAAGAATTAGGCGTTTATTAAGTCTTCTTTGCTTTTAGTTAAAATATTTTATTGCTATGGTCAACCAAAATGAACTGTTTTTATAGATAGGTAGACAGTATATAATTATTAGTCATCATAATCAATATAATGTGACCTACTTATGAAATTTAATGCTTTAACCGAGATATGTGATTTCATGTACCTAATCAGAATTTAAAGTAAATTTGAAATAAAGATGAACTATAAAGACGTGTCTTTCTTTCTGCAAATATATTTTTATATTTAAAACTAGCTGATGCCCGCGACTTCGTCCGCGTAGTGGAGTATTCATCCTGCATCCGAACATTTTTCGTCCCATCGTATTCACGTTCCAGTTCCCGTCCCGCTCCTATCTCGTTACCGCACCTTGCCGCTTTTGTTCTGTTACCTTCCCACTCCCATCCTGTTATCTTTCCGCTCCTATAGCGTTACCGTCATGCTCTGGTCCTGATTCCGTCCCGCTCCTATATCATTATCGTCCTGCTCTGCTACTAATCATATTCCGATCCTAACCCTTTATCGTCCTCCCTAGCGAACCTCCTACCGTGTTATAGTTAGTCCTATACCTTTTTGTCCCTTTGTCATCCCACTCCGGTCCCGATATAATTACCAAACTTTTTGGTCCTAACTTCATTTTTGAGTCATGTCTTTATAGTTTCTTTGACCAAGTATCAAACGTACAAAATGCTAGCTTAGTAGTTTGAAACATATTACAGACTATAGAAACCGGGTGGAAATTAAACGTCGGGGGGAACCGCCACGGACCCTTTACGATTCGTAATACCAGTAATACGTACAAACGGACGGACGGTGCGGCGCGCGTGGTCCCGGTCCGGGTTTGTAATCATTTACATGAGTTTGCGGTGCGGCGGCAGCGCCGGTCCGGCGCCATGTACATACATGAAGCCTGAGTAAAAGAAATCTTTGAAATCTAAATCTCCTATTTACATATACATAGCTGTTGCCCGCGACTTTGTACGCTTAATAAAATAATTCATTTTGCTCCTGGCTATTTCCGGCTGCTCTCGCTTCTATGCCGATTTTGTCCTGCTACTATCCCAATCCTATCCCGAATTCATCTCGTTTCTATTCCGAACTCTTTCAGCTCTTATCTCGTTCTAAATAGACATAACACTTACATTATAAACATATATTTTCTTTACAAATTTTACCATCCGTTTAAACCTATCAGGGGATGGTATTCAAAACAATCAAAATAATACATGTGTCAATAGTTTTTTTGGCTAAGTATAAGTAAGTATTTTGGCCAAAAGTCAATCGTCGTAGCTTCAGAAAAAATATTGTATGTCGCAGGGAAATGAGGATACCAGGGATTTCACGAAATCTCTAGGGATACGACGTACAGTTTTAATAAATAGGTTCTCGCCAGAACTCTCGCTTCGTCATCCCTTCGCTCCACTCGCGCACTCGACCATCACTCCACTCGGGAGGTCGCCGGCTCGCTACGCTCGCCACCTCTCCCCCTCGCTTCGTTCTGGCCTTTCGCACTCGTTCTGCTCAGGAACTCCTCGCGAGCTCCTAGCTTCGCGCTTTTTATATACACTCTAGGGGTAAATGCTAGTCGGACTGCGGAGAAGTGGTCCTTACCATACATGATTATACCATGATTTTGTCGTATCGCCAGGAATATCGCGAAATCCCAGATATTCTCATTTCCCTGCGACACGTACGGTCAATGACAAAAGTTGCTGAATATTTGTAAATCTTCGATTTTTCTGAATGTTGCATTTTGAAAGTCTATTAAAATCCTGTACGAATAAGGAAATTGCAAAAAATTGCATAACGTTAGAAATCATTTATTTTGCCTAGTCTTTAATACAAAGTTTCGCTTTCACCTTATAAACAAAGGTTTTTCACACAAATATTTGCTATCCCGTTTAGACCTTTTAAGATGTTTAAAAAGTAGTGAAACATGTGCGTATAGTATCTTTGATTAGTATATACGTACCGAATTTCATAGTCATAGGTTTAGAAAAATAAATTATTATCTACCTTGTTTAACGTTTTTAGAGGTTAATTAATATAGCGAGTTTCGTTTTAATTTATTACTTTTGTTTGGTCTGTATACGAAATTTCATTGCTACATCTTCATAAACAAAAATTCTCCATACAAACTTTACCACTTTGTATAACCCTATTAGGGGATGATTTCAAGACATGGTAAAATAAGTGTTTATAATTTTATTGGCTGAGTACTTTCCACCCTGTTTAACCTTGTTAGAGGGTGAATTTCAAAAAATGGCGAATTACGTTTAAATTAATTTCTTTTGCTTACTCTGTGTACCAAATTTAAGTGCCATAACTTCAAGAACAAAGATTCTTCATTTAAACTTAACCACCCCGTTTGAACTGGTTTGGGGATGATTTCAGCAAAATGGTGAAAGACGTGTTTAAAGTTTATCTGTCTAAGTAAATGAACCGAACTTCGTCGTAGCTTTAAAAAAATATAATTACATTTCACCCTTATTTAACCTAGTTAGGGGTAAAAAAAATTGTGATTCACGTTTTATTTATCTTTTTTTTCTTAGTTTATGTACCAAGTTTCATCAAAACCACAAACTTCATAAATAAAAAAGATTTTCTATACAAACTTTACCGCCCCGCTTAGGTTTGTCGGGGACTGATTAAAAAAAATGTGAAATACATATCTATAATTTCATTGGCTAAGCACATATACCACATTTCATCGTTGTAGCTTAAAAATAATAATCTTCACTTTCCACCCTGCTTAACCCTGTTAAGGGATGATTTTAAAAAATTGTAAATCACGTTTTAATTATCTTTTTTACCAAGTTTTATCATAGCCACGAAACTTCATAAACAAAGATTTTCTATACAAACTTTACCACCCCGCTTAGGCTTGTTAGGGGATGATTTTCAAAAAAATGGTAAATGTATATATAATTTTATTGGCTTAGTTCTTGTACCACATTTCATCGCTGTAGCTTAAAAATAATAATCTTCACTTTCCACCCTGTTTATGTTTATATTATGATTTTCCAAAATTGTACATCACCTTTTAATAATGTTTGTTAGGTGTGTGTACCAAGTTTCATCGCTTTAAACAAAGATTTTTTTTATGTAAACTTTACCACCACGTTTAACCCTGTTCAGGGTTGATTTTTGAAAAATGCTGAAAACTTATTTTTAAACTTGATCAAAAATAATTTATTTACCCTGTTTCTTTACTGTATCTACAGTGTCGCATTAATAAAAAATCCTACTCCATACAAACTTTGCGGCCTTATTTAATTACCTTAGGGGTTGATTTTTGAAAAGTTACTGAAATTGTATTTTTATATGCTTATGTTTAGTCAATTTACTAAGTTTCATAACTTTACTAAAAAAACCTACACCATGGAAACTTTGCGACCCCAATAAAATACCTTAGGGGATGAATTTCGCAAAATGGCGAAATCAAGTTACTATTATTTACATGTTTAATGCTCACACAAAATTTGATAACTACTGGTCAAGAAATAATCACTGTAGCATACATTATAGTTTTCGCATTCCAATCTAAAAAACCACACTAAACCCCCCCTTAAATGTTGATTTAAAAAAAACTGTGATACACGTGTTCTTTTATTTCTTTTGCATAGTATACTGCCAAAGTTTCGTGACCGTGCGACAAAAGGAATTTATTTCCCCATACATTCTTTATGACCCCATTTGACCCACTTAAAGGTCAAATTTCGAAAAATCCGTTCTTAAATGACGCCTTCACTACTTATAGAATACGTGGTCCAAATTTCAGGTTTCTATGTTAAGCGGTTTCGGCTGTGCGATGATTGTAGAAAAAAACCCTGTTCTTTTATTATATAGATAATAAATTATGATAGGGCATTGTGAACAGCGATTTTACTGCGTTTCATGAGACTTGAGAGATAATCTCAGGGTGACGAGCGCAGTGCAGTGCCGCTGAGGATTTTGCATATCAATGTTCTGGGTGGTTCTGCAACTGAATCAGGCAGGCGTGTTGTTTACGACCAGGTGAACGACCTGCTCGGCTCGTAACTCAATGACATAAAGAAGCGATGAAAATACTTAGGACAAATATAATTACACACATTGATAAAAATATTTAGGAGTTCTTTTATTAGTTAATAAAGTGCAGGAAGTTGCTTATTGTAGAATTCAGGACATGTCGGAGGCCTTTGGGGGGTCTAAAAACTGCGACACCAGGTTGGCCACATACCCACACGAGAGAGAGTCAGGTTCTAGTGTGAGAGACGTTGACAGGTTTTACGTATGAGGAACGCTGAACTAATGTCGACATCGAAGCTCTACCGTCTGAAGACTCATGATTCTCATTTTTCAGTTCGTTTCATGACGTCACGAGGCGGCGAAAGGCTCATGAAGCTTGGAGATTTCACGTTCACTGGAAACCACTACAATGCCAGCCACTGCTACTGGTCCTGCTACACACACAGCAACCACGGCTGTCCAGCTAAAGTATACACGGAAATGAACAAGGTTGTGTACGCTAAGAATCTGCATAATCATCCGCCGACGGAGTTTTTTGTATGAGTTCTGATAATACTATTTAGCTTTGCGGTAGCGATGTGGGCGCTCACGATGGAAAATTGTTGAGTGATTTAAAATTATAGCCCACCTTTTTTCCTCTAGATCAATGTGCTCCACTTAGAATAAGGTAGGTCATCTTCGGCCACATCATCGCTTATCATTAGGCGAGATAGTGGCCAAATAAAGGGTTGTACTTGAATGAATAAAAAATGGACGCTCGTCGCCAAATTCAAAAGAGAAGCACTTAAGCTATGCCGGGCCGCTTGTTCATACAAAAGCATCATTCACACCTTTACATCATGCTATGCCGATCGGCTGTCACATCGGCTTAGCATCCACCTCCATACACTCAAACACACAACGCCACCGCCATTGCTATGCTTCAGTTGTTGCTTGGCGAGATTCCGTCCTCCTTTTTTTATTTGTTCAAGGGTATCTACAGCAATTTAAAAATACAGAATTCCAAGAATTGAACGCTCGCGTGCCCATTGTGCGCCCACGTCTCAGCGTCTGATGGATGTTGCGAAATTTGTCATCGCTTGCCTCAATACAAACAGTTATATGTAGTATAAATTGCGTCAAACTTGGCGGCTGACAGACGCACCACGCGAACTGCGCAGTAACAAAATCGCATACAAAATTGTATCTGCGCAGACCACGTGATGTGGTGTGCCATCACGTGATGTGCCACATCAAGTTTAGCACGAGTTATACCTACTATTATAAATTATTTCCGTATAGCAGTGCGTTATGTATTTGTATTTACAACTCATAATTATTTTTTACAACTCTGCTTCATAGTTATTTTTGAGGCAAGAGACGTCAAATGACAAACGGTTATATATGACACATCAAAGATTTCTTGCGAAGGTCAGCTTGAGCCGACTAAAACATACTGTACATAGAGAGGAATTTTGCGTTTTGTCGTGTATAACTGACCTTCTTGGGCAAAGGGTTCACTAGCGAGGTGAAACTGTGTTAAGCCGCGAATCTATTGCAATACATGGTCACCTTGCACACGTTTGTAGCGTGGTGTGTAAAAGTAAGTGATTTCACCTTAATTTGGATGCAAAGCGAAACACACGTGTATCGCGTTTCCATGCGCTGCAATGGGTTACGGCTTTAAAGTTTGGGTAATGTTGTCCCTACCGTGATTCAAGTGGGAAGTGGCCATATTGTGCATATAGTTTTGTGCTTAATAATAAAAATTATGTGTCTTGTCTTCCACTCCAGTATTCAGTAATGAAATAAGGCAATTTTACACTGTATTATTTCTACTTAAGTATTTTAATTTACCATGAGAGTAGTGTTAATCCAACTACTTACTTGACATGGCGTTAAAAACGGGCTCTATTAGAGTCCACATATCGCTTATGACACGGCAAGCGGCCTGCTTGTCTCGTCATATGGTTGAATTTTAGTTACCTACATACCTACGTGTAAGTAATATACGAGTAGGTACCTATTTCCTCTAAGTTTGCTACAAGTAAGACTACTCTCAGATACTCTCTACTTAATAATATTTCATAGGTGCTATAATTGTGATAATAACTATAGTTGTGATCTCCATGTTATTCTTGCCAATAGTATTAGTTAACGAAATAATAGCGCCAAATTTTCACTAGCTCGACCTCATATCGACAGCATGAGGAGAAATTATGTAGCTAAAATGAATATAATATATATTTTATGTATAATATACATGTATAAATTTAAATTTAATATATATTATGTAAATTACATATATTAATATATAAATATGTTATATAAATTATATATTACTATTTTTAGCATAATTAAGCCCAAGGCCCAATAGTCGCTGAGCCACCGGAGTTTAGTTACATTTCGTTAATTAACTTTAGTACAAACATATATTTCAGTATTACGCATAATAGACTTGTGTTTGATTGCTCTCTATATTTTGTAATAAACTAAACTTTACCATGTCCTAATAACGTTTTATTTAACCGTTTGACTGCTAATGTCGACCATACTCGACAAGCGAAAAGTGTTATCTACGCCGAGGTCGGCTTGAGCCGACTGGAACGTATGAAAATAGCGTAAGTAGCTTGGCGTGGAGGGCACGGCTTTGCTTCTTTAGCGCGGCGCTCAAAAGGTTTACCACCCGGAACGCATACGGTTATTTTTTATGATATTGTATTTCTTTGCAGGCTTTGATACTAGAATTTGTTTCACAAATGAAGTTCTGGTTACAAACCAGAACCCTACTGGGAGGCCTCACCTTTTAGGAGGTCACTATTTAGAAAAAGGGCTATTTGCGAAGGCTAGATGTAAATGGTGTGCGAAACATGGGAAACAGTCTCGAACAGTGCGACGATGCGATGTGTGTAAGATCGCAATGTGCACGGATCCTTGTTTTAAGCGCTATCACACGCAATAAAATAATAATAATAATATCATAGACTGGATCCATTAAAAAATCAATTCCTCAATAGCCCAATCATAAGTAATTTTCATATCTCCCATAATAGTCCTCGTACTTATCGGGGGCTGTCTTTGATTGCATCTTCTTAATGTTGCACTTGGAGACAGTCCCCGATAAGTGTTGCCACATATCTAAATTAAATGCTCTAGGAGGCCACTATGTGTTGGACTTATGTCCCCGCGCAAGCCTTCCAAAGGACCGGGTATATAAGCCGTGAGAAAGAGTGGCATAATAATAATAACGTCCAACGATCACATACACAAAACCCTAGACAATGATCGATCCTTGAACGTATAAAAAAAGGCGGACGGAATCTCGCTAAGCAACAACTGAAGCATAACAATGGCGGTGGCATTATATTTGTGTGAGTGGACGGAGGACCGATGTCAAGCCGATGTGACGGCCGGCATAGTAAATGTGTGTATGAGGGTGTGTACGAACGAGCGGACCGGCATCGGCATATGAATGCTTCACTTTTGAATGTGGCGACGAGTCGTCCGCCTTTTTTTATTCGTTCAAGGATCGATCGTTTATTTGCCAAAACTTTTACTTGAATGCATAGACTGCATATAAATCTATAGAAATAGACTGACGCGGTTGGTAATTTTGTTTTATTTTATTTAGATATTTCAGTTGATTATGGCAAAACAAGGTATATTGCTATAAGAAATTTAAAACTAAATATAAAATTTTTGTCTGTGGTAAAATAAGAAAATAAAAGTATTACATGTAGTAGTAGAAACTATGCATGTTTTCATTTTATTTTCTTCTTGTCAACATCTGACCATCATTTTAATAGCTTCACTCTTTCAGTGCTGAAGAAGAGAGGTGAAGCGTTCTTCATCCAATCGCTCCGAGGCAAGCCTCTTATCGTCTACAACCATTATACTTACTGCCGGCACTCTATCCGCAAAGGCGTGGTACGATGGACCTGCTCCACTCACTCTTACAAATGTTGCAAAGCGGTGGTGAAGACGCGAGGAACTCACATCATAGAAGTCAAGGGGTACCATAATCATGACGCTTCGGAGCTCCTGATCAATAGAGGGAAACCGTTTATGAATTCGTGTTCTCTTGACTCTTTGGCTGATATTATTTTGGAGAGAAGTGAGGGACCGGATTCGCCTATGTGAATTGTTTGTAAGAACTCGATGCTCTGAAAGTCATCCTCAACAAGTCACTAATCGAACCAGCGCAAAAATACGTTTTAATTTTTGCACGTGGTTGTTGTTCGATGAGCAAACGGTGTACTGTAGAATTGCAGTTTTAGATCTCATACTTTTTTATGAAACTGAGCAACGATCCTTTGTAAGAGCCACGCTTTCCCATGACAATTACAGTGTCTCCCAGAACGTTCAAAACCATGAAATGTACTGCGCACTGCATTGAGCTCATCATCCATCCAGGATATTAAGTCTCATATGTCCAGTCATTTTACTGCCTACAATGCTCTTCAAACCGGTACACAGTTATGCTTGTGCAGTACTGCTTGTCGAAAAATAGCCTAAATATCATGCTAATATTATATACTCATTAAATATTAAACAGCTTGATTTTAGGTTCTGAAAGCAATTATAATACATCTTAAGGGTCTTGCCACTAACATTTCGTGTCTAGGAAATTTATAACTGCTGTTGATCCTCCATTAACTTAGATCAAATAAAAAATTAAATATGTAACAGATAAAGGTGTCCGATACGATTACGTAGGATTCAAGGAGACATCAAAATTGTACCTACCTTATTGTTTCTTAAAAATTTAGACTATCATCACAGTTTATACTCATTTAATGTTTTTGAAAGTAGTATTTATAAAATTGGTAGACGTTCCTTCTATACCGGATCGAATCCCGGTTTGAACTTGTCTAGTCTTATTTAAGAATCTCTGTAGTTTAATGAAGGTAGCTCTAGATTTTTCGGGCTTTAAAAATACGAATAAGTAATACATGCTTTTTTATTTGGAAGATTTTGTATTAGATTAGTAAAAGGAGCAAGTTATTTTGCATTTTTAAATACGCGTAGGCATATGTATATTATATTTACTAGTATATAAATTATGATAATTTTTTGGTTGTGATATTTTTTTGAGACTGCTACGTCATATCATTTATTTAAATAGAATTTAGAGTCAAAATGTTGTATAGTCAAAATTTATTTATTTAACTAACTAGCTACGTCCTGCGGTTTCACCCAGGGATAAAAGTATCCTAGAGTATCACCTATACCAAATTTCATTAAAATCAGTTCAGCCGTTACGGAATAAAGATGGAACAAACACACTAAAATACAAACTTTCGCATTTATAATATTAATTTGATAGCAATATAAAGGTTGTATTGCAGGTACTTAAAGTTGTAATTATAAGTGCACAGTGTTGTTTTGTATTTTATATTATAATCATGAGAATATTCACTAGTCAGACCTTATAAAATGGTGGTTTTAAAAGAAATTCCTTTCAAAAGTGGCCACAATACGTTTAGGTACTTTCCGTCAAGCGTCAATCGTATATCGTATTGAGCTCAGATTAAGGTGTAGATTCACTGCGACAATGTCTTGTGTTCTTTTTATGGTACTGAGTGATGAGACGAGCAAGTTGTTCGCGTGATGGTAAACGCCACGCCTGCCCATAATAATTGCAGTGCCACCCAGGACTTTTAATACCATAAAAAGCACTGCGTAGCACTGCATTGTGCTCATCACCCCGAGACGTCAGATATTAAGTCTTATTTGCCCAGTAATTTCGCTGTGATGCCGTATATTGTCCCACGGAAGTTTATATCAACTTGTAGTTATCGTATTTTGCTGTAAGGAGATATTTTGAATTAATTTGAGCTCAGCACGATATACGATTGGCGCTTAAGGGATCAGTCGGGACGGGGGCTGGTATGACGAGACCACCGTCCCGAAATACTTATATATCGACGCGTTTATAAGTTTTATACATACTTGGATATTAACTTATTACTTATTTATTTTATTTAGATGTACTTTGTTTCTATGTGTTAATTTTCGAATGTTTTAATAAAATCAGATAAGTTTTTTTACAACTCAATTACGAGACCTGCAGGTCGATCACCTTATTAGGTATTATTGTAAGCAAGGCGCCTGTTCACAACAGTTGCAACACCACCCAGAACTTTGTTTTGCGAAATCTAGTGCGACACTGCACTGCACTCGTCATATTATAACACAGAAAATCAACATGTTAAATCTCACACAACTACTTCTCTTTTTTCTGGGTGTGTGGAATGTCTATGGAATTGTCTGACTTTTCTACTCAAAGTCCGCGTCCCAATCACTATCACAATCACGATCGCGTAAAATGATCGATATTACATTTGAAAGATGCTAACGCCTTCCAAATTTGAAATTAAGAGCGATCGGGATCGGGTGTTCGAGTTAGACGATTCCCCTGGTCGTATCCGAGTTTATGGACCGCCTGAAGGCCTCCGACATGGCCTAAGTAGTCCAAAGACAACTGTATATGTAAAAGAAGAACTTCGTGATCTATTTAAATGACGTTTGTGTATCTAACTTACCTAGAATGATACTGTGAATTGACTTGCTTAGTAGTTAGTTGATGAATAGGCTTGATAGGTAAGGTTGTAGTTCAATAAATATTAAAATTCTTGTATCGTTGTTTTATTAAATCAATCCAAAGAGGTATATCTATAGGCCTTTTATGGTCTATGGGTTGTCCAATAGCTTCTCCTTGTATGTAGTTAGTTTAGTTTTAGTAAGTAGAGTGTAGTTTGTTTTCAGTAATAAAGGCATTAGCCGTTAAAAAAATCCAAAGAGGTATAAACAAGTGACATTGTTATCAAATGTTATGTGCCGTGTGTGCAGGATCTGTTTTATTTTACCACATACTGATGTTTTCTGCAATAGGATTCGATGATAGATGTTCTTTTTTGTGTAATTAATGAGACGAATAAGTCGTTCTCCTGATGGTAAGCGTCACGCCCATAATATTAGCAGAGCCACTCAAACATTTTAATAGGTACCATTAAATACTTTTAATGGTACCTATTAAAATGTTAATGAAATGTTAATGTTGTAATGTTGCGTAGTACTGCATTGAGCTCATCACCCCGAGACTTCAGATATTGTCTCATATGCCCAGTAATTTCGCTGGCTGCAATGCCTTTCAAACCGGAACACAGTAATGCTTGCGCACTACTTGCTTGCGCATACTATTTATTTATTTTATAGTTTCGGCCGAAAATGGCACATAGTACTTACATCGTACTTAAACTTCCGCCCTCGCGTTCTTCACAACAAAATTCAATCGTATGTATCTGGTAACGGCGCAGTCAACTCTTTAATATTTATCTTCCAGCCATTCAGGTTATGTGCAAACACAAACCCAAACAAGTTCTACCGAATCTAAGCTCTTCAAGACCAACGGTGGAATCGTCGAACAACAATCCCGATTGCTTTCAAATTATCTCGTGATCGGTATTTGTCTATATGGAATTGTCTAAAAAAACCCTATCCGAATCACGATCGCTAAAAATTATTACCAATCGCTAACACCTTCCAAATTTGAAATTGAAAGCGATCGGGATCAGTGTTCGATTTCGACTAATTCCACTGCAGTTTGAAAATATATAATTATGCCAAACATAAAATAACCGCAAACAATATACGATATCTATTACACAGGCCGTGATAAAAGAGTCTCTACTAGGTCTAAGTTTAAAACCTATGATAACTGTTAACTTTCCACAGCATGTCCGGTCTGTGGCGACTTCGTCAGCGGTATCCACTACGGAGTTTACACCTGCGAGTCTTGCAAGTCCTTCTTTAAAAGATCTGTTCTGCAGAACAAAGAGTACGATTGCGTGAGAGGAAACGCTTCGTGCGAAGTGCAGCTAGAGAATCGGACTCGGTGTAGATATTGTAGGTATATGAAGTGCCTGGGCAGTGGCATGTCGTCATTGAAGGTAGGTACAGGTAACAGAGATTGAGGATGAGCAATCAATCAAGCAATCAGAGGCGTTTTTGTGCCATTTTTTCCGACGAAGTTCAAATCTCGACTCGGCCCTGCACCAATGACATATGTAGTTAAGTGCGGATTTTGCGAGCTCGCTCTAAAAATGGTAAAGGAAAACATCATGAGGAAATTAGTTTACACCTTTTTATTATATTGTCTATATATTTACTAGCTGCGCCCCGCTGTTTCCCGGGATAAAAAGTAGCCTATGTCTTTTTCCAAGACCTAAAGTACCTATATACCAAATTTCATCAATATCCGTTCTGTAGTTAATGCGTGATTAAGTAACAAACATCCATACTAACAAACTTTCGCATTTATAATATTATTTTTTTAAATATGCATTGTAACTAGTTAAAAATAATGTAATTATTATATAACGGATTATTTTAAGGGGACAGGCAATTTTTAATATTACTTTAATTTAGTTTTATGAACATGGGGTTATAATATTTAAAATAAGAACTTAAACTTAAAGTCTGAATTAAAACAGTGAAATTGGTTATTTTAATATAAATATAACCTAATCAATTATCATGATATAATTAGGGATTATTTTTAAGTACTAAGCTATTATACCACTGCTTGGCAGGGGCAGCTCTATTTACTGTAATTATGTATATTAATACATTTTCATATTTTATAATAAGGACATTGTTCAGAGCAATTTTTAATAAATAAACGTTCTTATTGGACATGAAACTGGTGTGTTTTATTTGGCCTTATCATTAAGTAGGCAATAAAAATATTATAGGATTATATAGGATAGGAATTGATTAAGATAATAGTGTTGGATCAGAATTTATATGTTCAATTTCTCGATAAGCAACGAGAACATATATCCAGTAATCCAAAAATAAAGGTCTTTGTCCGAACAGTGAGAACGTGGGTAAAGTAATATCACGATTATGCCATATTAAATGCCCCATTTGAAGATGGCTAAGAGGTTTTGTAAGATTATTCCTACAGGCTTTAAAATGCTATTATTTTTCTAACCTGTACTGCCCCACTGCAAAAATTTGGTTATCTCTTTTTAAATTAGGTACTTGTATATTTTAATAGATGAAAATATACAAGTACAGTTACAGGTTAAACTTAAAGATCTGTACTGATTCTGATGATGAAAATCATAATAAATATGCTAACGCATTCAAAAGCAAAATAGTATGTCTGCCGCTGAATAATCAGCGGAATTACACTCATTATTTTTATTGCGTTTTAGATTCGAGATGAATTTCCGCAACGTCACGCCTACTTCCATTTAATTAAAATTGTACGTGTAATAGTCTTCACAATCTTCATATGCACTTTAAGCCCTAACACCAATTTGTTTTCCAGGACTCATACCTCGCTACAGCTGGTCGCGGCATGGCAACGCGATAATCATGCTAGGAGAGCACAGATTTAAGAAAAGATCGAAACACCTGAACCAGAAGCACGAGGTCCATTGGGTATGCAATCAGTGCGATAAGGGGTGCAAAGCGAAGCTAACAACTTTGAACGATGCTATTATAAGAATGAATAATGTGCATGACCATAGTGGCACTAGGAAACCTAAAAATGATGTTTCTGCACACCAAGGCGATAATTAAGTTGAAAGCCCCGGTCACACGAAGCGAATTTGTTTGTAGCAATTTACTCGCAGCGAACTCGCTTCAACAATTCGATGCCTGCCTGACACATACCGCAACGAGTAGTGTAACACACCAAGCGAGTTGTGCGGCGATTGCATTCGTAGCGAGTGCTCGCTTCGTGAAACCGAGGCTTAATTCCTTCATCGCCAAGCCGTGCGAGTACGATAGGCGTTTTGTGCCTAGAAGTTTATTATTTATAATTGTTTTAAATACTAGCAAAAAAATTATGTTAAATTAAGTCTAGTGACATACTATGTTCTAAATTTTACATTATATTAAATAATTTATAAAACCGTATTTTAAAAATAAATTGAAATATCATTTTGAAAAAATTTGTTTTACCCTAGCAAAATTCAGAATTTATTTTAACGCTATCAAAATTATGTAATTCTTTACTAAATTATGAACTGATTGAGTAACATACATACATTTTTTGCTTAGGATTTAAAATAAAATTAAGGAAGAAATTTGTGGATTGGATTTGCACGTTTGGCACCCATATACCAATTTGTCTGTATTTTTGGATGTATTTAAAAAAATGTGTTTTCGTGGTATTTACTGGTGTATTTTCCTTTCCTTCATCCTTCGTTTCCTTCGTGTTTCATTATTATTTGTAATATAGTATAGAGGTACCTTTAATTCCAAACACTTTTTATGTGTCATGTGTTAATTTTTATTTGAAACTATTTTAAAAATGAGTGATTAATTTTGTGTCTAACATTGAAAATGTAAAAAATAAAATTTCTGTAATAATGAAGAATTGTTTTTTTAATATTTATCCAATTGTATCCCACTGCTGGGCACACTTCTTTGCGTTTTTTTTTGTTTTATTAATAAAGAAGATAGGTTAAAGACAATTATAGAATCGAGTATTTATTTTAATTTGTACTTACGTACTTATTACAGGTCATAATTATATTATTTTAATACCCAACAAAATAGTATATGATTTTATATTGCACCTCATTAAAGTAACAATATCATTTAATTAGTGTCTTATAGATGTGTAGTAATTTATTCCATTATATTTTAAGAGGTTTCTACAACCACTAGATATTTATTTTACATTCCTTAGTAAAATGATTAATATTATTAATATAATATAATATTTTATTAATATTATTTTAGTGTTAGATGTTATTAGATTAAATGTAAGTAAGTTATTAAAAATTACAAAAATGTTTCTTTAATCAGAATGTGTGTGTTTAAAATAATAGAAATGTTATTATTGATTTAACTAAGTTTAAAATAAATTGTGTGTATGTAATTCATGGGCCGAACCTGCGCAGAGTCGAGGCGAATGGCATGATATGGGAGAGGCCTATACCCAGCAGTGGGATGTAAAGGGCTGTGAATGATGATGATGATGATGAACTCATACCCTTTTTAAAGATTTTTTAAAAGAAATGATGTGCCTTGTATTTTAATAATAATATTGCACAACAGATACATATTCAAATTTTTAATTAAAAGGATTTAATATAAATATAATATTAAACACAAATATAATAAAACAGCAATATCAAGGCGACCGTACTATGTTCTATGTTTTGGTAATTATAACAATTTAATATAGGTACAGGGTGTAGCAGTTGGGTTTTTTTGAAAAATGTTTTTAATTTATCTCAAAAACTTACGAGTTGATTATGAAATCAATACTCGGTTACTTTGAGGGAAACATTCCTGATGAGAAATAGGATCGATTGCGCCCATAATCTTTTTTAGCCAACTTCAAAAAAGACGAAGGTTCTCTATTCGATTGTATTTTTTTATGTTTATTACGTCAGAACTCCGTTATTCATGATACGATTTGGAAAATTCTTTTTGCGTTAGGTTCAGTATAGCTACAAAATGGTCCCATATAAATTTAATCGATATTTGACCTTGGACTTCGAAGATTGAAGTCGGTTTTTTGTTTGATAAAAGGTATACTTGTTAGAACTTCCATTTTTAGCGACTCTGTACCTTTTTATGACAATCCAAAAATGATGTTTTTATTTTCTCTAAAATTCATCCAACGTTTCCTAAGAACAAAAATTTATAACTGCAAAGGAAAAGGTACCTACCTACCTTGGAGGTCCCAATTGCTACACTCTGTATACATTTTTTTTTATACTTAACTGAGAATGTAAAACTTAAGTACATCCGGTTTGCAATCAATATTTTATCGGAGATCTCGTCTGTTGACTTAAAATATATGTAATTTTTATAGTATATTAAAATAAAGTTTGGAAACTATCGTGAGTCGAAATATTCATTATAAATATAAACGGCTGCACTCACGTTATGTCCAAAACCTGGTCGGAGTTATTCCGACACAATCCGCAGTGAGTGCAGCCATTTATATTTATAATGTATATTAAAATATATGTTATATTATATTAATCTTTAGAATATAGTGTTAGACGAACAAAATATTTTAATGACCATTGTTGTTTATTCAGAATTAATAATAAATAATATAAGATATATTTTGGATAACTAACTTGTTTTATTTAATTTTCCTACTTACTTTTTTTAATAATAATCATAGTAGGTACGCACAACGATCACATACATAGAGCCTCTAACTGGGATTCCTTGTATCTAGGGAACCAGGAACTACGAGGACCATGGTCTCCATAACACCCAGACACGAAACAAATGCTTGCGCTTTTTTTGTGTTCAAAAACAATTGTTCCGTCGCGGAAATCGAACTCGCAACCCCAGTGACCCATTTGAGCTAACCTGCGCAACCACTACACCACAGAGGCTGACATTGGCTGAATAAAATGAAGTTAGTACAATTCTAGATCTAAATATTTTGTGTTAATCAGTAGTTCATTTGTTCATTTTAAAAATATGGTATGGAGGTAGTAAAATAATACCAAAGATAAGGGTCATAAAGTTTATTTTTACTTCAACACAACATTCAAAACCTTAGTCAAATTAAAGACACACAGAATAATAATAAATGTGTAAGTGATATCGGCTTCATATTCGATTCTTCGCGTAAAATTTATTCTACTCATATAGCGCGACGAAAATGGAAATTTAGGTATTTACAAAGATGTTCTTAGTTTCAACTGTATTTAACCATGTTGCATACACCTTTCTTTTAACCTTTTGACCGCCACGCTAAAAAACAAAACCGCGCCCTTACGCATAGTGGAACAATATATATATATATATATATATAGATTGCCCAATAGTACTAAAAGCCGACAACAATGGCTTATTTTTTAATAGACTTAAAAAAATCATGTTTTTTTTAAGAACTAAACACGCATTACGCTTCAATTTTTTTTTTCGGTTTACCTGATTTCTGCTTAGTTTGTGAACCGATTATTAATTCTTGTTTTAAGATTTTAAATAATCAGATAGATGAAACATGAAATTGGTGGGGCAGGCATAGAACTTGCGTCTTCGGAATACCGTCCAGACGCTTTTACCAATGGGCCACCGAGCCTACTCTCGAGACATAAAATTTCTTCTATCCTTCTCATATCGTCTTACTTGCGGACGATTTCTAATTATTTAAAATCTAAAGATTTTCGCCTTGCATGCACTAATGAATTCAATATCAAATTCTTGTATTTTCCAAAGATAAATAATATTATTGTTTAGGATCCACTTAAGAGACAGTGATGAAAAACTCTTAACAGTTGGTTCTTATCATCATGTTTAAGTAGAAGCACAGGATACTAAGGGAAAGAAGCATCATTCCGCAAAGAAATTTAAACAAATAGCGACTCTTGCTATGACGCAATAAAATTCAATTCAGCACGCGTAGCGCTGCATACCTACCAGTCATATTAACCTACAGAGCGCCTCTTTCTATAGCATAGCTGTTATCTCTTCTGACGCGGCACGAGTAACGACGCGCGACCCGCCGTCGATGTCCGGCTATGTACTTGTAGCTTCGTACCTACAGTGCGGAGTGCGCTAGGCCTGGTATAACTCATTTTACGTGCGCACGCTCGCGACGTACGTCACGGCTTGATCTCATAACTCCCAGAAGAAGGACTTCTAAAATGTCCGAAACCTGGTCGGAGTACTTTCGATTTTTAACCGTTCGTCTTAGCCGTTTTATATCAATTATGAATAACACTCACGAAACTTTTCAAAATATTGAAGTCATTTTTTAAAATAATTATTATAATTTATAAAGAGTTGCGTATACAATAAAATGAGATCGTAAACATAGTTGAAACTTATTGTAAAGTCGGATATAGATAAACTTAAGTTTGCACCTACATAACAAGTTTAGTAGCTTATATGTAACTTAGAAGTAATTGGTACTTTAATATATGTATATTATATATCCCAAAGCTGTTTCAATATCCTTTGTAAAGATTTTTAATTATGACAATTTTATTTTAATCTGAGTTATAATTAAGTTACTTAGACGCAACTTATGCAGATATATAATATTTCATTATTGAAACTTAAGTTACCTATAAACATATATAATTAATTAAAATATTTTAATGGACATATTTATACAGAGAGTTTATTAAATATATTCAAAAATTAACAATTATTGAGCTGTCACAAAACACACTAGCATATCTTAACGAAATAGCTTATAATATGTATGTACTTAATCGTAAAAAATAATAAAAATTACATTAAATGAAAAGCTTTATAATATAGTTTGCAATATTGATAGTTGCTATAGGAATTTATATTGAGCAGACAGAATAATTAATATAGATATAGTCACAATTATAATATTTAATTATTACATCAAATTGTAGAGATTTGCTAATCACCATCGATGTTTTATCGAAGATCTGTTGAATATGATTTCTACAACAACAATGATTAAAAAAATTATTTACAGCTAAAGTGCCACAACACATTGAATTTTTTTGTATATATAATTAAATTCATTTATTCAGACACTGAAATTTTCACAAAAAAAACATAAAATCCGGCATTTCAGAGGTGTAAAAGATATGGGCCGACTCACTCAACCACTACACCACAGTGGCTGTTTAACATAGAATGTGGCGTTGCGTTGCTGTGACATTAGGGTTTTCATTAAAGGTTAGCACTAAATAAGACCGTGTTCATTTAAACCTTTGACATTAATTTGGACTGTTGCCATCATTCCAAGAAAGTTTTCTTATAAAGAACTAAAGTAATTAAAGACGTTGCTCCCATCTTTGCCGTGAACTTGATAAAACATCGATGTTCTATGTCTAGCAATATTTAGTCCTCATTTTTATGTTTTTTTTTATTAGCGCCATCTAGTTCACGACAAAGTATAAGAGATAATATGAACGAATGAATAAAACTATGCTAAAATGGCCTTAGCTATTGTAAGGTTAATACTGAACAAAATTTAAAATGCATAATACAAATAAACATACAATCAATTTATAATTTTTACTAATTTAGGGCAAATACTTGTAATTTTAGGTATTTTTACGTGTATTTTATCCTCCATTGCGTCAACAACAAACTCTATGTTTACCTGCATGGTGGATGTGTATGCCTATTCTGCCTATCTATCATCGTATGGCCAATGGTCACCACAATGGCGTGGCAGTCCATCACGCGGGAGTCAGCACACAGCCACTTGACCTTGGACGAGCAGACGGAGTGACGGGTGTACCAGTAGCCGCGCAGCTTCATCACCTTAGCCCCGATCTTAGATGTGCAGAATGTCGGCCGATCTGCGGGAGAAATACCTCGTTAATATCTGAGAGAAGATTTTAATTGAGATAATGTTGGAGTGGCGAGACAATTGACAAGTGATTGAAGACTTCGAAACTAAGATGGTAAGACGCTACAAAAACCAAAGCTGTTCAGAATTGCGTCGTATTTGCTGTGTTGGTACAGACCAACACAACACTCAACTCTCAACACTCAACTCTCAACACTCAACACAACTCTCTTAAACTTAGACGCAACACAGGTTGCGTCTAAGTTTAAGAGAGTTCTATAAGTTAGTCAATTCTATCCTTATATTAAGTAGTAGTCCATATTTTTTGAGTTCTAGGTTTACTTATTATATGGGGCAGATTAGGGGTTTGAAGACTATTATATAAATATATATATATATATTCGAATTTTTATGTGCAATATAAATCAATTACCACAAATGTATTCGTTTTTAAATGAAACACGAGCTCTTGGGGCTTTTAAAAAGAAATATTTCGAGATGATATATTTCATAACAAGCATTACAACATCTTTTATATATAAACAAATATCCTACCATATAACTTTATAGACTGTATACATTTTATATCAAGCCTAACAACATACAGTATCATGGTGATTTTTACTAGATTTTTAAAGGTATACATGATGTCATATAATATCATGTATTATAATTATGTATACATAAAAACCCACAATATACCTAAACAATTTAGTTGCTGACTACATAAACACAGTAATAATATTACATTTATTAGACACATAATAGCATTTTCTAACCTATATGGTTTTCGGATACAATATTGTGATAAAACTAATCGTATATTAACGGTCCAGAATTAAATGTAACTAGAATGCATTCTTATTAAATTTATATTATAGAAATTATAGAAAACGTTAACAAATGTAAAGCGAAAAACTCGTTGGTCACCACCGTAGGTAGCTCTATTGGGCAGAGCCCTTCCCGCGCCTAGGTAAGACCGTGATGCGGGTTCAAGTCCCAGCTAGTAGTCGTATTTCTTCCGAAAAACCTTGTTTTCTGCATTGTTTGGATGGCTAAAGTAAGTTTATTTAGATTACATCTAATTTAATTACGTATTTCTTAAAAAAGGAACATAATAGATATTTTAGTTTTATGAGTGTTGACTAAAATACGACTAAAACGCAATTGATAACTTTTATGACTAACAATCTTTAACCTACCTTCAACTTGATTATTTCAAAAATCATTTACAATCAATCAATCAATCTATTTTATTTAGGATTTCATTGACCTTCCCTATGGAACCTTTTAACGTGTACGTACATCGCTACATCGCACATCGTACGGAGTTCGCTTTTAGCGATAAGTCCGCCTATTGTAACTTAGTTTGTATGTTGTTTTCATGTACCTACTGATTCTTTTTGTTTGGTGTAAAATAAAGCATATATCTCTACATAAATAGATGTTTTTAAGAACATTTAAAAAAATATTGATGAGGACTCTTTACTATTTACTATTTTGCTTATTTTGTGATAATTAATTTTTTAACATGAAGTTAAACACCAAGTTCAATATAATTTTTTTATAACAGAAAAAACCGACTTCAACTCTGATGTATCTTTGAAGTCCAAGGTCGAATATCGATGAAGTTTATATTTATATTGATGAAACCTCTGGACTGGGTCTGTGTGCACGCATTATATATCTGTATATTTCTATTCCTTATCGTCAATGTATTTCGCTATTATCTGTGGACCGTCGTTCACTCAACACACACTCGACTTTAAAACTGAGCAGTTATTGGGCACTACTCGCGAACATATGGATGAGGACACACGTTGGGTCATCGGTCTACACATACTCCAGCAGCGCCGGAATCTCCACCAAATTACAAGTAAGTGCGATTTTGGATGCAAATATACTGATTTATTATGTGTGTGCTTACTTTCGGTTACTGAAATTGATAAAATCTACAGTCCACTTGCTTACATTGTGATGCTAGCGTGCACAGTTCGGTCTCAAGAAATAGTAAATTTAGTCGGTGATTAGATTGGGCATTGTTTTTTATTCTACTGAATTATCTAAATCTGGTAGATGAATCACGCAAAGACCTGAAATTAAACAGAAAATAAACATTAACCTATGCAAGGTTAAAATTACTAGGAATACCTTGTCTCAGTCTTATTGCAATTAATGATTGATTAGATTGGATAGTATTAAGAACTTACACGTTAACAAAAGTCAAAAAATATTTATAGAAGTCCAAGTCCAGAAAAGAAACGCTTTGCCCCCGCAAAGTTTCTTGGTGACATCCCCATGTCTCTCTTTTTTAATCAATGAATGATAAGGCATAAATTATAATTAACAACAACAAAGATTACACATTTAGGTTTGATTCATTTAATAATTATTACGGACTACTGGTTTGGTAATCTTAGAGGTCCGTGCCATTAAAAACTGAGGCCAAAACGCCGGTCGCTGTTTTTATTAAGTATACAAATATTATATTTACATACTGCACGTACTGCGTATATACAACATATTTTTTTGACTATGCGTCTTATTAAAACACATCGAGCACAATACCAAATCGCAGCCGAAGCAGTAAGACCTGGTCTTTCGAACCTTTCTGTTCGCTGCAGTTACCGTCATTCCCTTCTTTATCAAATTCTCGTAGCAACCGCTGCAAGGATTTCGCTTTCGCTTGTCGCAGTTAGGGTTTTCGCCAAATTTATGGTTAAACATCTTAGTGCCGGTGCCGGTGTATTCTGTAATTGCAGAAATTTTAGGATGAATTTGACGACTATGGCAGTGCCTTTGATAAACCTAAACAAAGGCCTAGCCCCGACAGGCGGCATGAGATTGTATGCATTATTATGTCAAATCACATGCATTACAGAATCTTTTTTCATTAAACTAAGCAAAAAGAAACGAGGCAGTTCGCCTGATGATAAACTTCACTTGGCATATAAGAACCAGTGCCACCCAGAAGTAAAATTTAATCAGAAAATCAGATATCTCAAGTTGTCTGGAGCAGAGCCCTGCTTTGCAATTTAAAGCTTCTCTCTAAAAGAAGTACTAAAGAAATGCCGCTCGTAAATTACAATACAACGGCATAAAATTATTTTTTAATAAATTTAATAAATGATTTGGAAGTTCTTTCATTGATTTGGCCTTTTTTATTCGTTCAAGTGATAAAGATTATTAATTAGTAAAGTATGGTACTGGAGTTGCTAAAAAGTATCCCTGTGACTTTCAAACCAATTGTACGATAAAAACTTGTAGCCACCCGAATCCAAAAGTTTCCTTTCGATTGATTGCCAAGCTTCTATGTTCGAGATTTGTTTACCTGAAACATAAAACACCCTACTCAATATAATAACTATGAGCGTTGATCGACATCGGCGAACATCGACGTAAAGTTTCCAGCCTGGTACGTTACAACGTACATCACGGACAGTGTGCGATGTAATTAGACGAGCTAATTTCTTCTAATGATTGTAATCATAGGAAAATACTCTAAACTGAATAATTTCAATGGAAATATTTTCTAGAAAACCTTTGAATGGAGAAGGCTTAGAGAAACCGTAAGAGACGAAAGCATATTACTATTCCATTTTATTACTTATCAAATATAATTCAGACAACTTTGCTAAAATAATCCTCATTTAAAAGTAGTACAGGTAATATTATTCACATTTATAAATTTATGCGAAGGTGTAAACACGGATTTTTGTTACGGTAAAATTACTGAACGGATTTTCCACTTGACGCCCAGAAGCTTTCTTGGATCATAGCTGAAAAATGGGCAGTTGCTGAATCTGCAACAAATAAAAACCTACATATTAGATTATTACGTTCTAACTGCTTGTGAACGGAGCTTTACTCAGAGAGAGTAAAGAGAGAGAGATACCCTTTGCGAGGTAGATGTTTAATGTCTCCGATGATGATTTGTGATTCTTAGATATGGAAAGAGAGACCCAGTGCGGCGGGTGGTGGATCTTTTATGTCCTCGATGATGATGATCTGTGGTTCTTACGTATGGAGAAAAATAGAGAGAGAGATATGCAACGTAAATTATGTATGATTTGTGGTTTTTATACGTGGGGAGACAAAGAGAAATAGTGGTGGATCTTTTATGTTCTCGACGATGTATCATTTGAGGTTTTTATACATGGAGAGAGAGAGACCCTGTGCGACCGTGGTGGTGAATGTTTTATTCTCTCGATGATGTATGATTAGTGGTTCTTAGACTCTTAGGGCTTCTGACATGTGACCTTTATAGCGAGTGTGGAAAACAAATGTAAATTTAGATATTTTTCTCGCGGTTAGGGAATTAGGGACTTTGTGACTACCAAACTCGTGAACTCTGGCAGCCATTTGGATAGATGAGGAGATGCGTAGAGTTGCGAAAAGGCGGTTAAGGTTGTGTAAAGTTGCGAATAAACAGCTGAAGAGTTGCGTAGTTACAAATAGGCAGCTGAAGTTTTGCGTAGACTTTCGAATAGACAGCTTGGCAGTGGAATCTGAAACAGAAAAGTAACCTTGACTTACCTCGTTTGCGAACCTGAATTTTTTCATAGAAATACAAAAATCAATATAATACATGAAAATAGTGCCATTACATAAAGATGTAAAGAGTTATCATATCTTATCCAAATATTATTAACAATGCGAAAGTATCTGAGGATGAATGTATGTTTATGTTATACAATCAGGCAAAAACTATAGGTACTTTTTATCCCGGGAATGCCATGGCTTTGTTTGGTGGATGGTATTATAAATGCGGCTGGTCTACTTCAAAGCGCGTAAGAAGGTTTCGTCACGATGTTTTCCTCCACCATTTTTAGAGCGAGCATGCAAAAACGCACTGAATGGAATATCCGCATCACGGCTCGTCGGGATTCAAACTCGGTGCGCCCGATCGTAAGGCGCACAAGTGGCACAATTTCGGTGGCCGTTCGGTAAGTTTAAGAGTATTACAGACTAACAGTAACAGTCACTCAGCATTTTGCATGTGAGAGCTTATAGAAGCACAGCTTGTTTGTGATGCGTTGAACGCCATCCATTGAAGGTCCCATATTTCTTCATGAGTTCGGTACTTTAACAGCCATGATGACACAAGGTACGACGATCTGAAAAATGTTTGGTTTTTTATATTATCATCATCATTCCATCACGTTTCCACTGCTGGGACACTGGTCTTTTCTCATAGAGAGAGTATGGGCCATAATCCACCACGCTGACCCAGTGCGGGTTGGTGGATGTCACATGTCCTTGAGTTTTAGTGATTAATTCTTGGACATGCCGGTTTCCTCACGATATTTTCCTTCACCATTTTTACGGCGAGTGTTAAATCCGCACATAGCTAAAGAAATTCAGTGGCTAGGCCAGCGGTATTCGCACTCGGTGCGTCGGATCGAAAGTCGCGCGTGCTCCCACTGAGCCACACTCGCTCAAATTTATTTCAGTTAAATTATTTATTTATTTATTTATTTATTTTTACTTTAATTAACACGGACAATCCAATTACATTAATTAAAGATATAACATACACACACAAAAACGAGTTACAAATACAAAAACAAAAAATACAAAATACAAAAAATAAAAATAGACCTAACCATTTTTATACATCCCTCTCACAAAAACGCAAACACTCCGACAATATTTCCTGCCATCCATCCGCAAACAGATCACACTCAGGATTGGCGCGCAGGAGAGCGTTGAGGGCGGAGAGGGAGCGCGGTATGGGCGAGTTAGCTCGCGCCACTGTATGACACGCCGGCACGGCGAATAGTTTATGCCTTCTGTTGCGGCGGTAGTTGTCGGGGACAAAAAATCGACACAACTCATCATGTAGGTCTGGTGCATCAATTTTGCCTCTAAGGATTTTACATGCGATGACAAGTTGGTGCCTATCCCGCCTGACTTCCAACGAATTATATCCTAACGAACCCAAAAGAAATTTCGTTGGGTACATGAAGGGGTAATACCCGTTGACGCGCTTGTAAAGGTATCTCAGATACGCTTTCTGTACCTTTTCAAGTAGAAGTGCGTAAGTGCGTAAGTGATTATATCGAAGTTCAAAAGAATACTGTGAAAATAAATTATAGTATGTACATGAATTATTTATTTAATTTAGTTGCCCGCTACACTTACAGTGTAAGATCTTATTGAAAGATTGTTGTTTCATATTCTTAAATCCAAAATTATTTTAGGTATACAAAATACTTATAGTATGGGTACAAAAATAAATCACAGTTCAATAATCACATAAAAAGTTAATTTAGGTAAAGACAGAATAATAATATGGCATTATTACAAACGTATTATTTTATATTATCGCACAGTTCCCAAAATTGAAATTATAAAAGTTAGTAACCCGCTTAATGCACAGTAAAAAACAAAATACAAACCACACATATCATTATTTTTTATTACATGTTAAAAAACAATACCTTTTATGGTTCGATTTCCGCGACGAGACAAATGTTTGTGCACAGAAAAAAAAGGGCAAGCATTTGTTTTGTGTCTGGGTGTGGTGGGACCTCGTATTTCCTGGTTCCCTAGATACAGGGAATTCTAGGCTCTAAGTACCTCTGTGATCGTTGGGCGATGCGTACTTAAGTACGCATCGCCAACAGCCCAGGTATTATTAGCATAGTTCTATAGATCACCTACAGGGCACTTGAAGAGAGTTTCTTTTTAAGCAGACTTCTGCAAAAACCTTTTAATTTGACTAGAAAAATTGTATAACGGTACTTTTTTAATGGGCACGATTTTCTACTAAAACTGTTCTACAAAAAAAAGGCCTTAGCCTTTTTTTCGTCTTGAGCCGACTAAAACATATGAAAATTGCGTAGCACGGCGTGAAAGGCACGGCTTTGCTTTTATTTAGCGTGGCGCTCGAATAATTTGCAAGTGAAAAGTTACTACCTCAATGAAAACATTCAACTTCAAAGCAATTTTAAATGCATAGTTAACATAATCTCAACGGATAGCTGGTTGGGATGTGGTTATGACTATTATTTATTTTGGTTATTTCCCCTTTAGTCGTAACTGTCAGCGCGTTGCATCGCTTGTTGTGATGCGTGGAACAATGCCAGAAGGTCTTAAGTCCAGATGTCCGTTGCTTGCTGAATCTGTACCCTGCGAGAAGGATGATAGGCTTCCCTCGGCGAGATGTCGTGAAGATTTGTTGGGTCTCTGAAATTAAACTCACTCTAAAAATATTCCACGACTTTATTGATTAATGCCGACTAGCATTATCTGTATAACACGCCTTACTGTTATATTTTTATACATTTTAAAAGATTTAAAAGTTCCTTGGTGCTATCTTCTCTAGCAGACGTATTTCCGAAGCACTGGTAGAGTAAGTTTTCGCATTTCTTTTCTGAGCCCGAATTTCAATTTGAGTATGGGAAAGGCATGCTTACCCTCTCTTTTCAAGTCATGATATTTTAAGTTACAACTGACGTATTTTTTTTATATGATATATAGACAAACAAGCAGACGGCCCGCCTGGATGGTAAGCGGTTACCGTCGCCTATGGACACCTGCAACACTTGGGGTATTACTGGTGCGTTGCCTACCTTTAAGGACCCTTTTCACCCTTCTTTTAAAGTACCCCATGTTATAGTGCCTCATGTTTTAATTGGTTTGTATTATGTGTAAGAGTATATGACATTTAAAAGCGCATTTTTTGTTCCTATTTAATAAATATCTTTTGATTTTACGTATAGAGAAGACACCGCACATCAGTAGGGTGTTCCGTTCTAGTGCAGCCGTCCGCAGCCGTCGGCTGCACGTAATTCAGTTGCTTGCTAGATCTTGAGCGACAAAATCTTTTTTGTTTTTAAACGAAAAAACGTTCAAACGCATAACTATGCCCTCGTGTGTGTTAAGATATTGCAATAATAATTCCAGTAATACGGCGAAGTGTAAAGGAATAACGTTCCATCGGTGAGTAACTAGTAAAACATTTAAAAATTTTAATTCAATCAGAATTTTAAGCGTACGCCATGTTGCGTCATCTGTCATAGACTAAAAGTTAAGATGTGACATTGTGTTTGTAACAAGGGTAGGTAAAATTAGTTGACCTGTATTATTATAGCGAAAAAAATAATCAGACATAAATTAGGAAAATAAATGTGGTGATTCAATGAAATTAAAAGATAAAAAATTTACGATAAAAAAATATTTGTTTGATAGTCAACACTCAATAGTTATTTATTCATAATAAAAATTACATGTCAAAAATAATAAATAAGAATGAAATTTAAAAATTGTAAAAATCTTTTAAAAAAAATGGTCAAACAATGGTACATATAAATGACTTAAATAATATTTTTTTTGCTATTTAATTAATGCAATATGATTAATAGGAAAACAAAAACGGAATTCTAATGAAGCTTTTTAGGTAAAAACAAAGCTATGTCAGTTCTGCAGTCAGTAAACCAACTGTTTAGTCTATAGGAACGACAAGCTATTGCAGAACGTTGGACAAAACGCGTATGTGCTATGAAAAGTCGCGGCGCTTTCGACCTTTTGTTCGATAGAAAACTACAACATAAAAGCGCCCTATTGCTGCGTGTTTATACTGTTAGGTTCGATGGTTATTTATTGTTTCAGCGCTGCAGCAAACTTAAGTTTAAACATTTAACAAAATGGAGCATGATCTTTGCTTATGATAGCTTCTCTATACGTAGTAATAATAGCTCAATAGCCATACTAGTGATTATGCACATTCCTTTTCTTAACAAAATATCCGTCGATTGATTTTAGATTCGCTTTGCATCCATGCGTGTGGTTGCTGCAGTGCCACCTCGTTGAAGTGCGATCGAAGGAATCCTTTCTGTAATAATGTCTTGTGAACTTGTGCCCTGTGTAGATCACCATCTGAGTTCCTCGTGGCGTCGTGAAGATCATTGGTTCTGGAGGGATAAGATAGGACGATATAATTCACAGCCTCTGTGGTGCAGTGATTGGGCAGGTTGGCTCAAATCTCTTACACCACTGAGGTTGCGGGATCGATTCCCGCGACGAGACAAATGTTTGTGCATAGAAAAAAAAGCGCAAGCATTTGTTTCGTGTCTGGGTGTTGTGGGACCATGGTCCTCATAGTTCCTGGTTCCCCAGATAAAGGGAATCCTAGTTAGGGGTCAGGATCTATGTATGTGATCGTTAAAAAAAACAATTGAATAGTGGGTTGGAGCATTTGAGCTATATATAGGCTTTTAATGGTCTATGGGTTGTTCAATTGCTTCTCCTTGTAAGTAGTTACTTTAGTTTTAGTAAGTAGAGTGTAGAGTTGTTTTCAGTCACAAAGGCATGCGACGGTAAAAAAAAATATAGTAGGTGATTTGAGTACAAGCCTGTTTTTTTAAAGGTATATATCTCCGTCCGTATTTAAGTTTTGACAGCTCGATTAGTGATGTCCTAATTGCGTTACTGATTCGATTTCTCTTACAATCGACTCTAATCAACTTTAACAATCGTCTTTATTTATGAATAATTTTAAATCAATTTAACAAATTGATATTCCTTTTATGCTCAACGATTTGTATTGTTTTATAGAAATAATCAGGTGTTGACATTAATATTACATACTATCAAAATTTCTAATAAAAAAAGCTTACTACACCATTAAGGAATTTATAGATGACAAAACAGAATTTGACTAATATATAATGTGTGATTGGTATACTGATAATTTGACAATTTTAATTTGTTATAATTCATTTTCATTTTGACCTTTGTATTTTTTGTTGACGTCGCAGTTATAAATCCTTTTATTATTATTATTCATAATTAAGTCAATGTCATTGTTGTTTTATTATTGTACTAATTAACTTGTGACCATGTCTGTATGCCAGTATGGCGGAACTAGAGAAACTATCCGTTAATAACAATTACATATGTATATACCTAGATTCGCAGACTAATAAATCATTGTATCATTGTATCATTGTTTAAATGACTATATTACATGTATTCATAAAAAAAAATATGAATTACTTTGTTTTATTTGCTTTCATCATCATCATCATCAGCCCATTATGGTCCCAATGCTGGCATACGGACCTTCTCTCATAGAGAGAGTTTGGGCCATAATCCACCACGCTAGCCCAGTGCGGGTTGGTGGATGTCACATGTCCTTGATTTTTTGTGCCGGTTTCCTCACGATGTTTTCCTTCACCGTTTTTAGGGTGAGTGTTAAATCTGCACATAACTTAAGAATGTCAGTGGTGTGGGGCCAGCGGGATTCGAACATGGGTGCGTCGGATCGTAAGTCACGCGTGCTCCCACTGGGCCACACTCGCTCTAATTTTATTTGCTTTATTTGACATTATATCTTAGTATTTAACCTTTTATAATAATAATAATAATAATAATTATGTACAAATGCAAATATTTAACACTTCTTCATATTTTTATGGAAAAATCACCTTAATAATTTTGGTTATCAATCTATGGGCTCAAAAAATATCGAAGATAATTAGTACGTCTCGTCACTATTGTAAAAAAATCAGTGCCTACAAAGTATGGCATTTTTTCACTATGGTTCATCACGTCAATAAATTACGGAACTTCATAGGCGTGCATATGACAAAAGTTAAATAAATGTTTGGACGGAATTATAATTGTTATATTTTTAGACATTTTCAAAGATTTAAATAATGAAAGATTTTGCCAGTTATTCAGCCGCCAAACAGTAGTGCGCAAGCATTACTGTGTTCCGGTTTTAAAGGCATTGTAGCTAGCGAAATTACTGGGCATTATGAGACTCAACAGCTAATTGTCACAGGGTAACGAGCGCAGTGCAGCGCCGCGCAGGATTTTGCAAAACAAAGTTCTGGATGGTGCTGTTATTGTTATGGGCTGGCGTATTGCTTTCCATCAGGCAAACGACCAGCTCGTCTCGTCATCCAATTACATAAAAAAAAAGATAGACATCCCCGCAGAGTCTCCTCTAGCGGGCGTATTTCCGAAGCACTGGTAGAATCAGTTTTTTGTGTCATTTCTTTGCTGGGCCCGGACTTTAATTTGTGTATAGGAAAGAAATGATTAGACACGTTTACCTTTATTTTCAAAGTCATGATATTTTAAGTTACAATTTTTAACGGATTTTAATTGATTTGTATTATGTGTATATCAAGTTGCATTTTTTGTGCGTATTTAACAAATATCTTATTACTTTTAACAAAACGTAGGTGTGGTGTTTATGACTCATCACATCAGTTTATTTGACAGGACTTTTAGCATAGGCCTTATTTATATCAAACTCTTTACTTCAATTACCCAGTTGATGGATATTCCTTCCAATTACAACCTGGGTCTCTTTAAGACAAGAGTGAATAGACACCTCATGGGCAAACGTGCTCCACCTTAGACCGCAACTACGCTTACCATCAGGTGAGTTGTTGTCAAACGTGAGCCCAATTAAACATAAAAAAAATGGTTTTCGCTACCATTTAGAAAATTTATGGAAGGTTTAAGTTTATAATACATTTGTGTAGTGTATTGTATATTTAATGAACCTAAATCGCATCTAGCTAGTCGCTTGTAAATTTGAATAGTAAGACAATCTGATACATTTTGTCAGTGGGTATGCTGCACGTCACATTTTTTAATGAATATATCGGTGACCGAGGTCAAGGAAGCATTGCATTTGCGTGTATTGTGATCGCTGCAGCGCCATCTAGTGATGATTTTGCTGGGAGTCTTCCTCGACACCCAGTCGTAGTGTCGGTAGAACTTGTAGTTCGATAATAACGCTATCCGCTTCCCTCGCGATGTGATGATTACTGGACCTAGAAAAACAGTTTGATGATATAACGGTTTTGAAAACGTGCTTTTACAGAAGTCGCGTTTGTTAACTTCACCTTATGAAGTACACTGGCGGAAGATCGACAAGCATTTGAATGTACATTGGACTCATATAAGCTGATGATGATGATGATAGATAGATAGATAGATAGATAGATGAACGCTTTATTGCAAACGATAAATTACAGACATAACATAAAAACAATTAAAGAAAGTGTTACAATGGGCGGCCTTATCGCTAAAAGCGATCTCTTCCAGGCAACCTTAGGATGGAGAGGAATTATCTGATGATGATGAACACTACATTTTTTTTGTTATAGGCTTGCGTTGATCACTATCTCATCTGATGGTAAGCTATGATGTGGTCTAAAGTGTAACACGCTCGCCTAGAAGATACCTGTTCACTCTGGATTTGAAGTCTCCCAGGTTGTAGTTGTCAGGAAAAACAGACGTTAGTAATGCATTCCACTCCTTGGCTGTTCGTAAGAGGAACGTGTTGAGCTCTGGTACCTAACCAGACCGCCCCGACGGTAAGCGCTACGCCTGCCAATAACAATTGCAGTGCCACCCAGAACTTTTAATACCATAAAAAATACTGCGTCACACTGCATTGCGCTCATACCCCCGAGACATCAGAAATTGTTGAAGCGATAAGTTGAGGTAATAACTTTGATAAACCCATTGATGAAGGTCATGCAGATAGTAGTGAAACAGATATAGGTGAATATAGTTTATTTTAAGCACACAAAACAGGCGAGTTATAAAAATTATTAAAATAATCATATTAAGTACAATTATATGTTAACGCAGTATTTTTATAAATATAATACAAACAACAAATAACGCCCCATGATCATATACATTGATCTTGGCCTCTGTATCTAGGGAAATACGAAGACCGTGGTCCCACTACACTTAGGTAATTATTTTTATTTTTTGTATAATGTGATGATAATAATTTGACTTATTAGTGACTGAGTCATTGTAATAACTGACGTTCATAAATGCGTCTGTGATGCCAAAAGTGAATAAAAAGCTTTTGAATTTGAACTTGAACTTGACGTGAACAATATAATAAACTGATACAGTGAACAATTTGTTTCCTTTTTTAAAATAATAAATTTTTAGAAAGAAGAAAAACAAACACCGACTTCAAGACTATACATAATTTTATTGTTTTTGTTCACTTCTTCAAAAAGCGCTGAATTAATTTCGATAAAATTTATATGAGACCACCTCTGAAGTATGTAGTACCAAACAAAAACGGACTCATCAAAATCAAACAAAAACAGTCGAATTGAGAACCTCCATTTTTAAAGTCTGTTAATAAATCTACCTAAAAAGGTCTATGATCTAGTAGTAATAAAAGTACTTACAACAAACTAATAAGCAAACATACAGGATTTATCTGTTCTATTTATACACACCTACATTGTATTATAGTTCTATCGTAATTTCAATGATTATGACTGTTCCTAAGACAAACAAACTCGTCTCCCTTAGTCATTATGGTGGCGTTGCAACCTTTGTTGCGTTTGCTGCAACGCCATCTAGAGAGGCCGTTCATCCGCGCGTAGTGTCGTGTGAACATGTATCCTTTGTAGACTAGACGTGGCATTCCTCCCTTTGTTACGATGAATACTGGACCTAAAGAAATATAGCTTTGTAAGAGATGTTTGTCAAACTTTTTAATTACTATTTATCTACTAAACATAATCATAGAAAACCGCCGTCCACGCTCCGTGTTCTAAATTTATTTTATTTTCCACGACTTCGTCCGCGTGAACGACAGAGGAAGCCCATATTCGTATTTCTTCCAAAACCATATTAGCAAGTCTTTCCTAATACACTCGAGAGCAATGAATCCGGGTCACTTAAAGAATCCTAAAAATCTCGGAAACTAAAAATGCTAGGTTAATGCAATAAATTGTATTTAATAGACAATGTAATACTCCTTAAATGAAGGTATTAAAACTTCTTAGTTATTGTAAAGTTATATCATAAAAAAATCAAATTTGAAAAAGGGCCACTTTCGAAGATGGAACTACGAAATTACAGCATTTGGTTTTGCTTTTGTTTGTAATCTGTCATTTATGTGGGTACATAAACCATGTTGATAGTGCTCTATATTCATTATTCAAGCTGAAATTATGTCGCTTACGCCTGAAGAATGCACCAGAATACTTACAATGCTGGAAACCGGCCGGAGTCAGCGCGATACAGCCAGGACTGTCGGTGTGTCGCTGTCAACAGTACAAAGAGTTCTCCGACGTTACGAAGAAACTGGTTCTAACCTACGCAGACCAGAAACGGGCAGAACCAGGTGTACCACAGCACGAGAAGACCGATACTTGGTGAACACCATGCTTCGAAATCGCTTTCTCACAGGAACTGAACTCACCAATCAGTTTCGACGCCTCGGAGGAAGTAACCCAAGTGCATGGACAGTAAGACGTCGGCTTGCTGAATCTAACTTAAAACCCCTTAGACCTGCAAACGGCCCTAAACTGGAGCGTGGGCATCGTATTTCGAGACTAAGATATGCCCAGAGCCACGTAAATTGGAGTATTGAAGATTGGTCAAAAGTTATGTTCTCTGACGAATCAAAATTTATGCTCTACAAGCACGATGGAAGACACAGAGTGTATCGAAGACCAGGGGAAAGATTCAAGCAAGCATGCATCGAAGAAAAAGTAGCCTACGGTGGTGGGTCTGTACTTGTGTGGGCCGGAATTTCTTCTGAAAGTCGCACAGAGCTGGTGATCATAGAAAACGGCTCTTTAACTAGCGTAAGATATGTGGAAGAAATCCTCAATGATCACGTTGGTCCATTTATGGTCAATTTAGGTGAGGATGCTATATTTATGCATGACAATGCCCGACCTCATACAGGTAGGATTGTGAATGACTACCTTCAAGAGATGAACATTACTCGTATGGAGTGGCCAGCGCGCAGCCCGGATATCAACCCGATCGAGCATGCTTGGGACGAGCTAGGCAGATGCGTAAAACAACGAAACCCTCCCCCAATCACGCTTCGTGAGCTCAAAATTGCTCTCACAGAGGAATGGGAGAATATTCCCCAAAATCGTATAAGGAACTTGGTGTACAGCATGCCAAACCGCGTAAACGCAGTAATGGAAGCACGAGGAGGCAATACGAAGTATTAAAATTCAAGAAAATCGTAATAAAGTTCAAAAATTTCATGTTTCCTATTTTTGTTTTAAGGAGAGATCAGCAGTTTTTTTCTTTATGTAATTTTGTGTTAATAAAATGTATGGTGACTCATATTTTTTTTACTTTCATTTAAGGAGTATTACATTGTCTATTAAATACAATTTATTGCATTAACCTATCATTTTTAGTTTCCGAGATTTTTAACATTCTTTAAGTGACCCGGATTCATTGCTCTCGAGTGTATATGAGAGCGCGTGCCAGGAAGAGTTCAAGCTATATCTTTTTAGTCACCCAACCGATTTTCATGTAAAAGTGTGCAGAATTGGATCAGTTCCATTTTTATAATAGTATAGATAAATAGATGCCAATTCTTTTTTTATAGAACAGAGTAACAAGACGAGCAAGTCGTTCACCTAATAGTAAGCGCCACGCCTGCACATAATAGTTGCATTCACTTTCAATCGTCTTTCAATCTTTTCAATTGTTGTCTGGAAAATATTGCTTTTAGTTATTTCTTTTATTCTTTCTATTTTGCGGTGCTTAATAGAGTTCTTTCATTGAAATCCATAAGTATATGATATATTTCATATGGACAGGAACCCGGACCCAAATACCTTCCTTCGCTCTGCGATCGCTTTGGATTCATCTGCAGATATATTTAACAAAACATTTTTCTTTTTATTCGCTCTTAAGGGAAATAAATAGAAAACGCTAAACTACTTATGATCTTATTTGTATATTTAATTTTCTTTAATTATTTGCTAGAATACCTACGTATACAACTTGTGTCTCTTTAAGTCTAGAGTAAATAGGCATCTCATGGGCAGGCGTGTTCCATCTTAGGCCGCATCTTCGCTTTCCATCAGGCGAGATGTCGTCAAACGTATGCCCATTTACCAATAAAAAAAAGTATTTGAAGTATTCATTCAAAATGAACCATCTACCTGGTGTACAAGTTTTAATAAAAACATAAAGATAACATTATAAAATAAGAGATTAAAATTTTCTTTCATATAGATAATAATTAAGTAATAATAAATTACAATCATTATCTTATTAATCATAACAATAAGATAATATTTAAAATTAAATTAAATTTACAATGCATTTCAGTGAATGTAGAAGCGAAACGTTTTCTGAGAAAGTCGTTTATTTTGATACTAATACGTAATTCACTAGGGTTGACCTTTTTGCTGAGAAAAAAATAAAGGTAAAGGTCTTTCGGAAAATTTCAGGTTTCAGGGTCCTATTTCATTATAGTCTTGTTTATCGTCATATACTTAGGCCCATCAGTTTCATATTTGTGATTATGGACGTTATTGTAACTGACTACCCTGCTATTTTCTGTCACCACCCAAGCTCTACATCCGTGCAGCTTTCCAATGTTGGCTCTGCATTTCCACCGTTGTCGTGTGCCGGTTACGTCTTCCGTTTTGTAACTCATGATGTATTCGTAGCCGTGGAAGTACATTACTTGCGCGCCTTCAAATGTGAAGAGTCCGTAATCCAATTCAGAGATAGCAGAGTCTGCGAATAGATATATGGTAAGTACTCCCGATGTTTTTCTAGATGATATTGTATATACCTCCCGACGCCTTAACCAACTAGGACAGCGAACCAATAAAACGAGTATTTCGACATAATAATAAAATACTACGGATCATTTATTAATTAAAATTGCCTCAATTCACAGCGTACCTTATAGGCAGACCCTAAAAGAATACTTGTTTGACAGCCGGGTCCACACCGACCGATCCACGTTCTAAACGAGCCAAACAAACGGTCAGTGTGGACGCGTCTCGCTTGATCCAAACAACAAAAGAAAGAGACGTTACGCAGTAACTAGTAAGTAATCTGTGACGACGAACGAGAAGCAAATGTTCGACCGTGAATCTGACGTGAGTCGGCCGGTGTGGACCCGGCTATGACGATCACATTCGTTTTCTAGGTTTAGACATATTTTCAGTGATTATGATTATTCTTTATAGTGACAAAGAAGCCGTCCTTTTCTATGATGTTAGCCTTACAGCCATTGCTGTGGCTGCTGCATTGCCAACGAGTGGCAGACTCCTGCTTCGCTGTCTGCCGCATGTACTGCCTGGTGAATTTATACCCGTTGTAGTACACCATCTGTGTTCCGCGACTTGTGATAAAGAAATGTGGACCTGTAATTTAAGTTGTATTTAAAAAAGAACGTTTCTAACGAAATCACCAACCAGAAAATACCACCCAGAACTTTTAATACCATATAAAGCACTGCGTAGTACTGCATTGCGCTCATCACCCCAAGACATCATATATTAAGTCTCACACGCCCAGTAATTTCGCTGGATACAATACCCTTCAAACCGGAACACAGTAGGTATATCGCAGGAAACACTTACTTACAAGTTTAGCTGCGTTACCCTTGTCACACGATACTCCCTGTAAAATTCTACATATCCCAAAGGATTAATAACAGCTAATAACTTTCAAACAGTTTTTTTTATTGTTGTTTATTTATTGTGACAGGATCACAGTGCTTAAGTTACTTAATTATATATACAAATTTAAATATTTTATGTTACAAAAAACTTATTTTTTATTTAAATAATATAATTACTTTTTGGTTTAACACTCTTGTGATTCTCCAGGACACCTTATAGATGCATGTAAGGAATAGAAATTTGATTTGAAATGCAAGAGGATAGAAGAAATTTGGTTCCTCCAACAGATGACTGGTGGCCAAGTTGATAACGCGTTGGGACGGTATTCTAAAAATGCAGTTTCAAATTCTGCCGAACAATTTTATTTTTCTTTTTTGTGACCATTTGTTTCTTACAATTTTCGCTACTCATGCACTAATTCGTTAAAAATTACTCAAAAAGAGCATTCAACTGAATAAAATGTATACATAATAAAAATATTAATAATATTATTATAATACATAACATTTACATTATAATAATATTAACAATAATATTAAAACATAATGTACATTATATTCCACAGAATGCACCTTTTGAGTACTACCATTTAAAAATGTGTCAATTTCATTATTACCGCGTTTTTCTGTCTGTCTGTCTATCGTTCCGGCTGGAATCTGGAACTCAAATTTCGAGCACTTCAATATTAGCTCCGGCTGAAACTTTCAGGGTGGCTCAGAACTCGATGACAATGCATTCTAAATCCATTTATTGCATGCAATGCTGAAATCTAAGGCGCATAAAAATATGTTTTTTAGATAAAAAAAATTAATCTGTCACTTTCTTGTTTAACGAATTATTTTTACTTTTAACGACTAATTTTAACGAACCTTAGGTCTTTATGTTACAACTTATTACGGTTTTGCTTTGGTGCTCCTGGTAATAACTAGGACGTTCACATCAAAACGTTTTAAAAATACGTCTTGTTACTTTAAGATAAATTTTCTCGGCTTGAACGTTTTTTCCACCACGACTGCGTGGTTGTGCTGATAGCTGCACTTGATGATGTGTCCGTTCAGGAATGTAACAAAAGCCCGGCAACTTGTGTTGTGGTTGGTGGCACATCGCCACCGGGTCTTTCCCTTGCGCATGTACTGACGGATGAACTTATGTCCTTCGTAGACGAGGACTTGGTTTCCTCGGCAGGACGTGCTGACTCCGAATGCTGGAAGAAAAAGTTGAGTTACAGATCTCATTAATTAAGGTTCAAGTTCAAAAGTTCTTTATTCAGTTTTGGCATCACAGACGCACTTATGAACGTCAATTATTACAATTTTCACCGTATCGGAAAAAGAACCACTACTCAGAAGATACGGCAAGAAACTGAGGGGTATATATTCATCGTCATCATCATCACTGCTGGACGCAGGCCTCTAAAACTACACGCTAATGAGCACAATTCCCGGCTACTCTCACCCAGCTGCTACCAGCCACCACAACATCTTTCATCATTTTAACAACATAGGTAACTATTTTGGCTTTTCATATTTAACGAAATCCTCTCACAGACGACAAGCAATCATTGCGTTAAACACGCTATAGGTAGTCGATAAAAAAAAGTAAACGCTTAGACGACGAAATGGCGAGGTACTGCAAAGCGGGCTAACCAGTGCGCGAGCGCAACGACAATATATTGAACAACTCACGCATACCTACAGTAATTATGTCTTAAAAAATTATATGCACGATGGAATAACAGAACCGCTAAATTAGTCTTGACTTTCATGCAATTAAAAAAATAATTAATTTTTAATAAAATGTGTTAAATGTGTACAATTAATAAAGTGGGATATAACTGTTTATAATAATTTAGTTCTGGTATGCAATATTTCACTAACCGGATCGGATTTCACCCACTTTCGATTTCAATTTTTGATATGTGCTTTAGATCCTGGAATAGGACATAGGGCACTTCACCCACTCATTGACTTCAATCCAGACAAACGAATAGAATATGGAACATCTATAAACCGTATGGAGGACGGACGGAGTCAGCTTAAATTTTTTAGATGGAAATAAAAAGGGACACTATTGCGGTCAATGTAAACAAATAACATACAAATTAAAGTTACTATGTATGTTTACTAAACATAACAGGTGATTATGCGTACCTACTAGATGCAAGTAAACTGTCGAACCACAATTTATAACTTTTAACATTAATAATTTATACAAATTATTATTGTGTCAGGGTGACGAGCGCAGTACAACGCCGCGCAGGATTTAGCAAAACGAAGTTCTGGGTGGTGCTGTTATTGTTATGGGCTGGCGTATTGTTCACCATCAGGCAAACGACCAGCTCGTGTCGTCATTCAGTTACATTAAAAAATTAAACGACATTTAATAATATAAACTATATTTATAAATTCAAAAAGTTAGATAACTATTGATTAAAATTCATACAAAATCATTTCATATTTTACAGTATTTTTATATTAGAATGCCTGCGTCGTTTTTCTCGTAGCAACTGTGAACATAATTGCTCTTAGTGACTATGCCATCGTATATCATCATATATGCCTTGCAGCCGCTGACGTGGTACCTACTGCATCGCCACCTAGTCCTCCCTTTCTTCTGGTACTGCCTAATAAACTTGTGATCTTCGTAAATTAGCATCTGATTGCCATGACAGGATGTCACTTCAATGAACTCTGAAATGCAAGAAATAAGAACGACATTATATATAACAAACTTTTTAGGTATGTATATTAATAGATGTCGCTCCCGTCACTCTAAAACAGTATAGAAAAGGTGTGCAAGTATTTCGACCACTGGGCCTCGAACTCCCGTGGTAGCTCAGTTGGTTTAGAGCTTTTCCTGTAATGAAAGAGAAGGTCCCGCGTTCAAACTTCGGCTGCGGCGAAATATTTTGCATACTTTTTTTATGGAATTCTGTAATGAGACGAGCAAGTCGTTCGCCTGATGGTAAGCGCCACGTCTGCCCATAACAATTGCAGTGCCACCCAGAACTTTTAATACGGTAAAAAGCACTGCGTAGCACTGCATTGCGCTTATCACTGTTATGATATGGTTGAGGGGGGTGATGGCTGGTCCACAAGTCATACTCGTGAACGGGTGCTGCTTGCGGGGACTGGTCTGTTCTAGTCACTCCTACTGCTACTGTCATACCTACTTATATTTTATTTACACTTTTCTGTTACTGATACTATGACTATGGGACATCTCACTCGCATTTCTTGTTTTACATTCTGTTAATTCTAATTTATACGTAATTGTGCTGAAAAAAGACATCCCCGCAGAGTTTCTTGGTGCTATCTTCTCTAGCGGGCGTATTTCCGAAGCACTGGTAGAGTCAGTTTTCGCATTTCTTTTCAGCACTCAGACTTCAATTTGAGTATAGGAAAGAAATGGGTAAACATACTTACCTTTTTTTCAAAGTCATGTTAACGTAAGTTACAATTTTTAACATTTTTTATTTGTATCATGTGTTTATGACCTTTAAACGTGCACTTTTGTGCCTATTTAATAAATGATATTTGACTTTGACTTTGACTATAATTGCGTTATAATTTGCGTAGACATCTGCATCTACTAATAAATTCATCCCAGAATATCATATCAGATCACTTAGATCGCAACTCAACTCTACCACTGAGCTCAATTGACTTTACTGAGCTAAATGCACGCTTAGAGCGCATAGAGCACGTATAATTTTATTATTATAATATTTAAATTGGGGCTTCCCTCCGCGGTTTTCAGGAATAAAAATGAGCCCAGCTGTTAATCCAGGGTATAAGCTATCTCCTTTCCAAATTTCAATCAAATCCGATGAGCCGTTGCGGCGTGACGAATACAACACAGCAAATAACACAATAAATAGTAGAAACTTAACACAAAAACATAGTAAATACGAAGAACTAATGATATAGTAATTGAAAATGTAATAATATGCTGTTATACATGTACATAGTAAGTATCACTAATGACTGCCTTGAACAAGTACGATGGAGAGTTAGTTCATAATATAAGTCCCTGATTCATAATTAATTTCAAATAGTTTGATAGACAATAATCATTTATATATAAATGTTGTCAACATAATAGGATGATTATGCTTTAAATTCTGCTTGACTATCATTTCATCTTTTAATAGTAAGAAGGCTCGGCATCTATGCTGATGCAGTCTGCAGCGCCAGCGAACAGTGTTATCTTTGACATAATGCGTGTGATATTCAAACCCGCCATGGATCAATGTCCTCCTCCCTCGATTAGACGTCCCGTACACGTAGCCTGTTAGAAAATAACTAGATAAAACATTTGTTATGAAAATAGGGGATCGGACAGTAATCGAAAAAGAACTAAAATGTAGTTAGAACGAATGTTTGTCGAATCCGAAAGATCATTCAATCAATATTTTGGTAAAATAATAATGATTTATATTTTTAAATCAATAAATAAAATCTAATAACACTGACATTTTTTATCTGTTCTTTATCTTAAACGAAACACCAACACAGTGCATGACGTCATTTGAAATTAAATACCGTGTGCGAAGCTTGTGTTTATTTTATTTTTTGTTTTTTTATCTAAATCAAAACTCTTACTCCAACTTAAACATGAGCGTCACCCGTAAATTATTATCAATAAAAAAAATATGCTGGGAGAAAATTAATTAAGTTACGAGACGAGCAGGTCATTTAACTGATGGTAAGAAACGCAACAAAGTTATGGGTGGCGCAATGGGCGGTCAACGCCACCCAGTACTATGTTTTGCACTATCCTGCGCAGTACAGCACTGCGCTGATCATCCTGAGACAAAAGCTCAGTCTCATAATGCCCAGTAATTTCGCTTGAAACAGTTCAAACCGGAAAACAGTAAAATTAATGCTACTGAACTAGTTCACTAGTTGGAAAGCAAGAATAACACGGACCTAACCTTAAACCAGTGAATATTATATATGTTAGTGTAAAAGCCCGAACTACGTTAAATCTTAAGATTTTCCAGAAAAACTTAAGATTTACCAACCCTATTAAGGGTACCTGCCCAAAACAATATACGATTTACCAATCCATATTGGTTAATCGTATATTGTTATGGGTAGGCGTTGCGCTTACCATCAGGCAAACGACTTGCTCGTCTCGTCACTCAGTTCCATAAAAAAAACCTAAGATTTACCAATATACGGGACTTTTACAGTAACATATATACACATTTGGTTTTGTGAATGTCGAATTTATTCTGTCTTTTTAGTATAAAATTCTTAGCTTGTTATGTATAATAAAAAAAAGTATTTTTTTTACAATGTGTCTAAGAAAGAAAGAAAGAAAGATAGATTCAATCAATAATATATTTAAAAATATACGATATTGTAACTAAAAGTTACACTTATTCAACTTATACATGTACCTATAGTAAAATTTACATCATTAACATTAGTTTCTATGCGTAACCGAACGTATTATCTGTGTAAGAACCGATGGGAAGTAGTTTTATTCATTCAGTTCATTCGTTGATACATCACAAATCTTTTGAACTCAAGTAAACAACTGCACGAAGGATAATAGGGGATCGGTTCAGTCTCGCCCTACTACCTAGTATGAAATAGGAGTCACATATCTGGACATATTAATGAGTATGGTAAGAATTACTTTTAACTATTACCGAATCAACAGTAACTATATATGCGCGGCATCTTTGACTGTTTTGTGAGGTACACACCCACCGGACTTTTGACCCACAGACCTTATGCTTTGTATATTTATACTGGTTCATTAGCAGCATAGGATTCCCACGGGGCGATGTGACGAACTGGGCATCTTTAAACAAATAAGAGATGAATGATGATCATATTGATAGATTAGATACAATACCATACAAAACAATAATAGAATACCAAAAACAAGAAACAAGTTTACAGTAACATATAATAATTGTAGAACAATGGGCGGCTTTATCGCTATTTGCAATTTCTTACAGGCAACCTCTGATAGACAGGAATAAAGAGAAACATTGCGGTCAGGTGGTGTACAAAGTAGTAGTAAATACAAAACTTCAAAAATGTAATAGTATAGAGTTCATAATATTACAAGACCACAAGCACATAGCGTATTCGGTGCAGTCGTTGGGGAGGATGATGTCACGGACGGATTTAGGTTCGATTAAGAATTAAAATAGTAAGTAAGTACACAGAAAAAACGTGCAAGTGTTTGCTCAGTGTGTTTTATTAAACAATCTTTAAAATTTTATAAAAAAATGCCTCAGTTATTTTGCTTAGGTCATTTACAAGTCAAGGATAACAGTCCTCTTATACCAGTTGTAATATGTATTAATCGAGCTAACTATTACTAACATACTAATTAAAAATGTCTCAAAGTTAAATACAATTACATATTGCTTAATTGTTCACCAACCAAAAGAATTAATAGGTACATGAAAACAACTTAGAAACTAAAATACAATGGGCGGACTTATCGCTAAGAGCGATGTCTTCCAGTCAACCTTTGGATGTAGTTAACTAACGGAGTGAGTGAGTGAGAGTCAACGATTAGTATCATAATAGCGGATGTTGGATAGAAGTTTGCAAACGTTCAACAATTACGTTTTTGGTTAGAAAAATAAATTTTCGGTTTATGCGTGTGTTCATTCCTGACGTACGCAATTACATTATCAACTGTTATACAGGACGCGGTGCAACGTTGTCTGCTACCCATAGAGCAAACCCAACGTGTCTTTGAGTTATATTTTTTCTGCATCGTATAAGTGTAATCGCTTATCACCAGCATCGGGTTTCCGTGACATGACGTGGTGAACTTTAGAACTGAAAAATAATAATCATTATTATATTACAATACGCGCCACGAAAGATGAGACTTGACAAGCGTCAGTATTGGGGAGCCTGCGCAGGTACAGTCGTGTACGAAATAGTTATCCATAATTTGTATATCTACTCAGGGATTTTTGACAACATTCAGAATTAGGTAGGTATGTAGCAATACTATATTAATTTTTTTAAACCTGTTATAGATTTGTTACTAAATAATAAAATTTAAGATAAAAACGGCAGATTGTCCTAGTCACTGTCACTGTCAATATATGATGTAAGTGTAAACGTCGTAAACCATCTTCCTACTTTGTCTTCTTAATGTTTCACCTCGAGGCATAATTAAGATTTCACAAAGTTACACTCGTATATAACACAACTATAACAAAGTAGAAATTTATAAACACAAGTTGCACTCGACTGTACTGCGGAGTCAAGCGGTGCGTCCACGGGGTGAGGAGGACTGACACGCATGCGCAGTGCCGTACTTGAACCTCCCGCGCCCTTTCCGCTGCCCTTTTGATCCCCGATCCCTTCCCGCCTCAGACCTCATACCGCTAAAGGGACCTATAAATCGTCTACTACGCAAGTCAAACCACGTGGTTTGTCAAGTCTCATCTTTTGTGGCGCGTATTGTACCTTAAAACTGCATCCATCAAGTATTTCAGAAGTACTAAACTAATAAATGGACAGACGTGGATTTCGATTTTGTTTTACACAAAAATAAACTATTTAGAGTACTAGCTGCGCCCCGCGGTTTCCCGAGATAAAAGTAAAGTAAAAGTACTCTTTTGTACCGACTTCGAAAAAATACCTCTACCCATTTTTTCCCATACTCAATTTGAAGTCCAGAAAAGAAATAAGAATTCTAACTCTATGTGCTTCATCTTTGGTTACATCGTAGATCTTATAAACGAAAAAAAGTCATGTAACTTCTCCCCGCTAAATATGATTTATACGAGAAAAAAAACACTAAAATTACGGATTTATTAGAGGAAAAGGTGCATAGCTCTTGCACGCCTAGAGAAAAAAAGTAACGAAAACGGCACGGACTTCTGGTCTGTGAACAGACAGAGCAGTAGGTGGCCGCCATTCCCGGGTGTCCAAGAGATTTTCCCCATCTGAGGAAAACAAAGATCTTAGAGAAAGGGAATATGGTCAATAAATAATGCATCTTGGTCCATTGCAAGTTTCACTGCCCCAGACTTTATTGTTTTTTTAATCGACTTAAAAAAAATGCTTGTTTGCTTGTTTCTTCATAATGTATTGATCATTAAGAATGATTACGACAGTTTTGACCAAAGTATATTCATAGCCTAGTGTAGGCTCGAGTGAATTTCGAACGTTTTTGTCTCGGACCTAGAGTTGTACCCATCTGCAAGTTAAAGTCAGTTAGAATAATATAATTCATTTTCAAACAAAAAAAACCGACCTCAATTCTTATGTACATTCGAAGTCCAAGGTCAAATATCGATGATATTTATATGGGACCACTTCGTAGCTATACTGAACCCAACGCAAGAATTATTCAAATCGGTTTATTAATGACGGAGTAATCGCGTAACAATGTAGAACTTCTTTTTGAAGTCGGTTAAAATGTAGTTTAACTTCGCTTTTAGAATTAAACTCTTTATATTTACTATAAATCTATTTATTTATTGAAAGTAATTACAATTTAATACTTATGAATAAACATTGGGTAGCTCTATATAAGTATATTCAAACAATTTATTTTATTAAACAATTTTGTCATCGGTATCTTAGTTTTATTCTAAGCCCGTCGTCGTACAATTAATTCCAAAATCTTGTTCTAGAAATGTAGTGTTGTAAAGTTTTGTTTATTTTAGGGCTATAAGGCGACAGCGATAAATGAACAAAAATGTACTAAAATAATACTTTTAAAATGTATGCATGAAAAATACTGAAAGATCGATCTAAATATTTATTCTCAAACGTAAAATACCTTTTTTTAATATCAGTATTAAATTCAAAACGAATAGCTACAATAGAACCTTATTTCCGTGATAAATGTAGAAACCTAAATTAAATTACATTACAATACAATACAACACAATACAATGCTTTATTGTACACCAAAACAAAAAAATATCAAGGTACAGGAATTGACTTACAAACAGCACAACGGGCGGATTTATCGCTATAAGCGCTCTCTTCCAGTTAACATTTGGATGGAAAGAACTGACGGAGTGAGAGAGGTCGGCGGTGCAAAAAAATTAAAGTAGCTAATAATATAAAAATGTTGATTACTATAATAGATATACTTATACATACCTATATTAGATTGTTATCTATCTTACCTATAATCAATTAACCCTTCCACAATCAAACAATATTTAATTTATTATCTCATGACCCGACTGACGGTGTCAGTTTTTCCCGAATTTCCCAATTTCCCGGGCATCTTTTCCAATTATTTTTTTCTATTAAAACCTAATTCAGATTATTAGAAACATAGAAAAAGTTCAGCTGCCCCGCGAATCTATTTTTCATCGGAATTTTACCCCATGTTCGCTCACAAACAATCTAATCGAGTAGGTAGGTTATTTCAAATGATATTATAAAGAAATGAGACATAGTCATATATTTTATGTTTAAGTTTAAATATTAATACTATAATATTATTAAATACGTACTAGATTCTGATATACATAGCACTTTAACGAATAAAAATAGGCGGACGCCTCGTTGCCAAATTCAAAAGTGAATCTGAGTGACTCACTTTTGAATTTGCCGGTTATAGGTAGCTATGCCGGTTCGCTCGTTTGTACACAAGCCTCACGCACACATTTACATCTTACTATGCCGATCGGCCGTCACATAAACTTGACATCGGTCCTCCGTCCACTCACACAAACATAACGCCATCACCATTGCTATGCTTCAGTTGTTGCTTAGCGAGATTCCGTCCGCCTTTTTTATTCGTACACGCCTAGGTATTAGATTTTCTAACATGCATTTTTCCTTATCAACGTTATTAAAACTAACATGCATTATTCTATTTGTATTATCTTAGATAATAAAAGTGTGAAGCAAAAGCTTAAGAGTTGAACTATATCTAGCCGCACCGAATCGCACTTTCCTTTGCTTCTATCCATTTCTGTCACTTAGAACCGTTATTTACTAGAGCGTGAAGGAGAGCGGGAGTGCTACCGACTCGTCGATTCCGCCGCGTGTGGAAAGTGCGATTCGGTGCGGCCAGACGTAGTTCAACCCTAACCGCCCTTGCTTAGCTCGTCTCGCCATAGTCTACATAGGTATTTTCCGTAACAAATGGGCGACATTTGGTGGGAAATGATTGTGCTGCTTAAGAGGAGGTCCTTGGATTCTTCCGTTCTTTATTGTGATCTTTGCCGGGCAGCCAACACTGGGGGAGCATGACGAGCATCTCCAGCTGTACTTTGAATGTTTCCAAAACGTGAACCCTTCGAAGAGCACCAGGTTATTGCTCTTGCCTCGTCGAGACGAGATGACTTGGTACGGGTACGGGAAAGCTGGAAACGAGATCTGGTTATCTAGTGTCCGGGAAATTTTGAAATTTTATTTATAACAGTTTTATAATAGTATAGATTAGCATCTATTGTACAGTTAGCGATAAATGTCCGTGAACATTGTCAAGTTTCGTAATTTTTCATAAGTACACGTTTCGTCGCCATTAATTGTGTGATACATTTATGAAAAATTCAAGGTGATCAACGACGTTTGTCGTTGATTGTACTCTGCTTATACCAACGAATCTTTTTATTCTTAGACAATATCGTATTCGTATCTATGATATAGTGGTTTAAGGTTCTTTTCTGTGACGAAAATACGAATTAAAACAACCAGTTTAAAAATAATAATTAAAATTTATTGTAGTGTATATTGAGTGGAAAAAAACTATATTTTCGCTCAAATTATAAAAAAATTTGCGACCCGCTCCGGCTCCGCAGGGATGTAATTTACTAAAGCGGTGTAATTATTTGACGATTTGATGAACATCGAATTGTCTCTACTATATTTTTTTTTATTGGAATGTACATATTAACCTTCCGTAAAAAAATCTCTAAATGACAGTGAAAACCGTATCAAAATCCTTTGCGTGGTTTAGAAGAAAGCGGAGAAACAGAAATGAGGACGCGGATAGCGACTTTGTTTTAAACTAATTAGATATTTAAACTTAAAACTAAGACAAAAACAGCATGCATGTATAGGTAGATACTACATATGCACAATTTTATAATTATTCGTGGTGGTCAAAGCAGTTCAAGACAGATCAAGACAGCTTGACTAAAAGGACGAAACCCAATATTTATTGGTAACTAACTGTGCCCGGCATACGTTGCAATGGCAATTTTTTTTAGTACCTTCGCGAGCTTACGCAGAATAACTCACCAAAGTTTCATCACAATTGGATGAATAGTTTACTAACACATAAAGGACAAACAAACAAACATTATTTTTTATTTATATAGATAGATAAACAATGTTGGCAACGTTCGCAGGTTGCTGGTAGTTTTGCAAATACTTATCTATCGACAATGTTCGTCAATGACGACCCATCTCTACTTAATGTTTAGTAGGACATCATAAATATTGTCAACTCATTCTGCCCACAGCTGGGCATAAGCTTCGTCTCTTTTATGTCATTCATTCTTACGTGAGACAGTTTTGGATAGGTCTTCCGAATATGATCTTGGGTGGTATTGAAATTGTTATGGGCAGGCGTGGCGCATACCATCAGGCGAACCACTTGCTCATCTCATCACTCAGTTTCATAAAAAAAAACTTCAATATTGTCGTATCGATGTATCCTGCTTTGTACAGTAGACTGGGTGAAAGAGCAAAAGGCTGGGCTCTGCCAAGGCCAAGGTCTGATGATGTATGATGATATTTTTATATCTAGAGTTCAAAACGGCTGCAGACTTCTTGTTATAGCCTCATATAATTTTTTTGCTCTATTGGCACGAAACGAAATTAATTAATATTTTTTACAATAGTGAGTGTGGTTTGTATTCATTTTAACAATAGTATTATTATATGTATGTATTGTTGCGTGACATTTCTGGCTTCTACTGGCGGAGCATGACCATCGTGTTCTTGGTCCGCGGACTCGATGTTTTGTGTACGTATACTGCCCAAAAAGCAGCATGGCGTTCCCTTGCTTTGATCTGATGTACCGTATATCTGAAAAGTAACATTATTTTTAATTATTAACAAGTTTGTGATGATACTCAAACGCATTAAGTAGTATTTGGTAATCAAAATCTCTTTTTTCAGTTTTGCTATCACAGACGCACTTATGAACGTCAAATTACATATAACAATATACATACAATCACCATGACTCTACCGTAAACGTGCCATAGTCAAAATAAACGATTACATGTTTCAGTCAAACACAGTTATGAGAAAAACATGTAGTTTAGTCACATCGAATTTCAACATTTATAAAACACTTTGAAATTACTTAAAACACTTTATTTTTATATCTAGAGTTCAAAACGACTGCAGACTGCTTTTCTTATTAGGCCACCACCTCATATGATTTTTAGCTTAAGGCACTGCGCAAACGTGGACACTTTTGTGTCTTGTGTCGGATACAAGCTACCAATGAATATTTAATTTTTATGTAACCAGTATGAAATCAGCCACTCCCTGCGCAGACGAAGAAACTTTTTGTGTCCAGTTGCTTCCACTTGACACTTACTCGTCGCCGATCAAAAAGTGTTCTGTGTAGGTAACTGGAAACTAAAAGTCAGTTGAAGACATATAACATTAACAAATTTCCTTACTGAAATAGGTGTCCTGTCGGACACAGCTACTACGGTTTCCTGTGAGGTGTGCCGTTCGGTAACAAAGTATCCGATTGTCGCAACCTGACACAGCAACTACGGTTTCCTGTGATGGTGTGCCGTGTAAGTAACAAAAAGTCTCCACGTTTGCGCAGCGCGTTAATGGCACGAAACAAAACAAATTAATAATTTTTAATAATAGTGGGTGTGATTTGTATTCATTTTAACAATAGTATTATTATATGTATTTATTGTCGCGCGACATTTCTGGCTTCTACTGGAGGAGCATGTCCATCGTGTTTTTGGTCCTCGTACACCATTTTTGGTATACGTATACTGCCCATAAAGCAGCATCGTGTTCCCTCGCTTTGATTTGATGTACCGTATATCTAAAAATGTAACAATATGTTTAATTATTAACAAAGGACTGTGTCCATTTTCTACCTGCCCAGTTCCTAGACTACATTTTATTAACATATGATTCCCATTAATAAAAATATATTTGAAAAAAAGATTGTTTTATTTCATAAATCTGACTACATACAAGTACTAGTACTATACTAAGTACTGATACAAAATGATTATGATATTATCTTTCATAATAGTATAAGCTACTAAGCCTACAAGATATTTATGCTGATAGTGTCTGTTCATGCCAAGCCATAATGCCCATACAACGTGGACAATGCCCTTTGTGATGATACTCAAACGAGTCTTTGGTAAGCGTAATGCATAGGCAAAATAAACGATTACATGCTTCAGTTACAGTTGGATTATTAAATCCGAAATACAATGTGTCGTCGGTTGTTTAGAATTTGTAAAAAAAATATACCTTACCATTTATTGTTTTAAGTCAAATAAAGTTGTTAAAGACGTTAAAGTTATTAATTAGTTATTTTCTGTTTATTTAGGTGTAAAATGTATTTTTTAATTTTAATTCTTGATTATTAAATAGCAATTATGTAAAAATTTAAAATAAACAAATAAATTATAAAAATTAAAGACGTATTTTAGTCACATCGAATTTCAACATTTTTAAAACACTTATTTAAGAACACAAAAATGAAAAATAAGAATATAATAAATCATATTTATTTAATATATATACAACTTTGAACCTGATATCAAGCGTTCCGTCTGCCCATAACACCGGTGCCACTCAGAACTTTCATTGCAAAACCAGATTTTGTAATCTATTTATCACCTTAACTTGTTCACACTCATAGGGCCCACTTCACACTAATATTATAAAGTGAAAGTTTGTGTGTTTGTTTGTTCCCACTTCACGCAGAACGGCTCAATTAGGGATTGCAATCCCGCAGCTCATTCAATCCCGCGGGATTGATATGCGGGATTACTCAATCCCGCGCGGGATCACGCGGGATCCCGCATCTTTGAAATTATATTATAAAATCAAATTGAAAATACAGATTTTTGTGTAAAAATCAACATTTATTAAACATTTCTTACATTAGGCAACAGAAATTACATCTTTTCTATTAATTAAGTAAAAATTATTAGTAATCCGTTCTCTTAGATTCATCTTTAAATGTTTGGCATAGTTTAAAAGTTTTGTTTAATTTTACCCTTACTCCTAACAACAGTTTTAATTTTTTTGTTCATTTCTGTGCGGAACGGCATCATCGCGCTCGTGTCTACTCGCGATTAACGCGAAAGTTTTAGCGCCAAATTTTTAATTTGCGGGATCCGCGCTTTGAAAGTGCGGGATCCAGCAGATTAATGAAAGCGGGATTGCAATTAGGCTCAACGGATTTGGATGAAATTCTGAATAGAGAGTCCTTAATTATATAGCCTGGATTGACATATAGGCTACTTTTTATCCCGAGAACGAGTAAAACCGCGGGGCGCAGCTAGTTCATTAATTAATCATCTAACGTAAATTGGACAAGGCGTCGTTGAGTAACAAATACTATCCTCCATCCACAAACTTTCGCATTTATTTTAATGATAGTAGAATTTATTGTACTAGCATTTATTTGTGGCGTTCAATAAAGTAGAGGACTAGGTCCAGTAGCTGACTTATGATTCTCAAAACTCAAAGTTGATCAAATTCAAGGTGAATAGTGACCACCACAACATAAACACTAGAAATAAGGATAGAATTGCAGTACCTAGGTTTAGACTGAGTAAAACGAATAAGTCCTTCATTGTGTACGTTTTTACAATAAAATTCCAAAATGTATAACGGAGCTCACAGAAAGTAGATTCAAATTTAGGGTGAAAAATATTCTAATAAAAAAAGCATACTATAACGTTAGTAATTACATAGAAGACAAAGATGCATGGAACATTCCGCTTCTGCCAAGTAGCCAACTGGCACATAAGAAAAATAATATTGTCAAAAACAAACATAAAATATTGTAACAAAAGTTCTAAAAAAATATGCCCCTCAGTTTCTTGCCGTATCTTCTGAGTAGTGGTTCTTTTTCCGATACGGTGGTAGAGTCATTGTAATAATTGACGTTCATAAGTGCGTCTGTGACGACAAAATTGAATAAAGAACTTTTGATTGATTGATTGATTGATCTTAAAATTAAAAGTGATAAAGATATAATTATGAATTATAATGATTTATGTATAATAAAAATTTGTTTATGTGGGTACATACCGTTTGAGAATTTTCAGGGTAAAGAGTCAGAATAGGTCTCGTAATAGGGAAGAAGAGGCAAAGCTAATCGTAGATGTCGTTATTAGCATATACAGTAAACAAAGAAATGTCAAAATTGTACATTTGCAAAAAGTTATGATAAACGACTGTTGATTGGAATTTTGGTAATAATTAGATTAATATAGGCATTTGAAAATGAGTGAATCAAATACAATACTTAGACTACGAAGTGCAAGATTTATAAATCAAGACGAAAGTATAGCTGTAAAGGTTGGAATTTGGAATTTTTTGAGCATTTCCATAGCATAATGTCATCACAACTATGTATTTTGAACTGTAATAGAACAAGTTAAATGCACCCACACGTATATCATAATCATTTATGGCCAGAAATATGTGTTGATAACGCTGGTAATCTACCTTTAACCAATGACTTTTGTTCTTTGTTTTGTTTTTGTTGACAGCCTCTGTGGTGTAGTGGTTGGGCAGATTGGCTCAAATCTCATACATCACTGAGGTTGCGGGTTCGATTCCCGCGACGGGACAAATGTTTGTGCACAGAAAAAAAAGTGCAAGCACTTGTTTCGTTTCTGGGTGTTGTGGGATCATGGTCCTTATAGTTTCTGGTTCCCTAGATACAGGGAATCCTAGTTGGGGGTCAGGATCTATGTATGTGATAGTTGGGCGTTATTTATTTATTTGTTTTGACGTAATAGTCGTTTCTTGTTCGCAATATCTCGTTCATTATTGTTTTTACAATGAAAATAACAACTTAAACATTTTCGAGCACCAGCGCCCCTACCGGATAAAGTTGTTGTCTTCTTCCCTATTGATATCACCGATTGAACCGGTAACAAATGACAATAAAAGTTATCAGTCCGGTGACTTTTATCCGGTGACATCATCAGCGATTATTGATGACTGAGCGTATCCGGCTCAGTCAAGAATCGCTGATGATGATAATAACCTTTGCATCTAGTTCAAAACGGTTATAAACTGCTTTTCTTTTAATGGCCATTTGCATATGATCTTTTGATATACAAAACTAATCAATATATTTATAACTTGGCGAGTGAGTGTGGTATGAATTACTTTTAATAATTACATCATCATATGTATATATTGCCGCGCGACATCTTTGACTTTTACTGGCGGAGCATGTCCACCGTGTTTTTAGTCCTCGAACACCATTTCTGGTATATGTATACTGTCCAAAAAGCAGCATGGTGGTTCCTCGCGTTGATCTGATGTACTGTGCATCTAAAAATATAACAACATTTTAATTATTATTTAAGAATAACCTATTTATGTTTGTGATGTACTCCAACTCATTTGATAGTCAAAATAAATGATGAATAATGCGAAAACAAAACATGTCGACTTTAAAAAAAACAAAGGTTACACCTTCGTACAATAGGTAGGTAAAATGAACACTGATAATTAATTTTTAGAAAAAAACAAAAACCGACTTCAATGTATCTTCGAAGTCCAAGGTCACATATCGATGAAATTTATATGGGACCACTTCGTAGCTATACTGAACCCGTCGCAAAAATAATTTTTCAAATCGGTTCATAAATGACGGAGTTCTGAGGTAACAAACAAAAAAAAAATACAATCGAACAGAGAACCTCCTCCTTTTTTGAAGTCGATTAAAAATAAACGTATTTTAGTCACATCGGATTTAATTTTTTTCAAAACACTGAACATAAAACTCGTACTACTTATAAATGCGAAAGTTTGTGAAGATGAATGAATATATGGATGGATGTTTGTTCCTCAATCACTCAAAAACTAAAGAACGGATTTTGATGAATTTGGTCTTTTTCCTAAAGTACCCACATAGGTACTTTAGGCCCTAGAAAAGGGCATACGTTACTTTTTAGCAGCTAGTGAAAAATAAGAAAATAATAAACAAAGTTATTTTTAATAATTTGGAGAGTGCGTGTGATTTGTATCACTTTTAATAATTATATGATCATATGTATGTATTGTCGCACGACATCTCTGGCTTTTACTGGCGGAGCATGTCCATCGTGTCCTCAGTCCTCGGACTCGATGTTTTGTATACGTATAATGCCCAAAAAGCAGCATGGTGTTCCCTCGATTTGATGTGATGAACTGTATATCTAAAAGAAAAACCAAAATGCTGGGACTTATTTGGCTCAACGTATCAGTATTGCTATCCAAAGGGGCAATACTGCCAGCATCTTGGGTACGCTGCCAAGTAGTAGTGGGTTGGAGCATTTGAGCTATCTATAGGCCTTTAATGGTCTATAGGTTGTCCAATTGTTTCTCCTTGTAAGTAATTAGTTTAGTTTTAGTAAGTAGAGTGTAGAGTTGTTTTCAGTAATAAAGGCATTCACCCGTTGAAAAAAAAACTAAAAGAACATAATATTTCTAATTATTATGTCAGAAATATATTAAATGTGTGATAATTGTCTTACATTTAGTTACAAAATAAGCGAAACAGCATAATCAAATTAATTGACAGTTAGTTGCATTAATAAATAAGCGAAAAAAGAAACACGTCATTAAATTTATAAAAAAAAAACTAGCGTATCATGCGTTGCAATGCCAGATTTTAACCCAGGAACCCTCGCGGGCGTACGCAGAAGAACCTATCAAATTTTCATCACAATCGGATCAATGGTTTAGAAATGCATGGAGGGCATAAAAACTTGTTTTTAATATGCATAGAAAATATATTAATAGCTACTTACGTATATTAAAGGTAAGATTATTTTGTGAATTTCTTGTTTTAAGGCAAACACAGTATTATTTAAACCAAAAATGTATTTAATTCACATCGATCATTTTTATTTATTTTATTATAAACCTCTTGAGTCCCACTGGTAAAAAAATTATTAAATAAAGAACATAACTAAAATGTTTATTTTATTTATTTGCTACGACGCGCCTGACAATTCCACGTATGCCCATGACACATGTACATGTATTATATACATACCGGATGTAAATGAAAACGTTGGCCATATAAAACTGAGGCTTTCTGCCCATGATACATGCTATATTCGTAACGGTTACAAAGCGATCAAAATTTTACAGAAATATTCAAGAAATAGGAACAGTAACATATTGCTACTCATTAAAAAAAAATCACCCTGTATAATTGTAATTACTTTATACAGGAGGATGGCAATGGCCATTCGAAACTTTCAGAACTTCATAGTCAAACGTCGTGTGTAGGTTTGCGCGGCATTTCAGTCGGTGTCTAGCTCGGCACGACCACCGTATCTTGAGCCCCCTGACATCTTTCTTCACGTACATAAAGCGTTGATAAAGCAGGAGCCTACCTCGTTGTGATCGGATGATACGTGGACCTGGAACAATTACTTCAAGTTAACCTCACAAAATATAAGAAAACCATTGAGCTGCTACACAAAAGAACATGCACGCTGAACAAAAAACCAACGAAATTATCATAAACACAAATAAGGTTTTTTGGAAAGACCACTGGCTAAGACTTCAACCCGCATCACATTTTTCCTAAGACGGGAAGGGCTCTACACAATTGAGCTACGGTGGTCACCAAGTCGAGTGCCGAAGTTTTTTCCTTATTTAATTTAAATGTCATTTTATTTTTTTAATTCATTTTATTTTATTTTCTCAAGCACAAACAGTTTACAATCAACTTAAAAATATTGTCTTAACTAAACATACGTAAACCAATCAAGATGCTACTAAAAAAATACATTATATTGATAAAAAAACGGTACATTAAACAGAGTATACAATAATTATTTAGTAATATAAAGTAATATGTAATATAATATCACTGAGCTATTAGCTCAATGCTTTTATATGGTTTATGTGGTTAATGGTGTTATATGGTTTTAGTTATATATTCATATGTAGATTATGTGAAAAAATACAATATAATATAAAATATGCTACGCTAAAAAGAAATGAAGAAACAAATCACCACTATCACGTCATAGGGGTGATGTAAGCTTGTCTGGGTTTTTCGCTTCATTCGATAATGCTTAAGAAAAATATATTAAGAATTATCAAAGTTTGCATTTGTGGAGAAATCTGCAATCTTTGGTACATCTGTTAAACTCTGACTCCTGCCCTAATTCCTGCAACCTGGAGGCTTATTGTCTAAATTCAACATCTATCGCGATACCTTTTAAAGGGATAACGACTATGATCGTGATCGTAATTTTCAAATGAAATTGTCTAAGTTGTTTAATCGCAATCGCTATCAGAACTAATGTATTGCTTAGGCAAAACAAACAAAAAAAAATACTCATTGTGTTTATCTGCCAGTACATAATACACACACACTCGACACAGGTAGTCAAAAACTAATTTACACAGATGTACATAAACACAATGAGGCAATGACGCAATTTGCAAAATCAAGATTCTGAATTTCAATAAATGACACATTTTATTATCTGCATTTCTTTAAGGAGATTGATTGGATGTACTTGGGTACTTAAACAAACAATTTTTGTTAAGGGACCAAACCTGAATTCACAAACATATTTTAAGGAGTCATTGTGCTCATCTATATGAACCACTATGGGAACCTACATGAGTATATTGACCCCTTAAAATAATATTGTCCATTTTTGTTACAATTTATTTATTTAATTGTAGATTTTCTGGATGGAAGAACTAAAAATCATCGTTTTCAGCGTGGTAGCAAAAAAAGACGTTGTACAGGCTGTTACAGTAAATTACGGCTCACATTGAGAAGCACAGAGGCATCCAAAAAAGCCAAACGAATAAAGACACTATGTGGGCAATGCGATAAACAAATGTGTTTAGCGTGCTTCAATGAGAAACGTTTTTCTTAAACATACTTTAAATTACTATGTTTAAATGATTATACTTCCGTAAAAGTTAAGCTATCGATAACTGGGGTTTAATTTTAATTCCCATCACTAGTCACTACACAAAGTGATCCAAATTTTTTTTTCGTTATATCTCATAACCCACTTGTCATATCCCCATGCGTAGCAATATTGAGGTAGAACAGATAATTCTCTATTATTTACAGAAGGAACATAGATTGTATCTTATTTTGTTTTAGAGATATGAGTTTTTTTATATACTTTATTTTAGGTGATAGTTTAGGTCCTATACGCAATACAGTGAAGCTCGGTTATGAGTTCAAATAGATCTCTAACGCACTGGCTGAAAGTCCTTCAAAACCGGCACTGCACTCAGCGTGTTAAGAACATTGAATGAGCATAATGTCCGCTCAAATTTCTTTCAAAAATGAGCCGCAATCGGTATCGCTAGTTTGTCAATCTGAAGTTTATTAATATCCTATAGATGTCAAATTGAAAGTTATGGCGATAGATATGAAAGTTAGTCATTACCGAAGCCCCTAGATGAACTCTACAACGCCACTGACTATGCGATTAAGGATTGTGGCTACAGCCACAATTTAAAAATAATATGAAACATTGACTAAAGGAAGAAAATAGAAGATACTGGAGTAAGTTTTGTTCAGAAAATGTGACGGGGACAGCGCCTGAAGTAGGTAAATCTGCCGACCAGCCTACCCATATGTCCCTTAAGCGCCAATCGTATATCTTGTTGAGTTCAAATTAAGGTACAGCTTTATTGCGGCTAATGAGATGCTGTCTAACTATTGTCGATTCAGGCAAGAAATCGAATTAATCTCATTCATTCATGCCAAAATACGATAACTACAAGTTGAGATAAACTGTATGGGACAATATATGGCATCATAAGACATTGTCGTAGTCAACCTACACCTCTGAGCTCAACACGATTTACGAACGGCACTTGAGAACATATGGGTACGGGCAGTTTTATCCAGATTAAAAACAAACTATGTTATATTACGTTAGTTAATTCTTAAGAATACTTCTAAAACTAATATTAGACATAAAATACCTATATATTATATACATAATATATTTATTTTTAAACTGAGTGACGAGACGAGACGGTCCTTCACCTGATGATAAGCAATACGGCTGCCCTAACAATAACAGCACCACTTAGAACTTTGTTTTTCGATATCCTGCGCGGCGCTGCACTGCGCTCGTCACCCTGACACAATTAGCGGTTAAGTCTCATAATGCCCAAAAATTTCGCTGGCTATAATGCCCTTCAAACCGAAACAAAGTAATGCTTGCGCAGTAATGTTTGGCGGCAGAATAACTGGCAAAGCGGTGACAGCACAATTGATTGGACAGTCATTTAGCTAAGAAACTGTTTTACATTTTAGGTAGGTGCCAGGTCGTTATAACTATTTTCATCACAAGAAGTTTGAGACTGATACACGGTACCTAAAACGTATACATTTTATTATAATTTTTTTATTATTTAAAAATTTTTTGGCCCCTTTCTAGCTTTTCTTTTATGTAGGGAACCAGGATCTACAAGGACGATGGTTCACAACACCCAGTCACGGAACAAATACTTGCCCTTGTTTTTTTTGTGCACAAACATTTGTCCCGTCACGGGAATCGAACCCGCGACCTCGGTGGTGTATGCGATTTCAGCCAATCTACCCAACCACTTCGCCACAGAGGCTGTCAATTTATTTAATTACTTTATTATCCTGACTGCACTGGAGAGTGAGACAGACCCGTGGCCACAGGATATAATTTATAAAATGGTAACGTAATAATTGTTATAATAACTTAAAACATATCATAAAGATACTACACTGTTAAGAATATAAAACTAAAAACTACCCAACCACTACACAACAGAGGCAGTCAATTTATTTATTTATTTAATTATCCTGACTGCACCAGTGATTGAGACAGGCACGTGGCCACAGGATAATTTTAAAAATGTTAACAAGTGAATATACTAGTGGTGTCCATCAGGCAAGGTGCCAAGAACGCTGGCTATATTCCCGCGTTGCATGACTAACGCTAATCTTTGAGCCAGCCCTCAGAGAGAGGCTATGAATTTATTTATTTACTTTATTATTGTAACTGCACCGGAGAGTGACACAGACACTTGGCCACAGCATAATTCTACAAATGTTACCATAATTATTATTATAATTACTAAAACCCCTTAATAAAAAGATACTACACTATAAAAATCATAAAACTAAAAACTACTCAACCAGTACACCACTACACCACAGAGGCTATCGATTTATTTATTTATTTTATTATTCTAACTGCACCGGAGAGGGACACAGACATGTGGCCACAGGAAAATTTTAAAATGTTAGCATAATTATTATTATAAATACTAAAAACCCTTATTAAAAAGAAACTACACTATACAAAATATAAAACTAAATACTACTCAACCACTACACCCGAGAGGCTGTCAATTAGTTAATTTATTTTACTATCCTGACTGCACCAGAGACTGACACAGACACGCAGCCACAGGATAATTTTAAAAATGTTATCATACTTATTTTTATAATAATTAAAAAAACCCTATTAAAAAGATACTAACTACACTATAAAGCTACGCAAAAACTTGTACTGAGTTGCGCTCACTACCGCTAGACAATAAGCTCGTCTCATACGTCCAGTATTTTCACTGAAGTCCAAGGGCCTTACTCTGAAAAAGTAATTACAGTCTTCGTTCTGTCGGATGATGGGGACAGCGCTATGCAACAGGCATAAGAGTGTCTCTTTTAGTCCAAACGAACGAAAGCAACTCGGAGTAGGCCCTCAGTAATGTATCAGAGCTCTTAAAACCACAACATGGTAAAGTCTGCATACTACTGCTTGGCGGTTGAAAATCTGGCAAAAGTATGGTACTTTCCAAAGCGGTTGTTATGAGCAGGCGTGGCGTTAACTATCAGCCAAAAGCTCGTCTCATCAATCAGTTCCATCAACAAAAAAAATGTTAATAATGCGGATGTTAATAAACATGGTATATATCCCGTTAAACTGAGTAAAAGGAATAAATCCTTCATGGGTGTACGTTTTTACAGTAAAATTCCGAAATGTATAACGGAACACACACAAAGTAAACTTAAATAAGAAAAATATTCTAATGAAAAAAGGATACTATACCTACCTTTAGTACGAGTAATTACATAGAAGACAAAGATGCATGGAACATTCCGCTACTGCCAAGTAGCCAACTGGCACATCAGAAACATAAAATGGCCAAACTCAAAAAAAAAATGTAACACAAGTTCTAAAAATAAAATGCTTCTCATTTTCTTCCCGTATCTTCTGAGTAGTGGTTCTTTTTCCGATACGGTAGAATAAAATAGAATTCTTTATTGGCCATATGACTAAGTTCGTTATCAAGGCAAGTCTAGTACATAATTATTATAATAAGATAAGATAACCTTTTAATTAAAATTCTGTTTGAATGAGATAATAGTATTCATATATCATAATTAATTACATTTCAGTTAATATTATTATAATTACATTTTATTTATTATATTTTAAGTAATTTTAATAAATCAAATTATCATAACAATGTCATTCATAATAATAATTGTATTATTTATTTATTTTATATTAATAGTAAATTAGTACCACCTGCCTACTCATTTTGGCATATTTTTTCAATCTCGTATAAAAATGAGGATTCTGTCAGACGGACGCATCAACATATTATACTCATTCAACGATTAAAAAGGGTTTTGTTAAAAAAAAGGTTTTATTTTTCTTTTAAAATCTAAAAACTGTAGTAAAATCATTGTTATAATTGACGTTCATAAGTCCATTTTAACAATGCGTTCAGGATGCTGATAGGACTCCCCCGTTTTTGTAGTGTCTCGTCAATGTTTACGGAAGCGCACGTTGACTGCTTTTCGGCAACAATGCGCGAAAGATGCGCCTCGCTGGTGCGGCGAGTGCGGGGGAGTGCTAACAGTATGCTGGCCGTCATTGCCGACAGACTAGATTGTCCTTATGTGAACCGGTGCTGTCAACTCCACTTTACACATAATTTTATCATATTATATTAAATTTATTGTAAATTCTAAAATATGAACTTATTATTTTAAAAGTATTGATTGTTTCAATATTGATTAATTATTGATTGAAATAAAATGTTACTATTGACTTGACTTAATAATAATAATAATAATATGACGTCATATAACTTGAAATAAATAAATAAAATAAGTGCGTCTGTGACACCAAAATTGAATGCAGAACTTTTGTACTTGAACTTGTTAATATGTACAATGTAGTCTTAATGACCATGCTAGTTTGAAAACTTATATGGCGGATGACTATGCTCAGTATTTGCTTTAATAACGTCGTATCGTGGTGTCGTATATATAGAAGCTCTACACTTCTGGCTGCTGTGTACAGAGCAAACCCAGTGGAGCTTGTGACCGTTGTCGGCTTTCTTCGTGTACGTATACTGTTGAAGCACCAGCATTGGCTTCCCGCGTTTTGAAGTGATAAACTGGAGACCTGGAAAGTTATTTGAAATTAATACCATAGTTACCATAGGTACCTTATCTTCTTTCTTCTTATATATAAAATTCTCGTGTCACAATGTTAGTTACCTTACTCCTCCGAAACGGCTTTACTGATTTTTACCAAATTTTATATGCATATTCAGTAGGTCTTAGAATCGGCTACTATCTATTTTTCATACCCCTAAGTGATAAGGGTTGTTCACCCTTAACATTTTTTTTTAATTTATATGGCAAAACAACGTTTGCCGGGTCAGCTAGTTATATTTATAAAAAAACGAAAAAAATATTTGACACTCGACTTGGTGACCACCATAGCTCAATTGGGCAGAGCACTTTCCGCGCAAAGGGAAGATTGAGATGCGGCGATACAAGTCCCAACCGGTGGTCGTATTATTTCTTTCCGAAAAAACCTTGTCTGAATACCATAGTTTAAAAAAAAATGTTAGTCTTATTCTCGTGTGGAAGTGGGGCCAACCTAGGTATCGGAGTTAATTGCCCATTAGTAGGCCTACAACTGGCCTAACGACTGTTGTCCTAAGGCATCAACCGGGACCGACAGCTTAACGTGTCCTTCGAAGCATGGTGCAGGTGTAAATACCACACAAACGGCCACCCATTCAAGTAATGGCCGCTGCGAACGTTGCTTAACCTAGCAGATCTGTTACGAACGGCTAGGTGAGCTACGTTATAAGTTATGTGCGCTAAAATGTTGATAAATTGGTAGCAGCATTTTATTATCCTGATGTCACGTACACGCCATATTCATTATTGATGCAGTTCTACCCTGTAAAAATATTGGATTATGGAATTGTGGATGAGGAAATAAATAAGTAGGAACATTGTAATAACTGTTTTAATTATTTATTGGTACTTGGCTCGATTCTAGAACAAAAGACAAAGTAAAGAAACTGAAACATGACTCCACGAAGACATTTATACAAATAGCGACTCTGAGACGCAATAAAGTTCAATTCAGCTCGCACACTGCTGCGTACCTATATCGTATATTAACCTGAGCACCTCTCTTTTTATCGGGTAGCTTTTACCTCTTCTCACGCCGCAACAGTGAAAAGTGGAATCAAACAAAAAATTGCTTTCGATAGCATTTCAATGCTGATTAACATTTGTAATTTATATCCAATTTTTCATAAGAATGAATCTTGCATCTTAGAAAAAGGATTCCAGATAAAAATGTATGGATGAATATCGATGTACTTGTACACCGGACACCGAAGGCGGGTCGCGCGTCGTTACACGTGCCGAGTCAGAAGAGATAAGAACTATGCGATAGAAAGAGAGGCGCTTTGTAGGTTAATATGACTGGGAGGTATGAAACGCTACGCGAGCTGAATTGAATTTTATTGCGTCACAGCAAGAGTCGCTATTTGTTTAAATTTCTTTGCGGAGTGATGCTTCTGTCCCTTAGTATTCTGTGGTTCTAGCTAGAGTAATACGACCATTGTGGTCGGCCTCGCGTCAAGGAATGGTCCGTAATATCAATAGAAAGTCGTAGAAAGAGAGCCCAAAGCCATTACAGGGTAAGATATATAATAATAATTACATGCCAATTACATTTAAACTGCTTAAGTATAATTCTTAATATGTAGCTATGTTTTCGATTCTTTATTTATCTCAAAGATGTTTGTCCATTCTTCTCGGCTAAGATCAAAGTGTCAATCATCGTCTTCGTCAAAAAAAATTCTCTTCTTTGTGGTGTTATACTGCTTTCCAGGTATTTTCCTAGGTTTTTTTAAACAGGGCCTGTGATTATGCTCTCCGTAAGTTTTAAGAAGCACATGGTTCATTGTAGTATAAATAGCCGCCCGGCATCGGTTGCTGGTCTGCACGGAGCATTTCCATCGTATCTTACGGCCACGTATATCGCTTCTGGTATACGTGTATTTCGATAGCATGAGCATCGTCTTACCGTGCTTCGAAGTAAGTATCTGTAGAACTAAAAAATATAGATGTTAGACTAGTCGTCGCTTAATTTCTTCACATTTGGATAATTTTAACAATGGACAGGGCTACAATGTTTTATAATCTATAATAAATCGTATTAATCATTGTTAATATTTATAAAACGGCTACACACACGTTATGAATTTTGACGGAATAACTCCGACCAGGTTTCTGTCAATGATACTAATTGGCCGAAACCTGGTCGGAGTTATTTCCTTCTTCCTAATGTTTACGCATTGAAATCGCGACGTAAACTTCGCGTCGCGTTTCTCAGTCCTAATTGTCTTAGTCTGAATCATTCCGACAAAATCACAACGTGAATGTCGCCGTTTTAAATTTATAGTGAATGGAAGGACAATAGAACTGTGTCATTATATAATAATGAGACCTGGGTATGAAAGATAATTCTCAATTTACAAGTGTCTTCCCAATCGTGAAAGTGCCCAAGACATAAATACTACGTGGTGTCTTTACCATGCTCTACAAAAGTAGATTGAAGCGGGGCCCATTGAACTTCGTCTTCCACAATCGTAATATATACAAGAAAAAAAAGTTTAATAGATAAATAGTCCTTTATTTTCATAGTATGTTCTGTTAGTTTCATTTTTACCTACAAGGTGGATGGGTATGTTCCCTTGCACTAACTTTAATAAGTTTTTTGTCAATAGTAGTGTAAATATAAGCCCGACAATGCTTGGTTCTCTGCACGGAACACGTCCAACGTATCTTGAGCCCCCGAGTTAAGTTCCTTGAGTAAGTATACTGCGACAGCATCAGCATTGGTGTGCCACGTCTCGACAACACGACCCGGGGAACTAAAAAAAAACAGCTTTTATGTAAAATAAAATTAACTAAATGTAAGTATCAGTTTTTGAAACAGTTTGGGATCAATATACTATTGCTGCGCCGCGCGGTTTTACCCACGTAGAATTCGGTTTACAGTTGCTCCCTCGGGAACAGTTTGTTCTTTCCGGCATGAAAGTATCCTATGGCCTAAAGTACTCATTTCATACAAAAATTCTTCAAAATCCCTTCAGTCGTTACAGAGCTCAGTGATAACAAGCACATACACACACTTTCGCATTTATAATATTAGGACGATGGGATTATTAACTTTTGACGTTCGCCTTTGAGGTTTTGCTTATAACCAGCGTCGCGTGTCAATGTAACAAGACATTTTGTGCTGAGCAGTACGGATCTCTTTATCACCACTATCTGCAATTTATTTGTTATTGACTATATTATACAATTTTAGGGGTTGTCTTTTTGTGTATTTCTTGGTGCTATCTTCTCTAGTGTCTCAAAGTATGTGCGATAGAGTCAGTTCTCTCGTTTCAGTACCAGGACTTTGGTTTGGGTGTGGGGAAGAAATGCGTTAACATAATATTTGTTTACCTTTTATTTCAAAATATTGAAACATTTTATAACATGGCTATCATTATTCTCTGTTTTCTTTTTTATCAGGTAATTTGTCTTTGTTGCTAAAAATACTACATGATAACTTACCAAAACTAACTAATTACAAGCTTATTAGCCGTTACGGGCCTTTAGTTAGCCCAATTGCTCCCCTTTACAGGTTGACAATATTCCCAAGATCTGGCATCATTACTCCGTGAAATTGTAATACCTACTGACCACAAATGCTCTCCTTTACCAGTTGGCAATATTCCCAAGATGCTGGCATCATTACCCCGTGAAATTGCAATACTACCTACCTACTACCAGTTTAACCTTATGCTGGATGCATCCTTACCATATAGGTATATACTTACCTACAACTTACAATTTATGCCTAACTTTTTTTTAATATATTTTCATTGTGACGTGTGGTCTGTTCTTTGTCAAATCTATCCAAAAGTTGTCCGTAAGAGATGCTTTAAGCGATAAGACAGCCTATTAGTGCCAATATTTAGCCAATTATTGTATTACTAATAATAACACCTAACGATCACATAAATAGATCCTGGCCGCTAACTAGGATTCCCTGTTTCTAAGCGGGAACAATCAATCGTGGATTGTCTTACAACAACCAGACACGAAAGAAATGCTTGCGCTTTCTATTTGCACAAACATTTGTCCGGAAGCGGGAATTGAACCCGCACCTCCGCAGTATAAGAGATTTGAGCTGACCTGCCCAACCACTGCACCGGAGGCTGTATGAAGGTATTTATTGCTACATGTACTGTGTCCAGTAAACCGTTTACCCGTCCATCCAGCCACAATAATTACTAATCAATTGCGGGTTATTTCGCTGTAAAGGCGGATGATTGTGCTGGTTCACAATTTTAATGATTTTATTGGCTGTTGTCGTCACGGATGCGAGACAATGTCTGCTTTTTTTAACAGAGCACTCCCACCGCGTCAGGTCTCCTGTGAACCTGTCCCTGGAGTATGTATACTCGGATAAAAACAGCATGGGCTTTCCGCGCCTTGACGTGATGTACTGTAGACCTAGAAACAATAAAGGATTGTACATTATAAGCATTGCTTGAGCCAGCAGCGTGGCGGGTTATGGCCCATACTCTCTCTATGAAAGAATCTCTATATCTCTCTATATCTCGATATCTCTGTGTCCCAGCAGTGGGAATATAAATGATGATGAATTATGATGATGATCATCAGCGATACGGGTCTGAAGAATAGCTCAATTAGCGTCTTCCTATTGCTTCATCTTCGACCATGTCGTCGCTAAACATCAGATGAGATAAGGTCCAAACATAAATCTACTATGGATAATTTAAAAAATACAATTTTCTTTATATGACCATACTAGTTGTCTATTTTAAGAGATACATTAATTTCATAATATAACTACATTTTAACTGGAGATAAATGCGTGAAATCAGTTTTACGAAATTATAAAGCCTAGCATGCACTGCGGTTTATATCTGCATACCATATAATCCAATAGCTCCCAAAACAGCGCAGATAGAACATCGAAAATAGAGGTGATGATAAACGTTTCATTTAACACATTATTTTTATTTAACTCATAAGTACATTTTTAATTGATATAACCACAGAATACTAAGGGACAGAAACATCACTCCGCAAAGAAATTTAAACAAATAGCGACTCTTGCTACGACGCAATAAAATTCAATTCAGCTCGCGGAGCTCTGCATACCTACCAGTCATATTAACCTACAGAGCACCTCTCTTTCTATCGCATAGCTCTTATCTCTTCTGACGGCACGTGTAACGACGCGCGACCCGCCGTCGTTGTCCGATGATGATGGTAGTCGGATTTGCGGTCATTGTAAGTATTAATGTTTAACCTAAGAAAAACAGACATTCTAATTATACGAGTGAATATTATAAGTAGTGAAGTGATAGTGATACACAAAACTGCATTTAAAATATCATAAACACATAATACCTAGTGATTTAGGGGGTCGTTTAAAATACTTCATTACTACATGCGAACTGTAAGGATAGCACTCCGTGGGTCCTTTTAAATAAAATCACTTTTTTATACTGCTGGTGTTTATTCCTGACACTAAGTAGGTACAAAAATTTTGAATCGACTATATGTAAAAATGTAAAAAATACTTATATACCTATGTATAACCTCGGGTGCAATATGCGGCCGCGAGGGGGTTACTGCTTAGTTGCAGTAATTTACTTAACCAAGCTTATTGACCTCGGTTATAACAGAACCAACTTAGTATCTCAGTCACTAGTACGTAAACATTTAGTAATGTAGTACCTTAGGAAATAGGGTTGACTAAACCAAGGATAAGAAATAAAGACAAATAGGAACTTATTGATTTTAATACTAAGTGAACAAGGTTAAAAATTAGAAGTTTATTCACTTGCCGGAGGCAAGGAGTCACAGGGTCGTAAATTCACACAAAAGTTTACAAAAGTATTTTTTCCTCTTTTTTTCTTACTAGGAGGGTGGGAATGTTTACCATAAATCTTAATAATTTCATTTTCGGATGTCGTGACAGAAGCTCCACAATTTTTGCTTTTGTTTACAGAGCATATCCAACGTATCTTCAGACCGCTATCGCTGACTTTTTGCTTCGAGTATGTGTAGCTGTGAAGTGCCAGCATACGATTCCCATGACTCGAGACGATGAACTGTGGAACTAATATAGATTTTTGTAAATATTAAAACTGCTCAATTATTAATATTTAGAAGACTGGTCGTTTAAAATACCTTATTAGTACGTGCGGCCCAACTTAAAGTATCTTAGAGACTAGTACATACATTTAGTAAAATAGTACCTAAGTTAATAGTTTTAAACAAGTTTTTTTTTATGTAACTGTATGACGAGACGAGTTGGTCGTTTGCCTGATGGTAAGCATTACGCCAGCCCATAACAATAACAGCACCACCCAGAACTTTGTTTTGCAAAATCCTGCGCGGCACTGCACTGCGCTCGTCACCCTGAGACAATTAGCTGTTGAGTCTCATAATGCCCAGTAATTTCGTTAAGTTAAGAAACAAAGACAAATAGGAACTTATTGCTTTTAATACTATTTAAAATTAGAAGTTTAATCACCTGCTTGTTTTATTCACTATGTTTACAAAAATATTAATTCCTATTTATTTCTTGCGTCCTAGGAGGGTGGGAATGTTCACCATAAAACTTAATAATTTCATTTTCTAATGTCGTGACAGAAGCTCCACAATTTTTACTTTTGTTCACAGAGCATAACCAACGTATCTTCAGACCGCTGAGGCTGACTTTTTGCTTTGTGTATGTGTAGCTGTGAAGTGCCAGCATACGATTCCCGTGGCTCGAGACGATGAACTGTGGAACTAATATAGATCTTTGTAAATATTAAAACTATGTTCGATTATTTATACTTAGAGACTACACTACTTATTACTTTTTATCTTTTAAAATACCTTATTACTACGTGCGACCCAACTGAAAGTATCTCAAAGACTACTACATACATTTAGTAAAATAGTACCTAAGTTAATAATATTAATTAAGTTAAAGTTAAGAAACAAAGACAAACAGGAACTTATTGCCTTTAATGCTATTTAAAATTAGAAGTTTAATCACCTGCTTGTTTTATTCACTACGTTTACAAAAATATTAATTCCTATTTATTTCTTGCTTACTAGGAGGATGGGAATGTTCTCCATAAAACTTTATAATTTCATTTTCTAATGTCGTGACAGAAGCTCCACAACTTTTACTTTTGTTCACAGAGCAAATCCAACGTATCTTCAGACCGCTGACGCTGACTCTTTGCTTTGTGTATGTGTAGTTGTGAAGTGCCAGCATACGATTCCCGTGGCTCGAGACGATGAACTGTGGAACTAAGACAGATTTTCGTTAATATTAAAAGTTTGTTCAATTTGAGTGATCCCTAGAGAACTGATCGTTTAAAGTACCTTTTATGTGCCACCCAACTGAAAGTATCTCAGAGACTAGTACATATTCTGTAAATAGTGATGTAAAGTAGTAGTTTAGGGATTAATTTAAACTAAGTCAAATATTATAAACAAAGACAAATAGGAACTTATTGCTTTCAATACAAATATACAAGGTTTATAATTAGAAGTTAGAGCACTTGAGTCGTATATTCACACAAAAGTTTACAAAAATATTTTTCCTATTTATTTATTGCTTACTAGGAGGGTGGGAATGTACACCATTAATCTTAATAATTTGATTTTCGAATGTCGTGACAGAAGCTCCACACTTATTACTTTTGTTGACAGAGCAAATCCAACGTATCTTCAGACCGCTGAGGGTGACAATTTGCTTCGAGTATGTGTAGCTGTGAAGTGCCAGCATACGATTCCCGCGACTCGATACGATGAACTGTGGAACTAATATAGATTTTTGTAAATATTAAAAGTTTGTTCAATTTTATTGATCCTTAGAGAACTGACCGTTAAAATACCTTATTACTACGTGCGAGCCAACTGAAAGTATCTCAGAGACTAGTACATACTTAGTAAAATATTTTGTATATGGATTAGTAAAGTAGTACTTTAGGGATTCATTTAAACTAAGTCAAATATTATAAGCAAAGACAAATAGGAACTTAATAGTAAATTAGTACCACCTGCCTACTCATTTTGGCATATTTTTTCAATCTCGTATAAAAATGAGGATTCTGTCAGACGGACGCATCAACATATTATACTCATTCAACGATTAAAAAGGGTTTTGTTAAAAAAAAGGTTTTATTTTTCTTTTAAAATCTAAAAACTGTAGTAAAATCATTGTTATAATTGACGTTCATAAGTCCATTTTAACAATGCGTTCAGGATGCTGATAGGACTCCCCCGTTTTTGTAGTGTCTCGTCAATGTTTACGGAAGCGCACGTTGACTGCTTTTCGGCAACAATGCGCGAAAGATGCGCCTCGCTGGTGCGGCGAGTGCGGGGGAGTGCTAACAGTATGCTGGCCGTCATTGCCGACAGACTAGATTGTCCTTATGTGAACCGGTGCTGTCAACTCCACTTTACACATAATTTTATCATATTATATTAAATTTATTGTAAATTCTAAAATATGAACTTATTATTTTAAAAGTATTGATTGTTTCAATATTGATTAATTATTGATTGAAATAAAATGTTACTATTGACTTGACTTAATAATAATAATAATAATATGACGTCATATAACTTGAAATAAATAAATAAAATAAGTGCGTCTGTGACACCAAAATTGAATGCAGAACTTTTGTACTTGAACTTGTTAATATGTACAATGTAGTCTTAATGACCATGCTAGTTTGAAAACTTATATGGCGGATGACTATGCTCAGTATTTGCTTTAATAACGTCGTATCGTGGTGTCGTATATATAGAAGCTCTACACTTCTGGCTGCTGTGTACAGAGCAAACCCAGTGGAGCTTGTGACCGTTGTCGGCTTTCTTCGTGTACGTATACTGTTGAAGCACCAGCATTGGCTTCCCGCGTTTTGAAGTGATAAACTGGAGACCTGGAAAGTTATTTGAAATTAATACCATAGTTACCATAGGTACCTTATCTTCTTTCTTCTTATATATAAAATTCTCGTGTCACAATGTTAGTTACCTTACTCCTCCGAAACGGCTTTACTGATTTTTACCAAATTTTATATGCATATTCAGTAGGTCTTAGAATCGGCTACTATCTATTTTTCATACCCCTAAGTGATAAGGGTTGTTCACCCTTAACATTTTTTTTTAATTTATATGGCAAAACAACGTTTGCCGGGTCAGCTAGTTATATTTATAAAAAAACGAAAAAAATATTTGACACTCGACTTGGTGACCACCATAGCTCAATTGGGCAGAGCACTTTCCGCGCAAAGGGAAGATTGAGATGCGGCGATACAAGTCCCAACCGGTGGTCGTATTATTTCTTTCCGAAAAAACCTTGTCTGAATACCATAGTTTAAAAAAAAATGTTAGTCTTATTCTCGTGTGGAAGTGGGGCCAACCTAGGTATCGGAGTTAATTGCCCATTAGTAGGCCTACAACTGGCCTAACGACTGTTGTCCTAAGGCATCAACCGGGACCGACAGCTTAACGTGTCCTTCGAAGCATGGTGCAGGTGTAAATACCACACAAACGGCCACCCATTCAAGTAATGGCCGCTGCGAACGTTGCTTAACCTAGCAGATCTGTTACGAACGGCTAGGTGAGCTACGTTATAAGTTATGTGCGCTAAAATGTTGATAAATTGGTAGCAGCATTTTATTATCCTGATGTCACGTACACGCCATATTCATTATTGATGCAGTTCTACCCTGTAAAAATATTGGATTATGGAATTGTGGATGAGGAAATAAATAAGTAGGAACATTGTAATAACTGTTTTAATTATTTATTGGTACTTGGCTCGATTCTAGAACAAAAGACAAAGTAAAGAAACTGAAACATGACTCCACGAAGACATTTATACAAATAGCGACTCTGAGACGCAATAAAGTTCAATTCAGCTCGCACACTGCTGCGTACCTATATCGTATATTAACCTGAGCACCTCTCTTTTTATCGGGTAGCTTTTACCTCTTCTCACGCCGCAACAGTGAAAAGTGGAATCAAACAAAAAATTGCTTTCGATAGCATTTCAATGCTGATTAACATTTGTAATTTATATCCAATTTTTCATAAGAATGAATCTTGCATCTTAGAAAAAGGATTCCAGATAAAAATGTATGGATGAATATCGATGTACTTGTACACCGGACACCGAAGGCGGGTCGCGCGTCGTTACACGTGCCGAGTCAGAAGAGATAAGAACTATGCGATAGAAAGAGAGGCGCTTTGTAGGTTAATATGACTGGGAGGTATGAAACGCTACGCGAGCTGAATTGAATTTTATTGCGTCACAGCAAGAGTCGCTATTTGTTTAAATTTCTTTGCGGAGTGATGCTTCTGTCCCTTAGTATTCTGTGGTTCTAGCTAGAGTAATACGACCATTGTGGTCGGCCTCGCGTCAAGGAATGGTCCGTAATATCAATAGAAAGTCGTAGAAAGAGAGCCCAAAGCCATTACAGGGTAAGATATATAATAATAATTACATGCCAATTACATTTAAACTGCTTAAGTATAATTCTTAATATGTAGCTATGTTTTCGATTCTTTATTTATCTCAAAGATGTTTGTCCATTCTTCTCGGCTAAGATCAAAGTGTCAATCATCGTCTTCGTCAAAAAAAATTCTCTTCTTTGTGGTGTTATACTGCTTTCCAGGTATTTTCCTAGGTTTTTTTAAACAGGGCCTGTGATTATGCTCTCCGTAAGTTTTAAGAAGCACATGGTTCATTGTAGTATAAATAGCCGCCCGGCATCGGTTGCTGGTCTGCACGGAGCATTTCCATCGTATCTTACGGCCACGTATATCGCTTCTGGTATACGTGTATTTCGATAGCATGAGCATCGTCTTACCGTGCTTCGAAGTAAGTATCTGTAGAACTAAAAAATATAGATGTTAGACTAGTCGTCGCTTAATTTCTTCACATTTGGATAATTTTAACAATGGACAGGGCTACAATGTTTTATAATCTATAATAAATCGTATTAATCATTGTTAATATTTATAAAACGGCTACACACACGTTATGAATTTTGACGGAATAACTCCGACCAGGTTTCTGTCAATGATACTAATTGGCCGAAACCTGGTCGGAGTTATTTCCTTCTTCCTAATGTTTACGCATTGAAATCGCGACGTAAACTTCGCGTCGCGTTTCTCAGTCCTAATTGTCTTAGTCTGAATCATTCCGACAAAATCACAACGTGAATGTCGCCGTTTTAAATTTATAGTGAATGGAAGGACAATAGAACTGTGTCATTATATAATAATGAGACCTGGGTATGAAAGATAATTCTCAATTTACAAGTGTCTTCCCAATCGTGAAAGTGCCCAAGACATAAATACTACGTGGTGTCTTTACCATGCTCTACAAAAGTAGATTGAAGCGGGGCCCATTGAACTTCGTCTTCCACAATCGTAATATATACAAGAAAAAAAAGTTTAATAGATAAATAGTCCTTTATTTTCATAGTATGTTCTGTTAGTTTCATTTTTACCTACAAGGTGGATGGGTATGTTCCCTTGCACTAACTTTAATAAGTTTTTTGTCAATAGTAGTGTAAATATAAGCCCGACAATGCTTGGTTCTCTGCACGGAACACGTCCAACGTATCTTGAGCCCCCGAGTTAAGTTCCTTGAGTAAGTATACTGCGACAGCATCAGCATTGGTGTGCCACGTCTCGACAACACGACCCGGGGAACTAAAAAAAAACAGCTTTTATGTAAAATAAAATTAACTAAATGTAAGTATCAGTTTTTGAAACAGTTTGGGATCAATATACTATTGCTGCGCCGCGCGGTTTTACCCACGTAGAATTCGGTTTACAGTTGCTCCCTCGGGAACAGTTTGTTCTTTCCGGCATGAAAGTATCCTATGGCCTAAAGTACTCATTTCATACAAAAATTCTTCAAAATCCCTTCAGTCGTTACAGAGCTCAGTGATAACAAGCACATACACACACTTTCGCATTTATAATATTAGGACGATGGGATTATTAACTTTTGACGTTCGCCTTTGAGGTTTTGCTTATAACCAGCGTCGCGTGTCAATGTAACAAGACATTTTGTGCTGAGCAGTACGGATCTCTTTATCACCACTATCTGCAATTTATTTGTTATTGACTATATTATACAATTTTAGGGGTTGTCTTTTTGTGTATTTCTTGGTGCTATCTTCTCTAGTGTCTCAAAGTATGTGCGATAGAGTCAGTTCTCTCGTTTCAGTACCAGGACTTTGGTTTGGGTGTGGGGAAGAAATGCGTTAACATAATATTTGTTTACCTTTTATTTCAAAATATTGAAACATTTTATAACATGGCTATCATTATTCTCTGTTTTCTTTTTTATCAGGTAATTTGTCTTTGTTGCTAAAAATACTACATGATAACTTACCAAAACTAACTAATTACAAGCTTATTAGCCGTTACGGGCCTTTAGTTAGCCCAATTGCTCCCCTTTACAGGTTGACAATATTCCCAAGATCTGGCATCATTACTCCGTGAAATTGTAATACCTACTGACCACAAATGCTCTCCTTTACCAGTTGGCAATATTCCCAAGATGCTGGCATCATTACCCCGTGAAATTGCAATACTACCTACCTACTACCAGTTTAACCTTATGCTGGATGCATCCTTACCATATAGGTATATACTTACCTACAACTTACAATTTATGCCTAACTTTTTTTTAATATATTTTCATTGTGACGTGTGGTCTGTTCTTTGTCAAATCTATCCAAAAGTTGTCCGTAAGAGATGCTTTAAGCGATAAGACAGCCTATTAGTGCCAATATTTAGCCAATTATTGTATTACTAATAATAACACCTAACGATCACATAAATAGATCCTGGCCGCTAACTAGGATTCCCTGTTTCTAAGCGGGAACAATCAATCGTGGATTGTCTTACAACAACCAGACACGAAAGAAATGCTTGCGCTTTCTATTTGCACAAACATTTGTCCGGAAGCGGGAATTGAACCCGCACCTCCGCAGTATAAGAGATTTGAGCTGACCTGCCCAACCACTGCACCGGAGGCTGTATGAAGGTATTTATTGCTACATGTACTGTGTCCAGTAAACCGTTTACCCGTCCATCCAGCCACAATAATTACTAATCAATTGCGGGTTATTTCGCTGTAAAGGCGGATGATTGTGCTGGTTCACAATTTTAATGATTTTATTGGCTGTTGTCGTCACGGATGCGAGACAATGTCTGCTTTTTTTAACAGAGCACTCCCACCGCGTCAGGTCTCCTGTGAACCTGTCCCTGGAGTATGTATACTCGGATAAAAACAGCATGGGCTTTCCGCGCCTTGACGTGATGTACTGTAGACCTAGAAACAATAAAGGATTGTACATTATAAGCATTGCTTGAGCCAGCAGCGTGGCGGGTTATGGCCCATACTCTCTCTATGAAAGAATCTCTATATCTCTCTATATCTCGATATCTCTGTGTCCCAGCAGTGGGAATATAAATGATGATGAATTATGATGATGATCATCAGCGATACGGGTCTGAAGAATAGCTCAATTAGCGTCTTCCTATTGCTTCATCTTCGACCATGTCGTCGCTAAACATCAGATGAGATAAGGTCCAAACATAAATCTACTATGGATAATTTAAAAAATACAATTTTCTTTATATGACCATACTAGTTGTCTATTTTAAGAGATACATTAATTTCATAATATAACTAAATTTTAACTGGAGATAAATGCGTGAAATCAGTTTTACGAAATTATAAAGCCTAGCATGCACTGCGGTTTATATCTGCATACCATATAATCCAATAGCTCCCAAAACAGCGCAGATAGAACATCGAAAATAGAGGTGATGATAAACGTTTCATTTAACACATTATTTTTATTTAACTCATAAGTACATTTTTAATTGATATAACCACAGAATACTAAGGGACAGAAACATCACTCCGCAAAGAAATTTAAACAAATAGCGACTCTTGCTACGACGCAATAAAATTCAATTCAGCTCGCGGAGCTCTGCATACCTACCAGTCATATTAACCTACAGAGCACCTCTCTTTCTATCGCATAGCTCTTATCTCTTCTGACGGCACGTGTAACGACGCGCGACCCGCCGTCGTTGTCCGATGATGATGGTAGTCGGATTTGCGGTCATTGTAAGTATTAATGTTTAACCTAAGAAAAACAGACATTCTAATTATACGAGTGAATATTATAAGTAGTGAAGTGATAGTGATACACAAAACTGCATTTAAAATATCATAAACACATAATACCTAGTGATTTAGGGGGTCGTTTAAAATACTTCATTACTACATGCGAACTGTAAGGATAGCACTCCGTGGGTCCTTTTAAATAAAATCACTTTTTTATACTGCTGGTGTTTATTCCTGACACTAAGTAGGTACAAAAATTTTGAATCGACTATATGTAAAAATGTAAAAAATACTTATATACCTATGTATAACCTCGGGTGCAATATGCGGCCGCGAGGGGGTTACTGCTTAGTTGCAGTAATTTACTTAACCAAGCTTATTGACCTCGGTTATAACAGAACCAACTTAGTATCTCAGTCACTAGTACGTAAACATTTAGTAATGTAGTACCTTAGGAAATAGGGTTGACTAAACCAAGGATAAGAAATAAAGACAAATAGGAACTTATTGATTTTAATACTAAGTGAACAAGGTTAAAAATTAGAAGTTTATTCACTTGCCGGAGGCAAGGAGTCACAGGGTCGTAAATTCACACAAAAGTTTACAAAAGTATTTTTTCCTCTTTTTTTCTTACTAGGAGGGTGGGAATGTTTACCATAAATCTTAATAATTTCATTTTCGGATGTCGTGACAGAAGCTCCACAATTTTTGCTTTTGTTTACAGAGCATATCCAACGTATCTTCAGACCGCTATCGCTGACTTTTTGCTTCGAGTATGTGTAGCTGTGAAGTGCCAGCATACGATTCCCATGACTCGAGACGATGAACTGTGGAACTAATATAGATTTTTGTAAATATTAAAACTGCTCAATTATTAATATTTAGAAGACTGGTCGTTTAAAATACCTTATTAGTACGTGCGGCCCAACTTAAAGTATCTTAGAGACTAGTACATACATTTAGTAAAATAGTACCTAAGTTAATAGTTTTAAACAAGTTTTTTTTTATGTAACTGTATGACGAGACGAGTTGGTCGTTTGCCTGATGGTAAGCATTACGCCAGCCCATAACAATAACAGCACCACCCAGAACTTTGTTTTGCAAAATCCTGCGCGGCACTGCACTGCGCTCGTCACCCTGAGACAATTAGCTGTTGAGTCTCATAATGCCCAGTAATTTCGTTAAGTTAAGAAACAAAGACAAATAGGAACTTATTGCTTTTAATACTATTTAAAATTAGAAGTTTAATCACCTGCTTGTTTTATTCACTATGTTTACAAAAATATTAATTCCTATTTATTTCTTGCGTCCTAGGAGGGTGGGAATGTTCACCATAAAACTTAATAATTTCATTTTCTAATGTCGTGACAGAAGCTCCACAATTTTTACTTTTGTTCACAGAGCATAACCAACGTATCTTCAGACCGCTGAGGCTGACTTTTTGCTTTGTGTATGTGTAGCTGTGAAGTGCCAGCATACGATTCCCGTGGCTCGAGACGATGAACTGTGGAACTAATATAGATCTTTGTAAATATTAAAACTATGTTCGATTATTTATACTTAGAGACTACACTACTTATTACTTTTTATCTTTTAAAATACCTTATTACTACGTGCGACCCAACTGAAAGTATCTCAAAGACTACTACATACATTTAGTAAAATAGTACCTAAGTTAATAATATTAATTAAGTTAAAGTTAAGAAACAAAGACAAACAGGAACTTATTGCCTTTAATGCTATTTAAAATTAGAAGTTTAATCACCTGCTTGTTTTATTCACTACGTTTACAAAAATATTAATTCCTATTTATTTCTTGCTTACTAGGAGGATGGGAATGTTCTCCATAAAACTTTATAATTTCATTTTCTAATGTCGTGACAGAAGCTCCACAACTTTTACTTTTGTTCACAGAGCAAATCCAACGTATCTTCAGACCGCTGACGCTGACTCTTTGCTTTGTGTATGTGTAGTTGTGAAGTGCCAGCATACGATTCCCGTGGCTCGAGACGATGAACTGTGGAACTAAGACAGATTTTCGTTAATATTAAAAGTTTGTTCAATTTGAGTGATCCCTAGAGAACTGATCGTTTAAAGTACCTTTTATGTGCCACCCAACTGAAAGTATCTCAGAGACTAGTACATATTCTGTAAATAGTGATGTAAAGTAGTAGTTTAGGGATTAATTTAAACTAAGTCAAATATTATAAACAAAGACAAATAGGAACTTATTGCTTTCAATACAAATATACAAGGTTTATAATTAGAAGTTAGAGCACTTGAGTCGTATATTCACACAAAAGTTTACAAAAATATTTTTCCTATTTATTTATTGCTTACTAGGAGGGTGGGAATGTACACCATTAATCTTAATAATTTGATTTTCGAATGTCGTGACAGAAGCTCCACACTTATTACTTTTGTTGACAGAGCAAATCCAACGTATCTTCAGACCGCTGAGGGTGACAATTTGCTTCGAGTATGTGTAGCTGTGAAGTGCCAGCATACGATTCCCGCGACTCGATACGATGAACTGTGGAACTAATATAGATTTTTGTAAATATTAAAAGTTTGTTCAATTTTATTGATCCTTAGAGAACTGACCGTTAAAATACCTTATTACTACGTGCGAGCCAACTGAAAGTATCTCAGAGACTAGTACATACTTAGTAAAATATTTTGTATATGGATTAGTAAAGTAGTACTTTAGGGATTCATTTAAACTAAGTCAAATATTATAAGCAAAGACAAATAGGAACTTAAGGTTTGGAAATTATCATGAGTCAAAGAAGGTTATCCTAATTGTCCGACACAATCATAACGTGAGTGTAGCCGTTTATATTTATAATAAATAGGAACTTATTGCTTTTAATACAAATGATCAAGGTTTATAATTAGAAGTTAACGCACTTGAGTCGTATATTCACACAAATATTTACAAAAAATAGTTTTTTCCTATTCACTTATTGCTTACTAGGAGGGTGGGAATGTACACCATAAAACTTAATAATTTCATTTTTGTATGTCGTGACGGAAGCTACACAATTTTTGCTTTTATGCACAGAGCAAATCCAACGTATCTTCAGATTGCTGAGACTGACTCTTTGCTTCGTGTATGTGTAGTTGTGAAGTGCCAGCATACGATTCCCGTGACTCGAGACGATGAACTGTGGAACTAATATAGATTTTTGTAAATATAAAAAGTTTTTTCAATTATTTATATTTAGATAAGTGATCGTTAACATACGTCATTACTACGTGCGTCACAACTAAAAGTATCTCAGAGACTAGTACATAATTGATAAAGTACTTTTGTAATTGCTTTAGCAAAGTAGTCGATACTGTAGGGATTAATTTAAAAGAAGTCATTTTTTTTCTATTTATTTATTGCTTACTAGGAGGGTGGGAATGTTCACCATAAAACTTAATAATTTCATTTTCGAATGTCGTGACAGAAGCTCCACAATTTTTGCTTCTATGCACAGAGCAAATCCAACGTATCTTCAGACCGCTGAGGCTGACTCTTTGCTTTGTGTAAGTGTAGTTGTGAAGTGCCAACATACGATTCCCGTAAATCGAGACGATGAACTGTGGAACTAATATAGATTTTCGTAAATATTAAAACTTTCTTCAATTATTGATAATTAGAGAACTGATCGTTTAAAATACTTTATTACTACGTGCGACCAACTGAAAGTATCTCGAAGACTAATACATACTTAGTAAAGTATTTTTTAAATGGTTTAGAACATTAGTACTTTAGGGATTAATTTAAACTAAGTCAAAGATTATTTTATTATGTTTTGGGGGCTGGGTCATTGTCAAATTTTGCGCAAGTAACCGTTACTAAAAATGATAAACTTACAAAAATATAAAAATACTCAGACATGACTTTTCTTAGTTAAAACAATTGAATGTTGTTGTCTGTTAGACTTGGCAGCGATGTTTAACTAATGATTTATGATTTATTCCAGATTTTGTGAGTTAGGGTGTAAAACATTTTTATCATAATGTTTTAATTTTTATTATGAAATTGAACAATTCAGTCCCAAATATTTTGCCATTTATGTCAATTACAGTATTTAATTTTATAATCACAATTACAATCGCAACATTTTTTTAAGTTAAATAATATTTTTTTAAATTCTAAACAACTCTGTTACTTTTTGAAATTTAATAATATTAAATTCTACCTAAGTACTCTAAATATTTATATATTAACTGCTAACAATAAGATATGACCTAATAAATATGTAACAAATTAACGTATATTACCGTATTATATTAACTAGCTTTTCATAAAAAATCCTTATGTCCTTTAAAACTTGGGGACAGAAAAGTAACAGAGATGTAACACAGTAACATAGTTGTCCTTTTTTGTTTATTACTTGACTAAATTGCACTCGGTTGAGCTTGAGATCTTAATAACGTAAACATAAGCTTAAATATAAATAACAATTAACTTTATGACTGGTATTTACCGATTTATAATTAACATTATAAAAGCAAAAATCAAATATTCTTGAAAGAGTAACTGGAACATGAAAATTGCTCATTTCTCAAATATGTCTAAAGCAGTATCAAAATGATAGTATATTCCAGACTTTTTTAGGTTCTGGAACAATAGCAAGTAAATTATCAAAAGACACATAAGATAAATCAGACTTAACTAACGTAAATTTTGTTGCAGTATGATCGAATGACTTAAAAAATATAATCTTAACCTCACCATCTTCTTCTACTTCAGATAAGACCTTACCCACTATACGTAGTCCGGTTTTAAGGTGGAAATTTTAAGCAAGACACAAAATCTTGTTTTATTTTATTAACGTGAATATTTTCCTTCTCTATCAAATCATCGTCATTTTGCTTTGATGAGCTGGGTTGTTCTGCCAAATTAGTGTGAGAAGGTTTTTCTTTCAATGACATCAGAGGGGCAACATCATCAGAGTCTGAGCTGTAGACAATGTTGTAAAAGCCTTTTGGTCGCTTTTGAGAAGATTGCTAATATTGACAGAAAATTGCTGTCGCAAATGGAAGGAGTTGATAGTTCCACTGCAGTTTTCAAACTTTTTAATGGAACTTAGTGCTTGGGATTCGTACAAGAGCAAAAGCTGACAAAAACAACTCAAATTTTTATACATTAGAACTCCAGCCTTTTCAGTGAAAACTTGATGGACTTTCATGGTTCCTAATTCGATATGCTCCGGGATATGACTTGAAATCTGTTCAATACTCGCATTGGTTATCACATGTAGTCTTATTTTACTAACATCTTTCAAAGCAAGATAGAAATTTGTAGCATCAGATCAGAAGTCCCTTCCACGTGCAACAAGTTGGTCCGCAGTGCGTTTTAAAAAAGCGCCAATCCCATCTGCTGAACACTTACCATGTCCCGCTTCAAAAAAATTCCATGTAACTTTAGTAAACTTATACTCGGAGAATAATTTTGTGCATATCAGATATAAGTTCTGTTTTTGCCGGTATTGAGTGGCTGGGCCGTCTGAAAATACATGCAAGATATTAACTTCCTGATATTTGTCATGAATTGAAACAAAGATGGGATGTAGGTGAACCCAGATTGCAGCCGGGTTGTGTGAAAGGTTTCCAGACACAAAACGATGTTACCTCTATCCTATTATCTGAACCACGGTTATAGATCACTCTAGTATGCAAAGATACTTGATTTCGGGAGCCCCCAAAATGATGTGATTGCATCTCTTCAAAACATTTACAACTATAATTTTCGCTAAAATCAGTGTGAAGCGCAATTTAATTTATGGCCAACTCACCTTTGCATTTTCTATAGTGTCTGTACTGTGTCTTAATGTGATATACATGCCTTTTAAATTCCTTTAGTTTAATTTCAAACTTATCGATCAAAGCCTTTCCTGTACTCTCTATCTTTCTTTGATGTTTTTTTGTGACTTTGATTTTCTTTCCTGACTTCTCTATCACTTCAATCTTAGTTAACCATTCAGGATATTTTACTATTATCTCTTTTTTTGATGTATAATATATAGTGGTTTTTGTTTGATATACAGAACAATTCCTGTCATAGATGCTGGTGAATCTGGGTTGCATACTTGGCTTACAATAATCATAATAATATTTTACACAAAGAAATTGCTAAATATTGGATATTAATATGAATTCGACACAAACATGAACAACAGCAACAGTTGGAAGCAAAGCATAGAACGGTCTATATCGTGCAAAAGTTTTGTAACTACATCTCAAGGTAGGATTTTCACGTTTTGAAGATAGATTAAGGTACTTCATATCATCGAGTAAGTAGCGCTTCTGCATTTTTATCATATTTTTGCTCAGAGTAACTGTTTTCTTTTTCCCAGCAGTCGCTCTTGATATGTCGTCACGTTCAAAAAATTCCTTAATTTTGGTAATCAAAACCTTGTTATAAGCAAAGGCTGTTTTTTATGTATGTAACCTTGGTTCACAGCAAGACATTCTTCAATGATTTGTGTTTTTTTCCTAGAACATTTAACAGCCTTCTCTTCAAATATCTACAGAATAGCACATTTTTCTTTCCGATTTTTGACATTTTGGTATCGTTTTTTAATATCATTTGATACGATCTCATATTTCTGTTGTTGACTACCATCTTCAATTTTAGATTTCTTCCGTTTTTCTCTAATGTATCTTTTTTTATACTTTTCATATCTCTTGTTTATTGCTTCTAATTGTTCCTTTAATTTTATGTAATCTCTAAATAACTTCGATCTGTTTCTTTTTACTAACTTTCTGCCGCGAGATGTTGCTGATGTGATGGAGCTAGGAGTATTTTCACGGGAAGTAGACAGCCGGGGCCGGGCGTAGAGAAACGACGATCAGCATTTGGAATAACTAGATCTTGACCTGAAGGGGCTGGACTATTTAAACGAGAAGGTCTCTGACCTTATTTTCCGTCTAGCATTTGCAGATCGCCATTTCTTTTTTATTGCTCGATGTTCAAGTGTTGTCAAATCTCGTACTAAGCGTTTGTTTGCATGGTATCTCTCTCGATCTTTTCTTTTAGATTCTGCTTCCTTTTCGGAATTATTTTTACGCCGTTCTCGGTATCGTCGCTGCTTCTCAGCTGGCGTGAGAGGCATCTCGAAATCGCAAAGAAACTTACAGTATCCTGTAACAATGTTTTTTAAGTTTATTAAAATATACACATTTCATGTATACTAACGAAGCTTATAAATTCTAGAAATACCGATTGTTGAGAAAAATATCGTTTGATACTTACATAAAATTCAAGTCAAAGTTAAAGCATATAGGCATACTCAACTCTGTTACTTTCTTAACAACTCTGTTACTGCGCGCCGGTAACAGTAGAGTTGCGCAGTAACAGAGTAGTAATTTTTACGTTCCATAACACACATAAGCGTAAAGTACACTTTTTTTTCATATTTAGAATATTTGCTCTTTGACAACATATTGAACCTAAAGTCATGAAAAATACGTTGCTTTACTCACGTAGGTAAGTGGATAAAAGAGGAGATGCACAATAAAAATACGCAGCCTGTTCAACGCCTCGCGGTCGACTGACACCTCCTATATCCTTCTGATCCACGATTAATACAGACATCTTGTCCAAACTAGTACAAACACTAAACAGCGCCATCTCTATTTTAACTTGTGATTTACTCAGTAACATAGTATTCCAAACAATTTCACATAAAACGCGGTACAAAGTTTAAAAAAATAGTTACTAGGTAAATTTTGATACTTACCGCTTTTAAGACATATTTTATAAATATTAACAATAATTTATTACATAGTATAAAATGAAATTATTTGATATTTATAATAACGGAGTGCTAGCAGGGACACATAGAGTTTGGAAGGAAAACCATTCTGTTACCAAAAAAGACAAAAATGTTACTTTTAAAGAAAATTAAAAATGTGTAAAGGAAGCCTTTATTTTAGTTAACAACGTTTAATTATATATAATGTATTTTGTATTTATTGTAAAATTTGTAAGAGGTTATGTAATTATTACTAATAAAAAAAATAATACAGTTTAGGGACTTGTTTACCTGCGCGAAATTTGACGATGAGCCGGCTACAGCTGTTTTTACAAAGTAATTTGACAAAAATAATATTAAAGAACCAAATTAAAAGCCTCCACAAATTAGCAGTTAACTAGAAAATTAGGGACTTTTACAATTAAATAAACTAAGAAAAAAGAAATTCGAGATGGCACCATGCAATGCCATTTACAAATTGCAATGATAAGATAGTGATCATGTTAGGGCTGTATTTACCGCAGCCAGACTGTTTGTGAATAGATCGATATTGGAATGCTCAGACTTCGCAAGCTAATCAAATGCTACAGAAGAACGTAAGTGCCTGTCGGTTTTTACAGGATACATCAAGGAGAATGTGCGATGGAATTACACGAGTTAATTCTTCCATCTCCTTTCTACCATCGGACAACAAGACGTACGGAAACTCGGCATCGGTTTATGGTTGACATTCCTCCTGCCAGAACAAATCGTTTCTCTTCAACTTTCATAATGCGAACAGCTAAGAGTGAATCGGTATCTTCTAGGCAAGTATGCTCCACCGTCGACCGCGTCATTCCTTTCCATCAGGTGAGACTGCGGTCAAATGCTTGCCTATCAGGTAGTAAAAAAAAGACAAGAGTTCCTCCGGTAAGTCGTGCGGGCGAAGGGTACATGCAATACGTTTTCAGGTCTAGAGTGTCGAGGTGGAACATTCAAGGATATTTAAGCACTAAGGTCTGGACAGTCAATTTTGGATTGTGTGATATAATCAAACACAAATAGGAACTTATTGCTTCTAATGCAAATGAGCAAGGTTTATAGTTAGGGAAGACAAGGAGTCACGGAGTCGAATATTTATAAAAATATTTTTTTCCTATTTATTTATTGCTTACAAGGAGGGTGGGAATGTTCACCATAAAACTTAATAATTACATTTTCTAATGTCGTGACAGAAGCTCCACAATTTTTGCTTCTATGCACAGAGCAAATCCAACGTATCTTCAGACCGCTGACGCTGACTCTTTGCTTGGTGTATGTGTAGCTGTGAAGTGCCAGCATACGATTCCCGTGACTCGAGACGATGAACTGTGGAACTAATACAGATTTTTGTATTAAAGTTTGTTCAATTATTGATACTTAGAGAAGTGATAGTTTAAAATACTTCATTACTACTTGCGACTCAACTGAAAGTATCTCAGAGACTATTACATACTTAGTAAAGTACTTTTGTAAATGCTTTAGCAAAGTGTTAATTCAATCTAAGTCAAAAATTCACTAAACAAGGACAAATAGGAACTTATTACTTTTAATGCAAATGAGCAAGGTTTATAATAAGAAGTTAAAGCACTTGAATTATATATTCACACAAGTTTTACAAATAGTTTTTTTCCTATTTATTTATTGCTTACTAGGAGGGTGGGAATGTTCACCAGAAAACTTAATAATTTCATTTTGGAATGTCGTGACAGATGCTCTACAGTTTTTGCTTTTCTGCACAGAGCATATCCAACGTATTTTAGAACCCCGAGTAAATTTCTGCGAGTAGGTGTAGTTGTGGAACATCAGCATAGGGTTGCCACGTCGCGATGTGATGATTTCTGGACCTATAAAAATAATTATTAGTATTTACAAATATATACGAGTATTAACAAAACAGTTATTAGTAGTTATTCTAAACGCCATTGCGTTATTCGCCATTGGCTGGTTAACTGACCAAAAAGCTGGCGACTGACGTTACATAATTGAATAAAAAAAAAACAAAAATGTAAACTACAGTTTACTTGTAATAGTTTCTACAAATTCTTAACTAATGATTACAGTAAGTGGGCCTTATAAAAGGACCTAAAGCTAATTAATATGTAATATGAAAATTAATAATCACACAATTAATAAGATAAATAACTACATGAAATTATTTTTTTCACTGGCTTTAATTACGGCTTCAATTATGGCCTAAATTAATTGGTGTTATGATATGAATAATCAAAAAATACGTGTTTACTAACGATGATACTTGACAAACATTATTTGAAAGAAAAAAAAGGACATCGTTAATCCGAAACCCGCCAAACGCGACGGGAATAGTGCCCAGTGTTGGTGGCAGTGCAGGGCTGGCTTACAGTGCTATTTTTGTCTTCAGTTCACCAGTCAGGGGGTGGATGTGTATGGTCTTCGATAGTCAAAATTATTTCACGGCCATTAGTCATAAGACGGGCTTTACACTTCTTGTTTTGTTGCTCTGAGCACACCCAGCGTGTCTTTGTACCACTTTGTCCTTGTATGGAGTACAAATACTTGTTCAACACCAGCACTTGATTTCCATTATTTGCAAACAGCTTAGGAGCTGAAAAAAAATGTTATTTGAATTATTCTCACGTTTTAATAACATGTTGTTTTATAAAAGAATATTATTACAATTTTGAGTCTATCACCCCCGCGTCCTATGAACGTCAGCCGGCGTAACCACTGGTCTCTCAAGAGCCAATCGTATATCACGTTGAGTTTAAATTGAGGTACTGCTACTAATGAGATACGGTCAAATTAATGTCGTTTCTGGCAAGACTACGAATTAATCTCATCCATTTACACAAAAATACGACAACTGTAAGTTGAGATAACAACTTCGATGGGACAGTATTACAAGACATTGTCGCAATGAATCTACACCTTCATCTGAGCTCAAACCAAAACACTATTGGCGCTTGAGGGACCAGTGGGTAGGCCGGCAGATCGTACTTGTTTTTCTTTCTTTTGTCTTAAAAATGACATGCGCAATGGGTAAATCAAACTAATGACAGTTTCAAACAGAGGAGGACGAGTGACACAGTTTCAAAGATGGACCTTCTCAGTCTTTTTGCACTTAGTCGCGCATAGACCACAGACATGAACGCTTGTGCCTTACGTGGTCGTACTTTCAACAAAAACTCATTAAAGATGCCTGCGTGCTTATATAGAAAGTGTTATAATCACTTAGGAAAGTAAAATAAGTCACATGGGATTACTTTCCACTCGTAGATATGAAATATCCATATTTTGATAAATAATAAAATATTAATATTATTGCTCCTCCATATTTGTGAGAGCGAGTTAGCCAATTGAAATAAAAGTGAGAGACACGATCCGCGATATTATTCGATAGAAGTTTAGTTACATCTCGCTCGCACGCATTGACTGGCGCCTCTACCCATCCTTGTTATACACACTGCCTACTTGTGTAGTCGGAGACATTCGGAAACATTCGTGAGCCGCCGCCGCCGTCGAGGCGTAGCCGGTCTAATAAATTGTTATGTATTCTGTACCGCAGCGAGCCCAAGCTTTGAGATTACAATATTAGCGCGTCACTCGTCTTCCTCTGTTTGAAACTGTCATTAAATCAAACCATGGTTTTTGACACAAATTTATCATATTTCAATGCATTCACAAGTATTTCAAACAGATAATTATGAATAACAAGATGTTTGTTGAAAAAACCAATTTTTCAAGACAAGGTTTAACAAATTCGTAATCGTAACCGCGAGCAGATTAAAATAAGCCACATAATACTAAGGGACAGAAGCATCACTCCGCAAAGAAATTTAAACAAATAGCGACTCTTGCTATGACGCAATAAAATTCAATTCAGCTCGCGTAGCGCTGCATACCTACCAGTCATATTAACCTACAGAGCGCCTCTCATTCTATCGCATAGCTCTTATCTCTTCTGACGTGGCACGTGTAACGACGCGCGACCCGCCATCGGTGTCCGGCTGTGTACTTGTAGCTTCGTGCCTACAGTGCGGAGTGTGCTAGGCCTGAATGAGCCTAAATACTAGTAGTTTACGATTATTCGTTAAGAAGTTCCATTGCCCACCTTCCTCCTCAATCATCAAATCAGCTGGTTGTCACCATAATATTGCATTGTCATCGGACTTTGACAAGTTTGCAAAATTTCAACTCCGTAGGATAAGAGGAAGTGGTTGAGATTCAACTTACAAGATTTGACCCAAAGTTCAAGTTAAATAAAAGCTTGTAAATAAAAACAGGAACAACGCATACATTATTTACTAGCAACTGCACGCAACTTCGTTTACGTCGCCATAAAGAAATATAGCCTATGTTACTCAGGGATAACGTAGCTATCTATCAGTGAAAGAATTTTCAGCAGCACTTCCAGAGATTACTTCCTACAAACATACATACTAATAATTGTACTTCTACAATAATATACCGTCTTAACATAAAATATAACTACGTTGTATAGGTAGGTGGATGATTGTGTTCGATTTTAGATTTTACGATTTTATTTTCGATAGTCGTTATATTCGCATTGCATCTCTTGCTTCGTTGTACAGAACACAACCAACGAGTCCTAAGCCCTCGACTGACTTGTCTCGTAAATTTATAACCGTCTAATACGAGCATGGGATGACCTCGTAGCGATGTAATGAAAGATGGACCTGGAAAATTAATATAATTATAAGACTTTTTCAGGGGAAAATCTTTTCTTTTTTATGTAACTGAATGACGAGACGATCTGGTCGTTTGCCCGATGGTAAGCAATGCGCCAGCCCATAACAATATTAACTATGTTTTGCAAAATCCTAAGCGGCGCTGCACTGCGCTCGTCACCCTGAGACAGTTAGATATTGAGTCTCATAATGCCCTGTAATTTCGCTGGTTACAATGCCCTTCAAACCGGAACACAGTAACTAAAAAGTAGTAAGTAAACGTAACTCTTTGTCTCCATTTCAAAGCGAAGCAGAGACAAGCGAAGATGAGCAAATAATTTTCAATTTTTAGTACGTACTATTTAATGTACCAACCATGTAAGTAGTAAGGTGTGTTAGTGTTTATGATGCCTGATGTTGTCAAGCACAAACTTTTTATTAACAGTAAATATTCATTTCATTTCACAATAAATTTTCATTTCATTTCACAATAAATTTTCATTTCATTTCACAATATATTTTCATTTTATTTCACAATAAATTATTATCATTTCAATTTACATTTTCATTTCATTTCAATATTACTAAGTGGCGAGACGAGCAGGCGTTTACCTGATGGTAATCAACACGCCTGCCCATAACAGTTAAAAACCAAACCCAGTCTAATCTTAACCCATGGATTTCTCGCTACGGGTATATGTAGCATGCTTACAGCAGCCTAGAGTTTCCACAAGCCGGGTGTCCCTCTGAACTTCGACAGTCCTTTATTTAGACACGACACTTACTTCGAAAAATATATAGTTTGACAAGTCATTGTTTCGACTGAACATAATTCGAAAAGTTTTAGTTTGACAGATTTAGCTACTTTATGGCGCTTCGCCGACCGCTGCCGCGGCACGCTCGCTTCGTTCGCTCGGCTCGCGCGATGTGTGATCACTGCTGTAACATAACTTAAACTAGTCTTCGAGGCCATTCGTGTAGTCGAAGTATTACATAAATATAAATCACTTTACAAGTTTGCATTCGTAAAGCTTGTCGTTTCGTTCGCCTTCTGATGACGTCATACGTTCTGAGGTGACCTTTTGCGCGGCATTATTTGAAACATTACATTAAAACATATTTTTTGGTACTTTTAGGGCTTTATTTAATTAAAATAATATTTATATATGGTTCATTTTAAACACTTTCTTAAAAGTTGTCCGATCCCCTATTGTGATGTATCTTCGAAGTCCAGGGTCGAATATCGATGAAATTTATATGCGATCTTGAAGCTATGGACAGAATCACACGCAAAATAATTTTCCAAGTCAGTTTATAAATGACGGAGTTCTGAGGTAACAAACATATACTCAGATAAAGTTGGCTGTCTACTCGAAGAACATATAAGAATAAAACAATCGACATGAGAACCCCTTCCTTTTTAAAAAAAAGTTACAATTTGTTGGAATTGACCTCAGGCTTTACCATCCCTTGATTATTTAGTCGTTAATCTTTACTACGTATCCCTCAAAGCTTTTTATCTTAAAACTCCTTGCAGGATGACTATGTTCAGTATTAGATTTAATAATGTCACCATTACAGGTGACAACGAATGCATTACACCTTATCTTACTATTCGCCAACGAGCAGGTCCACCGTATCAAATCACCTAACACCCTTTTTTTACTGTATGTAAACTGGGATAGAAGAAGCATCGGGTTCCCGTGACTTGAAGTGATGACCTGCGGAACTAAAGAAAACAAGTGTAAGTAATAAATAAGTAATAAATAAATATACGAATATGACTGCGGATAAAAAGAGACATATTCTGAAATTCTCCTTACATTGGAGAAGATTATAATAAGAATAAGAAACGTTAATTTGCAAACAATTATTCAAACTATGAACATAAAAATAAATAAGAAAAATTAAAAAGTAGTTCAGATTTTATAAAAACCGGCCAAGTGCGAATCGGACTCGCGCACGAAGGGTTCCGTACCATTATCTATAAAAACGGTTTGTTGTATCGGAGCCCCCTTAAATATTTATTTTATTCTATTTTTTTAGTATTTGTTGTTATAGCGGCAACAGAAATACATCATCTGTGAAAATTTCAATTGTCTAACTATCACTCATTCCATTATGATGCATTCCTATATTCATATATATGTTGCGTCATAGAGAATACAAATTTCGCAGATGTCGTTTATTAATGAAGGAATTTACGTGATTTCGAAGCAAGGAATCGCCAAGTTGTCATAGTGAATTAGGGCCCAGCATTACTTCTGGCCAGAAACGTGTATTGACGAAGTTGGAACTTAACCAAACTCTAACAAATAACTTGTGTTTTGAAATACTACTCGTGTTTCGTTGTTCCTCTATCTTATATCTTGTTAATTTGTGTTTCAGGCTTATGTAGTGCGACGAAAAAATCAATTTAAACGTTTATTTGCAAACAATTATTCAAACTATTAACATAAAATAAACAAGAAAAAATATATATATTTATTATATATATATTAATATATATTATTTTTTTTTATTATTTATTTATTATATATATATATATATATATATATATATATATATATTTATATTTATTTATTTATTTTTTTACTCGCAATAGTGCCCCTAGCGGGATTAAGTTGCAGTATTCTTCCCTATTATAATATAATTAAGGACGTAGGATAAAAATAAAAATATAAAAATAATAAAACACTTTTTATTTTCCGTACCGTAAAAAAATCGTCAACAGTTTGAGAAGTCATCGATCACTATACGAACCCGGCAGATGCGTATGCTCATCTTTGAATCTAACGATTTCCCTCTCGAAAGTGACCACAAATGCGTTACATTTTCTTCTACGGTTCGCTGTTGAACAAATCCATCGTACCATGGGACCTTGCGTTCTATTCTTCTTGTATGTGTATTGAGATAGCAACAGCATCGGGTTCCCGCGGCTTGAAGTGACGAACTGCGGAACTATGAAAAACACACGTTGCTTAAAACAAAAATAAAAAACTATTAAAACGACTACTTAAACTACTAACTACTTTTTAGAGAAGAAAGAAATAAATGAACACGATCGTAGTAGCATATAAGAAAGTTACAAAAAGCGATACAAGATATTTATCTAATGGAACCAGGCGTGACGTTGCGGAAATTCATCTCAAATCTGAAACACAATGGAAATATCTTATATTCAGCGGAATTTCATTAGATATTTTCATTGCGTTTCAGATTAGACAAGGAATTCTCGAGCTCGGACAAGATGAGTCGATATTAATATGTAAAAGTTTGCGTCAGCTATGTAAGAAACCAAGAATAGGTAAGCTGAATGAGCTGCAAACAATCCTAATGATAAGTAACTCGCTGCACGCTGCCTTTTTCCGGGACAAAAGTATCCTATGTCCTATTTCAGGATCTAAATTCGCTTACGCACAAAACTCCATCAAAAACTGTTCGGTAGTTTTTGCGTGATTGTGTAATAAACATCCTCACAATTTTTCGCATCCTATTTCCTACAAATATCCTACTAATTCCTACTATCCTATTAATGGATGGATGGATGTTTGCTACATAACCACGCAAAAACTACTAAGCTGATTTTGATGAAATTTTGTATAATAGGTTCTTTAGGTAATGGAAAAGGACATGGACTACTTTTTATCCCGGAAAATAGCAGATGAAATCGCAGGGAGCAGCTAGTTTAAATTTATTAGTAGGAAGGAGGATAAACAGAAAATTAAACAAATAATGTAATACCGTTTATTTACCGTCTATAAATTTATTTAGTGAAAAAGTGAACAGTCCAATAAATTTATTTTTAGACAAAAACACAAACCGACTCCAAGACTATACCTAAATTTTATGTTCTTGTTGATTTTTTCAAAAAGCGCTGAATCGATTTCGATAAAATTTATATAGAACCTCTTCGAAAGTTCGACCTACCAAACAAAAAAAAACCATCAAAATCATAATTGGCGGAGTAATCGCGTAGCAAATATACAAAAAAAATATAGTCGAACTGACTTCCTTCCTTGAAGTCTGTTAAAAAGTCACCAACCGCGCCTATACGGACGCGGCAGATGCGTATGATCATCTTTGACTCTAACAATGTCTCTGTTATAAGTTACCACAAACGCGTTACATTTCCTTGCACTGCTTGTTGCTGAGCAGGTCCACCTTATCTGGGGACCTTTCATTCTTTTCTTCGTGTAAGTGTACTGAGATAGCAACAGCATCGGGTTCCCGTGACTTGAAGTGATGAATTGCGGAACTACGAGTATAAAAACACGTGTTAGCAAAACGAAGAATAAAATAAGCATAACATAGAAATAGACGACGAATACGATCGTGATCGTGATCGTACGATCTATAATCCTAACCTAGCCCATTGACGCAGTTATTTATTATTGCTGGTATATATATATATATATATGCATGTGATATAGTATTTCGCTGGCTGCGAAATTGCTGGGCATATGCGACTTAATATCTAATGTCTCGGGGTGATGAGCGCAATGCATCACTATGTACAACGCAGTGCTGTTTTATAGTTTTTAAAGTTCTGGGTGGCACTACAATTGTTAAGGGCAGGTGGGGCGCTTACTTCAGGCGACTTGCTCGTCTCATCACTCAGTTCCATTAAAAAAGTTGGTTCTAAATTATTCATTTGTAAAATAAACATTTTGAAATATTACAGAAGTCACCGACTCCACCTTACGTTTTGGTCCTCGAACGCCCTTGGGCGGGTGCGTATTCGTCATTAATACCAGGCCTAGCACACTCCGCACTGTAGGTACGAAGCTACAAGTACATAGCCGGACACCGACAGCGGATCGCGCGTCGTTACACGTGCCGCGTCAGAAGAGATAACAGCTATGCGATAGAAAGAGGCGCTCTGTCGGTTAATATGACTGGTAGGTATGCAGCGCTACGCGAACTGAATTGAATTTTATTGCGTCATAGCAAGAGTCGCTATTTGTTTAAATTTCTTTGCGGAGTGATGCTTCTGTCCCTTAGTATTCGTGTTAATACTTACAATTCCTGTGTTGTAAGTGATCACAAAAGCATCACATTTAGACGTTGAGCAAGTCCATCGTATCGTGGATCTACTCCTTGTTTTCTTCCTTTACGTGAAATGAGAAAGCAGCAGCATCAGGTTCCCAAGACTTGAAGTTATGAACTGCGGAGCTACAGGAAACGCTAGTTTATGAATTAAGAAAAATAAAGGAAATCATCTATTTTAAACGATTTAAAAACAGGGGAAGATTTTCAATTGGTTTTTTATGTTTCTTACCTCAGAACTCCGTCATTTATAAACTGATTTGGAAAATTATTACAAAATCTGCTTGCATGCAAAAACAGGCTTTGCTGTGTAAAGTTTCTACTGTATTTTGGAAAATTCTTTTCATGCAACAGTTCAGAAGATACGAGAGTTTGTGACAAATTCCGACTTTGTGGACTTTTTGTTGAGTATTTCGTTGAAAGTTCCGCACGTTTCTGTATTATATCCAATTAAAATAAACTAATCAATCACATATTAATGGCATTCATTTATTGTCAGCATTCCTTAAATTCTGAAAACAGTTTTTTTTTTAGATTAAGATTGTTTCGCTTCCGCTTTCATTATGCGTACCGCTAATGACTGGAACTCCCTGCCGCGGTCGGTCTTTCCCGATACTTTTAATCTGGGAATCTTCAAATCTCGAGTGAACAGGTACTATCTTGGCAAGCGTGCTACATCGTCGACCACATCATCGCTTACCATTAGGTGAGATAGTGGTTAAATGCGAGCCAATTAAGAATAAAAAAAAAATTAATTACTTACGTCGCGGCTTGATCTCATAACTTCCAGAAGAAGGACTTCTGAAATGTCCGAAACCTGAATGGAGTAATTTCGACGTTTAACCGTGAGCTAGCCTTAGCCGTTTTATATCAATTATGAAAAACACTCACAAAAAGGTTTGAAAATCGAAATTATTTTTTACCATAATTATTTGTTAAAAAAAATCTTCGTGTTAAAGTACGCATGAAGTTTAGATTTTCTTACTTGTTGTGGCAGGTGTGTATGTTCGGCATTAACTTTGACGATTTCTTTCCCGAAACTGACCACAAATGCTTTGCATTTCTTTCTACTATTCTCTGCCGAACAAGTCCAACGGATCTGGTCGCCTTTTATTTCTTTCTTTCTGTATGTGAACTTGTCTAACACTAGCATCGGGTTTCCAAAGCTTGAAGTGATGAATTGCGGAGCTGTAAATATAAAAACCAAGCGGATTTCAGTTAAGTAAAATGTAAAAACCCCCATCACAAAAAAACCTATAAAAAGTAAAAAACGGCAGAACCGATTTTGATAAAACATTTTTAAGAACCACCGCTAGAAAACCTGCTTTCAGTAGAATAAACAACAAATTCACCTTAATTACATTTAGTTTTAATTATTATTCAACCAGGCCTACCTCACTCCGCACTTAAGGTACGAAGCTACAAGTGGTACAGTGGTCCGGAATTAAACTTTCGTATATATATTTCACATTCAGGTCGAATGTTCACCTGAACGTGAAATATTGAACAAAAAAATTACTATTGATTGATTGATTGATAACACTTTATTGTACACCAAAAACATAACAAGAACAAATAAACATAGAACTTAAAAATTTAATTAGTACAATGGGCGGTCTTATCGCTAATAAGCGATCTCTTCCAGACAACCTGATATGATATTTTTTTTCAATGCTGATCATTGTTTTATCAAATTTTTAATAAAATTAAATTCTTCACATTTAAACAACTATTTGAGCAAGCGAACAATTTTGAAGCGAAGTCAGGTCGTTATTCACCTACTGGGGATAAAGTTATTATTCAATTCTATTCAATTAGTTTATTAATAATTCAGACATAACATCCATATTTGTTAGTAAAAATACAAATTCATGAAAATGTTAGTAAGTAATTATTAATTAGGTACATTATAATGTCAAAATAAAATTAATAGAATAATCATAAAGTCAATAAAAACCAATAAAATAATCCTTTGTAAGAAAAAAAGAAAGAAAATACATATATTCGGGACATCACACAACATTACACTGAACATACAGAATAAGGACAAAACAAAAAACAATAAATACAACCAGTGAAGTGTTGCGCGATGTCAGGAAAACGTTCCGACTCAGCATACGTTAAGGTTTTTAAGTACCTTAGCACTGATTTTCAGTCGGAACCCTGTCCATGACATCGTACAATCAGACGAAACATTGTATCAAATCAAAATCATTTTAAATCATAATAATCATAATTATATATTTTTTATTCCTTCATAATGCGAACGGCCAAGGAGTGGAACTATCTGCCGACATCTGTGTTTCCGGATAGCTATAATCTGGGTGCCGTTACGACAAGAGTGAACAGGTTTTTTCTAGGCGAGCGTGCTACCTCTTCGACCGCATCGTCACTTAACAACAGGTGAGATAGCGGTCAAACGCAAGCCTATAAATAGTAAAAAAAAAAAACAAAGGCAAAAGGCAAAGAAAAACAAATAATTTAAGGCAGTTCTATGATCTTATTGCGTGACTTCACGGGTATGACATGAGAGTGTGACTATGATCAACCATAGCTTTAATAATTTCATTGTTATACGTCGTGATAGCAGCTTTGCATCGTTGACTGCTGGACTTGGAGCAAATCCATCTTGTTCTGAGACCTCTCGTGTCTTGTTTTGTGAACGTAAAGTCTTCCCATATCAGCATGGTCTTGCCTCGTCTCGACGTCATGAATTGTGGAGCTGAAAAAATTTAGATATTAAATATACGCCTTGGCAAGTCTTGGACCGACCAGGGGCTTTAGACTGCCAAACGGGTAATTTTTTGGCAATTATTGTTGCAGTATGGTCAAGTTTCCGGCCATATCCTGCAACTCTGTTGTCAAAATTAAATAGGAAGCAACGTTTATAGCCCGTGTTGTATAAGCCCTCTGCAATTTTTAACAAAAATCGATCTAAGTGAGTATGCAAAAATATATTTAATGCTGAGTTCAAGAGTTCAAAAGTTCTTTATTCAGTTTTGGCATCACAGACGCACTTTTGAACATCAAATTATCTCCGTGACTCTACCACCGTATCGGAAATAGAACCAGTACTCAGAAGATACGGCAAGACGCTGAGGGGCATTTTTTTCGAGATTTTGTTACAATGTTTTGGTTTTATACAATGTTATGTTTCTTATGTACCAGTTGGCTTGTTCCAAGCATCTTTGTCTTCTATATTATTACGAACAGTATGCTAGTAGTGCTTTTCTCATTGGAACAGCTTTTGAATTTACTTTCTGTGAGCGCCGTTATACATTTTGGAATTTTACTATGCGAATTTTATAGGCAAATGGTTGTGTTTATTCTTAGTGCATAGAACTTGGTTTTTACAGTTCAAACTATGGCCCTACACTTATACTTCTCCAGAGGACGTGTACAAATACAATGTATTTTCCGACCTGTAGCCGTATGTTCAGTGTAAGCTTTTTATTGGGTATATCGTTCAAAGCTAGTTCCGCACATTGCTGGCTTTTATTCAATTAAACTAATCATTTATGTATGGCATAGGTTTAATGTAACAACGTTTTTTATATTCTGGTAGTAAACTGGTAAATAACTGTGTTTTTTAATTAAAATTGTACAACTAAGGTCTTTTTACTACTGAATGCTTAGTAAAAAACTAAGATTGTCCAAATATTCACACAAAACAAAGAAAAATAAAATTGCTCGGGCAGGGATCAAACCTGCGCCGTCAGAATACCGTCCCAACCAACTAGGTTATCAAGCCGTCCTCAAGCAGTCAAATTATTCCGAAGATGCAGGTTTGATACATGATCCAGATCACTGGTTGAATCGAATGATGGAGAGGTCACCAACCGCGTCTTACATTTTGGTTTTCTTACATGTTGGGGCAAGTGTGTATGTTCGGCATTAACTTTGACGACTTTTTTCTTGACAGTGATCACGAATGCATTACATCTGTTATAACGATTCGCTGCTGAACAAGTCCAGCGGATCTTGCCGCATCTTATAACTTTCTTTCTGTATGTGAATTTGTCTATCACTAGCATCGGATTTCCAAAGCTTGAAATGATGAATTTCGGAACTGTAAATATAAGAAAAAGCATTGTGACAACTGAGGAGAATGAATTGCGATTGTTGAAGTTGTTATTAGAATCATCATGGTGGTACTCTGCAACTCTATGCTAGCAAATAGAAAGCAACTTTTATAGCCCGTCTTATACAAGCTCTCAGCAGTTCTCTCTTTTTATAGTCAGACTTACTGAATGAGGGATTTAGTGTTATTTTTAGCCCCCACCGCAAAAAGGAGGGGTGTTATAAGTTTGACCATTTTGTGTCTCTTTGTGGCACCGTAGCTCTTAAACGGGTGAACCTTTTTGGATGCGGTTTTTTTATTTGAAAGCAGATGTGGTTCTTGGACAGATATGTATTTTTTTTACAGTACTTGTAATCGGTTTAGCCGTTTTTTTTTTACTTTTTATAGGTTTTTTTGTGTCTAGGTATTTTTAAATTTTAGGTTACTGAAATTCGCTTGTATTTTTAATGCACAGACATGGTTTAGTTAGTAGGACCGAGTATAGGTATTTTAAAACAAAGGTTTATCAAAGGTAATGTGAAAATTTCATTTAGAATTTATATGGCATTAACTTAATGCCTAGTCATTATTCTTTTTTACAACTTCAACATAAGTAATGTATAAAAATAAATTCAAAATATTTATTTTGATATCTAAATACCTAACGTAATAATTCTCAATTGCTCATTCTGTAAATGTAAGTAATGAAGTAACGAGAACATTCCGTACGCACTAAAATAAGCGCCACTCATGCCCATGATATTTATAATTTAATACATCGTAGGCAAATGGTTATGTTCATTCTTAGAGCACAGAACTTGGTCTTTTAGAGTCCAGACTGAGGCCCTACACTTCCTGTTACCAGCTAATGTGCAAATCCAACGTATTTTCGGACCTGTAGTCATATGTTTAGTGTACTTGTAGTGAGCCCATACCAGCATACGGTTTCCTCGATTTGATGTTACAAATACTGGACCTGTGATATAAATATTTTATTAAAATCAGTAGCCGAAAAATCAGGTTCTAATGAAAAAAACAACATAGTAAATATCCCAGATTCTCTGGGAGTCTGGTCTGGCTGGTCCTCATTGTTCCTGGTTCCCTAGATAGGTACAGAGTATCTTAGTTAGGGCAGGCCTAGCGCGCTCCGCACTGTAGGTACGAAGCTACAAGTACATAGCCGGACACCGACGGCGGGTCGCGCGTCTTTCCACGTGCCGCGGCAGAAGAGATAAGAGCTATGCGATAGAAAGAGCGGCGCTCTGTAGGTTAATATGATTGGTAGGTATGCAGCGCTACGCGAGCTGAATTGAAATTTATTGCGTTATAGCAAGAGTTGCTATTTGTTGAAATTTCTTTGCGGAGTGATGCTTCTATCCCTTAGTATTCTATGGTTAGGGCCAGGATCTATGTAGGTATGTGATCGTTGGGCGTATTTAATTATTTATAACAAAAAAAGTAAAGCTAATCTAATGGATACGTAAAACGGCAAAAAATTATAATTTCATAGTTATATAAAAATACCGGCCAAGTGCGAGTCGGACTCGCGCACGAAGGCTTCCGTACCATTATCTATAAAAACAACGTTGGATTTGCCAACGTATTTTCGGACCTGTAGACATATGTTTAGTGTACTTATTATTTTACTTATTAGTGTACTTATTAGGAGCCCATACCAGCATACGGTTTCCTCGAATTGATTTTATAAATACTGGACCTGTAAAATGAATATTTTTTTAAAATCAGTCAATTTTTGGGCAGATATAATGCGACTATCGAAATGTGAAGATATTCTTTTTCGAGATTTTTTATATTTTAGAGTATAGGTATCAAAAGCAAGCGTTCTTAATTTTTCTGTCATAATCATCAGCCCATTACGTTGCCGCTGCTGGGACACGGGCCTTCTCTCATGGAGAGAGTATGGGCCATAATCCACCATGCCAGCCCAGTGAGGGTTGGTGGATGTCGCGTTGCCGTACGTAGGTACGTACGACAACGCGCCACCGTTATATCTTTAGTTTTCTTTGGTTATATGGTGGACATTCCTCCCGCTCGCACTAAGCGTTTAGCTTCCACTTTCATTATGCGTACCGCTAACGAGTGGAATTCTCTGCCGGGGTCAATCATTTTCGATACCTACAATTTAGGAATCTTCAAATCTCGAGCAAATGTAGCACGCTTGCCAAGATAGTACCTGTTTAAGGTACTATCTTGGCAAGCGTGCTACATTGCTTACCATCAGGTGAGATAGTGGTCAAACGCAAGCCAATAATAAATAAAAAAAGATATGCCGGTTTCATCACGATGTTTTCCTTCACCGTTCTTAATTTTTCTACGGTATATAATAATACGTTTTTAAACAGCCATGGTCACTAACGTTAGAATTTGAGAAGGAGTTCTTCGTGATCATGGAGTTTGCTTCAGTGCCGAAAAATCAATCTCTCAAAATAAAATAAAAACATAGTAAATATCAGTTCTATCAGTTCTATGGGAGTCTGGTCTGGCTGGTCCTCATTGTTCCTGGTTCCCTTGATACAGAGACTCTTAGTTAGGGCCCAGGATCTATGTAGGTATGTGGTCGTTGGGCGTATTTAATTATTTATAATAAAAAAATAAAGCTAATCTGATGGATACGTAAAACAGCAAAAAATTCTAAATTCAAAATTATATAAAAATGAGGTTTGAGAAAATCATACTACGTATAACTTTAATGACTTTAATCGGACCTGTAAAGTATTTCTTTATTAGCTTATATTAAGTAGCATATAATTTTAAGTAGCATGTGATAGTCACAAATAATTCCGCTAAATAGTTATTGAGACATAAATCTTAAGTGGAACGGAATAGGTAAGTAATGATGATGACGGCATAAGACTGCAAAATAATAACTTTAAGGTAAACATATCTTCTAGGTGGTAAAACATATCTTCTAGATCGTTTTTCTGAATGTACCATTAGGAACTCGTATAATCAGATATTGTACAAAATTACAGGACTACCAATTGAGGCCCTTTTTTAATTAACCGACTTCAAAAAAGGAGGAGGTTCTCTGTTCGGATGCATTTTTTTTTTTATGTTTTTTACCTCAGAACTCCGTCATTTGTGAACCGATTTGGAAAATTCTTATTGCGTTGGGTTCAGTATAGCTACGAAGTGGTCCCATATAAATTTCATCGATATGTGACTTTGGACTTCGAAGATACATTGAAGTCGGTTTTTGTTTTTTCTAAAAATTAATTATTTTAGTAGCAATTATTAATAATTTTGAACAATATTTACAAAAACTCAAAACAGCTGAGATCTACATAACTTTAAAAGAATGAATCTTTAAAAATATATAACGTACCTATGTAGGTATAATTTTATTATACATATTGGAGAATATTCCGTTGAACCCAATCCTGTAAGTCATGATTGTGTTCGTTTTTAGCAGACAACATTTATTTTATTTATTATTATAATCGATTACAAAATGTGCATCAAACATACAAGTGAACCAACAGACAGACAAGAAAGCGAGTTAGGAGACAGACAAGAAATATTGTAATGAAAAAAGTATACTATACAGTTAGTAATTACAAGTTTTTTTCATTAGAATATTTCTTGTCTGTCTCCTAACTCGCTTTCTTGTCTGTCTGTTGGTTCATTTGTATGTTTGATGCAGATTTTGTAATCGATTTTAAACTAACTTCCCGATGAGCAATGTTTAAAGTTTCAAGTCTAGAGACTTAAAACTTTAAACATTATATGACTATTACATTAATTAAATGAATATATTAGATGACAATATTATTATTTATTTTATACTTATATTAAATATGTATAAGATCCATTTTTATGAGAGATAAAAAATAATGTTCAATAATTACTATAATAATCCATTACTGGATAAGTTGCCGTTGATCCCAATACTGTAGGTTCTTTAACATGAGGTGGATCATGATTGTGTTCATTTTTAGCAGACAATAGTTTATTGTCTATGGTATAAACGACCGCTCTACATTTCTTAGCGTTGCTTGAAGAACAAATCCATCGTGTCTTCATCCCGTTAACCATATTCTTGGAGTATTTGTAGTTACACCATAGCAGCATGGGCCTGCCTCTTTGTGACATTATGAATTGTGCGTCTTGTGCTGTAAAAAAAGATTTTTATTAAGAACTTAGAACAAAGTACTGCTTGGCTTATGGATTTACTTAAAGCTTAAAAGCTCCAGCTCCAGTTGGCAGGGTTAGATGCTCAGTAATAATAATTCTCCGTTGAATTGCAATGCTGAAAGTATATTTGTAAAAAATAATCTGTGATAATATTGTTACTTTATTATTATGTCGCTCTTTCTCACGGGTTATACACCCGGTCCTTTGGAAGGCTTGCGCAGGGACATGAATCCAACACGTAGAGGCCTCTTAGAGCATTTAGTTTAGATATGTAATAGGCAACACTTATCGGGAACTGTCTAGTTACAATCAAAGACAGCCCCCGATAAGTGCGAAGACTATTATTGGAGATATGGTAGTTAGGTACTTATGATTGGGCTATTGAGGTGAATTTTTAATGGATGAAAACCGGTCTATGATATGAGACTTTGGCACCTGCCAGTTACATTATTTACTATTACAAGTACTGTAAAAAAAAACGTTTTGAAATATATACATAATAGAAAGTAGCTCTTGTATTTTTTAGTGGTTCTTTAATAACCATTACTTAAAATTTACTATTTTAACTACATACTTACAAAGAGAACCCAGTGGGTTGGTTAATGAGGTATGACCCATATTTCATTAAACTTTCATCCGACGATGACGCCTCGCTGCTGCGCGACCACTCGTTGTCCACGGGTTGCTATCGCGCGGTTGGCGAGTTGACGGCGCGGCGTCAACGAGGTGAATGACTTGAATTTTCGACACGAGCAACTCGCGGGCGGCGCGCGGTTCACTCGGGACCCGCGCTTTGTCAACCCGCAGTCATCGCACAGCAAGCGTACGGGCGGCGGGTTGTCACCGAGTAGGTGACGTTACGGAGAAGATAAGTGAGTGTATATGGAATTACGTTAAATATAAAGAATTCCTACCGCTCGAGACGAGGCGGCGCTAATCGAGTGCCAGGTTGACAAATCAAATGCCCTAATGCCCTCATTAACCATCTTAACATCCGTGTTGAAGTATACGAGCACAGCGGCGGAGCATTTTGACATCCCCGATGGTCTCCTGTTGCATTGCCATCGCACTACGAACTTGTTCGTCCGGTGTCTTGAGTACTTGTGATCTCCGAGTAAGAGCAACGGCTTTTCGATATTTTTCCGAAATGTATATATTCAGTTCATACTCGATAGTCTCTATTAAGATGTACACGTTGAGAACGTCGTTAACAAAGCGTTTAAGATGTTTGGCTTTGGCATGAGGTCGTACGGTAACTTCAAAAGACACTAAGTGGAGGAAATTACCTCTACCTATACAACGTTTATGATAGTATGTATATAGACCCGAAGTTGGGCTATTCTGACCGAGCATACGATTAACTTGACGTGTACAAAGGTTGGATATAGCATATTCGAAATCCCCATACAAAAGTAAAATTATTTTTATCGCAGAAATTTGCAACAACCCTAACTTGAATCAGTGTTAACTATTATTGCGTCTCCTGGCTAGCTGCTAGGCACAAAGCATACGCTTCTATCGCGCTATGCCATAAATTAAAAGTTAAAAGTCCACTTAGGATCTTACGCATTTAATAAGTTAAGTAAGATATCATGAAAGTTTTTACAGGATCAACAATCGAAAAGGAAGAGAAAAGTTATGAAAGATTAGGTACATTTTTAACGTTCTCCTCGGTTGGCAGTAGCTAGGAATACGGCCTATCGTTGACTCGGTTTTATCATTGCATAATCACCACGTAAACATACATGTATCATTGTAAATAAATCATTGTATTGTTTTCACAAATAAATGTTGACAACAATAGGTTTTGCTGTCAGTTTTGCTACAGTCACTGCCATAATTGACGGATAACCGATACAGTTTAACGCAAAGATAAAAAGGTTTTATCACGTTGCGTGAATTTGAATGATGAATATCTGGGGTACGTTTAGGCAAGCCAGTCGTATAAATTTTAGCTGGACAAAATTATTTATACGGAGCTCATGAAACGGCGTCATAGCTTTATTTTTTTCAATAGACAGGTACAGCGTAACCAGATCAATAAGTACGGTTTTTGCTACCGATCATCATCTGACTGTTCACCGTACTACATCATTCATACTTCAGCTTTGACCGTGCTTTTTGCCTTGTAAAGTATTTTTGACACAGCGCTTGATGTAATATCTCTCTAGGCCTGATAAATTTATTAGTATAGATACTCTGTATACACTTATTCTTTATTTCGTACTAGCTTGTACCCCCGACTTCTGTTAAAGCATGCAACCTCCGGAGTTGAAATGCAAACTTTTTTGATGTTACAATATGCGTCCATTTTAAAAACAAGATTGATATTTTAAAGCTGTCTTGTCCGAGTTGTCAATAAAAAAAATGTATTACTTCAAGGAAATTGTTTGCATGTATTTGAAATGTTAATTTGTTCATTAAATCATGAGGAATTACAACCCGTAAGTACTTCGTCCACGTAGAATTCGGTTTGTAGCTGTTTCCTGGGGAACTGTTCGTATTTTCGGGATAAAAAGTATGTCCTTCGTTTAGTTTAAATTTTAGCCAGTAATTTTCACATCTTGGACACTCTAAACGGGCTATTTGATATTTATCTAGTGTAAGTTTTATCCAAGTTGGCTGTCCTAAACGCACTCCTGGATATTGTGATTTTGTTGACTTTTAATTGAATGTGTGACGGCATTTTGTCAATCACGCGTCTGTCAGCGTCCGGATAGCGACCATACGTAATGATAGGCCTACGTCATCCATACTAAATAAAGACAACTACAAACAGAAGTAACAACTTTTATGGCGGACGTAATTAATTGCCTAAATAGTTAATTATTAGGAGCTTTTATTTATCTTACAATGTTTGGGTCAAATCTTACAAGTTGAATCAGAACCACTTCCTCTTATCCTACGGACTTGAAATTTTGCATACTTGGCAAAGTCCGATGACAATGCATTATTATGGTGTCAGCCAGCTGATCTGATGATGGAAACGGAAGGTGGGTAGTGGAACTCCTTGATGCTTACCACCTCAAAAATAGGCACATTATTTATTGGTGGCTCTTCTGTTGTTAACTGTTCTCATAATATGAGAGCAAAGGTCATTGACCTTGTCACAAAACAGCTGTTACATGGTTATCACGTTGTGGTTTTTACATTTCGCGGAAAAAAATTTACGAGAACTTTTCATGAATGAAAAACTGCGAAATTTCAAAACTCGTAGAACTAACATTGTTCGCCGTGACGTGCAGAATTTGCACCCTTTGGGCTTATACACATATTATGATACAAATTGTATAAAATACTGGTACGCTCTTAACTAGAATAGGTACGCTATCCCCATATGGTACCCTTGTTACAAGAAGTACTTTTCGCAGTCAAGAGAGGTCAATCTTCGCGTTATGACCTTTAAATAAATAAATAAAAATAATTTATTGCTGGTGCAAAGAAACTCATAATATTGTTAAAAATGGAAACAAAAATAACAATAAGAACGCTGCACAATAGTGCCGCGTTAAAAAATTACACGGCACTATTGTGCAGCGTTCTTTTAAATGTTTCCGTAACTATTCTACTTGTCCCAACTTACTCACCAAATATAAACTCTTATTCCTTGATTCCCGACGTAAATACTTACAAACTATAATTACTTACTTATATCCTAAGTCCCCACAGAGGGCAGACAAAAAGTTTTGCCATTCATATCTGTCTTGAGCCGCTTCACTTCACTTCAGGTCAGTCAATCCAATCCAGAGCTTGTCTGGGGATGTGATCCACGTTACTACGCAAGGTGTGACTGATCCAGCTCCATTTGCGACGCCAGCTTTGCAATTGGACAGATTCTTCATAGCACTGTTTCCAGAGGTCTATATTGGCGATTTGGTCAGGAAATAGTGCTACGTTGTCCTCAGCACCGGTAAAAGATGCGTTATCGAGAGGAATCTAAATAGATAATGCTAAGTGAAGCGGCCTTTTATATATCCACTGCGGGATGCGGTATGCGCCTTAAGGCTTAAAGCGTTAATTAGTTATATAATTATTTTAAAGTGGACTATATTGGTTCTCTACATAATCGTTAGGTACACTAGTTACTTTCATGGTATTTCGGCAGAGAACCGCTTAGATATAGAAAATTGGACACCACAAAGCTCTTTTCTCTTGTGTCGCTCCTGTGGGACGTCCCGTTTGATCATGAAGTCCTGAATCTTGCCTTCAGGCCGAGATCGCGGTAAGCACTCGCTGCGGTGCAGATGGTTCACTTGCACCTCACGGTTGTGGCAATCAGTGCGAATTGCACTCTGGAAGACTTGTCTAACTCCTCAGATTTATGTCTGGTCACGGTTAAGTTGTTTCTACTACTGCTGTGACGAGATGCGTGGCCGGGATTATAATAGAAGAGGGACAAGGAAAGGAAATCACCTAAATTACCATGTAAGAAAGGGAAAGCCTATCATATTAAAGTTGCATTGAATGCAAATATGGCTGTAACACTAAGGGAATATGGGTTGATTAGGTAGATGGATATTTTATATACCTATGTAATGTATCAGGGCCCAAATTTCGTAAACAAATTATTAGTCAATCATAATTTAATAAATTCAAAATAATATCAAAATACTCGCTTTTGTTTCTGATTACTAAATTTTTTTACATTTCTTTAACGCTCGATGACAACTGAGTCAATTACTATTGACAAAAAATGTAGGTAAACTGAATTAGCCCCTTGCATTGTTTACTAAGTATATCTTACCTATTACCTATCTAACGTGAAAACGCATGACAAAAATACTGTTCCACTCGAGAGTACGAACAGGTACATATAAACTTAATCATAATAATAGTAATTTATTGATATAAAAAGAATTACACGTTACTAAATATAATCCATAATATCCATAAATGTAATCTAATAATAAATATGAATTTAATCGTTAACCCCGACGCAAAAAGGAGGCGTGTTATAAGGTTTACCACTACGTGTGTCTGTCTGTGGCACCGTATCCCTTAAATGGGTGAACCGATTTGGATGCGGTTTTATTATATGTTTTTTTTTATATTGGTTTGTTTTTATCAAAATCGGTGTTAACGCGGTTAGCAAAAATAGCGAAAGTACATACAATTTTGGTTGATGCAAAAATTCGAATGGACGACAATTGAACTGCGTAGGAGTAATTAGGCTAGAGAAGAGGCAGTTCAAGATAAGGAAGGATTGCACAGTACCTTTATCTTCGATGATGATGAGAGCGATCCTTGTAAGAGATGTATTATATCCAAATCACAGTGGGTTCACGCACAGTTTTGAGTTTTCGCGACGAGAGCGGGGCGGACAGCGGTTGTCGCCATGCAAATCTTCAAACATTGTACTCAACACTCGCGTTAAGAGGCAGCACTGTCGTGAGGTGCGTGCAGCGTTCTCGCTCATACGTACGCGAGTGGACTTGTGCAGGAGCGGGATAAAAGATAGGGAAGTAGTTGTACCAACCAAACGTTCTGATTTACGAAGAATATTACAAGTAGGTATTGAATCAGCGCAATCAATCGGTTTAGCCGTTTATTACTTTTTATAGGATTTTTGTGTCGGGCGTTTTTTATTTGAATTATTCCAATTTTATTATCCTTATTTTATGGTACGAGTATATAACTAGGATAATAAAATATAGTTTTTGGTATAATTTTATTTTATTATCCTAATTATAGGTAGACAGAGTCGGGGGTATTTAAAAGCAATTAAAATTTAATAAAATAATACATATAAACTAAATTTAAAACAACATCTGCATGTTACATGTATGTTTGTGTATAAAATATATATTCGTAAACACACAACTGATGTTGATGACGTCCGTTCACAATCTTTTGTCAGATTACAACTTTGCTAGATTTAATACAAACTAGAGGCATTTATATACTTTTTTTCGTGATTGGGTGACGAGACCAGCAGGTCGTTTACCAGATGGTAAGCATATCATTTGCAGCACCAAGAATATTGCTATGCAAAATCCTCAGCGGCACTGCACCGCGCTCGTCACGCTAACTATAGGCTCCGTAGGCAATAATACGAGACTTAAGAGCTATCCAGTGAAAAAAAAGTTTCACGACTTTTCTCGCTGGCTGTACTATCTTGCACAGTACAGTAAAGATGGAAAACATCATAAATTAAATTGCATGTAGACCCTAGCGTCGTCTCATCTTCCCGCGACTCAAAATAAGGCTGGCAGCCGCTGAAGGAGCGGAGAACCTCAAAAGGCGCAATTATAGTAGCCTAGATATTGCCTACATATTAAAAAAAAACCTTTTGAGGTCAATACGCTAGGACCGTGGGCACCGGGAGCGCATAAAGTTTTCAAAGATGCTGCAAAACTTCTTGTCGAAGCAACGCGTGATCAAAATGCTAGCCTATATTTTGGCCAAAGGATAAGCATTGCCATTCAAGTGGCAAGGCTGCCAGCATTTTGGTAACGTTGCCCACTGGTAGTAGGTTTTTAGATAAGATTAAATAAGTTTAGATAGATAACGCTATTTAATTTAATCTGTTTGTTTAGGTGTGTATGAATAGCATTCTATATGTTTAGCATTCGTTCAAAAATTATTTCAAATTATCAGATGGAACGTAGTTAGGCAGGTGAATATGAGCGTTCTTAGTCTTCATAACTTTGTCATCTATGGTGGTCACCGTGGCCAGACATTTGCGAGACTTGGAGCAAATCCACCTGACCTTTGTACCGTTGCGGTGCACGTTGGTCCGTTGTCGGGTGTAGGTGTAGTTACCTAGGACAAGCATTAGCTTGCCGACGCGAGAGACTGTGAAGCATGGAGCTGAAAACATAACATATCAAATGTATAACTAGCAATATAATAATATTATTATAACATATTTTGTTAACGGAAGAAATTTACAATTGTCACAAAAAAAATAATCTATTAATAAGATACTAAACTATGTACAACTAGAAATTTATATACAAGTGGTGACCATGCGGCAAGGTGCAAAGTACGCTGGCTGCATTCCCGCGTTGAATAGCTAAAGCTAATCTTTGAGCCAGGAATGAGCCAGCCCTTTTGTCACCTGCAGCTTCGTCAAGACGTGGGCAATTTTTTTTATATAAATGTTTGGTGCCCCCATGGACCAAAGGTTTTATATATATATATTTTTTAATATAATATATAAGTAATAATATAAAATATAATATAGTGTATAATATATATAAATATATATATTGTTGTCACATATATTGTTGATGACGCCAAAAGGAGGGCTGTTATTAGTTTGACCACTATGTGTGTCTGTCTGTGGCACCGTAGCCACCCGTAAACGGGTGAACCAATTTTGATGCGGTTTTTATTTGAAAGCAGGTTTTATCAAAATCGGTTCAGCCGTCGGTACTTTTAATAGTTTTTTTGTGTCGGGGGTTTTTTTTTATTTTATTTTTTATTGAAATTTGTTATTGATGCGTGCGTCATGCCAAAGTACTTGGCTGTATTTTCGCAAGGTATCGCTTTATTGTTTATTAACACCGGATGATAGCTTGGGGTTCGTACAATCTACGTGAATAGATTTTGATTCAGTTTGATTTTCCATTTTTCGTCCAATCAGTATTTGATTGGACGAAAACGATTGGACGGTGTTGATGTTTTTTTAACCTATTGCGGGTGCAACCACGAATTATCGCAGGTGCAACGAGTCTAACTTAAATCAACATAAAGGTCATTATAATCATATACCTATATAAAATAATTATGAGATCAAACAATGAATATCACAAATTAGTTCTTTGTCATTTAAGTTAATCATTTCTTTCCAAATACGTCAAAATTCATCGAAAATTCTATTAACATATTATTGCCATCAATCTTTTTCTCTGGCACATCTCATCTATATCGTTCTGGCACACATAGCACATAGCGATATAGTGTAACTTTTTTGCCGGACTTACAGAGCAGCTGTACAAGTAAGTACGAACCAGCACAAATATCGTTTGGCGAGAAAGCAGTGACAGCACCAGTTTTAGGGCATGGTTCTGCTGGTAACCTCGAAGGTTCAAGAGACGTTGTCGGAGCTTTATCATCAAAAGATTGATCTGAGTCGGTGTAAACATTTTCTCATATATGGCATGAAGGATTCTCTCTGATCCGATACTGATGGCACGGATACACCAGGACACAGAGTTTAATTGTTTACTGAACGTAGAAGAGGTTCTGAATCTTCATGGTCCCTCATCTTCATTTTTTTTACAACTTTCACTGCTTTATTTGGAGTTTCCGGCAAATTACGTTTCACTCTTGCCACTGCCTTTCTCAATGTGCGAGGACTGCTGTATTTAGCGCCTGTTTTTTTTTAAGTTTTCTTCTTTACGCCGTTTTCTAGTCGCTCGCATTCTTTCTCTTGATCTGAAACTAGCCAATATTTTCAATTCTTCATCTGTCTCCATTTTCTTTTTGATTACTTCTCTTCGCTTTGAATCACGGGCCCTTTCTCGACAGAGATGGTCTGCATGAAGGTCGGCATTTTCTTTTAATTTTCTCCTGTATTTCTGTGAAGCAGTCTCTTTCATCATTTTTGCCAGCTTGTCTATAAAATAAAGCGGAATATTAACATAAATATATATTAAATGTAAATAACTGTAATACACTGCATATATTATCGTCCATGGCCTAATTAATTAGTAAAATATTACACCCTAATCTTTAGAATCAAAAATGTTGCACCCTCTATCCTAAACTCGCCGTCGCGGGTGGAACCAATTTCAGTCAACGTTAACAACATACTCCTTCTCCTTATTACGATTGATTTAAATGTCGCTTTGATGTCTTATTACTATTACAAAGTTCCAAAACGTTAGCACTATTCTCTTTGAATAATTAAAAAAATCAAAAACGCGACTGCAAAAAAAAACAAATTTAAAAGTAATGCACCAATTTATTATTCCCATTTTTTAAACATAACTTTTATATTTCTTTTGTAATCGCATTTTAATTTAGTTATCCTTTAGTTCGATACCCTACTCGGTAGGTTTTGTTATTTTTTTATTTAAATCGAAAGTCGCACGATCTCCCAATGAGCCACACTCGCTCGAGGTTTTAACTCAGAGGCACGTTGGGGTCGCAGACGTTGGGGAACATTTTCAAATGAAAATAGCAGGTTAATCGTATAATTAGTGGTTTTAGTCGTTTGTGAGTTGGAATGGGGGATCCTTAGAGGGATGATCATGAGATTTCACAATCTTCACGACATATTCGTCTATGGTGGTCACCGTCGCCAGGCATTTGCGACTCTTGGAGCAAATCCACCTGATCTTAGGACCGTTAATTTTTTGTCGGGTATAGGTGTAGTTATCTAGGACCAGCATTGGCTTGCCGTGTCGAGACTTTGCGAAGATTGGAACTGAAACATAATTTTACATTAATGAGTTTAGCAATGTCTATGAGTCTTACCAACCAATAATTATTACAACAATTTACTGGTGATAGGTTTCTCGTATGCGAGAAGCCGTCTGGGTGGGTACCACCGCTTTGCCAGTTATTCTGCGCCAAGCAGTAGTGCGCAAGCATTATCCTGCGTTCCGGTTTGAAGAGTATTGAAGCCAGCGAAATTACTGAGCATTGTGAGACTTAGGAGCTAATTGTCTCAGGATGAAGAGCGCAGTGCCGCACCGGATTATGCAAAACAAAAGTTCTTGGTGGTGCTGCAATTCGTCAATCAGTTACATTAAAAATGGAGTAGTAGATTATTTAAGAGTGTTTTATTGCAAATTAAATATGTAGTAATAACACTAGATAGTATAGATTATTAATTATATTGAATAACTTCACCTTAAAAATAGTCGAATAAAAATGCTACTACGATAACACGCTATAAGCAGAAAAAAATATATTATAGTTATACCTACTGATCAAACAAAAAAAGAATCATCAAAATCAATTCATAACTGACGGAGTAATCGACCGGATCGGATCGGAGATCGGAGTACATACATACAAAAAAAACCGTCAAATTGAGAACCTCCTCCTTTTTTGAAGTCAGCTAAAAATAACTTTTATTAACGAATTGTTGAAGTGATAAAGAGGATAAAAAAATTTGGTCACTTGAACACGGGGCTCGAAAGCCCAGTGGTTCTGGCGTCTAATCGGTATTTCGAAGACACGTGGATCGAAACCGCGCACGAGTTTCATCATTCTGCTTCTTTCTGAGTATTTACAAACTTATAACAAGCTCATCGTCACTCACAACCAGCAAACTCACTACCAATCTCAGTTTTGACCATCTTCTTCTCTCTTCTACTTCTCTTACTATTCAACTGTGGAGGATGATTGTGTCCATGGATAACTCTGACAACCACATCATGTTCCGTGATCACAGCTGCAAGGCACTTCTTTCTCCAGTGCAAGCTGCATCGCCACCGGATCCGCGATGAACCATGGCTCTTGTGCACGGAGTACTTGAAGCTAGCCAGTATGAGCATACGATTGCCGAAGTTTGAGGTATGGAAAACTGGAGCTGAAAACAGTATGAGTACATTAGATTAGATTAGATAACGCTTTATTGTTACACAACAACAAGAAATAAATTACAAAACTATACTTAAAGCTAAAGTGTTACAATGGGCGGTCTTATCGCTTATAGCGATCTCTTCCAGACAACCTTTCGATGGAGAGAACTCAAAGAAACTGTAAGGGACGGCGGTGTTGTGTATAAACAAACTAACCAGTATGAGCATAAAGTAATAATATCATATACAGTCTATATAATCGTAATAATATAATAAATAAATAAATTAGAGTATGAGTAATTAAAAAATACGGTCCCGTATCCTAAAAGTGCCCTTACGATCGAACTTTCCTGTCGTTCATCTGAGCTTTGGCTCAAGATAGCAGATAAAGCGGCAGATCCTAAGCAATTAACAGGCATGGACAGCCATCTGTATTTGACCGTTTCTCTGGATTTTTTTGACCGATTCTGATTTTATTTGTTTATCAGTTTACTTAATAGCTCTTACAAAAAATCTATTTGAACTTAAGATTACACTTACAGCCAAATATAAATTAACATGATTTGTCTTATCAATGTTCATGTATATTTGCATTAAACATTCAGCTTATCAATATTGTCTTAAAGAGAACCTGCAAAGGTTAGTCATTAAGAAAAGTGGTAGATAGTTATAGATATAGGTACGTCTACTTAATAATAAAGGAGTTGAAATAAATACAATAAAACTCCAAATCCAAACATTGTAATACGGGAACATATACGCATACACGTATCTTTAATTAATAAAAAATATTACTTCTCCGAATAAATTATCAAGTATCGTTCTAATCAGCCAATACGTTTCCACTACGTTACACTACACTACAGAAGACTTAATAGTACAGGTACAGGTACAGAATCATGACTCCGCAAATACATTTATATAAATAAACTAGCTGACCCGGCAAACGTTGTTTTGCCATATAAATTAAAAAAAATGTTAAGGGTGAACAACCCTTATCACTTAGGGGTATGAAAAATAGATAGTAGCCGATTCTCAGACCTACTGAATATGCATATAAAATTTGGTAAAATCAGTAAAGCCGTTTCGGAGGAGTAACTAACATTGTGACACGAGAATTTTATATATATGATGATGATGATGATGATGATGATAACGCCCAACGACCACATACAGAAACCCAGGCTCCTAACTAGGATTCCCTGTATCTAGGGAACTAGGAACTATGAGGACCATGGTCCCACATCACCCAGACACGAGACAAATGCTTTTTTTGTGTTCAAGCGCGGGAATCGAACCCGCAACCTCAGTAGTGTATGAGATTTGAGCCAACCTGCCCAACCACTACACCACAGAAGCTATCAATGTCAATATAAATAACGACGAAAGGACGAACAATCTCGCGTCATCGAGTTTTATTTAGCCCATTCGGGTTATCTAAAATTTATGTATGTGGTGGTATTTTTTTTATTTTTTATGGAAATGGTAATCTTTTTTTGAAGTTTACCATTCCGTCAAATAATTTGTTACTGGTTACACAATTACACATACGCACGTACGCACGTTTACGCACGTTTCATGAGACTAAGTACATTTTTTTGTGACACCCTGTGTAAAGGGATATTTCAAACAAATATAACAATATTTAAAAAGGTCCCATCCATATAGCAAGTCCAACGCGCATCAATTTTTTTTTAGAGAAAATATTAAATATTAATTGTTTCCAATCTGGTCCGTAGAACGCACGAGTTTATTGGAATTGGAATTGGAATGGAGTTATTCATTGGAATGTAGTTAGCATCTACGACGATGTTGAAGACCACGATGGCTCTCTCTTAAGCTTCACTTTGGCCTTAGATATTGGCGGGGGGTGGTTGTGACCGTTCACCACTCTTTTGATCTTATCCTGGATCGTGATGACGGCAGCACGACACTTCTCTTTTTTCACCATGGAACATCTCCATCGACACCAAGTTCCTTGACGCTTGTGAGTGGAGAACCTATATTTGGCTAGGGTTAGCATACGGTTACCGTATTTCGAGGTGATATACTCGGCATCTAAAACAAATATATTTGTAATGAAAATTACTGTAGTAGGTATTTAATTATGTGTAATAATTCACTAATTATTAATAATAATTACGGGGTGACCTTTTTTTTACAAAATATAGGCCTACGTTTGACAACCATCTCGCCTGATGTTAAGCGACGATGTGGCCGAAGATGGAGCAAGTAGATCTAAAAGATACCTATTCACTCTGGCCTTGAAGATACCCAGATTGTAGTTATCAGGAAACAGAAAAGACGGCAATGAGTTCCATTCCTTAGCAGTACGCACTATAAATGTGGAACCAAAACGCTTTGTACGAATTGGCGGAATGTCTACTAAATAAGGGTGATATTTGGCCGATCTTCTACTCGTTCTGTGATGGAAGGGGGAGGGTGGAATTAGGTCGTGAAGCTCCTTCACGTTTAAGTTGGAGTACCCCAACTATTGTTTCAGCCACATCCGGTGGTCTTTTCAAGGCGAGTGCGGAACGCTTGCGAACGCGTTGCGCCTCACACGACTACTCCAACTTAAAAACGTGTGTCACCCGTAAATTATTATTAATAATGTGTCCAAACTACGTTAATTTTCATAATAAAAATGCACTAATTAATTATTAATAATACAATACCTAATTGTAGTCTTTTGCGAAATTTTGCCTTGGGAAGTACCTCACCTTTGCCAGATATTGAACCGCCAAGCAGTAGTGTGTAAACGTTAATGTGTGTCTGGTTTGAAGTGCAATAGTGCATTTTATTATTATGCAATAGTATATTTTACTGGTGGTAGGTTTCCGGTATACGAGAGGCCGTCTTGGTGGGTACCACTGCTTTGCCAGTTATTCAGCCGCCAAGCAGTAGAGCGCAAGCATTACTGTGTTCCGGTTTGAAGGGCATTGTAGCCAGCGAAATTACTGGGCATTATGAGACTCGATAGCTAATTGACTCAGGGTGACTAGCGCAGTGCAGCGAGCGCAGGATTTTGCAAAACCAAGTTCTGGGAGATGCTGTTATTGTTATGGGCTTGGCGTATTGCTTACCATCTGGCAAACGACCAGCTAGTCTCGTCATTCAGTTACATAAAAAAAATTAAGGATATACTGGGCATTATGAGACATAAGAGCCATTGTCTCAGGGTGGCCGGCCTGGTGTAGCGCCACGCAAGATTTTGTAAAATATGCAGCAACTGCAAACAGATGAACAATCTGCTCGTCTGGGCGCTCAGTTATCTGACATTAACTCATTTGGAACAAGCATTTTTGCAGGTTAAAGCGATAAAGCTAAAGAAAAAAGATTCTAACATCTTAATAAACAATTTATATATTTAATAAAATGATAATAATTAAATTCAATTTATTTAACCAAAACCATTTCTACTTCCACTTCCATTTTTCCATTTCCACTTCTGGAGACGAGCCAGGAAAAATGTTGACGTGTTGGATAGAAAACAAAGTAAAGGTCTAAGCACACATGCTATTATTAGCATCGGCGATCGGCCTTTGCGATTGGGGTACCAAAATCGTGCGATCGCGAGTAATTGTAGCATTAATCGCTGTAACTGGCTTTGAAAATTGGGTGAAGAACGTACAGTCGCTGCGTCTAGCGTCGGAAAAGTCATCGATAATCCTAATAAATAAATAAAAATTTATAATACATTTACCAAGTTTCGCCTCTGGAGGCCTACTCCGAGTTGCTTTCGTTCGTTCGTTCGTGCGGACTAAAAGAGACACTCTTGTGCTTGTTGCATAGCGTTGTCCCTATCATCCGACACAACGAAGATCGTTATTACTTTTTCAGAGTAAGGCCCTGTAGCGCCGAAATACTATTTCCCTAGGGCCAAAACTCGGGAACCAGGAACATCTCCAATGTAGGGGACATTGGAGATGTTTAATGGAACATCGATGACGCGCGGTCCAGATTTGATCACTTGATGTGATTTGATTTAAACCTAATGGGTTGTCCATATTTATAACAATACATAACTAATAACAAAATATTAATAGTTCCATGAGTATAACTACGACGAACATAAAGACGGTGCCATTTTGACACGCTTTGCTTTGGCCTAAGTTGTTGGCGGCGGGTGATTGTGACCGTTCACAACTTTTTTGACCATGTCTTTGACCGTAATGACAGCAGCACGACATTTTCTTCTCTGTAAAGAACACCTCCATCGACACCAAAGTCCTCGTTGCTGGTGAACTGAGTACTTAAAGTTAGATAGGGTCAGCATACGGTTCCCGCGGCATGAGATGACGTATTTGGCATCTAAAACAGAAATTGGTTTCGTAATATATAACCTAGGGTATTTTATTTCATTATCTAATAAAGCTCGTTTCACCAATATTTTTATCATCCGGATTTCGCAAGTCTCTCCCATATATTCTACTGTCTTATCGTGTTCAGTAGGTAACTTAATATGGTAAACTACACTTAACTCTCGCTGTTTTTGAGGTCTTTGAACCCTTTGTTATTATACCTGTATCAGTTATAGTGACACCCATGAAGGCAGAATAGCTGACGTGGTCGTGAACCGCCTTACAGTAAGACGGGGAACGTTGAGCTAGTGCAAAGGGTTGACGTTGATTAAAAACTACATTCTTTACGAAAATAGATTTTAATTCTGTTTTAACTTACTGCTCTGAAACAAGCATTATCTTCATCTTGAATGAATAAAAACCCGGACAGAATCTCGCTAAGCAACAACTGAAACAGCAAAGGCGGTGGCGTCATGTTGTGTGAGTGGACGGACGGCCGATGTCAAGTCGATGCATGTGACGGCCGATCGGCATAGCATGATGTGAATGTGTGCGTGACGCTTATGTACGAACGAGTGGACAGGCATAGCTTGAATGTTTCACTTTTGAATTTCGCGACGAAGCGTCCGCCTTTTTTTATTCGTTCAAGATTTTCACATAATGGTGACATTATGTGAAGTACGGTCCAGGTAGATAGTGATGGAGAGAACACGCGGATTTTTTATAATTGCACAAGCAAGGCGGTACGTGGTTATGATTGTTCACAAATCTCACAATAATATTGTCCACAGTGTGTAAAGCAGCTTTACAATCTTTATGTCTCTGCGACGTGCAGTACCAACGGACTTTGGACCCTTTGTAAGTTTGGATAGAGTACTTGTAGTTTCCTAGGATCATCAGGCGCTTTCCACTACGTGAGGTAACAAAATCTGGAACTGAGAAAGGCCTAAGATTAAGTTTTAGAGCTCCAAAGAATACAAGTTGTTATTCAAGTAATTTAAACAGTCATGATCCAATTATTCGCGCGTCTTCGGGATACCGTTTTGACAATGACAATTGATATTGACAACAGTTGACGTAACATTGTCGTAAAAAAGATCTATGTATGTCGCCCGAGTTTGACAGCCAAATGGTTGAGGCGTCGCGTCGGTATGGTATTCCGAAGACGCATAGTTCGAAACAACATTTTTTCTATTTTAATATTTTAAATCTTCGGCAATCTTTTCGACAATCATCAAATATTATATTATATACCTACGTGAAATAGCAATAACGCTAAAATAGGATTTAAATACACAGAATAATTAATAGTACCAGCCCACTAGTACGTAACGGTAAACAATAAGTTCCACACATCTCTAATACTCTATTATGCAGGAGAGAAAATAAAATACATACGTTTTTTTGTGTTAATATAGGTATTATTATATATATATTATTATATTATACATTTTAATGGTGCTATACATACATTAATAACTCTTAAACTTACTTATAATAAATTATGGAATATTTTTCTAAATCATAATGTGGGGTATTTATGAATCTAAGTGATGAGACGAAAAAGTCGTTCGCCTGATGGTAAGCGCCACCCCTGCCCATTAAAATTGCAGTGCCAACCAGAACTTTTAATTCACTTTTAAAGCACTGCGAATACCACGGCATTGCGCTCATCAACCCGAGACTTTCGATATTAAGTCTCATATGCCCAGTAATTTCGCTGACTACAATGCCCTTCAAACCGGAACATAGTAATGCTTGCGCACTACTGCTTGATGGCAGTAGAATAACTGGCAATGCTGTGGCAACCCAGACGGCCTCCCGCATACAAGGGACCTACCACGAGTAAAAGGCACAAAATTCTTCAACGAAAATGATGATGTGCACACGAAACCTTCTTATAATTGCATAAACAGGGCGGCATGTGATTATGAACATTAACAAATTTTACTATAACATCGTTAATTGTATGTAGAGACGCACTGCAGTGCTTATGCCGTTGTGAAGTGCAGTACCACCGGACCTTAAGCCCGGACTCGCATTGACTAGAGTATTTATAGTTGGCTAGGATCATGAGGCGCTTTCCACTGCGAGAGGTGACGAAATCTGGAACTAAGAAAGAACAAAAGTCAAAAGAAATTTACACAAAAAATGCGCTTTTAAAGGTCATATACCCAAAATAAAAATCGATCAAAGTACGTTAAAAATTGAAAATAAGGTATCATAAAAAAGGTAAGCATGTCTACCCATTTCTTTTCCATACTCAAATTGAAGACCGGGCCCAGAAAAGAAATGCGAAAACTGACTCCACCAGTGCTAGGGGCTAGTATAAATATCTCTTATAAGCCCGAATATCGTATCAATTGCCTCTGTAGTCTCTACAAAAATGGGTATAATGCGACCATAATACTAGTCAGAAAGTATTCCCAAATGTCCGAACCATAGTGACTATGATGTCCACTAAGCTTACGCAATCATAGTCTTATAAGACTTAATAAAATGAATATCGATTTTCGTACCGATACTTATAAGTATCGATACGAAAATCAATATTTTCAAAGCAAAACAACACTTTCTTTTTTATGTCTTTGTTTTAGTTTAAACATTTCTGTATGTGATATTATTTTTACCTGTGTAATAATATTTTTGTTTTTAAAAAATATTTTGTATATATAGTATGTATAGTTATATGTTTATTATAATAAATAGCGTATTTAAATATTCACTCATATACACTCGAGAGCAATGAATCTGGGTCACTTAAAGAATCCTAAAAATCTCGGAAACTAAAAATGCTAGGTTAATGCAATAAATTGTATTTAATAGACAATGTAATACTCCTTAAATGAAGGTATTAAAACTTCTTAGTTATTGTAAAGTTATATCATAAAAAAATCAAATTTGAAAAAGGGCCACTTTCGAAGATGGAACTACGAAATTACAGCATTTGGTTTTGCTTTTGTTTGTAATCTGTCATTTATGTGGGTACATAAACCATGTTGATAGTGCTCTATATTAATTATTCAAGCTGAAATTATGTCGCTTACGCCTGAAGAATGCACCAGAATACTTACAATGCTGGAAACCGGCCGGAGTCAGCGCGATACAGCCAGGACTGTCGGTGTGTCGCTGTCAACAGTACAAAGAGTTCTCCGACGTTACGAAGAAACTGGTTCTAACCTACGCAGACCAGGAACGGGCAGAACCAGGTGTACCACAGCACGAGAAGACCGATACTTGGTGAACACCATGCTTCGAAATCGCTTTCTCACAGGAACTGAACTCACCAATCAGTTTCGACGCCTCGGAGGAAGTAACCCAAGTGCATGGACAGTAAGACGTCGGCTTGCTGAATCTAACTTAAAACCCCTTAGACCTGCAAACGGCCCTAAACTGGAGCGTGGGCATCGTATTTCGAGACTAAGATATGCCCAGAGCCACGTAAATTGGAGTATTGAAGATTGGTCAAAAGTTATGTTCTCCGACGAATCAAAATTTATGCTCTACAAGCACGATGGAAGACACAGAGTGTATCGAAGACCAGGGGAAAGATTCAAGCAAGCATGCATCGAAGAAAAAGTAGCCTACGGTGGTGGGTCTGTACTTGTGTGGGCCGGAATTTCTTCTGAAAGTCGCACAGAGCTGGTGATCATAGAAAACGGCTCTTTAACTAGCGTAAGATATGTGGAAGAAATCCTCAATGATCACGTTGGTCCATTTATGGTCAATTTAGGTGAGGATGCTATATTTATGCATGACAATGCCCGACCTCATACAGGTAGGATTGTGAATGACTACCTTCAAGAGATGAACATTACTCGTATGGAGTGGCCAGCGCGCAGCCCGGATATCAACCCGATCGAGCATGCTTGGGACGAGCTAGGCAGATGCGTAAAACAACGAAACCCTCCCCCAATCACGCTTCGTGAGCTCATAATTGCTCTCACAGAGGAATGGGAGAATATTCCCCAAAATCGTATAAGGAACTTGGTGTACAGCATGCCAAACCGCGTAAACGCAGTAATGGAAGCACGAGGAGGCAATACGAAGTATTAAAATTCAAGAAAATCGTAATAAAGTTCAAAAATTTCATGTTTCCTATTTTTGTTTTAAGGAGAGATCAGGAGTTTTTTTCTTTTTGTAATTTTGTGTTAATAAAATGTATGGTGACTCATATTTTTTTTACTTTCATTTAAGGAGTATTACATTGTCTATTAAATACAATTTATTGCATTAACCTATCATTTTTAGTTTCCGAGATTTTTAACATTCTTTAAGTGACCCGGATTCATTGCTCTCGAGTGTATATTTTAAAGACAAACTGTAACCTACTTGCTCAATTCACAAAAGGGCGTTGTTATAAATAAAATAAATTTATAAATAATATAAAAAATAACTTTTATTTCATTCCTTATATCGTTAATTATTCTTAATATTTAAGTTATGCTCATCTCATTATCGTGGTAGTTATTTTCATTAGCTCTTTCTTCAAAAAAGGCGGACGGAATATCACTAACAACAACTATAGGATAGTAATGGCGGATGGCGTAAGTTTGCTTGAGTGAACAGAGGGCCGAGCTGACAGCCGATCTGCATAGCATGATGTAAATGTGTGCGTAAGGCTATTGTACGAACGAACTGACCGGCATACATTGTGTGTTTACTTCTGGATTTGACGACGAGGCTTCCGCCTTTTTTATTTGTTCGAGCCCTGTGTCTATTAAAAAGCAAATTCTTCACAATATATTCCTGTGAAAGAAACACGAAGTTTCCTTGTAGTTGCATACGCATGGCGGGCCGTGGGTATGTTCATTGACAAATTTAACAATAATATCGTTGATAGTGTGTAGCGCAGCATTGCACTTCTTTTGCCTTTGCGTGCAATACCAACGGACCTTTATCCCTGTCTCACTATGAACAGAATATTTGTAGTTAGCTAAGATCATAAGGCGCCTTCCACTGCGAGTGGTGATGAAATCTGGAACTGATAGAATATTCTATAAGTACGGTTATGGGAAGAAAAATCTTTTTTTGTTTTAATCTATTTTAAAGTGCTTTTTCGCTTGTGCGAATATGCCGCCCTGGTAAGCTTACTATAACTAAAATATATACAAATTAATCGAATTATTGGTTAATTAATTTGTACAACATTCTGGCCGAATCTGATTTAAGCTCGGACCGAATGCTGTTACAACCACCTATTTCAGGCAACTGTAAATTACATTGGTTTCGGGTACTTTCATTCCGGACACATTCCATTATGATATGGAATATATCGTCAATTTTATTACATTCTGGACAATTGTCTTGTTTGTTCTGTTGAATGATGTGTTGACTCAATCCATGTAAAATTCATAGGCTGAGGCTGAATCAAGATAAATCTTCTGAAAAGAGAAGTCATTTCCTCTAATTTCTTCATACTAATATAATAGTGTGAGGATGGAAGGATGGCTGATTACTCAATCAAGCAAAAACTACCTACCGGATTTTGATGAAATTTGGAATACCTACTTTAGGGCCTGGAAAAGGTCATATGCTATTTTTATACCGGGAAATCACAGGTGAAAACTCGGGCCGCAGCTAGTTTGTTATATATATTTAAGCGGCTCCACATATAAATGCGGCGCAGTGACCGAAAAAAATACGAAATGCACGCTAAACACGGTGTCGCAAAAATAATCACGTTGTTGAAGCACATACTATGGCGGACCACCTTACAAAAAGCTTAAACAGGGATGAAAGTAAAACAGCACTAATTTTATAAAATTTATTGAATAAAACAATACACTATACACACCACACATAGACACACATTTTCATTATTGTAATAGAAGCAATAAACGACACATACTGTTTAGTAGTTAAAACAATATATCAATTAATCTAACCTAAACCACAGAATACTAAGGGACAGAAGCATCACTCCGCAAAGAAATTTAAACAAATAGCGACTCTTGGTGTGACGCAGTAAAATTCAATTCAGCTCGCGTAGCGCTGCATACCTACCAGTCATATTAACCTACAGAGCGCCTCTCTTTCTATCGCATAGCTCTTATCTCTTCTGACGCGGCGACACGTGTAACGACGCGCGACCCGCTGACGGTGTCCGGCTATGTACTTGTAGCTTCGGACCTACAGTGCGGAGTGCGCTAGGCCTGCCTAAACCATAAATCTCAATATAAGAAAAGAAATCAAAACCTAAAGGCCTCTGCTCACACCGGGCGTGACGTGACCACATTTTATTACCACGTTTTTATTAAGTCACTTTCTTGTTTGTCTGTCTGTCATTCGGGGTGGAATCTTGCAATTCAAATTTCGAACACTTCCCGCTTAGCTAGCCGGCTGAACCTTTCAGGGTCGCTCATAACTTGATGATAATGCATTCTAAAACCATTAAGGCGCATAAAACAGTGGTCTTTAGATTATTTTTCAATCAACATTAAATTGCTTGTTTAGGTTTTGTATAGTCATAATTTTCACATCTTCTAGGATATAACCAAAGAAGGTGGCAAGCAGATGCGTAGCTTGCTTTAAAAATCGGTGAAGGAAAACATCGTGAAGAAACCGGCATGTCCAATAATTTTTCACTAAAACTCACGGACATGTGACATCCACCAACCCGCACTGGGCCAGCGTGGTGGATTATTGTCCATTCTCTCTCTATGAGGGAAGGCCCGTGTCCCAGCAGTGGGAACGTGACGGGCTGATGATGATGATGATGAGACGCGTAGCTTTATGCCTCTGATAAGACACAATATTATGTGGCCATTTTGACAATACGTATTTATTTCATATTTATTCTTAGAAACTTATGAGCATGCGTTAATTATGGGCAGGATTTTGAAGTGACGAGACGAGCAGCTCGTTCACCTGATGGTAAGCAACACGCCTGCCTATAACAGTTGTAGCATCACTCAGAACTTTCTTTTAAAAAATCCTCGTAGCTCTGTGCTCGTCACCCCGAGACCATAGCTCTTAAGTCTCATAATGCCCAGTAATTTCGTTGGTTACAATGCCCTTCAAACCGGAACATAGTAATGCTTGCGCACTACTGTTTAGCGGCAGAATAACTGGCAAAAGGGTGATACAGTCAGCGACATAAGTAGCTGAACCAAAAATATACGAATTTTATGATTTTTTCGCAATTTCCCTATTCGCACACGATAAAAGACTTTTAAAACGCAACACTCAGAGATCTAGACAAATATTGAAGGTGTAGTCAACCAAAGATTCACAAATGTTCAGCATCTTTTGTCGCGAGAAGCCGTCTGGTTTGGTAAGGTCAACCCTTACCAAACCAGACGGCTTCTCGCATACCTACCAGTATCTAAGTCTCCTTTGACTCTCTCAGAAAGAGGCAGTTTTTTATGCTATTGCGATGCCATCTTTTTTGTACCTCTTCACATAGATTTTGCAGATAAAAGTAATGATAATAACGCTAATCTAGAAATTTTTGTATCTAAGGAACCAGGAACTACAAGAACCAGGGTCCTATAATGCCCAAAGACAGAACAGATACTTGCATCGTTTTTATCTATGCTTTGTCCCATAGCGGGAATCGAATCTGCAACCTACGTGGCGTATGAGATATGAGTTGACCAGCACAAGCGCTACATTGCAGACGCTGTCAAAAAGATAAACTGGATAATAATATTACGATGTGCGTGATATAATAGTATATCTAATACATACATAATAGTAGTATTCTTCATATTCAAAACAGTAATTGTTTTGTATATAACCATTTACAATTTACATAACGTATTCGTAACATTGTTGCAGTAATTTGGTTATTAATTAGAAATTGTCCTCAAATAATAAAATTAAAACTATAAGCAAATTCGACATTAAAACCAAAAATATTAAAATGAACATGAAAATTTTGGAAGCCACTAAATGAGGAAAAAATAATAAAACTGTCAAAAAACTTATTAAATACTTAAAATTAATTCTAACAAAGAAGAGCGCAATGAAGACTAATCGACATCAAAACAAGGAAAAAGGCTGACTTGTTTATTATCTTCATAGAAAACCTACCAAGCTTCGCTTTGGTTGACGGCCTAATCTTCATTGTAATTATCTTCATCTTCGGAGAACGGGTCTTTTTGCAAAATAACATTCTCGAAGCTGAGAGGATAGAGGCCAGAGACATGGAAACCATTTACCAAGTCATTGACATTGACGTGATTGTCCATGACTGTTTGCAAGAAGGGAGCAAACGTAAGTTTGTTCGCGATCGCTGCACACTTCTTTTTGGCATACCACTCTTTAAGGCCTTTTTTCCAAGCAGATTGTACAGGACGTAACAGGGCGACGTTGTTGTCAGGCAAAATCTTCTTGAAATTGTGGTAAATCGCAATCAGGTGAATCTGCAGACTTTTGCAAAGTTCCAGCACCTCCAACGTCACGCATGCTTTGCGACCGTTAACGAATAGAATCACCGGCAGTTCGATTTCATCTTCTTTGATTTTTGTGTAGAGCACGTTCGTGATATATTCGTAAAATATCTGGGGTGTCATACGCCCTTTTTTGTTTCTGCCGAAGCTCCAGCCAAGCGGAACACCGTCCGCAATTAAGTCGGGCACATTCTCAAACGGATATACAATCATTGGATTGCAAGAAGCACCCTTTGCGGAAAAAGAATGTATTACAGTGACTTTTTCTCGAGCCTTGTCTATGGTTGTGTAGCTTTCTTGGATATATACTTTCCCAGTTTTCGCACATATATCGAAGATGGTTTCGTCGGCGAAGAAAACCCTTGCTGGATCGGCGATAACATCAAATATGTTTTCTATTATAATGTGGTCTTCTATTTTCTTGAACCACATTTCAAGTTCATATTTGGTTCTGCAGTGTGAAAAGTCCTCGATTCTTTCCAGTTCCGTCCGGTGTCGTTTTATGAATAAGTAATACCACATGTCACCGGGGCGGTCGTCTTCGAAGGGATTGGGACGAGGTTGATTCTTCAAGTAATCTTGAACGCTTGTTTGAATATTGTCTTTCCTACGTGGGAAACCACGCTTGGACAATTCTGAAACAAACTCTACCAAATCAGCCTCCTCACTTTTTGATAGAACAGGACTGAGACCAGCTCCGATTTTTTTTTGCGGGTTTTTGATTTTATATTGAATGGTACTTCTTGGGATATTAAATTTTTTGGCTGCTTCTCTGAGTGACCCTTTATTACTTAATACGTAGTCAAGAGCGAGTTGCATAGACTCCTGTCGTTGTTGAACTTTAATTTCTCTGCTAGTTGGACCTGAAATAAGAGAAAGAGTATGTTCACATATCTGTTTTGAAATAGACAAACATCATGAGTAATCTTAAATTATAGAATGAATAGCTTAATTAGATGTATGACATCAATCTTTACCAACAAGACTGCCTGTTTTATTTTGACCGACTCCTGCGGCTTTGCTTGTTACGACCTGTAAAAGTGCATGTTTTGTACCAACTTGCATAATGACCCTATTGTTTTTGTTTTTGTTGTATTTACTTACATTACATTACTACTTACCTTTGTAATCTAATGGCTATTTATTTGCAAAAGAGTTTTCTATGGCTATAGTTTCGTATTCATTTATGTTAGATATTAGTAGCTTATTTTCCAGAAAAACAAGACAAATGATGAAGTATTTAATTTATTATTACAAGTACCAACAAAATACACATACAATTAATATATACGACAAAATATGTTTGTTTTTTTTGTTAGCATATAAATTCAAGTTCAATATAACTAACAGTTTCATATTACAATAAAAGTATATAATACTTAAATGTATTTTGTAGATAAGCAAGGTGAGAGAGAATAAGTGATTTGGAATTATCAAGAGGCATCAAATACATTCTTCTTTGTAGGCGGACATAAGTAAAAAAAACAATTTAATATTAAAATTGCATTTTTGAACGTTGCATCTTAAGTAGCTAGGAATTTAATTTACTCTAGACGAACCCGTGTTATATACTTATCCATCTGTTTTATTTTAAATTATCTGGTACTTATTTCAATAAAAATAACTGAATATAATATTATATCTCTTTCCTGGTCTCCCTTTTTAGTTCCTCAATTAATCGCAGAATTCCTCTTCTCTTCTCTTAACTTTTTAATAGTAGTAGTAGTAGTGACTAGATGAGGGATTAAATCAAAATTATTGCCTTCCCGAGACATAAATAATTTACAGTCTTCACTTTTACCTTCTTCTCTTCTCTCCTCTTATCTTCTGTCACATTTATAAATGTTCAAATTCATTAACACGTTCCCTGCGCCATCACTTTATAAAAAACTTTCAGCTGGTGCTTTGGAGACCTAAAAGATCTCTAAACTAACCTACCATTTGGTGCTGTTGAGACCTAATCGGTCTCCTAAAGATACAGTTTTCAAAATAGTTTATAACTTCCAAAAAAACAATCAAATATATTTTGAAGTTTTTGTGGGTGAAAGATAGCCTATTGCTTTATATTTTGCTAGGTTCGCACGCAGTTATGACATTTGAATAAACTACAAATACCAAAAAAAAATGATATCGATTGTATCTCGTACCGCAACGGAAGATAGTTCAATATGTGTAGTAAGTAGTGATGGGAATAAAATAATATCTCTGTTGTCGATTGAAAAAGTTTTATTAATTATGCAAAGTGTTTTTCATTAAAACATGGTAAGCACATTGATTGCTTGCATTGCGCGCAAATGGTAACAATTCGTTTAGTTTTTTTAGAAGCGTCAGTGCTGTTTAATGTGCGTCGTAATTTTTCGTAACAACCCACACAACGTCTTTTTTTGTCGCCACGTTGGAAAACATGATCAGTACATCTTCCTTCGGGTAATTCTGTAATAAAGTGCATTGTATAAATAAACAGCATGCAACTATGTCAGTGAAGTAAATGCGATGGAATCTAATTTTATTAGTTTCGTTATTCGAGTGTCTTATGTATATTTTTGTTCTTAGGCTGTTGTTGCTTTAAAAAATATACGGAGGTATTAAATAAAAGCTGGATGCCACAGGTCTCTTGTAAGTTTACTATAACAACGTTTTTGTTTTAATAACCGAAATTTAGGCTACCAGAAACTTACCAGAGAGTGATGTGAAACCCCCCCCCCCCCCTCCCCCTGTGTAGTATAATGTTTACATAATTAAAACACTCTAGCATTAGAGATAAGTAGCAAAGCCCACCAGAAATGCTACTAAGCTAAGACAATCTCAAAAACAACCAAAAATTTTCAGGCAATCAACAGAAGAAGTAGGTACATAACGCGTTTCAAACACAAAAAAATAAAAACCACGTAATATCGAAAAAAAGGCAGGCAGATGTTAGTTGGAAATAAAGTCTCCCCTCTTTAATTTATGTTATTTGAATTGTATCCAAGAAGATTTTTGTTCAGTTAACTCGAATGATTAAAGTGCATAATATGCTCAGTTTCATGCAAAGCGTGCTGCAGTTAGTTGACGATGCTAAGCTTACGCATTGTCTGGAACCATTACCTAAGTTTCTGGAGAGATTTTAGCTACCTTTATGAGTAAGAACAGTTTGTTTTCGAAGAACTGTTAGGTATGTTGACCACGGCAATCTTCTGACACCACCACGCTCGCCATCGGATTTATCCGCATACCCTTGAACCTAAACGGTTATGTTTAGAACAAATTAAGATGTGTTTCCTCAAAAAAATGGACTACAACATGATACCTACTCTGCAAAAATGGTGAGAAAAACGCAGTAGGTAAGTACACAAGTATGTGTCTAGTATTTTGAGCGCTCTTAGGCAAGAGGGATGGCCTAGTGTATCTGCTTTACATTAGATATCATGTCACAAGAAACCTGCAGGTTTTATATATACGCTTGTTGTCACACGAGTTGTATTAAAAATAGTAATTTGTGCAATAATAAGTTAATCATACCTGTTCCAGAAATTTTTCGGCCTCCGAATCTTTCGATTATTGATTCTGTGAATATTTTTTTTACATTTTCTTGTCTGTATTTGCATTGTATATTATCCATGCGTTTATGAGTGCAGTACCAAATAAAAATTCCATCATCACTTTCCGATACCACTTTAGACCTCGTCGTAAAGTAGTATAGTATGCCGACATTTGATCTGAGTAGTCTATCCCTTTTTTATTATCATTATAAGCTAAAATGCACAGTGGCTTTCTGATCATTTCATTAGTTCTCTTATGTATCTTACCTGTATCTACTAGATACGCTTTATGTGCTTTACAGGAAGTTATCATTGAAACTTGGCGCTTATCGTGCCATTTAATAACTTTCACACCACTAGGCAGCATTATCCCTTCAACTTCGCCTTTTTTCAATTTTTTAAACATAAATTGCTTGAGAAGTCCTCTTCGGTTTGATCTTAGCGTGCCACAGTAAAATGTTTTCTTTTCTAAGAGTTCCTCTACTAAATCAAGAGAAGAATAAAAGTTATCGGCTACTAAAACTCGTCCTTCATTTTCTAGACCCTCTATGAGCTTCATAACTACATTTTTTCCATGGTTCACTTCTCTGCTATTTCCTTCTTTACCTGTATATACTATGGTTTTAAAAGTGTACCCCTCAGGAGTACATAGTTTATATAATTTAACTCCATATTTATGCGATTTATTTTTGATATATTGGCGAAAAATAAGTCTCCCGCGCCAGGGAATCATTGATTCGTCTATCACGATAAATTTTCCTGGAGTTAAAATATCTCTAAAACGATTATTTAACATATTAAGTATTTGTCGAATTTTGTAGAGTCTATCTTCAGTATCATTTCTTTCATCGCTGAAATGCCAAAACTTTAGTAGCAAGATAAATCTATCTCTTCCCATGAGAGAGCATATATATTCATTTCTGTAAATGGATTTCTTTGACCAATAATCGTGAAAATGTGGAACCTTATTTAAGCCCATCGTAAGTATGACACTGAAAAACTGACGAATTTTTTTGCATCTTGCGTGATTTTGCTGTAATTTCTTTTTCTAATAAATATTTATCTGCGTATTTATTAGTTTCTTCTACTATTTTATCAATAATATCGTCAGTTAGAAACAAACTATAAATATCGACGGGCAATTTATTACGAATAGGTACATTTGTCACGCTATCAAGTATGCTCTCATCGAAGCTCAATACGTCATTGTCGGGAATGTCAATCCAATCTTTATCACCCTCAAGCTCTCCACCCTCACTTTCTGATATATTTTCAGACATATTATCTTCATCTTCACTTATTATATCGGATGAGAGATTTTCACCTGTATCATCATCACTTCCATTTGAAACGATTTCTTCTATTTCAGTATTGGTTGCTTCATCAGTCTGCGTCTCCGGAGCGTCTTCTTGTATTCTTTCGTTTTCTACGTCCTGATCTAGTTCTTCCACTTTTTCATTCTGTATTTCTAGACTTCTATTTTGCTTATTCTGGTCTTTTTCTTGTCCTATTATATTATTTTCTTGTTGCTTTTCAGTGTTTTTTATCTTCTAAATGTTTTTGTGAATTATTGTTCAAGTTGCATTTAGACATTTTTCTTTCTGCTTTTTCGTCATAAGTGAGCGCATCATCCTCAAAAGTATACTCAAAAGAAAATGGACTATTGTTTGTATTACCTGTGGTTCTTCTTTCCTTTATAGTTGTTTTAATCAATTTTTGCATACTGCTTTCATTAAATTCTAAAGGTAATAAGTTCGAACATGAAATATTATTCAAAGACGAGCACCTACTTGATGTACATAAAGCATTCAATGAGGTAGGAGAAGCTTTAGCATTTGTGTTGGAAGTTTCTGTTAGCATTTGAGTGCACGAGCTAGGAGTAGATAAACCACTATGGTTACGAGAAACAGTACCACAAAATCTACGAGTAGGTGTCATAGGATCAGTAGGTATAGTCGGTGTAGTATTCGTCATCAATAATGTGGTATTATTGTTACTACTTTTTGGACTGGATATCGTATTCTGAAGCACACTAAATAGTTTTCCAGTACATGGGCTGATATATATATTATTTTCATTACTTAGCTGCGTGTGCTTCAACGTAGAAAGGTTCATCATTTTCTTTTTAGGTGCGTCAAATATTTCATAATCAGAATCACTGTCATTATTAGCCAATGGAGGGCAAATTTGAACACTTTCCAAAATTTTTATTTTACTGGACGATGCAGCAGTATAATCCGGCGTTGATTTTTTGTTGGAAATCTCACCAAAATAAATAGATTTTTTACACTTTTTTCTTTTAAAAGCACTCATTGTATAACAAAAATGATAATCAACACGTAGGTATATACGCGAGTGTTATTTCGCAAACGTGTGCGCGACCTCCCACGTCGATGCTAGGACAACACTAAAACGAGTCACGCAGCGCCCGCGCCGCCCACCTTCCCTCTCTTGCGTCTACGAGGCGTACGATTCCACGAGTACCGACATATCTCCTAACGCAAGGAATGAAAATAATTACAGTACTGTGCGTTAGGGACCTAATCCATCTCTTATTTCTTTTTTAATGTCCTTGAATTCATCTTTAAGTAGGAAGCAAATATGTATATTTGTCCTACTCATACCTAAAGAACTTTACACGTTAGATCCTCCCGCAAGGAGTGAAACAACACTATTATATTCAACGCACAATACAAAAGTCCTGCAAGAGATCTGATAGATCTCGTAATGCAACGAACGTGTTAATACATATTTCGAGATGATCTAAATATAAAGTGCTGCTAGACGTATAGCTTCCTTGTCGTATCTAAACATCTTTTGTCAATATATAAATTGTTTTCTTGTCATTTGTTTTCTAATCGTCTAAAAATATCAAAATATGTAAACATTTCTTTATTTACTTTTGGTTCTTTTAGCTTTGGCTGTAATTCCATTGATTTTGGTATGTTTATGTACAATTTTCCAAGTCTCTTTAATCTTGTTTTGCAAGAACTTCATTTGATCCGAGTTCTGTATTCGTTTAGCTTTCAACAATGCTTTCTTCAATGCCTTTTTATATGTTTTTATGTTAAGTTTTCTTATTTTATGCTTTGTAAGGACTTTGTCTGCGGTTTCATTTTTTACTGTATTCGCTGAAACAAATAACATATCTTGTTAATATTATATAATTCATGCAATTTTCAATAAATGTATACTCAATTATATATTCATAAAATGTATTAATATTGTCGATAATATAAATAGATATATGTAATTAAATTGTATATTGAATATGTCTGATTGAAGGGCAATTCTACCGAAAGGTTGTACTGATATGTACAACTTACCTATATGTAATCTAGTTTGAAATTTGATGCTACATGAAGTTTTAAGCGTGGCGTGATGGAGAGGAGGCCTATACCAACAGTGGGATAAGAAGGGCTGAAAAAGAAGAAGAAGAAGAAGTTTTAAGCAACCGACTCTATGAGGAAGGGGCTAAAGTATAGGGGGAGAGCAGCATTTAAAACCTTAAACACAATATACATGTGTAGATAAAACAATATACTTGTTAAACTACAGATAGATGATACACAATTTTAAAAGAACTAAACTTAAATCTTCACCGCAGAAATCCAAGTTGGCACTGCGTTGTTGCGAGTTTAATATGGCCATTAATTTTAATGATGACAAGCACATTCAAAATGCAAACAAAATTGGATGAAAGGATGAGATCAATAATAAGTAGATATACACTCTAGTACCATGTCACAATAATGATTTCAAGCTATAGAAGAGAACATTATTACTTATTTGCCAAGGGAAGTTGGAATGATAGTCATATCTGTAACTTTGTGATGTAAGATTTGGGTGGCTTTTGACAAGTTCGGTCACGGTCACGGGTCCCGGTCCCATGATCGTGACAGATACACTTTTTTATAAATCCATTTTAATATTACACGACAATTTTTTTATAATTGGTTTTACACGCTTACCCAGTAACCACTTGTTTACTCTTGATTTACAATACATACAATATGTTTTACTTATACAATAATCAAATTATTAAGCAGCCTGCACTTAACCTTATTAAAATAATAATAAAAACATTCTGTTTATTTAAAAAGAGAAACAATTTTATGCATTAGTGGCTAATAATAAAAACACACAGAGTAATCATATCAGAGGCCCATATCACAAATACCTTAGAGACTAACATATATATAAAATTTATAGAACACTAAATCTTAAAATTAGGGAATTTAAGTGGCGGCTTCGCTTCCCTGTAATGTGTGTGTAATGAATTATTATACTTTTAATGTACCTGAAAACTGAGAAGGCCATGACCACGGCTTGCTCAGTTTGTCAGTTTTTATCAGAGAGTTATTAACTGGGGTTTTGTTTGATGTGACCTGCTTTGAGGTGTTAGTTTCTCGTTTTTCTTTGTTAGTTCTTGATCGCAGCTCTGTTATATCACATCTTCTATGTAATAAAAGCCATAGGTACTGTGCCAATGCATTGACCATGATGACAATTAATGGTTTCTTTTGATCCAAATTACAACTAAGTTGTCTCACGTCTTGTTTTTGTTAAACCAAATCTGAAGGGTCATCAATTCAATATTTTATAGTTTTAAGCTTTTGTTATCTGTCTTCATCAAATTGAACAGCAAGAGCAAGTTGGATTAATTACTTTTTAGCTAAAAATCTCCTTGAGCTTTCTCTGTTTCTTTTCCTAACTATTGTTTGTTGTTTCGGCGTCATTTTACAAATAGGTAAAACTTTACCTTGCTCTTTCTTTTTCAAATAGTATATTTTCTGTTTTTCTAGCCACATATCATACTTCTTCGGATCATTTCTAATCTTCTCCATCCTGAGACGCTCTGCAATCCTTTTTTTCTCTTTTCTTTCTTCCTCACTTTGCTTATTTCGTGATCTTGGCTCCAGGTGTCGTTGAATACCTACAATAAATTAAAGCTTATTTTACTTATATATCATATATTTCATTGGTATCAATATTTCATCAAAACACTTCTTAAAATGACATATTATCAACAATATACAAATTAAAGTTAGACTTAATGAACAAGCCGCTGTTACAATGAACTCACACAATAAATCGAAACTATAATTGAATAGAAACAAAAAAGAAAACGAAACCACTTCAGTAAAAATTTAGATTTAATAAAAAAACTACAAAATTGCATGAATGAATTAGAAATCGCTATGTTAGTTATATGACAATGACACACAGTAGATTCAAATACCATCTGAGAAAACAAATCGTTAATCTATCTATCGATGTTGTTCATGCCCCTGCAGCAACTGTAGCCCATCGGACGAAGTCGCGGGCAAAAGTTAGCTTTGAATAAAATTGTAACTTGAAGACACACAACACTTACAAAATTTTTAGGCACTTAATAGCGATAGGTACAATGAAAAAAACAAATACCAAGAAATATCGCCAGTATCTAAAGAAGGATACCCACGGTGCGTGATTTTACGTACGAACGCGCACTATCAACGACCCTCACCGCCTCTTTGAACTGTGTTCTACCACGGAGGGAGGCTCTGCCTAGCACCGACCGACCGATTATCGGACCGATGAGCGCAATTCAGTAATTGCGCTCACCGGTCCGAGACATGAGATATTAAGTGGCATATGCCCAGTAATTTCGCTCGCTACAATGCCCTTCTTACCGGAACACTGTGATGCTTGAGCACTACTGCTTGGCAGCAGAAAAACTGGCAAAGCTGTGATACCTACTCAGACGGCTTCCCGCATACGAGAGACCTACCACGAGTATACCTATTGTATTATAAAGCTTTTGACTACACTTTTCTTATGAAAAGAAAATGAAGTCGACGTTTCTACTGTTTGGGTTCAAAGCATTTCAATCTCGGATGATTATGATCAACTTTAAAACTGACAATCGTATCTTCAAGAGTGTACACATAAGCAGTGCATCCGGAGTTGTGGTAGTTCGAACACCTCCATCTGATCTTCAACCCAGATACCTTCTGCTTCGTGAACCTGTATCCTTGGAGAGTGATGTAGCGTCCACCTCGGCATGTTGAGGAGAAGAAGGCATCTTGAACTGAAAATCAAAAAGGAATACTTAAGTACCAGTTGATGATACTATCCATATTTTCTTCGTTGTTAATTCTGCCAGAGAAAATATAATTTTAAATATTTCTTGATTAATAACAATAACATACCTTCAGTTTGGAAAAAAGAGGTTTTTAGTGGAACTGAGTAACGAGATGAACAAGTCGTTCGCCTGATGGAACGCGTCACGCCTGTCCTTATGGGCAGGCGTGACACTGCAGTGCCACCCAGAACTTTTAATACCATAAAAAGCATTGATATTTAGAGAAGCATCAACATAGTTTCTTAATTGACGATGCAAGGAAACATTATGAATCCAACAGCAACAGCAATGAAAACTTGGGAAGACTATGTGTTGGAAATGTTCTAAGACAGTAGTCATTGTAGTTTTTAGAGTCTGGACAATCGCACTGGGCCGGAAATGTCCTTAAACGAATGAGCTGTGAGAAGCTTGAACTAGTACAAACAATAGAAGAAAATAATATATCTTGGACATGTTTTACGACATAAACGTTAGGTATCAACAACTGCAGACGATTTTCTTGGTTCGCCACATCCGATAATATAATGGGATAAAGAGTTTTGAAAAACTAACGCTTAGCTTAATTTTGAACAAGGAAAAATTAAGAAGGATGACTGCTAACCTTCAGTACAAGAGAGGCGTAGGAAAAATAAGATAAAAAATTGTGAATTGTGCGTATTTATTATCTACTTCATAATCCCTCTAATTATATTATTAGATAGATATACAGATATGTTATGGAACGGTTAATATTTGTATTTACTTGTAGGTATCTTCTCTTCTTCTTAGTCGTATTCTTTATTGCTGAAAGTCATGTCTCTGAATGTCCTTTATAACTTTTCGTGTTAACTCCTTCCATTTTGCCCGATTTTCGGCTTCTCTCATGGCAGTAGTTATAGGGAGGCCAGTGAGAGTGGTTACTTGGTCACACGCCAACCATAACCAATTTGTCAAGGTTGTCCAGTTTCCGACGCGCAATGTGACCAAAGTAACTGAGGATTCTCTCGTAAGAGATGGTAGACAGACGAGTTCTTATACGCAGTTGTTTCATGATAGACGGGTTTGTTCTTGATTTTGGCTGTCTACGGTATGCGGAGCATTCGCCTCCAACACCACATCTCGAATGCTTCTCTCCGTTCTGTAGCCCAGATCGTCCACGACTCCGATCCATAGAGGAATATTGAGAAAACCAATGTCCGGACTAGTCTCATCTTGATGACGTTGGAGACTTTTCTGTCCTGCCAAATGAGTGTCAGGTTGCTCATTGCAGCTTTGGCATTCTGAGTCCATTTTTTTTTATTTGTGATAAATCTCACACACACAGCCTCTCTTTTTCTCTGTACAGCCTCTGTGGTGTAGTGGTTGGGCAGGTTGGCTCAAACCTCATACACCACTGAGGTTGCGGGTTCTATTCCCGCGACGCGACGGGACAAATGTTTGTGCATAGAAAAAAAGCGCAATCACTTGTTTCGTGTCTGGGTGTCGTGGGACCATGGTCTTCATAATTCCTGGTTCCCTAGACAGGGAATCCTAGTTAGGGGCCAGGATTTATGTATGTGATCGTTGGGGCGTATTTATTTTATTATTATTTTTATTTATCTACGTTTGACCACAATCTCGCCTGATGTTAAGCGACGATGTGGCCGAAGATTGTGATTTAGATATTTCCATTCTAATCATCATTATTTTTTCTTCGTGTTTCGATTGTAATGATTGAACTACACTTTTTCGTTGTCTTTCTCTACGTATAATCTGCCTTAAGCTACCCGTAGTAAAGTTACCCAAAAATGTATTACTAAGAGACTCTTTAAAATCTCGTATTATTTCAGCGGGTTTTTTCCCAAGTTCAAAGCATTTTTTTTTAATTTGTTTAAAGCGATAGCAATTGCCATTTTCTCATCGGGTTCATGATTGTGTTCTGGTGAAGTAGATTTTAAACGTAAATGCATCCCATTCCTTCGATTTATGATAGTAATCGCTCTGGTTTTACACATTTTAGTTTTACTCAAATCACAACACCAATAATGTTTACCATTAAGAGACCTGTTTTTGTAAAAGCTGAAGCCATCGATATTTAGTTTATCGCGGCCTTGTTTACTTTTAAATACAGGGTATCCATTTTTGTCTCCCTCAATTTTTTTCTTGTCATTTCGTTTGCTTTCTCTTATTGAGGTATTTCTTATTTGTAGCAAACTCGATCCTGAATTATAAAAGAAAATATACAATTAATATCAGTAAATGAATTGTATAAAAGATGTAAGTATAGCAGAACTAGTAGTACTTAAAATAAAATGTATGAAGTCAATTAAAATGTATGAAATTACATACATCGTAACAATGAGAAAAATAAGTCCATTGATTAATAAACATATTTTTAGGAAATATTAATAAGTGCACTTTTCCGTGCCATTAACCATAGACATGACCTAAAACTGCGAGTATGATGGATGATAAATTTATAGATATATATTTTTTTAGAGGGAGCATCAACAACGTTTTCTAGTTGACGATACAAGAACAAATATTATGGATCTAGCTACAGTGAAGAAAACCTAGGAAGTCTATGTGAGTGAAATATTCTAACTAATAATTTACTACTACATATTAAAATATCTAGTAATTGATATTTATATTGGAGTATACAGGTAAGTATTTAAACAGGTATCCCAAACAAGGGTGGATATCTAACTACAAATTATTCTATCTCTGAGTGACTCTGACGGTTGATGCAGGTACCTTCTGGACCTTGTTCATAAACTTACCCTGTATATTGCTGTATTTTTATTTAAACTGTAACCGAACACTGAAACTACTTGCTCAATTGGCAGTTCTATTTTAGGATACGGGTAACAATATTTTTCATATTCTTATAAAAAATAAAAATAAATTATCGCTGGTTTTAACTTTGAACAAATTACTGAATTCAAAGGAACATATGTTATCAATATCTAAAACATGAAAACGTTTGTATCCTTTAAATAAGAAGTTAAAATTTGCAATGAACTCATTAATTTTATCCAACATTGGCGTTGATTAGCGCGTGAAATAAAACCTTTTATTTTGTTTACTAGTTTTTACAGTTTATTATGATCTTCCATTTAATAATATTTCTTTCACAATCTTCTGTGCAGTCATCATGGTTCTGTTACTTCCATTCGAAATCATCATCAGTTTCTTCTTCTTCGTGTTGCAGTTGTAAAGATCTAACCGCATTTTTTCGTTTTCTTTGTATTATTTGCATTAAATTGGTATCCGTAGGAAAGTTAGTTAAGCTTATTTCACTAAGGGACTCCTTGAAATCTTGTAACATTTCAGTCGATTTTTTTCCCAGGTCTAGAGCATCCTCTTTTAATTTGTTTAAAGCGTTAGCAACTACCATTTTTGTTGCATCGGGTCCATGATTATGCTCTGGTGAAAAAGACTTTAAACGTAAATGCATACCATTCATTTGATTTATGATAGTAATCGCCCTGGCATTACATTTATACATATTGTGTCTTCTATGTTCACAAACCCAATAATATTTGCCTTTACTAAACCTGTTTTTCTCATAGCTGAATCCATCAATATTTAGTTTATAACCACCTCTTGTAGTTTTAAAGACTGGGTAACCATTTTCGTCTCCCACAATTATATCTTTAACATCGCACTGTTTGTTCTTCATTAAGGTTTGTCTAGACTCTAGTAGATTTTCTGCAAAAAATAAAAAAGGGTTTGTTATTAAAATCTCAGTACACATTAGAAATATGTTAACATACTATATAGAGTATTTGGAGCAATTACAGTAAAACCTTTGTATGAAATCCTGAGATTAAACATAAACAAAAACAATAGAATAACGATAACGATAGAACACAAAGACAAGAATTTAAAAACTTTTAAAAGAAATAGAGGAAGACACTCCAAACAACGCTGTGAAGCAACTATAGATGACAAAAGCTAGAGATAGAAAAAAGTATATTTAAAACTGCAATTTATTTTGACAACCTCTGTGGTGTAGTAGTTGGGTAGGTTGGTTCAAATCTCATACACCACTGAGGTTGCGGGTTCGATTCCCGCGACGGGACAAATGTTTGTGCACAGAAAAAAAAGCTCAAGTATTTGTTTCGTGTCTGGGTGTTGTGGGACCATGGTCCTCATAGTTCCGGGTTCCCTAGATACAGGGAATCTTAGTTAGGGGTCATCTATGTATGTGGTCGTTGGGCGTTATTTATTTATTATTTATTAAAAGAGAATTATTATATGAATTATTTTTAATTTAATGTTATTGTACATTAAATTTTATATGATCATCTTACAAGGCCATTGATTGACAGACAAATTCGACGGGCTGAAGGAAGGAGTGCACTTTTTTCGTGCCATTTACCATAAGCACGAAATAAAATGCGTGCACGTTGTATTTTTGATCCAAAGCATGACGTATTTAACTTAGCATAAATAAATCAAAGCACTGGATTATGTTTAGAGGAAGCATCAACATGGTTTCATAGAAAAGACAGAAAGCAAAATGTTCTAAATTTATACGAACCTACATACAGAAACAAGTGTATATATTCAAATATAATACACATATCTAGTGTTTCTCAACCAGCTTTCCTGTCCTCGGTTATAAGTACGCATAGTTGGGTAAATACTATTTTGGCACCAAGCATAAACACCACTGAAATCTCTTTCTTAACCGAGGCAGTGAACGTCTGGAAAATAGCCTGCCCAAACAGTAGCCTGCCCAAAAGTCATTTTCGCAGAAGCAGTGGGACACTCCCCTCTGTGAGCTGTTTCGGAAAAACCTATTAAATACGTCCAGCAATCCTACAGAGCAGGCGCGTCTTTTAGCTGTTTCTCGCTGGGAATCAGGTCTTTGGCTGCAGGCACTCTTTATTGGTTAATTTGATTGGTTAATATGAGACAAGTTGCATACCTTGAATATGTTTTACGTCATGAACTACTCCAGAATGAAACGATGTCGTAAAAAGGTGATTTTCCTCCCTACTTACTAAAGCTAACTTAACTACTTTTACACAATCAAATCAAATAGTATTTCATGTTGTCCGACATTACCCAGTCCTTTGGGCTTCCAGTGTCTATAATAATCGAAAATTCATTTATTGATAAGACAATACAAGTTACATTCAACATTATTAACAATAATTATTATTTAATTATTATTACATTGTAATGTGAATGACAAAAACATAATATAAAAAATAAGTAATTAATTCAACAACTATTTTTAAATAAACATTAATATTATAAAAAAATATTCATATCATGTCATAATTTGTATTTCACAAATTCTTTATTAATTCTTCAAAGCTGTACTCAACTGAAGTTACTTCTCAAATAGCCAATTTCTCATTATAACAATTTCTCAGTGTAACCAGTAACCAACAAGTACCTGGTAAAAGAGAGTCTTTTCTTCTGTCTCTGTCTAGAGTATTTGCTGATTTTTAATCAAACACTTGTTCTTTATTATCGTCATCCGTATCCATTTCTTCCATCTTCCATTCGAAATCATCATCATCAATTTCTTCTTTGCGATGCAATTGCAACGATCTAATCATAGTTTTTCGTTGTCTATGTATAATTTGCATTAAGTTTTTCGTAGATAAGTTAGCCAAACATTTCTCACTAAGAGATTGTTTCAAATCTTTTATAATTTCTGTGGATTTTTTTCTCGAATTCAAAGCGTCATGTTTTAATTTGTTTAAAGCGTCAGCAACTACCATTTTTGTTGCATCGGGCTCATGAGTGTGCTCAATTAAAGGAGACTTTAAACGTAGGTACATACCATTCTTAGGTTTTAGTAAAGTAATCACTCTGGCTTTACAGTTATACTTTTTGTTTCTTCTCATTTCACAGAGCCAATATTGTCTTTGTTCCGTGGACTTATTTTTCTCAAAGATAAAGCCATCGATATTTAGTTTATAACCACCTTTTGTAGTTTTAAACACTGGGTATCCGTTTTTGTCTCCCACGATTTCTGTGACAATGCTTTTTGTCTTTTTTGTACGTGTTTCTAGCAAACTCGAGTCTGTGAAACATAAAAAAGAAGTTGTTTTATGAAATTTGAGTACAATATAATAAAAAACATATAGGTGAACTTAGTACTTTTAAATGAAACGTATACAGAATATAATATGTAGGTACCTAATGATCAGGTACAATAAATAAAAATTACACCCAAAATAATTAGTAAGTTAAAAATGGAATAATTCAATTAAACTAATTAATTTTAGTTACTTTAAATGGGGTCCGGGCACCAAACAATTATATAGAAAAATTTGCCCACGTCTTGTCGAAGTTGCAGGTGACAAAAGGGCTGGCTCATTCCTGGCTCAAAGATTAGCTTTAGCTATTCAACGCGGGAATGCAGCCAGCGTTCTTGGCACCTTGCCGCATGGTCACCACTTGTATATAAATTTGTAGTTGTACATAGTTTAATATCTTATTAATAGTTTCTTTTTTGTGACATATTAAATATAAGTTTTCGATATTAAATAATGGGAAATTCTTTAAATTTATTAATAAAAATAAAATAATTAAATCTATTGATAATAAAAAAGTATAATTAGAAATAATAACTAAAGATGAAACAAGTATACGTTTTATGAAACAAAACCGACTGCAATGTATCTTCGAAGTCCAAGGTCAAATTTAGATGAAATTTATATGGGACCACTTCGTAGCTATACTGAACACAAAGCAAAAATTTTAACAAAAGAAAATACAATCGCATTGAGAACCTCCTCAATTTTTTCCACGGTCCTCGTAGTTCCTGGTTACCTAGATACAGGGAATCCTATAGTTAGGGGCCAGGACCTATGTATATGATCGTTGGGCGTATTTATTTATTTATTTTTGAAATTGGTTAAACATTAATTAATCACATACCTTTAAAAGGGGAATTAATAGAGTCCTTAAGGGTCGGCAACGCATCAGCAATGCCTCTGGTGCTGCAGATGTCCATAGGCGACGGTAACCGCTTACCATCAGGCGGGCCGTCTGCTTGTTTGCCGACATATTAAATAAAAAAAAACATACATAAAGAAACTCATTCTAATTCAGTAGTACGCATTATTAAAATAATAAGTTGTACGAGTCAATCTCATAACTTATTCATAATTATTATTCTGGAAGGTGCTTAATTATGGGAACACTACCTCTGAATGCATCACTACAGAGCCAGTGTTATGCTTTTATTTTGGTCATACCCCTTTGCCATTACTTATAAAATATATATCTATACAAAAAACAACACTTGTTTTTAAACGTATAAGGGCTAAAGCTCCGCTGCTTCTTTCACTTTTTTTATGAGGTTGGAGGTATCAGACGAATTTAACGTGACAAGTTCTTCAACAGGTTCATGATTGTGCACATTTTGGATGTTTTTGATTATGTCCTTGTCCCTCCTGGTGGTTAGAGCAGCGCGACATCCTTTGAAAGAGTGTGTCGCGCAATGCCATCGAATAGTCGTCTCGCGTACTTGATATTTACTAAATCTGTAGCCTTCTACGAAAATCATTTTACGCCCTTGATTGCAAAAGCCGAAATATGTGCCTGAAATATAAATAAAAACATTTTATTAGTGTCTCAAGGTTGCTCAGTGAAACATACATTTTTATATGCAAAACATGACCTTGCACGAATACTACTGGTGGTAGGTTTCTCGTATGCGAGAGGCCGTCTGGGTGGGTACCACCGCTTTCCCAGTTATTCAGCCTCCAAGCAGGGCATGGTAGCCAGCGAAATTACTGGGCATTATGAGACATGACAGCTAATTGTCTTAGGGTGACGAGGGCAGTGCAGCGCCGCGCAGGATTTCGCAAAACAAAGTTCTGGGTGGTGCTGTTATTGTTATAGGCTGGCGTATTTTGCTTACCATCAAGCAACCGACCAGCTCGTTTCGTCATTCAGTTACATAAAAAAAAAACTAGAATAATTTAAATACCATGGTGACGCGTCACCGTCATATGTATTAGGTACGTATATAGAGTCTCGTGTGGCCTAGTGGGTAGCGCACTATAGTCAATAGGAGATTCAAGTGCGGTGTTATAAAGCCAATTTCAGCAAACTAAAATGAAATAAACCCCGACACAAAAAAGCTGTTAAAAGTAAAAAACGGCTGAACCGATTTTGATACAAGTCTAAGAACCACTGCTAAGAAAACCTGCTTTCAAATAAAAAAAACCCGCATCCGAATCGGTTTACCCGTTTAAGCTACGGTGCCACAGACAGACACACATAGTGATCAAACTTATAATCTATATAATATATCCCCTCCTTTTTGCGTCGGGTAGCTTAAAAAAACCATCAAAAGAATACATTATATATACAATGGAAACAACGCATGCGAAAGCGTCTGACAACGGAATTTAGGTGCTGGGGTTTATAATAATATAAATTAAAATAAAGTAGGTACACTGTTTATTAAAATCTTTTATACTTCGTGACTTAGACAAGGCACAACCCAGTGCCTTTTTTGCATTAGCTATTATATTATTTGGAGCCAGCGATTCTCCCAATGATTAAACTAAGTACATATCTAATTATTATGTCCTTACATAAAGTAGGAATGTATGTTACACAATTAAATTGTATACCTATTATATATTATACTAACAAATTTTACTGCTTTGCCAGTGCCGCCAAGCAGTAGTGCGTAAGCATTTTGTGTTCCAGTTAGAAGGGCATTGTAACGCATGGGTATTAAATTTAACAGCTATTCAGCTATCTCAGGGTGATGATCGCAGTGCAGTGCCGGGAAGGATTTTACAAAACAAAATTCTGAGTGGTGCTGCAATTGTTATATATAAGCGTGTTGCTTACCATCAGGTGCACGACCTGCTCATCTCGTAACTCAATTTCATAAAAATCCATAGTATTTTAGAATCTATAATATTTAAGATATTACATTTCTTCTATCCTTCTTATATCGTCTTACGGGGACGGAGACGATATAATAAGGATATAAGAAATTTAGTTGCTCGAGCAGCTAGTCCAGTGGTTAAGTCGTCAGGACGATTCCGAAGATGCAGGGTCAATCCCTGCCCGAGCAATGTCATTTTTCTTCTTCCTAATTATTTAATATCTTAAGATTTTCGCCTAGCATGCGCTATTGCAATCTATAATATTTTCCATCATGCATCTTCATCATTTTCGGCGCAGGATGGTTGTGGTCACCAACAACGCTTTCTATTTTTAAATCCTTGTCAAGGGATATTCTAGCCTTGCACTGAATCATAGATTTCTTAGAGCAGTAATAATACAGTTTAAATTTGTTATTTCCTTGTCTTGAGAACGTGTGGTTTTTGTACAGGAGCAGCTTTTTGCCATGCATCTCTATTAGCTTGTATTCGTCAGCTTTATCTGAAACAATACCAACAAGATTAGATACGTAAGCGACGATGTGGACGAAGATGGGGCACGTAGGTCTAAGCAAGACGGCGACTGCTCAGACCAGTCCGTTATAGAAAAAAAGACTCATTTATTTATTTCCCTAAAACTACCGACTAGTCTCAAATGGCTGATGTAATGATGGTAAAGATTAAAGGTTAATACGAAGACTCGATGCCTGCCATATGATATATCTTCGTGCAATTTTCCGGTGAAATGGCAGGATTGTGTGACCAATTTGTAAGTGCTCCACCGAGGTAGCATGAGTGGCGTTGTGTCTTTACTTAGGTATACGAGTAAAGGGCTAGTTAAGATGGTGTGGACAACTAGTACGAATGGAGAATTCTAGACTACCAAAGGCTCTTTTTAGAGCTGACTCAAGGAAACGCAAGTCTGGTGGACAGTTCCTCCTATATAAGGATGTCCTCAAGCGTCACCTTACTACGTATGGTATTGCTCGAGATGGCTGGGAGAAACTTTCTCATAAGAGATCACTTTGGCGTCCCACTGTCGACAAAGCTATAACAGCATATGAAAACACCTGTTTTCAAGATCTGGACGCAAAACGTCAACTGCAGAAAACCTGACCCAAACCCTCCTATAATTACACAACAATTATTCGGTGCACCCTGTAACCGGGTGTTCAAGACCAAATTCGGCTTTACGAGTCAACTGCGCCCGCATCCATGTTAACAAGATTCACCGTCGATGTACAAGTCGTGGAGGATATCATCATCAAAGATTAAGCACAAGCGGAATGATTGGCGGAAAACCGATATTAATTATAATATCGGTTTTCCGCGTTTAGAAACGGTAAATTTTGCTTCAGATCCCATTTCAGCTTTTTGATCACTAAGTTCTTCTACTTTAATAGTAATTGCTTTGTATTTTGATTAATGTAGAGAAACAGTATCTTGTTCGGATTTTGGTACTGGTGCTGGTTTTTGAATGCCTGGTATTTCTATTTCTACAGTATTTGGGATTAATTCCGGTTCAGAATCAGATTCTGATGTTTCCTCGTCCGGTCTTTCTAGTTTGACAGTTATTAATTCGTGTTTATTTGTTGATTATCCTGAAAAACCAATATTAATAATAATAGTTAAGTTTTTAATGATTCTACTTAAAAAAACTAAGATTAAAATGAAAATAATTGTGTGTGTTAAAGTGGTTAGTAGGGTAATATTATGTAACAGTTATTTACTCGTATATAAGATGATTTTTAATGTTAATAATAATAAAAGTATCGCCCAGTTAGTGGTTACATTAGAATACAAATACATAGAATATATAATTTCTCTTAGATTATAATAAGTACGTACAAAGACATTTTTACGATATCATCGTTAAACATTGTATTACAAAGAATTTTTATATTTAAATTATCGTTGCATATATCGGGGGCTGTCATTGATTGAAACTTCATAATGATATACTCAGAGACGGTCCCCCAAAAAATACAAATATTTATTAAAATTAGTACATCGAGTCATGTCCCACTACGGAACGGGCATATACGAGTAATGTGTGAGAAAAGCGATATCATAATAGCGTTATTTATTTTAAGCGAGGACACAAAACACCAAACTTATATTTACGCATATAATATACCTTAATGTACCTACTAATAAACACACATTTGAGAAATACGAACACAAAAAACTATTATGTGAGACGATTTGTCGGCGAAGCACTTAACTATAGGTAAATCCTCAGTGTAAGTCCGAATTTGGACTTTAACCCGGGTGCGTCCGTATCGCGCATACGAGTTGCCTACCACCCGGCTGCGCTCGATCTAGTAAGGTAGTTTAATAAACTACTCTATCTTATATATATTTAAAACTGGTAGTCAATTATTTAAAATAATGGCAATTACGCAATTAATCCAAAACCTCTCCACCCAAAGGTCGTCTAAAAGAGATCGCTTGTTAGCTATTTTACTATTAAAATTTTTAAGTTACACTTTTATTTGTTTTCGTTATGTTATTGGCTTATAATAAAGTTTTATAAACCAATCATCAAAAATGCCAAGGATATTGGCGCTTTGCTTAGAGCTTTGGTTCATTGTTTGTTCATGCATTGAATAAATTATTCCAGTTATTCTTGCATTGTATAAACCTTTGTTTATAAGGTACCTATACATTTTTGTTACCCGTTTAACGGGTGTTTATATTTAAATATGAACCTACTATTAGCACTGATTATTGTAATTACACACAATACACAGTAGTAAAATAAAACACCCGTCTTCAAAAATGTTTAATGTTGGGTCACCGATCTATTCTGCTAAAGCAGAAGTCTTCCGAAGCCCAGTTGTAGACATTTTGGAGAACTAGGGCCGATAAAATGCACATACACACCATCACACACATACACACACACACCATCACACATATTTTTATTAATATATTTACCCTAAAGACTCTGGTAATAAAATGTTAATACTTTTTTGGCTGTACTAAAGTGTAATTTTAGGTTGACTAGAATATGTTCGAGTAAATAATTTACTGCTAAAATGAATTATTAAGCTTTGTAAAATTAAAAAAAAAGCGTGTAAATTTTTAAATGTTGAAGACATTTAAAATTGTACACACTTTCTTTTTCCCAATTAGTACTTCAGTTTTGTCATACTCAAGTACCGATGTTTTGTAAAAAATAAAAGCGCACACACAAACATGTGTAAAAGACGCAACAAAAGAGTGACAATGATAATTTTATCAAGAATGATAATTATAAAATATTTTTCCAATACGCATTTTAAATAATGTGCTTCTCATGGTTGTGTTTACCTACTGTTCTTATAACAACACCATCTTTAGTATATACCGAGGCCTTGCACTTAGTCGGAGAAGCTTTCGACCAACACCGCCAATGTGATACAAAATCTTTGTTTGTCTTACTCCTGCCATACTTGTAACCTGCCATGGTTAGTATAGGTTTTCCGCGAGCAGAATGAGTGATTTCTGGAGTGGAATCCATTTCAGCTTCTTGATCACTTGGTTCTTCTACTTCTGTCATTGTCGCTTTGTCTATTTGATTGGATGAATTTGGAGAATTAGGTTCTGTTAATGGCGCTAGTTCCTCAACGCCTGGCGTTTCAGTTTCTTCAGCAATCGCTTCCGGTTCAAATTGTGGTACTGGTGTTTCAATTTTTACAGCAATCTCTTCAGGTTCAGATTGTGGTTCTGGTGTGTCCTCATCCGCTCTTTCCATTTCAAAAGTAATCGATTGTGCTACATTTGATGTTTCTTCTGGAAAAAATAAAAAGTTTATACTGTAAATCAGTTCTGTAATTGTATTGCTTTAGATAATAGAAAAATGATTAGTTTACTTAATTATACAGTTAACTATGATAAATATATTAGTAAGAATATAAAAAATATATAAAGTGGTTAGTAGGGTTAAAACAGTTATTTACTCGTTTCTAAGATAATTTTTAATGATGTGTTTGTTATATATTACATAATACCGTCCAGTTAATGGTAACAATATTGTTAGTTAACGAAATGCCCATTTTCTATTAGTAAGAGCTTATAAAACTTCTTAATATCCAGAAAGAATGAAATTGCTAGGGCAGGATTTGAAACTGCTTCTTCAGAACGCCGTAGCGACACCTTAATCGTAGGGCCACCTAGTCATCTGCTCGAGCAACCGATTTTATTTATTATATTTTATTCTTTTTATCTCGCCTTACGGGGATGAATCCTGCCTGAGCAATGTAATTTTTTCTTCTTTCTGATTATTTAGAATCTTATATTTCCTTTATGACTACAATGTTAAATTCCCATAATGTTGACTCGGTAAGCATGCTCAACGCATTAAGAATTGTCACATCTAATAAAGCTCCCTAAAGCTATAAATATCCACTTTTCTTTCTTACATTCCACAGCTGTGAATAATTATTTCTAAGACTATACTGATCTATACTAATATTATAAATAGTTAAAGTTGTAAGTATGTATGTATGTTTGTTTGTAGAGGTAATCTCTGAATCTACTGATCCGATTTTGAAAATTCATTCGCTGATAAAAAACTACACTATCAATGAGTAGCATAGGCTTCAATTTATCATGTCAGTGCGAACGCAGACGTGGGTAGTTGCTACTTACAGATATTTAGAAATTAGGTTCTCAACACTCGCAATCTCAAGTGAATCGTATCTGCGTAGTGTGTGACACGCTTTATGGTTTGTTATACTTACTATATCTATCTCTATCTATATCTATATGTCTTTCTCTATCTCTCCCTTTCTTAGAAAATAGCAATGTCTCTGCCACCGGGTATATTTTGATTATAGCTATAAATAAGTGCAGCAAAAGCTGGATACTGCTAGCAATGTTATTTAAAAAAAAATATTATATAAAGCTTTATACTGTATCATTCAATAATTATACTAACTTTGCGTATTATGGTGGTCAATGGTTGTGTTCACCTATTATATTAATAGCAATACCATCCTTCGTATGAACCACCGCCTTGCACTTTGCCGAACGAGTTCGGAAGGAACAAACCCAGTGGGTAACGGAACTCTTCGTGGTCAAATTCTTGTTAAACTTGTACCCCGACAGCAGTAATACCGGATTTCCGAAACGGGAAACGGTAAATTCCGGTTTAGAATATGCTACAGTATGTACACTAGTTATTTTGATAGGTTTATACGTCTTCTCATTGTTGGAATCTGATGATGATGATGATGGTGAATTTCCTGCAACAAGAACAAATTTTCAGTGAGAAAAGATTATTTAGACATTGTCGAGTTATGCCGCTCGAAGGTCTCCAATATGGTTTAACGACTGTTGTGTTAACAATCGGAATTCGAAATTCCGATTCGGATTTGATTAAGATAACAATCGGGACCGACGGCTTAACGTGTGCTCGAATGTAAATACCATACAAACGGTTACCCAACCCAGTGGTGACCGCGGTGAACGTTACTTAACCTAACACATATGTTACGAACAGCTAGGCTTGTCTATGCTTGCCGAAATCTTATATATCGAATCGGTGAGATAGATTAAAAGGATATAAATTGCTCGAAGGGCACGATAGTTAAAGCGTTGGACCCATAACATTAAATAAACCAAATCGATTTTCAAATCGATTTTTATTTGAAGTGTAAAATTTTGTACAATATTCGAGGAAGAAAGTTTATCATAGTTAATAATATAATCGATAATATTATTATAATACAAACTTTATTATCCCGACCGCTATATTATAGTGAAGGGGTTAGGAAATTTGTTGACCGAACGAAATGACGTGATCTGACCTAGCAGTGGGTGGACACGGGCTGAAATGATGATGGTGATAATGATTATCATCATTATTTAAGTGTTTATGACAATTATTATATTTAGTAATTATGCTTTCTACAGACTTTGAATTGATTGAGACTTTGAATCCCCTATGTGCGTGAGTAGCGCAAACCCAATATGATCGCCAGCCTCTTGTTCGTTGTTTTTTGAATCGGTGATCTAACATAATTATAATTGGATTTCCTTGTCGTGAAACTGTATATACAGGTGCTGAAATAATTTGCCATATTATTGATATGTCAACAAAAAATTATTATAATACGTACAACAAATTATAATTATTATATATCTTATATCTCGGCGCGTGCGCATTGCAGTGATACGCAGTACTTTTATAGTATTAAAAGTGCTGGGTAGCATTGCAATTGTTATGGGTTGGCGTGGCGCTTACCATCAGGCGGACGACCTGCTCGTCTCATTACTTAGTTCCATTGAAAAAAAATATCATTATACCTACCTGCCTACTGTCGCAAAACTTTTGGATCTTCAGGGTGTCTTTTCATTTGCAGTTATGATTCTTAGAAAACATCGGGTAAATAGTCAAGAAAATAAAAATTGCATTTTTGAGTTTTGAGTAAAGTACAATCAAACCGTAAAATTTATTCTCAAAAAAACAACATGGGCGTATACAACTCTTTTTCCCATCTGGAATGTTTTCTCAAAAGTACCCTATCAAATTAAATCATAAGTTTGTGAGAATTTTATATATATAGGTTCAGCATCATTATAGCATATTATAATAAAATTACTACTTAACATAAAGGTATCACATCGATATGCATGACAGTTTTAGCGTAGGTACATAACATTCGCTATAGGTATATAATATAATAAGCTCAAAGCTGACTTTGTAAATAAGCTTAGTAAGTTAATACTTCAGACATAAAATATACTAAATGTCCCGTTATTTGTTAAATTTACCTTTGTCAGATATAAAACCGCCAAACAGTAGTGTGCAAAAATTATTGTGTTCCGATTTGAAGAACAATTGCTGAGAATTATGAAACTTAAGAACCAGTATCTGTGTCTCAGGGTGGCGAGTGCAGTGCCGCGCATTTCTCTGCAAACATCTGTGTGGCGTTGAAACTGTTAATATAATAATAATTCCTATATCAGGTTACAATTGCCCATAAAATATATACCGAAACCTAAAATGTATATGCATATATTATATTATGTACACGCGTTTTGCTTACCATCAAGTTAACGATTTGCACGTCTCACCACTCACCACACCACAAAGAGTTTTAATATACCTAACTATAATAATACATTATTGTCTACGTCATATTGACACATTATACATATTATAATATGATATTATATTGTAATAATGATCAGACTAATAATTAACACCAATAATTATTATTATTGTCAGTGTGTGTGATCATTATTGCATTTTATAATTATGTTGTCAATAGTATTGATACACGCTCTGCAACCGCGATGCGCGTGTGTAGCGCACGCCCAACGTGTTCGCGCTCCTCTAGATCTTTCCTTTTTAAATCTCCACCCTGATACTATTAGCACCGGATTTCCTTTTTGGGAAACAGAAAATTCAATATCTGAAAAAAGACACCATATACACATTATTTCATTAATCATGTAATTAAAATAATTAGTAATGTAATGTTATTAATAATGTTTTATTATAGTGTAATGTAATGTAGTGTGTAATATGTATTATACAAAAATATAATATTATCTGTATAATATAATAAAGTAGCGACCTCTCGGTTCGACATTGACACTAATAAAATAAAATTCATTAAAAAAATAAGATAAGTATTATTTGTTTGATAAATATTGATATTTTCATTTAGTAGAACAATAACAAAATAAATTATACATAATGTAATTCTACTTATCGGCCATTTACTAATAAGGGGGTGAGTGCTAATCACACTTATATTATAAATGCGAAAGTTTGTATGTAATTGTGTAAGTGTGTTTGTTCCCTCTTCACGCCGCAACGGCTAAACGGATTTGAGTGAAATTTGGAATGGAGATAGCTTATACCCTAGACAATTTCCTAAGCTACTACTTTTTATCCCGGGAAAAAGCGGGTGAATCCGCTGGGTGCAGCTAGTAACTCAATAAAAGAAGGGATTCGTTTTAAACATAATATTTTATACCTAATAATAACAATGAAAATAAATAGATAATTAATTTAAGTATAATTAAATATTATTTTCAATTTGTCCACAACCAAAATATTCATCATATACATGTATATTCGAATTAAAAACTATTATTATAAGAACAATATGTCCACCCTGTATAATACTACCAATTATCTAGAATCTAGAATGACAGGCTGCGTGGTAAGGGGATAACTTCTATAAGACATGTTATTCATCAGTCAGTCAGTCAGTTAATCTTCTACCTCCCCCTGGAGTGGTTGTTCTCGGGTGATCCCCTCTACCCAGGCGTAAGCGCGCGGGGGCTTCTACCTCCAGGGAACTGGCAGGACGCTGGTGGCTGCTCCGCTAGTCGGTGCGCCTCTCAGCGGCTTATTTGGTGGTCGCTGTCGCTTCTGCCCTCTTCGTCTTCTTCTGACGACGGAAGAGTCGCGGGGCAGGTCGTTTCTGGGGTTTGTTATTCATGATCATGAATAATATAAATCCTAGTTATTATGTTATTGTTCGTTATGGTATTAATAAATGCTTTACACCCACGGCTGGCGTGGCTGGCGCAGACCCAACGTGTTGTGATTCCACTGGTATTCATCTTTTGGTATCTCCGGCCGGCCATAATAAGAATTGGATTCCCGTACAATGACACGGAGAACACAGCTCCTGAAATATAAAAAAAGATAATTTAATAAATATTTGGCATTTCAGTGAATGAATAAAGGAACTTCCTACTAATATTATAAATGCGAATGTTTGTGAGTATGGATGTATGAATGGAGGGATAGATGAATGGACGGATGGATGATGGATGCTTGTTACTCAATCACGCAAAAACTACTGAACGTCCTGTCACGGTCCTGGAAGATTATAGATATTAATTTTATCCCGGATATCCGAGGGTGAAACCGCGTGGAGCAACTAGTGTCATAAATGAGTGAACAGGTACTATCTTGCCAAGCATGCTACATCGTCGACCGCGATCAAGTGAGATAGTGGTCAAACGTAAACCAATAAAGTATAAAAAATGTATCTAGGTAATTGATGCAACATAATGTTAAAAATCTTAATTTTATTCTGATAACTAAACTAAATCAAAAAACATATAAACCAGAATCTAACGCGGAACGTTTCGTAAATAATTATATTTTAATTCTTAACATTTCGAGCGCATATCTCTAGATCACTTGAAAACTATTTTTTTTTATGTTTATGATCAGTATTTACTTTAATAATTGTATTATTATCCCCAATAGTATTAATAAATGCTGTACACCCGCGACTTGCATAGCTGGCGCAAACCCAACGCGTCCTGGTTCCTGTAACCTTTTGTTTTTTGTATCTGCGCCCGGCCATTATAAGTATCGGATTCCCATATAAAGACTTCGAGAAAACTGCTTCTGTAACGAAATATAACAATCATCATCAGCCCTTGACGTTCCCACTGCTGGGACTCAGGTCTTCCCTCGTACAGAGATTATGGGCCATAATCCACCACGCTGGCCCAGTGCGAGTTTGTGAATCTCACATGTCCTTGAATTTTTGTGATAAATTCTTGGACATGCCGGTTTCCTCACGATGTTTTCCTTCACCGTTTTTAGAGCGAGTGTTAAATCCGCACATAACTTAAGAAAGTCAGTGGTGCGGGGCCAGTGTGATTCGAACTCGGGTGCGTCGAAAGATGCACGTGCGACCACTGAGCCACCCTGGGTCTAGCTACTTGTCATAACACTGCTTATTTAATAACAATAAAAAACTGGTTCCATTTTGTAAACATTGTAGAATAGAATAGAATAGAAAACACTTTATTGCACTTAAGAAGGAATTACATTTTGAACATACTTTCTTATGATAAGTACAATATCTTATCGCTAAACAGCGATCTTTAATTGTAATTATTTAATTATACCCATTGTAAAAATTGTAAAAATTGTCGAGTTCATTAGTGGTTATGAATTTTATTATATTTATAAATTTTCATGTCGCTATCCACTGTAATGATTGATGCTCTGCATTTCTTGCTTGCGTGAGAAGAACACACCCACCGTGTTTTGGTGCCTCTATTGCTATGCTTTTTGAATTTGCTCCCGGCTATTATAACTATTGGATTTCCTCGCGACGAATAAGAAAGTATAGCATCTGAAAAAAACAATTACACAACAAATATAAAATAGGAGGCCTTCGGGCGGTCTCAAAACTCTGACACCAGGGTTGGCCACACACCATGTATAAATAATATATGTAGGTACTTTTTCATAGGTAAAGTAAGACTGTTGAGTATCATAAAATGAATACATTTATTATTAATAATATGGAGTTTTGATAATGTATGTGAGTATGGCTCAGAGGGAACCCGGATCCGACGCACTGAAGTTCGATTCTCCATGGCCATAAAATAATAACAATAATTTATTTTTTATTTAAATTAAAAGTATTACTTATGTAGGTACTCTGAATGATTTTGTAATAGTTTTAGCTGGTCCTTATGGGTTTAACACTCGCTTTAAGAACGATGAAGGTAAGTATCAGCGCGAGGCTTTAGACTCCATTGAAAGGCGGGCAAAAAAACTTATTGGTAACGACGACGAGTGTGCGATGGAGTTAATTCCTCCATCTCCTTTCTACCATCGAACAACAAGACGTACGGAAATTCGGCATCCGTTTATGGTTGACATTCCTCCTACCAGAACAAAGCGTTTCGCTTCAACTTTCATAATGCGAACAGCCAAGGAATGGAACACCTTACCATCGTCTCTGTTTCCCGATACTTATAATCTAGGTGTCTTCAAGTCCAGAGTTAATCGGTATCTTCTAGGCAAGCATGATCCATCGTCGACTTCCACCAACTCCCTCAAATAATGGACCATACTCTCCCTTCGAGAGAAGGCCCGTGACCCAGCAGTGGGAAAATAATGGGCTGATGACGATGCATTGCTTTTTTAGTTATGATAATCGTAAAATAAAAACAAACCTACATAAAAATTAAAGAAACGAAAAGAACTACGAGCTAAATAATTAGGTACATAAAAATAAATAAAAATAATTTACAAAGACTTTATATACCTATAAAAATTATAATAGTTTTATATACAACTTTAATCTTATAAATCCATAACATATAACACAAACATAGCAAATACGGCAATTTGACATAAAATAAAGTGACACGTGACTGTATGGAAAGGGGGCGCTGCTTTAACATTCGCCAACTTTAAGGTTGTCGTTACAAGGTAACACAGCGTTAGTTCCAATATCGGCCAAGTTCATAAATAACCTTGTCACACTATACATGTTATACCTCATGTTTTAAAACTTTAGCTATCTAAGTTTATACTAATATTATGAAGTTGTGCATATGTATGTTTGTAGGAGGTATTCTCTGGAACTACTGATCCAATTCTAAAAATTATTTAAAAATAAAATTAAATAACTCTTTATTGAAACACACACAGATAATTAAAAAAAAACGAACAATAAAAGCTTATTAGTGTAACAACTGGTGGTCTTATCGCTAAAAGCGATCTCATCCAGACAACCGTACAGGGGGTGGGATAACGTAAAAATAAGTGGAAGGTGGTTTTCAATATCTTAATACACTAACACAAACTAATTACATGAAATACACACTAATAAAATAGTAAATAATATAAATACATACAATATTTCACTGATAGATAGCTGCATTATATCCGGGTGAAGGCTATATTTTATTGAGTCGACGCGAATGAAGTCGCGGGCGTTAGCAAGTAATCAATAAAGTCAATCGCTCTAAGCGATAAGGCCACCCATTGTACCTCAAATTTTTGTATGGTTTTCAATAAAGTCTTATTGTATTGTATTTTATTGTAAATGGTTATGGATAAGATTAAAAAACAAAATTGTGTTATCTTCAAAAGTCGTCACGAATGCTTTGCAGCGACGGTGGCCCGCGTGTGTAGCACATTCCCACCGAGTTTTCCCGGATTTAGTTCTGTGCTTTTTGTACCTTTGTCCACCCAAAACGAGAACTGGATTGCCCCTTCTTGAAATTGAAAATTCGGCGGCTGAAATTAAAATTATTTATATTCTTTACACATCATACGTTTTGAATATTCAGTAAGGTTTTTAGTCAAGACAATCGTAAAATAAAAAGAAAACTACATAAAATTAAAATAACTGTTATAAATAACGAGATAAATAATTATAATAATATAATAATAATAAAGCCTTTACTTTCTACAACATATTAATTTCTTTTTATCTCTATTTATCTATATCTATTTATGTTATGTAACAATACCTACTTTAAATGTATTTTTAATCTTATATTATTATCTATCTACTAATATCTATTTTATTTTATGCTTAAGTAGTAGTCGCCTCCTTGGAGTAGGCCTAGATAAATAATTATATACAACATTAATTAAATAAAGCCATAATACAACGTTCATACAAGTGTTGGCAGCATTGCCATTATAAATGGCAAATACGGCAATTTAACATAAAATGTAGTGACACAAGACTGCATGTATACATGTATAGGGGGTGACGCTTGGACAAATGAAGATTTCCTTTAGTATGTAAGAAACTATTCGGCGTGTGTGGTGCACCGCACGCCCTTCTCACGAATCCCAAACAGTCGTAGGATGCGGAGGCGTAGAGAAATCTGAACCACTAAACTCAATCATGGGAGTGGCACAAGGATCTTCAGTCTCGAACATACTGTTCTCTCTGCTCCTGAACGACCTGCCGCACGCGGTGACCGCCGCCGAAGTACTGATGTACGCCGATGACGTAGCCACGGTCACGGCGCCTATGGTGGATCAATTGGAGCAGAGATTAAATATCACAACCTCCCAACTAGCTAGCTGGTTCAGAGTGAACGGTCTCGCGCTCAATTTGTCCAAAACCCACTTTGTCCATTTTTGCTTGTCAGGCCGTCCATCGCGGACGTTATCGGTAATTCTGGAGGACAAGAGGATCGAGCAAGCAGAAGCTACTACATTCTTAGGCTTCGAGATCGACCAGAGTCTAAAATGGGAACGCCACATTAATAAACTCTGTGGCAAATTAGGTAGTGCAAGCTTTGCACTCGGCCGGGTTGCGAGAGTTGTACCTGCTGAAATAGTGCGGTCGTGCTACTTCACAACAATACACTCCCTACTACAGTACGGCGCTGAGCTCTGGGTTCGCGCTGCAGACTGGCAGCGCGCATTTAGACTACAAAAGCGCGTCGTCCGCGCTATCGTGAGGATCCCACAAGATACCTCCGCGCGGCCGCATTTTAAGAGGCTCGAGATCTTGACATTATCGGCACTCGTTATTTATCAAGTCACGGTATATGTAAGATTAAACCAGGCCTCTTATATAACGCACAGCAGCGTGCATTCATATTACACCCGGAATAGGGACACTCTGCTGTACCTCGTACGCTTACGAAGTCTTCTAAGACGTCGCATGTTATGGGTCCAACTGTACCTATAAGCTGCCGGACCAGATCACCGCAGCTCCAAGTTTGAGCTGCTTTAAATCTCGTCTGAAACGGTGGCTTATCGAGAAGACGTTCTACAGCTTCGAAGAATTTGTAGAACATAAATTATGACTTGTATTGAAATTTTATGATTATACGTAGTGACATTTAATGAATATTGTATAAATAATTGTATATTGTTCAATTTATTACATTGTAATATTAATAATAATAATAATAATTAATGCTTTATTGTACACCAAACAAGAAATAAACAAGGTACACGAAATATTCTTACAAACTATAGTACAACGGGCGGACTTATCGCTAAAAGCGATCTCTTCCAGTCAACCTTTGGATGGAAAGAACTAAAGGAGTGAGAGAGGTCGGCGGTGTAAATAAAAAGTAAAAAAGGACGACTAAATGACACATAAAATATATATATAAATAAATAATATATAAATATATATATTAATATATAGATATAGACACATATATACTACATACAATAAAGGAAATTACTAATAATTTAATTATCAGCAGCACTCTGGGAAAGGTAGTAACTTTTGACTAGGTTCTTAAAACATATATTATTATTATTTTAAATTTGACATGTATTAATGATACCAATAAATTGATTATGATTATGATTATGGATACACTAGGTCTTAAAAAAATTAACTCTAGAGGAATCAACGAAGTCAGTGGTTACATATAATATATATATAGGTTTCGGCCTCGGCGATCAGACTTCATTTCTTATGTTATGAGTATCATACATTATGAGCCGGTATGTTTAGCTCTTAAGTGGCTCGCATACCCAATTTTTGCTGTGAAGGTCCGTGTGCAGTGAGGGTACGGTTCACAAAGTTATATTTATATGTTGTTTTAGAAGGCGGTTTGTTTTAAAAGTGATCGCGTTTTAGATCTTGTTCGCGCCTTCTATAGTTTTCAAAATCCATCACGTTGGTTTGTACAAGGCGACGCCATACCGGTTTGAAGCGAGAGTCTCTATGTTGATGTTCAGTGGTTATGTTTAATATTAAACTTCAGAATTGAGTTATCTTCAACCAAAGTTCTCACGGATGCTTTGCAGCGGTGGCGGCCGGCGTGTGTGGCGCATTCCCAGCGAGTTTTCCCGGCCTTAGAATAATGCTTTTTATACCTATATCCATTGAAAACGAGAACTGGATTGCCCAATATTGAAGGAGCAAATGTTGCTGTTGAAATAAAAAAATGTATATTAAATAAATCATGTTTTGAATAGTAAATAACGTTTTCAGTCATATGAATCGAATAAAACAATAAAATAAAAACAAAAATACTATATAAAAAATTGTAAGAAACCTAAATAATAACGATATAAATGGTTATATAACAACTTTAATCAAATATCTTTGTTCATACAGTCAAAACAGTTGACTGCTCAATGCATAAAAAATTTGGCTTACGAAAAATTCAATAACTAATTGTTCATAAGCCAAATATTTTTTAAATCATTTTTGTAGTCCAATACTGCAAGAATTATTTTATATCGTACAATACAATAACACTTGCACATCGAATAAATTCTAATAAAGACTGCTGTGCTTAAATTATTGATGTAGTTACACGACTAGTGCTAATGAGTGGAACTGCCTGCCAGAGTCAGTCTTTCCCGATAGCTACAATCTAGGAATCTTCAAGTCTCAAGTACTATCTTGACACAGGACACCTGGAACAGGTACTATCTTGGCAAGCGTACTAGATCGTCGACCGCATCGTCGCTTACCATCACGTGACATAGTGGTCAAAAACAAGCCAATTCATAAAAAAATTCATAAAAAAAATATAAAAAGAAAGGTACATGTCTAATTAAAATTTCAGTTCTACTATGATAAGGTCTGCCAGCCCGCCTCTGTGGTGTAGTGGTTGGGCAGGTTTGATCAAATCACATACACCACTGAAGTTGCGGTTTCGATTTCCGCGACGGGACAAATGTTTGTTACTGTTAGCCTGTGACGTCCTAATGTTGATGGGCCTCCCCCATTGACCACAGGGGCCTGACTCTGATTCATAAATACGATCTTCGTTCCGTCGGATGAAAGGGACATCGCTATGCAACAAGCATAAGGGTGTCTCTTTTCGTCCGCACGAACGAACCAACGAAAGCAACTCGGTGTAGGCCCCCAGGCTTCGCGATCTTGCGTTATTGTAGACCAGTAGTCGCTAAAGGTGTCCAGTTCGTCATATGTTTGTGAACAGAATCAAAAGCGCAGGCATTTGTTTCTTGTCTGGATGTAAAGGGAATATGGTGCTCATATTTCCTGGTTCCCTAGATACAGGAAATCCTAGTAGGGGCCAGGACCGTAGTGCAGTCAATGATTGTGGTAACCATTGAACTTAATAACAGTATCACATGCAGGATTAGTTTTCACGAACGCTTTGCATCGGCGGCGGCCCTCGTGTGTGGCGCAATGCCACCGGGCACTGAGTGATGTGGTTCTATGCATTTTGTATCTGTACCCTTCAAATATTAGAATTGGGTTTCCGTAATAAGAACGGGAAAATGTCAGTTCTGAAACAAAATGCACAAACGTTTACAAAAACATGTTAACTTCATCATCATCATCAACAGCCTGTATGTGTCCACTGCTGGACATAAGTCTCTCCCAATACACGCTTTGTTAACTTCGTGCGATTCTCAAATATATATTTTTTTAAGAAAATATGTTTATTTCTGCATAAGCAAGAATTGAACAATAAGATATTACAATATGTAGATATCTAATGAGTTGTACATAATGTGATATCTTGTCAATGTTCAACTTACGTTGCAACGAATATGTTAGAAAGAGACAAAATATTAAACATTAAATAAGGTTTTAAACAGCGTTTATTAATAAGTTATCATGCAGTTAAATATCCATAAGTGGATTTAAGAATAATACAATTACACTTCAATAAATATTAAATCAATGGTTATGGTTATTATTAGATTTGAAAATAGTGTTCTCAAAGGTACTCAAGGATGCTTTACATCCCCGCATACTGTAGGTAGCGCAAACCCAACGGGTTTTCATTCCTCTCGTTCTTTCTTTTTTAAATCGGTATCCATCTAGTATTATTACTGGATTTCCAAATCGCGAAACAGAAAAAACAGCTTCTGAAAAATGAAAATAACTTAATAACACATACGCCAACTCTTCTCTGTGTATGAATTGTATTTTTAAACCATTATTATTATTAATAATTAACTATGGAAGTTTGAGGACCATGGACCCACGACACCTAGACACGAAACAAATGCTTGCGTTTTTTTTTTCTTTGCACCTCATTTGTCCCGTTGCGGGAAACGAACCCGCAACCTCAGCGGTGTATGAGGTGGGTGTTGAGTTGGCTGACTACGGTGTTTTCAAAATCGCAACTTCCACAAACAATTAAAAACGAAAAAGATGATAAAAAATTTATAAAACAACTAAAACAACTATTGATAAACAAAAGTTACTACACGCTTGATGAATATTTAAATGACCAATTTAATAAATAATATACCTAATATTTATGATAAATATACAATAATAAATACATAATATACAATAATGATTATAAAATTAAATGACAAATTGTAAAATGCTATATGAAAATAAAAATAATCTTACGACTTGCTAAAAATTGCAATTATTATAATTAGTATTATTCTTATTAATTTGATTGAATTTTTGCTATATAATTTTTATACTTAGAAGCAGTCTTCCTCTCTTCTAAATGCGTGCCCGACAGGGTCCTTAGTGAACTGACTATAAATTGACCATCTGTTGTACCTACATTAAGGAATAAATAAATAAATAAATAAACCAAAATAAATGAAAATAAACTGCAGCTTTGGAAAAATATTTACTTTGTAATTTTTTACAGTTAATGATTGTGATGATCGATAATTTTAATCATTACATTATTGTCTACAGTATGTATAGCTGCTTTACACCCTTGAGATGCGTGAGTAGCACACACCCAACGGGTTTTAATGCCCCTCGTTCTTTCTTTTTTGAATCTGCGCCCAGCCATTATTATTATTGGATTTCCAAACTTCGAAACAGAAAAAACAGCTGCTGAAAAAAATCACCAACGATATGGAAAATGCATATAATTTTTCTTTATCGTTACAATTGAATATGATAAAGGGTTGATAACATTTTCGCTAACATTATTTATTTACTGTTAAATTTCGTAACTATAGAACGTTACTATAGAACTTATGACATATTTAGTCGAAATCCATATGCATATTAAATACCTTAGAACACAATGATTATTTTTAATTATGTACTCATGCTTATATTAAAAACTAGCTGTTGCCCGCGACTTCGTTCGCGTGGACTATATATTTACGTATAGATGTACAGAATAAGCTCTTTTCCATTTTTATAATAGAATAGACATGTATTTTAATGGATATGTTTATTAATGGCCTTAATAATTACATTATTATATATAGTAGTTACGGATGCTCTACACCCATAATTTGCATGGGTGGCGCACACCCAACGAGTTCTAATGCCCCTATGCCATTGCTTCTTGAATCTGCGCCCGCGCATAACAATAACTGGATTTCCGTGTTGTGAAACAGTGAATACAGCATCTGAAACAATATCTCTAAGTCGTTTTATTTTAATTGAATAACGTAATTATTACAACTTCAACAAATTATTACAAGACAAGATGTAGATCTGTTTTAGTATTATTTTATTGTATTCATCAATGTGTATAGTGAACACTTCCTTTGACGACTACGTTATCAATAGTATATAGATGCACTTTGCATCCGCTACGATTATGTGTTGCACAAAACCATCTAGTTTTTCGACCAACGCGTTGTACAGAGAACCTGTTTCCTGATATTTCTATGATAGGGTTGCTGAAGCGTGAAACCGCGTATACAGGGTCTGAAACAGAAACATTGACTTAGACTTAATTTGTTTCTTTTTAGTCTGAATGATTTATTAACCGACTTCAAAGAGGAGGAGGTTCTCTATTCGATTATTTTTTTTTTAATTATATTTTTTTATGTTTGTTTCCTCAGAACTCCGTCATTTAAGAACCGATTTGGACAATTATTTCTGCATTGGGTTCAGTATAGCTACGAAGTGGGCCCATAAAAATTTCATCGATATTTGACCTTGGACTTCGAAGATACATTGAAGTCGGTTTTTTATTTGATAAAACGTATACTTGTTTTAATGGACTGTTAGGTTGTAGATTATCATGTAAAGTGATTTTATGGCTTAGAGTTTAGAACTGATGGGGCCAAATAAGGTCTGAACTAGAAACGTATTCGTTAGAAATAATATTTTGATTATTACATTCTAAGTGATTTTGTATTATGGGCATTCAGTTTGTAGATTATTATTTAATTAAAATTATTTTTTTCGATAACTCCTTGTTTATTTTGGTAGTAGTTTAGGATTGATAGAGCTCAATATGGGATAAATAATTAAGGGCTCATAATAAAAACTAAACTTTATTTGATTTGTGTTATCTAAATCTGTCGTTATTTAAAACGATTTTTTTTTAAGGCGATGTGTCGTTTTCGTTATCTCGAAATATGAGTAATCTATGACCATAAGAGTTTGCAATGACTTAATATAATAACATCCAAGTTTATATTAGTTCTATGATGAACACTACAAAAGTGCTGATTCAGCCTGTGGCAGCATCTTTGCGCCAGAAAACGTATGCGCAAGCATCTCTGGGTCGAGAGACTCCCGGTGCCTGCCGCATCCTTTCCCGAAAACGAGCAAGGCAACGACAAGGACGGCTTTGACACAAGATCAAAGCCGTCCTTGTCAACCTTGCTCGTGTTTTCGCCGTTTCTCCTTCTCCACAAGGGAGAAGGAGGCCCAGTGTGGATTAGTGGATATCACAAGGCCTTGAATGTTTGTGATTAATTCTTGGACATAACGGTTTCCTCACGATGTTTTTAAAGCGAGAGTTAAATTCGCATCTAACTTTAGAAAGTCAGAGGCGCGAGGCCTGCGGGATTCGAACTCGGGTGCGTCGGATAGAAAGTTGCACGTTTTTCCACTGAGCCACACTCGAGTTTGGGATTGATAGGGCTCAATATGAGAAAAATAATTAAGTTCATAAAAATAACTAAAAAGAAAAACTGTTTTGTTTCTGTAATCGAAATAATTACATTTGTATTGAAGGCTCAAGGCACAAGATTGCTGCGTGATCGTGATCTCGAAATATGTAAAACCTATATGATATGATCCTGACGGTTTATCATAACTCAATAATAAATTTAATAACTGCCTATTTCATAATCATTTTATTTCCAATAATAATGCACATTAACACATAAACAAACAAAATAGTGTGAATTATATATACACTTAGAAGTATAGTCAGTAGCCGTACTAGGAAACCCTGTATTACAGCCAGGTTTAAATTTAAAAATATTAACAATGTTTATGATCATTGTTTATTTTGACGACCAAATTATCGACAGTATATAAATACGCTTTACATCTTCTATAAGTAGCACAGTACCATCTTGTTTTTCGGCCAACTGTGCGTTGTACAGAGAATCTATGTCCTGATATTTCTATGATAGGGTTTCCGAAGCGAGAAACCGTGTGCACAGGGTCTGAAACATAAACGTATTTACTGAAAAACAGATTTAGTGTTTGTTTTGAATACGGGTCCCTATGCAACTACCGTTAGAGATAGAATAATTTGTTTTTAGAAATCTCCATCTTGAGTTCAAACGAAATTTTTGTTTTAAAAAAAATATCTATTTCTGTTTCTAAAAACTGTTTTTGCTGCTTCCTTAAAGATAACGGACAGTAAAATTATTGAAAAAAAAAAAGCAATAAATGAAAGAAAAAAAATATGTAAATATGTAATTTTGTAATTGAATGAAAAAAATCAATATTTCCATAATTTTTGCCATATATTTATCTACTAATGTAATATTTAAACACGGACTTTTATATGCGGCCAGCAGATTTGCGAGTCAATAAATTAGTTTCAAATCTGCTTCTCAATGATTATGCTCATTGTTCATTTTAACAACATATGTATCGTTGATAGTATGTATAACAGCTTTACAACCTCGAGAAGCATGGGTAGCGCAAGCGAAGCGGGTTTTGACTCCTCTAGATCGATGTTTACTGAACCTGCGACCTCCAAGTGTGATGATGGGGTTACCTCGAAGGGAGACAGAAAATATAGGTACATCTGGAATAAAATTTTAAATAATTAGGCCACGATATAAATAAATTAAGGAATCGTACATATTACATTCATTGACCATTATCTCGCCTGATGTTAATGCAATGATGAGGACGAAGATGTAGCACATAGATTTAAAGGGGCAGTTCAACGATTGTTCAGTACGCCCTGATGTATTTTTTTATTTAACGAATCGGTAAGCATTTGACCGCAGTCCTACCTGCTGGAAAGTGACGACGTGGTCGACGATGGATCATGCTTGCCTAGAAGATTCCGATACCGTTTCTTCGAATATCACTCCTTATAATATAATAATTATATTTTTATAAGTACGTGAAACAAATAAGTACCTACTATTTATTTATTTATTTGAGAACTATCAGTACATCTGACTAAAAATAAGCATGTATGCCTAATACTCGGCAATAATGCGAAATGCGAACGGCCAAGGAGTGGAACTCTCTGCCGGCAGCTGTGTTTCCGGATAGCAATGATCTGAGCGTGCAACATCTTCGACCGCATCGTCACTTAACAACAGGCGAGATAGCGATCAAACGCAAGCCTATCACTAATAAAAAAAATAAGCCATCTAATACATTTTTTTTTTAATAATTTTTTTTTATATTAATTTTGCTAATGCATGCTTTCAAAACTTTAAATTAGAATGTACGAGTAAACACCGTAAACAAAGTCAATCGCTGAAAAAAAAACTACAATCTTTGGCCTGCTTATCACGAACTTATAATCTTAATATAACTTACAAATATTAATATCGAAATGACTAGACTGACTAGTTTATATTTTTGTTAAAATAACTAGGTATATATTTAATTATAATATAATACAAATATATCATACAACTTGGCAAACATTTAGATGACGACACTAATTACATATAATCCTAAAATAATTTACAAATATTAATATCGAAATGACTAGACCCACTAGTTTATATTTTTGTAAGAAGTAACTAGATTTATATATTTTAATATAATATAATACAAACATCATACAACTTGGAACACATTTAATTAACTACACTATTTTTTAACTAACAAATTATAATAATTGGATTTCAAAAATTAAATCATTGTACTTGTTCAAATTATAAAGATAATATTTTACATGATAACCTATATCTAACATAATTATAATAATTGTAATACCTAATCAAACAGACAATTACTAAAAAATTTTAACCACAAAATAGAAACAAAAACGGATCAATTGATATATCAATCGGATAATTCATAACAAATTCATATTTTCTAATATATACCTACTAGTCAACATATAATTATGTTTTTACAGTATTAACTCCAAACCCCCAAAGGTAATTTTTTTAATCGAATATGACTAGAAGTACTTTTTAGACTATTACTATTATTTTTATTATTTCTTTTTTTACTACTTATTTATTAATTTGGCCTCGCAGGAAGATCATGGTTATGTATATTAAAGGATTTGACTATAGTATTGTCTAAAGTGTGCAAATATGCTTTACATCCATTAGGAGCATGCGTAGAACAAAACCAACGAGTTTTGTTTCCATTTATGATTTTTTGTTTGCTAAACCTACGCCCTTCGAAAATTAAAATAGGTTTTCCATGTGAACCTCGCTCGAATATTGGTTGTGGTCCAGAAGGTGTAAAAGAAAGAGTTGGGACATCAGAAATGCTTTTTTCTTTTGAAGGATTTAATAATGTCTCTGAATCTGAACAAATAGCAGCCATAGCAGCTTCAATAGAATCGACTACGTCTGAAGATAAAATTGGTTCTTCAGAAAAAATTGAATCTGAAGGCGACGCTGGTTCTGAAAAGACACCTATATTTGAAGAAACTACTGAACGCGGTGGTAAAACTGTTTCTTTAGAAATAAATGTTTCTGTATGGGCTGCCTTCTCCGGCATTTGCATAATGTTTGTCTCGCTGGGTGTTAAGGACCGCTTGTTTGATTTATCTGTGTCTAAAGGTAATGCTGGCTTTTGAAATAAAACTGTCTGTGTAATTATAGGTAGAGTGTGAGAAGGCAAAACTTGTTCTCGAGATGACGATACTGTCTTTTTCTTTTGCCTAGCTTTAGTTTTGGCTGTAGCTAAGGTCCACTGTCCTAAAGAATCTGAGTCGGAAGGTAACGCTGCTTTATGAGACAGAACTAGCTGTGACGGATTAACTGTATGTGGCAGTTTAAACTTTTCTTGCAAAGAGGTTTTTTCAGAAGTAATTAATTTCTGCTTCTTTTTCTGACTAGCTATTCTTCCAACTGCTGTCAAAGACCGCTTTCTTACTTCTTCAGGTCTAGTAGATCGCACTATTTTTTTTTTCTTCTGTTTTGTTTTTGTCCCGTCTAGTACAAGCGTTCGGTGTTTTAATTTACCTGCACCGTTCATTTTTGTAGAAACATTTGGTTCAGAAGAAATAACTGAAATGGCATCTTTTAATGACATGACTATATCTGCAGAATCCATTGATTCTGAAGAAATTCCTGCGCTTGAAGATATGTTTGTGCCTGAATGTATAACTGGCTTAGAAGAAAATCCAGTGTCTGATGAAACTAAAGTCTGCTTCTTTTTCTTTTTCTTCCGTTGCTTAGCGTTCGTCTCAGAGACTGCTAAAGACCGCTTTTTTCGTTTTTGTGTACCATTTGTGTGAGGAGGCAAGGGAGTTTCATGAGAAAATTCGGGGTGTGAAGAAATGTGCGGTTCTGCACACATAGCAGAAATAGCTTCTTCTATTGAAATTACAATATCTGAAGATATATCTGGTTCTTGAGTTAAATCCATAGAAGAAGAGTCCATTGGTTCTAAAGATATATCAATGTTTGAAGAAACAACGCTGCCCGAAGGTTTGATTTGTTTTTGCGTAAATACTGATTTTGAGGGAAGTGTCTTCTTTGATGATGTTGGTTCTTGGTTAAAATCTGTCTGTGAAGTAATATCTGGTGCTGTACACATAGCGGAAAAAGCTTTTTCTATAGACATAACAACGTCAGAAGGTAAAACTGGTTCTTGAGAATATTCTGCTTCTGAAGAAATACCTGAGTTTGCTGGCATTACTAAGTCTTTAGAAAAATTTGGCTCTAATGAATTAACTCGTCCTGTAGGAATATCTGTATCAGAAGGTGATGATTCTTCAGTAAATACAGGTATATTTGCATAAACTCGTCTAGTTGAATAAACAGGTTCCCTGGGATATGTTTGTTCTGATGAAACATTTGGTTCTGATGGAAAATCTTTACCTGACGAAAATACTGGATTTGATGTAAACATATTTTGTTGTGATGAATAAGGTGGATTAGATGAATTTACTGAGTCCGATTTATAAACTGATCTCATTGAATAAGTTGTTTTCGACACATATGGTTGTTCTGATGAATCGTTGGTTTCTGAGGAATAAATTGGTTCTGATGGATACATTTGTTTTGATGAAGTAAGTGATTTTGATGAATAAACTGGTTTCGATGAATACACTTGTTCAGATGGAAAAACTAATCCTTTTGAGAACATTGGGTCTGAAGACAAAACTGGCTCAGGTGAAAAGATTGGGTCTGCAGTTAATCTCGGTTCTGAAAATAAAGTAGATATTAGAAAAGGCTTCAACGTTAGTACTAACGTAAAACTACGTACTTTATCTACTGACATATTATAACTAGTACTCTAAATCTAACTGAATTATCAGCTACATATATTAGCAACTCTGAAGAGTTGCCAGTAATATGAAATATGAGCAGTAGTGATATGAAAATGTGCAGCTCACTGCACACTTTCAATTACAATTTCAAACTCAACATTTATGATTCCAATATGAATTGTAAAGTAAAGAACGTTTAATTAATTAGATGGAATGGTTACGGAAATTGTGATTTATGTCAAATATGATAAAATCAATGTAAAGTTATTGAATTAAAATGTAATGAAAGAAGTAACAAACATTTATTACTACTTATAAATTAAATATTACAAAATTTGTCTTAGACATTTATTATTATATTAACTTAGTATCAAAATATATTTTTTATGTACTAAACTGTTTAACAAAGGCTATAAAAATAGAATTACCCTCTGAGATTGAAGTCTTTCTATAAGAAGATAATTGGAATGTTTGTTTTAAAATAGCTTGATGTCGGTGTCATTGTTTGCAATCGCCATGACCACTAAAATGGTTTGACTATGTAGGTTGTACTTTGTACTGTATTTTCACATCTCTTTGGTCAGTTTATTTTTATTACTTTAACGATTGTGTATATTAAATGTTTTAACTATTTTCTCATTTCGAGTATAAATATTGGCTTTACACCCTTGTTGAGCATGTGTAGAGCAAAACCAACGCGCTTTTTTTCCGTTGTTCTTTTGTGCACTGAATCTTCTAGGTCCTATTAGTATTACCGGGTTTCCTTTCGAAGAAACCGTAAAAACAGGAACGAATGGAACTGAAAAGAAACAGAATGATTACTTACTGTCTTTTTTTATAATGGGCGAAGCCTTTGTATTAAAAAATAATTCTACACACTACTTATTAAGACTAAACTAACTAAACTAACAAGAAGAAGCAATTGGACAACCTATTATGTTCGAACCGCGAAAGTTTCATCATCATCATCATCATCAACAGCCTGTCGCAGTTCACTAATGGACATATGCCTCTCCAACTGCACGCCATTGAGCGCGATCCCCAGCTACTCTCATCCAGCTGCTACCAGCCTACCCTACCCTGCTAATATCGTCCCTCCACCTAGCCCTACACTACGTTTGCCAATTTGTAGTCTCTACTCTAGAACGCGTCTACCCCAACAGTTAACGTTACTACGGCTAATATGGCCGGCCACTTCAGCTGGCGCATTGCGTCACGCAAAAATTTAAAAATTACTGTTTTTAAAAAGACATTGAAAAATTTGCCACTAATGTAAGAACCCGTCACTGCTCATAAATAATTATAAGCGACATTATTTCGCAATCTTTATCTTTTTAATAAATTTTTATATACTTAATATTGTACTGGATAAGCATTTGTTGTTCCAATTCAGTGCGTGTGCAAACCCCATCCTTGGGTAAGTGTAAAACTTTTTTTTTTCTTTTTTTTAAGTAACTTAATGACGAGACGAGCTGGTCGTTTGCCTGATGGTAAGGAAATACGCCAGCCCATAACAATAGCAGCACCACCCAGAACTTTGTTTTGCAAAATCCTGCGCGGCACCACACTGCGCTCGTCACCCTGAGACAATTAGCTATTGAGTCTCATAATGCCCAGTAATTTCGCTGGCTACAATGCCCTTCAAACCGGAACACAGTAATGCTTGTGCACTACTGCTTGGCGGTTGAATAACTGGCAAAGCAGTTGTACCCACCCAGACGGCCTCTCGCACACATGAAACCTACCACCAGTGAAAATTGAACTTAATGCTAATTAAAAATGTAGGTACGTATTTAACGGTTTTTCCAAATTGTAATTTTTGTTTGTATGTCTAAAAAAATGGAGCCGAGTTAACTTCATTAGCTTTTGGCTATGCTTATTTTATTCCTTCTCTTTTCTTATCTTTACGTTGATTCCAGGGTACTAGATCTGGGCCTCGGCACAACATCTGCCACCTGGCGCGCCTGGACCTGAGCGACTCGACGTGCTGAACCTTTACTCAGCCCTCGACATCACCGTCTCCGGTTCCCTTCGCTGTAAGCTACCTCCGCAGCACCACTTCGTCATCTTGCAGGAGGGTGCATACTTCAGCAAGCAGAAATTAGGCGGGCCATAAACCCACATCCCGTTTTTTTAAATAGTCGCTTTAACCGGTTTTTTATTGTGCCAATCTTGTATTTATATAATGTCACACGAGAGTCACATCTTTCTATAAAATAAACAGAAATACTGATACGTCTTTTTATAAATGTTATCTTTTGTAATTTGATTTCATGGTCTTCCTCAAATTTTAGATGCAATATTTAATAGAGAGATTGGTTCCTTATGATTGACCCTTTCGATCAGTATCATATAAATACAGGATTTTCTACATTTGGCGGGTTCGATTCCCGGCTCTGGCAAGTAACTTAAAAATCTTTAAATGCACTTATTTTTATTTCTAAAAACAAAGAAATGTTTTCTTTATTTGCTAACTTCAATATTAAGTACCTACTTTTCCTCCGTGGGGCATTGGTTTGGTCCACCTGTAGATTGGATATACATAAGTACAACGCCATTAAAACTTTGTAAAAATTAATAAAAATGATTAAAAGTATTAAACATTTATATTTTATATATTTCATATTAAAAGTTGTTAGCGAGTGCGGCTCAGCGGGAACTCTTGCGACTTACGATCCGACGCACCAGAGTTCGAATCCCGCTGGCCTCGCACCAATGACTTTTTTAAGTTATGTGCGGATTTTCACATGTTCTTGAATTTTTATGATTAACTAGCTGCGCCCTGCGGTTTCACCCGCGGTGCGGAGCCAGCGGCATTCGAAGTCGGATCGAATCGGATGCGTCAGATCAAAAGTCGCATGTGTTCCCCACTAAACCGCACTTGCCCTCGTTTCACGTCAATGAGTATGCACATCATGAATTTTGACAATCGTATTATTATCTAACGTATAAAGGAAGGCTCTACATCCATATTTGTGGCGATTATCGCAGAACCACCGCGTTTTCATGCCGAATTGGCAATGCTTGGTGTATCTTCTACCTCCTAGTATGATGACCGGGTTTCCACGAGTGGTCGTTCCTAAAACAAGGCCTGTAAATAAAAATTGTTTAAAAATGTATAATATGCATCTTTTCAGTCCCAAGAACAGCAACAAGCAGTGTGAATAATGAGTGGTGTATAAAAAGATTTTAAAACTGACTTCAATAGAAGGTGGAGGTTATTGTTCTTTTTTATGTTTGTTACCTCAGAACTCCGTTATTTATAAACTGATTTGGAAAATCCTTTTTGCGTTGGATTCAGTTTAGCTTCAAGGTGGTCCCATATAAATTTCATCGATAGTCGACCTTGGACTTTGAAGATATCAGAATTGAAGTCAGTTTTTTTGCTATAAAATGAATTATTGAATTGCATTTTTGCAGTTTCATACATACATACCTACTGATGAGTGTATTAATGTATCGTAATAGATTAAAGTTCTATGGGAGTGGGGTTTTGTTTTATTAAATGTTAAGTTATGTAATTATTAAATATTAATGTTCTAAACAATATTTTTTATGAAACTGAGTGATAAGGCTAACAAGACGTTTGCCTGATAGTAAGCGCCACGCCTGCCCATAACAATTGCAGTACCACCCAGAACTTTTAATACCATAAAAAGCACTAAGAAACATCAGATATTAAGTCTCATATGCCCACTAATTTCGCTGGTTACAATGCCCTTTAAATCAGAACACAGTAATGCTTGCGCACTACTGCTTGGCGGCAGAATAACTGGCAAAGCTGTGGTACTTACCCAGACGGGCTCCCGCATACGAGAGACCCACCACGAGTAAATATGGTAATTAAATGAATTGTTGTAAGAGATAATTTAATTTTGCTATTAAAAATATAGATACACCGTGCAATTGAATTCGATACTTTGCGAAAAGTATGTATTTAAAAAAATAAAAATAAAATAAATATTCGTTGATAGTTACTGATACTCAGCGCGGTTACTTATACTATTAATTATTCTGTAACGCGGTTGCACTCGTCGGATTGTCACGAATTGGAAAGATGACGTTTATTATAACTTCTAGTTTTATGTTTGAATTTTTTTTTTAATTGTGTATAAACATTCTGTAGCATGGACCGAGTACATACTTTTCGCAAAAATATCGAATTCAATTCCACGGTGTATAGAAAATTCATAACATTCAGTGAAATTATAATAAAACGCCTTTCTTTAATACGAAATTTCTTGAAAATATTCAATGTGTATGTATATTATGAAATTTTAAAATCTTATTGTTATTATTTAATGTATAAATATGTGCTCTACACAAATATTTTTCGCGACCATCGCAATACCAACGCGTTTTGAAGCCAAGTTTGCACTGCCTGGTGTACCTTCTACCTCCTATTATGATTAATGGATAACCACGCTGGGTTTTCCCAAAAACAAGGCCTGTAAAGAAAATTTGTTTCAAATATATATAATATCTTTAATTATTTATCAAAACCAACATTTCAATTAACATCTATGGTTAGTAATGTCCTAAAACCTGGGTTAGGTTTCTCTAGACATACGGTTCTCAATGATTTTTTTGCTACTATTTAAGTAAGTCTTAGAAAGTGATAGGTACCTTTGTAGAAATCAATTACATATGATAATGCGCTTCGCATGCACACACTCATCTCTCGGCAACAATGAGGCTGTAAATAATTGTTTTTCCGTACAAAATGTATAGGGAAAGTTTGGAGATTATCTTAAATGGCCCCATAGAGTCATTTGATAGATTCTACAAGAAACAGGATCGATAGGCATAAAAAAATAATTTCGAGTTGATTAATCGTTTTTCCGTAAAAAATGTATAGGAAACGTTCTTGGAGATTTATGTCATTTCTAGTACTCATACCTTAAATGGTCCCAAAGAATCTTTTGATCCCTACAAGAATTAGGATCGATTGGCATAAAAAATATATTTGGTAATTTTGCTTTTTTTTCGATGACTGTACATTGTTCCCAAAATCTGTGAATGCAGTTCAGAATATCTTAAAAAGTAATGGATACGAGTAGTCTCCTAGCAACGTTTTCCTGTAACTATAACGGTTAAGGTACCTGCCCTTACTGTTCCGTCTCAAAAATCCAACCTGTATATGAAAAGATCATAACATTTACTGAAATTATAATAAAAAGCATTTCTGTATAAAATATTATTATCAATGGGTATGTATATCATGAAATTTTAAAATCGTTGCATCATCTAATGTATACATATGTGCTTTACACGCATATCTTTGTCGGCCATCGCAAAACCAACGTGTTTTCAAACCGCGTTTGCGCTGCCTGGTGTACCTCCTACCTCCTATTATGATAACCGGTTTACCACGCACGGTCGTTCCAAGAATAATGCCTGAAAAGCAAATGAAATTGTTTCAAAATATAGTAAGCCTCTCTTTATTCCTAAGTCAGGGCGAGGTGTGAAAAAAACTAAAGAAAAGATATATTTATTTCAGATTATGAGCGAGTGTGGCTCAGTGGGAGCACGTGCTTATTTCGATAAAACGCACCCTAGTTCGAATCTCGCGTGCACCGCTGATTTTCTGAAGTTATGTGCTGATTTAACACTCGCATGAACACGGGAAGGAAAACATCGGAAGGAAACCGGCCACGCTGGCCCAGTGCGGGTTGGTGGATGTCACATGTCCTTGAATTTTTGTGATTAATTCTTGAACATGCCGGTTTCCTCACGATGTTTTCCGTTTTTACCGTTTTTAGAGCGAGTGCTAATTTCGCACATAACTTAAGAAAGTCAGTGGTGCCGGGCGAGCAGGGTTCGAACTCAGGTGCGTCTGATCGAAAGTCGCACGTGCTCCCACTGAGTCACACTCGCTCCTTATAAACCTAATTGGGGTTATTAAATACAATGAAAACGGTCCAGCCGTTCTCAAGTGATGTGCTTAGCAACGAACAGCATTTAATTTGTATTATATTTAAAACAGAATTTGTTACGTTACATAGGTACTAGAAGTTGCCAATGTTTACCTTAATTTTAGTAATAGTCCATAATAATATGTATGTCGCAGCCAACTAGCTTAATCAGCCGTTCAATCAACAGCCTAGCCTCTTTACTAAACAGCGCCGTTCAACTAGCTTCCTGAATGATATTCAGCCATTGGATCAAGCAGCTAGGCAAATGACTTGGATTGATGACGTTTAATTACTTGCCTAGCCTGTTCATTTATAAAGGCTGTTTTCCAAAGTTTAATGAAATATAGTACAAAGGAAGAGAGTAGTGACAATAATATTGTGAATATAGCTGCAGCCCTCGGTAGGATTAGGTTGGGTGAGATGGTGAATGCTAGCGCGACCCCATCTCACCCCACCATGGCAGAAGACGGAGAACCGTGGGGTTTTAGTCAGTAGGTCGCCGAAAGGCGGAGTCTGACATAACCGAAGGGCCCGTGCCCGGAGGTATCCATGAGGATTTCCCCACGTAAAAAAAAAAAAAAAAAAAAAGGGTGCGGCGGGGGTGGTCCTTGGGCCACCCCAACGCCGCGAACATGTATATTAGATATAATATAATGTAAGTAGATTATAATGCGACGGTTCACAATCTTTCGACAGTTTACAATCTCGCGTAGGATACATCTAATCGTACGAATGGCCTAAGCATTAGCCAGCCAGTTTATTAAATGTTGTAACAGACGCTATGGCTCAATATCATTCAGGCAGCTAGTTCAAAGGTGGTGTTTAGTAAAGAGGCTAGGCTGTTGATTGAACGGCTAGTTAAGCTAGTTGGCTGCGACATACGGGTATATAAAATATAAAAGTTTATATCAATGAGTATGTAAATTATGAAATTTGACAATCGTATTATTATCTAACGTATAAAGGCAGGCTCTACAGTCATATTTGCGGCGACCATCGCAGTACCAACGCGTTTTCATGTTGTATTTGTATTGCTTAGTATATCTTCTACCTCCTAGTTTAATGACCGGGTTTCCACGCTGGGTCATTCCAAACACAAGATCTGTAAATGAAAATATTTTTTATATTTACCACACTAATTACAGTATCTGCTAACTCAATTTACAATAGCTATTGTGGGAGAAAATAAATAAATGTTATGTTCTGTGCTATGCTCACTTGCTCGGGCGTAACAAAAGCACGCGCTATTTATCCCGCTACCCGAGCATTGCGCCAACTACTATATAAGTAACTAGCGACCCGCCCCGGCTTCGCACGTTTATTATACATATAAACCTTCCTCTTCAATCACTCTATCTATTAAAAAACCGCATCAAAATCCGTTGCGTAGTTTTAAAGATTTAAGCATACATAGGGATATAGGGACAGAGAAAGCGACTTTGTTTTATACTATGTAGGGATGAAGCTTAGCTCGCCCGTTAATATCACAACCTTGAACGAATCAAAGCTCGTACACAAGCATCACACACAAATTTACATCGTGCTATACAGCTATACCGATCGGCCGTCACATCGGCTTGACATCGGCCCTCCGTCCACTCAAACAAACATAACGCTACCGTCATTACTATGCTTCAGTTATTGCTTAGCGAGATTCCGTCCGCCTTTTTTATTTGTTCATGAACACAACCGAATCTTGAACACATGAGTTTCTAATATTCCAAAACAGAAAATAGTATAGTCACTTACTAAGTTTATTTATTTATGTACTAGTTACACTTCATAGAGAATGTTACACGTATTTGGCAGTTTCATTTAATGGTTGTGTCCACTCATATATTTAGTAATAATGCCGTCGACGGTATGCAAGCGCGCTTTGCATTTAGTTTTACTATGTTTTGCACATAGCCATCGCGATCTAGGGCCTTTCTGCTGCTGCCTGAAGAACCTATTTCCTGACAATACGATCACAGGCTTCCCTCTAGGCGATAGAGCAAACACCGCATCTGGAATAAAAAATCACTTACAATGCGGACAAAAGAAAATGCATGCGTTTTTATTACATTTAATAAGGAGAGAAGAACAGCCGAAGGTCGGGCTCAGTGGCGTGATTTGGATGAAGCCTATGTCTACCAGTAAACTGGTTTAGATTAACGATGATGATGAATAAGAGAGGTGCACGGGACGAACCCAGGAGCTGAACTAGTTGTTGCTGTCGAGGTTAAACTCAAGGACGACGAGTTTCATGTCCTTCGTGCTTTGATTTGTGGTGAAATATAAGGATGATGATTGAGATGTTCCTGGCTCCTGAGTGGTTTCTTGAGCTAATTAGGAAGTTACAGTCCCACCCAAAACTATAGCAAGAGTTTGTTACTGGCCAATAACAAACAAAATATAAAATATATTATAGCAATATATTTCAACTTTAGTAATTTAGAAATGTATCACTGTATGTTTTCCAAATAAAATAAAATAAATAAATAAATACGTTATAATCTACTTGGTTTTTGGAGGGATAGACTTTTGCCGAGGTTGCACCAAATACCACCTACAAAACAAAGCCATGCCATTGAGCGATATAGTCGTGTTTCTGGATAATGGTGACCTCAGGGAGTCTGGTTTGAACAGCCGATCACCTGCATTCTTACTCTGAACGATGTGATCCAGCATCGTCTACGTCGTCGCTTGACATCAGGCAAGATAGTGGCCAATATCTATTAACGATAAAAAAAAACTTGAGTTCAGTTGGCTGTATTGCGGCGGTGTCCGTATTTGTTTCGTAGTAAAGATTTTTATTTATTTGACAAAAAGGCAGAAACCGCGAGTTTAAAATTGCTTTAATGATTATGTACATTGTAGGTTTTAATAATGGTATTACAGCCTTCCAATGTGTATAGACATGCGCGACATCCGCGGTTAGTATGAGTGGAGCACTGCCATCGAATTTTGCCCATCTGCGCCCGATGCTTGCAAAATGTATACTGTAAGAACTTAATAATTGGAGTTCCGACACGGGACAATATAAAAACTGGATCTGAAAAAAAAGACATTTCATAACCTTGAACTTTTTCAAAGTTTTGAGTCTGTATAGACATATGTAGTCTTCATATGTATGTCTGTTTATGGTCACTTAAATACATAAATGCCTGGTATGAAAATAGCCCTACGTAATGTGGGGTTATTTTCATCTACTACGAGGTTGTTACTAAAATTTTATATTATAGCATTAGCTTAAAAAAATACAACCTCGAACATCAGTTGTTGTGCCACAAGAGTCAAAGGGCTGGAAACTGAATAAGGATGCTGTTGTGGCATGAGGGTTGTCATAACAATCCGACAGTGTTCCATTTAGTTCAACCTACTGGTAAACAAATCAAAGCCCTCTAGTGGCACCAGTTGTCAAAGTGTGAAAGTTTTTAGGCCTATCGAAAATCCGAATTTAAAATTCAAATCTAAATCAGATTAGCCATTTCAGAAATAAACGGAGCAGGCGCGCCAGAATTAATATTGCATTAAATGAAGAGTAAATTAGATTTACACTTGAACTTGTACGGGATAATTTCTTATTAAGCTATTGCATAGCTTCTATCGCGGGCCTTGAGCGTGGAGACCGAATCCAGAAATTCCGTAACGAAAATAACCTAAAACCCCCCACTCCGAATGCTATGCAATAGCTTTACCGCGGCAGTCTCCGAGTGCCACACGTCTTTTTTTTATGTTAATCAAAATATCTAAGATTTTAAACATGCGAATGACAAAAAAATATAATTGATCGGGCTCGAACTTGCGTCATCGGATTACTGTCAAATCGCCTTATACAACTGGGCCAACTAAGCACATGTCCATGCTACCGTTTTGTAAAAAGTTGGTGGAAAAACGTGAACAATTCAGATGGAGCTGCATTATGGAAGTAAATATAAAAATTATTAATGATTATGTTTATTACTTATTTTAACAATCATATTGCAATCGTCCAAAGTGTACAAATATGCATGGCATCCACGGCGACTGTGTAAGGAACAGCGCCATCTTGTTTTACCGGCTATCGATCTCTGGTTGCTAAAACTGTAGCCCAATATTTTAATCATAGTATTACCATAACGCGACTTAGCGTAAACTGGAACTGAAAAACAATGTATTAAAATTAATTTAATTTAAATTAAAAATAAATTAATAAAACTTAATGGGGGGCGCCTTTGCCCAGCAGTGGGACAGTAACAGTAAAAGAAAAAAAAATTAAAAATCCAATAATCAGGGCTTATACTGAATCAGACAAACAAACCTACCTTCGTCGGTATTTCCTACAAGTTACAACATAGAGTCCTTTAAAAAGGGGGAATAAATAGAGTTCTTAAGGGTCGGCAACGCATCAGCCATGCCTCTGGTGTAGCAGTTGTCTATAGTGCCAGGGTATCCGCTTACCATCAGGCGGACCGTCTGCTTGTTTGCCAACATATTATATATATATATATATATATATACATAAATAATACAACCGCAGCGTTATCTGGCGGTGAGGTTACAAAAAATTGCAGTAGCAAGGTGGTTTCATCAACACCGAAACCAAGAAAGAAATAAAAATTAAGAAATAACATTTGTTTTTTTTATTTTACATTTAAAAATATAATTAACATTTTTCGCTTGTCACAAAAAATTACATAAACAAAAACACAACAAAACGACAGTATCTAGATCGGGAAATTCACAAGTGTTTACATACTTTAACACAAAACAGTCGTGCACTTGGAGGACTTAATGCTTGGTAGTATTTTCTACCAGTAATCCAGGATGTGCAAGTATATGAAGTGCTAGGACGTGTATAGTAGGTACAGGTCCGGACCCAAGACTTCCTTGTGGTACATAGACGTCATTTTGTTTTATTCTAAACACTATTGGAAATATAAGACTAAATATCTGCAAAAATTTTTGGAGGTTTTGGCAATCGCATTCTTAGCTCGGTTTCAGACCAGCGATTTATACGCGCGTATAAGCTGGTTTTGGAAGCGCATGTGGGCGCGTATAGGCGCGCCTTTTGACACATGCGCGACTCTTACGAGCGTTGACGCGACTATAAGCTCGTATAAGCGTTTAGAATCACTTCGCAGTTCTTGGTAAAACCTATTAAACTGATCGGTTGTCAGTCTTGATGCAACTATCGGTGACCACCAGCATCTTTTTCGTGTTCTCAGTCGACGGCGAATAAGTGACGCAAATAGCAAAGGTTTTTTTGTTAGAATCCATGTTGATATTGACTCATCACTACCAGTTCGAGCGAACACGCCGGAATTAGCCCGTGTACGCCAGTCCGGTTTTTTAAAGCGAAATGTAGCTTGCGTGGAAGCGCGTATGCCGAAACGACCGTATACGCGCAGAAAAAAGCGCTAGTCCGAAACCGCTCTTGGGCCTTCATAGCATAATTCATGCCAAACCTTATCAAAGCCTGTACTACATTTAAAAATACATTAGAGCCTATTAATTAATCTTTGGTAGAGCAAACTCTTTTACCTTCGTGTGAGAATGTTTACTAGTTTTTAAAACCGTGCTACCGTCGGGCGAAGTATGTACGTATGCGCAACATCCTCTGAGGTGCATGGAACATCGCCATCGGGTTTTCCCTTTTAACGACCGATGCCGATGATAAGTGTAGCCCTGGTACATAATCATAGGATTGCCTAAACGGGACGTGAAGAAAGTTGGGTCTGAAAATGTAAATAAATCTAGATATACATATCATAGATATACAGTAGAAAAAACACACCCTTTTTAAATATGCCATTGTAAATTCTAAGGAAGTTCACAATATTTTACAAGAAATCGAAGAGCGTAAAAATTAGATTTAATCTCGGCAATCATTATTAACTACAGATTGGCAAACGTAGTACAGAGCGCCCCTTGGCTAGATGGAGCGAGGATCTCAGGTTGGCTGATACAGGCTGGAAAAGTGTAACCAGGGATAGTGATCAGTGGCTTGCAGTTAGAGAGACCTATGAATCCAGTAGTGGATTGTGAAAGGCTGATGATTAATCATTATTTTACTAGGCGGTAGGACTCACGTATGCCGGAGGTATCTGGTTAGGTACCACCCCTTTGCCAGTTATTCCGCTAACATTACTTCGGTTTGAAGGGCATTGTTGCTAGCGAAATTACTGAGCATATGAGACTTAATATCTGATGTCCCGGGGTAACGAGTGCAGTACGAGTACTTTCATGGTATTAAAAGTTCTGTGAGGCACTGCAATTGTTATGAGCAAGCGTGGCACTTACCATCAGGCGAACTACTTGCTCGTCTCGTTGCTCAAATACATAAAAATCATGTTTATTATATTCTTATTATATTCATATGAAGCATTAACGAATGCCAAGCGAAAAACTCAAAAAATCTTAATAGATGACGTACACGTCACCCTTAAGACGGTTAAATAACGGAAGAAGAAATTCGACACTCGAGTTGGTGACCACCGTAGCTCAATTGGTAGAGCATCCCGCGCTGAGGGAAGATTGGGCTGCGGGTTCAAGTCCCAGCCGGTGGTCGATTTTTTTCTTTCCGAAAAACCTTGTTTATATTTATTATACATTTTATCAAACATGTTCCCGTCGTTTTTCCTCGGTCGTGAGTGTCACATCGCAACCGGTTCGCCCTTGAAGTGCAGTTTGTAAAAGTTTTTATGTAGCCGTTACAACCGTTAAGTTATGCCGTTTTCAAGTTTATGAAAATGCTCTTGTAAATTCCAAGCAAAAAAAGAACGCTCACTATATTTTATTTTATTCTTTATTGCACTATTACAAGTAATGTACAAAAGGAAAACTTAGTGCTAAAGCATTTTCTACCAGTTATCCAGTGACGGTAAAAGAAAGTTACAAAGCGTGCTACAAAGAGTTAGAATTGTTATATTCAAACAATAAATTAATACAAAAAACACATGCACTTATATTTTTTTGATATTTTTTACAATTTCTCTTAATTTAAACTCACACCTTTTAAACCTTAAATAGATTTGTCTTTGGTGTCGCATTCCTCTTCTGCTTTCTTACCAATAATATAATATTTTATAATAAAAACAATAAAATGCTAAGATCACAAATCTATGATATATAGAGAGCGTTTAAAACAAATGTACTTCGCGTAAAAAATTTGCATTGTAGGCTCAAAAGACTACAGAGATTAAACTCCTAGTAAAAAAACATTACAATAACTAATGGTCATGTTCTTGTTTGCCTGTTACAATTACGATTTCAATAATGATATGAGTATCCTTGCTTCGCGCGGTACGGCTAAAGATTGGCCCTAAAGTAATAGATTCTTCATTATTTTTTTATTTTAGAAATTCTATTTTCATTTTGCTATACAAGATACAGATGCATGAAACATTCCGCTCCCGCTAAGTAGCCAACTGGCACCTAGGAAACATAATTGTCAAAAACAAACATATTGCAACAAAATGCCCCTCAGTTTCTTGGCGTATGCAATGGAATCAGGCGTGACGTTGCGAATTCATCTAAAAAATATAACAAAATATGTAGTGTAATCCCGCTGAATATATATATGGTTTCAGCGAGATTACACTACATATTTTCATTGCGTTTCAGTTTCTTGCCGTATCTTCTGGGTAGTGGTTCTTTTTCCGATACGGTGGTACAGTCATTGTAATATTTGACGTTTATAAGTGCATCTGTGATGCCAAAATTGAATAAAGAACTTTTGAACTTTGAACTTTATGTAATTACCCAGAAAAATTAACAAATTAATATAGATTTTTGGTATGCTTTAATATTCAATATCCATTAAAAACACGTAATGTAGCTCAGCTGCTCTACCATAGTTCTTGTAATTTTACATGGTTCTTGATATTTTAGGTTGGTACTATGTTCTTTTTATGTAACTGAATGACGATAATTTCGAAATTCCAGTGCACGACGCGAGTTACTTAACATCTTAACAATTTGTTACTCACGATCTTAATAAGATGGTCAAGAATTTATAAAAAACATTGCGGTTATTTGGAGTAACAACCGGTTGAGTAAAGTGATGACTGAGTGGCGGACTAGGCAGTGTAAGCGATGGGCGTCCGAAAGCCAAGTGGGTCAAAGATATTCCAAAAATTGCGATTGAACCTGAACAAGAATAGCATAGGGCTGATGATAATGAAATGATATGAGAGAGGCCTATACCCAGCTGTGAGATGTGAAAGGCTGTAGATGATAATACTTTTTATTAGGTACTCACATACGCACACATTACAAAATAATGTACATACCACAGATATATAAATAATACAAAGTTAAATTTTCAGTAATGTGCCACAAAGCTTTGCATGAACGCTGCTGGATTACTTAAATAAATAAAACAAAACATGGATAGAGGGCGCTACTGTGCCATGTACATAAGTTATCATTACAAGATGACAGCGTTATTTCCAATGTTGATTAGTATTCAAACAGATCCTTGTCGCGCCACTTTCAAAGAGATTTGATTTAATGGTAGTATTAGGTAAAGTGCAGCAAGTTTATCTGACTTGGTGGCCGAAATTAGAACTTACGAAAAACAGAACAAAATTTACTGTAGGTAACAGTAGAAGCAGCGACGTGTCACCGGCTCAGATAAGCTTGTGGCGCTCTAAACATTTCTTTAGTCCAGATTGCGGTTGGCGTTTTTCAATGGTTATGTTCATTTCGACTTATAACAATTTCATTTTCTATTGTGAATAAGACAGCACGGCAGCCGCTCGACACGCATTGCCAGCGAGTTTTGATCCCGGACACGATGTGCTTGCTGAATCTGTACCCTGACACGATGATAATAGGGTTGCCTCTGGCGGAGCGGCTGTATATTGGACCTGCTGAGGAAAACGTGAATATAAGTATAATGAGTTATTATAGTTAGTGTATGTGAATAGAGTTACGCAATTATTCGAGAGGGAAAGAAGTAGGAAGAACGGAGAGAAAACAGCAAAGAAGGGACCAAAAAGTAAGGAAAAAATGTATAGGAAAGTGGAATGAAAAGAGGAAGGCCATATTTCAAAATTCTACGTAAACGGAAGGTTTTGAGAGTGTATATGCAATATGCATGTCAATGTCGGTGTGTATGAAAAATGAAAATACCTATGTTTTTTGATGCTGTTATAGTGTGACTAAGATATTTAAGAACACTGCTAATATGGGTAGTAATGCGTCACCTTATAATTATAATCTAAATATATGTAATTAAAAGCAGCCTTTATAGATGTTTTTTAAGCTCAACTAACGGTGTAGATTTACTGCGAAAAATGTCTCGTGTTGCCATTTTGAATAATAAAATTTTATCATGAAATTGTAGGAGTCGTATTTATTATTTTAGAATCGATCAATAACTGGACTTTATCTTATTAGGCGTATCGTATTAGTAGGGAAGCTACACCTAAAACCATTAAATTTCACGCCATACGCATTATCATGTGGAATGCGTATTTTGAATTCCACTGATGGGTTAATTTGGAGACAACGCGATGTACGATTGGATCTCAGTGAGCTGTGGGTAGGAGGGCAGGTCTTTGTGCCGATATATTTTTTTTACTGCACTAAACTTAACTTTGTTTAAATAAAGTTACGATTTTTTACAACAGTGTGGCCATAAATCAAACTAAAAAGTTCTAATGACATTGACAGCATCTGTGGTATAGTGATTGGGCAGGTTGGGTCAAATCTCATACACCACCAAGCTTACCGGTCGATACCCGCAACGAGACAAATGTTTGCGCACAGAAAAAAAGGCGCAAGCTTTTGTGGGACCATGGTCCTCATTTCCCTAGATACAAAGAACTAGGTATCCAGAATCTCTATATATGATCTTTGGACGTATTTATTCATTATTTATTAATGATTATGATCATTTTTACATTTCAATATACATTTTTCACCAGTTAGGGTGTATATTACAGCACGGCAACTCCTCGACACAGCGCATTGCCATCTAGTTTTAATTCCTGTTGTCGAATGCTTACTGAACCTGTAGTCTCCTATGGTAATAATGGGATTTCCACGGTAATTGTAGCTCATAACTGGTGCTGAAACCACAAAATACTGAAACTAAATCAAGTTAATTTAGAGTAAGTGATTCAAACGAATTTCAGTCAAGGTTTTACGGAGAGAAAAAACACTACGACCGGCTGGGACTTGAACACTCCACTTGGTGACGTCACAATTGAGCTACCCGTAGCTCCCCCGCACCGAGGTAAGATTGTGGTGCTGGTTCAAGTCCAAGCTGGTGGTCGTATTTTTTCATTCCGTAAAACCTTGTTTGAGTTTTTCACTTGGCATTCGTTAATCACTATCACTATCACTACATAGTATAAAACAAAGTCGCTTTCTAATTGTCCCTATATCCCTATGTATGCTTAAATCTTTAAAACTACGCAACGGATTTTGATGCGGTTTTTTTAATGGATAGAGTGATTGAAGACGAAGATTTATATGTATAATAACCGTGCGAAGCCGGGGCGGGTCGCTAGTGCTTCATATAAATAGAATTAATCTAATGAAGTTACTGGACATATGATTTAAGGGCTATTGTTTCAGGGTGACGAGAGCAGTGCAGTGCCGCGCATGATATAGTAAAATATATATCTGATTTCGTAAAATAATTTAACATTAACTAGCTTTCAATATTTATGCCAAATATTACGTCTATCCCGAAAAATCTCGAAAAGCTCCAAACACTTCGTTTTCAATATTTTCATTAAAAGAACGTTTCAGATTTTTTAATTCTTTATACAGATTAATTATTCTATTAATAAAATTGCTACACAAGCGTCTTCTTCTTCTTCTCTCGTGTGGGTGTGTGGCCAACTCTGGTGTCGGAGTTTTAAGACCGTTCGAAGGCCTTCGACATGGCTTAACGACTGTTGTACTAAGATAACAACCGGGACCGACGGTTTAACGTGGCCTCCGAAGCACGGTAGCTTTCAGATGTTAATACCACACAAACGGTCACCCATCAAAGTTGCGACCGCTGCGAACGTTGCTTAACCTAGAAGATCTGTTACGAACGACTAGACGAGCTACGCTACGAGCGCTACTAAAACTTATTACAAGCTTACTTAAACTTAACTACTTACAAGATAAAACAATTCGACAATTTGTTGTGATGTTTTATTCATGCTATAAATCTGTTTGTATCGATTTTAAAGCAAGAGAATATTTAGCTAAAAAATCTTTCATAGATAATAAATAAAAAGCAGAAACCACAATTATTATATTAAATCTCTTTATTGATAATTTTCGAATTTCAAATTGTATTATGGTTACGTTATAAGTAGGGGCATTAATAACTACATCAATTATGTTAAAAATGATGTCTCTGACAAACATATTGATTTCAACGAGACACAACCATTTAACTCTTATTCACCGTATATTTGCGCGCAAGTTATGTCATAAGATATTTATTAATAGGCACAAAAAATGCACATTTAAACGTAAAATACACATAACACAAATAAATTAAAATAGGTACGTTAAAGCTGTAATTTAAGATGTCTTGACTTTGGAACAGGGATGTATGTCTACCTATTCCTTTCCCACGCTCAGATTAATGTCCGGGCTCAAAAAAGAAATGCGAAAACTGAGTCTACCAGTGCTTCGGAAATGCGCCCGCTAAAGAAGATAGCTTTTTGATAGCACCAAGAAACTCTGCGGGGATGTCTCTTTTTTCAACTCTTTTAAAATATCTTGCAATATAACAATGATCAATTGATCAATTAACTATAAATTAAAATTAACAAAGTGTCAAACAAGAAGTGCGAGTGAGATGCAAGCATTACTGTATTCCGGTTTGAAGGGCATTGTAGCCTGCGAAATTACTGGGCATATGAGATTTAATAGCTTATGTCTCGGGGTGATGAGCGCAATACAAGTACTACGCAGTGATTTTTATGATATTAAAAATTTTAGGCGGCACTGCAATCGTTATGGATGGGCGTAAACTTATCTATCAGGCGAACGACTTGATCGTCTCATCACTTAGTTCTATAAAAATAACTTCTTTTTACGCTTAATAGATCTATGTCTGGCCATTATCTCGCCTGGTGTGAAGCGATGATGTGGCCTAAGATGGAGCACATAGATCTAGAGAGAGACGGCAGTTAAGCGGCTGCTCAGACCCGTCCCGATGGTTCGGCATGTTGACGGCATGGCTTTGTTCGGTGGGTGGTATTACAACCACGGCCAGAGCCTACCACTCCATACTATGGAACAATAAAAGTTCCGTAAGGAACTACTATAAATTAATTATGAATATCGTCGGCTAGCAAATAACACCGCGCAAATAATATTCCGCTTCTTTACAGGAAACAACTGCAATGGCATTTGAAAGTCATAGGTGCTAAATTTCGAATTGAGCGGTGTTGTTTGCTAGCCGTTATGTATGATTAATGGTTGTGATTGTTAAAGTACTTCAATATTGTGTTATCGTCAAGAGTGTGCACAACTGCACGGCATTGCCGGTTTACTGCCGAGCACCGCCAACGCGTTTTTATGCCCATTGTAGTATGTTTGGTGAATTTATATCCATCCACACATAGAACTGGATTTCCTCGCGCTGATATGGTTATGTTGGGCTCTGAAAATTACATAGGAATCATTTAACGTTCGCCTAAAAAATCTCAAGCTATTTTAAAACAATAAATACATAAATAAAAACTAAATACAATGGTCACCGAATTTTGTTGAAGAACATTTTTACTTGCAGACTCCAGAAAACATATTAATACACATTTAAAACAACAATTTATATTTATTAATTTGTATTAGGAATTTGTTTCTTTAAATCGAAATTCTAATTCAAGGACATGTTTAGTTTTTAACCGACTTCAAAAAAGGAGAAGGTTCTCTGTTCGATTGTGTTTCTTTTTCTATTTGTTACCTCAGAACTAGGTAATTTATGAACTGATTTGGAATATTATTTTTGCGTTGAGTTCAGTTAGCTACAAAGTGGTCTCATATAAATTTCTACGACATTTGATCTTGGACTTCGAAGATTCATTGAAGTAGGTATTTGTTTTTTTCTAAAAATGTATTATTATCACTGTATATATTTTTAAATAATTGTACATACCTAATAATAAAGATAAGTCTGTAAAATAAAGTGCAGATAACTTTATAGCAGATGTATATTAAAGCAACAAATGCATAATAAAGTGGTATATTAGAAGGGTGAAAAGGGTCCTTAAAGTTAGGCAACGCACCAGTAATGCCCCGAGTGTTGCAGGTGTAACTGCTTACCATCCAGGCGGGCCGTCTGCTTGTTTGTCTATGTATCAATAAAAAAAAATGTTAATGTGTACATATACACATATAATATATACCTACTAATGCGAATGATTAGCAACATATTTTATTAATATAGTATTATCATCATCGTGAGTATATAGAAAAGCTCGACACTGCTGATGGTTTCCTTCGCAACGCCATCGAATCTTGTTCCCATGTGTTCTTTGTTTACTGAATCTATATTTTCCTAGCAGAATCATAGGATTTCCTCGCTTTGTGGTCGTTAATTTAATTTCTGAAATGTATTAAAGACATTTATAACGGAAACAAACAGTAACCTCTATAATGCAATGTCACCATATTATGGTTAAGCAACGTTCGCAGCGGTCGATTACAAAGAAGACAAAGATGCTTCGAACATTCCACTTCTGCAAAGCAGCCAACTGGTACATATAAAAAATAACATGGTAGAAACATAAAAAATTGTAACAAAATCTCTAAAAAAAATGCCCTTGTTTCTTGTCGTATCTTCCGAGAAGTGGTTCTTACCGTAAAATTTTGGCTCAACCAACGTCTGATGCAGCGAGAGATCTGTTTAAAATTGTGGGTCTCCATAAATAGAGATATGGTCTACATATGGCTGTTTATGAAGACTTTTTACTATAGCATTAGCATATACGATGGGGCTGACATGTACTAACCAATGAACAAAAAGCCCCCAAAATAAAATAGATAAAAAAAAAGAGAAGTGGTTCTTTTTCCGATACGGTGGTAGAGTCTTGTGCTAATTTGACGTTCATAAGTGCGTCTGTGATGCCAAACATGAATAAAGAGATTTTGACTTTGACTTTGAATTCGTTACAACTTGGATGGGTGACCGTTTGTGTGGTATTTACATCTGAGCACTACGGTGCTTCGGAGGGCACGTTAAGCTGTCGGTCCCGGATGTTGTCTTGGAACAGTCGTTAGGCCTTGTCGAAGGCCTTCGGGCAGTTTAATAACTGATACGAGGGTTGGCCACACACCCACACGAGAGGAGAGAAGAAGACCATATTATGGTGACACTTAAGGTATGATGGGTTAAAATAACACATTCTTTAAGATAGGTTCATTATCACTATCATGGGCTTTCATTCATTCACTAACGGTTAGGTTTCATTCATTAATGGTTAATTAGGTTCTATAATCAGACGTGAAATTGTTTAAACAGAATGCATTTATTTTAAATTGTTTTTTTTAATACATATACTAGAATTTAGCTAAATTTTGGGACCTCCAGTACACAATAGAAACATACAGACAGCTGGCATTGGCCGACCTTGATTTTAATAACCTGCTGTCGGCCGTAGCGCTTCTGATCACGTGCCTCCGTGCCGTGCCGTGCAGTTTCATTTGTGATTGTGATACTGATAAAGTTGTGATATCTTAAAATCCGTGAAAGTTCTTTACTATAGGTATACTAGCTTTCTCCCGCTACTTAGTCCGCGTGAACGAGAGAGGAAGCCCATATTCGTATTTTTCAATGACCAGTTTCGCAAGACTTTCTCAGTGTATGAGAGCGCGTACTACGAAGAGGTCAAGCTGGATCTTCGTCGTCACCTAACCGATTTTGTTGTTACATACCCTATAATCTAAGTTGGGACTAATGCTACCAAACCCTGAAAACTACATTAAAATCCGTTCAACCGTTTCCATATATAACAAAAAGACAAAATTAAAAAAAGAAGGGATTCGTATTTAGTGCCGTCTAAATAATAATATCGATCCCTCTAAATATTATTAGATCAGTTTAATTTTTTAAATGGTATAATGGTATATATATATATATATATACCATTATACCATTTAAAAAATTATATATATATATATATATATATACCATTATACCATTTAAAAATTAAACTGATCTAATAATATTTAGAGGGATCGATATTATATTATTATTAGACGGCACTAAATACGAATCCCTTCTTTTTATATATATATATATATATATCTAATAAAATACCAAGGATCTCTCTCAAAACTTTCTTTTATTTCATCAGAATGTATGGAATACGTTACACAGAAGGTCATGCCGGGGCTCCGCGAGGGCTACGCTATCTGCATTGTCTGACGTATCCCTGTCCGCGCTTGATCCGCCCCCGGTCCGGCTAATGTATGTATTGCGCTTAATGATTATGCTTGTTAGTACTTTTTAATAAAGTACCATCCGCAAGTGTGTGTAAAGTGGCAGAGCATCTGCGTTGGTTGCATTGCCAGCGTGTTTTTAGACCCTTTTCGTAATGCTTACAGAATCTATACCCTCGAAAAGATATGATCGGGTTTCCTCGCGTATTATAGGACAACATTGGCTCTGAAATAAAAAAGAATTTTATTATCTACCACGAGAAGTCTTTATAAAACAACATAGTTAATATTTTTTGCCTAGGGGTCACGCTTAAAATTAGCCATTCGTAAGTAATATCAGTAATATGTTGTGTAGGTATTTTGGCAAAATATTTTTTCTATGACACTAGCCGCCGCTCCGGCGCGGCGGCGGTTATGCATTAAATGTGAATATACCGTGTATATGTAAAGTGTACTTAAATTAATATATCGAGAACGAGTGTGGTTTAGCGGGTACTCGTGCGACTTTTGATGCGACGCGCCTACTGTCGATACCCGCTAGGCCGCTTAATTTTTTAAGTTATGCGCGGATTAAGCACTCGCTCTAAAAACGGTTAAGCAAAACATTGCGAGATAACCGGCTAGACCAAGAAACACAAAATTATAATACTGTTGTAGTAGATATAAAATTGTTAGTTTTGCACATACAAAATTGCAAAACTAATTTCGGTTTGGATTACGGTAGTTCATTTGAAATTCAGCTCTTATGGTTCTTAGATAAGCTATATTGTGCTAATCCACCGAAGATAAAGTTATATATGTTATATACAAGGTGTAACTTAATATGTATATTGTTTATAGACCCGAAGGGGGGGGACTTTTCTGACCAAGCATGCGTATAACTTGACGTGTACAAAAGTTCGATATAGCGTATTTCATATACCATTAAAATAAAATATTTTTACTTTAAGAAATTTGCGACATCCTTAGTGTTGGCTATTACTGCGTCCTAGTTGTAGTTCTCATTTAAAACAGGTGTAGTATTGTTGTAGGATTGTTTATACAGTAGAGTTTTTCAAAATGTTCAATTACAGTTCAATCTCTTTTATTTAATGGTTATGTAAGTTTACACATTTTAATATAGTATTATCCTCAAGGGTATGCAATACAGCGCGACATGTTCGACTAGCAGCGCACCGCCATCGAATTTTGACCCCCCTCGTCACATGTTTAGTAAATCTATATTCTCCTACAGTGATGATGGGGTATCCTCTGGCTGAGTAACTTAAGAAGGACTCTGAAACGTATTAAAATTGACTTAGATACACGTTGGCACGTAATTCGGTTAAGCCTTTATGGCGGGCTCTATACAAAGTTTTATCTTGATTTGGATATCTAATCAAAACAACACAAATTCAATGACATTATGTAAACACAATCCATAGTACCTTGTGTTTTGTAAGTTGTGAGTTATATGTAATCTTTCGTCAATTCCAATTTTCTATATAAAACACCCATCTATACAAATAGCATTTAAAAAAAAGAAACAATTTCGATGGATTTTTGAAGGACCATGTAAAAATCCAGATACATCATTGATATTTTCTATTTACGTAGCTAAGTGCGAAATAGGTTTCAGTTTAACCACTACTTTACCTGATGATAAATGATATAAATGAGTGTATGTATTTACGTACTGCGCTCCAGACAGTAAAAACGTAAAACACTATTGAGATAAAATCAAATACAGTAAAAGTTATATCTGTCTATAATAATATACCCTATATTATTAGAAAGTTTAAATCGTCTTTGAGTATAGGTTTAGCAAATAAAAGGTTTTGTTAGAATATAAGTACACATTTATTCGTAGTATATTGATGTCAAAAATACCTAATGATTATGAAAGTTAATACATTTTACTATAGTATTATCTTCAAGTGTATGCAAAACTGCGCGACACTGGCGGTTGTTAGCGCATTGCCAACGAATTTTCAATCCCATCCGTTTTTGCTTACTGAACCTATACGCTCCTATAGTGATTACTGGGTTTCCGTATGCTGAGTAACTTAAAACTGCGTCTGAAATATAGTAAAATAATGTTTGCACCACGACTGGCAGTATAAGTGGTATAAGATTGCACTCCAAACGTGGGCCCTAATTCACTATGACAACTTGGCGATTCCTTGCTTCAAGGAAACGTCGATTCCTTCATTAATAAACGACATGTACGAAATTTGTATTCTATATGGCGCGTCATATATATGAATATATGAATGCGTCATAGAGATGTCGTTTATTAATGAAGGAATCGATGTGATTTCGAAGCAAGGAATCACCAAGTTGTCATAGTGAATTGAGGCCCAGGCCTTGAAAGAGGTGGCAAAATGACAGATGACAGATGAACATGACGGAAATGGAGTAAAGAAGCACTTGGATGGTAAATTCCCTTGACCAATCAGACAAGTATTTTTTTTTTACTTATTCGATGGATTAGACTAGCGAGTCATTCGCCTGATGGTAAGCGCCACGCCTGCCCATAGCAAATGCAGTGCCACCCAGAACTTTTAATACGCTTTTAATACACTTGTAAACACTGCGTAGCACTGCATTGCGCTCACCCCGAGACATCAGATACTAAGTCTCATATGCCCAGTAATTTCACTGGCTACAATGCCCTTCAAACCAGAGCGCAGTTATGTTTGCGCACTACTGCTTGGCGGCAGTTAGATATAGTGCAACAAAGCTATAATTGAAATATACAAAACTGTGTTAAGATGCTGTTTCGGGCAATATCAATCAAATAGACAATCATGTTTTAAAGTTTATTGTAGTGCTGAGTTTATTTTTTTATATTTATTGAAATGTACATTATTTTGTTATTAATGCATATTATAATGACTGTTTCTATAATAAAGATTTTTTTCTACGGTTAAGCTCGTTACACAATATTTTTGGTAGGTTTTTACAGAGAGAAACGTAATTAACACGTGTTTGTGGCAAAAATATTGTTTTGCTACTGTAAGTAAACATCTTTATTTATGGACCTGAGTGATGAAGCGAGCAAGTCGTTCACCTGATGGTAAGCGCTACGCCTGCCCATAACAATTGCAGTGCCATCCAGAACTTTTAATACCATAAAAAGCACTGCGTGGCACTGCATTGCGCTCATCACCCTGAGACATCAAAATATGAGTCTAGTTGGTATGGTCAGTTATTCCTCTGGCTGCAAGGCCCTTAAAACCGGAACACTATATCTTGCGCACCATTCTTATCTTCCTTTGATTTCCATAATTATTTTTAAGGATTTTAAATGGTATCTAAAATTAACGCGGGATGACGTCAAACTTCTCAATTCCAAGATGTGGTCATCGGCGAAATTTCCAAAAACCCATGCCCTGCCCCCGAAACCGTTATACTCGGATCCAAGTTCACAGGCAGCAAGTGGTTGTGTTTATTCACACATCTAACGATATCTTCATTGTGTGTGTATATCACCGCTTTGCAGCCGAGGTATGAGTGCGTGCAGTGCCATCTATCCTGATCGTTCTCGAACTTCAGGTCCTTGGTGAACTTGTAGCCCAAATAGTGCAGTTTCTCGCCGCTTGGGGTTATTGAAACAAAGGCCTTTTCTGAAAATTATGTTTATATTTAGTTTCTAGATGTTGTAAAAGGATTTAGTATGGCAAACTGAGGAGCTTAAACGTCTCAGTAGCCGTTGAGAGAAAAAATGCCCCTCAGTTTCTTGCCGTATCTTGGTTCTTTCTCCGATATGGTGGTAAATTCATTGTAATAATTGACGTTCATAAGTGCGTCTGTGATTCCAAAATCGAATCGAAAAAAGAACTTTTGAATATGAAGTGGCTGCAATACCCATTTTCCAATGATATGTTACAAAGTGTAATGATGGGGATTCATAGAAATAATTCCAATTATTCCAAAGATATGGTTTTGCTACTAGTAATGAAGTGCTCCATTGTCAATTTTTTTTATGAATTTACCGATTTTTGGCACTAATTTACAAAACAATTAGGTACTTAGTTATGTGCAAAAATAAAATGCCAAGTGTCAAGTTTTTTTAGAGTTCCCTTTGAGTCATCCCTGATCCCAGTCGTTTTTAATACCCTCATGTTTTATACCTTTTATATCCTTAATTCCACGACGACCAGGCTTTCCCGGCGATGTTTTCAAAATACTGAAAAAAGAAGATTTTATCATACAGTTATCACATTCTTAGAAACCATCGCAGTATGCTTTGTCAAACTTTATTAATATTTAAAATAATAATTTAAAAGTTTGGTATAATTTAATAATTTAAAATAATTTAAAACGTTCAAATAATTTAAAAATTAAATTATTTCGTTCATCGTAATAATTAAGTTATTTCGTTCGCCTACCTATAAAGACTTATTCCGGCTTACCATTTTATCACACAAATTGAAATATCCTACTAAAATTTTAGTAGGACATATTAAAAATGCGGTAGTCTATCAGGACGGATGTATTATCACGGCAAAACGCCGGAACGGATTTTGATGAAACTTTGTATTCAGGTATTTTAGACCCTGGAACAGAGCATGCAATTATTTTTATCCCGAAAAATCGTCTACGTGAGTAAAATTGTGGGGTGCAGCATAAATGTTCGCTGACTCTTTCATTATGCGTACTGCTAAGGAGTGGAATTCTCTACCAGAATACTTATTTCCTTCCAATTACAACCTGGGTCTCTTTTAGACTAGAGTGAATAGGCACCTCATGGGCAAACGTGCTCCACCTTAGACCGCAACTACGCTTACCATCAGGTGAGTTGTCAAACGTGGCTCACGTTAATCAATAAAAAAAAACTTGATCCCAGGTTAGTATAAGCAAAAGGTGATTAATGATTTTTATTAAGTACTATTAATATCGGTTATAATTAGTAGTATGTACTTAATGTCCTAGTTACAAGCTAAAACTGCTACGAGCCAATTCTACATATTAGTGAAGAGCAATTTTTTACAATTGCGAAGCAATTTTTGAGTGTCTACATTTTTATAGCCATACCGTAAAATCTCAGTTATTTTTATTTGATGTAACGGAAGTTTCAGTTATTTTATGAAGTTGTATAAATAAATGCTGTTTATTTATATATTATAAATATTATTATTATATTTATAATAATTATGTAGTGGCATATTTAATTCTTTGACCTTAAACTACATATATTAGATAATAGTAATTTGTTAGAACGATCAATAGTTTTAGGAAATTTAAATATTGTAGGTATAATTTTAAGTAGACTGTACCGACGTAATAAAACGGTATAAGTCAATTTATAATTTGTTTGACCTCTTACTAAGCGAAAACCAAAAATCTTATTTAACACTGTAAAATGTTTTATATATATATATATATATATATATATATATATATATACATATATACACTCGAGAGCAATGAATCCGGGTCACTTAAAGAATCCTAAAAATCTCGGAAACTAAAAATGCTAGGTTAATGCAATAAATTGTATTTAATAGACAATGTAATACTCCTTAAATGAAGGTATTAAAACTTCTTAGTTATTGTAAAGTTATATCATAAAAAAATCAAATTTGAAAAAGGGCCACTTTCGAAGATGGAACTACGAAATTACAGCATTTGGTTTTGCTTTTGTTTGTAATCTGTCATTTATGTGGGTACATAAACCATGTTGATAGTGCTCTATATTCATTATTCAAGCTGAAATTATGTCGCTTACGCCTGAAGAATGCACCAGAATACTTACAATGCTGGAAACCGGCCGGAGTCAGCGCGATACAGCCAGGACTGTCGGTGTGTCGCTGTCAACAGTACAAAGAGTTCTCCGACGTTACGAAGAAACTGGTTCTAACCTACGCAGACCAGGAACGGGCAGAACCAGGTGTACCACAGCACGAGAAGACCGATACTTGGTGAACACCATGCTTCGAAATCGCTTTCTCACAGGAACTGAACTCACCAATCAGTTTCGACGCCTCGGAGGAAGTAACCCAAGTGCATGGACAGTAAGACGTCGGCTTGCTGAATCTAACTTAAAACCCCTTAGACCTGCAAACGGCCCTAAACTGGAGCGTGGGCATCGTATTTCGAGACTAAGATATGCCCAGAGCCACGTAAATTGGAGTATTGAAGATTGGTCAAAAGTTATGTTCTCCGACGAATCAAAATTTATGCTCTACAAGCACGATGGAAGACACAGAGTGTATCGAAGACCAGGGGAAAGATTCAAGCAAGCATGCATCGAAGAAAAAGTAGCCTACGGTGGTGGGTCTGTACTTGTGTGGGCCGGAATTTCTTCTGAAAGTCGCACAGAGCTGGTGATCATAGAAAACGGCTCTTTAACTAGCGTAAGATATGTGGAAGAAATCCTCAATGATCACGTTGGTCCATTTATGGTCAATTTAGGTGAGGATGCTATATTTATGCATGACAATGCCCGACCTCATACAGGTAGGATTGTGAATGACTACCTTCAAGAGATGAACATTACTCGTATGGAGTGGCCAGCGCGCAGCCCGGATATCAACCCGATCGAGCATGCTTGGGACGAGCTAGGCAGATGCGTAAAACAACGAAACCCTCCCCCAATCACGCTTCGTGAGCTCAAAATTGCTCTCACAGAGGAATGGGAGAATATTCCCCAAAATCGTATAAGGAACTTGGTGTACAGCATGCCAAACCGCGTAAACGCAGTAATGGAAGCACGAGGAGGCAATACGAAGTATTAAAATTCAAGAAAATCGTAATAAAGTTCAAAAATTTCATGTTTCCTATTTTTGTTTTAAGGAGAGATCAGCAGTTTTTTTCTTTATGTAATTTTGTGTTAATAAAATGTATGGTGACTCATATTTTTTTTACTTTCATTTAAGGAGTATTACATTGTCTATTAAATACAATTTATTGCATTAACCTATCATTTTTAGTTTCCGAGATTTTTAACATTCTTTAAGTGACCCGGATTCATTGCTCTCGAGTGTATATATATATATATTATATTATATTAATTCATCATCATCATCATCAGCCCATTGCGTTCCCACTGCTGGGACTCGGACCTTCCCTCGTAGAGAGAGTATGGGCCATAATCCACCACGCTGGCCCAGTGTGGGTTGGTGGATGTCACATGTCCTTGAATTTTTGTGATTAATTCTTGAACATGCCGGTTCCCTCACGATGTTTTCCTTCACCGTTTTTCGAGCGAGTGTTAATTCCGCACATAACTTAAGAAAGTCAGTGGTGCGGGGCCAGCGAGGTTCGAACTTGGGTGCGTCGGATCGAAAGTCGCACGTGCTCCCACTGAGCCACACTCGCTCTTATATTAATAATACAAAATTATAATCTAAGATGACCGAAGCCATTTGTTTATTTATAAATAATTTCATTATTTGGCACAAGAATAAAAATATACTATTATTATTAATATGCTTAAAAGTTATTAAATCACCATTGAAATTTTACTTGCTTATCCAAGAATTTAATCTTCTCAACTAGGTACATACAATTCACAACTAAGATACATTAAATATAGTTGAACTACGATTATAAATAATATATTAATAATATTTTATATATATAATCTCAGCTTAATTAAATGTTTAACTTAAAACAATATAATTATAATGGTTGTAGTCATTATGCTCATATTAGCATTAAGGCATTGGTGCACTTATGTATGTATAACATCATTTACGTCTAATTAAGTTATATTTTAATTATGGTAATCTATAATTTGCCTTATTTGTATAACATGTACATGTATTTCTGATGCTATTTTTGTAACGCTGTTGATTGCCTCAATAAATAAATATTTAATTTTGTAAACTGAGATAAACGCTTCCTCTCTACATTAAATGCCAGTATAATAAATATTATTAATTTGAATAAAGTTATTTATAGTATTTTTTTGTTTTTAGCACGATCAAGTCCCGTTTCATTAACATAAACTATAAGTTATTTATATATAAGTCATACTTTTATACAAACATGAGATCAACATCTAACATATTCTACATATTATTTTATTTTTAATAGGAGTACCTTTAATAAGATTTTATAATTTATAGTAGTAGTATATTTTAGAAATAATACTTCTGCTCTAACTAACTCACTGACTAGGAAGTAGGTATACTATGTAAAACCGGAGTATAATGCTCTAACTCTACATATAATTTTATGTGTGTCTGTATGTGTATCTTAAATATATAACGTAGAACAAAAAATAAACGTTTATATAAATAACGTTTAAATTCATTAATATGAATCATAGTTTATGATAATAAAACGGGACTTAATCGCGCTAAAAACATTAATTTTATTTACCTCGACGCGCGATTAAGTCCCGCCTTTTAGCGCGATTAAGTCCCGTTTTATTATCATAAACTATGTGTTCGAATCGCGAAAGTTTAAAAATTTCTATTAATGAATCAATTAAAAATTAAAGATAAATTGATAACCTATTTTTGGATTAGTTAATAAGTATTTTTATATATTGTTTATTTTACGAGAATCAAAATATTAACTAACATTTTAGTCCTCAAGCAAAGCATTTTTTATGGAACTAAGTCATCACTAATGAAGTACGACTAGTTAATTCTATCGCTTCCATAGCGTAATTGGTTGTAGGTAATTTTTTTCCGAGTGTAATTTATTTTAGTGTAAAGGGTATTTGCTGGAAGTATTTCTGTTTCAGAATCTGTAGAATATATTATTTATAAAACTATTAATAACAATTATATTTGTGATATAATAATCATAATTTATCAACTCTGGGTATAAGGTAAATTGTAGGCCTCTCGTTTGCTTGAGGCCGTCTGGGTTAGTATTCCGATAAGGATAATAATCTCTATATATACCTCTTATTATTACCATCCGCCAACCCGCATTGGGCCAGCGTGGTAGATCGTGGCCCATACTCTCTATTAGAAAAGGCTCGTGTCCTAGAAGTGGGAACGGCTGTTGAAGACGATAATTGATAATGTATAAGTCTTGTAAAAATCTGAAAATTATTAAATATTTTTATAAATCATATTTATCTAACTTTTTTGAACTTTTTTGAACAGTGTACCATCAGGCGAACGACTTGCTTTTCTCATCAGAAAAGCAAGTCGTTCGCCTGATGGTACACTAGGTACTGCCCATAACCATTGCAGTGCCACCCTGAACTTTTAATGTCATATAAAGCACTGCATTGTGATCACCCCGCGACATCAGATAGGTATTATTTAAGTCTCATATGCCCATTAATTTCGCTGGCTACAATTCCCTTCAAACCGGAACACAGAAATGCTTGCGCACTACTGCTTGGCAGCAGAATAATTGGCAAAGCTGTGGTATCTATCCAGACAACGGCATACGAGAGACCTACCACGAGTTAAGTATTCTTACTGACACTGGCTTTAATAGAAAATGACAACTTTTTCTATTCGTGATTCGGGTCTTGGCAATACTTGGCATGAAGGTATAAATAGTTTGGTCACACAGTCAAACTAAATAGGTCCGTCAAAGCAAATAAATTAACTATCAATAGCTGGTTCTTCTGCTTGTTTAGGTTCAGCTTTCAAACCTTCATCTGTAACGAGTGGCTGTTCATAATAACTTTGATAAATGTTCTCTACATTTGCTTTAATAACTGAGACTTGACGATAGGCCGGTGGCGCGTGAATTTCACAAATACCGAGCGTATGGAGATGCCTTCGCCGTCTGCGGTGGCTATGTTGATTTATCACGTCATACAACTCACCATTGACGGTTACTACCAGAGCTCGGCAATTTCTTGAGGTGTGCTGCGAGCAACGCCATACTTTCTTTTCCCTGGTGTTAGGTTTCCCACGGTGGTGGTAGGTGTAGCCAAGATGGCTTAACATGATGTTGCCCCATTTGGATGACCAGAATTTCAAACCTGTGAACGTGAAATTGATTACTGTCCTGTAGGTTATAAAGGGTTATAAGTGAGATGGTTTATAAATAAACGATGTATGATATTGAATGCAAGCTAGACAAAAATATTAAGATTTTAAATAATTAGTAAGCAGAAAAATTATACTGCTCGGGCAGGGATCGATCAATGTGAACACAGACGGCAGATGACGTAGAATCGTCCCCGTAAGGCGATATAAGAAGGATAGAAGAAATTTGGTTACCCGAGCAATTGGCTCGGTGGCCCAGTGTTAAGGCGTCGGGACGGTATACCAAAGACGCAGGTTCGATCCCTGCCCGAATAATATCATTTTTCTTCTTGCTAATTATTTTAAATAAAATATAAAAAATAAGTATTAGGTACATAGGTATAAAAATATAGATACATAAAGGTAAAGGTAAGTCGGAAGGAGACTCATCTAATGAATTAATGAGAATTAATAAGAAAATTTATGAGTATACTAGCTAAAAAATAAATGATATTACATTGTTCACTGAAATTAATCATTAAATTTAAATATTTTTTTATAAAGGTCAAAGTTCAAAAAAGTTAAATAAATATGATTTATAAAAATATTTAATAATTTTCAGATTTTTACAAGACTTATACATTATCAATTATCGTCTTCAACAGCCGTTCCCACTTCTAGGACACGAGCCTTTTCTAATAGAGAGTATGGGCCACGATCTACCACGCTGGCCCAATGCGGGTTGGCGGATGGTAATAATAAGAGGTATATATAGATATTATTATCCTTATCGGAATACTTATTACATAAATTACGTTTTATCTTTTTTTTTATTGAGAGACGAGATCAAAAAAGTTGTTCGCCTAATGGTAAGCGGCACGCATTTGCATTTGCCTAGATCTTTTAATACCATGAAAATAATGCATTATATACGCTCGTCACCTAGAGACATCAAATATTAAGTCACAACACACCCTTCAAACCGGAACAGTAATGCTTGCGCACTTATTTTCGGCGTCAGAATAACTGGAAAATCGGTGGTACCAACCCAGACGGCCTCAAGCATACGAGAGGCCTACAATTTACCTTATACCCAGAGTTGATAAATTATGATTATTATATCACAAATATAATTGTTATTTATAGTTTTATAAATAATATATTCTACAGATTCTGAAACAGAAATACTTCCAGCAAATACACTTTACACTCGGAATTAAATTACCTACAACTAATTACGCTATGGAAGCGATAGAATTAACTAGTCGTATTTCATTACCAGTAGCTTCATTACCAGTAGTACCAGTAGCTATAACGAGATAGAGGATCACTGTGCCACCAGAAAATGGAGAAGTGGACGCCCTCTGCCCCACCTAGGACACATAGGAAAATAAGCCAAGTAAATCAAGTCACTTCATTAGTACAGCTTAGGTTTATGATAGTGCTCTTCATTCAGTATATTTATAATTTCGTTGTTTGAAGTGAATATCCTAGCTTTGCAGGCGTTATGGGAGGAGCATCGCCACCTTGTGATTTCTGTCCGCCGCTGGCACGCTGGTGCATAGTACGTGTATCCATTGTATTTTAGGATGGTATTCCCTCGCCTTGATTTCAAAAATACCGGAGGCATAGCTGGAACGGGACAACCTGAAAAAAATTTGGTATTAAAGACGTTATTCCTATTTCCGCAGTGATAAACTTAGTGAGTAGATAATGTTACCTGGATGTAATTTGTGTTGTGAAAATCAGTGTCTATCTCGAATGTTATTATTCGGCTCTTTTAAAGTTAAAGCTACTAGGTAACAAATAAAAATGTATCATTATTATTTATTTATTATCTAATCTAGTCATGCAACATTTTAAGGACTTCATTTTATGTTTGCTATTAGGGTAATAAGTGATAATAAGAAATGTATCAAAATTCATTCTCAAAATGAATACTTTGACTAGGTACTTATACGATATTGTATTTTCATGCAATACCTTAGTTCGAAGTTTAAGTGAAATGACACTAGTATAATATACATAATGTCTAATATCGATATAGTATACATTATATTTAATACAGATATAATAAATAATAATAAATACACCCAAGGATCACATACATAGATCCTGGCCCCTAAACTAGGATTCCCTGTATCTAGGGAACCAGGAAGTATGAGAACCATGGTCCCACGACACCCAGACACGAAGCAAATGCTTGCTCTTTTTTTTCTTCTTCTTTGCACAAACATTTGTCCCGTCGCGGGAATCGAACCCGCAACCTCAGTGGTGTATGAGATTTGAGCCAACCTGCCCAACCACTACACCAAAGAGGCTGACATATATAATATCTATTTAGTATAAAGTCATAGTCATATAATATTCTAAAACGCAAAGCATAATATTGCTAAATATGGAAGATCGAGAGAGAGTGTAGCTCAGCGGGAACTCGTGCGTCTTTCGATCCGATGCAGTGGAGTTCGAATCCCGCTGACCCCGCACCAATGTCTTTCTTAAGTTATGTGTAGATTTAATACTCGCTCTCAAGTTAAAGGAAAACATCGTGAGAAAACTGGCATGTCCAAGAATCACAAAGTTCAAGGTCATCCACCAAACCACACTGGGCTAGAGTGACGGATTATGGCCCATACTCTCTCTGCGAGGGAAGGCCCGTGTCCCAGCGAGTGGGAAAGTAAAAGGATGATGATGATGATGCAAAATCGATATTTTTTGTTAAGCGCCATCTTGTTTACGGCAAACATGGAAGTAATGTCCTCAAGTGTTGGAACTCGATAAGTAGGTAAGTATATATTTTTTTGATTTCAGATAAACTTAAAAATATAGTATATGGATATAGGATACAAATATAATATATGAAACCTAATTACTTAAATTTACATATATTTGTATTTTGTAAAGCAGACTAAACAGTTGGTATTTTCTAGACTCGGTGGGAAATTCGCGAACCAAGATTTTCATGTCAACACAGTATAAATGTAGCGTTGTAGCGCTCGTAGCGCTACAGTAGCTCACCTAGCCGTTCATAACAGATCTTCTAGGTTAAGCAACGTTCGCAGCGGTCACCACTTGGATGGGTGACCGTTTGTGTGGTATTTATATCTGAGCGCTACCATGCCTTCGGGCGGTCTAAAAACTCCGACACAAGGGTTGGCCACACACCCACAAGAGAGAAAAAGAAGTATGTTTATTATCTGACGAAGTCCGAGCTGTTACTCTCGTCTTTTATTCTTTATCTTTTATCTAACCTCTAAATACGAGTAGTATTAAAAAGTTGCAAATCCGCTCAGTTTACCTGGTGCAACCATGGTTGCGTAAACGAAAATTTAAGTGAGAGGAGAGATTTGCCATGGAGTCCATGGGACGATTACACGATTTTCACTGTAACCACTGCCTGACTCCACACTGTTAGACTCCTCATTTTGCCCTCCTCTTTTTCCTCAAAATGAGGAGTCTAACTAATCTTATGTGTTTTCCTTTAACAAGTTTAATATATTAATCGCTAGGTTAGTATATTCCACTTCTTGGAGGGTGATTATGTTCGTTCTTCACATTGATGATATGATTTCCGACCTTAATGAGCATTGCCTTGCATCCTGCCGTGGAGTGAGTGGAGCAGTACCATTTCTCCTTGGACTTGTTAACTATTCTTCTGTAAAACGTGTAGTCCTCGATTTTTATGAGAGTTTTCCCTCGTTGCGAGAGTGTGTATATCACTGGAACACACGGAAAAAGAAAATGTTTGTAAAAATAATGGCAATGGCAAGTGCAACTTGGTTTCACAATGTATGGGTTCGATACCAAAAAAGAATCGATTTATATGCAAAAAGGTACAAAAAATACACTTTTGCAAGTTAAAAGGTAGGCTCTATATAAATCTATACCTAGGCAATAAATACTATGAATTTTTACTAAATATAATTATATAACAACAATTTGTTTCAAAATGTACATTCAAGGGATTTTAAAGAGAAGCACCTTCAAAATACACTAGTACTTTAAATAAAACTTTGTCCGTTGAGGAACACCCTAAGGACTGAATAAAAACCAAATTTAAAACCAGACCTATAACTAATAGGTAGAGTTCATGTAGATATAGATAGATCAATAGATATACTTTTATTGTACAATTTATATAAGCCAAATCACAAGAAGATGGGTTTCGGGTAGATCCAACTAAGATTAAAGATGTTGGGCCATTTTTTGTATACTAATTATATTAATAGGTAAATTAATAGATATATAAATAAATGAATTTTGGTCAACGACTCTAAAGATATAATAGCATTGGCTCTAAAAAAAGTGTAATTTATTTTTATACGATAATAAAATAATGTACAATTATTTACAAATATAAACAAACAGTAATAAAGACTCACCTAACGTACAAGAAAATTAAAAAGTAAATTTAAAGAAAAAAATTTGTCTCTTAGAATCTCAAACATAAAATGAAGTCATAAAAATGTTGCTATAGACGGCCAACATCCATTGCGCCATCTGATCACTGTAAAGAACGGACCAACACTCTTAACATATTATACCCATAACATATTCATACGGAGATTATTGATACTAAAAATTGTACAATGAAAGTAGAGTTTAACAGCTGACTGTGGTACAGTGTATATAATATTATATATAACAGTTTATATAACAGTACAAGACACTACAAAAAAGACAACACATGACACAATAATACTTAGAAAAAAAGTGATACCACGAGCGGCGTCGATAAAAGCGATCTCTTACCTAAGAAAATTATATAAATGGTTGTCCATCCAAAGGTTGTCTAGAAAACATCGCTCTAAACGATTAGGCCGCCGTTATATATATATTTTTTTTTGGTGTGCAACAGAGTTATTGTATTGTATTGTTAGATCAAGAGTTATGACTACACGGAACTACACAATTCGACGACATCTATTAATTTATTTAATTCCTATTTATTTGATGCTTAGGACCACCCTCTAACTTCGAGTTGGGGGGTGGTTGTGCGGTAAATTTATCGATACTACAGTGCTATCCACAGTGAGAACAAAAGCCCGACACCCTAACCTGTTGTGAGTAGAACATCTCCACCTGGTCTTCAAAGATCCTTTCCGAGAAACAACGTAATAAGAGTAGCCTTCGAGTATCAGCAGCGGGTTGCCTTTATGCGATCTGGTAATTTCAGCTGTGAAAAAAAAGCCTTACTATTATTTATGCTTTGACTTCCTTTCAGATCAGCAATAGATTGGCGTGATTATTTTACAGAGATAGTTGGAGAAGCGGGAAACACGGTGCGAAATACCGGTAAAATGGTATCGATACCACAAAAACGATAAAAGTATTGATACCACAAAGTAACGTTAAAAGTATCGGTATAATGAAATACCGTATATATATTAGAAGGTATCACATTTCCTACGACAAGAGGAAGGAATTGACTTTGATTATCTCTTTCTTTTTTTGCCCGCAACCCGCCAGCCGCCGCTGCATTGCTTGTCTCGCTCGCACGACTCAAGCTTGCCACGTCGCCAGTACCGACACTTTATTACCGATATTTATAACGTTATTTTGGTATCTAAACTTACATACCAGTATTTTATAGATTTACCGGTAAAAACAGGCCAATTAACGTGATTGTTTTAGTAATCGGTATCGGTCCCTGCCGGACAGTCATATAGTAACGTAATATAAATTTTATGTCAAAAAGTTACTATGGAAATAGTTTTAGACCTAATTCGACTCGGATAAGTCGCGGGTGTCAACTAACCTTTGGAAACGACGCTAATACTAAAACTTTCTTATCAATTTTTTTTACCTCTGATTGGGTCAGCGTTTGACCACGATCTCACCTGATGGGAAGCGACGATGTGTTCGAAGATGTAGCACGCTTACCCAGTAACTACTTGTTCACTCTTGATTTGAACACACCCAGATTGTATTTATGTGGAAACACAGACGACGGCAAGATATTTTTATGTTAACGAACAAATTCCGCTGTAAAATTAGTTGTTAGAATGCCTCTGTGGTGTAGTGGTTAGGTAGGTGGGTTAAATTACATACACTATTGAGATTGCGGGTTCGATTCTCCCGACGGGACAAATTTTTATTGCACAGAAAAAAACAATAAGCGGAAGCATTAGTTTCGTGTCTGGGTGTGCTCCCTAGATACATCGAATCCTAGTTTTTTTTTACAAAAGATAGGCCTACGTTTGACCACCATCTCGCCTGATGTTAAGCGACGATGTGACCGAAGATAGAGCACGTAGATCTAGAAGATACCTATTCACTCTGGCCTTGAAGATACCCAGATTGTAGTTATCAGGAAACAGAGAAGACGGCAATGAGTTAGGGGCCAGGATCTATGTTTGTAATCGTTGGGCGTGTTTATTTATTTACTAGCTGTATCCGGCATGCGTTTCAATGCCAGTTTTTTTGGGCCAGGAACCCTCGCGGGCTTACATAGAAGAACCCACCAAATTTGCATCACAATCGGATCAATAATTTAGGAACGCAAGGATTTTTTTTTTTTATTTAGGACATACCAACAAACATTCCAGCCAGCGTCGTGGATTACGGCCCATACTCTCTCTATGAGAGAAGGCCCGTGTCCCAGCAGTGGGAACATGATGGGCTGATGATGATGATGATATTTATTTTAAAAGCTGTCAGCTCGATGTACAGTCATTTAATTCTATTATCATTTCGGATATTTCAGTCCAGCACCTAACTCCGCGGTGGGTGGTTGTGGACGAAATTGACCGCTATCACTTCGCCATCCACGGTGTACACAGTAGCTCGGCACCCCAAGGGGCTGTGAGTAGAGCACCTCCACCTGGTCTTGAAAGATCCTTGTCGGGAGACTGCGTAATAAGTGTAGCCATCGAGTTTCAGAAGCGGCTTGCCTTTCTTCGACATTATAATTACAACTGTGGAATTTTCATCGGTTCGTCAGATTTTTCATAAAATTTTAATCGGTTAGAGGCCACTGCAAATTACATAAATAATGGTCTAGCTAGCTTATAATATTATGTACTAGCTGCACCCCGCGGTTTCACCTGCAGTTTCCTGGGATATAAAGTCTATGTGTAAATCCAGGGTATAGACTATCTTCATTCCCAACTTCACTCAAATCCGTTGAACCGTTACAGCGTGAAGAAGTAACAAACACACTTGTATACAAACTTTCGCATTTGTAATATTAGTGTGACTTCACGAGGAACGTTAAGTGCACACGTGAAGTCGGGACTAGTTGCTAGTCTTAGAATAAATACGCTGATTTGGTCACAGTTAACTTATATTATAATGAAAATCTTACAAAGAGTCATAGTTTGTCAAGGATAAATATATTTAGGCTTAAGGGGCTAATCAGTTAATATTTTTTCACGCAATATGTAACAATAATCATGTTCTGTTTTGTCAGATGTTCCTTCTAATGGTTCTTCTTTAATATATATATCTTCTTTTTTACTCTTTGGAGGTTTAGCTTTAGCATTAGCCAACATCTGTTGCTTTCTTTGTCTTTCTATGTGTCTTTTGGTGTTTTCGTTCCATTGTTTCCTTTGAATTCTCCTTTCCTTTGGCGTCATGTCGGCAACACTCTTAATTTTCTTTTGTTCCTTCCGTTTCAAGTACCTCTGTCTTTCTTTTTCCTTCTCGATCGCATATTTCTCGGGATTGGTTTTAATCTCTTCATATTTCTTTCTTTTATAAGCCAGTATATCTTTACGAGTTCTTTTACTTCTTCTTTTTGGTTTGTCAGATACATCTGAAAAGGAAAAACGTATTTAAAGCCGGTTCCACACCGGCCGATCCACGTTCCGATCCTCGATCGAACATTTGCTTCGTTAGGTTCGTCGTCACAGATTATTTACTTGTTACTCCGCAACGTGACTTTCTTTTGTCGTTAAGATTTATTTTTTTTTTTTTTTTTTACGCCTTATAGATCTATGTTTGGCCACTATCTCGCCTGATGTGAAGCGATGGTGTGGCCTAAGATGGAGCACATAGATCTAGAGAGAGACGGCAGTTGAGCGGCTGCTCAGACCCGTCTCCCCGATGGTTCACCGAACATCATCCCGAAACACGACTAGGTCGCTTGACGGCATGGCTTTGTTCGGTGGGTGGTATTACAACCACGGCCAGAGCCTACCACTCCAAAGCGCGTAAGCGGGTTTCATCACGATGTTTTCCTTCACCGTTTTAGAGCGAGCGTGCAAAATCTGCACTTAACTATAAGTCATTGGTGCAGGGCCGAGTCGGGATTCGAACCCAGGTGCGTCAGATCGAAAGGCGCACGAGGTCCCGCTGACCCACACTCGCTCTAAAATCGATCGGGCTAGATCAGGCGAGACGCGTCCAAACCGACCGCGCGTTTGGATCATATGTCTACCTCACATGTTGGAACGTAGATCAGACGGTGTGGACCCATCTAATGACTATTTAAGCCCAAGTCTTTAAAGTAAAAATAAACTGCAATAGATCACACTAATATTATAAATACGAAAGTTTGTAAGTGTGTGAGTGAGTATTTATGTTTGCTTCGTCACGCTGTAACGGCTAAACAGATTTGAATTAAATTGGGAATGAAGATTTTACTTATACCCTTGATTATCAAATAAGCTTCTTTGTATCCCGGGATACAAACCGCGGTTAAAACCGCGAGGCGCAGCTAGTTATCTATACCTAAATGAGTAATAAAAAAACAAACATAGGTATATATAAAATATTCAAAGAACTTTATCGCCTGGCCGCGAAGCTACGAGTCGTTTCGTATGAGGATGTCGATAGCCTCTGTAGTATTGTGGTTGGTACAATGATCGTGGTCCCACAACAGCCAGACTCGAAACAAATGCCTGATACCAGGAATCGAACCCAACCTCAACAAAATGTGCAAGTATTTGGCTCGTGTCTGGGAACCATGTTTCTTGTAGTTTCTGGTTCACTAGATACAGAGAATGTGTGAATATGTATATGATATATATGGGCATATTAGACTTATCGTAAGATCTGATGTCTCTGGGTGACGAGCGCAATGCTTAATACTTAATTTCATTGTATTATATAGGTTCTGTGTGGCACTGCAATGGTTACGGAGGAACGTGGCGCTTACCGTCAGGCAAACGAGTTGTTCGTCGCGTTGATCAGTTTTATAAAAACCGTTCAGTTCTAAATAAAGAATTAAGTGGTGATAAAATAAAAGTTGAATTAATTGGAGTCTATCTAATTATGTTGACTTATATACATATTTTATCGATCATGGGATTTGAACGAAATATGCTATATAGCCATACAGAAATATGACATAACACACACACACACAGATATATATATATAGAGAGAGAGAGAGAGAGATGACGTAAGAATGTTCAAAATAAATTTTATTTTTATAATCAGAATTTTATTTTGCGTTAAAGCTAACATTCCTTAACAAAGTACTAAATTACTTTAATATCGTAAGCTTTGAGCGTGACATAAACCATATGCAGGCAAATAAATATGCCTGCATTTGCATACATTATGTTATGGGCAGGCACGTTGCTTAACATCAGGTGAACGACCTGCTCGTCTTGTCACTTAATTACATACAAAAATATTATTTTCAGTATATTAGCTTAATATCGCCAATTTATTAAAACGTTTCTCAGAACGAAGAGCGCAGTGCAGTGCAGCGCAGGATTTTGCAATACAAAGTTTTGGGTGGTGCTGTAACTGGTATTGCTTACCATCAGGCGAACAACCTGCTCGTTTCGTCATAACAAAATCGATTCAGGCCCTATTTCGTATCATATAAACTAACAACTTTTGTTCTTCCCAAATAATTAAGAAAGATTTAAACTTATTCAATATCATTAAAATAGGCATAAAATCATTTGAAAACAACAATGATATTTGTTAAAAAAATTAATAGTTACAGCTATTTAAAATTCAGGGATTACAAAGAAATGACACAACAGCTAGGTGACGTCACTATTTGGTAGCGGCATACAAGGTGACTGAGTTTCAGATTAAGTTTCACCATGTTTTATATGAATTGATTCATATAAATAAAAATGTTTGTCAGATACCCTATTATGAAATATATCTAAATTAGCAAACGTTGTTAGTTTAATATTTTGTCCTAGGCATATTAAAACTATCGCTGTGGAGTCGTTATTGGTGATTTCTTAAATGCATACAAAAACAAGGCATATTAATACTTAAATCTATAAAAATTAACAAATAATTAATTCATAAAAAACTAATCATCAAAAATCTCGTGCAAGAATTGTTCTAAGCATAGACTTTTCGATTTAGTCACGAATCTCATTTATTTTATTTTAATAAAAGAATAAAATTTATTTCATTTGGATTTCATTCATAGCCCAATCGCTGTGGAGTAAAGAGGAAGACGTCTTTTAAATGCCTTATGTTTAGTTTACTATTACGACGGTCGTCATTTATTCTACCTCTTGATTTTTAGTGGTATTGAAAATACAATATTACGGCCCTTACCTTACCACATTGTTTAGTCTCTGTTCCATTTGCGTTGAAATTAACTTGATTAATATGAAATATGAAACATTAAAAACCTTACAGCCACACCAGCTGATCCACAACCGCTCCACCTCGCGTGGCATAATCACGATCCAAACTCGTGGTCAATGTGGACCTGCCCCCTACCCATATGTCCCTCAAGCGCCAATCGTTTATCGTGTTGAACTCAAATTAAGGTATAGCTTCACTGCGACTAATTATATACGGTCTAATTTATTTAAGATTCAGGTAAGAAATCGAATTATTCTCATTCATTTATATCAAAAACGATAACTACAAGTTGAGATAAACTAAATGGGACAATACATGGCATCATAAGACGTTGTCGCAGTGAATCTACACCTTAATCTGAGCTCAACACGTATGTTCAACACGTATGGTATGTACGATCGACGCATAAGGGACATATGGGTTGGGGGCTGATTTGTTCGATCCAAACAACAAAAGGAAGAGACATTACGCAGTAATGACTAAGTTATTTGTAACGACGAATCAAACGAAGCAAATGTTCGATCGTGAATTTGAACGTGGATCGCCCAGTGTGAACCCGGCAATTTTCTTTAGGTAATAATTTTTATTTCCAAAAATAAACAAAATATTATTTTCTTGTAAGTAAGGGTACATTAACTAATAAACAAACAAAATAGCGCGAAATACATATACACTTAGAAGTGTCGTTAGTAGACGTACTAGGATACCCTGTATTACAGCTAAGTATTACGATTCTTTCCTCTGGACTACAGGAAAAATGTTTGAAAATAAAAGAAACTTATTATTTTTATTACATATATGATTATCTATGATTATCTAGATAGCGTAGGCTGGCATAGGCTGTGACTATTTTGCCGACTTTGTATTCTGTGTCATAGAACAGAATACCTAGATGGAATAAATAGAAAATTATGTTTTCATAAATAAGGGCCAAAAATGTATTGTTAAATAAATCTTTTCATGTGAAAAGAATAGATCCAGTAGTTACACCATTGCATTGATGTCTATATCGATATAAGTAAAAAACTACAAACCTACATCTAATGTAGGTAATAGATATAGCGTTATTTAAAAATCTTGGTGAACTTTATCCGCTTTACAAAGCTTGTATAAAAATTTTGTTATTACATGAAGCACCTTCTCTCTCTTACACTAAATGTTCCTATAGCTGTTTTTTGTCAATCTTTCCCGGATTACTACTATAAAACACAAGGATCACATTTATTAAAGCTAAAGCAATTAAGACGAAAATGCAACATCGGGTTACTTTCATTATATATACATATGTCACACGATTTTACAATAAAATCTTAAATGTGTAACGGAGCTCACAGAAAGTAGATTCAAATTGCGTGTGAAAAATATTCTAATGAAAAAAGCATACTATACAGTTAGTAATTACATAGAAGACAAAGATGCATGGAAGATTCCGCTTCTGCCAAGTAGCCAACTGGCACATAAGAAACATAATATTGTCAAAAAAAAACAAGAATATTGTAACAAAAGTTTAAAAAAAAATGCCCCTCAGTTTCTTGCCGTATCTTCCGAGTAGTGGTTCTTTTTCCGATACGGTTGTAGAGTCATTGTAATAATTGACGTTCATTAGTGCGTATGTGAGGCCAAATTTGAATAAAGAACTTTTCAACTTTGAACACACAACATGCCGTGTGTACACACTTAGAATCATTTAGATGTTATTTTAAATCACATTAACTCTTACTGCGACTGATTTTTAGTTTTGATACTATTGACAACTGGACTGGACGGGACTATTATGAAATTCCATTCTCGATTAGCTGACTGGGTTGGTAGCGTTCTTAGTGTAGCTCACCTAGCGGTTAATTTAGGTACGAGTTCGTAGCCGACTGCAGACATCAGCAGCAGACGACGTGTCTCTGCGACACGTCGTAGCGTCATGTCGCTGCAGTCATGATTCCGAAGCGACTGCAGCCATCTGCAGTTTGGGTTCGATTTGCACTACTGATCTGCGGTCGGGCGACACGTCGTCTACGATGGTGCGTCATATAGTCGGATTGGTCGTATAGACGTGCCGCTAGCTGCGAAAGGTATTTCACAGAAATATGTAGAAACTCGCAATGTATAAATGCTATGTAGAAATGTGTCGCAGCGACACGTCGTCTGCTGCTGCTGTCTGCAGTCGGCTACCAATTCGTACCTTAACAGATTTGTTAGGTTAAGCAACATTCGCTGCAGTGCAGGTTTGTTCTTCTTGCGCCAAGCAGTAGAGCGCAAGCATTACTGTGTTCCGGTTTGAGGGGTATTGTAGTCAGCGAAATTAATGGGCATATGACTCTTAGTTTCTGATGTCTCGGGGTGAAGAGCGCAATGCCGTGCTATGCAGCGCCTTTTATGTTATTAAAAGTTTTGGGTGGCACTGCAATTGTTATAGGCAGGCGTGGCGCTTACCATCAGGCGAAAGACTTGCTCGTCTCATAACTAAATTCCATAAAAAAACTCGGATGGGTGACCGTTTGTGTGGTATAATCATTGAAATAACTGGTCACTATGAGATTTCAGAGCTATTATTGTCTCAGGGTGACAAGCAAAGCAATTTTGCAAAACAAAATTCTGGGTTGTGCTGCAACTGTTATGTGCAGATGAATTACTTACCGTCACGTGACTGACCCGCTCATCTCGTTTCAAAAAAAATATAAAAGCAAACTTATCGTTAGTTGTGGAATACAATCAACAATATCCAAAAAGAACAATATACAACAATATACAATATCCAAGAAGACATTCTGTTAATTTTAATGTATACCCAATTGTTCAATGTTATATTTCGAGACATTTTAAAAGAGTTGAAAAAAAAGACATCCCCGCAGAGATTTTCGGGTCTATCTTCTGTAGCGGGCGTATTTCCGAAGCACTGGTAGAGTCAGATTTCGCATTTCTTTTCTGCACTAGGACTTCAATTTGATATAGGAAAGAAATGGGTAAACATTCTTACCTGTTTTTCAAAGTCATGTTACCATAAGTTACAATTTTTTACATATTTTTAACTTCATTTGTATTATAACCTTTAAAAGAAAATTTTGTGCCTATTTAATTAACGATATTTGACTTTGACTTTGAACAACAAGCACAACAGGAAAGATTGACATCTATATAAGTTTTACTATCTATCTATTCTAACACGGTATCATTTCAAATTAAGAATCATATTCCTCACTCCATCTTAATAATATAAAACTCTGGCGTTTCCTCCGAAGTCGTTGTTATCACCGCGGTTTGTCGACCCTCATGCATATGGTCCGTATTCAACGAGGTGATCATGTCGTCGACAGTGATGATAGCAGCCCGGCATCCGAACCTATGATGAGTGGAGCAGGCCCATCGGGATTTGGCCCCGATCATACGGGCCAAGTAGAAGTTATACCCATTGAGTCGGATCATTCGCTTACCGCGGCGGGAAGTGACAAAGCGGGCTGAAAAGGAAGAATTCGGTCAGAATTTGTTTTTTTTTTGTTATTGGTTAATTTAAGCACAAAAAGAGAGCCATGCATGCATTTGTATAACCTTTTGTGTCACTGAACGTGTTAATAGCCGTCCACGTAGAAATAGAGGTAATTAATAAAACGAAGCAGATAATCACGAAAACTGTTTTATTATACGGAATGACAAGCAAATTTCAGCTAACTAAAATTTAAAAAATCCACGACACAAAAAAACCTATAAAACGGCTGAACCGATTTTGATAAAACATGTCTAAAACCGCTAGAAAACCTGCTTTCAAATTAATAAAACCGCATCCAAATCGGTTAAAACACACATACACACATAGTGGTAAAACTTATAACACCCCTCCTTTTTGCGTCGGGGGTTAAAAATTAAAATCTACCCCTGCTTTCAATTTCATCCAGAAGAGGAAACGTTTAAGTCAAAAACTGATCCCGATTGCTTTCAATATAAATTTGGAAGGTGTGGGCATCCTTCAAACTGCGATATCGACCATTTCTACTGATAGTGACTAGGAAGGGAAAGACGCTCGAACAGCTAATTGAGCACCGGTCTGCGCTGCGGTGGAGGTCCTCTTGTTTGTTTATCTAGGCTTGGAACAATCAATTGTGGGAACGTCCTGGGCTGATGATGAAGATAATGAATTTCAGTTTAACATATCATATGGCGTAGGCCTTGGTGGTGGATGATTATGTGTATCACCCACTTTCGTTACTCTTTCCTCAATGGTGAATATATGACTTTTACATCGCGCCTTCTTATTTGTGCAGCGCCATCTAGTTTTCAAACCGTTCGAGTATTGTTTGTAGTATCGATAAGCGCCACATGTCAGCATCTCGTAGCCACGTAGTGTACGATACACAACTGCACCTAAATTTAAAAAAAAGATAGGTAAGTAGTATTAAATTATTTATCTTAAATAAGAATCCGTAATAAATACCAGGATTGTTAAGGTTTGGAAACTATCGTGAGTCGAAATATTCATTATCAATATAAACGGCTACACCAAAGACACCGCGAATCCAAAGCGTAAACTCCCGGAAGAAGGACATATTAATTTTCCCAAACCTGGTCGGAGTCATCCGACACAATCATAACATGTGAGTGTAGCCGTTTATATTAATAATGATCAGGATTGTTTTTAAAATAAATAAAAAGTTGAACCGTCAGTTCTTAATTTTCTTTATTAATTTAAATTACTTATTAGTCATATTAGGCTATAATGTAATCCTAATCGGGTGTTTCCGAGACACGTCATCTTAAAAAAATACATTAATCAGGAAAATAAGATAATTCTTATCAATCATAATTACACTTGACAATCATAATTATACTCAATAACTATAACAGTTGCATCATCATTCACAACTTTGCAAAATCTCCCGAACGCTTCCTGCTCGCATCATCATTGAAAAATATAATGACTCGAGTCAAATCTCGATTGGACCAAGGCGACATCTTTCGCTTTAGACGGGTGATTGTGGACGTTGTGTATTTTGATGAACTTTTGATCGCAGGTGAAGATGTGGGCCTTGCAACCCTTGGCGTAGTTTGTAGAGCATAGCCACCTGCGCTTGGAACCCCTGGTGTATTGCTTGCTAAACCCGAAGCCTCCACATCTTACCATCTCGTTGCCGCGTTGGGACATGCAGAAATAAGGCACTGTAAAAAAAAAATAATTATGATACACTAGCTGCTCCCCGCGGTTTGACCCGCGGTTCAAACGTTCCTGTGTTAATTTATGAATCCGGTGTCAAAAGTATCCGTGTTAATCCACTGTATAAGTTATCTGTATCCGAATTTCACTCAAATCAGTTCAGCCGTTACGCCGTGAAGAGGGAACAAACACACTAACATACAAACATTCCCATAATATTTAGTGTGAACTAGTTGATAGCTGATGAGTAGCGATGATAGGTTAAATATCTATCTATGACATTTGGGTGTGCACAGGAATACACATAGGTACCTTTATATTATTAGCAATGAAACTCATATAAAAATTAAACCAGTGTATTAAAAAAACATACGAACTTTGAAAAAAAGTCTTAAAATAAAAATAATAATGTTACATAAACAACGCTTTTTATACAAGTGAGTTAACAAAAATGTAAGCAGCTCTAATATTTTTGAAGTTTTGAGTAAAGTACTAGGTATAATTAATTACCTTTCGTACAAGGCCTCATTGTCATTATAAAACATATAACATGATAAAATTATCGCTTTCAAAGTCATTTTAATGCTTACTTAGCTAGTAGAAAAATATCTTATGCAGAATTAAATTTATTTCAAAAACCGTCATGCTGTTTCTACTTCTTTCATGGTCAGCACCAAAAAATGAGTCGAAATCTGACTCATTTTTATATCTTTTCTGGGCCTGGGCGTCAATTTGAGTATGGCGAAGAAATAGGTAGACATGCTTACCTATTTTTTTCAGTCATGATTTTTTTAAGTTTGTCAATTATATAAGTATTTTAAATGATTTTTATTATCTACATAACCCGTTTAAAAGTCCCTTTTTTGCCCATTTAATAAATATCTTTTGAATTTTGAGACAAAATGATGTAATTAATCATTTTGTTTTAAATCATAGTATTTTTTTTGTTAAGTACTTAAGATAGATAGATAGATAGATAAACGCTTTATTGCAAACATTAAATTAAAGACATTACATAAAAACAATTAAAGAAAGTGTTACAATGGGCGGCCTTATCGCTAAAAGCGATCTCTTCCAGGCAACCTTTGGATGGAGAGAATAATAATTGAATTTCTCTCTTAAGAGATATATATAAAATTATCAATACCCATTTAAAGTAATTAAAATTTAAAGCCCCGTGTCTCAGCAGTGGGAACATGGACTGATGATGATGAACTTGGTTCTAAAAATACTGCCTTGGTGGTGGATGGTTATGTTTATCACACACTTTAACAATTTTCTTTTCTATTGTAAATATATGTGCTTTGCAGCCCAAATTCTTATTTGAGCAGCGCCATCTAGTTTTCAAATGGTTCGAATATTGTTTGTTGAATCGATAGGCGCCACATAACAGCATCTCGTAGCCACGTAAAGAACGGTAGAAGAATGCTTAAATAAAAATGAAAAGAAAACAACATAAATAATAATTTGTTTAAGAAGAAAATCTATAATAAATCACAGCAAAAAGAAATAAAACAAATCAAAAATCATAGAACCGTCAGTACTTCATTATTTAATTATTTTAAATTTATTACACAGTACGTTGATCCAGAATTATCTTGACTTCGTCTTCCGAGATTTATCTTTGACCATGTAGTAGCCCTGCTACGCCTCACCAGTCGCACAAGTATTCACAGTTGTAAAAGAAAGATATAGGCATCTTTTTCCTATACTGACTCGGTATCGTTACCCAGTTTCAAGCTCATTCTTGTCTGTGCGCGCGCACCGACTGCACAAGTGCATAATTCGACGAGCGCAGAATAAAACAAAATCATGCTGAAAGGAAGGCATGAAGAACAACAGAAGAAATGTGGTCAAGAAAATTGAAATACGAAGAGAATTTGCAAGAAACGCGACAACGCCGCCGTAGTCAGCGGATCATTTGTTCCAGCGATTAAGATGACATTGCAATTTTAATCTCGTTGTATTCTTCGAGATAATATTCCGATCGTTCGCTAATTAGCTCGATCTCATAAGCTTATTGACACGTATTCGTGCCAAACAATTGCGTAACAGCACAGTGATCTAAGTACATTCCGTTCTTTATACGATGTTAAAACTTGCCTACCCACATTTTATTCATATTTAGCTTTTTTAAGATAAACATTTTCTTTACAATAGTAAAGTTATTTTCAAAATATCTTGAGTTCGTTAGTGAATCAACGACGAAGAACGACATCTCCGGCCCCGTCGAGACCGCTTCTTCCGATCCATACCATTCGGAACTATTACTTGTTCCTGGCGAAGTCGAGCCGGAGGCAGCTGAATATGGTAATAACGTAGGCACTCGCGGACGGTAGTGCACGGCTCAAAAAAGGAGACTAAGAGGTGCTCATCAAAAGGTAAGTAAAAGACTGATTGCATTTGTAAATTTCATTTGTAAAATATTAAATATTAATCTTCGTAGTGCCCCCATCCCTGCCAACTTGCGTCGGGTGCGGGCGACCCGACGCAAGCGCCCCGACTCAAGGTCGTATCAGCGCCGAGCTGACTATATAAGTTCAATAATAACACCGCACTTACGTCTTATATTATATATTTTTTTGAAAATGTATGATAAGACGAGCATGTCGTTCGTCTGATGGTAAACGTCACGCCTACCCATAACAATTGCAGTGCCACTTAGAATCTTTAATCCCATAAAAAGTACTGCGCGAAACTGCATTACGCTCATCACCCCTAGATATCAGATTTTGAAGTTTCATATGCTCAGTAATTTCACTGGCTGCAATGCCCTTCAAACCAGAACACAGTAACGCTTGAGCACTACTGCGTGGCGGCAGAATGACTGGTAAAGCGGTGATACCTACCCAAACGGCCTCCCGCATTCGGGAGACCTACTACGAGTGGATATAATACTTAGTTTGGGAATTATTAAGCCAAGACCTTTTCGTTACGGTGCACATTTCTGCCCTAGTACCCTTACCTTTTTGATGTGAATTTAGACGTTTCGTGTCAAAACAAAACCGCCAACATTTTTCGTTGTAGTACCTATAGGTACCCATAAATTAACTATGATTTTGCGTAAAAACATATTCATCGACTGGTATCCCTAAAATGCATATAACCCTACCTAATGAAATGATAGGACGTTCCGTGTTGTCATTTTGCAGAAACATGCACTACAATTCGTATGGCTTATTTATTTATTTATTAAATTACAATTGTAAACTTACAGGCAAACCAAAGCGTTTACATTGTCATACCAAATACAAGACATTTAGAGATGCTACTAATAGGGTCAGCATTTATGTCAGCATTTTGGACATCGTTCAATATTCGTTCGTTTGTTCGTTCGTATATATGATATTTATTCGTATGTATCGATAGTTATGATCTTTACACACAAACATCGGATATGAAATATTGCAAAAATCACTGGAAAACGTGATAAATGTTAATAAAATCAAGCCATAGATTACGAGACTGCGGACCACGAATATAAAATATATTCAATGAAACAAGAATTTAAGTAGGTACGAAACGTTATATTTGAGATATTTCGCTGTTTGACTTTTACAGTCCAAAATAGAACAAGTAACCATGTTTTAGTACGTCACCAATAAAATAACAATATCCAACCACATTTATAACACTTCACAAACGAATTAAATTTCCAAAAATATACTGTGAACTTATTTCATGAAAATATTATTTGACTCAACATTTAACTCACACAGACGGAAAGTCTCAAAATGATCGCATACGCAACGTGAGATAGAATATTATTATGTGCCTCGTTCTCCCCTAACTATGTGATCATGCACAAATACAATACAATAAAATAACACTTTATTGCACACCAAAATAAACACAACACCAAAAAAGAAAAAAATAGGAAATAATAATAACAATATACATTAATTTGAGGTACAATGGGCGGCCTTATGGCTTAGAGCGATTTCTTCCAGACAACCATTGGATGGATAAAACAGGTATGAGAGACATCTCGTTCTGTTATTATTATTATTATTACCGTACTGACTGCTCTGGTATACTCTGTTCCAGAATAAATTCCGAATGAGTATCCGGAACGATCGTTTTCGGTAAAAAAGTCTCTAACGCTAAAACAAGAAATACAGCATTTACTAGATATTAAAGTAGTAAGGAAATGCGTTCCGATTAGTGGGCAATTATATTTGATATTTTTATTTTGTATCAATACACTAACAGTATATAAAGATTAGATTGGCTGAAAAAAAAAATTGTATTTTATTATGTAGAACATTTCAGATGGGCGAAGATATTAAAAGGGTGACAAAGCTTATAACACAAGGTGGTTTCATGGCTAATGTAGATAGATCTCCAAGAGGCATACTTTTTAGTTCCTATAAAAAGCAGTCATAGAAAGTACTTACGATTATTTAACCAACATTTCAAATGAATCAATTAGCTTACAATTGTTGAGTAGAAAATTAGTTATGTTGTTAGCCTTAGCGACGGCAAAGAACGTAAATACTATCACTAGCAAAAATCTCTAATATTAATACAGTAGTAGGTAGGTATATCATTATATCAGATTTGATAAATTGTTTATTGGTTATTGGTCGAGCTCAACCTGTTTGAAATTTACCATTTTCATCAGAAACAGTGCTTGCCCAGCCGCCACACAATAATTCCTTCCACCACGGCCGCTTCTAGTGTTGCCATAAGCGTCGATGTCATTCGGAAGACTGCCGATAAGCCTGACGATCAGCAGTTCTTTTATTCTTTTCACTAATGTCTATAACATACTGATGATAGACTCGACTTCCAATTTGTAAAATCGTTAATCTTGGAATATTATTCTTTTTTATTAAATTGCTAAAGTATTTTCTGTACATAAAATGAAGCTGTTCATAATAAGAACCATACCTAATAAGAAATCAGTATTTTTTTCTACAACTTATCTTATTATTTGCTCGCAACATTGATTATACTCTCTGAACATCTACATGGTCAAAGATAAATCTCGGAAGACGAAGTCAAGATAATTAGATGATCAAACGAACTTACCTGAAGTGAAGTTCGATCTTAATTATCTTGACTTCGTCGAAGAGATTTAAGTTCCCTCCCTTCCCTTATTTATTATTTCAACCCTTACTGTCAATGTTGCTCTTTCTCTAAAAATAATGAGCTTGAAACTGGGTAACGATACCGAGTCAGTATAGGAAAGAGATGCCTATATCTTTCTTTTACAACTGTGAATACTTGTGCGACTGGTGAGGCGTAGCAGGGCTACTACATGGTCAAAGATAAATCTCTTCGACGAAGTCAAGATAATTAAGATCGAACTTCACTTCAAAGTTCGTTTGATCATCTAAACATACATAAATAACAGTCAACATGCTTTATAAAGAGGTGGTAAAATGGGCGAACTTATCGCTGTGAGAAATTCCTTAGGTACATAACTTATTAAAACTATACACTTGTACATCTTTATCACAATAATTAATGACTCGATTGTTTTGACTAGAAAAACGACAATTTCATTATTAACAACTATTTTAAGAATGTATAAATATTAATTTAATAATAAGACCTAGGTTAACTTACCAACTATGGAATGTAAATAAATTTTATAGGAAAGAAATAGAGAGGTTGTGTAAATAAAATTTGAAAAGTTAAATAAATAAAAGTGACGTAATTATATATATATATATATATAAACAGCAATAACTATACTTATATACACAATCATTGTATCATTAGAAGCATATAAATAAAAACACTTAGAAACATAAGCATAACATAATTGGCTTTCCGATATATATGTAGACCAACTAAATACGATGTAAGGCTGACTTACCTCAATGTTACCATAATACTTTAGTGGGTCCACACAAGACAGACTTACGTCTGTGCAGACACAAAAGTTCGCGCAAACAAAACATGCAGGCCAATTTGAAATTCGTCCAACTTTACGTCCACACGTTTCGTTTGCGCAAACTTATGTCTGCGCATACATACTGGGCAGACGCGTCGATGCCGTGTGGAGTGGACACACTTTGGACTGAAAAATGCCTAATTTATATACCCAGTATTCGTATAGTAGACGGGATGTGGTTGTGTTTTTGAAGTACCTTATCAATTCTCTTCTCAATAGTAAAGATAGAAGCTTTGCACCCGAAGTTCTTGTGCGTGCTACAGAACCATCTTGTTTTCACACCATTAGAGTAGTTCTTGCAGAATCTGTAGCCGTCATAGATCATCATTTCTCTGCCGCGACGAGATTCGAAGAAGAAAGGACCTGAAAAGCGTAGTGATGTAATGCTATTCACAATGCCAGGAGTGGTTTTTTGTAATAATAAGTATATATCCTTCTTAATACTTACAGCGAAGGAGTGGAACGCCGTGCCATCTGTGTGTTTGCCTGTTAAATAGGCACAACCTGGGTGTGTTTCAATCAAGAGTAGATACTTACTAGGCAAGCGTGCTTCATCTTCGACCGCATTGTCACTTCCCATCAGTTGAGATCGCAGTCAAACGATGGCCTAGTCAGACGTAAAAAAATATACTCTATTTATATTTTTTATTTCGTCTTCAATAAAAGAATACTATATCCATTATAAATACTTTTAAGTAACACGTTTTGTCGGCGATGTGTGACGCAAGACTGCGCGGTGTCAGCTTACTGCTCTCAGAAACGTCGAAACACGACACCCTTCGGTAAAATTTCTCACTCATGTAAGTCGACTGGTGCTCGGTCGGCACTCGGAACACAAATGAATTAGATAGATGAATGAATGTTACTGGTGGCAGCGGCGGCGGGGACGGGGCATCGGGCGGGGTGACAGCTGTCGGTGACGCATTCAACATTGCTGACCGATGGGTGCATTTTTCCCTCGATATTTGAGTTTATGTCATCGTCTAAATCAAATTCTCATATCATCGTGTTTTCACATTTGCCTATTATTTTAAATACAGTTTTATACTTTTTATTATGAAAATTAACGTGGTTAAAATGTGTCCAACATTATTAATAATAATTTACGGGTGACACCTACGTTTAAGTTGGAGTAGTCCATCTATACGCGGAATACTGATGTGCGAGGTGTGACGCGTTCGCGAGCGTTCCGCTCTCGCCTTGAAAAAGCCCAGCGGATGTGGTTGAAACTATAGTTGGACTACTCCAACTTAATCATGAGTGTCACCCGTAAACTATCATTAATAATATTTTTTACTGTAAAATATACTCAATTATTCAAAATCAACTTCATATTGTTCAATACTCGCCATATAATATTTATAAGCAGTCTACGATGGCATTATCTTAGAATACAGTAACATATAATTTTCAAAATATACTTTGTGTTGGCATTCAATAAACTAAATAAATAAATGACATTGAATAATTTTAATTTAATTTAATATTTGATACTTATCAAATAGCCTATTGATGATCCCGGAGCGTCCCTATTCACAGAGTACCCAAAGAGTACCTACGAGTACTTTAGTCTTCTTCTTCGCGTCGATGGTCCGTATGTTTTAATTCTTAAATAATTTGAGTCCAATGTTCGGCTATTGCTACCCCAGGAGGAGTAGTTTCATACAGGTCTTGTAAAGTGCAGGTGTTGGGGCACTGAGGGCAAGACAGCAAGTGCTGCATTGTTTGCGCTGGAGCACCTTAGTACTTTAGTGATGATAGCAGTGTATATCCGTTGTCCCCGTAGGCCTTGTCCCCGCCACAGGGACAACAGGACGTCATTAAATTTTCGTACCATTGTCCCCTTTCCGGAGATTAGCCACTAGATTAGGTTATGTTAGAACTATGACCACACAGCGCGAGCCGAGCGAGCGTAGCAAGCGTGCCGTGGCAGCGGCCGGCGAAGCGACAGAAGGTAGTTTTTCCATATAAAGTTTACTTTACTATATCAATGGAAACATAGAGTAGGAGGACATCGGCACGTATTTTTAAATATTCTATTAAAATATCACTGTCCCCGTTTAACGGGGACATGGCTTACGGGGACAACGGACCTACATCATGATAGCTATCTATTTGTGATCGCTCTTTACAAATTACACTTTCGGAGGCGGGTGATTGTGAAGATTGCGTATTTTCAATATCTCATTTTCATAGGTTGATATGCAAGCTTTGCAGCCTCTGCTGTTGTGTGTAGAACACGACCATCTTGCTTTTCGACCATACGTGTACTGCTTACTAAAGGTGAATCCACCGCACTTGAGCATCAGCTTGCCACGTCGCGTTGTGCACGTCTGTATATCTAGAAAAATGTTATTTATCAGTATAAATTACAAATTTCTTTTTTGCAAAAATATGTGTTACATGTGGTTGTTGTAACTCTGCCTTTTGTTTTAGTTATTAAAACTGTGTTATAAAAGACAGCGTCTTCCCAAGATCAGCCTGTGTTTTTACAATAGTAGAATATTAAGAACTTAGTTTTTACTATTTATACCTGATTTATAATTTAAAATTAACATGTAAGAATTTGTGAGGTACAGAAATAAAAATATATAATAGGTTTTGGAAAAAATAATAAAATCTAAATAGGGTACACTATTATATGCTAATTGAATACAGCCGTATAAAACCTATGCATGAATTTATAAATTATGTGGTGAGTGTAAGAATGATATGTGTGGGAGGGTGTGCAACTGTGAGCGTGTGTATGTGAGAGGGTGTGCGTGTTTGTGGGAGGGTGACAGTGTGCGTGTTAAGTTTTTTAGTATTTAGTATACAAGGTCATTTCACACATTCACATCACACCAGACGGTCATTTCACACCAGAAAACCTCTTAGTCGTTTCAATAAAGTTAACTTAACGTTTTTAAACGACTTTTAAAAATTGTGACTGGTTTTTCTTTATTCTCATCACAAAAATATTATATTATTTCTCTGGCGTGTTATTTTATTAATCTACCTCCCTGTAAGTACCTACGTAACTGTTGACATTACATATTGATATGATAATTCAAACTACACAACACACTACTACACTAACAAACAATAGATAAAAACAAGGAGAAGGACAGTTAAAGCATGGGATTAAGCACGGAATGAAGATGGTCGGCACCAGGATTGATAACTTCACTAAGCGTACGACGTTGCGGGCAACAGCTAATTCAAGATAAATGTCACTAAATTTCCTAACTAATTAAAAAGGTTTATAAACGAACTGGATTTGTATTTATTATATTTGTTTATTGAAATAGAAGTTATTGTTTTCTTAAAGTATCCAATGATAAGATTACAAAAAAATCAGTCAACTTGTGGGCGGGCGTGTTGCTTAACATCGGGACAACGACCAGCTCGTCTTGTCACTCAGTAAAATAAAATCATTCCACTTCTCTCAACAGACACTTTTAATGTCTAGTTAAAATTAGTTAATCAACTAATAATTAGTTAATTTTAGAGCGAGTGTGGCTCAGCGGGAACTCGTGTGCCTTTCAATCCTACGCACCTGGGTTCAAATCCCGACTCGGCCCGTGTATAGTTAAGTGCAGATTTTGCACGCTCGCTCTAAAAACGGTGAAGGAAAACATCGTGATGAAACCCGCTTACGCGCTTTGGAGTGGTAGGCTCTGGCGGTGGTTGTAATACCACCCACCGAACAAAGCCATGCCGTCAAGCGAGCTAGTCGTGTTTCGGGATGTTGTTCGGTGAACCATCGGGGAGACGGGTCTGAGCAGCCGCTCTACTGCCGTCTCTCTCTAGATCTATGTGCTCCATCTTAGGCCATATCATCGCTTCACATCAGGCGAGATAATGGCCAAACACAGACATATTAAGCGTAAAAAAAAATTAAAAAATAATGACGAAATCCCGAACACGATGTACACAGTTGAATCACGCTTAATTAAATATCATATTATAATACTTGAATAATTGGGTGGCTCATGATTATGCTTGTTGTATATCTTCAGTATTACATGACCAGATAAGTCAGTAAACATAAAAGCCTTGCATCGTTTAGCGCCATGTGTAGAACATAACCATCGTGTTTTACCGGCTTTTGAGTAATGTACACTAAAGTGGAATCCTTGATACCTGATCATTGGTTTACCGCGTTGCGTTTTGCCGAAAACTGCATCTAAAAAAAAAGAAAAATGTATATCATCCTATTCTGTCTTTTCTTTTTCACGCGCCCGCGATTTTTCTTCCCGTGCGTGTTTCATGACTATGGTTCGTTGCAGTAATGGAAATAATTGTTATTTTTCATTAATTTCATTAGCATGTGAAATATTTCTCGTTAGCATGCTACTTTCTATTGCGATGGTAATTGCTAATATGAAATATGGCAGTTGTGAATTCACAATTTCGTTATTAAATATGATTCGCAATCGCAACAGCATTAGCATTAGCAGACCGCCCGCCGCAGTTCACATTCATGCAGGAATGAGAAGTACACGCATGCTGCTTATGTCGCGTGCTAAACGATGAGTTCTAGCATTAATTGAATTCCGCAACTACTTAATTTGATAAATGCTAATATAAACTTAGCAGCTTAATAATGCTGCGAATGCAAATTATTCCAATATTAGTTTGTTGTGTCTTCTCTAGTACGTAGTTCATTTCAGCTCAATGATTTTTTCTCTCGCTCTAGCTCTCTCTGCCAAAGGGCAGGAGCACGTTTGGTTAAATACAAAAACACAGTTAGGTACCTAGTTATTCTGGTCTGGCATCATGTAGTGCAACAAAGGCATAGGTGAGTAAGTAACTATATAAATAAACCAGTTTTTCTTCGTTACATGCTGTAATTTTAGGTATAATATAAATCGGCATAAAATACAACATAACTAAAAAAAGGAATGAAATTAATTAATTGTAATTCATAATCATATATCGTCCTATAATATGACAGGTATGAAATTCAATATGCATTACAAGTACCTATTCCTACTCGTATGAATTGCTTTGTTGATTACTACTACCACAGTTTTTACGGATTGTATTGAATTATTAATTTTCCATTTATTAGTCCATTCATTTAATTATATTATTACGTATAAATATAGCGCTAATTAGCATAGCAAATACTAAACTCCTTTTGGATGTAAATATTTTTTTACCGCAATCCAGGTTTGAATTCGGGACCACTTTCTTCAGTACAGTGAGCGCTCTATCCAACTTAGCCACCACGATAAATATTTCGGTGGCCGAAACACTTGCATATCCATAATAAGTATTTCAGCCTTGTACGTGCCACGGTGGCTCAGTTAGTTAGAGCGCTTTCTGTACTGAAGGTAGAATTCCCGCGTTCAAATATTCGCGTTATTGCTTCAAAATAAAAATACTACAGCAAATAATATTTAAAAACAACTAGAATTAATACGTCTGTCGACTAACGACGATAATACTATTATCGAGATTGTCTTACAAATATAGGTACACACATATCATAAATGTTAATGTATAATTTAACATCAATACACGAATCATATTAATAAATAAGTTACAAATAAAAATATAAAAGCCACACATAAATGGTTAAAGATAAACGTGGAGTAAAAAAACATACAGAGTGAGTTAATAGTGAGTAAACTATAATATCGTTTTTTAGAAATCCAAGATGCAGTATTTATATGGAAATCTCTAGATGGGCATCTAATCATTTTTGGAAATCCTTCTTACAACAAATTATCTCCAACGGTTAGAGTAGCTGCCATGTTGCTATATAAAAAAAAAAACACCTTGTATAAGTTGGTGACCGCTTTCAGGGCCCTGATTCTGTTGTCTATTGAACTACGTTATCGCAAGTAAATTGTATGAATTGATAATATTGACATTACATTGATAGCTGCGTAGTCTGCTCACTATCTAGTTCGATTGCGGGCCGATGCACGATGGCTTGCTATCGACTAGTGATGGACATTATTGCTATTTTTCATTAATTTCATTAGCATGTGAAATATTGTTCTTTAGCATATATGCTATTGCGATGCTAATTGCTAATATGAAATTTCGCAGTTGTACATTCACAATTTCGTGCGACTGTATACTTGAGCTAATACTTAAAACTTGGAACAGGCGGAGGGTGATTGTGATTGTTACTCATTTTCATTATCTGCCCGTCAAAGGTAAACATAAATGCTTTACAGCCTTTGCTGTACTTGGTTGAACACCACCACCTTGTCTTCCCGCCTTTCGAATATTGTATGCTGTAATGATATCCACCATACTTGATCTTCTGCCTTCCACGCATAGTCTTGCAATAATACGGCCCTGAAATATAAATTACCATTAATATTGCCGACCGAATAACATCCCAGGGATTTCGTGTCTTGGAAAAATAGACATAAAGGAAGACCTTGGTATCAGAGACGGTTCTCTAACAGCCCAATTACCAAAATGAACAGCTTTGTAATCCTAACTGAATTTTTTGTTTTTGGATTGTCCATAGTGCTTATAGGATTGGCGCTGTTTGTAGAGTACCTCCAGAAAACTCGTGCGGGTTATTCTTGTGATTTATGAAGATGTTTTTTACTACAAAATTTTAATTCCGGATAAATATTAAATTCACTCCAGACTTTTTTGTTACTTTTAGTTTGTATAATGTGTATGCTCATCTTTTAATTTAACAACTTCATTTCCATTAGTGATCATTGAAGCAGTGCACCCTTTGTTGTGGTGGGTGGAACAGTACCACCTACTCCTTATACCTACGGTGTACTGTCTGCTGAAGTAGTGCCCTTCGTACTTGATCATCTGTCTACCTCGCTGATTTGTGTAGAAAATTGGTCCTGTAAAAAAACTACCATTATTGAAACGATGATTCTATTTGGCACGATCACTATAATGAATACAAAGGCGCTCCTAAATCTATCTATTTACTATTATAAAAATAGAACTGAGCCACACTTGAGCTGCACACTGAAGATATTTTTCAGTAACCAACAGAGATCGACTATTTAGAGGGTACTAAACATGAGTCGATGGTTTTTAGAATTTTCTCGCAGGGTTTGGTAGCACAATTCCCAATTTAGATTATAGGGTATGTTACATCAAAATTGGTTGAGGGAATGCGAAGATACAGCTTGACCTCGTCGTAGTACGCACTCTCATATACTGGGGAGGTCTTGCTAAAATGGTTTTGGAAAAAAGACTGTCGTCTACGCATACGAAGTCGCGGGAAATGCTAGTGTTACCATAATAATACTATAGTATATACTTATATGTTATCGCTTGTTCTTGAAAATAACCGTTTATAGAGGTTTAAAATAGGCTGCGGGTGAGTTAATGCTTGCCCAATCTTCGCTTGCCAAAGTAGGGCACTCTTCTGAAAACCGATGCAAAGTGAAGCTGCAGAGATGGAAGGCGGAGACGGAATCCGAGGCGGTGATGTCGAGGGTTGAAAAAGAGTCAACCCGTCAAGTAGCTTAGGTCTAGGCGCGCCAGGCGGCAGGTTGCGAGCGCCATGTACGTCTTAGGGAATAGGTTAAGTTAGGTATGTCTGTGAACATGTAGCTTGCTACAATTTAGCTCTCAATGAAATTTTCTTTCTTTATTCTTTATTTATGAGGAAAAGTTTCTCCTAAATACAATTTATACTAAGTATATATTAAGTTTTTTCGTAATCGGAACCGCGAGCAGATGAAATGTGCCCAAACACTAGTAGTTTACGAATATCCGTCGAGGAGTTCCATTGCCCACCTTTTGTCTCAATCATCGGATCAGCTGACTGTCACCATAATATTGCATTGAGACTTGACAAGTATGCAAAATTTCAACTTTGTAGGACAAGAGGAAGTGGTTTTGATTCAGCTTGCAAGATTCCACCCGAACAAACATAGTAGTAGAGCAAGCATACATACATTGCAAGTTAAATAAATAGCTTGCAAAAATGGAACTGCGCCAATTCTGTACATTGACGATATTTTTGAAGAACCATCTGGGATCGACTATTTAGATGGTATTGAACACGAATCTACAAATTGTTAGAGCTTTTGTCTGTTTGTTTGCTTGTATGTATGTTTGTAATATACAGATTCGGAAACTTTTATATTTTACTGGTGGTAGGTTTCTCGTATGCGAGAGGCCGTCTGGGTGGGTACCACCGCTTTGCCAGTTATTCAGCCGCCAAGCGGTAGTGCGCAAGCATTACTGTGTTCCGGCTTGAAGGGCATTGTAGCCAGCGAAATTACTGGGCATTATGAGACTCAACAGCTAATTGTCTCAGAGTGACGAGCGCAGTACAGCGCCACGCAGGATTTTGCAAAACAAAGTTCTGGGTGGTGCTGTTATTGTTATGGGCTGGCGTATTGCTTACCATCAGGCAAACGACCAGCTCATCTCGTCATTTAGTTACATAAAAAAAAAAAAACTGCTGAACGGATTTAAATGCGGTTTTCAGGGAGCATTAGACCCAACTTAGATTATATCTCTTTTATATTATTATAGATCTATATATGTATCTATCTATGCTGGCGCAGCGACCCACAGTGTGTCTTGGCCTCCGATACTAAAGAATGCGACTTCTTTCGATCCAGTGCAAGTTGCTGCCAGGCATCAACTTGTAGCTCCCGTAGGTCTTTTGCCACCTCGTCCCTCCATCTGTACTTGGGGCGACCGACCGGCCAATTGGTTGTCCCAAGTAGGCGCATTTCACAGAACGATCCTCCCCCATTCTCTCGAGATGACCGAACCACCGACGTCTGTGGCATTTAATTTCGCCAATGATGTTGGGTTCGGACACTAGCTCTTCGATTTCTTGGTTTTTGCGGATCCTCCAGCTACCGTCCTCGCGTTTAACGGGTCCTAAAATCTTTCGGAGTACCTTTCGCTCTGTTACAAGAAGTTTCTGTTCTTCCTTCAGAGTCAGCGTCCAAGCTTCACAGCCATACATTAGTATAGGGCAAATCACAGTTTTATAAATACGCAATTTGGTACGCCTGCTAAGAAGCTTGGACACTAAGATCTTATGCAGTGCTGCACTGCAGCGAAGAGTGTTTTGGACTCGTCACGCGGACGAAGTCGCGTTAAAAAAGCTAGTATTAAATACATTTCATGTTTACTCTGACTTCGTTTTTTTAGTACGATGCGTGTGCGTATCTTTTATTTTTACGATTTCGTTTGCAAATATGTTGATAGCAGCACTACATCCTTTGTTGTGGTGAGTGGAGCAATACCACCTGCTCCTCAGACCTTTGGTATAATGTTTGCTGTAATAATGTTCGCCATATTTGATCATCGGATAACCACGATTCGAAGTAACGAACTCTACGCCTGAAACTAAAGATACTTAAATTAATATATACTTACAATACAATCATGCTTTATTGAATACCAAACACACAGGAAAAACAATAGTTAACAAAGTTTATAAACAGTGGGCACAATGGGCGGCCTTATCGCTATGCGCAATTTCTTACATCCATTTATTATTTAATCTAAGACCATCGGTGTAAATTTCATTGAATGTTTCATTGAATTTCTGTGAAATTCTGGATGATGTTCAGTGAACTATCGGGGAGACGGGTCTGAGCAGCCGCTCAACTGCTGTCTCTCTCTAGATCTATGTACTCCATCTTAGGCCACGTCATCGCTTCATATCAGGTGAGAAAGTAGCCAAACATAGATCTATTAAGCGTAAAAAGAAGTTATTTTCATTTAACTTTTGGCACTTTTCAGGAAATTGTCTAAATGACGTTGAAAACCGCATCGAAGTCCATTTAGTAGTTAAGAAGTAAGCGAATACATAATGACGTCCCTATATAAGTGACTTTGTTATATATTTAGAGATATATACACACATAGATATACACCACACAAACAAATTTCGATGTTAAACCGTATAATAAGACTCATGCTTTTTATTTATTTATTTATTTATACTTTAGCACAAAACAGTTTGTACATGGAGGACTTACAGCTAGATAGTATTTTCTACCAGTCATCCAGGAAGTGCAAGAAAAAATTAATTATACCTATAGTTAGCCTAATTATAAAATATATACTTAAATATTTATATAATAAAATTTTCAAATTTTTAACGACTTGTGTTGCTCATTGTACCTACATAAAAAACAATCTAAAAATAAAATGAATAATAAATCTCAATCATCTCACGAAACAATATTTTATTACAAGAAAATAAATCATGTTACTTTACTATTAACGGGCCTTCTCGGTGGATTATGGCCCATATCTACTCTCTCCCTCATAGAGTCCACCACGCTGGCCCAGTGCGGGTTGGTGGATGTCACATGCCCTTGAATTTTTGTAATTAATTCTTGGACATGCCGGTTTCCTCACGATATTTTCCTTCGCCGTTTTTAATGCGGTATATCCGCACATAACTTAAGAAAGTCAGTGGTGTGGGGCCAGCGGGATTTGAACTCCGGTGTCTCGGATCGTAAGTCGCACATGCTCCCACTGAGCCACACTCGCTCTAAATAAGTAAGAATTTATAAATTGAATATCTAAAATAAACCTAGTACATCCCGAGTCAAGACTTTATCGGTCATGACCAAACATGCATTTTATAAAATCAAACTATAAAAAAATATTTTTTTCTTTCCATATTCCAATGGATCATCACGCCAATCCGCCGCAGAATTATCCACATTTTAATATTTACCACGTTTTTATTAAGTCCCTTTCTTGTTTGTCATTCCGGGTAGAATCTTGCAACTCAAATTTCGAGCATTTCCCGATTAGTTATCCGGCTGAAACTTTCAGGGTAGCTCACAACTCGATGACAAATGTATTCTAAACCCATAAAAACCGTTTTTTTTACATTATTTTTTTAATCTATTACTAATTTTTCTTACTGCTGTTTGCGCTCGACTCAATAATAGACCTGAATCGCAATGAAGTTTGTATATAAAAAAATGTTATATAGTGTATAAAAAAAAATTAAGTTATATACTTAACAAATTTTTTTATATATAATATTAAACTCATCATATTTATTAACAAAAGCGGAGGGATTTATATATTTAATTAATTTTACATTTGCTATCTACCCCCATACATATTGTATTATTCTAACAGCGACCTACATATAATATTCAGCGGAATTACACTAGATATTTTCATTCTGTTTCAGATTTGAGATGAACTCACGCCTGATTCCATTAGATTCAATCATAGACCTTCGGATATGGATGGGGTCCATGCGTATGTTTGTTCTTCATTATATCGACTTTATTCCCCTCCTTCATAAAAATAGCTGCAGTGCAGCCTTGCGCATGTGAGAAACAATACCATCTGGTTCTTGAGTTTTTAGTATATTGCTTGTAAAAGTTGTAGCCGTTGCATCGCAAAATCTGTTTGCCTTTTCTCGTGACGCCGGCATAGTGAACTGGAATAATATAAAAGTTGAAATACGTTGACAGTTATTCCTGTTCTACAGAATATACTACGGTCAATGTGCTCAATAACTGCACCATCCAATCCCCCCATCACAATATTACCATCGGACAACCAAACTGTCGGCACGTTACCCCTACATGGTGGACGTTCCGCCTGTCCATACTAAACGTTTCGAATCATCTATTTTGGTGCGAACGCCGAAGGAGTGAAACGCCTTGCCGTCGTCTGTTTCCACATAAATACAATCTCTGTTTAAATCAAGAGTGATTTATATTTTAGTGTTGAAACAACCTGTCGAAAGGCATTTAGTAAAAAAACTAAATGAAATTGTTTTGATTATAATGAAATTATTTAATATTCCGAAATTTTAAATCCATAACAATTAGATTAAATTAAAATTATAAAACACGAAAATAAAAATAAAATATCGAATAATCTATACCTACGTATAATAACTGTAACTGTAACCAGGCGGCTACTGTACATTGATATGTATAGGAATAGTACAGTTACTTTTCACTTTTTTAATGCACTTGTTTAAGTTAATCTCCAATTCATTTGATACAAAATCAGGCTGACAATCGTGCCTGTCATCTCGTTTGATACAGTTATCGCCAGCAATAATTAGTCTTGCTTTGCATACAATTCTCTTCGCACACCTCCAAATACATGAACCGTCTTTATTTATTCTCTCTTTGTTATATTTATATCCTGCACGAAGTAGTACCGACTTTCCTCGCTGGGATGTAATTATTTCATGTCCAGTTTCATTACTAGACGAACCTGCTTCTGAACCACTTCCTGAAAAAAATTGTTACAGCATCTTTGACCAACTTTTTAATTAAATCCCTATGAATATGAAATTATCCGGTTTTACAATTAATAGCAAATCTAAAAATTTTATTTTACTAATACTCGGTAACAAACATCGAGTATTTTAAACTATGGTTCAATTCAATTCAAAAATTCTTTACTTCAATTTTGTCGTCACAGACGCACTTATGAACGTCAATTATTACAATGACTCTACCACCGTATCGGAAAAAGAACCACTACTCAGAAGATACGGCAAGAAACTGAGGGGCATATTTTTTAGAACTTTTGTTACAATATTTTATGTTTGTTTTTGACAATATTATTTTTCTTATATATATAATATATTATTAATTCTAATCCTAATATTATAATATATGCGAAAGTTTGTGTGTGATGTTTACCACCTATGACCGTAACTACAAAACCTTTGATGAAATTTGGAATAAAGATACCTGGTGTTAGATCTGCATTAACACATAAGCTAATCTATTTTCTGAAAAACGATTAAATCCAATTATTTTTTTCACAACTACTCTATTTTATATAATACATAAAAATTTTATTTTTAATGGAATTGATTGATGAGATGAGCAAGTCGCTCGCCTGATGGCAAGTGCAACGCCTGCTCACAATTCCAGTGCCACCCAGACCCTTACCTTAATACCATAAAATGCACGGAAAGTAAATAATAAAACACATATTTTTTATTTTTTCATAACTACCCCGGGGGTGTGAAATAGAGTTCTAAACTTGGCATGGAAAATTTTATTCCTTGGTTCGATTTACTAAAACATGGAGATTTTCGACGTGAAAAGCGTAATAGTGCAGCACACCGTTGTTCCCATAATCGGTGATGGGGCATGCTTGTTTAAGGCAATTTCGTATATTTTATACGGCAACCAACAATAATTATAACATCGCAGCCGAATACTTTTCTCCGTTGCGGCACATCAATATCCACGCGGGCGAAGCCGCGGGGCGCAGCTAGTATAATATATATACCTCCACGGAAGGTAGGGCTTCTAAGTTGAAGGTTTTTTTTTATGTATTTTTATGTAACTGATTAATAAAACGAGCTGGTCGTTTGCGTGATGGTAAGCAATACGCCAGCCCATAACAATCACAGCAACACCCAGAACCTTGTTTTGCAAAATCCTGCGCGGCGCTGCACTGCGCTCGTCACCCTGAGACAATTAGCTGTTGAGTTTCATAATGCCCAGTAATTTCGCTGTCTACAATGCCCTTCAAACCGGAACACGGTAATGCTTGCGCACTACTGCTTGGCGGCTGAATAACTGGAAAAGCGGTGATACCCACCCAGACGGCCTCTCGCACACGAGAAACCTACCACCAGGTGTCCTAGTTTAGAAGACAGGGAGCAACATTTTAAAGAACTATTTTTTTAGAGCATTAAGTAGTAATTAATTAGCTGATGTAGCTTCAAAATAATTTAGATGTGACCTTATTTACTTATGTTACTTAAGGCTTCTGATTTAAATAAATAAATAATTAAACAGAAACAAAATATAATAATACAATTTTTATTTCATGATCAACGCGTTCAGGAACCAATACAATTAAATTATTGATAAGTAGGAATTATATAAACCTACAATAACCACTAACTAAAACTAAACTAAAATTTTATATAAAGAAAGAAAGAAAAAACATTTGTTTGACGACCACAATCATACACTAATAAATAAAGAAAGAAAAGAAAACGATTACAAAAAGAAAAAAATAATATATAAACAGTATGAAGAGATAATTAAGCTTGAATGACTACTACATATATGTGGTGCCAAAAGGGGTTTTCGCTCAGCACAAATGCCAAGTGTCAGTATTTTGACGCCCGACGCTGGTTTTCAGGCGTGCGGTTATTCTGTGCAAGTGGCAAAGTGCCAAGAACGCTGGCTGCAATAGCTATTCCACGCGGTATTTAACGGCTATTATATTTAACAAAATCTACAGCGTTCTATATAAAGTTGAGGTACATTTCCATTACAGCACCTTTTAAATATTTGGAGCCGAATGGTTGTGTATAAAATTAAATTTGATGAGTTGATTTTCAGCGCTTAAGATAGCGGCTTTGCAACCTTTTCAATAAGACAAACAGCGCCACCTGATCTTTTCACCGGACACGTAATGCTTGCCATAGCAATAACCACTATATATCAAAATCTGGTTTCCACGATTTGATGTGGAGAAGTAGAAATCTAAAAAAAAACAATTTTGTATAGTATAATATAGAAAAATAACTTCCTCTTTCTCTCTCAGCCACCTATAGTGGTTTTTGCTTACTATGCCTTTCGACACCTACACATTACCTACGCACATTGCCTGCACTGCATTATTACCTTATTATGTATTGAGGATATTTGTTCTATAAGTATCACTAGATTTGTTTTTCTTTGAAACGAAGCTGTATCATTGTAGTTTGTTAATAATAATAATAAATTATTTATGTGTTCCAAAACACTGTACTTACATTAGGATAACAGTTACTTATACTAAAAACAAAACAGTATAGTGGGTACAATATACTGTTTACGGGGGAGAGAGTTCTTTAAGGGTACTTAAAGAACTCTCTCCCCCGGACTAGGTCTCTGTTGATCCTGTACAGCGGGGTTACAGTGGATCACTCCGGCTACTACCTACTTCTATTTCATTGCGTACATGAGTAGGTAAGTTTAGAAATATCAAAATAAAAACAACAAAAACTAATACGCTACATTGGTTGTTACTAATTTAAAAGAAAAATAGTTACAGAATATAAATCGTTAATTTAAGTAATACAATTGAAACAATTATTTGTACGTATATTGCTATATTTTGAGATGTGATGTTTATGAGATTACTCTCATCCCATCGCGATTACTCGCGTGACTGAGTGATAAGTGATGACTGTGTGTGAGTCGTGTGATTGAGCGAGATGTGAACAATATTTCAGTTTGTTTTGTGAGTGTGTATTAGTCTATGTGTGTAAGGGTGTGTGTGTGTGTATTCATGGGTGTAATGTATCATATTATATTTCGCAATATTAATATTATAATTTTATTTTATATTTGTTATTATGTAATTTTACAGCATGCAGGCATTGTGTTGATTAGTCAGGTTTGTTTAATAATTTTTCGGTGTCAGTAAAGTTTAGTGTCAGTGGATGACTTTTTAATAACTTAATAAATTTATATCGGCATTTTGTGGCAATCGAAATTGATTGATTATATATATATAGTATAGGTTCCATAATTTTTTTTTTTATGTTATGACGGCTCAAGTAGAGACCCGCCATTAGATAGATGTAATTTAAATTTGACTTAAACTGCTAAGTAGAGTAAAACTAAGAATATGTCCATCAACACTTTTCTTATTGTCTCTATTAAGGCGAAGACACTATGTTCTTGTGATTTTTTCTTGAACAAGCCGGTTTCCTCACGATGTTTTCCTTCACCGTTTTTAGAGTGAGTGTTAAATCCGCACATAACTTAAGAAAGTCAGTGGTTCGGGGCCAGCGGGTTCGAACTCGGGTGCGTCGGATCGAAGGTCGCACGTGCTCCCGCTGAGCCACTCTCGCTCACAGACAAATACCGATCACAAAACATGTTTGGAAGCGATCGGGATCGGTGTTCAAGTTAGACGATTCCCCTGCAGGAGTGTCGACTGTCAGCTTAATGTATCCGAAGCGTGGGAGCGCTCTGATGTAAAAATCACGTGATCGTGGCAGTGAAAACTGCCTAGTCATTATCGATTTGTTGCAACTGATAGATCAATAAAAAATACAATTATTTAATTTGGGCTTCACTGACGCAGAATTTATCACATCACAGTTCTGGGTGGTGATGGAACTGTTATGAGCAAGCGAGTTGCTTACCATCAGATGAAAGGCGTGCTTGTCTCGTCACCTAATTACAAAAAAAAGATGACATTACTGGGTACCCAATTTGCACATTACAAACTTAACTACTATGATATACCTAATGCCTCTGTCAACCTCTGTAGTGTAGTGGTTGGGCAGGTTGGTTTAAATATCATACACCACTGAGGTTGTGGTTCTGATTCCCGCGACGGGACAAATGTTTGTTCACAGAAAAGAAGCACATTTGTTTTGTCTGGGTATTGTGAGACCATGGTCCTCATACGTTTTTGTTTCTTGAATACAGGTTAGTAGCCAGGATCTATGTATGTCATCGTTGGGCATAAAAAAACTTTTCTAAAATACAAAAAAATATATTTTATAAGAATTAGAATAACTTTTTATTATATCACTATAATACAGAAACAAATAAAACTAAATTAAGAATTAACTTAATACTAGAGTCGTAACGGGCGGGCGGTCTAATCGCTTAAAGCAATGTCATCCAGACAACCTACATGTAAACACGCTTCGTTTGATAGCGATCAAACGCGAGGCTTAACGGTGCCTGGTTTACCAGTTTGGTTGTACTACATGGCTAATAATGGTATGCAATATTAACATAATTTCAAAAAATATGACTAAATTAAATTTAAATTGTCAGAATTGAAACTCCGTATGATTCATTTTCAACGAAAAAAAATCGGCGACCGATTGACTAACATGGGCGGGCAGTCATAGATAAGAACAATAGATTTAAATTACGTTTATAGTTTCAATCATCAGTTTTCATCCGTTGGAGCCTTGTGATTGTGTTCACGATATATTTTGAGAATTTTCTGGTTATGGGTAACAACGGTGACTTTGCAACCTTTATGATAAAAAGCACAGCGCCACCCCATAACATCGTAATGTTTGTCAAACTGATAGCCACAATATATCATCTGTTTACCACATTCTGATGTGAAGAAGTTAAGGTCTGAAAGAAAATAATTTGAAAATTAGCCACTAGAAAATAACATTGAAAAAATTACATCAGTACTTTAAAATTCAACGCCTAACGATCACGAATTTGATATACAGGGTGTGGCAAAATTTTGGGACTTTTAGGGTAGGTACTTTTTAATATAATAGCACTTTCATACATAAAATATTAATTATAATCTCTATGATTTTTTTCTTAATTTCCTAAATCAATTGTCTCAAATAATTTAAACAAGAAAAAGTCATAGCCAATTAATTTATACATTTAATATAGTTTTAGTGCTATACTTGACACGAACACGAGATGTTTGACCATACCTAAGCGTTCAAAACGACTGCAAAGTGGACCACGTTTGACACATGCAAAAAATGTAGATGTCGCGTTAGCTCCGTAACCACTAGTTAAAATGGATATTTCTTAGGTTTTCGCGATCGCTTCAATTTGCGACATTGAATTAAACACTTTTTAACGGATTTATCGCGTATATTTTACATTAATGTGAAAACATATTTAGGAAACATGTTCTCAGATATTTTATGCTATGATATTGTATGTAAGCTATTTGTTTTTCAAGTATAAAAAAATAAATATATATAAAATTCCAACCCCAGCTTCGGTGAAGTGCGATTAAAATTAAATATAATTGTTTTATACACTTAGTTTAAGTGTATAAAACATTTATATTATGGATATATATATATATATATATATATATATATATATATATATATATATATATATATATAAATAAACATTTATTCATATTATCTAAATATGTGAAAACCACATGAAAATCCACTAATTAGTTTAAAAGTACTACGCATAAACAAAGACGCGAATGAACGACTTTGTTTAATTGTATTTAGAGAAAAGATTTACTTGCAATAAAACTCAAAATATATTCGTCACTTGGAGCTGAATGATTATGTTCAAATTTAGCTGTGGCGATTTCCTGGTCAATGCTAATGACGGTAGCTTTGCAACCTCTATGATAAGATATACAGCGCCACCTGATTTTCCTACCAAACATGTACTGCTTGCCATAGCAATAGCCATTATATTTCAGGTGCGGTTTTCCACGTTTTGATGTGTAGAAGTAACATTCTGAAAAAAAACGTAGATTTTACTACTAGAAAGAATTGCACTTAAATTACATTAACAAATTCAAATTCCAAAAGTTATTTATGAAATTTCAAACATAATATCTAGATGTTGGTTTCAAACGTAGGTACAGTATGTGGACTGCTCACAGTAACGGTACCTGTTTTCCCATATCGGATTTTCTTCATGACTCGGCGAACAAAACTGCTTGAGCGATTCTTTTAAAATCGGATAAACAACAATATTATTAATAGAGTATTTATGTTACATTTATAGTTTCAATCATTTTCATCTTAAGGAGGCGGATGATTGTGTTTAGAATTTATTTTGATTATTTCCTGGTTAACGCTATAGGCGATGGCTCTGCAACCTTTGAAATGAGATACACAGCGCCACCTAATCTTCCTACCTCTTTCGGACACGTACTGCTTGCCATAGCAATAACCATAATATTTCATGTGCTCTGTTCCACGTTTTGATGTATAAAAGTAATTGTCTGAAAGAAAATATTTCGAAATTAACCACTATACCTACAAAAAAAATATTACATTTGTCACGTGACAAAAGTGGAGATGGTGGCTTTGCAACTTTAATAATAAAAATGATACATACAAGAAAAAAATACATAGCGCCACAAACAAGAAGACAGCCCTCCTGATGGTAAGCGGTTACCGTCGCCTTTAGACATCTGCAGCACCAGAGGCATTGCTGATGCGTTGCTGACCTTAAAAACACATTAAAAAAAACAAACTTTTTAAAACAAACCTTTATTAAATTACTTATCAAAACAAGTCCAACAAGTCTGAACTTGATCCCTGTAATTGTTACTTCTTATGGCCAATTTCCGGCTCCGTCATAAGATCAGCTCAGTGGTTTTGACACAGTATTGTCATCGGTACACGTGTGTGTGTGAAAATATTTCAAGTCAATCGGATTACCGAAAGTGAGTTAAAATTAAGCACAAATTTTAAAATTTGAGTAAAAATATCAGGCGTATTATATATATTAAAATGATTGTAATGTTAAACCAGAAAGACATACATAAATTGCGAGTTAAATAATAATAAGCTTGTAATTATAAAGTACTAAGTACTTACTATTAAATTAAGAAGATAAAATAAATCTTATACTCCTAGACGGTAAGACAGAATGCGAGTGTCAAGTATACATTTTAGTACCATGTCTTTATCACTATTTACCCAGACATGTGCTTCTCCCAATTATTAATTACGAAATACTAATTGTTATAAAAACCATTATTGTGACATGGTGCTAACGGTGTTAACTGTCACATAATAATCGTTGTAATTAATGCGTCTCAAGTATTATCGAAGGAAGAGATTCTCATGAGGAACGTGGTTATGATTCGCGTTGATTCTACAAGGTATATTTTCTATAGTTGTAATGAAGGCTCTACACATCTTCTTTCCGTTTGACGTACACCTCCATCTGGTTTTCAAGCCCATGACCGAGTGTTTGCAATAGTGGTACCCTTTGTATATGATCTGACGTTTTCCCCTAGATGATACGATGTATTGTACTGTGAAAATAAATTATACCCATTTTATTTATGTACGTCTATATCCTGAGATGAGATAAATCCGCGGTTTCGCTCGCGGGTGAAAAGTATCCTATGTGTTATTCTAGGATCTACAATATCACTATACCAATTTCATCAAAATCCATTAAATCGTTGCGGCGTGAAGACTTGACTTGACTTGACTTGAACAAATGCACTTACACACTAACATTAAAACTTTCGCGTAGATAACATTAGTAGGATGTCTTCACCTATTTAATTTTCGCGACTTTTTCCGCGTAGAAATTGATTAGGTACAGTTATTGTCGAAGGAATTAGTTTTTCGAAATAACAATTATTTTAGTTCACAATCCATATCCATAACCCATCCCTGTGTGATCCCACGTGATTAGATAATCTTTCAAACATCCAAAATTGCATTTCTTTATAACATTATTAGGATTACGATGTACATACTTTGCTCAGTTAAAGTTTTATATAAATTAATTATGACTTGTGATCCAACAGCCACACCTATGCAATCATAACGACTACAAATCTAGCCTTCACCACACGAATAATCATTTTGAATTATATTTCTCACGTTGAATCATGGCAATGCTCCTACTTTGCAAGAACTCTCCGAATCTTTATTAGCATTTAGCGTTATATCTAGGCACACTTATGCCAATCCAAGGTTAGAGAAATGGGTAAAATCCTTTTTTTCATGCGGATCATGGTTATGCTCCTCATTTATTTTTACCGGGCTGTCGTGTATAGTGGCAATAAAAGCTCGGCATCTCTTGCTTCCGCTTGATGAGCACGCCCATCTCGTCTTTAAACCGTTTTCAGACTGTTTGAAGAAGTGATAACCTTTGAGCCTGATCTGCCGTCTCCCTCTACTCGACATGATGAATTGAACTGCAAATGTAAAACTATTTTAGTAATTTTCCCAGAATTAAAGATAATAAAAATTGTTAGGCGTTCGGTGTATTTATGCAGGAGACAAAATTAACAATTAATTGGTGTTTTAATCATAAAAAGTATAGTTTAGATGGTCGTTTTTCCCAGTCAGAATTATAATTGCATAAATGTATAAAACATTTGGAATAAATACATAAAATACAGAAATTTCTTTCCGGCTTTCCTTTATTCCACTAATAGTATAAACGTGGTGAGAGGGTGTATCTGTGTTTGTTACCACTTAGCTCTATAACGACTAAACGGATATTGATGATTTCTTATGTAGGCACTTGTAGGTGCAGCAGACTTACCACCATCTCTTAAACCAGTATTATTTTAAGCTTGCTTCCGTTTTTCGTACTACGAACTCCTAAAAAAAGCTTACTTTTATATTGTATTGTTGAGAAGTTTTGGTGACGTCATCGTAAATCATTCATTCGGGTATTTTTTGACAGCGAGCACTTTGCACGAACAAAAACATTATTGTTTTATGTAGCTCATGGTACGAATCCGGAGTAATATGATTGTAAGCTTAAAATAAAACGTTCCTGTAGTATGATTGTCTTGTAAAAGTTGGTGGTAACCTCCTGGAATAGAAACAAGATTTGTGTTAAAAAAATTCTTTTTCAAGACCAGCTTTTAACAAATTTGTAATCGGAATCGCGGGCAGATTAAAATGAGCTTCAAGGTAGTTTACGATAAGCCGTAAAAGAGATCTATTGCCCACCTTCCGTCTCCGACATCAGATCAGCTGTCTGTCACCATTATATTGCATTGACGTCGGACTTTCACAAGTAAGCAAAAATTCAACTCCGTATAACAGGAAGTGGTTCTGATTCAACTTACAAGATTTGACCCAAACATTACAAGTTAAATAAAAGCTTGTAAATAATGAACAGTTCCTAAGGGAAATACCAAATTATATGCGGACGGAGTTGCGCGTATCGCCTAGTGTTATATAAAACATTTATATATAATAGACCTATATCAGACATCCCGTCTGACGGAGTACGGTCACCTTCTCCTATGGACTTCTACATAATCAAGAGCATACAAATTAAAACTGCGTAAACTCTAATTATTTAAGTTTTTAATAACAAGAGATCAAAATAAAACTACCATACCTACACAATCATAACGACTGCGAAGAGCGTCACTTCTCTTCACTTCAGTCTCGTTTTTAGACACGGCTCATAGGCGGATTATCTTCTGATTATCGTGAGGCTCATGAGTGTGCACGTCTTTTATAGTACAGGGTATATCATTAATAGTGGTTATGAAGGCTCTACACTTCTTGCTTCCATTCGACGAACACGCCCATCTCGTCTTTAAGCCGATGATTGAATGTTTGAAGAAGTGGTAACCTTTGTACCTGATCTGACGCTTGCCTTTGCTCGTCAGGGTGAAATGAACTGTGGAAATAATGTTACTTTATTCACTGTATTTCATTTTATATACTTTTTCACTAACTTATAACTTATTTTTATTACCCAATCATGTAGTAATTTAAGGGAAACAAATAAAAACTGCATTTATTTAAAACAACCGTCAAATTTATTCAAGATCTGATCAAAGAAAATTAGAAACTCATCTACACAATAAAAAAAAAACATTTATTTGTCTCACAAATATAGGTAGTTATCACATATTTAAATGAACAACTCTATAGGTAAAACAATTTGGGCCAAACCTGTATTTGTGAGAGACTGGTGCCTGAGGTACATAGTAGGTTCTTAAAGAACCTGTAATGACAACTGAGCTTAAAAACGCAAACAATCGTTTCTTTACAAAAATTCAAATGAGTATAAAAATAATATTATATAATTTCCTTCACATTGTGTTACAGAAAGACATAATATTTATGTTACTTTATAGAAGTTACTGGGCATATGAGACTTAATATCCTATATCTCGGGGTGATGGTTTCAATGCAGTGCTACGCAGTGCTTTTTATGGTATTAAAAGTGTAGCTCTGCAATTATTATGGACAGGCGTGCGCTTACCATCAGGCGAACGACTTGCTCGTCTCATCACTTAGTACCTTAAAAAAATTATTAATATATGCTCCTAGGATTATTAGTTAATCTCTTATAGATAAAAGATAGACTGCGCAATAATTTTGTTATGTTCGAAATGAACAAACTGTTGGAACACTTTTAAGACAAATATTAAGAACTAAAAACCATTGTTAAAATAGGTTTAGTTAGCAGCCAAGTTCAAATGCAATACTTATATTTAACATTATAAAAAACAATATGCTCAGGTTATATAATAATAGGCATATACCTCGACGGAAGGTATGATACTGGCTTCTAAGTTACAGGTGTATAACACAACTAGTTTTGAAGACATGGGTCCAAGTTCTAAGCCTAGCCTAAAAGCCTAAAGAACAATTTCTTTTAATGAACTATTTTTTTAACCTTTATGTAGGTACAGTAAGTGTGACTAATTGATCGCGGCAGCGGCCGACGATGCGCGAGAAAAAGAATGAGCCAAAGTCATATTAATGTGCGACGAGGACTGAAGCGAGGATTGCATAAATATAACAGTTTGAAGTATAATTATAGATCTCGTTTATGTTTTGTTTATGTTTAATTACTTATGTTTTTTTTTAATTGGAAAGTAAGGTTACATAATTTCTGATATTGAATGCACATGCTAGGCGAAAATCTGAAGATTTTTAATAATTAGGAAGAAGAAAAATGACATTGCTCAGGCAGGGATCGAACCTGCGTCTTCGGAAAACCATCCCGACGCCTTAACCACTGGGTCACCGAGCCAGCTAAATTATTAATTATTTATTTGATCACTGTAAACATAGACGACGTCTGTAAATGTGACGTAGAATCGTGTCCATAAGACGATATAAGAAGGATAGAAGAAATTTGGTTGCTCAAGCAGCTGGCTCGGTGGCCCAGTGGTTAAGGCGTCGGGACGGTATTCCAAATACGCAGGTTCGATCCCTGCCTGAGCAACATTATTTTTCTTTTTCCTAATTCTTTAAAATGGTTAGGTTACATTATTAAAAATGACCAATAAATGTGATTTCTTACTTTTACCTGGACTTTCGATAATTATTAATAATGTTCATTAATCACACTTACTTATTATATACACAGTTTTACAATAATATTAATTATATGCTATTCTTTTCAAACATTTGTCATCGACGCCGACGGCAGTGCTTCTTTTCATGAGGGCCGTGTGTGTGCTCGTCCTTTATGCTAACAGGTATGTTGTCAACAGTGGTTATTAACGCTTTACACTTCTTGTGTTTAGTAATGCAGACCCATCTGGTCTTCAACCCGCGAGTGGCTTGTTTGCAGAAGTGGTAACCTTTATATCTGATCTGAGGTTTTCCGCGCCGCGACAGGCCGAATTTAACTGTGGAAAATTAAACGGTTACTGATATTTTCATAAAATTTTGACTTTTAAATATACCCAATGTGTAATATTATATATATAAACCTACATGTATGTTTATAATTGGTATATATTATTGTATATTTAATATAGATAATAGTATATGTTATTATAGTTTGTACTTTTTGTACATACATTTGTTTATTTTGTCATTTATGTTGACACCCCCGTCTGTTACAGTTTTTTTAAGTCCTCTCCATCCAAAGGTTGAGATCGCTTTGTGGGATAAGGCCCATTGTAACACTTTAGTTTTTAAGTTTTTTATTGTTCTTTTTGTTATTATGTTTTCTGGTGGTGAAACAATAAAGAGTTATCTAATCTAATCTAATCTAATATTGTGAAAAATATCCAGTTAGAAAAACAGTCATAAAACATAAAATCTTAATTTATAAACAGTAATCCTAATGATAGAAGATTTTTTAGAGATTTCTAAAAAAAAAGAGTAAATTATAAATAGCATTGTAATTTTAGCTTATAATGTTAAGATTGCCAAACAAAAGTGATTATTTGAAAAAAAAAATGGTATCGCGAGAAGATTCTTCAAGAGCATGGATATCGTAAAATAACCACATAGGTAGATACGCTACTTTTAGCATGCGATAGACAAATTGATTGCTTTTTGTACGCAGCGAAGCTTTACTGTAAAACGCCAATCGCACGATTACTAGATTTACTGCTGCAATCAAAAATTGCCATCACGTATACTAAAAGTACCTAGTGTGGTTAGGCCTTACGGCGCGGCGCCATTTTCAACGTTGAAGTGACATCGGACCTTGTTTTGGCCAATGATATAGCTGGAAACGCTTAGTCGTTTAGGCCAATGATTTTGCCGGAAACTTTGTTTATCGTGTTCCTTGTGGCACAGTACAAGGTTTGACACAAAAAAATATGACAGTTATGAAGATAAATACATGTATAGTATAGGAAAATGGTGTATAGATCTAAATATCTAGAAACGGAAAATGAGAAAACCAATTAAACTTTAATTAAATATGTATTTCATTAATAACGTTTGGATAAATTAAAAAGTAAATGTTAAGACGTCAAGGAGTACCTATCTAGTTACATATAAATGTAATTTATATATATTAATAAGGATATACAACATTTGTTATTAGTAAAATTACAATTTTACAATTAATAATTATATTGAATTATATTAAATAATAATTAAATTATTAATATTAAATAATTTTATTTGACAGCTTCTGTGGTGTAGTGGTTGGGCAGGACCCAAATCTGATACACCGCTGAGGCTCGATTCCCGCGGTGCCGGCGAAACAAATGATAAGGCAAAGAAAAAAATAAAAAACGCTAGCATTTGTTTGGTGTCTGGGTACTGAGAATCCTAGTTAGGGGCCAGGATCTATACATGTGATTGTTGGGCGTATTTATTTATTCATAATTATTTTAATAATCAATTCAAGTTTTTTCATAAATAGTAGTACTCAAAAATTGCATCATATATAGCGCAAACATCACTATGTTTTGATTTGAAGGGCACTGTAGCCAGTGAAATTTTTGCATTATGAAACTTAAAAGCTGTTGTCTCAGGGTGACGAGCGCAGTGTAGTACCACACAGGACTTTGCAAAATAAAGTCTAGGTGGTGCTGCAACTTTTATGGGCAGGCATGTTGCTAACCATTACGTGAACAACCTGCTCGTCTCGTCACTCAATTACATAACATTCTCAATTATTTTTACTAGTTATAAGCTTGCGTTTGACCACTATCTCACCTGATGTTAAGTGATGATGTGGTCTAAGATGTAACACGCTCGCCTAGAAGATACCTGTTCATTCTCGATTTGAAGACTCCCAGGTTGTAGTTGTCAGGAAACACAGACGTTGGCGATGCTTTTTACTCCTTGGCTGTTCGTAAAATGAACGTGAATGATAGTAATTTGCCATGTTTTTTTCTCTAATAAGTATAATAGAGCTGTCTTTTATTCATGGCTGGAGGATCGTGAGTATGTTCCCTTTTTATTACGAATGGTACGTTGTTGATGGTGGTTATGAGAGCGCGACACTTCTTGTTTTTAGTGACGCAGGTCCATCTAGTCTTTGAACCATAAGTGGACTGTTTGCAGAAGTGGTATCCTCCATATCTGATCTGAGGTTTCCCAAACCGTGACAGGGCGAAGACAACTGCGAAAAAAAACTATTACTGTTCTCATTTCTAGCTCTTCGATTAAAATGCTGGGTTGTTCCGCATGTCCTTGCATGATAAGAAAAGACGTGAAAAGAATTGTATTATAGGATTTTATTAATAAACGCTTTTTAAAACCTTATTTAATGTAATTTATATAAACAGATTACATTGAGAACTCAATGTTTTATGAGAGCTTGGTGGTTGTACGTATCACCGCTTAATGTTTTATTCTTGAGTTTTCGAATCGTATGTTGGAGATACGGATTGATCAGTGTCTAAGATGGAGTATTCATTAGAAACCTATCAAGTATTCACGGTTCCTGTGTTTATTTTTGTATTCTATTTCCTTCTATTTTTTCTCGATTTAGCACCCCTTAACAAACAGCTAATCATTTTCTCATTCTTTTGATGAGACCACCTTGAGTCAGCTTTGATTAGAACTTTATAGAATAATTCCACAATATTTGCATGTGTTCGAAATGCGAATTTCTTCTCTCCAGTTTTAGACTGTCCAGACCATGTCATTTTAATCATTAGGTCCATTGACATTAATTTGTCACACATTTTGATACCCAGAATTTCTCCCCTGCCTTGACCGTCGGTTCCTACGAAACGATTGAAATGTTTCTCCTGGAATTAAAAAAAAAGATTCGAATCAAGCTCCAATTTTGTCAAAATTTCAAACTAATTAAAACATCCATAATTGTATATATAATGTATGTATATGATATATATATATATATATATGTGAGAGGCAAGAAAGAAAGCATATGTAAAGAAAGCTATATTTCAATTTAAATAAATGTAGCGATTGTGATCGTTTTTCTTTACCTCTTCGTCAACTTATTAAATTTTTACTACTTTACAAGTCCCTATCTCTGAGAGATGACTTGTGTCCACAATCATTTCTAAGAGATAGGTACACGGAAAGTGCAACCATAAACCCACAAAGAGCAGAGCACAATAAAATTGTTAAATTTGAATAATTGACTGCTGGCAACACTGATGCCCTTGAAATTAATGCTCTTAAACCAGAGAATCAAAACTTATAATAACTTTACTCAGACTCCATAGCCCAGATTTTAATAAGCTAACATTTAAAATAGTTAATCGTAATGACTACGTCGTAGCCGTAGCCAACAGTTTCTCAGAATGTCAATAATAATATTAACATTAAACCACAGAATAGGTAACAAATTTGATTATAATTAATTAATTATTTAAACAGTCATGCTAACCCATTTGAGTAAGCAACGGCTCCAATAATTCTAATACTCTTTTCAAGAGTAAAATAATTGTACCCAAACTTAATGTTAACAGGGTAGGTGCCACCTTGGTAGGTGCTAACTTAACCTAACCCAACGTCTTTATAACTTTATATTGAATTAAGGTTTTGTATAAACAATTATTTACAAATATACTTATACAGTGATAAAATTAACCTATAACAAAATCCAAAAGTAAATTTAAAGATGAATAACAAAATTTAGGTCACCGTCTGCGGGTAAGGTGTCTAAAAAGCTGGCGACATTACCTCGTTGAATGGCCAGACTAATTCATTGGCCGAGGTAAGCGTCAACTCTTTGGTCACCTATTCTTTCTATAAAAAAATATCTAGTAATTAGATTTTCTTTAATTTTCTTTCTTTATCCCTTTACGGAATGTTATTTTACTCCGTTCATGCGTGTGGCCTTCTGCTATTTTGATAAACGTGTCATCTTCAGTGACGATGAATGATTTACAGCCGTAGTTCCTGCTGCCAGTACATTGCCACCAGGTCCTGCGAGATTTCTTGGCCCTTTTATTTTGACTGTAGTTATACCCTTCATAGCAGACCATGCGTTTCCCGCGGACGGACGTGATGAAGTATGGTTCACTTTCGTCTTCTGAAAATAATACTCGATTAGTGACTTGCATTAAATTAAAAACATCTACACGATATGGGCATTTAACAGATTTTTTAATATACATATTACGTGTTATGTTAGTTCGTCCTTTGAAGTGTTAGACCAAATTATAGTAGGTGTAGGTACGTACAAAATTTATGAATGAATGATATGAAATTCAATAGGATTTCTTGTACAGAATGGAATAATAAACGCTTGGCGGCTGTATATCTGGCAAAAATGAGTACTTTCCAAGGCTGTCTCTTACAGAAAAGGACTACTACTATCTGTCTCGACGATGAGTCGCCTTTTATTGAAAAGTCATACACATTCACATACGTTTCTTGTCGTGGTTTTAGATTACAGAGATCTTTTCGCTGTCAATTGCACTAGTCATTTAATAGTAGGTAGATAACAAGACAAGGGTGCTACTTTGAATACGGAACGCCGAGCCGCGAGATATTCAATATAATGTCTTCGAGGAAACATGATGTTCCATTAACCTTGTTCCAACATTATTGAACAATAGTCATGTTCTTATTTCAAAACTTACAACTGATCTCTATGAAAGTTTGTTAGAGAAAAGACCTACTGGCTTGCACTTTTTAAAACTATCATCGTTTTTAGAATAGATGTAATTAATGTTTTTATTATTATAAAATACGTTTGCTGATTTGTGGTTCTGACTCTGATCACAGTTGTGCATATCATCTCTCGTGATGGTGTTACCACTGGTAGTCACTACTGTCGCCTTGCAAATGCTTCTCTTTATACAGACCCATCCACAGGAACCATCTTTATTTCATTTCTTTACATTATATATATGGCCTTCGCCAAGAAGAACTAGTTTTCCTCGTTGTGACGTCACTATTTTGAATCCATTTACTCCTTCTAAAAATATTGTTTACAGTTATGTCTGAGCATCGCTCGGCTGTTTGAAAGAGATTCCTTTGGTCGAGTTGATTTTACAACTCGCATTTCAGTAATGTTAAAAAAGCTTTTAACTATAAAAACCTAGAGTATTTTACAAGGAAATACTTAATACGAATCCTAGGTAAGCAGTAAAATCAGTATAGGATCGAGCGCAAACCAGTGTACATCACGGCAATGAATTTAAATTTATCAATGTATGTTACATTGAAATAAAAATACAAAGAAAAAAAACATATTATAAAATAAAACGACATATTATATTTACACTCTAGGAACAAATAAACAAAATTAATATAACAAGTCACTAATAATCGATAAAAAGTATATATTTCAGTGCTTGGAGAATGACCTCGGAACAATATATTTTGATAATTCTTATTATATTTTTAAGCATTAACGAATGCCAAGCAAAAATCTCAAACATGGTTTTTCCGGAAGAAAAATCGAGGGACGCTCTGAGGGAAGATTGGGTTGCGGGTTCGAGTTCCAGCCGGTGCGAATTTTTTCGAATCCTTTTTTGAGATTTAGATAAGTTTCAAAAAAACAAAATTATGTTATTATGCTTACTTTATTATACATTTATATCATTTTTTAAATACGGTCGCATATATCCTGGCCCCTAACTACAATTCCCTTTATCTAGAGAACTAGGAACTACGAAGACCATGTACCCACAACACACAGACACGAAACAAATGCTTGTGCTTTTTTTTATGCACAAACATTTGTCCCGTCGCGGGAACCGCACCAGCAGCCTTAGTGGTGTATGAGATTTGAGCTAACCTGCCCAACCACAATACCATAAGGCTGACGAATCAATACGTCTTAAAACTAACGGTCGACCGTCTTTCTAAAATATTTTCTTTGCACTGTTGTCTATTTCTTTTTTTGCGTAACAATTTTATCGGTCCATGATTGTGTGTTTCCACTATTTTGACGCATATGACGTCCTTTTCAGTGATAATAAACGCTTTACAGCCACGGCTTCTGGCTACGGTACATCTCCAATACGTAGTAACAGACTCCTTTTGAGAATTTTTACTGTAGTTGAAGCCATTGTAACGGATCATCCGTTTTCCATGTATAGACGTGACGAATACTGGATCATTTTCGTCACTTTCTGAAAGGGTCCACTTAAATTAGAAGTACGTATTAAAAGGCAGGTTAATTTTGCCATTTACGGGCTGTTTCACAACCTATTAAAAACTATAGATTGCTTATGCTAGACTTTCAAGATAAAAATAATTTCTTCGAGTACCTACATTAATATTTTTTTTATAGAACTGAGCAACGAAACTAGTTAGTTGTTCGCCTGATGCTAAGCAAGCCGATAACAATTACAGTGCCACCCTAAATTTTAAATACCTTGAAATGTACTGCGTAGCACTATTGAGGCTATCACCCCGAGACAACTAAGTCTCATATGCCCAGTAATTTCGCTGGCTACTTTTCAAATATCAAGTTTTCATCTTGTCACCATATTTACGTGAATTTCTTTGCGGTAGATGATTATGGTTATCCATTATTTTTAACCGACTTCAAAGAAGGAGAAGGTTCTCTGTTCGATTGTATTTTTTTTATATTTGTTACCTCAGAACTCCGTCATTTATGAACCGATTTGAAAAATAATTTGCGTTGGGTTCAGTATAGCTACGAAGTGGTCCCATATAAATTTCATCGATATTCGACCTTGGACTTCGAAGAACATTGAAGTCGGTTTTTGTTCTTTTTCTAAAAATTAATTATAACGCATGTGTAGTTTTTCTCCGTGATGGATGATGTATACTTGACAGCCTCGGTTTCTGGCCTCAGTGTATTTCCAAAAGGTGTTTCGTGACTCCTTTCGTGATTTTTTACTCTAGCCTGTACTGGGCCTGTCTTGTTGTCGTATGACGTTGTGACACGCTGTTGTTGTATCCTGAATGAAAAGTTTTCTATAAGATATAGAATACTTTTCATTCAAGATAAAATAACACAGACAGACTTTCGCATTTATAATATAATTAGGATAGTAAGATTAGTAAGATAATAAAATTACACAACTAGTAAAAGTCAATAAATATATTTTTAGGTCTTTAAATAAAAAAAATTGCTATAAATTATAATCGAAATACATAATTATACACAATTACAATGCGGAAACTCTTACGAAACATATTTATAATATCGAATACACTTTACATTATGTGGTTTTGAGGGAAATATAAAAGACTGAGCAACATTTTTTCAATGAGGTTTTGTTTGGTGGTCGCATTTAAAAAACAAGTAATACGAGGCTTTTGATATTAATAAAAAAACCTCAAGTTTCACAAAATAGTACCCTCGATGCTTACAAAACGAGCCCCAGCCGGTATATAATTTTGCAGTACTCTTTGTGAGGCGCTATTTGCCTTACTTACTAAGATAGCGCGGTGACCCCAAAGTGGGTCTTGGCTTCTAATAACAAAAGGCGCTACTGATCTCTGCGTTGCGCTGTCTCTTCCCAGTCGAGAAGCTGCAGTTCGGGAAGATACTTCTCGGCCTCGTCTAGCCAGCGGCCGTCCAACCGAGCGACGACCCGTAAGTCGACCCAAATATGCCACCTTTGCAGTCCGATCATTCTCCATTTGCACGACGCCGACGTGATAAGCCATCGAAGTCTGCGTGCCTTAATCTCACCCATGATGTGGGGGGACGGGGTCAGCAAACAGCTCCTCCACCTCTCTATTCTTTCTTACTCTCCAACTGCCTTCGTCTCTACACATTGGCACAATATTTTCCGGAGTACTTTTCCCTCGGTGACCAAAATTCAAATTATTTATTTAAGACTTAGTCTAGTCGTTAGTAATTAAAATTAATACAATAAAAAAAATTAAACATATCAACTAAAAATCTAAAATTACATCATATATAATTTCATAATGTGTAGCTGAACTGCGTGTACAATAATAGGACAGTCACATCTACCAGCTACATCGCGCAGAATGCTGTTGGTGCCTCGGACATGGCTCAGCATCGAAGCAGCTCGTTTGCGCATTATGGCCTGAAAGTTATCTACACGAGCATGCAACAGTTGTTTCTCTTCCTTCTGAGTGAGAGTTCATGCTTCGCAGCCGTACATAAGGATTTGCCAGATTACGGTCTTATAAATTCGGATCTTTATACGCCTGCCAGTAATTTATGGAGGGCTGCACTGCAACGCAGAGTGTTTTGTACTAGCATTTCTATTTCATCCTCTCTATTGTAGGTGTTTGCTATTTGTCTGATTCAAGTTTAAGAACTTTAAAATAACGTTTACAACGTTCATGAGAATGAGTGTGAACTATTCTTTCGAATTCGTCGTTTTCAGTCATTATGAAAGCTCTGCACCCATACATTTTGCTGCCGGTACACTGCCAACGGGTGGTCGTGCAAACAGTTTTGTGTCTGCTGTAGTTGTAGCCATCATACCTTACCATACGCTTCCCATGGTTGGATAAAACGAAAAACGGTCCCTTTGGTTCTGAAATGTTGAATGGTTAATCAAATAATTCGGTTCGAAGTTATAGACATAAAAGTTATGACATGCCGGTTTCCTCACGACGTATTCCTTCACCGTTTTTAGAGCGAGTGTTAAAAGTCAGTGGTGCGAGGCCAGCAGGATTCGAGCTCGGGTGCGCCGGATCGAAAGTCGAACGTGCTTCCACTGTTTTTTTTTTTAAGTTTGCCCGTTAGGGCAGGCTAAAGTCTCTAGGACCATACCGCCATGTCTTACGTAGTTTTTATTTGATAGTTTAATATTCCATTTTATTATACTTTTGTTGGTCAACAGCAACAAGCCGGACCCTCTCCTAGTGCTTCAATAAAGTGGTGGAACTTTATTCAAGCTTTCCATGGACTTTTTGTGAGAACATAAAAAGCAATGTTTTCCCTATTTTGTTTCATTTGCCTACACTCGTGCACGTTAACGAACACAATGGTTAATATTCCACCGATATTACACATGATCACTCGAAATAACACTTGTTTGGAAAATAAAACAAAATCGAACTGTATCACTTTTCACTTCCCGCCAAAAAGTCCGTGCTTCCACTGAGCCACACTCGCTCTGACAATGTTAGAACCTATTTTACCGTATTCTTCTGTTCTATGTACATAGATCCATTTCCACCAAACAGTTTCTATGTAGATGTTACAAAAACAGTTATATTGAGCTTCCATAATTTTTATTTTCAATATAAAACGATTCAAAAATGCCCAAAAAAAAATAAGTAAGTATATTTTACTAATTTCCTTTTTTAATAATTTTTAAGTGATACATTTCAATAAGTTTTTTTAACTGGTTCAGCCTGGATACGAGTAATAAGGTTAAACAACCTTCTTTAGAAGAGACGGTCGGTCATGATTATGTTTTGTTACAATTTTAATTAAACTATCGTCAATGTCAGTGCAAATATGATAAAATGGTCCCTTGTTTTTTGAAATATCAATATAATATATTAAAAAACCAAACTAAAAGTATATTATACATAGTCAATAAGTAACTACTCCAAATTAAAAACTACCTATACTACATATAAACAAACTAAATTTAATGATCCGCTACCAGAAGGCTACGTTCTCAAAGTGCTGGCAACATTGCCACGTTGAATGGCAATGTTTTTGATCATAATATCGGCCAGCATTTTGGTCACGAGTTGCTTCGGCCAGAAGTTTAAATAAGGCTTTAAATACTTTACGGCCCCCAGTCCGCACGGTTCTGGCGTCTCCACCCAGCAAATGGCTCAAATATGTAGGCACTGTCAACGCTACTATATTATTATTTGCGCCTTTTGAGGCTCGATAAGAAACGAGATGGAAGATGAGACGGCGCAATGGCTCCTACGCAAGCTGCGCCCCATATTAAAAGGCCACCCCGTCTTCCACGGAGTGAGAGCCATTTCATTCCTATGGCAACTAACGTAACCGTTAGAGATAGAAAAATGTGTTGTTAGAAATCTATCAAGAGTTTTTCAAAAGTATATAAACTAATATTTGTATTTTTGAAAAAAAAAAATCTTGAGATTTTTCTGCTAAAATGTTCAAAATATTGTATATAGTTGGAAATGATCTTCTGCTAATAAGGAACAAAAAATTGTATGAGCATATTTTTTAAAGTTGCTATACCATATAAATCAATGTTATAAATTTCATAACAAATCACATAAAATCCATAAAAATTAAATAAAGTATTATCGCGGAAATGGAATCTAATGCTTAAGAAACAAATTTATATAGACAATTTTTTGCAGGTTAGGGTTGCCATAGGATCCTTATTCAAAAACTCATACAATATACTATACAATTTGTATCATAATATGAGTATAAGCCCGAAGGGTGCAAATTCTGCACGTCACGGCGAACAATTTTAGTTCTACGAGTTTTGAAATTTCGCAGTTTTTCATTCATGAAAAGTTCTCGTAAATTTTTTTCCGCGAAATGTAATAACCACAACGTGATAACCATGTAACAGCTGTTTTGTGAAAAGGTCAATGACCTTTGCTCTCATATTATGAGAACAGTTAACAACAGAAGAGCCAGCAATAAATAATGTGCCTATTTTTGAGGTGGTAAGCATCAAGGAGTTCCACTACCCACCTTCCGTTTCCATCATCAGATCAGCTGGCTGTCACCATAATAATGCATTGTCATCGGACTTTGCCAAGTATGCAAAATTTCAAGTCCGTAGGATTAGAGGAAGTGGTTCTGATTCAACTTGTAAGATTTGACCCAAACATTGTAAGATAAATAAAAACTCCTAATAATTAACTATTTAGGCAATTAATTACGTCCGCCATAAAAGTTGTTACTTCTGTTTGTAGTTGTCTTTATTTAGTATGGATGACGTAGGCCTATCATGACGTATGATCGCTATCCGGACGCTGACAGACGCGTGATTGACAAAATGCCATTACACATTCAATTAAAAGACAACAAAATCACAATATCCAGGAGTGCGTTTACGACAGCCAACTTGGATAAAACTTACACTAGATAAATATCAAATAGCCCGTTTAGAGTGTCCAAGATGTGAAAATTACGGGCTAAAATTTAAACTAAACGAAGGACATACTTTTTATCCCGAAAATACGAACAGTTCCCCAGGAAACAGCTACAAACCGAATTCTACGTGGACGAAGTACTTACGGGTTGTAATTCCTCATGATTTAATGAACAAATTAACATTTCAAATACATGCAAACACAATTTCCTTGAAGTAATACATTTTTTTTATTGACAACTCGGACAAGACAGCTTTAAAATATCAATCTTGTTTTTAAAATGGACGCATATTGTAACATCAAAAAAGTTTGCATGTCAACTCCGGAGGTTGCATGCTTTAACAGAAGTCGGGGGTACAAGCTAGTACGAAATAAAGAATAAGTGTATACAGAGTATACTAATAAATTTATCAGGCCTAGAGAGATATTACATCAAGCGCTGTGTCAAAAATACTTTACAAGGCAAAAAGCACGGTCAAAGCTGAAGTATGAATGATGTAGTACGGTGAACAGTCAGATGATGAATGGTAGCAAAAACCGTACGTTTTGGTCTGGTTACGCTGTACCTGTCTATTGAATTTAAAATAAAGCTATGACGCCGTTTCATGAGCTCCGTATAAATAATTTTGTCCAGCTAAAATTTATACGACTGGCTTGACTAAACGCACCCCAATATTCATCATTCAAATTCACGCAACGTGATAAAACCCTTTTATCTTTGCATTAGACGGTATCGGTTATCCGTCAATTATGGCAGTGACTGTAGCAAAACTGACAGCAAAACCTATCGTCGTCAACATTTATTTGGGAAAACAATACAATGATTTATTTACAATGATACATGTATGTTTACGTGGTGATTATGCAATGATAAAACCGAGTCAACGATAGGCCGTATTCATAGCTACTGCCAACCGAGAACGTTAAAAAGGTACCTAATCTTTCATAACTTTTCTCTTCCTTTTCGATTGTTGATCCTGTAAAAACTTTCATGATATTTTACTTAACTTATTAAATGCGTAAGATCCTAAGTGGACTTTTAACTTTTAATTTGTGGCATAGCGCGATGGAAGCGTATGCTTTGTGCCTAGCAGCTAGCCAGGAGACGCAATAATAGTTAACACTGATTCAAGTTAGGGTTGTTGCAAATTTCTGCAATAAAAATAATTTTACTTTTGTATGGGGATTTCGAATATGTTATATCCAACCTTTGTACACGTCAAGTTAATCGTATGCTCGGTCAGAATAGCCCAACTTCAGGTCTATATACATATTATGATAAACGTTGTATAACTACTAAATAACACTTCATAAACAGAAATAAAGGGCCACCAAGATTTTTCTATATTTTACAAAAACACGAACATGTTCTTTATGTTTTATTTCTTAAACGATTCAAAGTCATTTTAAAATATACAACATTCTTAGATACGAACTTTAACAAGATTGCTGAGAAAATGCGGTCGCTTGTGATTATGTTCTGTGACTATTTTAATGAAATTATCGTAAATGTCGGTGCAAATATAAGCCCTACATCCGTAGTTTCTTGATCCAGTACATTTCCAATAGTTTTTGCTGAACTGTTTTGATGAGTGCTTGCTGAAGTTAAAGCCATCGTATCTTACCATACGTTTCTGATGGCTGGACATTATGAAAAAAGGTCCCTTAATTTCTGAAATGTCAATTTATTAATGTTATTTGCTTATCTTTGCTTCTGTTATAGGGCAATGACAGTATTACACAAACTTTAAAATACATTTTAGAATCTTAGAGCATTCACTATCTAAAATGATGTACTCAAACCTTTAAAGAAAAGTACACTCATTTAGTATTAGTAGGAAAATTATTTCATACACTATATAATATATATATATATATATATATATATATATAATATATTATTAAAAATAACCAAAAAATATAACTAAAAACTAAAAACTATAACTAAAAATAACCGTCTTCAATGCAGATGGGACGAATCTGAAAGTATGTTCTTTCAAATAAAAAAGAATTTTCCAAATCGGTTTATAAATGACGGAGTTCTAATTGGTAATAAATTATACACTTGGTAATAAAAAAGTTTAAGAATTAAAAACTTACAAAAATAAAATAAATATGTAATATAATGTTTACACGGGTTTGTATTTAGTTTCCAATCGGAAATCATACTTCACAGAATTTCACTACCAAGTAGTATATCAGGGACGGCCATCGCTGAGACAACCAACATTGAATAAGTAATTAATATCTAATCTATTTTACTCAGAAAGTCTATTTTTATTTAATTATATATACAGAGATGTCATAACTAATAAATTTCTAATTCTAAAGTAAAATAACTTAAATGTATATACAAAATATAATACAATTATTCTAAAAGGCCTATGGTGGAGGGGAAAGTGCCCAGAACGCTGGCCGCATTGCCACGCTGAATGGCAATTTTTTCGCATTCGCATCGCCTCCACCAGAGGTTTTGCCAAGTCCCTATAGATTTCATGGGTGCTCGGCCCCCACGGTCCTAATGTTTCTACCCAAACGGCACAAACATGCAACCTCGGTCGAGATTTGTATATTTGCGCCGTTTGAGGTTTTCAGCTTTGGGTGTCCATCTTCATTTCTAAAAATCTGTTTAAAACTGCTTTATTCTCGCATGATTATGTCCTTCGATAATTCTAATACATTCGTTGTTATAAGTGACGATATTTGATCTGCACCCGTATTTTTTGCTCCCGGTACATTGCCATCGAATCTTTTCTCTCTTCATATAGCTCTTGCTGTAGTGGTAGCCATCATGACTGATCATGGGTTTGCCATAGCGTGAAATGACGTATTTTATATCATTTTCTGAAAACAAACATTATTTTAATACCTCATTGATTAATCATTTGAAAAATCTTTACCTATCTATATCCTACTTATATTATATAAATTATTTTTCAAAAAAAACTAAACCGACTTCAAAACCACAAATGGCACTCAAAAGTAAAAAATAAATTAATATAATTATCATAAGCGCTACCCACTCATATATTTGAAGTCGGTGCCAGCCAAGTCTAAAAGGTAGTAGATAGATACTACCTACAAGTAGTACTTACTATATACATATTTATCTGCTACCTATTAGATTTGGCTGGCACCGACTTCAAATATATGAGTGGGTAGCGCTTATGATAATTATATTAATTTATTTTTTACTTTTGAGTGCCATTTGTGGTTTTGAAGTCGGTTTAGTTTTTTTTGAAAAATAATTTATTTTACCCTTTTTAGTGAAAAACAAGTTTTAATTAAATTAATTCAAAAAGTTTTTAAAGACAAGCTTTAATGATCTAGAAGCCACATCATGACGAAGTTTAAAATGGGCTATCACAATTAAATGCATGTACAAAAAAATTTCATGTCTGTCCTATATCTCTGTTGAGAAGTTCCCTCGCCGGAAGTCAATCCGGGTGTATCTGCCATGTCGTGATGGAATTTAGAACAGGCTATTATGGTTAAATCCATTTACGAAATGTTGTGTCTGTACTATTCACCGTTGAGGAGTTTCCTCACCGGAAGTCAACCCTGGGTGAAGCAGGTGAAGCAGGTGAAGCAGTCGAATACAAATCTCCACCTTTAGAAAGTTGGTTACGAAAAAAACAAGAATCGACTTGAAGATCAAACTTATATTTTTTGTTTTTGCTTTTTTTTTTCAAAAACTACTGAATGAATTTCGATAAAATTTATATGGGACCACCTTTGAAGTATTACCTACCAATCAAAAAAAGAATCATCGAAATCAATGCATAACTGGCGGAGTAATCGCGTAACAAACACACAAAAAAAAAAAAAAAAAAAAAAAAACATACCGTCGAATTGTAAACCTCCTCCTTTTTGAAGTCGGTTAAAAAGAGAAAGTTTGTGAGGATGTATGGATGTTTGTTACTCTCACGCAAAAACTAAAAAAAAGTACTAAGTAGATTTTCATGATATTTTGTTAAATATATAGGTAGGTTCTTTATAGAATTGAATAATGAGACGACCAAGTCGTCCGCCTGATAGTAAGGGCCTCGTAAATTTAAACGATCATATGCTTTACTGCAACAAATGAAATCACAAACATTTTTCTAATTGGAATTCTTAATATAATTTACAAAAATAACTATCATTGAGTTTGAGACGCGATGGTGACCATAATTTTCATATTTTTCATAACATTTCCCCTAAGGAGAGAAAACCACAAAAGTGAAACACTTTTACAAGCTCTTAGAATTGAAGTTCAAATAAAAAGTCGAATGTTGTTTACAAAATTCGACTTTATGATATGTAGGTACGGTTAAGTCTCGCGCATGCTTGCGCACTACTGCTTGGCGGTTGAATAACTGGCAAAGCTGTGGTACCCACCCAGACGGCCTCTCGCATACTAGAAACCTACCACCAGTAAATAATATTAGTCTAATATTCCTCTTAAAATTCCTCTTTACAGGGTAAAATAGAAAATAAAACCGTAGTATATATATATATATAACATTTATTAGATCATTATAATATTTAAGAATATTAATTTATCATCTACGTGTACAGAGTCGCGGGCAAAAGCTAGTAGGTACGTATATAAAAACAGTAAAATTCTAACTCACTCAACACTCTTATTGCCACTTGCGCAAACGTAAATTCCCCAATTTATCCCCAAATCCTTTACAAAAATTCCCAACGTTAGCCCACGGGTTATGGGGATAATTCGGGTAACATGAATTTTTGTATGAAAATTAACATCTAATTCATGGGTTAACTGCGTCTTCTCTCTATTCACGTTGGTGCAAATAGGCCTTAGTTATACTCTATGACGTCTATGTCAACCTAAAATTACTTACTAGTCTAGATTGTAATATTAATAGGGCGACTTTTAGAGATATAGAACACTGATTATTCTTTCGTGTTGGTGTCGGAGTTCGCCCAAGGCATCCGACTTGTTCTGATTGTTGTCCTAAGACACTACCGGGACTGAAAGCTTAACGTGCCTTCCGAAGCACAGTAGCGCTCAAGTGTAAATAAAAAAAAAACCAAACAAACAGTCACCTATCAAACTGGTGACCGTTGCAAACATTGCTTAACTTACCATCTGTCACGTGCTGGAACGGTAAGGCGAGCTACACTTCCAGCACTAAAAAAATACTAACTCATAGATATATCATTTATTAAAGCCTAGAGTTTTAAATCAGGACATATGTTCTGCTTGGCTTATAACTAGGTAATCGATAAGAACTAAGTATATTATAGACATATTTCTTAAATCTTAAATAATCGAAACGTGCATCAGCTAAATATAAGTTTACTACGAATACGTGTGAACAATCATATTACACCTAAATTTGTATTTTTTTAATTTACTTCTATATTAACTTTCTAGAATAAACCAACGCAACCAACTGGTACCTACGGTCTCGGGCTGAGCGCAATGCAGTTCTACGGAGTGCTTTTTATGGTATTAAAAGATCTGGGTGGCACTGCTATTGTTATGGGCAGGCGTGGCGCTTATCAGGCAAATGGCCTCCTCGTCACTCAGTAGTATCACTCAGTTAATTAAAAAAATGCCCTTGTGCCGTCTCAACATTCATGTCGTCTTTCTTGTCAAGCCTCAAAAGCCGTAAATATAGTAGCGTTGATAGTGGCAATGAAGTGCTACGCGCACTGCACTGCGCTCATCAGCCCGAGACATCAGGTATCAAGTCTCATATGCCCAGTAATTTCGCTGCCTAATTCAGCCTAATTGATCTATTTAAATTTGCTCTGATGGTTATGCCCATCGACAATTCTGATACATTGATCGTGTACAGTGTAAATAATTGCTTTGCATCCGTATTTTTTGTTCCCAGTGCATGCCCACAGAGTCTTGTTCTTCTTCGTATGCCTCCTGCTGTAATGGTACCCATTGTAGCTCACCATGCGTTTTCCAAAATGTGACATGACGAACCGTAGTCCATTTTCATCTGAAACCAAAATTTATTTTGTTAATTTATGCACCTGGAAAATTGTTATCGTTAAATAATAATGAATACGCCCAACGATCATATACATAGATCCTATTGTTCTCGGTATAATTTAAGCTGTATTTATGACTTATTTGCTGATACTCATCGGGCCCACGTTCATTTATAAATCTATTAATCTTACGTAAACAAGCGCACAAGGGATAGGTACCATAATATTGCCTTGAGTTGAATTGATAAGGAATGTTTTACTTCAAAATCTTGAATGAAATTCATAATTGCTTTTTTTGTTACTATTAACTACTTAATAAATAATTTAAACAAGACTAATTAACAAAAAAATATATAAAACTTTTATTTTCTATTTCTTGTCTTACCAATCATTGATAAGATTTTAAATCCGACTTTATTCACACTAGAAACTATGAGACTGGTATTTATACATTAGTAGTTGAATTGGTTTAGTCACCAACTCATTCCGGAGAAGTCGAGTTGGTTAAAATGTAATAATTGATAAGCGTATACACATTCATTGTGTAAGTATAAGTAATAACTAAATAAATAACGCCCAACAATCACATACATTTATACATTTATTACGAGACAAAACTTACCTAAATAAAAATATTTAGATACCTAATATACGTATTATTTTTCTGTAATATTTACAGAATCTCTTTCTAGCTGTGTCATCCCACATACGAGTAATATAATAAAGACTATTCCTTTATTCGCACAACGGCGTGCCTTGACGTTTTGAATCCGTTCCCATCACATCTAATACTGGGTTCTCTGAATTACCAATAGGGTACCAGACGCACGGCTATGCGACATCCATACATGGTAGACATCCCTCCTGTCCGAACAAAACGTTTTGTTTCCACATTCATCTTACGAACAGCGAAGGAGCGGAACGCATTGCCGACGTCTGTGTTTCCTGACAACTGCAACCTGGGAGTCTTCAAATCGAGAGTGAACAGGTACCGTCTAGGCGAACGTGATACATCTTACACCACATCATCGCTTACTATCAGGTTAGATAGTGGTCAGACGCAAGCCTATAAATAGTAAAAAAAGAAAAACGTAAAACCCTACAGGATTTATTTACATAGGTGGTCATCTTTTCACGTGTATGGACCGAGCATCACTCAGAGTCGCTAAACTGGGAGATTTTTTTCTAAATACTACACATCTATGTAGGACACACGAGCATAGAGAGGACGTTTCGGACAAATCAGTGGATGATTATGTTCCCCTCCAACCCTCACAATCTGATCTCCATATGTGTTAACAGTAGCTCTGCATCCTTTTGCGGTGCAATGGGTGCATCTCCATCTCGTTTTGGCGTCCCTCCTGTGATGTTTACTGTATCTATAACCACCGTAGTATAGAATTACGGTGCCCGTGGACGTTCTATAAAAATGGCCTGGAAATAAATTAATATGAAATAGGTATAACGTAAAAATTGTGGTCAATTACAAGGGACTGGAAAGAATAAGTGAGAAGCGTCATTTGGTTACGTCTGGCTGTCTGGAAAAGGACGTACCTACATATAAATGTAATAAGCACACGTCTTTTTATGACGTGATAATCACGTATCTACCAAACGTGCTTTATACTAGAAATGTAGGACATCACCTATAAATGAGAAGACCGCGGATGTGTAGGAGGCAGGTGTTTATCATAGGACCTGTCTCTCTCACGCAACACCTTAAGAAATACTTGTACAAAATGTATGAACCAAGTTTTGAGAAACATCCCCTCAATTAAGTTTATTTATTTATCACAACTCTTAAAACAAATCTTAAGTGTAAAAGAAACGGGATATTTACCATGTTTATGATTTATTTTGAGAACTCGATATTTATGCTTTGTTGCAAGTTCTTCATTATCATGGGCTTGGGACCATTAAATTTAAAAAACTTTACTCCTGATTTATGTAACTTCATAGAAACTACTAATACTTGACGATTATTTATTCAGATGCACTTTTACAATAAATGTATCAACACACAGCACATTTACATTATTTAGGATAAATCATAAAACACCTTTAATCTAACGAAAAACAATACACTTAAATTAGTAAATTCAAAATACTAAAAATATCAAAGTAATCAGAACTTTCTACTAGGTACTCAGTATTTCTACTATTCAGTGAACAAGTTAATAATGGTTGAATTTTGTATGAAAAACGTACAATAACGTACCACCTAAAATCCTTTTTTTTTAATTAATATCGTTAAAATGGGTTATGCAAGAGAATCTGTTTCTCTCGTGCTGTGATGTGGTGCGTATTTCAATAAGTTAAGGACCGTTTCTTCTCGCGTTGTGGTGCGTGCTTCAACCAAGTCTTGATCAGATCTTCTATCTCTTTGTTGGTGGTTTTTGTTGTAGAACTCTTTATACAATCTGTAAAAAGTAATAGTAATGGAAGGCCTCTCGCATTCGAGAACTACCACGAATAAGACGGTCATAGTGGTGCCAAATTAGACCAGCTTGACGAACTGGGAAACCAGTTCTAATTTGGCTGGTCTAAGCTGGTCTAATTTGAGGTGACTGACCGCCAATTGACTGACCCCACCTCTAAACCTGGTAGGTAGAAAAATAGATGTAGGTATATCGTGTGAAATAGAAGGAAGTGCAACTAACCAACAACGCAGTCCCGAAGACGCAGTTGTGAAAATGGCTTCTTGTCGGACCTTTTCCCATAAATATTGTATTCCTTTGCCAAACAATCAGACATAATAAACTTCATAATCCTGTATACCGTTTTGGATGTGCCACTTCCACCAAGAGTTTTTAAATAATTAATCTGTAATATAAGAAAGTGTTTTATGTATCTTATTTTTTATATCTTTACTGCAGATACATGACGAACTTGATGACCCAAACATATCAGATTTTTATATTTCTTCGAGTCGTGCAATAAGAATTCGGTGGCATTCAGTTCTTCCCCTGATTTTAATGGAAATTTAAAATCTTGTATTAATTTTCCTGATTTTGTTTCAATATCTGATAGCAGTTGATCTTGTTGGGTCTTCAGGGAAGATAGTAGTGTCATAACCTTTGTTTCGAAGCCTGGAAAAGAGAATTGGGAAATTCTATTAATTATACATATACCTTTATATGTTATATAATATATATTGATATAATATAAAAAATGCTTCACCTGTACCGCAGTCCAGAACTTCACATCTTGACGACTTATATTAAAAGATAATAACTATAAATATATAAAATAAATATTTATTATTAGATATATATATATAAATTGTAGTTAGTTCTAAGGTATGTATTTGTAAGGGCCGTAGAATAAGTAAATAACATCTGTAACTTATTTTAATGTTGCCTGTAATAAAAATTAATTAATAATATAAAACGGGCTTTTAATATCAAATGCTTTACCCTGGACTATATTATATTTATTTGGAGGATGATTATGGATATTATGTATTTTCAAAAAAATATTTAGTAAAGTGCGCACATAAGACCCAGACCCCTTAGAACATACCTACCTAGATCGATCGCCTGCTACTACGGCTTAGCGGCAGAATAATTGGCAAAGCGGGACCTACTTAGACGGCCTCTCGCATACAAGAGACCTGCCACGAGTAATTCCATAAGCAAAAGCATATATTCATTCAATTATATTATATTTTATGTGTTTCATTGCATAGTACAAATTTCTTTTAGGGGGATGATTATGTTCATTGTGAATTTTAACAAACACTTCATCGTAAGTTCTTATAAAGGCTTTGCAGCCCTTGCTGGCGCCGACAGAACAAAACCATCGAGTCCTCGGACCTGCGGACCGCTGTTTGGTGAACGTGTAGGCACCGCATTTTACCATGATGTTACCCTTTCGAGACGTGACGTAGACGGGTTCTGAAAGAAAAAATATCCTTAAGTTAGTGTATATAAGGTATATTTAAGGTAATGTAGTGGTGGAAATAAGTGAACCAAAGCGTTACAAGCAATTAGCGACAAGGAGCTTTCCTGATTTGTTCAGCAGAGGTATAAAATGGTATTCTTCAAGCTACATCAATATGTAGTATATCGCCTCTATTCTTATTTATTTATTTTTAATAGGATCAACAAAGGATACACTTAGGTACTTGCTAGATTTTAATGCTAATTTAGTTTTTATACAATGTGCTCCTTCAATTACTCGAGACCACAGTCCAATTACTGGAGACCACAGTCCTTCAATTACTGGAGACCACAGCTTGCTATACAGTATCGACAAAACGAACATAATTAAGATCTATATAATATATATCTAGAATTAAAATAAATGACATTAAGATATGAAAATGATAAAAACCAACTAGAAATGTGTATCATCAAGAGTTAATAGAAAATAATAAAATTTTAGAAAAATACCAAAACCGACTTCAATGTATCTTCGAAGTCCAAGGTCACATATCGATGAAATTTATATGGGATCACTTCGTAGCTATACTGAACCCAACGCGAAAAGAATTTTCCAAATCGGTTCATAAATGACGGAGTTCTAAGGTAATAAACATTAAAAAAAAAACAATAGAACAGAGAACCTCCTCCTTTTTTTAAAGTCGGTTAATTAAAACAAACTTAAACACTTATGAGATCAATTAGAGATTTCTTAAATTTAGAAATAGAATCACTTATTTCTAGTTTATCCGTCTTCGAAAGACTGTTGAACTGTCTACAGAGTCTCGGTAACGCAGCATTAAGGTCCAGATTGGTTTTGCATTGTAGTTTATTGAAAAGATTAAAAGCTTTCAGCCTGGATTTATAGATGTCTAAATGCGACGATGAGTGTTTGAATCATCGGGCCGTATGCTTGGTTGTCCCTCATCAGGTAAAAAAATAGAATAATTTGAATCAGCGTCTCCATTAGTATAAGACCATTATCACAAATAGGTATGAAGGACGAGTATGTTAATTGATTGACAATTTCTAATAATGAATTTTAGGCTATGTTACAAAAGTTACTTTTAGCATCCGCGATTGACAATATTTCGAACGTTTAACGATTCGTACCTACTTTTAGAAGCCGCTATGGATTTTTTTTTCTTATCGCGGCAAAATCGCGCGACTTCGTGATTTGACCGCAGTATCTGTGGCAATATCAAAATTGCTACGATTGGCGTTCAATATGTGCACAGTAAACCATGCATTCGCTGCATCTAGCTTATGAAAAACAATCAAATCGTCCATCGACGATGCTAAAAGTAACGTGTGTGGTTAGGGCCTAGAGCTACAAAAAGCTCCCAGTGCAGAAGAGCAGTGCTTTGAGAAAGTGTTTTATTTATTGTATTTTACTATTTTCAGAGTTATTTCTGTATTAATATGTTTTCCGAGGTGGATGATTATGTACGTTGTAAACCTCCACAAATATATCTTCGTACGTGCGTACGAAAGCTTTACAGCCCTTCATATGGTAGGATGAACACGTATATCGGGTCCTTGGGCCGTTATGCTTCTTTCTAGCAAATCTATAGCCGGCACATTCAACCATGGTGTTGCCGAAACACGACTTGACGAAATATGGACCTGGAATAAAAAAATAAACGTATTAGTTAAATTAATAAGAAAGAAGAAAGAAAGAAAGGAAGAAAATACATTTATTCCAGACAGATACACGCAACACTACATTAAACCACAATACTATACTACACATAACAAATAATACAATAGGGTAGTTGGAGTGCTTTCCTCTATTGTCAGAAATAGCTGAGCCTTCCAAGTTTATTTTCACTTCTTTACTTTTAGTTTATTTTGTGTAAGTGAATGTCCATATCTTGGTTGGAGTAATTTCGACGTTTACCGTGAGTCTTAGCCTTTTTATATCAATTATGAATAACAGTCATGAAACTTTTCAAAATATATCTAAAGAATTCCTACTAAAACTGTGTGCGTGTGTTAAACCTATGGACTAAACAAAATAGCAACGCTGCCTGCAGCCGGAACGCCCGCCGATTGGATACCCCTTCCCGAATATGTAGGTCAATTCGTGTCAAGTTGTCAACAACGATAACGTGACCAAGTGTTTCGGCAGAGGTACAAAATAGTATCATTCAAGATGCTGGCGACAAATCCATAATGCCTTTATTCTTATAGATGTCCGTAGGCGACGATGAGCGCTTGTATCATCGGGCCGTATACTTGGTTGCCGCTCGCCATGTCAAAAATACATAGGTAGTGAAATGTTTTTTTTATTTCCAGATTAAACAACCATTAGAACAGCTATACATTTAAATGAAATTAAATATGCAAAACTAATTCAATACCTAATTTATTAATATAAATAATAAAAAGCTATGTTTGTACATCCGCCACGTCCGGTGATATAATAATTGAATTAAATATTTAATTTACATCGTCTTAATAATAAGGAGGATGAGTATGTTCATAGACAATTTTTAAAATTTTATTATACGCAGTGGTTACAAAGGCTTTGCAGCTTCTGGTCTTGTATCTTGAACAAATCCATCTTGTCTTTTGGCCCCAAGTGATCTGTTTAGAAAACGTGTATGGACCGCATTGCAGCATTGCATTGCCGTTACGCGATTTGATGAAAACAGCTTCTGAAAATTTTGTATTATCTCTGAATACCGTTAACCTTGTTATTAGTAGGTATACTTTGGAAATTCAGGTTTTAAGTAAAACTACCCAAAGGTGCAGATTTATGATGAAACTGTAGTTTCCGTGTCTGACTACAGTAAAGATAAAAATGAATTAGGTAGTGCTACCAATAACATAACTGAATACAATAATTTAATCTATGAAATTTTTGTCTGTATACTTTCATGTATTTAATATGAATGTATCTATTCATGTATTTAACTAAACCTTCCACAGAAATTATTTCAACGATGATGGTCACAACCCTATCAAAATACATCAAGTAGTATAGAAGGACTAAGCGAATACATAGACGAGTAACCAGCTTTGTTTGAAACGGGAATGGAGATGAATAGGTATGGTCAAACAAACAAATAATTATTTTCGAATGTAAGTCTAATTTATTACGAAAATTAGTAAAAAATGCACTTTGAAAAGTATTTTTGAGGTCGTATTTAATTTGTCAACTCGGCACCCGACCAGCGCCGCCTCACCTCGAGCTGTTGAGAATTCTTTATACGAAATTCCATACATATACACTCACTTATTGACGCCGTAACGTCACCGGAACGCGACGCTCGCGAGTGAACCAGTCGGTGACTAAGGCTACCCGCGCACCGCGCTGTGACCGCGGGTTGACAACGCGCGGGTCACGAGAGGACCGCGCGCCGCCCGTGATTGGTTTGTTTGGAAAATGTCATGCACCTCGTTAACGCCGCGCCGTCAACTCGCCAACCGCGCGATGACCATCCGGGGACAACGAGTGGACGCCGAGCAGCAAGGCGTCGTTGGTCGGGTTTCGGGTTTGGTTAATGAGTTATTACATATATTGTTTAGGAGGATGGTTATGCTCATTGAGAACTCTTACAATTTCAGTGCCTACAGTGCGTATAAAAGCCTTACAGCCCTTACCGCTGTTAGATGAACATAACCATCTGGCTCTAAGTCCTCTAGAATATTGTTTCGAAAAAGTATAGCTACCGCATTTCACCATAATCTTTCCTTGGCAAGATTTTATGAAGACGGGATCTGAAATGTGAGACACATTTTTGTTCAGCGCTGGTTAGAAGTGACCAACACTTATCTATATTACGACTCCAGTGCAACACAGAATTAAAAAATATACGAACTGTTGCTAGTATAATAAAAAGTTTATCTATCTATCCATATCTATCTATTAAGGTACGATCGCATATAAATATTGATGTACTAGATTAAGAAGAAGCAATAGTTAATGTAAAATTTACTTTAGTACTGATCTCGTGTATCATAGGAAAAAAAAGTCTATTTTAGTACAAGTCTCAAGTTTATTTATATTGGGAATAAAATATAATGACCATGAAAATAATCTTTGAGATCTCATACACTTCTATCCAAAAATTGTATCGGCAGAACAAATTTAGTAAATTACCATCAAATCTTACCCGAATTGGCGCACCTCACTCTTCCGTGGTCCAACTCCCTCGTACCCCTACAGTGTAGGAATATAAAAAGCGTAGAGCCAGAAGCTCGAGAAGGAGGTACTCAATGAAGCGGGCCTACGAGACCGAGTGGAGCGACGGGGGGAGGTGGCGAGCAAAGCAAGCCGGCGACTTCCGCAGCGGAGCGAAGGTCAAGTAGAGGAAGCGACATGAAGAGGTGACGAGCGAGACTTCTGGTGTAGCCTACTTTGGTGATCATTTACTATTTTTGGCAATATACTGATTTACTTGCCGTTACATTTTACTGGATCTGGTGGTTAGTTAAACATAAGGTATTTATATTTCGTGGTGTGCAAATATGAGTCTCTTTCTATTTGTAATGTCCATGTTGGTCGGTCGTGAAAATTGAACCTGTAGCTCCCAGAGAAAAACACACAATCGTGTTTTTAGGCTTAGGAAGATCTACTACATCTGTACTGTAGTAAGAGAGCGACTGCTCAGATTCGTTGCCCCAATATTTCACCGAATATCATCCCGCGAAACATAGCTAGGTCGTTTGACAGCATGGATTTCTTCAATGTGTGGTATTACAATCGCTTCGCTGGAAGGATGTTGTGTGTATGTCGCTATACGTGCGACCTTCGATCCAACGAACTCGAGTTCGAATCCCGCTGGCCGCGCACCACTGACTTTCTCGAGTTATGTGCGGATTTAACACTCGCTCTAAAAACGGTGAAGGAAAACATCGTGAGGAAACCGGCATGTCCAAGGATTTATCACAAAAATTCAAGGACATGTGACATCCACCAACCCTCACCGGGCCAGCGTGGTGGATTATGGCCCATACTCTCTCTATGAGAGAAGGCCCGTGTCCCAGAGTGTGGGAACGACTAAATAAAAACTTATGTTTATATTATTTAATTTAAAGCAATTTAAAAAGAGTTATACTCGTATATTGATAAAAGAAACTGATTTCTTAGTTATTTATAAAGTTTAAGTTTAATCACATTAAAGAAACATCATTTCAAGGTAATTTATGAAAAAAAAACTTTTTATTTATATTAGTTCCACCAAATAAAAAAGCGATTAAAAGGCAGACTCATTCTTAATTAAAACACACATTTTACGCCCTAGAACCGAAATCGAGTATTTAACAATAGTTTAATAATTAGTTACAATGTAGGTACTTCCTATACATTGCAACTTTTTGTGAATGGCATATTTTCAATGTTAATGTTAATTCACTGTCAAAATTAGCAACGTTCTTCTTAATATTTAAAATGTGAAAGTTTGTGAGGATGGATGGATGGATGTTTGTAACACAATCACGCAAAAACTACTGAACGGATTTTGATGAAATTTGGTACGTAGATTCTTTAGGCCCTAGAGAAGGGCATAGAGTTCTTGCTCCCGGGAAACTGCAGGCGAAACTCCGGGGCGGAGGGTAGTAAACCATATTAGAGCATGTCATCAAAACTATACTGATTCGAACGCAGAAACTCCGAGTTGCTTCCGTTCGTTCGTTCTTGCGGACTAAAAGAGACACTCACACTTATGCCTGTTGTATAGCGCTGTCCCTTTCATCCGACAGAATGAAGATCGTAATTACTTTTCAGAGTAAGGCCCCTGTCACCGCGCCGTAGCCGAAACTGGCATTATTATTGCATTTGATTGTTTTTTTTTATATCGCATACATAGGTCCTGGCCTAGGATCTAGGATTGGATCTGGAACTAGGATTCCCTGTATCTAAGGAATCAAGAACTATGAGAACCATGGTCCCACTACACCCAGACACGTAACAAATGCTTGCGCTTTTTCCTGTGCACAAACTTTTGATGTCACGGGAATCGAACCCGCAGCCTCGGTGGTATATGAGATTTGGGCTGACCAGCCCAACCAATACACGACAGAGGCTGTATTATTAATAATTATAAGATATTCTATTGTGGTGGATGATTATGGTCGTTATTCACTTTGACGATCTGATCCTGGTAACTGTACAAGGAAGCCCTGCACCCTCTACTGCTGGCCATCGAACATTGCCATCTCATCTTTTGGGCGGAAGAGTAATGTCTACTAAAATGATATCCGTTCAATTTCACCATAGGTCTACCGAGCCTCGATTTGCAAAAAATTGGACCTGCAATAAAAAACAAAAAGATTTGGTTAAACTGTTCGGGCCTTATTTTAGTGTTTCACAAATCAACGTTAACGAAAAATTATTATTACAGATAAGAAGTGCATAGTACCTATTTAAATACAAGTTAAGAGCACACAAGTTATGTGTTTTTTATCATGTAGGTATATTATACATCAAAGAACTATTTTTCTGCAATAGTTCTTAGATGAATATTAGAATACAGAAAGAATAGAATAGTTAGAGAAAAGATGAATACAGAAATTTTGTTTTTAAGCAAAAGTAAAATTTCTATATATTCAAGGGATTGCCTCATCAATACCGCATTGAAGATAATAGTACTTTAGACCTGTCGTTTAATAAATATGTGAAATATTTTCAATACATGTCACGCCAAGCCGGTAAAGAAAAGGTGAGCAAGTATTTCGACCACCGAGGTACCTGTTGTGGTAGATAAGTTGGTTTAGAGCGTTTCCTGTACTGAAGGAAAGGTCCCGAGTTCAAACCTCGGCTGCGGCGAAATGTTTAGCGCGTCTAGAAAATTGGTTTATAAAAATATATTTAGGTATTGAGACTCTACACTAATCAAAACACTAGTTACGACAATGGCCGATCTCCGTGTTTAAGGTCTTAGATGGCATTGATAGTAGTATTTAAGACATTTTATTAAAAAAATTGTCGATGACGTCGATATTCCTTCCAGAAATTGTATTTTATAAGTCTACCGGTGGATGATTATGACCATTGTTTATTTTAAAGAAGTGATCCTCGTAACTAAACAGGTACGCCTTGCAACCTCTTCCCATTGAACATTGCCATCTTGTCTTCGAATCTTTAGAGTAGTGTCTACTGAAAGTATAGCCTCCAAGTCTCACCATCTTTCCACCTTGACGAGACAAAACGAAGAACGGACCTGTGGAAGGGGTTTTATTCTTTAACACTACATGACAAATTTCACTGCGTTATGATTACAAATATTATTTAAAGCAAATCGGCTCTCCATGGCGTCAGGAATAAAATAATGTTATAAAAAAGTTTGCCTTCGTCTAATCGAAACCACACGTGACAAGAGGGTTGGCTCATTCTTTGCTCAAAGATTAGCAGTAGCCTTCCAATGCGGGAATACAGCCAGAGTTCGTGGTATCCTTTCCTCATGGACACGACTTGAACCTAGGTATATACTTTTATAGTTTAGTCTAGTGTATGGTACTCTATGTGGTTTTTTTTTTAATATTATAATTTAGTTCGTCTAAATAAGACGAAATAAATTATTCTTAATATTTTTTAAAGCGCCTTATTTTTTTATTAGGTCCATATTTTAAAATTTAACTATATCTACTTAACTTCGGACGTACGTCAATGTACCAACAAATAATCTCTAAATACAGTAAGTACACAGTAAGTAATTAAATTCTTGCAATCTTATTGATTTGTTTTAGTCAAGGAACTTGATAAAGCCAGACTACAGTAATACATCGATAGCTAAGCCCACTGACCTTTCTGCTGAAGAAAACTAAAGAAACGGGCGCCACGCCGCCGTCGAAACTCTTCAGCAAGCACAGAATAATAGTATGTCGGAGGGAAATTTCCCGAAGATGAGCCATAAGGCCATAACGTCTGCCCACACCAATTAGCAACGTCAGTCATTTATTTAGATATTTTTGACCCGCTATAGTTCATAAAGAAAAAGAGAAAGAGCTGCGTAATACGTTAACGACTACCTACCAGTAAAGCACAATGGCAACTGGCGTTGATCCGACTCAAGCGAGCGAGTTCGAGAGACGCTCGCGCCGCGTTCCCTCCCCGCGGTTACCCCGCGACCCCGCGCGGCCACGTGCATTGGAAGAAGTGTGGCGTGCTTGTTACTATGCATGCCGATGTAGAGAATGTTTATTTATTATTTATTTATTGCATTGCTTTATTGCACTATTAGAAGAAAAGTGTAAAAGGAGAGCTAAATGATGAAGCAGTCTATCCAGTAACGGTAAAGGAATACACATTGGAAGCGTGCATAAAAAATTAAGAAAATATAATAGCCAAAGGCTTGCGAGAACAGCTACATTCAAACTATACAATTAAGCCATTAAGGTAATTAAAGCTATAACCAGATTCAAACAGATATTATCGTATTATACTATAATAGAAGATACAATACAATAACACTTTATTGCACACCGTTTGGTGAAGATGCAACATATTATAAAACAAAATACATCAATTTGAGGCACAAAGGGCGGTCTTATCGCTTAGAGCGATTTTTTTCAGACAACCTTTGCATAGATGGAACAGGTTTGACATACAATGCGATTTGGTGAGTGATACTTTTATTATACTCGTATTATTAAATTACCTATATACAGATGTATGTACGTATATTTATAAAAATTATTATTAGGTATATCTACATATAAAAACAACATTTTAGTTGCCGTCCGTCTGCGGGTAAGTTGTTAAAAATACATTACATGTTCCAAAAATTAATAGATATTCCACCCCCAGTGATAAGTAGGTTATCTATCTAGTCATTGTTCAAGGTAGCTCTGCAATCGTTTTGAGCGCTCACCAATGCCTTTTCTTCATCACATTACACAAAACATATTGGGTAAGAAGTAATAACAATAATAACGCCCAACGACCACATATGTACAGAGACTCTGGACCCTAACTAGGATTCCCTGTATCTAGCGAACCAGGACCTTGAACGACCATGATTCCACAACACCCAAACACGAAACAAATATGTACTTGCGCTTTTTTCTGTGCACATATATTTGACTCGTCCGTCGCGAGAATCGCATCCGCAATCTCGGTGGTGTACGAGATTCGAGCCAACCCAATCACTACACTGAGGCAGTTGGTTCCCCTAAAACAAACAACAATACTAACTACTACGGAATCTACGGATCACTTGCATATTTCCTATAATGCACCGGTGGATGTGTATGAACGTTGTTAAGTTTCAAGAATACGTCGCCAGTTGTGAACAAAGACGCCTTGCAGGCATGACGGGCTCTAGTCGAGCATTGCCACCTGGTCTTCCCTCTGACAGTATAGTCCTTGCAGAAGTGGTAACCGTCGAGTAACACCATCGGGTTTCCGCGATTTGACTTGCAGAGAATAGGTTGCCCTGTAAAATGGAATGGCAAGGTTAACAAAAATATATGTATTAAACAATTATTGTTTGTGTTCACACAAAAAAGAACCCTTTGGAAGGAATTTCTGAGTACTCTATAGTCTGCCATCCGAAACGAGCTCTCATCCATTCTTCAACAGATTTAATTTAATACATGCACCATCACCTTTGCCTTTTCAGTTAGGAAGTTTTGTTCTAAGAAAAAAATTGGGAGCATTTAAAAATAAATATGCATTTTTGGATTTTTGAAAAAACCATGCTAACCTTTTAAATTCATGATAATTGTAAAAAAATATCGTATTTTAAATTGATTGTATTATTCCTTCAAAACGTTTGTAAGTGTATTTCTGTGCCTATTTTATAAATACTGTTTTTACTTTGACTTAAAGATTTTCAAGACGTCTTTTTCGATCAACGTTCAAAACGTAAATCCCAATATTAGCCCGATGAGCGTCAACAATTAAAATGAATATCAGTTATACAGTAACATTAATAAATAGCTTTAAAAAAATTGCAATTAGAATAAGGAAGATTATAAAGGATTTCCATACTCTCTCCATATTCTTGCCTCGACACCGCCAGTGGTCGCCACGATCTCGCAGCGTAAACTCGCCCCTGATGAAGAGCATCGGACATGCTCGAAATACTTTTCGACCAATTCGACAAATTACGTGAGTCCTAGCCGTTTTATCAAATATTTATGATTTCCATACTATGATTAAGTACCAAAATTACTGGATAAACTCTACTCCTTTACTCTACTTTTTCTCAATCAATCGACATTTAATTAAGATTATTGTTGACGTTGGGTGCTGGTATTGGTATCATATGTTTGTTCTATTGTTATTGTTAGCTGCCGCACAAGCGTTTTACCTACAAATTCTGTAGCCTCTTCAAAATACTGTCGTCAGGTTTGAGCAGTGGAGGCAGTGAAGGGCGACAGAAGTTAGTTTAGACCGACTTAGCCAGCGACCAGAACGCTTTGCTACCCGCAGGGTGCGAAGCAAGGCCTCCTTGCAAGGGTCCTTGCAGTTTTCCCGTTTATCAGTAAAAATGAAACACGGCTGACATTAAAAAAAAACTACATTTAATCATAGATAAAAAGTTTAATGTTCTAAATTTATACGTTTTAGAAAATAAAACCAAATGGCTGCTGCCCTATACCTATGTATATTATTGCGTATCGCATTAGCCATTTTGTTGCCAGACGTAAGAAGGCAAAGGTTTGCTTATATTATATTTATTGAAAGGCCCATATATTTTGCGGATTTTACCACTATCGCTACATCTACTACATAATTATATTATTTATTCAGTTTGCAATTAGTTTCATAACGCAACAAAAAAGTCGCTGTAGTTATACCAATATATTAAACAATGGTACTACAATCTAATGGAATCAGGCGTGACGTTGCGAAAATTCATCTCAAATCTGAAACGCAAAAAAAAAATCTAGTGTGATTCCGCTGAATTGTTGTTGAATAATTTACACTTAACATTTAGCACAAAACAGTTTGTACATGGTACTTAATGCTAGATAGGGTTTTCTATCAGTCATCCAGGACGTGCAAGAAAAAATGGTAGCGGTGCAGTAAAGTGCGTGATGGAAAATTTAAAAATATTCTTAATTATTGCCTAAATAAAAGTTACATATCTATAGTACGTAAAAATATATACTATTATTAAAACAACCACATAAACTTAATATATGTACATAAAATAAGCCTAATTATAAAATATTTACATAATAAAGATATATACACAATATAATATAATATAATATGCGTGTACATTTATTCGACGATTTCTCTCGTTGTAGCGTTAGGCGAGTAGATGGCAAAATACGTGTCCTTCAGAAAGGGTTGTTGTTAGGGATCAGTTTAGGGCTTTCTTTATTTATTTTACATTATTTACTAAATTCCATTTTATACATTATATAACTTAATTTTTATATACAATATTAAAATCACTATCATATTTATTATATAAAGAAAACAATAATAATAATATGACATTATTTATTTAAAAAGGTTCTTACAATAAAAGCGGTGCTTATTTTTAAGGTGTCTAATTATATATACATACCTACTATTTTTATTTTTTAATCATTTTACTTTTAATATCTACCCCCATACATATTATATATTATATTATTCAAAAACAACCTACATAATATTCAGCGGAATTACACTAGATAACAACTTTATATTGTACCTATCTTTGCTATGCAATAAAGATATTTTGTATTTGATTTTTTGTTTCTATTCTAAAATGTGGAATGTTCTACTCCACTGAGCACTATTGTCTCGGCGCCGGCGGTGGATGATTATGAACATTTTTCACTATTAGGAACTCGTCATCGAAACTGACCAAACACGCCCTGCAACTGGTGCGGTATCTAATGGAACATAACCATTTAGTTTTGGGGCCGGTGCTATAGTCTTTGCAGAAATTATAACTACCACATCTCACCATCTTATTACCGCGAATCGATGTGAAGAAAACTGGCTCTGTGGAATAAAAGTATTCAGATTATGTTTTTTATTGATACCATGGTAAAGAAAGCAGAACTCGTAACTACTTACTCTAATTTAATTTAACAGAATGAAACCAAATCGTATGTAGTCAATAATTCTGTGTGAAATATTTTTTTTCTGTAATAAATCTACGTACTTAAAATAATACCTTTATTTAACATTTTAATAGATTTAACAAAATAACTACTGCCAGTCACTTTCGTATTGCAGCAGCCATTTTGTTGCCATATTGTAGATGATTGCAGAAATGTTCGTTTCTCGAATAAACACAGCGGAAATGGAAAAATTATAGTAATTATATTAATATTTAATTTTTGTTACATTTAAAGGCATAAAGATGTTTGGAGTGAATTAAATATCACCGCCGCTACACCTACACGGTATCAATTTATTTAATTTTCAATTGATTTCGGAACGAACAAACATATAATTTTAACCGCAGTGGGACCAGAAGAAATTAATACTAGATTTTGAAAAGTTTTGGGAGAGTTATTCATAATTGATATAAAACGGGTAAGACTCAAGATTAAACGTCGATATTACTCCTTTGCTTAAATCGCACAAGATCGCGGCTTGATCGCATAACTCCCAGAAGGCCTTCTTAAATGTCCGAATCCTGGTCGGAGTAAATTCGAAATTAAACGTGAGTCTTGGACGTTTTATATCAATTATAGTTTTATTGCTAATTTCTCTGAAAATCCACTGCGTATTGTTATTTGTTTCTTGGCGTTGGATGAGTATGAATATTGTTCACTTTCAGAAACATATCATCGACACTGATCAAGCTCGCCTTGCAGCGAGTGCGGTTTCTAGAGGAACATAACCATCTGGTTTTGAAGCCGGTGATATTGTGTATGTAGAAATAGTAGCCATCGCATTTTACCATCTTCTTTCCACGGATTGATGTGAAAAATACTGGACCTTAGAAAAAAAATAAGTGTGAACATATTTGATTGATGCTGTGGAGACGAAAACCATAGGTAATCTTTAGGACTTAAATAAATAAATACTCTAATTTAATCTAATTGTCTCAGGGTGACGAGTGCAGTGTAGCACCGCGCAGGATTTTGCAAAACAAAGTTCTGGGTGGTGCTGTTATTGTTATAGGCTGGCGTATTGCTTACCATCAGGCAAACGACCAGCTCGCCTCGTCATTCAGTTACATAAAAAAAATACTTTAACATATTAAATCACAATAAACGACAAAACCTTTTGAGTTAATTTAGTGCAGTGCAGTGACAGTTTGTCGTAGTTAAATTAGTGTTACCCGTAAAGAATACAAGATCATAGTATCTTCCCCTTAAAAGACACAATAAGAAAAGTGTTAATGGACATATTCTTTAACTCTGCTTAGCAATTTGTCTATAAACTATAAGTGTGAAACATTTTAATATAAAATGTAATTTGATTATATAAAGAAAAGAAAGAAAGAACATTTATTTGACGATCACAAAATCTAAAAACTAACAAAATAAAAAAAAACTCAAATACAAAAAAAAACACAAAAAACAGTTACAACAACAAGTAGTGGTAGTTTATACAACTAAACTTAAATGACTACAATGTGGTGCCAAATGGGGTTTTCGCTCAGCACTAATGTCAAGTGTCATTATTATTTATTATACACCCGACGCTGGTTTTCAGCAAAACCCCAAGGCGTGCGGATGTATTTGGCTTCAAATCTAAAATAGAAGATAAATTCACTATTATAAATATATATATATATATATATATATATATATATATATATATATATATATATATATATATATATATATATATATATATATATATATATTACTATTCTTTTGAAATAAGGTGATAAATCCGAAAGTGTGGTTAAAAGTGTTTATATTCTCTCCCTAGATCTATGTTCTTCATCTTACGCCACATCATCGCTTCACATCAGGTGAGATAGTGGCCAAATATATATATATATATATATATATAATATATATATATATATATATTTGATAGTGGCCAAATATATATATATATAATATATATATATATATATTTGGCCACTATCTCACCTGATGTGAAGCGATGATGTGGCGTAAGATGAAGCACATAGATCTAGGGAGAGAATATAAACACTTTTAACCACACTTTCGGATTTATCACCTTATTTCAAAAGAATAGTCGATTGTCCTTGCGAAACGCCATCTGTCGTATACGTATATATTTTTATATATATTTTAAATTCGGCTTTTTTATCGGGCGAAAGCCTTTATTGCTTTATACTACACACTACTAACTATACCTAGCTTAATTACTTACAACGTACACATTCACAAAAAATACAAATAACAATAATTTGAAATCCTACTTCCTACTAATATTATAAACGCGAAAGTTTGTAAGAATGGATGTACATTTGTTACTCTTTCACGCAAAAACTACTGAATGGATTTTGATGAAATTTGGTATGGAGATAGCTTATACCCTGGATTAACACAGATACCACTTAACACAGAGGGAAACCGCGGGTGAAACCGCAGGGCGCAGCTAGTCTTAAATAAAAAATTAAAACATGCCTTATATTACACTACCTAATCAAATAACCCAAACGTATACCTATATATGTATTTAGTTATTGACATTAGTTTTACAGTTATATAATTATTGTTACTGATTTATAGTTCATACAGTTATATTTTTTTTTAACGGTGTTATGTCTGAAGGCCACAATAAATTTTCATTTTCATAAGAACTTACACACTGGTAGAGCTTTCGTAGTCTTGGTGACTGATATATAGAGTAAAAAATTCGTAGGTCCAAAACATGTCAATAGTTTATAACTTTACAAATTATAACACTTTTACTGTTATAGAATAATAACCATAAATATAAAATTAATTCAATCCAATTGAATATTTGAATTAAATGACTAAAACTTATTTTTTATAAACACCTAAATATAAAATTGTAAAATGCTTACCTACGTTTGTTTTTTCTGCTTAGTACCTATACTACCTATGTACCTATACTTATGTCTAAACTTCTTTAAAATAAAGGTTTATGTGTACTTATAATAAATTCATATGCTATGCATATCATATGCCGTAACGTTTTAACAGGGAAGCAAAATGTATGGGATTATATGAAGACGCTTTTAATTTTCTATCGATAATAACGTCCTATCGTGCATGTCCACGATAAAACGTACAGTTACAGTGGCTCCGTGGAACGTACAAGAATATTAAATTATGTGTAAGGCCGCTCTCGCGCCTTCGCCCCCCGCTTCCCTTCCCGTGTACCGTGTCTACGTTATTACCGTGGACAACTATAAAACGGGATGCTTTTATAATCGTGGACGTTCGCGATATATCGTGAACGATTGTATCGTGAAAAATTGTACCGTGAGCGATTGTATCGTGAAAGATTGTATCGTGAACGATTGTATCGTGAACGAGTGTATCGTGAATGATTGTATATTGAATGAGTGTATCGTGAACGATAGTATCGTGGAAAATTATTAAAGCGTCCAATTTATCACTGGTATTATTTATTTATTGCCCTGCGGTGCCGGCGGCGGGTGGTTATGGTCATTAAAAATTTTGATAAAATGATCTTCTAGAGTGAACAAATACGCCTTGCACCCGTATTTTCCTCTGCTTGTACAGGACCATCTAATTTTAGAGCTAATCGCATAGTTCTGATTGAAGTGGTAGGCGCCACACCTGACCATCGCTTTGCCTCGGCGAGATTGACAAAAGACAGGAACTGCAAAAAGAACACAGTTTGTATGAAGGCTCTGTGGGGTGAGCACAAATCATTTCAGAAGACGTAATCGTAGTTATTAGAAAGCAATTTTCCATGCTAATATAGGTAATCACTAAGTTTTAAGATACATCACTCTTGGGCCCTAATTCACAATGAAGACTTGGTGATTCCTTGCTTCAAGGAAACGTGGATTCCTTCATTAATAAACGACATCTGCGAAATTTGTATTCAATGAAAATATGAATGCGTCATAGAGATGACGATTAGAGGGAATCGACGTGATTTCGAAGCAAGGAATTGACGTGATTTCGCCAAGTTGTCATAGTGAATTAGGGCCCTGCTAGCGATGGAATATCAGAATCTGTCAATTATAGTAGTGGTATTCTCTTTTGTTTTACTTTTGACACTAAACTGTAGCGACAAAAGTCCCATATCTTTAAAAACAGAAAATGATTATTGATCTTTGTATTGCATTAAGGTCGAGTAAAATAGGCATGAACAGGCTTGTCTTTTTAACCGACTTCAAAAAAGGAGAATCAATCAATCAATCAAAATCTCTTTAATCATTTTGGCATCACAGACGCATTTATGAACGTCAAATTATCACAATGACTCTACCACCGTACCGGAAAAAGAACCACTACTCAGAAGATACGGCAAGAAACTGCGGGGCATTTTTTTAGGGATTTAGTTACAGTTTTTTGGGTTTTTACAATGTTATGTTTCTTATGTACCAGTTGGTTACTTTGCAGAAGTGGAATGTTTCAAGCATCTTTGTCTTCTACGTAATCACGAACAGTGTAGTATGCTTTTCTCATTAGAACATTCTTAACGCGTAATTTGATGTCTGTGAGCTCCGTTATACATTTGAGAAGGTTCTCTATTCGATTGTATATTTTTTATGTTTATTACCTCAGAACTCCGTCATTCATTAACCGATTTGGAATTAATTTTTTTGCGTTGGGTTCAGTATAGCTACGAAGTGGTCCCACATAAATTTCATCGATATTTGACGTTGGACTTCGAAGATACATTGAAGTCGGTTTTTTTGTTTGATATATAACGTATATTTGTTGCTATATAAGTTAGCAAAATGACAAGCCTGTATATATTTTCTCAGTATGTGGATATAGGTATTTGAATAGGAGGATACTTTTCATTCCGGAAAACGAACAGATATTTATAAACTGAATTAGACGAATTTATTTTTTTAATAATAATTGGTGCTACAGATGGTGCGCCGCGCTGCATCAGGCGGTGCGTGGTTATGGTAGTCATTTATTTTTATTACTGCACCATTGCAGGTGAAAATGTTAGCTCGGCAGGAGTTGTTGCTTTTCGTTGAACACTGCCATCTGGTTTTGGAGCCTCTCGTATAGCTCTTCGAGTAATGGTAACCATCGTATTTTAACATCACCCTGCCTCTCCGAGACGTCACGTAAATCAGTTCTGAAAATATTATTATTATAAATAACCTGAGTTTCCTTCTATCCTATCGTAATACCTACTAATCTTTCCTACTTTATAATCCTATTCTACTACTACCACTAATAATATCAACAATGCAAAACATTGTGTAGATGGATGGATAAATGTTTGTTAATTAACCACGATCAAAAATTCTAAGTACATTCTTTTATTTATTTAAAAAGGTCTACCAATGATTGTTACATTGCTTACGCTTTTGATGATTTGGTAGGTATGTTATTTCCTCTTCTTTCTGTCGGATGATAGGGACAGCGCTATGCAACAGGCATAAGAGTGTCTCTTTTAGTCCGAACGAACGAACGAAAGCATAGCGGAGTAGGCCCTCTGGAATAGGACTACATTTTATCTTGTAAAAAATTGCGAGTGAAACCGCGGGCACAGCTGGTTTTAGAAGGATTATGGCTATATTCACGGGTAGAAGTTGAAATACTCGACTGGTATTCCAGCGATAGGTATGTACAGATGCTAATGCACGGCGTACTTATGAGACTTTTTATATTCTTCATGTACCCTGTCAGAACATTTACATCGTGGATTATAAAGTACATGTACAAAGACGAGCTCAACCCTAAGATGAGTTTTCTTCCAGCATACCCTTGAGGAAAGAGAACTGTCACTTGAGCAAATAGGTTTCAGTGTGCGGTTACGGTTTGTATAAAAACTCAGCAATTATAATTATAAATATAGCCTACACTAAAATAAATATCACTAACTAAATATATGTATATAATCTAAGTATAATAAATACAAAAATATGTATATTTCTAGAGACTTGAGAACTATTGTCTCAGGGTGACGAACGGTGTGCAGTGCCGCGGAGGATTTTGAATAGCAGTGCTCTGGGTGGTGCCGTAGCTGTTATGGGCAGGTGTGATGCTTACCATCAAGTAAACGACTTGCCTTCCTTTGCCTTCCTTTGCCAGCCTCATCACGCAAACACATTTATAAGACCTTTTTATGGTTTTAACATTTCTGGGTGGCACTGCAATTGTTATGGGCGGGCGTGGCGCTTACCATCAGGCGAACGAGATGCTTGTCTCTTAGCTCAGTTCCATAATATAAAAAAGTAACACTCCGTCGCTGGAATGCCGGTCGAGTCAGTTCTACCCTTCAGTGCACCTGGTTCATCATCATCATCATCATCACGTTCCCACTGCTGGGACACGGGCCTACTCTCATAAAGAGAGGATGGGCCATAATCCACCACGCTGGCCCAGTGCGGGTTGGTGGATGTCACACGTCCTTGACTTTTTGTGAAAAATTCTTGGACATGCCGGTTTCCTCACGATGTTTTCCTTCACCGTTTCTAGAGCGAGTGTTAAATCCGCACATAACTTAAGAAAGCACCTGCACCTGGTTGCAGTGACTTAAAAATATATAACAATATAAAATATTAAAATGTTTAATATATTTTAAGATATTCTAATAAAAACTTGACTCATTGATTGATAACACTTTATTGTACACCAATAACATAACAAAAACAAATAAAAATAGAGCTTAAAAAATTGAATAGTACTATGGGACGTGTTATCACTAATGAGCGATCTCTTCCAGATAACCTTTAAATGGAGAGGATTGAATTGATTTAGTTTTGAGGATGAGGATTTATAGGGAAAAAAATATTCTATTATTTATTTCCAGCAAAAAAAAAATACATATTAATAAACTTAACGATTTGCAACACAAAATACGAAATGAAAATATTGCTTAGAATTGAGAACATAATAATATGTGTGTATTCAAACTCTCTACAGGATCATTAACGACTGCCACTGGAAGTAGTTTTCGTGCTACATCGCCGACCACATCGTCACTTCCCATCAGGTGAGATCGTGGTCAAACGCAAACGCAGTACCAAAGAATACTAACTTACCAGTACGTTGCAAAAAAAGAAAAAGGGCCCATTAAGCCAAAAACCAGGCCTCCGCACCCCGCACTTTAGGTACGAAGCTACAAGTACATCGGTGCACAGTGATCCGGAATTCAAATTTAGTGGATATTCGACCTTAAGGTGGTACGTTACGGTACGTTTTTCATACAAAATTCAACCATTATTAACTCGTTACCACTTTAAGTTGAAATTTACGATATACGAGTGAATATACGAGGTAGGTACGGAGCGGTGTGCAAGCTGAATTGGACTTTATTGCGTCGTAACAATAGTCGCTATTTATGTAAATGTAATTGCAGAGTCATTTTTCTGTACCACAACTATTAAGTCTTCTGTGCAAAAACGTCAATGACTATGATTATTCTTGACTTTTACAAACTGGTCAAGGTAACTGATGATAAATGCACTACATCCGTTATGCCGACGACTTCTTACTGAGCATTGCCATCTGACTTTGGGACCTGAAGTTCGGTGTCTACTAAAATTATATCCACCGCATTGGACCATCAGGTTGCCTTGACGTGACATGCTGAATACGGGAACTGGAAACAGAAAAGAAATGCAAGATTTACCACTCGGTGTTTTCTTTAAGTAATGTGTTGTATACTTTATATTTATCTAGTTAGAGAGAGTACCTTCATAATCCACAGGGTCATTATCCACAGTGCAAATCAAATCCGAGTTGGTAACTGCTGATTTATCTTATAGATTCACAAGCTGTCATTCTACACAGTTATTAGCTATTCACCCGCAAAAACAATTTTCCAGGATAAAAAATAACCTTTTTCATTTTTCAGGACCTAAAGTACCTATATCAAATTTCTTCAAATCCGTTTAGTAACTTTTGTGTGTTTGAGTCAAACATCCATCCATACCTACATACACCCATCCACACAAACTCTTGCATTAAAATTATTAGTAGTTAGTATAATGAACTAAACCAAAATGTATCGACATTTATGTAATTAATTATTATATAATTATATATTTATATGTATATAATTAATTATTATATAATTATTAATTATATATTATATAATTTATCTATTTAAATACATTACTGCAAAAACTTTTGAAAAAATGCTGAGACAGTTGCAGCCGTACAAACGCAATTCATGATAAAAACACTGATTCAGCTTGGTGGACGGATTTGTGAGTGAGAAAATGGATAAGTATTGAAACACTCAGTTGATTAAAAGGTGCAATGTTCTGTAATTAATACTGGTTAAATTTTCAACGAAACTTTTATTTTTCTAGAAATCCAGCACTTAAATCGAGATTATAGAAGAGGAGGCTTAATTCCATCGAAGTGTATATTATATACGTATTAGTTGATTTTACACAAACATCTGCAGTCAATGATTATGCTTATTGTTTACTTTCAGAAAATAATTTTCGTAACTGACAACAAAAGCTTTACAGCCATTACCACTTCTAACAGAACATTTCCACCGGGTTTTTGGGCCACTTGAATAGTGTTTACTGAAATGATAACTTCCGCATTCGACCATCAAGTTACCTTGGCGCGATTTGCAAAAGGCGGGACCTGTAAAGAAACTATTGATAAAAAAATCAAGGGTAAGTTCTGGTTTCTAGAAATTTTACGTCAATTTTGAGTAAAAGGCACAGCCCACTACAAATTCGTTATTTTTCTCAATAGATTAAGTTTCCCAACAAGGTTCCCTGAAAGTAACTAAATGAACCCGTGTTACAGCCCTTCGGGTCTTGGATTGAAAAACAAAAGGGGTCTTAGATTAATAAACAGATGTTTCACCGCGTTACGCACTCGAGCGTCAAAATAGGGCAACGAGTTTTTTTCGCAAAACACAGTCTAATGAAATACCTACATGTTAAGGGTAAATATTTAATTAAAACTAAAACAATAAAGTTTTAAGGAATTATAAAGGTTCCCATTTTATATTTATTTATTTATTTATTTCTTAATAACAATTTGTTATAACAATTTGTAGTATTTGTAATATTCAAGAAATATTTAAAATTTAAAAATTTTCTAATCTTGAAGAAACAGCGCTTACGCTTATAGCGCTTATTGTCTTAAATCAAGATAATAAAAGAGGCTTACTCTAGCAAAGCATTTATATATTATTATATATTATTGCATTTATATTTTAATTTCACACAAACATCTCCAATCAATGATTATGATTATTATTGACTTTAACAATACAGTTCTCATAGCTGACGACAAAAGCTCTGCAACCCTTACCACTTCTAACAGAACATTGCCACCGGGTTCTTAGACCATTTGAATAGTGTTTACTGTAATGATAACTTCCACATTTGACCATCATGTTACCTTTGCGCGATGTGCAAAAGACGGGACCTGTAAAATAAGAAACAATTAGTCGAAACATCAAGGGTAAGTTCTGGTTTCTGGAAACATTAGATCAATTTTGAATAAAAGCCCACTAGAAACTTGTTACATATCTCAATAGGTTCATTGAGTTTCCCATTACGCACTCGAGCGTCGAAATAGGTCAACGTTTTTTTTCGCAAACCACCGCTTAAAGAACAGATATCTATAGAAATGACAAAGGTTGCCACTTTATTTTTCCAGAAAACAGGAATATTTCAAATTTTGCTAAACAAGAAGAAATAATTGTAACGCAAATCTGAGCTGTACAGCTCCTAGTCCCAGTGTACGTAGTGTTAGAGTTTGTAAATTTGTGTCGGTTAATCGATATTAAATTGATATTACAATTTGTATCGATTAATCGACTCGATCATTCTAGCACTCAATGTTATTTTACTCTGGCTACTATTTTAATAAAACTTAAGTCTCGGCTGTCATTTTTGTCTATGGCGGCAACCAATCACAAAGCAGAGCTTTCCCGCCAGAAAAATGGCGGGAGATGACTCTGCAGGTGATTGGTTGAGGTGATGGACCAATGGCAGTTTGAGCTGTGAGAGGACTTTTGAAAATGTAACGTTGGTCGGTGGCATAGTCTCTCGGCGTTTTCGGCGCAAGGAGCATTTCTGATTATGAGATTGTGTGTTGAGTGTTAATAAAGTAAATAACTTGTTATTTTAACGTTCTATTCTTTAACTGCACGGAACCCGGAGCAGTGTCGATTTTACAGTAGTGTAGTGTCCAAGTACTCCCAACTACCAACCCAAGTGTCCTACCAACTGTACACGCGAGGACCTGTACAATGCCACGTGCTGTGCTTGTGGCGGAGTACTGGTCCAAAAAAATATTAAAAGTCGAAGGATCGACTCGCTAAGAAGAAGAACACAAATCTAGCACCTACATGGCCTTAAATCGAGATAATACTTTTATTACTAACAGGCACAGACAGAGTAACTGTCAAAGCATTTATTAATTGATTTCACACAAACAGCTGCAATCAATGATTATGATTGTTGTTGACTTTTACAAACTGATTCTCGTAACTAAGAACAAAAGCTCTGCAGCCATTAACGCTTCTAATAGAACATTGCCACCGGATCTTTGGTCCATTTGAATAGTTTTTACTGAAATGATAACTTCCACATTTGACCATCAGGTTACCTTTGCGCGATGTGCAAAAGACGGGACCTGTAAAATAAGAAACCATTAGTCGAAACATCAAGGGTATGTTCTGCTTGGCGATCATTTCTCTTTTATTTCAAAAGTAAAAAGTAGTAAAATAGTGTAGTTAAAAGTATTATCACGTAACCCGTTTGTTGCAATCAAACGTCAACGAAAGCTCAGTTGGAATAAAAATACGCTTTGACAAAAAAAGTTTATATTGATATATAAACTATAGACAAAAGAGCCGTATTACACAGTAAAATAGAAAAGATTGAGTGTATACATAACGATTCATAGCACAATCTCGCTTTGTAAATTTGTCGGGTAACCCCGTTTCTCATTGGAAGTTATCGATAGGAGCACATTGAAATCGAGACATAAAAAGCTATGTGATCGCATTTTATCGATTAAAATACATTTCTATTGCACGCAAGTCCGCAACATGCGATGTTCGCAACAGACTTACGTGATCGCCCTGCTGGTTTCTGGAAACTTTAGATCAATTTTGAATAAAAGGCACAGACCACTAGAAACTCCTTATTAATCTGTATATTGATTAGATTTCCCAACTAGGTTTCAAAGTAACTAAAACAAACCGTGCTATGACATTTAGGGTCTTAGATTGAAAAATAGATTTTTTATCGCAGTGCACACTCGACTGTGGAAATAGGTTAACAAGTTTTCTTCGCAAACCACCGTCTAAAGGTACGATATCTACATGTTAAGGGTCAATCTCATTAAAATTGAAACGACAAATCCTATAGGAATAATAAAGGCTCCCATTTTATTATTATAGAAAACAAGAAAATTTCTTCTTTTGCTATGTGAGGAGAAAAGTACGAATCGCATTGCCTTAAATCTAGATAACAAAAGAGGAGGCTTACTCCATCAAAGCATTTATAACATATCAGTTTAATTTCACACAAACAAGTGCAGTCAATGATTATGAATATTGTGGACTTTTAAAAAATCCTTTCCGTAAGTATGGACAAAAGCTTTACACTTCGTAATACGTCTAATAGTACACTGCCACCGCATTCTTGGGCCGTATGAATAGTGTTTAGTGAAATGATAACGTCCACATTTGACCATCAGGTTGTTTTGGCGCGATTTGCAAAAGACGGGACCTGTAAAATAAAAAACAATTGATTGAAAAATCAATCAGAGACTCACACAGCCCACTAGAAACTATTTTTAATCATTTAATCATGCTCACACGTAATGTACCAGACAAGTGTTAGAAATGTTATACATAATTATTACATGTGCCCATGTGTTTATTATGTGTGTTCTTAATAGATTAATTAAGTTTCCCAACAATGTTTCTCTCAAAGTACCTAAATCAACCCGTGTGTACTTGGGGGCAGATTAAAAAGTAGATGTTTTTGTCATATTTCATATTTATTTACTTGCTAGCCTAAGTGTACAAACGTCTTATTCTATAGTATGTTCTTAAAACTTAGCCGCCATTTTCAGACATCGCAAATTTAGCGGGCGCTGTACATGCAAAAAGCAGGATTTATCGCACACTCAAAAGTCGAAATAGGTCAACTAGTTTTTTTCGCAAACCACCTTATAAAGAAACGATACCCACATTTTAAGGGTAAAAATGTCATTAAAATTGAAACGATACATTCTATAGGAATGATGAACGTTCCCATTTTATTTTTGTAGAAAACAGGAAAATTTCAAAATTTGCTAAACGAGAAGAAAAGTGCGAAACGCAAAACGCACCTACATCGCTTTAAATCAAGATAATAAAAGAGGAGGTTTACTCTATCAAGCATTTATTAATTGATTTTACACAAACATCTGCAATCAATGATTATGGTTGTTGTTGACTTTTACAAAATGATTCTCGTTGGTCCATTTGAATAGTTTTTACTGAAATTATAACTTCCACATTTGACCATCAGGTTACCTTGTGATTGATTTTACACAAACATCAACAACTAATTGTCTCAGGGTGACGAGCGCAGTGCAGCACCGATTTTGCAAAACAAAGTTCTGGGTGGTGCTGTTATTGTTATGAGCTGGCGTATTACTTACCATCAGGCGATCGACCAGATCGTCTCGTCATTCAGTTTCATAAAAAATAAACATCTGCAATCAATGATTATGATTGTTGTTGACTTTTACAAAATGATTCTCGTAACTAAGAACAAAAGCTCTGCAGCCATTAACGCTTCTAATAGAACATTGCCACCGGATCTTTGGTCCATTTGAATAGTTTTTACTGAAATGATAATTTCCACATTTGACCATCAGGTTACCTTGACGCGATCTGCAAAAGATGGGACCTGTAAAATAAGAAATCGAAACATCAAGGGTAAGTTATGGTTTTTGAAAACTACGTAAATTTTGAGTACTCCATATTTACCTCAATAGATTGATTAAGGTTCCAAAAACAAAAAAGGTTCTTAGATTGAGAAACAGATGCTTTATCGCATTATGCACTTGAGTGTCAAATGAGGTTTTATCGCAAACCACCGTGTGAAGAAACGATACCTACTTGTTAAGGGTAGACATCTCGTTAAAATTTAAATGATAAATTCTATAGGAATGATAAAGGTTCCAAACGAAACCAAAATAACCATAAATACTACACAAATGATAAAACATAATTGTATTTCTTGAATTTTAATAAGACATCGTACAAAGCAATGTAAAAATATATTAAAAAAACAAGAATATATAATCACTATCTTGAATATTAATTGTATTTGTACATATGAGTTATTATTTGAATCATCAAAACTTTGACACACAAGAATATGATGAAGTTTTAATTTTATTTTAACAAACTACACTATGAACAGTCACACAAAAAGCAGACCGGGGGCGATCCTGGCCGGGAGCGACGCAGACTCAGTTTTTAAACCCAACGCAAAAAGGAGGGGTGTTATAAGTTTGACCACTGTGTCTGTGTGTGGCATCGCAGCTTTGGATGCGGATTTTTTTATTTGAATGCAGGTTTTCTAGCGGTGTTTTATCGAATTCGGTTAAGCCGTTTTTTACTTTTTATAGGATTTTTGTGGCGGTGGTTTTTTAAATTTTAGTTTATATTGTTTGAGTTTGTATGCAACATGGCGGGGCGGGCGCGGACCGGGCTACGTCAGACAGCGCATACAGCGTAGGGCCCCGGCCGGGCCCCGGCTTATGTGTGTTTTGCGCTTTAAGATATTACATTTTATTTTCGTTACTGTACCTTTTGCTCGGCGCATGGTTATGATTATTATAAACTCTTATGAACTCGTCCTCATATGAAAAGATAAAAGCTTTACAGCCAGTTTTGCATTTTGAGGTGCAGTTCCACCTCGTCTTAGAGCCAGTAGTGTAGTGCTTTGAAAAACGGTATTCGCCACACTTCACCATAAGTTTATTATGGATTGACCAGCAGAATTCAGGACCTGGAAAGAGACACGAAATAAAAATGTTCTACCTTTACTTAATTCTAAGATGTATGCCCTAGAATATAACATAGGATTTTCATCCCGGAAAAACGAACAGTTCCTGAAGGATCAAGTTAAAAGACAACAGTTCAATTAAATAAAGATTTATTATAAAAAAAAAACATTGTCCGGGGCCGAGCTGAGTGCATCTAGTGAAAAGTTGTACGCTCGGTTCCACTCTTTAAAAAGGATAGAAGTTTGGTTGCTTGAGCAGACAGCTTGGTGGCTTAGTGGTTAGGGCATCAAGACGGCATTCTGAAGACGCGGGTTTGATTGCCCAAAATACTTTTCTTCGTTCTGAATATTTAAAATCTTAATACGTTTCGATCAAGTTTCGGACAGTCTCTTCGTAACCAAGGTCGATGCCTGTGTCGAAATAAACAAACCTAATATTTTTGCGCGATAACACGAGTAATATGTACAAACATATATGTATTGTTACTAAAACACCTTAGCAAATGCTAACTCAGAACCTTTTACAGACATCGCGCAACATTTCACTCTCTTATATATATTTTTGTTACTTATGTTTGTTTTGTCTCTGTTTTGTTTGAAATAACAATAAACGTATTTTTTCTTTCTTTCCATTGAATTCCCGAAAGTTAAAGTGTCTATTTTCTGTCTTCGTGTATCAAAAATACGGTATTCTCGGTGGGTGGTTATGAACAATATTCATTGTTATAATTTTATTATCAACTGTATGTACCACAGCTTTACATCCTCGAGAGTGATGCGAGAAACAGTACCATCTAATCTTGATTATGCCATGAAATTTTTCAGTTTTCACGTGTATGGAGTATATGTAGCCGTATATTTTCAAATGCCGTGCTCCTTTCGGGCTTACATAGAACAGTGCATTTGCTGAAAATATATCGAATGAAATGTTAACTATTTGGAACGACATACAAATCTTTTATTATAAATATTAACTAAAACATACAAAATATATAAATAGAAAAAGAACTCGGGTCTCACTCGGGTTCACGGGTATAGTACCCAAAAAGCTGGCGGCATTACTTCTTTTCTTCTGTATATTATTATTCTTCTGTAGAGCGAGTGTGGCTCAGTGGGAGCTCGTGCGACTTTCGATCCGACGCACCCGAGTTCGAATCCCGCTGGCCCCGCACCACTGACATTCTTAAGTTATGTGCGGATTTAACACTCGCTCTAAAAACGGTGAAGGAAAACATCGTGAGGAAACCGGCATGTCCAAGAATTTTTCACAAAAAGTCAAGGACATGTGACATATACCAACCCGCATTGGGCCAGTGTGGTGGATTATGGCCCATTCTCTCCCTATGAGAGAAGGCCCGTGTCCCAGCAGTGGGAACGTGATGGGCTGATGATGATGATGATGATGATGATGATTACTTCTTTGAATAGCAATACTGATTCTCTGGCCGAGGTATGCACCAGCCCTTTGGTCTTTTGCTCTTATATCAGCCGCTTTGGTAATTCTTTGTAAATTTGACAAGCGGTTGGACCCCACAGACATAATGTTTCTACCCCTAACAGGAGAAATATGTATCCGTCGCCGAGAGACACATATTATATACTATTTGGAATATATGAAGCATGATGACTAGAGAAGAAAAGCCAAAGATTGGACTCAATGGCGTGATATGGAATATGCCTATGTACAGCAGTAGACTGATATACGCTGATGATGATGAAAAGGTAACTATTATTTTTCACTTCACAACTACTTTAAATCACACTAATATTAAGGTAGGATAACTAAAAAAAATAGGATTGTTTTTTTGTACTTGATTTCCACACAAAGATTTTAAATTAACATAGAACCATCATAGATATCAAAAATGACTCACAAACTAAACTCTGACACACTAATTAGACGAAATGCAATCACGACCTAATCGAACTCGGATAATACTCTACTCTGGCATTACTTTAAGAAGACATAATGACTTAAATGAGACACTATGTTATTTAGAATATCTCTACTCCGACAGTAGGTTAATCCGACGGTTCCCCAGTATGAAGAACGGGGGTGAAGCATACTTCTCCAGAAGTCTCGCTCATCGCCCCTTCATTTCATTTCACATACCTCTCCTGCTCCACTCGCCACCCCTTCACTCCACTCGACTTCGTAGACTAGCTTCATTCACGACTTCCTACGCGAGTTTTTTTCTATGAAATGACCTTCTAGTTTGCTATTTGATGGCATGTTAAAGTCAATTAATAATAATAATATAGAGATAAAAAATAGTAAAATTAACATAATCAAATAATATAAATCCAATCAAATAATATTAATTCATTTTAAAAAGTCAATAAAAATATCAAGCGAACATAAAAATAAAAAATAATGTATTGTAAAGATTACACTAATTTAACAGGATTTTAGCTTTCTACAGAACAATCCAAATGGGAGCTCTTTCATTGATGAGTTTGATGACGGTATTTTGTTATCTACTGTTACTCTAGGTGTATAATATAATAAAGTGGGAAACGGCAATTTCTCGATGGATTAGAATGCATTCTAAATAGCATAGTGTCTGAGTTAAGTCATGTCGGCCTAAACTGCTATCGGAGTTTCTACTCCGATATATTACCTGAGTTAAATTAGGTAGTCATTGCATTTTGTAATAACAATATGTCGAAGTACAATTTTCGACCGATTAAAAATAATAATACAATCTGCACATTATAACCATTCGCGCATGAAGGATCGGGCTTTAAACTCCGGCGCGTCCCACTCGCTCTACCGCCTTACTACCTACGCTCTACGGCTATACTAACTATTACTTACGAATTAGGTATCGGATTTTAAATATCGCCGTCTTTATAGATAGCAGCATGACCATGTTTAAATCTCCTGGCTACTATTATGTCATTGACAGATCGAACTTCGCTCTTGCATCTCCTGGCCTTCCTATTGCAGCAGACCCATCTGGTAGAGGTGCTGCCATCTGCCAGGGTCTTCGTATCATGAGCTGAGTATCGGTACTTGTCCAGAATGAGAATTCGATTGCCTTTCTTGCCAATTCTTAGTATTGCTTTTCCTGCAAATATTTAAGTTTGAGAATGCGGTCTGTAATGTTTTGGAATTGTTTAGTAGAAATATTATTAAAAAGTATAATATTAAGTAAATAAAATAATAATTGATAATATGAATGTTAAAAAGGATAGGGTTTGTCTCACTTTGGCCTTTGCCCTGCAGTGGGACAAACCAGGCTAATAATAAATAAATAAATTTTATATTATTTGCAAAGACATTTTATAAAGGTGATGGTTGAAAAAAATAATTTAGAAGCAAAGGTAATACAAGTAGGCATAATAGCAAGAAGGTAGGACCCGTATAAAAGTTTAAAAATAGAAACAAACATATAAATTAAACATAACAAAATGGTTTATTTTCTTAAATATAAAAATATAAATCTTACAATGCAATAGAATCAGGCGTGACATTGCGGAAATTCATCTCAAAACTGAAACGCAATGGATTACACTACATATTTTCATTGCGTTTCAGTTTATAAATCTTGCAGATTACTTAGATTACATTCAAATTTTTTTTATGGAACTGATGAGACGCTCAAGCCATTCGCCTGATGGTAAGCGTCACGCCTTCACGCTCAAAGCACGGCGTAGCACTGCATTGCGCTCATCACCCCGAGACATCAGATATTAAGTCTTATATGCCCAGTAATTAATAAAATAATAAGAATAAAACTGAATTTGAGAGGTAGGTATATCTTGTCATAGAATCAATCAGTTCAACAATGGAAAACAAAAAAATCCTCCAACTGTCTGACCGCTCACATACAATTAAAAAGTCCTAATAAGGTCACTTTTAGTATGTCGTACGTGAAGATTACGAACTCGCATAGGTATACATATTCCATTAAACTAATTATATCATAACAATTATTTCTTCTAGAACTTAAAAAAAAAACTATGAATGCCTGAAAATTAACTAAAATGAACAAGGTAGGTACACCCAAATTGTAATTTGTTTTCATATATATTTGTAGTTTTTAAAGTTTGTGTAAATATGTAAATTGTATCTTATTCATAGAGCTGATTTTTACATCTTCAGCTAGATAAGCCGATAATAAAACGTCAAATGAAAATAATAAAAAAATCTTCTTTTTTTCACAAGTTGTTGTTGAACGCTGCTTAAGTGCATCTAGCAGTTCGGTGTGAACTAAGTGATCTAGCATGGCTTATGATAGATCACAATCTTACCACTTGTTTGTAGATTGAATAATCAGCCCTTACTAAAACTTTCAGCACCTGTCAGGGTATGTACCTCCAATTTTTGTCTCCTAAGAACCTGGGCACATGGTCATGTTTATGTCTGACGTTAATGATTCGGTCTCCTACAGAGAATACCATAGCCTTGCAGCCTTTGCTGTGAGACGTGCACCGCCATATTGTTTTGCCACTGGCTTGTAAGCCGAGGCGCCTGGTGTAACGGTAGCCGCTCATTGATATCACGCGGCGACCCCTGCCTGATAACACGAAGTGATATGGAGGTATGACTGAAACAATTTAATTAATGATTTGGTGATATATATTTATAAATGCCTGTAAGAAATATGCACTTCGCGATAAGTCCCAATGTCCTACCACTATTATATGTAACTATAAACATTATTTTCCTATTTTGGTATTCAATAAAGTATTATTGTATTAAATATTAATAATAATTTACGGGTGACACTCGTTTAAGTTGAAGTAGTCCAATTATAGTTTCATCCACACGACTGCGGAACCCTCGCGAACGCGTCGCACCTCGCACTAAACTATAGTTGGATTACTCCAACTTAAACGTGAGTGTCAACCATAAATTATCAATAATCACAGGTCACGCCAACAACGCTCCTACAAGTAGGGCGTTGTCACTTTTGAATCGTTTTGCTCACGAGTTCCAACAAGTCGACATTTTCAATGACAGTATAACGACTATTGTTACGGATTTGTTTCTCAATAATTACCTAATATAGTTAGCATTTTGGTGTTAGACTGTAAGCTTACTATTATAAACTTAATAAATAAATAAATAATTAATAATGTGTCCAAACCATCTTAATTTTAATATTATTGTATAGTATTGTTGTATTGTATTTCTCGTGTGGCTAACCCTGGTGTTGGAGTTATAGCTAATTTGTTTTACGGGAATCAAGTCAAAAGTTTTTATATCAAAATCTAAATGTAAAGTAATATACCTAATATCATAAATATTAATAATGAGTATGAATTTATTTTCTGTCGAAATTAATTTATGATAATCAATCAAAAGTTCTTTATTTAATTTTGTCGTCACAGACGCACTTATGAACGTCAATTATTACAATGACTCTACCACCGTATCGGAAAAAGAACCACCACTCAGAAGATACGGCAAGAAACTGAGGGGCATATTTTTTAGAACTTTTGTTACAATATTTTATGTTTGTTTTTGACAATATTATTTTTCTTATGTGCCAGTTGGCTACTTGGCAGAAGCGGAATGTTCCATGCATCTTTGTCTTCTATGTAATTACTAACTGCATAGCATGCTTTTTTCATTAGAATATTTTTCACACTCAATTTGAATCTACTTTTTGTGTAATATTTTTTCAGTCCTATGATTATTCTGTAAAAAGGTGATATTTTTAAAATGCAAATAAAAACAAAGTTAGTACGAGACCCTCAAAAGCGTTTAATATTTTTTTTACAAACAAAAATGAAACATTAATAATAGAGATCTTATAAATCATACAAACTCCAATTATTAAAGTACGAATAAAATTAAATGTGATTTCGATCACAACTCACGACTTCAATCAGTTCAACCATAAAAAACAAGAAAAAGAACCTGCAATAATCTGAGAAACCGAACACTTATAATTAAAAAAGGAAAAGTTGTTGTTTCAACACATTTTTAAAGATTTCAAACGCAATGATATAATGTGCCTGTTCCAAAATAATTTAATCTATATAATAAAAGAACAGGGATTTTTTCTACAATCATCGCACAGCCAAAACCGCTTAACATAGAAATCTGAAATTTGGACCACGTATTCTACAAGTAATGAAAGCGTCATTTAAGAACGGATTTTTCGAAATTTGACCTTTAAGTGGGTCAAATGGGGTCATAAAGGATGTATGGGGAAAAAAAATTCTTTTGTCGCACGGTCACGAAACTTTGGCAGTATACTATGCAAAAGAAATAAAAGAACACGTGTATCACAGTTTTTTGAAAAACAACCCTTAAGGGGGGTTTAGTGTGGTTTTTTAGATTGGAATGCGGAAACTATAATGTATGCTACAGTGATTATTTCTTGACCAGTAGTTATCAAATTTTGTGTGAGCATTAAGCATGTAAATACTAAGAACTTGTTTTCGGCATTTTGCGAAATTCATCCCCTAAGGTCATTTATTGGGGTCGCAAAGTTTCCATGGTGTAAGTTTTTTTAGTAAAGTTATGAAACTTAGTAAATTGACTAAACATAAGCACATAAAAATATCATTTCAGTAACTTTCCAAAAATCAACCCCTAAGGTAATTAAATAGGGCCGCAAAGTTTGTATGGAGTAGGATTTTTTATTAATGCGACACTGTAGCTACAGTAAAGAAACAGGGCAAATAAATTAATTTTGATCAAGTTTAAAAATAAGTTTTCAGCATTTTTCAAAAATCAACCCCTAACAGGGTTAAACGAGGTGGTAAAGTTTACATAAAAAACCTTTGTTTATAGCGATAAAACTTGGTACATACCTGACAAACCATTATTAGAATGTGATTTACCATTTTTGAAAATCATCCCTTAAAAGGGTTAAACAGGGTGGAAAGTGAAGATTATGATTTTTAAGCTACAACGATGAAATGTAGTGTACGTGGTAAGCTAATGAAATTATAGATGTGTATTACACCATTTTTTGAAAATCATCCCCTAACAAGCCTAAGCGGGGTGGTAAAATTTGTATAGAAAATATTTGTTTGTGAAGTTTCGTGGCTATGATAAAACTTGGTAAAAGAAGATAATTAAAACATAATTTATAATTTTTGAAAATCATCCCTTAACAGGGTTAAACAGGGTGGAAAGTGAAGATTATTATTTTTAAGCTACAGCGATGAAATGTGGTATATGTGCTCAGCCAGTGAAATTATAGATTTCACATTTTTTTAAATCATCTCCCAACAAGCGGGGTGGTAAAGTTTGTATAGAAAATCTTTTTTATTTATGAAGTTTGTGGTTATGATGAAACTTGGTACACAAACTAAGAAAAAGGAGATAGTTAAAACGTGATTCAATTTTTTTTTAAATCTACCCATAACCAGGTTTAATAAGGGTGAAATGAAGTTACATTTTTTGAAGCTACGACGATGAAATTCGGATCATACACTCAGACAGATAAACTTTAAGCACCTGTTTCACCATTTTGCTGGAATCATCCCTAAACCGGTTCAAACGGGGTGGTTAAGTGTATATAAAGAATCTTTGTTCATGAAGTTATGGCAATTAAATTTGGTACACATAGTAAACAAAAGAAATAAATTGAAACGTAATTCAGCATTTTTTGAAATTCACCCTCTAACAAGGTTAAACAGGGTGGAAAGTATCAAATATATTTCAATGCTACGATGTTGAAATTTGTTACAAATATTCATCCAATAAAATTCTAAACACGTATTCCACCATGTTTTGAAATCATCCCTATAACAGGGTTATACAGGTTGGTAAAGTTTGTATGGAGAATTTTTGTTTATGAAGTTGTAGCAACGAAGTTTCGTATACAGACCAAACAAAAGTAATAAATTAAAATGAAACTCACTATATTAATGAACTTCTAAAAACGTTAAACAAGGTGGAATTTAACATTTTTTCTAAACCTACGACGAAGAAATTTGGTACAAATGCTAATCGAAGACACTATACGCACATGTTTTACCACTATTTAAACATCTTAAAAGGTCTAAACGGGATGGCAAATATTTTAGTGCAAAACCTTTGTTTAAAAGGTGAAAGCAAAACTTGGTATATAGACTAGGCAAAAGAAATGAATTCTAACGTAATGCAATTTTTTACAATTTCTTTATTCGTACAAGACTTTAATAGACTTTTTAAAATGCAACATTTTTTGTTTACTCTTTATAGATCTATGTTTGGCTACTATCTCGCCTGATGTGAAGCGATGATGTGGTCTAAGATGGAGCACATAGATCTAGAAAGAGGCGGCAAGTTGAGCGGCTGCTCAGACCCGTCTCTCCGATGGTTCACCGAACATCATCCCGAAACACGACTAGGTCGCTTGACGGCATGGCTTTGTTCGGTGGGTGGTATTACAACCACGGCCAGAGTCTACCACTCCAAAGCGCGTAAGCGGGTTTTATCACGATGTTTTCCTTCACCGTTTTAGAGCGAGCGTGCAAAATCTGCACTTAACGATAAGTCATTGGTGCAGGGCCGAGTCGGGATTCGAACCCAGGTGCGTCGGATCGAAAGGCGCACGAGTTCCCGCTAAGCCACACTCGCTCTAAAACGGTGAAGGAAAACATCGTTCAGAAAAGTAAGAAATACTCAAAGTGTTGACTACATCAAAGATTTTCAAATATTCAGCAACTTTTGTCGTTGACCGTACGTGTCGCAAATCGGGAAATGAGGATATCTGGGATTTCGCGAAATTCCTAGGGATGGTATAATCATGTATAGGAAGGACCACTTCTCCGCGGTCCGACTAGCTTTTACCCCTAGAGTGTATATAAAAAGCGCGGAGCCAGAAGCTCGCGAGGAGTTCCTGAGCAAAACGAGTGCGCAAGGTCAGAATGAAGCGAGGGGGAGAGGTGGCGAGCGTAGCAAGCCGGCGACCTCCCGAGTGGAGTGATGGTCGAGTGCGCGAGTGGTGCGAAGGGATGACAAAGCGAGAGTTCTGGCGAGAGCCTATTTATTAAAACTGTACGTCGTATCCCTAGGGATTTCATGAAATCCCTGGTATCCTCATTTACTTGCGACACACAATATTTTTTCTGGAGCTACGACGATTGACTTTTGGCCAAAAAACTTACATATACTTAGCCAAAAAAAATATTGACACATGCATTATTACCATTGTTTTGAATACCATCCCCTGACAGGTTTAAACGGGTGGTAAAGTTTGTAAAGAAAATATATGTTTACTAGCTGACCCGGCAAACGTTGTTTTGCCATATGAATTATTTCTAGAGTATGAAAATATATTTTATTTATTGAAAGTGTGTGCGTATATTGACGTTCATAAGTGCGTCTGTGACGACAAAATTGAAATAAAGAACTTTTGAATTTGAATTTGAATTTGAAGAGGCATGGACCGCTGTGAACGATGACGTAATGTGAAAATAACAACACAACAAATACATTTTTTTTTTAAATTTATTGTATAACTTTTATTTTTAAATTATATATACAACGAATTCTGTAAATATTAGTCAACAGAATTAATCTATTATTGCAATGGGGTGGACAATATAAACTTGCTATTTTGCTGCTCCCAAGCGGAGAAGTTTGGCAAAACGGAACCCATTGATCAGCCATCGACCTAAGTTACAAAGTCCAGTTAAGTTAGGTTAAGTTAAGTTTTTTGTCAACTTTTTTTTTCACCAGAAAATATTTTTTTTTTTGGGGTGAGCCACCCTTAACTCTTAGGGGTATAAAAATTAGTTATAAACCTATTCTCAGAACTACTGAATATACATATACGTACGGTACGTTTGATACTTGGTCAAAGAAACTATAAACACATGATCCACAATTGAAATTAGGGCTAGAAAATTTGGTAATTATATAGGGACCAGAGTGGCACGATAACGGGTTAGGAAGGGGATGGTAATGGTACAGGAGGGGAACAATAACACGATAGAAGGTTTGCTAGGGAGGACGATTAGGATTGGAATAGGATCGGGAGCAGAGAGGGACGGTAACGGAATAAGAGTGGGACTGTAATAGGATGGGAGCGGGACGGTAACGGGATAGGAGTGGGATAGTATCAGGACCAGAGCAGGGCCCCAATTCACTATGTCAACTCGGTAATTTCTTTCTTCGAAATCACGTCGATTCCTTCATTAATAAACGACATCTCTATGACGAATTCATATATTCCTATATATGACGCGTCAATAGATAATACAAATTTCGCAGATATCGTTTATTAATTAAGGATACGACGTTTCCTCGGAGCAAGGAATATCCAAGTTGTCATAGTGAATTGGGGCCCAGTACGGTAACGGGATAGGAGCCGGACGATAACAGGATAAGAGTGGAAAGGACACGAAACAGAAGCGGTACGGTACGGTAACGAGATATGAATACGAGCGAAACGGGAACTGGAACGGGAATATGGTGGGACGGAAAATGGTCGGAAGCAGGATGAATACTTCACTACGCGTACGAAGTCGCGGGCATCAGCTAGTAACATTAATAAAATTAACTCGTGCTTATACATTACTACGTGTTCCGGTTAAAAGGGCAATGTAGCCAACAAAATTACTGGGAATCATGAGGAGCTATTGTCTAAAGGTGACCATCGCAATGCAATACCGCGCGGACGACTATGGATAACAATATTTTGGGTGGTGATGCAACTTATGGTACCATCAGGTGAACGACTGCTGGTCTCGTCACTCAATTTCATACAACAATTGTCAAACTGAAACTAAATTTTACAAAGTTCTAAATGTACGAACGAGCTAGATAAATATGTTCTAATTGGTTTCAAAAAAATATAATTACTTATTATTATAATTATGTCGCTCTTTCTCACGGGTTATACACCCGGTCCTTTGGAAGGCTTGCGCGGGGACATGAGTCCAACACGTAGAGGCCTTTTAGAGCATTTAGTTTAGATATGTAATGGGCAACACTTATCGGGGACTGTCTCTAAGTGCATAATTAGAAGATACAATCAAAGACAGCCCCCGATAAGTGCGAGGACTATTATTGAAGATATGAAAATTACTTATGATTGGACTATTGAGTTGAATTTTTGATGGATGAGAGCCGGTCTATGATATGAGACCTCGGCACCTGAAAGTTCCGCCTCATGAGAAAATATTTTGGCAGGTGGTGACTCGCCACCCACTAAACGGGCCCCCTTTAAGGGCCGCCGTTCATTGGCGACGAGAGGGGCAACGTTGGTGTGGGTGGCTAAAGAGTGTCGAGAGGTGTGCTGCTGTTTCACTTAAAAGCTACTACCGGCGTTATGCCCTTTAACACTTCCACCCTTGGAGCTTAGTTCTTAGCTTATTATTATTATTATTACTATTATTATTATTATTATTATTATTATTATTATAAGCCATTAATGTCCCACTGCAGGGCAAAGGCCTCTCTTCTGTCCTTCCAATCTTCGCGGTTTAGGGCTCTAACAGGCCAATCATTCCAGTTGGAATCAAGTTCGTCCCGCCATCTTTTTCTGGGCCTGCCGCGACCTCTTTTCTCTTCTTTTTTTTTAATTACTTACTTTTTATATTTAAAGTTAGTGTGTTATATTTAAATATTATTAAAAAAGGTAATGTCACACATAATAAACAATATCCTCTTCTCGCATGTTGTTGTTGAATGCTGCGTGTGCATCTCACTTGCATAGTTCGGAGTGAACTGATATAGCGTGGCTTATGCTAGGTTACAATCTAAACACTTGTTTGTAGATTGAAAAATCAGAGGCCTTACTCAAAATGTCAGGATTTCTTAATTTATCTTGTAAGAACCTGGGCGCATGGTCATGTCTATTTTTGATGTGAATGATTTCGTCTCCCACAGAGAATACCAAAGCCTTGCAGCCTTTGCTGTGAGCCGTGCACCGCCATAGTATTTTCCCGCTGGCTTGTACATCGAGGCGCCTGGTGTAACGGTAGCCGCACATTGATATCACGCGGCGACCCCTGCGCGATGTCACGAAGCGATATGGGGGTATGACTGAAACAATATTTTAAATAGAGAATAACTTAATAAAATATATTTTTTTGGGATATTTTTTATATTAATTCTGTATTGCACTATTACAAGTAATGTGCAAAAGAAGAACTTAATGCTAAAGCATTTTCTACCAGTTATTCAGTGACGGTAAAAGAAAGATACGAAGCGTTCATCAAAAAGTTAAAAAAACTTAAAGGGATACAAAATAAATATCGTGATTCAAATTATCGTAAAAAAAACATATATTGTTTATTTACAATACATATATAAATAAATATTTATTATTGAGAATAAAATAATATATACTTACCTAGAAAAAATAAATAGAAAAAATATAAGAAGGGGAATATCAATTTGACGGATAAAGCACACTATACTGGCACCGCAACTGCACAGCTGCGTCGCCTCGAGTTTAGGCTACGGCTAGCCGCCAGCGCGCTAACTACGCGTCGTCCGCGAGGTGTAAGCTCGCAGTCCGCGCGCCGGCCGTGAGGTGCAAGCTTGCTGTCACCACGAACTTTATTGTTATAATATGGCATTTGTGATTGACCCCGCCTAGGCCTTGCACGACGACGTTTCGCTGGCGACTCGGAGACGGCGCACAGTAAGAACGCGGTCGCCGCGCTGTAAGCACGCAGGCTGCGAGTCGAGTTGTATGGAAGCGGCAAGCGTGCTGACTGTCCGCCGTTGGCTTTTTCATATTGACATTATAAAATATATTATACGACGCACGATTTAAAGCTCTTATTAGAACGTGATAAGTTATTTGCTGGGTTCCAGCCGTGCCGTTACCGTGCCGGTATAGTGTGCCATGACCTTTACTCACTTTTTATATTGAACAGGATTGCAAAAAGTTATTAATTTTAATAAAATAATTATTAATAAATAAATATTTTTTTACTATTTTTTCTTTCATCCGTCCTTGGAATAAATATATAAAATAAAATAAATATGATTGATATTGATTTTATTTATTTAATTATAATAATTGTATTGATGATTACATGTATTGTACCAGACAGGTGTTACAAATGTTTTAAACGACATACATGTGCTCTGTTAGCGCGTTGCACAAGTTCTGAGTGGAGTTAATTACTTATGTCTAGTCATTATATATATTGTATAGCATATGTTGTTTTACATAATAAAATTATCATGTTATTAGTTCTCATCACTTTAATTAGTGTATCATTCAATTCACATTATATATAACTTTAAATAGTTTTTTTAAGTATTATGTAGTTACCTACTAAAATATAATATATATTTTTTATTTAATGTCACAAAAAATACAATTAACAATAATTTGATATCTTCAATGAATAAAATGACGTTTAAAACTTTATTTCTGTTTTATATTCACTGGAATGTACGACTTAAAATTTTGGTATGTTTATTTTTTAGTATTACACATACCTAGATGTTATATTTAAATTTACATCAAGTATAACAATATAATATATTTAAACAATTAATAATACTGTTTTGATCTTGACTTTTCATCCTGTTAATTAATGGATCACCAGCGACAATTAATAGTCTCCTGACGCTTAGGCTGCTTCCTCATTGGGACGACACGGCAGGGAGTCGACAGAACTGCGACATGTACGTCGTTTCTGTGTCGTGTCGGCCCAATGACGAAGCCGCTTATGGCTTGGCATTTCACTCATCACAATTCATCAATATTCATTAGGACGATTCAGCCTGTCAATTCTTTCTTCAGCATATAAGTCAACAATTCAGCTGGTGAATTTACTCATTGGTTTATGCATCTCGATTTTAGCATGGCGATTCACTTGTCAGTATATTTATCTCAACTTCACTTTGGCGATTCACTCATCAGTATATTTATCTCAAATTCTACTTGGCGTTTCACTCATCAGTATATTTATCTCTAATTCTGCTTGGCGATTCACTCATCGGTATATTTACCCCGACTTAAGCTTCGTCTTTCACTCATCGCATACGTATCTTGATTTTAGCTTGTCAATTCACTCATTAGTATATTTATCTCAATTTTGTTGTACACCGCCGTCTACTTCTTCTTCCGATACTGTCCATCCAAAGGTTGTCTGGAAGAGATCGCTTCAAGCGATAAGACCACCCATTGTACTACCATAGTTAAGGACTGTGTTATTGTCTATTTCTTTAATTTAAGTATACAATAAAGAGTTTTTCTATTCTATTCTATCTTTACAATATTTGGGCGGATGGTCATGTCTTTCTTTCATTCTGACAATTTGGTTGTCAAACAAAAAAACAACGGCTTTGCATCCACTGCTATGGGATGTGCAACTCCATTTGGTCTTGTGACCCCAAACACTTTTTGTCGTCTTAGTGAATCTATAACCTTTCATAGATATAACGCGGTGTCCTTCTTTGGAAACGACGAAATGATAAGGTGGTATATCTAGAATAAATAATAACGCAATAAGAACAATTAAACCAATAGGCCCATAGGCGTTATAATTAATAACTAGCAGTGCCCCGCAGTTTTACTAGCGATTTCCCACGATAAAAAGTAGCCTTTGTGTTAATCTAATTTATTATAATAATTTAAACTATTATGTTGTGTTAATAAGCTATTTTCTTTCTAAAATTCACTCAAATCCGTTAAGCCGTTACAGCGTGAAGAAGTAACAAACAAACTAATATACTAACACACTAACACACTAACATACAAACTTTTGCATTTATAGTAATATATTATATTTTAATAATTCATTATGCAGTTTTAATCGTGACTTTTTACCCGTTGATTAATGAATCACCAGCATTGACTGATAGTCTCCCGATGCTGACATAGGCCGCTTTCTCATTGAGATGACACGACAGGGATTCAACAGCGCAGCAGTGCCACATGTACATCGTTCGTCGGCCCATTGAGTAAGCCACCTAACGCTTGGCATTTCACTCATCAGAATTCATCAATATTCATCACGACGATTCAGCTTATCAATTCATTCCTCAGTAAATTTAAGTCAACAATTCAGCTTGTGAATTTAATCATTAATATATTTATCTCGACATCTGCTTGGCGATTCACTCATCAGTATATGTATCTCGATTTCAGCTTGCCAATTCATTCATTAGTATATTTATCTTTAAAGTATCTAGGGGGATGGTCATGAGTCTCTTTCATACTGACAATTTGGTTGTCAATCAAAAAAAGGACAGCTTTGCATCCACTGCTATGGGATGTGCACCTCCATTTGCTCTTGTGACCCCACACACTTTTCGTCTTCATAGTGTATCTATAACCCTTAATAGATATAGCTCGGTGTCCTTGTTTGGAAACGACGAAGTGATACGGTGGTGTAACTAGAATAAATAACAAAGAAATAAGAACAAATTCAAACCAATAAAGCCAATAGGCGTTATTATCAATAATATTATTAATCGCACCCAAAAGTGTTAGGCCGAGTCCTTTGAGCTTTGAGAAAACATAAGGACTCAAGAACTCTTAGAAAAATATGTTTTTTTCACACCCAATGCTAACATAATTATAAATCCTGGCTCTAACTAGGGTAACCTGTATTTAGGGAACCAGGAACTACGAGGACCATCTCATAAACGGACACGGACCAAATATTGTTTTTTTTTAAGTGCACAAACATTTGTCCCTTACCTGGGCCCTAATTTACTATGACAATTTAGATTCCTTGCTTCGAAATCACATCGATTCCTTAAATTAATTAAGGACATTTAAACGACACAATATTTGCGAAATTTCACGTTGTGAAATGGCGCGTCATAGGGAATACAAATTTCGCAGATGTAAGTAATCAACGTCAAATAAAGGAATCGACGTGATTTCGAAGCAAGGAATCGCTCTGTGGTCATAGTGAATTGAGGCCCTGAAATCAAACCCGCAGCCTACGTGGTACGAGATATTATGAGCTGACCTGCTCAACAATTACACCACAGAAGCTGTAATAGTAATACAATGATTTAGTTAAGATTTTCTCAGTTTTATTAGATATTTAATTGACTATTTCTTAAATTTTAATTCATTGAATCAAACCTGGTTCCAAGTTTAATAAAAATATATTTATTTAAAATAAAATATGACCACATATAAAAAAATGGGTTGCAATTAAAAAAAGTGGTTTGTATTAATGAAGTTTGTATAATTTCTTATTAGTGAATCCGAAAATCATGTATTACGTAAGTTACGTAACATTAAGCTATTCTTAATTGTCCAGTCTCTTATATTTACAACTAGCAACCGCCCGCGACTTCGTTTGATTTGACAAAATATAACTTATATTACTCAGGAATAGTGTAGCTTTCTATCAGTGAAATAATTTTCGAAATCGGTTCTGTAGTTTCAGAGACACATACATACATACTTACAACTGCACTTCTTTACAATATTAGTATAGATAAAGCCTGACATCCTGAACTGAGTGATGAAACGAGCAAATCGATCGCCTGATGGTAAGCGCCACGGTTGTCCATAACAATTGCAGTGCCACCCATAACTTTTAATACCATAAAAAGCTCTGCGTAGCACTATATTGCGCTCATCACCCCGAGACATCATATATAAAGTCTCATAAGCCCAGTCATTTCGCTGGCTACAATATCATTCAAACCGGAACACAGTAATGCTTGCGCACTACTGCTTGGCGGCAGAATAACTGGCAAAGCGGTGGTACCCAGAGATCTACCACGAGTCAATTAAGTTTCAATGATTATGCTCCCCTCTAATGGAAATGACCACTTCATTGGCATCAGTGTATAAAGATGCCTTACATCCGTAGTTATGTCTCGTACACCGCCATCTTTTCTTCACATTGAAGTTCAAATGTAAGGAAAATTTATACATTCCTATAAGCAAGAGTCGAGTTCCTCTCCTCGTCCACACTACCTTGTATGGCACAGCTGAAAAGAGACAGTATTAAAGGTACTCGAATTGAATTTTAAAATACTAGCAACCGTCCGCGACTTCGTTTGTGTTGCCATAATAAAATATAGCTTATGTTACTCAGGGATAGAGAAGCTCTGTATCAGTGAAACAATTTTTAAAACTGAAACATTAGTTACAATGATTATCTTCTACAAACATACTAACAGTTTTACTTCTTTATAATATTATTAGTTATTACTACCTATATATTGGGTCTTATGTACTACCTATTAGCTAATAGGTACTCTTTAAAAGAAATAAAAATTTTGCAGGATGTGCGTAATCAATTTCATAAATTAGGACTCAATAAAATAAAAAAGCGAGTATCCAGGTAACTTACCTACGAAGGTATAAGCCTGAACATCCAATAGACTTCAACACTCTTCGCTAAATCTCTAGGTCTAACACCATATCATGTACACAATACCTTCAAATGGCTGTAGCGCAACAACATTTATGACCTCATGCTATATTTCGACACATACTAGTCTCCAAAGCTAAATTAGGAGGTAAAGTACTATAGACAGTATTTCACACCTGGACAGCTTTTGAACTATTTATTATCAAGTTCAGATCCGTTTGTGTATAGAATACCTCTACCGTTACCATCTTTGGAATAAGTTGGCCAAGTACCAGATTGAAGCAGTAGATCGATATGTAAAAAAAATTCTATCATCTATTTGTCATCTAGATCTAATTCAACACTTATTGGTGTTAAATAACCTGGTTGCCACGAAGTTAAATGGTCTTGTCTTGACCATCGCCGTAATATATACAAAAATCGCATGTACATAAATCTTAGATACATTTCGGTGAATATGCACATCATTAATAATTATTATTTGCGCTTAATTATGTTTACTGCTTTATATTAAAAGAATTGCTGTGCTATAATATTTCCTTGTGTTAATTCTGTAGATGAAGAAAAAAACATAATTATTTTCCTTTGGCACTGTCCGTTTTATGTGACGTATATTCTAAAGTAAACACACATTGTTTTAAGATAGCTACATATAATTTATGTAATGTACATATAACTTTAATAAATTATATTACATAATTTAATTAGTGATATCTAATTCTTTATTAAAACTTGAATTAAAAGAAATCATTATTCTAACCCAAACTCTCTTCTAACATTATTCTAACCCAAAACCAAAACTTTAAAAACATACTTTATATCAATGTGTGCCAATTTAAGGGTTTACATGTCAAGAGCGATAACAAAATTGAAAGCCCCAAAACGTGGGGTACTTACGCTTAATAGATCCGTGTTTGGCCACTATCTCGCCTGATGTGAAGCGATGATGTGACCTAAGATGAAGCATATAGATCTAGAGAGAGACGGCAGTTGAGCGGCTGCTCAGACCCGTCCTCCCCGATGGTTCACCGAACATCATCCCGAAACACGACTAGGTCGTTTGACGGCATGGCTTTGTTCGGTGGGTGGTATTACAACCACGGCCAGAGCCTACCACTCCAAAGCGCGTAAGCGGGTTTCATCACGATGTTTTCCGTCACCGTTTTAGAGCGAGCGTGCAAAATCTGCACTTAACTATAAGTCATTGGTGCAGGGCCGAGTCGGGATTCGAACCCAGGTGCGTCGGATCGAAAAGCGCACGAGACCCCGCTGAGCCACACTCGCTCTAAACCCTTTTTTGTGCACATTTGATGCAAGCGACGTGGTCTTATAGCTAGTCAAAAAGATTCTACTTTTCTAACATTTTTCTAACCCAAAACGAAAACCATACATTGAATCAATGTGTGCTAATTTAAGGGTTAACATGTCAAGGACGATAACAAAATTGAAAGCCCCAAAATGTAAGGTGCTTAACACTTAATCACAAAACATTGGATGCAGGCAATTTGGTGTAAAGGCACCCACTCGCCGAGCCATGCTGAATGCTCAGCAACCATGCATTCTGGTGCACAAAACGGGGCGTGGGCGGTGTGATTGTCAGCGAGCCTGCATAAGTCGACCTTACCAACGTGCCCAACATGCTTGAAGTTCGTGAAAACTTCTCGAAAGACTGTTTACTTCAGAGGCTCGCCGAGCGTGTACGTGGATTTTACGTGGCAAAACTAGTATAGAAATTTATAAAACAAAGTCCACTAGTTCCCAATCATGGATTTTTAAATTTGCAGCTTATATTTTCTTTTCTGCTCTCTCCCTCTTTTCTCTTAGCTTCCGCCTGTGATGCTGTTATGTATTGCTTTCTTGCTTTCCTTTCGGCCTTCATGCGTTCTGGCTCGGCGAGCGTGTGATTGTACATGTGTGGCAAAACTAGTATAGAAATTCATAAGGTAGGGTCCACTAGTTCCCAAACATGGATTTTTTAATTTGCAGCTTACATTTTCTTTTCTGCTCTCTCCCTCTTTTCTCTTAGCTTCCGCCTGTGATGCTGTTATTGTATTGCTTTCTTGCTTTCCTTTTGGCTCTCATGCGCTCTAAGTTTTTGATGCGTTGTTGTTCAAAGACTTCAGGGCGTTCTCGTTTCAACCTTTCTCGGTATCTTCGCATTGCTTCGCTGTCAGTTAGCGGCCTGCGTTTGAGTATGAATACTGAAAACGGATAGTTTTTTATTATCTGATTTCACTCATACACACAAAATCTATAAACATCATATTAATAACTAGCGGATATTCGGCGTGTGCTACTACGCTAACGAACGTGCCTTATGCATTATTTTAGTGGTATAAAACCATCTTCGTATTATTGCCTTTCTAATGAAACCGGCATCGGTTGGATGGTTTCAAAGTTTATAACGGACATGGGTAGAAACAATTTTTGTGTTTTATATACCTATACAAAATTGCATTACACTTAACAAAAAGGCATTAAAATAACTAAAGACATTTTGTACGTAAATATGTTGATAATAGGTTTTGCAATGACAAGGCGTTTATAAATAAATAAACACTAAATATAAATAACGCACAAAAATCAACAGATCTATTTTTTGTATCTAGGAAACTAGGAACTGCAAGGAGCATGGTCCCACCACCCAGACACGAAACAAACGCTTGCGCTTTATGCCTGTGCACAAAAAAGTGTCCTGTAGCGGCAATCGAACCCACATCCTCCGTGGTGTAGGTATGAGATTTGAACTGAACTGCCCAAACACCACGAGGCTGTCTAAACCTAATGTAAATGTTTAATAGTCAATAATCAACAAAAAATATCACATCAAATTAAAAGTCTAACAAGTAAACATTTTATAAAAAAAACTGACTTCAATGTATCTTCGAAGTCCAAGGGTAACCAAGGTCCAACCAAATTTATATGGGACCACTTCGTAGCTATACTGAACCCAACGCAAAGATAATTTTCTATATCGGTTCATAAATGATAGACGTCTGAGGTAACAAACATAAAAAAATACAATCGAATTGAGAACCTCCTCCTTTTTTACAGTCGGTTAAAAACTATTAATTAAAAATGCACATTTGAACGTGTAAATTCATAAAAAACGTTAATAAATCTGACTTAAATTAACATGACTTTTAAATAAAGGTAAGCATGTCTACCCATTTCTTTTCACACTCAAATTGAAGTCCGGGTCCAGAAAAGAAATGCGAAAACTGACTAAGAAATCTATCATCCCATTTGGCATCATATAGTGTCTTTGTTCTCATATAAGTTTAACTTGTTGTCTCAGTAAACTGTTTTTCTCTTTTCTTTATTTTGATAGTTCTAAGATTTTGTGGTCTTATAAATGTTTTTTCTTTCTTCCTTTTTTTTCATCATGGCTGTCAATTGTATGACTATGGCCCTCACTGCTGCAATATACTATTCTATTTTCGATAGTGGAAACTCTCATTTTGCATCGTGCGGATACATTTTTGGAGCACACCCAACTGACTTTGTCGGATTGACTCCTTCTTGAGTCACGTTTGCAATAAAACTTGTGTCCTTGGTAAATCATGTTCGCGTTGCCTCTATATGACTTTATAAATACTGCATGCTCTGAAATAAAATTAAAATGAATATAAAAGGCAAGTAGATGGTAATAAGCCCTAAGTTCCAACCAACATCTGTAAGTTAAATTTGAATATAAATAAAGGAGACTGGGCGAAAGTGGTCTATTATCCAAGCGAAAACAGTTTTTATGTCAATTCGGATATGGTTGTGATATTTGTTTTGGGGGTACCGCAATATTTATCCCTGATGCCTAATTAATTAGTTACTAACAAAACATAAGTACAAAAGTTTTATTTACTTTATAATACAGTGGAATGGAATTATTAACATTTTATCTAGTAAAATAAATATTAAAAGTAACTTCTTACAAGGCTATTTAAATTACTATTATATAATAATGCTTACGTATTTTAGACCTCTTTTAAATAAAACCGCTTTGGCTAACTTCATCATTCATACTAAAATCCAGTAACGTATGCGCACTACTATGTGGCGGCAGAATGTCTGACATTGCGGTGGTAATTAGAGAAACTCTCACAGAAGATTAACACTATCAAGGATTAATATTCTTATAGCAAAGAAAACTATTACTTACTTATAGGTATCTTTCAGATTAAGCATCTATCCAAGATTGCACAATAACTATAACTAAGTACGTAATATGGAAGCACGTTTGGTATATCATATTTAAGTATATGCTCTATAACTCTATAGAATTATAAGACTGCTCTTCTCAGTTGTAAGAGCAGAAGAAAAAATAAATCTTCCTACTTTTTTAGGGTTCCGTACCCAAAGGGTAAAACGGGACCCTATTACTAAGACTACGCTGTCCGTCCGCCTGTTGACTGTCCGTCTGTCACCAGGCTGTATCTCATGAACCGCGATAGTCATACAGTTGAAATTTTCACAAATGATGTATTTATGTTGCCGCTATAACAAAAAATACTAAAAAACAGAATAAAAAAATATTGAAGTGGGGCCCATACAACAGAATGTTTTTTTGCCGTTTTTATAGATAATGGTACAGAACCATTCGTGCGCGAGTCCGACTCGCACTTGGCTGGTTTTTTCTGTCTCGTATGGGCCAAACTTGGTGTCAGAGTTATATCGCCCTAAAAGAGTCCGACATGGCCTAACGACTGTTGTCAAAGCCAAAAACCTGCTTAACTTTCCCTCAGAAACACGGTAGCTCAGATGTAAATGCTACACAAACGATCACCCATCCAAGTGCTGACCGCAGCGAACATTTGTGTAGACTCCTCGAAATTCTAGGCAAGTCACGCTTTGAGCGCTCGTTACCCCAAATCGGTGTACTAATCACGTCTCTTGAGAAACTGTCTCTTCATTATCATCGATCAGGTTATTGGGTTCTTCTTTCAACAGCTTCATTTCAAACTTAGGCAGGTAGTCTATTGGTGGATGTGTGTGTTCATTATAAGTATTCACAATCATATCATTTTCAGTATATATCCGTGCTCTACACTTCCTCGTCATTCTCTTTGAACAGCCCCATCTGAGTTTTGTTGCGAACTTTCTTCTATTGTCCTTTACAAGTATGAACTTGTGCCCGCTGTAGTATATCATTCTATTCCCATGACGAGTGACTAAGAATTTAGGTGTATCTGCAATTTATTTTTATCAATAACAACTGGGAAATTAGGTAAAAGAATAATAGAGGTCATGGTTATAATTATATATTCTAAGAAATTAAATAAACAATGTTATTTATTTTTGTTTATACTTCGCGCAATATTTTTATCAAAACGATTGCTAGGCATATATTTATTGTAGTTCCTAAATCAAGGAACACGGTTTTGCAAAATGATTCAATAAAAAAGTTACTTGTGACAGAACTACACTGAGTCTAGTGTCATCAGCACCAGTGGGGCAGGGCTATTGGTTAATATGTTTTTTTAATTCTGTATCACTGCATAGTAACTTATCTACTAACAAGGAGAAGCGAAGAAGAAGAGAAGAAGTCTAAATCGAGCATATTATTTATATTATTTTTACATTTTTTGTTTTTTTTTTTTATCTTTTTTAATTAGGAAGGGGTTTTGTCACATAGTGACCATGTCACCCCCGTACAGAAAAAATAACTTGAAATTATTACAAAAATGGGTAGTTGTGCACAACAACCAAGCATCGAGCGGTTAGGGACCGTTGGATACATTGTTCCTACCCACATATATAACAACCCACGATTGAAACACAGACGCTGTATGTAGGCATGCTTGTTGTGACATGTATCGTCATAGCTTCTATAAGGAAGTCTCTACATATATTTCAATTTTTTACATTTTATATGAAAAAAATGTTGCATTGGGTATGAATATTTGTTTTAAGTTTTGCCCGACATGCTGCTGTCTTTGGTAATTTGTTTACTGAAGTAAGTATATAAAAGAGAAGTATATAAACAAGTAGTGAGAAAGGGATTTTGGAAAATTATATCACGTTTATAATCAAAGTTTTATTAAACAAAAAGCTTAACCTGAGAATCGAGATCAAAAATAAATTAATAGTACAAAAAAAAATACGTTGAAAAACAATAATTATTGTTCAATAGATTGGAGCTACTTATAAATTAAGCCGTACACGCACTTATTTACTATTATGACACGATAAACAAATGTCAAAACATATACCTACATAACTTCTTTCTCGTGTGGGTGTGTGGTGTTGGCGTTTATACGATAAACGCTTAGGTGCTTCATCATCACTATCACTACATAGTATAAAACAAAGTCGCTTTCTCTGTCCCTATATCCCTATGTATGCTTTAATCTTTAAAACTACGCAACGCATTTTGATGCGGTTTTTTTTAATAGATAGAGATTTTTTTAATGATTGAAGAGGAAGGTTTATATGTATAATTACCGTGCGAAGCCGGGGCGGGTCGCTAGTTCTGACTAAAATACAGTAACCTTTGCAAACTAGTATGTGGCTGCAGATGTTAAGTATGTAATTAGTGACGAGATGAGCAGGTCGTTCACGTGATGGTAAGCGCCACGCCTGCCCATAATATTTGCAAGACCACCCACTTTGTTATGCAATTCTTGCGCGGCATTGCACTAACCACGATTTAACAATTATTTAACGTTTAACAATAACATTTAACGATTTAACAATTATTGTCGCCTCCCTGAGACAATAATTGTTAAGTCCCAAAATGCCCAACAATTTCACGTTTCATTGCTTCATGTAATTTGGTTTGTGTTTCTTGGACATGCCGGTTTCTTTGAAAAAGCCCAATGAATTAATGTTTATGAATATTCATTGATTTGACGACCGTGTCTTCTATAGTAATTATAGTCGCATTGCACCCTTTAAAACAATGAGTGGAGCACACCCATCGCATTTTACTGCCCTTGATTGATTTCAAACAGAATAAATACTGGTTTATCTTCAACATTCTCTTTCCGGTCCTCTTTGAGATGGTGTATTCAAAACCGGAATCTTCAAAACCTGTAATAATGTATGGATGTTTATTACTCATTCACGCACTACTAAACGGATGTTGATGAAAATTTGTAACTAGGTACTTACTTTAGATCTTGGGATAGGACAATTTTTATCCTGGAAAATTTACCACGCGGGTAAACCCACGCGGCGCGTAGCAAAAATAGATAACTATTTGATTACAAATTTAATTTTTAGTATGGTTATGTTCACAGGGATATCTGACTATTTCATTTTCGATGGTGTAAATACAAGCTCTGCAGTTTTTTAAGTAGTTATTTGAGCAGACCCATCTAGTTTTAATGCCTTGTTTCGAATGGGTGTAATATGTGAACCCTTGAAAGCATAGCAATGGTTTTCCTTTCCGCGATGTTTTGAAATATACTCCTGAAAAAAAAATTATAGGTATAATATTTTTTCGTTTCTCGGAGAGCGGAAGAAACGTAGAAACATAATTTTCGTCCTCATTCAACACGTGGTTTCCGAGAGATCACGGTATAACCAAATCCCACGCTCACGAAATGACGGGCAGCTACTATATAATGGTCGAATGACTATATACTACGAGTATATAATGGTATATAATACTAATAATATTCTCTGAAGGATCAAATCCCAACGAGGTGATCCGACAGAGAACCAAAGTAACCGACATAGCTTATCGAATAAGTAAGCTGAAGTGGAAATAAGCCGGTTACATATATCGAAGAACCGATAACCGATGGAGTAAACTAGTTCTAGAGTAGAGACCACGTTTAGGCAAACGTAGTGTAGGATGCCCTCCTGCTAGATGGAGCGACGACCTGCGTAAAGTGGCTGGCAGTAACTACATGCGAAGAGCCGAGGATCGGGCTCGGCGGCGTGCATTGGGAGAGGCCTATTTCCGGCAGTGGACTCGTACGGGCTATTGATAATGATTAGATTAGATTAGATAACTCTTTATTGTTACACCACCAGAAATTATTACAACAAAAGAAAAATTACAAACTTAAAAACTAAAGTGTTACAATGGCCGGTCTTATCGCTCAAAGCCATAATGATGATGATTACTATGTAATAGATTGATGATGATTGATGTAATGGTAACCTGTAATTGTAGCCGGTTATTAAATCAAATTACTATATAATGTTTGGAAGATTTATCGGAAAGAAAAAATACCACTACCGGCTGGGACTTGAACCCGCATCTAAATCATCCTTCAGCGCGGGAAGTGCTCTGCCCAATTGAGCTACGGTGGTACCAAGTCGAGTGTCGAAATTTTTATTTTTTCTTTCCGAAAAACCTTGTTTGCGTTTTTGGCGTTCGTTAATACTTTACATAAATATATTAGGTATAATGTTTGCCACAAGAAAAGATTGTGGCTTCCGTGTATATTGTTCCATTATTGGTTGATGCATTCATTGTTACCTTTGAAGTGTAGTTAAATTCTTGTCTTCTTATGCCTGTATCTTTGTTTTAGCACAGAATAAATAATAGAACGTTTTAGCACAGAATACTAAAGGACAGAAGCATCACTCCGCAAAGAAATTTAAACAAATACCGACTCTTGCTATGGTGCAATAAAATTCAATTCAGCTCGCGTAGCGCTGCATACTTACCAGTCATATTAACCTACAGACCGCCTCTTTTTCTATCGCATAGCTCTTATCTCTTCTGACGCGGCACGTGTAACGACGCGCGACCCGCCGTCGGTGTCCGGCTATGTACTTGTAGCTTCGTACCTACAGTGCGGAGTGCGCTACGCCTGGTTTTAGCCAAGGAACGCAACGAGCCACTCGCGCATCACCGGACAAAACCGCAACAAATAAAAAGAACTTTTTATTTCTTCATATGATTTATGTTAGTGGATTGATTATTACAAATTATCACAATTAATCGTGTATGTGAAGAAAATATGGGTAATGATTTCAATAATACCCTGTTTTAATAATAATATACAACTTTATTTGCCACAAAAGTAAAGAAAAATTTTAATACAACATACCTACTAGCCTCTTTAATGGAACACTTTAATTAGTATATGTTTTTCATTGATTTTCCTACTTTTATAATTTATAAAAAAGAACAATGTAACTTCATCTTATACGATAAGTATTTATTTAAAAAACCAAAAAAAAAAAGTCGAGACACTCGACCGGTGTTCGAGCGGTACAGACGCTCATCTTCACGGAGTACGTGAAGATGAGCGTCTGTACCGCTCGAACACCGGTCGAGTGTCTCGACTTCTTCTCGTGAGTGTAGCCGGTCAGTAAACAATAATATGAATAATACTCACGCTAGTTTTAATAATAATATACCAAAAAAAAAAGTTTATGTACCTATAGTAAACAACAAAAAACTCCAAAACACCTTTTTTAATGTAATTAAGTGACGAGCGAGCAAGATGTTCACCTGATGGTAAGCCTGATTATAATATAACCTTTGTGTTTCTTAGCCTGTTAAGTCGCTATATATTAGCGGAAATAATCCTTTCTTTATTGTTTACTGGGGGCCTACTCCGAGTTGCTTTCGTTCATTCGTTCGTGCGGACTAAAAGAGACACTCATACATATACCTGTTGCATAGCGCTGTCCCTTTCATCCGACAGAACGAAGATCGTAATTACTTTTTCAGAGTAGAGGGTCTGAGCCGGCGAGTGTACGAAGTCTTGAGGTTCACAGCAACAGGCAGCGGCATATGTTTGTGAGAAGAAATAAAATTTCCAGTTTCGTTCCAAATTTAGTAGGTACTGTTTCGTCCAAAAATATTCTGTTTTTTCCCGAAAATGTCCGGTTTCAACCCAACATTTTCTGCTATCGTGCCAGACTAATGATTATGCACATTTTGAACTTTAACTATATTAACACCATCCACAGTATGTATATGAGCTTTACAGCAGTTCTTGATGGAACACGCCCATCTTACTTTTTTTCCAATTTTTCTTTGTTTGTAAAATCTACGCCCATAATAGCTGAGTATGACATTTCCTCTTAGTGACTTTTTGAATATTATTTCTGAAAATGAAAACGTATTTATTACCATATTTATTACAATAATATTTGACAAAGAAAAACATATATTTTCTATAATTATTTTCTTCATCATCATCATCATCAGCATCCTATCGCAGTCCACTGCTGGACATATTATTATTATAATTATTTTCTTAAGTTAGATAATTATAGTTATCTTATGAATAAAGGTACAGTTACTTATGATTTTAATTTATTTATTTATAACTGAAATTGAACTGAAAACAAATAACGAAAAATACTTTGTCACTTATCAAGACTCACTCACAAACATAATATAATTCATAACATTGAAAATGTTGAGAACGCCACGACCTATGAACATTTTGGAGCGTCCTCTGGTAGATTGACTCAATATAACTTAAACTGAGAACCATCATCATCAGCCCATTACGTTCCCACTGCTGGGACTCAGGCCTTACCTCGTAGAGAGAGTATGTAATCCACCACGTTGGCCCAGTGTAAAATCCGCACATAACTTAAGAAAGTCAGTGGTGCGGGGCCAGCGGGATTCGAACTCGGGTGCGTCGGATAGAAAGTCGCACGTGCTCCCACTGAGCCACACTCGCTCATGACATCGCTGAGAACCATCACAACACACTAATATTATAAATGGGAAAGTTTGTATGTGTGTTAGTGTATTTGTTAGTTTAGTCGTCGTAAGTTAGATAAAATAAAGAATTATGAGACAAGCATTATGAGACTCAACAGCTAATTGTCTCAGGGTGACGAGCGCAGTGCAGCGCCGCACAGGATTTTGCAAAACAAAGTTCTAGGTGGTGCTGTCATTGTTATCGGCTGGCGTATTGCTTACCATCAGGTAAACGACCAGCTCGTCTCGTCATTCAGTTACATAAAAAATAAAAATAAGACAATGATATCTCGACTGGCGTGGAAAACCAATTCCTGTGTACATCGATCTGGATTGATGGATTTTGTTACTCAATCACGCCACTGAACGGATTTTGATAAAATTTGACCTAACAAATGTTATCAAAATCCGTTCAGTATGTATATTGTATACCTACCTAAGAGCGAGTGTGGCTCAGCGGGGACTCGTCGCCTTTCGATCCGACTCGGCCCTGCACCAATGACTTATAGTTATGTGCAGATTTTGCGCGCTCACTCTAAAACGGTGAAGGAAAACATCGTGATGAAACCCGCTTACGCGCTTTGGAGTGGTAGGCTCTGGCCGTGGTTGTAATACCACCCACCGAACAAAGCTATGCCGTCAAGCGACCTAGTCGTGTTTCGGGATGATGTTCGGTGAACCATCGGGGAGACGGGTCTGAGCAGCCGCTCAACTGCCGTCTCTCTCTAGATCTATGTGCTTCATCTTAGGCCACATCATCGCTTCACATCAGGCGAGATAGTGGCCAAACATGGATCTATTAAGCGTAAAAAAAAAACTACCTAATACAGGTACTTTAAGACCCGCAAAAGGACATATTTAATATTTTTTATTCCAAAAAACCGTGGGTAGAACCGCGGGGAATAACTATCATAATTTAATTAAATAAGTATATTGCTTCTTTTTCTTTTTAGGCCTTATCCTTTTTATATGTATTGTCATTATGTTTATATCCTTAAATATACTTTGTATATTATATTATTATGTTTATAATTGGTTATTATTATTATATATTTAGTATAGATATATATATGTAAGTAGATAGTATATGGTATTATAGTTTGTACACTTTGTACTATGTACATGCCATAACTATCTCATTTATGTTGACGCCCCCGTCTCTTACAGTTTCTTTAAGTCATCGATCTCTTCCAGACCTTTGGATGGAGAGCATCCAAGGGTTGTCTGGAAGAGATCGCTTTCAATATGTATATTATTTAGTAGGTACTTATAAAATTGTGGAATTAATAATGGTATTTACTTGAAGATACTCCATGGTTGTGTACATTATTAACCTTACAAATCACATCGTCACAAAGAACGACGTACGCGTTACATCTTTTTCCATTATGCGTTGAACATTTCCATCTTAGTTTATTGCCGTTGGTTGATTGTAGACAAAAAGTGTACCCATCGACTGACAAGAGCCTTTTACCTTGCTGTGATGTCGTGAAAAATACTGAAAAAAAAAATAGCATCAGAACCATAATATATCAGGCCATTCTATATGTTCTACAACGCCTGGCAAAATTTTAGAATCTTCAAAAGAAAACGTACCCTACGTTTTCTTTTGCAGTGAAGATGTTTAGTTCTTAGAAAACATTGGGGAGAAAATAAAAACTGCATCATGGGATTTTTGAAAAGCTGTACAGTCACGCTATAAAAAGGAATTTCTCAATAAAGACAACATGGACTTAATCGATCCTATTTCCCATCAGGAGTATTCCCCTAAGTAACTCATCAAATGAAATCGTAAGTTTTTAAGAAAATTAAAATAAATGAGTTTCTAAATGGCTCCATCCATTTTCTAAATGGCTTCGAATGGCGTCTTCGGTACTAGCATGTAGTTCCATTGCTACTTTTTAGATAACGTTTTTTTGCCAAACCACCAGGGAGCGAGGTCATGGAGTTTTTTTTTTAATTTTGTTTAATAATTTTAAGGCACCTTTTTTAACCTATTCTGTCCCACTGATAGGCAAAGGTCTCCTCCAGGTCTCTCCAGCCATCCCTATCCTGCGCCACCTCGCACCAGCCTACTTAGTATGCATCCAGATTGTCACCGTCGAGGTCCCTGTAAGGGGTTTTTACCCATTTATTTTTTCAAATTTTTACGCAGGAAAATTAAATATTAGGTATAAAACTTTATGTCAAAACAAACTGAATACTAAACTAATAATGTAAATGTCTTATTTACTGATTTATTGCAGCAAAACTATAAAGCTAAACATTTAGACTAGGGTTTTGTCCAGCAGTGGATGACTACAGGCTGATGATTGATGACAAACTCTAACTAAAGGTTTATGGTTATGCACATTATTTATCTTCAAGATCTCGTCTTCATACACTGTCGCATACGCTTTACACTTTTTGCTGTTATGCGTTGAGCATTTCCAGTTGACCTTACTCCCTTTTGTTCTGTGAACACAGAAGGTGTAGCCGTCTATGGATAAAAGGCTTTTACCTCGCTTTGACGTCGTGTAAAATACTGAAAAGAAATCAAAAAGTTTTAACATCTAACATATAAATAATTATTGTTAGTAAACAATACAAATTCTCAATAATAAAACAAGTATGTAATATGGAGGACTTAATAAATAATCAATTAAAAAAAATTACATTAATTTATTTATTAATATTTCAATACAGACAGATATGTTTGGGAGGAGAAGGGGGAGACCTTTGCCCAGCAGTGAGACACAAAAGGTTAAAAAAAAATCAAAGAATAAACGTGAAGTTAAAAATGAACAAAGAAAAACTCCGTCCGCGTAAAATTCGATTTATAGTAATTGTTACTAAGAGACTGTTCGTTTCGTAGTTATTTGGTAATAAAAAACTTACACAGACATTCGCATTTATAATATTAGTAGGATGGCACTGCGAAAATAGGTTTTGACTACGCGTGTGTAATCGAATCTTTAATTCGCACGTACATATATACTTTAAAGAAGGCTAAAACAAAATTAAAACACCTTTTTTTCCTTTTACTTCTCCTAGAGAAAAAAAAAAGAAAAAAGTAAAAAAAAAGGAAAAAAAAGAAAAAACGGAGGAAAAGAAGTATTTTATTTTTCCATAGCTAAGTAAAGGTTCTCCTTACTATCAGTAAATTATTTAAAAGACGCAAATCATTAAAAATCTAATCACCAGAGACAAATTACGGAGAGCAGGCACTCAAAAATGCGCAATTCGCACTCTTAGATATTCTACTCGTATTGGACGGACCACAAACACTTGCCTTTGCAGACAATACATGCTTTGCGAGAAAACTGGCTCTTGCGGGCCGTGACAATAGTATATTTACCTAGCAGCGACGCTGTCGCCGGGTCTTTGTACTATGCACGTAAATATACCCAACGATAATGTATGAGATATGTTTACGTATATGCTGTCACTTTTTTTTACTGGTTATATGCTTGCGTTTGACCACTATCTCACCTGATGGTAAGCGATGATGTGGTCTAAGATGTAACATGCTTGCCTAGAAGATACCTGTTCACTCTCGATTTGAAGACTCCCAGGTTGTAGTTGTCAGGAAACATAGACGTTGGCAATGCGTTCCACTCCTTGGCTGTCACTTCTGTCATGTACGATGTCCGCATACCTATATTAACGTAGCCTTAACACATTTCAGTTTATATATGGTTGCGCACGTTGTTAAAACTGGCAAATAAACCGCTTTATTTGCCAGAATACATAACATAACCGTAACCTTATTTAGTAACTAAATTAATTACACACAAATTACGGACAAATACAAAGTAAATTAATGCAAACGTGCAAATATTACCTAAAAGTTATACCTATTTGTCATAATAATCACATTTTTAATACTATAAAATACTTTAAAAAAATACTTTTGTCACTTTTGTCATTAAGGTTTGGAAACTATCGTGAGTCGAAATATTCATTATAAATATAAACGGCTACACTCACGTTATGTCGGAATAACTTCGACCAGGTCTCGGACAATTAGGATGTCCTTCTTTCAGGAGTTTACGTTTTGGATTCGCGGCGCAGATATATATACTATAGATACTATAGATAGACTCACGATAGTTTCCAAACCTTAATGACAGAAGTGATGAATGTCAGTAGCAATAATCACAATGATGAAATAATAATTTAAAAAAAAATCGTAAAATCAATAACTATAAGATTTTTAAATGATATAGCTCGGGCAGGGATCGAACCTGCGTCTTTCGGTCTTCATTTTTCTTATTCCTAATTTATTAAATGTTAAGATTTTCGCCTAGCACGCGCTAATGCATTCAATATCCAAATTCAATAACTATAAAATACTTATGTCACTACTGTCACGTACGGTGTCGCATACATGAACGTAGCTTAAACACATTTGAGGTTATATATGATTGTGCACGTTGTTAACTTTAACAATCAAATTTTCATACGTCCAAAGGAAGGCAGTGCATTTCTTATGTTGATGTGTGGAACATTTCCATCGTATTTTCTGCCCGTTAGATTTATGCGTACAAAATGAGTACCCATCCACGCAGATTATCATGTTTCCACGCTGAGACTGTCTAAATGTAACTGAAAAACAATAAGAAATGTTGTAACATTTTAGTGTTTGTACCGACATAGCAATCTGTTGAGATACCCAAACACAAGCTGCATGTCGAAGTAACAGAGTGTATTATTTTGGGACCTGCTCCGACATTTATCAACCGCTAAATTTAATTTAAATAATATTACGAATAATAAAAAAACACGTGGTCTAATAATATTTATTGATATATTTTATAGTAAGACATCAAGAACTAGTGCTGTCAAAAATAAGTAAAAATACTGCGAAATGAGGTTAAATATCTAATCATAGAGCAACCTCAGCAGCAAAAACTGGGTATGTCATCTAAGAGCTAAGCATCCTAAAGTTATAATACCTAATATTAATTAACGAAATATGTTTGCCGCCGCCGAAACCGGCCTGAATCTATGTATACAAGATGTCCCAGCTTTCCATTAAAAAAACCTTGGAAAATAATTCGTTTGTTGGACTTTCTTACGTAACAAGTAATAAAATAAACGGATTTGCCTTGATTTCTTTTAAAGACTATAATTATATTTGTCTACTTTTAAAAATCGTTTTTTGAGGCATTTTATCACTATAAATACAAAAAACATTATTAATATTTAGATTTTTGTCTACTGACCGAAATTAAGATTAAGTTAAAGAGCATTAGGTATAATTTTATAATTGTTTTAGAATCTGCATTATAAGGTCTACAAATCACTTATTATTCACACAAAATATTAACTTTAGTATTTTTAGTTTTTTAGTTGTTGACAAAACTGTGTGCTTAGGTTTTTTGTTCAAGGTTAGCTGGGACACATTGTATTAAATATAGTGCCGCAGTCAAAATAGGAATCACTCATTTTAAGCGATGTTATTGGTCAAGACAATTTTGACGTAATCGTCACCTCGACCAATGAAACGATTATAGATTAAATTTTCGCTGTGTTTATAACCCTTGTGGCACTGTATGCCATTTTACAGAACTGCAGTTAAATCGTCAAATACCTATCCAGATCGCTTTCAATTTCAAATTTAGAAGGCGTTAGCATTCTTCAAACTGCGATATCGATCATTTTATGCGATCGCGATTGTAATAGGGTTTGGGACGAGGATTTTGAGTAGGAAAGTTGGAAAATTCCACAGACTAATACCATTCAAGAGATGTTTGTAAAAGCGATCGGGATCGGTGTTCGAGTTAGGCGATTCCCCTGCTGAATTTTTTTCATCAGACAAGTATGTAATACAAAGAATTACTATAACATTAATTATACAATAAGTCTATTTATAAAACTATAATTTTAAAGAAAATTAATAATTTCAGCTTCTAATGTAATTAAATATAATTAAGATATTTTGAATAAGGTACATGCATGCATACACTTTTAACCGTCAGTAACAGTAAAATAATATGAAATAATGTAACAATGATGAAATAATATTTCAAATATTTTTTGTTTAATCATTTACTGCTGGGCATAAACTTCACACGCTATAATTCATATCTGTTCTGTACCAGTCTTCTTCAGGTCTTACTGACATGTTTTTCTATGTCAATCAATCAGTTTTTATTTGCCAGAATACATAACATAATAATAACCTTAAATAGTAACTAATTTAATTACACACAAACTTATTACGGACAATTACAGATTAAATGAATGCAAACGTGCGGATATACCTAAAGTTATATTTGTCACAATAATCACATTTTTAATACTATGAAATAGTTACAAGAGCTAGTTGCTTATATGTTTCTTTAAACTATAACCTTCTAAAGGCTTAATGTCATCATTATCTTATTCTAAATTGATAAACATTTTATGAATATTTTTCTTATAAACGCCTATAAGACAGTAGCTATAATCTCTTTTGCGATAGTAGATTATTGAACATTGCTCTTTTTGTCGGGTAATCGCTGCTTTTTATTTCGAAAATATTCCGGGTGGGTTTTATATCCTTAATACTACACGGTAGAGGAAGAATGTTAAGTGATTTAAATAGTATCTTATAGCTATGCAAAAGGCTTTGTCTATGATATATGTCGAGTGTCGAGTTCATCAGCCCACCTCGCGTTAGCAAGTTAGGTAGTCCGTTAGGTTTAACGCGACTACGCTGAATTACTCTCAGTCATCATTTAGTCAGATCTCTACTCCATCTGCCACCACGAAACTTTGTCAACTATCCCGATTAACGCTATTTGAGTTATATGGATATCTTGCACTTTCGTCTTCTTTCGAATATACGTATTCCAAATACGATCAACTAACTGGATACCTAGAATAACATGCTCTTCCGCATCCTTTTGTGTGAATCACATTAACCGACTTCAAAAAGGCACGCACTACGCACTGTTACATTATATAATATAAACAGACACGCGCTTGAACAAAACACTGGCCAACAATGCTGGCCGATGCTGGTCCGTGTGTGAGGCACACTCCGTTCAAATTCGGTAGTGTCACAAACTTATCTGATCTGGTGGTCAAAAATGGAACAACGAAAACAGAAAATATGGTTAAAAAAGTAATAAAACAGATAATAGTATAATAACATAGACGGCAGTAAATATATAAACTAAAAGCAGAACAAAAAGTTACATATAATATTATAATTACTTAGACAGCAAAAAAATTTGAACAAATAAAAACAGAACAAAATGTTACAGATATTAGTATAATTACATAGGCTGCAGAAATTGAACAACGAAGAACTGAACAAAAAGTAACAGATAATAGTTTAACTACATAGACAGCAGAAATAGAACAACGAAGAACTGAACAAAAAGTAGGTAACAGATTATAGTATAATTCCATAAATAGCAGAAAGAGAACAACGGAAACAGAACATAAAGTAACAGATAAAAGTATAATAACATAGACAGCAGAAATAGAACCAACGAAAAACAGAACAAAAAGTAACAGATAATAGTAAAATTACATAGACCGCAAAAATAGAACCAACGAAAAACAGAACATAAAGAAACAGATATAATAATATAATTACATAGACAGCAGAAATAGAACAACGAAAACAGAACAAAAACTAACAGATAATAGTATAATTACATAGACCGCAAAAATAGAACATCGAACACAGAACAAAAAGTAACAGATATTAGTTTAAGTACATAGACAGCAGCGACGCTGTCACTGAGTCAAATAAGTTTGTGGCACCACCCGTGAATACGTCCAATGATAATGTCTGGAATAATATGTTTGCGTATGCGCTATTACTTGTCTGACACGCTCGGTCTCCGTATATATGAACACAGCTTTATTGGATTAAAGCTGAGATGGTTGTGAACATTATGGATTTTATAAATTGTGTTTTTATACGTCCACAGACGGGCAGTGCATTTCTTATGTTGATGAGTGGAACATTTCCATCGTACCTTGTCGCCTTTGTTTATATGTGCACAAAATGAGTATCCATCCACGCAGATTAGCTTGTTTCCACGCTGAGAAGTTTTGAATGTAACTGAAAAACAAAATGAAATGTAAGAATCTATGATATAATAATATATGTCTACACATACCTCTAAAAATTATTAAAATTAAAAGTTATTTAACATTTAACGTACTTAATTTTAATTTAAAATTCGTGTACGTTTTAATAATATTTAATTAAAAAGAATAGTCTGATAGCAAATTTTTATTAGTATTAACTACTAAATGCTTGAAAAAAAGTAGGAAAATGCTTATTCTTCATTTTCCTTCTTTTTTTCAAGCATTTAGTTCTGGATCTCTGTAAGTGGAATTTATATTTCGGAAAACATATTTAAAAAGTTGCAGATAATGGTGGCGCAAATATTTGGGCATCGAGGGTGGCTATTCTTTCTATTCAAGTAAGACATTTCTATTACTCAGAAGCTTTAGAATAATTTAGGCAATAACATCGTAATTATTAGCCTTTTGACTCTAACCTTCATACTCCAATATTTTGCACCACCCTGTAAGAAGATATTGTATCGGTGCAGAAGACAATACTCAAACATTTGTTTAATATTGGTTTATTTATTTATTGTTCTAACGTATATTCAGAGATTCTTTTTTTTTCTTTCATATTAAAACAAAGTTATCAATCATAAAGCTCGCCTGATGGATAGTAGCCATTGCGTCGCCTAGACATCAGCAACACTGTCGGTATTGCACTGTAGGTCACCGATCTGCGCGAAGCAGAAGTGAGCAAACATTGTGTTTCGGTATAATTCAGTTTCAAGCGAAATGATTGGGCATTATGAGACTTTAGGGCTAATTGTCACGAGAGCAGTGTTGTGCTTTTGCAAAACAAAGTTCTGGCTGTTATGGGTAAGCGTGTTGCTAAACATCAGGTGAACGACCTCACGTTGTCAACTCATCACCCTGAGACAATTAGCTTTTAAGTCTCGTAATGTAAAGTAATTTTGCTGGCTACAATACCCTTGAAACCGGAACACGGTGCTTACGCACTGCTGCTTGGCGGCAGAATAACCGGCAAAGCGGTGGCAGACTGCCTCTCACATACAAGAGACAACCTAGTAAATTACTCTTTTTTATATTCAATGGTTATGCAAATTATTGATTTTATAAATCACATCATTATACATATGTACAGAGGCGGTACATTTCTTATAGTTGTGTGTCGAGCAGTTCCATCGAATCCTAGAGCCATTCGTTACATGAGCACAAAACGTGTACCCGTCGACGCAGAGAAGCTTCTTCCCACGCCGTGAAGTCTTATAATAAACCCCTAAAAATAGCAAACACAATATAATATATATAAATAGTAACTAGGAGGTAGGTATCTACAAGGTGGTAGGTTCTTAGCAGCAGGCCTAGCGCTCTCCGCACTGTAGGTACGAAGCTACAAGTACATAGCCGGACACCGACGGCGGGTCACGCGTCGTTACACATGCCGCGTCAGAAGAGATAAGAGCTATGCGATAGAAACAGAGGCGGTCTGTAGGTTAATATGACTGGTAGGTATGCAGCGCTACGCGAGCTGAATTGAATTTTATTGCGTCATGGCAAGAGTCGCCATTTATTTAAATTTCTTTGTGTAGTGATGCTCCTGTCCCTTAATATTCTGTGTTAGCAGGTAGGTTTTTCGTATGAAAGACCGTCTGGGTTATTATCACCGGTTTGTCAGTTATTCTGCCACCAAGCAGTAATGGTAATGCTGCCAACATTGTTTAATATAACTTAATTTTTATCAATTCTTAAATTGTAATATTAATTGTAATTATTTGCAACAATTTGTAATTGTAGTTTGACGTAATACTGTTACTGTTACTGTTAGCCTGTGTCGTCCCAGTTTTGGGCAAAGGCCTCCCCCCATGACTTCCAGGCTTCGCGATCTTGCGCTATTGTAGACCAATAGTTGCTAAAGGCGTCGAGTTCGTCCCGCCATCTCCTGCGCGGTCTGCCGCGACGCCGTCTTGCTGTATCGGGGCGCCACTTGGTGGTGATTTTGGCCCACAGATAGTAGTTTGACGTAATAAATAATAATTTTTTTTTGGTCGTATTGTATACTGTTAGCAGATTATTAGATTAAGACACGGGGTTTCTTTGTTATTTCTACAATTTATAATAATTACTAACGGGTATTATTTATATTATTCAAAACAAAATCTTTTTTATAAAATCACACTATGTTAAATAAATTAATAGTTACTTAAATATATATTTTAAAATTTTAATGGTTATGCGAATTTCCTACTTTACAAACAACATCTTCGATGGTCCAGACAGTGGCGTTGCAATTCCTACTGTTATGAGTGGAGCAAATCCACCGCATCTTATAACTGAAGTTTTGTTACACACAAAACGTGTACCCATTCATACATAGAAGTTTCTTGCCCCTTTTGGATATCTTGTATGTAACTGCAAAGTAAAAAATATTATCTCAAGGTAATCTTCTTCTCTCGTGTGGGTGTGTGCCAAATCTTGGTGTCGGAGTTTTTAGACCGCCTGAAGGCTAAGACAACAACCGGCGCGGGCCGATTCAGAACTTCACGTTAACTCGATGTCGATCGATTCGGTTTCATATCTTACTATGCAAAATATTGCACACAAAACAAATTCCGTAAATGTAACATGTAATGGATATCGATATTGTAACCGAAACCGTATTAAATTTTCGGGGCGGAATAGCTCTAAAAGGAACATACAAAACGAGATCGACAATAGTCGAATCGATTCGGTATTCGTTATCGTCATGTTCTGAATTGGGGGGGCTGGACCGACGTAACGTGCATCTTATGTCTGATTTTAATAGTCAAATAACTACTGAGAAATCTCTTTCTTCTTTTTAAGAGTATCTCTGCACCTCCCGCTTACCATCAGGCCAGCTTACAGATGGCCTGCACAACCACTACACCACAGAGGTTGGCAATAAACCTTTTAAGTCTATTATGCTCAGTAATTTCGTCTGCTACATTACCCTTCAAATCGAAACACAGTGCTTGCGTACTACTGTTTGGCGGCAGAATAACTAGCTAAACAGTAATACCAACCTAAGCGGCCTATCTCATACGAGAAGGTTACCACCTTGTTTAATAGGGGATCGGACAGTAGTCAAAAAAAATCTAAAATGTAGTTGTTTGTTACGAATAATGTTAACGAATTTTTGTCAAATGAGAAAGATCATTCAATCAATATTTTTTTGTAAAATGATAATGATTTACCTACATTTTTAAATCAATAATTAAAATTTAATAGCTCGAACATTTTTTAAACTGTTCTTTATCTCAAACGAAACACCAAATACAGTGCATGACGTCATTTGAAAGTAAATACCGTGTTCGAAGCTTGTGTTTATATCATATTTTTGCTTTTTATCTAAATCATAACGATATGTTTTTCATAAATTCCTTAAACTTCACAAAAACGTATAAGTCACTTTGCGAGTTTGCTTTTGTAAAGCTTGACGTTTAGTTTGCCTTTATATGACGTCACACGTTCTGAGGTGACCTTTTGCGCGGCAATATTGGAAACATAACATTGAAACATAGGTTTAGGTACTTTTAGGGCTTTATGTAATTAAAATAAAAAATTTCATGGCCATATATATAGGTATGTACATTATGGTTAATTTTAAAAAAGTTGTCCAATCCCCTATTACATAAAAAAAAAACTATTCATGATAATGCACATTGTTAAATTTATAAACCGTATCATTATACATTAACACAGACGCTTTACACTTCTTATTGCCGTGAGTAGAACAAGCCCAGCGAGTTCTCTCGCCTTTGATTCTGTGTGCGTTAAACGTATATCCGTCTATACAGAGAAGCTTCTTGCCTTTTTTTGACCTCTTGTATAACACTGAAAAATAAAAATATACAATTAACACCCTTTGTATTTTATATGAGCCGAGCTGGTCGTTCACCTGAGGGTAAGCGCCACGCCTGCCCATAACCATTGCAGTGCAACCCAGAAATTTTAATACCATAAGCTTTTTGGACACCTTACCCGCAGACGGTGACCTAAATTCTGTTTTTATCTGTTAGTTTAATCTTTATCTCTGTTATTTTATATTTGTAAATAATTGTACATACCTAATGTAAAGTAAATAATAAATGTGTGATATGGTAGGTATGACCATTTAATTATGAATGTTTTATTAATGCTGAAGACAGACGGGCGTTATTTACGCGGCGTTATTTGAGTCACGCAATTCATGCACAATTACAACCGTCTGGCGTCTCCTTAATGGTTATGCACATTATTGACTTTATAAATTATATTTTCATACGTATGTATAAAGGCTCTGCATTTCTTACGCTTATGTGTAGAGCAAACCCATCGAATCCTGTCCCCATTTTGTATTTGGACACAAAATGTGAACTCCCCCATGCAGAGAAGCTTTTTGCCACGCTGTGATTTCTTGTATGTTACTGGAAATGTAAAAATATAACATGATATAGAAATAAAAATTAAATTCTGTTCGTTGATAAGCGGCGTAACTTGAGAATGGCTGGACCACTGGGTCCAGCCGTTGCCATTCTTTTGAATGTCCGTATCAGTCCGAATTTGGTTTTTATGCTTGCACACCACTGCTTGGCGGCAGAATAACTGGCAAAGCGGATGCGTGTTTCGTTTCGTTTTCAAAACATCGGGGGTTGAATAGCGTCATACATATTGTTACATACTGTTACATACGTACTTAACTGTACATACCTACTGTTATGCACAAGGCTAGTTGCTTGAATACGCGTTCATAAAACGGCCGGCGGTAAAAATAACGACACAATCTGTCTCTGTAACAGTACGTAGACTTTTTTAAACAGATATTTATACGCGATGCTTTTCTTCAAATTTTTACTTACCTTCCAGTTTTTGACAACATTTTAAAATATTTACAATGAATACTTGTCAAACAAAATATATTTTATATTATTTGACTTAAAACATTAGTACTTACTCTTAACAGAAGCAACGTATTCACTAAATAAATAACATAATTGCACAAAATTTTCGCGTCAAAATTTACTAACAAAATTGATAATATTTACATTATATACAGACTAAGTTATATGGCTATATTAAAAAAAAAAATAACTTTAAAATATAAGCCATATAACTATGAATTTTCCATCATGATAAAACTAATCTTTGGTACCGATTATGCTGCAACTTGCCAGTAAAATTAATGACCAGTTCTCATACTCATCCTATCCTATCCTATCCTACTATAATACATGGGATCATTAGGTTTGTCTACACACATTACTTGCTAGTTACTACGTAACGTTTTCTTTCTTTAATCTTTTGGATCGGGTGAGTCGCGTTCACACCGACGACCTCGACCGCGCGTTTGGATCGTGATTCTGGCACGCGTGTTGGAGTGGACGAGGATCGGCCGATGTGGACCCGGCTCGTAAGATTAGTAATTTTAAAAATTTGCGCGCGATTTCTTTTATACAATGTATAGAATAGGACTATAGTAGCGCACGTTGCGTAGCTCGCCTAGCCATTTGTTAACTTAGGCAACGTTCGCCGCTATCACCACTTGGATGGTTGACAGTTTATGTGATATTTATGCTACCGTACTTCGGATGACACGTTAAGCCGTCGGTTTCGGTTCTTGTATTAGTTCTTAGGATAGCAATCGTTAGGCCATGTCGAGTGGTCTAAATACGAGTGAGTTAGAAATTTATTTAGTGGTTATGTACATTTTTAATTTTTACAAGTTCATTGTTGTTGTTAGTGATGAGTGCTGCGGTACAGTTTTTGCGGTTGTGAGTCGAGCAGCGCCATCTAGTTCTCAAACCGCGACACGAATGCATGCAGAATGAGTATCCATCGATACAAATCAATGTGTGGCCTCGAATTGACTTTTTGTACTCGATCACTGGAATAAAAAGTATTTTTAGTAACTTTACACCTTATTTTTATTGTACAAATACAAATACATAGGTACAAAGTTTATATGAATATAAATAATGGAAGTACAATGAGCGACCTTCTCGCTATACTCGTATGCAATTTCTTAGAGGCAACCTTTGGATAGACAGGAATAAAAACAAACAATGTATAGTTACAATGTACAGTAGTGTGCAAAGTGATTAATTTAAAAATATCATACTACAAATATCATACTCGTATATATCACATAACCTACCACTACCTATACCTACTACCTACTTTAATTATAATAACGCCCAACGATCACATACAAAGCTCCTGGCCTGATCCAGAATTCCCTGTATCTAGGGAACTAGAAACCGAGGACCATGGTCCCACAACACCCAGACACGAAAGAAATACTTGAGCTTTTTCTGTAGAATTTTTTTTTATTGTTGGCAAACAAGAAGACAGCCCCCTGAAGGTAAGTGGTTACCCTCGCCTATAGACATCTGAAGCACCAGAGGATTGCTGATGCGTTCCCGAACTTAAGAACTCTATTAATACCCCTTTTAAATGACTCCATAGAACATTTTTGCTGTAACGGGTACCGAACACGCAACCTCCGTGGTTTAAGAAATTTGAGCCAGCCTGCCCAACCACTACGCGCCACAACGGCTCTACTATACCATTCCCTAGAAGCATAATCTATTTTAGAGGTACGCAAAGCCTTAATATACGCTTCTGAGGCGCACATATATAAATGACAATCTGTATGCAAAAATATACATATTTCAGGTCTATTATTTGAAGAAAATTTAAGGTCAGGATAATAATATAGTAATAAAACACACTGTTATTAAACTGCAATCACAGCTATTTATTGTTATTAAACTTAAAATTATGATTAAATTTTAACATAAAAATTAACTCCTGAAATATAACCAACTGAAACATATATGTTTTACCAATTCAGTATTTTTATATCATTTTTTTTATAGGTTATTGGTTTACGTTTGACCACTATCTCACCTGATGGTAAGCGACGATGCGGTCGACGATGTAGCACGCTTGCCAAGATAATACCTGTTCAAATTACTTTCTTTTAGGGCAAACATTAAACTAAGGGACAGAAGCATCACTCCGCAAAGAAATTTAAACAAATAGCGACTCTTGCTATGACGCAATAAAATTCAATTCCGCTCGCGTAGCGCTGCATACCTACCAGTCATATTAACCTACAGGGCGCCTCTATTTCTATATATTATATATTCGCATAGCTCTTATCTCTTCTGGCGCGGCACGTGTAACGACGCGCGACCCGCCGTCGGTGTCCGGCTATGTACTTGTAGCTTCGTACCTTCAGTGCGGAGTGCGCTAGGCCTGGTTTTAGTGACTAGTGACAAATTAAAAGCAGTCTACACACACATCAACTTTATGCTCGCCACATATTGACTTTTTGCATTTACAGCATACTAATTTCGACATTCTCTTTTTTTTGTAGGAGCAAAAAGCGCAGTATTTACGTTTTTTAGGCTCTGGTTCTTCTTCTTGTTGTTTGTTACTTGAATCAGTAGGTATTACCAGAATTTGGCATATATTTCCTCGTAAGGATCGATTTAATGTCAAGTAATTATCTTCTTTGTTTAGAACAGCCACTTCATTGTCTAATCTTTTAAACAGTGATATATTGTTATCTGAAAAGACGCCAAAAATAGACTTGAAATATACGAAAAATTAAGAAAAGTTAAATCGCATAAACATTGTTGAAAGTTACACAAAGCCTAAACATACGTCTGGCAGGCGTGCAGTTCCTCAATAAATAAAAAATGGCGGGACTTACGTTAGCGACACAGGCACCTGCTGCTAGCTCTCGTCGACCACTAAGTTGGCTAATGAGCACGACGCTTTAGCTTCAACCGTTAAAAAGAGACATAAAATTTTCTATTGCATGTACGCCTCGCACGCGTACATTAGGCTTCTAGGGTTAATTAAACATTATTATCAATGGTTGTGGTATTTATTAATTTTAACCATTACATTATCGATGGTGATCAGAAACGCCTTGCATCCTTTGTTTTTGTGTGTGGAACACCTCCACCGGACCTTCAAGCCGTTGATCGTATCAACACCGAAGGTGTAACCGTATACGCTCAGCATCTCCTTGCCTCGTTGCGACTGCACGATCTTAACTGTGTAAAAGTAAAATACAAAGATGTAAGTATTAAGTAGATAGTTTTGTTGTGAAACTGAGTGATAAGACCAGCATGTCGTTAGCCTGATTGTAAGCGTCACGCCTGCCCATAATAATTGCAGTGCCACCCAGAACTTTAAATACCGTATCTCTCTCTGACCTATTTTTCACTTAGCTAATCGTATCTCTGAATCCCAAGACACACCCTTTCGGACTCGTCGTTTAGTCGCAATCTGAAACATTTTTGTCAATAAAAAATGTATGTATTTATTTATATATTATTTTTATAATACCTTGCTGTAATCTGGTGTAGGGCTGATTATCTCGTGTTTCGTATCTTTAGAATTGGATTTAGAAACGGAATATTTACCATGACTTTGTTTTATCTGCAACTACTTGCAACTGTGCCGATATATCGACAACTCAAAACAAATACATGATCAATACCCATTTCTAAATTATAATCTAATGACAGTGACCATGATAGTTTAAAAAAGTGTATGTTTGTTAAATATGATTTATTGTGTCTGTACATTATGTTTATTGTTCAGTAACTCAATTAGGAAGTTTCGCTGTGTGTTCCTTATCTATTATATTTACTTAAATTTTAATATTGTTTATAATTGTTACAGGTGAGTCGGCGTGGTAACGGTAATCCCTTCAACCACAATTGAAAAAAAAATGAATTTCGAATAAAATACTTAAGTACATACATTGCATGTTTCTTTTTTATTTTCTCTTTGTTTATTTCAACTATTCAGCTTTGGCATTTTTATGTACCATAAATGGCAAAAAGTGCTAGTCCTTGAAATACAATGGCAAGCTACGTCGAGGGTAAAATACTTCAAAACTGAAAGTGTACCACTTACTATGTCAATATTTTTTTGTTTTCTGTTGTTACATACCGAAAGAAATAATAACTACCCACATTGGACAGTATAATTAAATAGTACTTGTACTTATATTAATCTTGTTCTTTGTACCTACTATCTGCTCTCTAAACAACTTATTTTATATAAATTAAATCCGTAATTAGATGTCAGACTTAGCAATAACGGTTATTATATCAATAATTAAGATCTATGGATTTTGTTAATAAATAAATAACCAAAAATCTGGCAATGTTTTTCGCACTCTGAGAAAACAACAACCTAAGTATGAGCATTAAAAGCTGTTTTGGACTTAAGACTTACTTGATCTACTCAGGGCCCTAATTTACTATGACAACTTTGCGATTCCTTACTTCAAGGAAACGTCGATTCCTGAAGGAATTAATAAACTAAATTTATTAATGAATTAATAAACGTCATCTGCGAAATTTGTATTCTCTATGACGCGTCATATATATGAATGCGTCATAGAGATGTCGTTTATTAATAAAGGAATCGACGTGATTTCGAAGCAAAGAATCGACGTGATTTCGCGAAGTTGTCATAGTGAATTGGGGCCCAGAAATCAGAATATCACACCCGTACGATTAGCAAAATTTAAATAAGCACAAAAGTTTATAGAAAGAAAGAAAACATTTATTTTGACAAAACTGCACGCGGTACAACAACGATCACAACACAATAATAAAAAAAAATTTACATAAATTTATGAAATGAATATAAGATCATTTACGATAATAACTAAGTGCAGTTTCGTTAAAATGTAATTTAAGCAGTTAGGATAGTCCTACGCTAGTAATTAATATAATAATTTATCGGAACTTTCGGTATTTCTGTACCTAGTTCTTATATTGATTCCCATAAAACTTTACGGTAACCTAGTAAATTTAGGCATATTCATATTTCGAACTAGCTGCGTCCTGCGGTTACGACCACAGTTTTCCGGGATAAAAGTAAGTAACCTACGTCCTTTTCCAAGACCTGAAGTATCTACATACCAAATTTCATCAAAATCCGTTCAGTAGTTTGTGCGAGATTGAGTAACAAACATCCATTCATCCATCCATCCATCCTGACAGACTAAACTAAGCGCATGCATTTATAATATTGGTAGGACACTCAATTTTAATTTACTTTTCGAAGCTTGTAATAACTACCCTAAACAATTTTAATGGTTGTGGTAGTTATTAATTTTAACCATTTGATTGTTGATCGTATATAGCGACGCCTTGCATCCTTTGTTGTTGTGTGTAGAACACGTCCATCGGACCTTGCAGCCTTTGGTCGAGTGAACTCCAAAGGTATAACCGTAGACGCTTAGCAACTGCTTGCCTCGTCGCGATTGTACGAACTTAACTGTAATAGATAAATACACAAACAATTATTATTAAAAGCCTTAATAATACATGAAAAACATTTTACAGTAATCAGCATAACAATAAGTCTTATCGTTAAAAGCGATCTCTTTTAGAAAACCTTTGAAGAGAAAGGACAACATAATTTTACTGTCGCTAATAGTCTTTGCCCAGCGGTGGGATAGTATCATAATCTTTTCAGCCCGTGTCCACCCACTGCTGGGTATAGGCCTCCTCTCCTGTCCTGTGCATTCCGCATCCATAGCTTTTCTACCCCCTTCACTATATCATCAGACCATCTTGTCGGAGGTCTGCCTACTAGTCTACGCCCGTATATACCTATATATTCTATAGTCGCAAACATAAAAGAAGCTTAAAAATATTCTTAGATGGATGGTTATGTTTTGCGCCATGTAGTACACGGCAATGACGGCTTCAACATCTGTAGTAAAATTTATTCAACGGTCGACCCTTGTGACCGCCATGTTAGGTTGATATAATAGGAAGATGTGTCTCGGGATGTTGTTCGGTGAACCATCGGTGACTCGGGTCTGAGCAGCCGCTCAACTGCCGTCTCTATGTAGATCTATGTGCTCCATCTTAGGCCGCATCATTGCTTCACATCAGGCGAGATAGTGGCCAAACATAGAACTATTAAGTGTAAAAAAAGGTATATTGAAACAAATGCTTACTTACAAACGTGTATTTATGAGCACGTTTATTTAAATCACAAAATATAGTAAATCAATGAGTATGTTCATTTTTAACTCTTAAAACCATGTTCTGATATGTATGTGCGACCGCACGGCAGTGCTTGTGGGTAGAACAGGTCCACCTAGCCCTATGTCCTTTCTTAGTTTGTACGCTGAAAGTGTACCCGCCAATACTTAGTAAGGGCCTGCCGCGTCTTGACATCACGTAAGTGACTGAAATACGAGATAAATAAATGGTACACAATTTGAACGAATAAAAAAAGGCGGACTGAATCTCGCTAAGCAACAACTGAAGCATAGCCACTGAACTATCTAACTACTAACTAAAGCCGTGGCATTATGTTTGTGTGAGTGGACGGAGGGCCGATGCGAATCCGATGTGACAGCCGATCGGCATAGCTTGAGTGCATCACTTTTGAATTTGGCGACGAGACATCCGCCTTTTTACTCGTACAAGGTACACAACTAAAATTTTGTTTATAAATTATTTTATTGTATGAGACATTTTATCCCTCGCGCGGTTAGTTGTGAGAATACATTCATAAAATGCATTTTCATCAATGAAACATGTGCGTAAAGCGCTTGAGGGATAAAATAGTAAACATCCCCGTGGAATTTCTTGGTGCTCTATATTCTCAGCGGGTGTATTTCCGAAGCACCGGTAGAGTCAAACCTCTTCTTTTAATGGACGCTTATCTGTATAAAAACAGCAAAACAGGCGGACCTACATAAAGTTTTTCATATTATTTAGTATTTACTAGTTGTAAGTGCGGCATCTTACTAATGATTCCATAGTGGGAGGCAATTCTCCGTTAGCAGATATTATACGTACGATGTCTCCTGGTAGTAGGAATATACAATAGTCTTAAAACTATCTTTAGTTTTAAGGGCCGAAAGCGTAAATAGCATCTAAATAAATGAATAACTTTATTTTCGAATTCTTTCTCTAACGAGCTATTATAATGTTAGACTGCTTCTGGTGGTGCAGTGGTTGGGCGGGTCAGCTCATATATCGTACACTTCGAAGGTTGCGGGTTCGATTCCCACACGAGACAAATGTATGTGCACAGAAAAAAATGAAAGTATTTCAACAAAAACGACCTTTTATTCATTAACACAAATCATCCATCTTTGCAGAAGTGCATTTGTCTTGGCCACTTGAGCTGTCTCCCACCGAGGATGTGGATGTGCAAGTGGTAGGTACACACTCTGTGCTCCGTTCTTTCCATCAATGTTGACGAATCGGAAGCCTAACCAACCACTTTCCTTAGGCTTGCCTAGCCTAGACCTTGTGGCTAGACCTAGGGCCGGGATTGAGAGATAGCCAAGCGACCGCTCACCCGGATCCTCGGCTTTGCGCAGTATTTCTTTCTTGTCTGGTTGTTGTGGGATAGACCGTGTAGTGCCTGGTTCTTAGACAAATGGAATCCTAGTTAGGAGCCAAGACCTTTGTTGTACAAAAAAAAACAGACAAATCATTGTTTTTAAGCATTTTTTTTAAGTACTTTAAAATTCGTATTGGCTAAGCAACATACGATTATGAATAAGATTACTTTGTTCATGGTTATGTACATTATGTAACTTCAATATCTGATCTTGGAAGGTATGAACGATCGCTCTGCACTTCCTGTGATTGTGTGTTGAACAAACCCATCGCCTTTTCATTCCTGATGTGGACTGGACACAGAATCTGTACCCGTCGACGCTGAGTAATGTCTTCCCCCGTTGCGACATTATGTATTTAACTGTAAAAAAATAATGTTTTATTTTATTTTCAGTTCAATAATCCAGCTGCGGTAAATCGTGACGCTTCCGATCCGACGCACCGAAGTTTAAATACTCGACCGATGTATGGGCGTTCCATACAACGGAATTTGAATCGCCGATGTATGGAATTTCATAAAAAGAATTCCCAATCGCTCGAAGCGAGGCGGCACTGGTCGGGTGCCGAGTTAACAAATGAAACCTTTAAGCTGTATTTCTGAACGCATCTCCAAGAATATGTTTGAACGATGACGATAGTAAATGTATTAAAAACATAAATCTACGAAACTTTTATTAAACAGTACAATAAAATTATGTTTTCTAAACTTGTAGCCATTACAAATAAAGAGTTTTATATGCAAAAACACATTTTATTAAATACATATCACATTTTATTTAACACGTCGTGTGCAAACTAAAAATATTTAAATTTAGCTATGGTAGGCAAATAAAAAATATGATCACAAAAACATGCCAAAGATTAAGTAGGTACCAACCTATACATAATTACAGAAGTGACAACTCGTTGCTCAATATGAGTTCTTTTAGCAATCATTTTCATGTGTTTAATTCAAGATTTTGTGGATTTTCGTAGCTTATTGAATGTATGCGTGTGTGTAGTGTGCGAAGTGAATTATGGATTTTGTCAATGTATATGATCGTTCACAATTTTCAATATTTCTCCGTCAAAGGTGTAGATGGCAGCTTTACACCCCTTGGAATGGTGGGTGGAACACATCCACCGGACTTTGAGGTTCCGAAATTCCTTCTGGTAATACGTGTACCTTCCGACAACAATCAATGGCTTGCCTCTTTTAGAGGTAATCATGGAGACTTCTATAATGAACCAAAAGAAGAATAATTAGTATCAATAAATAAATAACCGGCCAAGTGCGAGTCAGACTCGCGCACGAAGGGTTTCATACCATTACATATAAAAAACGGCCAAAAAATCATGTCTGTTCTGGGAGCCCCCTTAAATATTTATTTTACTCTTTTTTAGTATTTGTTGCTATAGCGGCAACACAAATACATTATCTATGAAAATTTCAACTGTCTTACTATCACGGTTCATTAGATACATCCTGGTGACAGACGGACGGACAGCGGAGTCTTAGTAATAGGGTCCCTAAAACAGCGATATTATTTTTGAGGCGTTTAACTAAATGTCGGACCTCTTGCAGTGGGTAAGTAAATCTACATAGTGAATGATCAACACCTTTTTAATTTAGTCCCATACTTGAATTTTGATTCAACATCGACAAAAAATAGCGAGCGATGCGAAAAGCGCGTGTGGCTCAATAAGAGCACGTGCGATTTTCGATCCGACGCACCCGAGTTCGAATCCCTGGCCCCACACCACTGACTTTCTTATGGATGTGATGTGATATGGATGTGGATTTAACACTCACTCTAAAAACGGTGAAGGAAAACCTCTTGAGGAAACAGGCATGTCCAAGAATTTATCACAAAAATTCAAGGACATGTGACATCCACCAACCCGCACTGCGCCAGCGTGGTAGATTATGGCCCATATTCTTCCTGCGAAGGAAGGCCCGAGTCCCAGCAGTGGAAACCTAATGGGCTGATGATGATGATTGACAAAAAATATTACGCCGTATTTAGTTGGACGACCAGGCCACTCTTCCTAATAAAAAATGTTTTTATTCATCTTTTAATGACCATGAGTGCTGAGGCATATCTGAATATTAAGATGGGAAATAACCTACCGCCCGAGGTCTCTCCGCGGACAGTTTTATAGGACAATTTATAAGAAAGTTGAAAAGAGCCCTCCTTAAAGGCAGACAACGCACCAGTAATGCCCCAAGTGTTGCAGGTGTTTTTAGGCGACAGTGACCGCTTACCATGTAGTGTCAGTCGAGTTATTTATTTATTCATGTTTGGTAATCTTAATGAAATGAAATTTTATTGCAGAAATTGTGAATATATTGGTGTTAAAATTGCATTATGCTATGCTGTCAACAATATGGCTTATGGCTAGGTTATTAATAAAAATACTCAAATTAAATACACAGGATTCCAATTACGCAAGTTTGTACACATAGAATAAATGCAATTTGCATGCACATTTGCAGATACGCCTAATATATTTCCAAACACATGGTTTAAACAAATTATAATAAGTAAAATCACACCGTTCTATTTCCTAATTATTAAAGTCCTCCTCTTCAAAGTTCCTTAAGGGTAGGCAACAAACCAGTAATGCCCCGAGTGTTGCAGGTGTCCATAGGCGACGGTAACCGCTTACCATCCAGGCGGGCCGTCTGCTTGTTTGTCTATATGTCATATAAAAAAAACCATATTGATAGAAAAAAAAAAAACAATTTCCCGCTTAGATATAATAAAAACTAAATTTAAAAAATTGAGATCCAATTTTGGTTCTAAAACTTTAGGGTACGTGAAATTTGACCCCGGACTTAGCAAGGGGTATTGCTTAAAATAATAAAACCGAAATGCACCTACGGAATGATATGTTAAGTATGAATATTTAAACTTAATGTGATAATTTATAAGACATTAGTGCATGCTTAGCAAAAATCCATTCCAAGATACATACATATACCTATTCAAAAAGAAAAAAAATTGCCCAAAATTAGTAAAGCGTCGAGATGATATTCCGAAGGCGCAGGTTCGAATCTTTTCCGAGAAATTTCATTTTTCTTATTTCATGTTTCTGTGTATTTGTATTTTATATTTATACTTGGCACAATACAACTTAAAACATGAACTTATAATTACAATTAAATATATTATTTAGGCATAAATTACTGCCACGATTGAGTTACCTAGTAGAAAATAGTTTTATTCAGAATGTTATGAGTAAGCGTATTGCTTAGGTATATAAGGTGAGCGACTTGCTTGTCTTCTCACTCAGCTGTTTAACAAAAAAAATTTTCTAATGACCCAGGCGTGACTTGCGGAAACCTAAATCTTAAATCTTATTGAGAAAATATTTTATAATAGCTAATACCCGCGAATAAACTAAAAGTCCTATGTCATAATCCAGGACCTAAATAAAGTATATACACACCAAAAATCATCAAAATCCGTTGAGTCGTTATGAAGTTCAGTAGTAACTAGCATACATACACAAACACCCACAAACACAGCCTTCGCAATTATAATACTAGTAAGATTAGAAGAAGAGCGATGGCTCAGTGGGAGCACGTGTGACTTTCGATCCGATGCACCCGAGTTCAAATCCCGCTGGCTCCGCACCACTGACTCTCTTATGCACATAAGGATTTAACACTCGCTCTAAAAACGGTTAAAGAAAACATCGTGAGGAAACCGGCATGTCCAAGAATGAATCACAAAATTCAAGGACATGTGGCATCCACCAACCCGCACTGAGCCAGCGTGGTGGATTATCGCCCATACTCTCTATGAGATTTTGTTCTTATCACGCTTTTTGTTCTACATTTGAACAATGACTTTTAAATCTTAAAAAAAACTATGAACCTCATTACATATAGTATGCATAGGCGCTTGCTCTACAAATGGCCAATTTCTTTTTCCTTTCAATATCGATAGGGTCAGGTTTACACGAATGGGATTTTTCTTTTAAAACTAAATCACTACAAGTAACGACACTCCCGCGGCAACCGTTGCGATGGAAGTTGTTGCAACGCCAAAATATAGACCCGTCTTTATTTTTACGTTTAATGTTGTGCTGTCGTTCTTTATATATTAAAACATTGCCTCCTCTTTGAGATTGTAGTATGTAAAATTCTTCACCAGCAGCGCAAGATTCTTTAGCAGCGGCGCCTAATCCTTCAGAACGCTGTACAAGCAATCCTGGAACAAGCAGATTTACACAAATTATTTACTGTTCTTCTCAAAAGTGATTTTGGGCTAAAATTTAGGAGAGTTTTGATTTGTTCAATAGAAAACGTTATTTGAAAATAACTTTGTGACTACCGGTCATGTTTGAACTATTAATTATTCTGTGACGGGACGTGATTAAGGTATTCTTTAACAAACAGCATGTTATAGTATAGTACAAATAACGAGTACATACGTGAAAACTTTAATATATATATAGCGTTTCAGCGATAATGACAACAACACATGCCTGTTTTAATGTCGTATATTTTAAATCCCTCTGGATACGTGTCAGATGAAATTCACCTGAAAGCCTGGATGAAGATTTTTTGAATACATTGAAATTGGACAAATACACTAAGTAGTATTATTTATTTAGTAATATTGATCAAAATAAGCAGCCGCTCAACTGCCGTCTCTCTCTAGATCTATGTGCTCCATCTTAGGCCACATCATCGCTTAACATCAGGCGAGATAGCGGCCAAACATAGATCTATGAAGTGTAAAAAAAAAAGAAAAAAGAAATTTTTTCAACCGACTTCAAAAAAGGTCTCTTCTCAATTCGACGGTATGTTCTTTTTTGTATGTTTGTTACGCAATTACTCCGCAAATTATGAATTGATTTTGATGATTCTTTTTTTTTGGTAGGTCATACTTCGGAGGTGGTCCCGTATAAATTTAATCGATATTGATTCAGCACTTATTGAAAAAAATAACAAAAACAACAATATATGTTTAGTCTTGAAGTCCGTTCTTGATTTTTTTCTAAATATTAATTTCCCGATTAGAAATGTTAAAAATTAAATGAACAAAACACTTAAGAATCAATTATATTAAATTTAGTTACACAAAATCACCTGAAGACGGATCGAAACTATGACCTGTTGATAAAACTCAGCAGGCGGTATTGCCAATGAAAATATAAAAAAACGGCTTGTATACGAGAAACGACAATTATAGAATAAAGAACCTGAGTGTATATAGTATGCAAAGATATATTTTGCTCTTTGGCGGCTCTTGTGAACCGACTTCAAAAAGGAGAAGGTTCTCTGTTCGATTGTATTTTTTTATGTTTGTTACCTCAGAACTCCGTCATTTATGAACCAATTTGGAAAATTCTTTTTGCGTTGGGTTCAGTATAGCTTCGAAGTGGTCCCATATAAATTTCATCGATATTTGACCTTGGACTTCAAAGTTACATTTCGGAAGAAGTCGGTTTTTGTTTTTTCTAAAAAATATTTTACAAAATGCCAATCCTTTTTTAACCCCCGACGCAAAAGGATGTTATAAGTTTGACCACTATGTGTGTCTGTCTGTGGCACCGTAGCACCGTAACGTAAATGTGGTTTTTCTTTTACAACTGATTCATTATAAGTAACACCACTCTCAGGGCAACCAGTGCGATTAATGTTATGGCAACGCCAGAATTTAGATCCGTCTTTATTCTTACGTTTATAGTAGTATAGTCGTCCTTTATATACTAATATATCGCCTCCTCTTTCAGATCTTATTATGTTTAATTTATCATCAGTGCTGCAACATTCTTTAGAATGTTCTGTACACTGGCAAAGCTAGCACTAGCACTGGCAAAAGTAGATTTCCATGATTTATTCATTTCTGTGCTTCACAAAAGTAATTTTCAACTGATATTAAGAATAAATAAATAAATTTATGGCTCTTAGTCAAGTTCTCGATGTATTCCAAAATAAGACATGGCGAAAGAATTCTTTAAAAAATAGACAATTTCTAGCGTAGGAGAAATTAAATATTTTAAATAACGAGGCATGTATTTATATTAGACTAGCTGACCCGGCAAACGTTGTTTTGCCAAATAAATTAAAAAAAAAATGTTAAGGGTAAACAACTCTTATCACTTAGGTTAGTGGTATGAAAAATAGATAGTAGCCGATTCTCAGACCTACTGAATATGCATATAAAATTTGGTAAAATCAGTAAAGCCGTTTCGGAGGAGTAAGGTAACTGACATTGTGACACGAGAATTTTATATATATGATTAGTATTTTTTTTAATTTCACCCTCTGGATAATCTCATAAATAAAAATTTACTTGCAAATCTGGTTAAAGGATCTTTACAATAAATGAATTGTAAAGATTCTTCCACCAATCGTCCAATGGACCAATGTGTTTTGTACAACACACATACATAAATACGAGTACCTTCCAAAGCTCCAATTTTTCCATGCAATTCAACTTTATTATTGGTCGAATTACGACGCTTTACCACTTTTCAAACACTCAGGAGTAAAACAAATGTACTACATATTTCAGAGTTATCGTTTTATTTTCCATTTTTCGTAATATTGATAGAAATAAAGTTCTCGTTCCAACGTTCGGCGAGTCGACACCTGATGATGCCTCGTGTAGACGGCGAAACACGTGTCGTACAAGGAGAGTTGTTGTTAGGGCTTTCTTTATTTAACATTATATTTACTAAATAAATACATTATATACCTTTCCTTAAATACAACATTAAGCTCATAACCATATTTATTATTATATATACATATTTATAACTAGCTGTTGTCCACGACTTCACGACTCGCGTGAGTTATAGTTTAACATTCAAATAGAGACTTATTTGTGAGATTATACATATACAACACATGTTATTTACAAAATTTTCCTACTTCGTTCATTTGGACCAATGACGATTTATTAACCACGCCTGGACTATAATTTAACGCCGATCTTTTATATGATCTTATATTTATATATTGACAAAATCCACAGATCTTAATTAGTATAATAACAGTAATTGCTAAGTCTTACATCTAATCACGGATTTACTTTTTATAAGCTAACTTGTTTAGAGAGCAGAGAGAATACATTACATGCAACAAACATGATGAACAAAAATACAAGTACCTACCATCAAATTCGTATGTAATTAAATTAAAAATATATATTACTTTAAATTCATTTTACATTTGCTTTCTACCCACATCTACATCTACATTTTTTTATTTCTACATATTTTATTATTCTAACAACAACCTACTTAATATTTAGCGGAATTACACTACATATTTGCATTGAGTTTCAGTTTTGAGATGAATTTCCGCAACGTCACGCCTGATTCCATTGCATTTTGTAAGTTCTTATTTTTAGAATGTTTTAACCTTTATGTACTATCTTTATGCTGGTGATTTCAGGTATCTTATATTTATTTTATGTGTCAGAATTATGTACGAGCTATTTTTATACAATACTACAATTAAGATATTATATTGTATTGCATTTTTTTTTGCTTAAATAAATTGAATTGAATTGAATTGAATATATACAAAATATAACTATCAAAGAAAACTAAATATTACTACGGTACTATATTCTCGCAATAAATGATTTGATTGATTGATTGATTGAATAAATACATCATTATTATTCCACAGCCGCGGTTGCGTCAGACGACAATAGTTTCTTTTGATTCAGGCGTGACTTGCGGCAACTCATACCAACTTATTTTATTCAGAATTTATAATTCAATTCAATTCAATTTATTTATTTCAGACTAAGTCCATAACATTACAATTAGTTAAAAATAAAATACACATTAAAAAATTAAAAATTACAAATTAGACACATAAAAAAATTAAAAAATAAATAAATGTCAAATAAGTTACATAATATTTAATTTTAAGTGTAGCTGAGCTGCGTGTAAAATAATGGGGCAGTCAAATCGGCCAGCTACAACGCGCAGAATGCTGTTGGTGCTACCTCGGCCATGGCTTAGCATCGAGGCGGCTCGTTTGCGCATTATTGCGTCGAAGTCATCTACATGAGCGTCAGCAAACATGCCCGACGCACTGCAGTACCGAGGCAGCCCCAGCAGCATCCTAAACTACTAACGAATCGATCTTTTAATGTTTTTTTTTAATTCCACCTTTTGTTCTACAACTGTACAATGACATTCTAATACTCTCAAAGCTTGGTACTGCTTCTAAAGGGACTCCTTTATCAATTAAAGAATCATAAAACTGAGCGTATATAGTATGTATGGGGAGTTGCTCGTTGGCCGCTCTTGCTCTACAAATTGCTAATGCTTTTTTTATTTCAATATTTATAGGGTCAAGTGCACATAAATGTGGTTTTTCTTTCAATATTGATTCCTTGCGCGAGGTAAGACTCCCAGGGCATCCACTGCGATGGAAGTTGTAGCAACGCCAAAATGTAGACCCGTCTTTATTGTTGCGTTTAAGGTAGTACTGCCGTCCTTTGCATACTAATACATCACCTCCTCTTTTAGATTTAAGTATGTAAAACTCATTAGCAGCTCGGCAATATTCTACTGAGAGTTCTGTTCCTGAAAGAAGCAGAGTCACATGAATTATTTATTTCTATGCTATTTAAAGTGATTTTCGGCTAATGTTTGAAGAATTTTAATCTGATTACCACTAACCGTTACACTCGTATTAAAAACGTTATTTCAAAACGAGACGTGGTTAAGGTTTTCTTAAAAACAAAATAAGTTCTAGTAGGAATCAAATAACTAGAGTACGTTTTACGTTTACACATTATCATATATAACCTGTCAGTGATCATGAGTGAACAAGGCATGTATTCATATTCTTATTTCTAACGTGCAGAAGTGCATATTTAACATAATTATTTAAAAAAAAACAAGAACCAACTTCAAGACTAAACTAAAAATTTTAGTTTTTGTTTTTTTTTCAAAATGTGCTGAATCAATTTCGATAAAATTTATATGGGACCACTTCTGAATTATGACCTACTAAACAAATATCGTCAAAATCAATTCATAATTGGCGGAGTCATCCCGTAACAAACATAAAAAACATACAGTCGAATTGAGAACCTTCTCCTTTTTTGAAGTCGTTGGAAAAGACGATATCAGTGAGGGATCTGGGACGGGACACACACTCACACATAAATCCTAAACTTCTTACCCTAACTCTTACGCATACACTCCCTCTCATACACATTCACACCCCCACTCCCCCTTATAAGCACATCCTTGCACACAATCTCGTATGTCGCATGTACACCTTAGACCGCAACTACGCTTACCATCAGGCGAGTTGTTGTCAAACGTGAGCCCATTTCATCATATAAAAAAATGTGGTAGATTATCACGCTTAAGTACTAGTTACCAATGTTTATTTTAATTTTATTAATCACTACTGCAAAAGTTCGGGAGCCTATGGATTCAATACAATGTACTGTACAAAGTTTTTACATCAATAAATTAAATGAAAAAATATTACTATCGCATTTTTCCTAAATCTGAACCCTTTGATAATCTCGTGTCATATAAACGTCTAATATAGATTACTTCAAAAACTCTTTCTAAGCACTCACCTGTAGGGCTGATCAGTCGAGTTATACGACCCTAAAATATATTCAAAATACCTAGAGTTAGAAAAAATATACAATTTTAGAGTTAACGTTTTAATTCCCATTTTTAACAATATTGATATATATATTTAAAATAACAAAAATAAACAAAAATCTTAAGCATCAAAATGTAAAATGTGACGCAAAACTCGACTATGGGATCGTCGAACCCGTCGGATCTGTGGTCGGCGGATACATTATACAAGCGGTATTTGCCTATTATAGATAGTAAAAACAACACATACCTACAAAATGTAAAGGAGAATAAAAAAATGTACACGAGAATTAAAAATATTAAAAAATACATAAAGTACTACTATATTCATAATAATTTTATCAAAACATATTTTTTTTATAACCTCCTAATAAAAAAGTAGACCCCAAAAATTCTTTACTTAATTTTTTGTTTTTTTTAAAGTGAAGTATAGCTACTATAAAAACTTTTTCAAAATAAAAGAAACCGATTAGAAGACTTTGTATGCAGGATTTGCGCAAGAACAATTGTATGTTTCCACTGTCACAGAATATAAAATAATATAAGAAATAATGTTAATAAAAAATAATATCTATTGACTCAGGCGTGACTTGCTGAAACCCTCCACCCTCTGCTTATTTGGAAATCATGATTTATTCACGTTTCATCTTTCTATGTTTTCTTTCAATCCCACTTTTTGTTCTACTTGTGTACAATGACGACTTGATGCTTGCAAAGCTTGGTGCTGCTTCTAAAGGAACTCCTTTGTCTATTATAGAATCAAGAAACTGAGTGTATATAGTAGGTACAGGTAGTTGCTCTTTGGCCGCTCTTTCTCTACAAATTGCTAATGCTTTTTTTATTTCAATATTTATAGGGTCGGGTGAACATGAATGTGGTTTTTCTTTTAAAATTGATTCATTGCGAGAGACGAGACTCCCAGGGCAACCATTGCGATGGAAGCTGTTGCAACGCCAAAATGTCGACCCATCTTTATTGTTACGTCTAAAATAATACTGTCGTCCTTTGCATAATAATACATCGCCTCCTCTTTGAGATTTAATTACATGAAAATCATCAGCAGCGCTGCAATATTCTTGTTCTGTTCCTGGAAGAAGCAGAGTTACTTAAATTATTTGAAAGGGTTCGGTGTATCGGTTTAGATTTCGAAATAAACCCGGACAGGTTAATATATTATAGCTATTGCCAAAGAATCGTTATCTCTTAACATATTGATATTTTTTTTTAGTATATTTTAGTTATTTAATAAAACGGCTAGGTCTCACGTAGTTTATCGAATTAGTCGACCTAGGTTTCGAGCATGCGAGCTCATACCCTGCAATAATTACCCACACACACATATACCTTGTCCGTATAGGCCGGTGCACCGGTAGTAGTACCTAGCAAAGAATACTAACTATAACGTAGTAATAGGAAATTAACTCAGTTCATTTGTATGGAGTGTCGGGGACGTAATATAATTGTGGTGACCTGCATATTTTGAAATCGTACAAATTGATCAAATGAGGGTTTACTATAAAATATTCATAATTGATACAATTAATTGAATATATGTTACTGAATAATAATAAAGAAAAATTAACAGGTAGGTATTTACGTACACAAACTGCAAGGAAGCTTGTTTGAAATGAACTTCCACTGTTACAGAATATACAATATGTAATACAAGAAATAATTTTAATCGAAAAAATATCTATTGACTCAGGCGTGACTTGCTGAAACCCTATACCCTCTGTTTATTTGGAAATCATGATTTATTCAGGCTTAATCTTTCTATGTTTTCTTTTAATCCCACTTTTTGATCTACTTTTGTACAATGACCTTTTAATGCTCGCTAAGCTTGATGCTGCTTCTAAAGGAACTCCTTTATCTATTATATAATCAAGAAACTGAGTGTATATAGTATGTACTGGTAGTTGCTCTTTGGCCGCTCTTGCTCGACAAATTGCTAATGCTTTTTTTATTTCAATATTAATAGGGTTAGGTGTACATGTACATGAATGTGGTTTTTCTTTTAAAACTGATTCATTGCGAGTGACGAGACTCCCAGGGCAACCATTGCGACGGAAGTTGTTGCAGCGCCAAAATGTAGACCCGTCTTTATTGTTACGTCTATGATAATAATATTGTCGTCCTTTGCATAATAATACATCGCCTCCTCTTTGAGATTTAATTATATGAAAATCATCAGCAGCGCTGCAATATTCTTTTAAATGTTCTGTTCCTGGAAGAAGCAGACTTACATGAATTATTTAAAAGGGTGTATGTATATCGATTTAGATCGGCAAGGTTAACATAGTATAGCTATTAGCTATGACCAAAGAATCGTTCTTAACATATTTATTTATTTAATTTTTTTTATTAATATATAGTTACAAAACAACTTCTATAAAATTACCTAGCTTTTCTACTCAAAAATATATTTCTTATCAGTTCACAGAAACGTTTTAAAAGCCAAGTTTTGTAAAAGCCAAGTTGGTGGTGCAAATAATCACATAGTAATTAAGTATGTACATTATTTTTCTTTTTTTACAAATTTGTCTCTTATTAATTATCCTTTGTAACGGATGTTAATAGTGTATATACAGTTTTGTTGTATTCTATTATTATTATTATTTGTTGTATTGATTTGTGTTTTGTTGTTTTGTCTATTTGTAACGGCAATATTAAATTTCATTAACTAGGCAAGTTAATTAAAGTTTAACTAATTTCATTAAAGCCATTGGCTCCTGAAATAGTTACCACTAGTTTGGGAGTCTATAGGTTCCAAAACAACATACTGTACGTGAGTACGTCGGTACGTAAGTAGTACAAAATAGGTAAAATGAAAACCTTAAGAATTAAAATATAAATGTATGTTACGAAAATGCGCCTCTAAAAATGCCTGAAGCCGGCTACATTGTTATAATTTATTTATTTATTGCATTCAGATACATTAATTTGTCATCACATGAACCCTGTAAGGGACTTTGCAATTTAGTGCGAGCTTTATACATTAATTGTGGTAATTAATATAATTATTTCCATTATAAAAACAATAGTCATTTTAAATTAAATTAATGTCATGTTTCAATAAAATGTCAGTATCAATACTTATAATAAAATATACCCTATTTAAGGGTGTGCACTGTGCAATACAATAATATTTAAATTTACTTACAATGCATTATTTTATTATATTATATACTTTTATTCAAATTAATCATTAATCATTATTAGTCATATAAAATGTTAAATTAATTATATTAACATGTCTTGTAAGTTATAACTAATGTAAAAATGACAAATTAATACAATTATAATTTGTTATCAATTTTAGCAGTAGACATTCATTTCCAGAATAAAAACAATAATTCAATAGCCATAGTTGTGATGATTTTTTTTTATTAAGTGTATTTATTTTTTTTGGCTGTTGGTTAAATTTTTTAATTGCCATTAAAAAGGCATTCTTCTTAAAAATAACTTATTGACAAGGGTAACTCTAGTTTGTAATGAATTTCCACAGTCACAGAGTAAAAAAATATTGTCTATTGATTCAGGACTGACTTGGACTATTTTATTTGGAAACTATGATTTATACACTTTTTATCTTTTTATGTTTTCTTTCAATCCCACTATTTGTTCTACGTGTGTACAATGACGTTTTAATGCTCGCAAAGCTTGGTGCTGCTTCTAAAGGAACTCCTTTGTCTATTATAGAATCAAGAAACTGAGTGTATATAGTATGTACATATAGGTAGTTGCTCTTTGGCCGCTCTCGCTCTACAAATTGTTAATGTTTTTTTTATTTCAATATTGATAGGATCAGGTGAACATGAATGTGGGTTTTCTTTTAAAATTGATTCATTGCGACAGACGAGACGCCCAAGGCAACCAGTGCGTTGGAATTTGGAGCAATGCCAAAATTTAGACCCGCCTTTATCTTTGAGGTAGTATTGTCGTCCTTTATATGTTAATATATTGCCTCCTGTTATAGACTTTGATAAGTGAAATTCATCTGCAGCGCCGCAATATTCCTCAAAACGTTTTGTTTCTGTCAAAACCAGATTTACATGAATTATTTGTTTATGTATGCTAGTTAAACATGGTTTTCGTTCGATATTCAGAAAACATTTTGAGTAACGCATATAAAAACAACGTGTCAAGTTGACACATAGCTAATACTTAAAGGAATTGAAAAGCAAGACCAAACCGTGGTATGAGTTCCAGAATCCACACCGACACGACTTTTTTATTTGAACCTTTACATGGAAATATCCTTGACCGAAACAATAAATAACAAATAATAATAATAATGAATATATTAATGTTTGTATTTATTCATCTATTATACACAGTTTTAATCATTGGCAGTCTAAAACACAGTGGTTAAAATTTCATTGATGTATCATCTTCAACACACATATTCTTTGAAAGATCGTCTAAACAAAGTAATAAATCAATATTAACTAATAATTTTAAATTGCTTTTATTATACTATTTTTATCAAATCTTTTATTTCCAATACATACAAAAGCAAGTTTTTGAAAATAAAGAAGTTAATTGTGATCTACAACACAATATTCCCTAGGCTTTGAGTATCTGCCAACTCCTAACTACAAATAATCTCCTAAATACTAATTTACGTTAATTTAATATTGTAATACAGCTTAAATCTATTTTTTAATATAATTAATTCAATTTATAAAAAAGGCAGGCGTGGCGCTTACCATCAGGCGAACGACTTGCTCGTCCCATCACTCAGTATTATATAAAAAAAGTTTTGTTTGCGTACAATTTTAATCCTGTCTTCTTTTTCTACTTCTGTACAACGTACTTTTGACGCTCGCAAAGCTCGGAGCTAATTTCATACAAACTCCTTTTTCTTTTAAAGAATCTAAAAACTCCGCATATAATGTATGCACTGGTGTATCCTCTTTAGCAGCTCGCTGTATATAAATCTCAAATACTTGTTTTATTGTTTCATTCATAAAGTTAGTGTTACATGTGTGTGGCTTTTGGCTTGTAATCAATTGATTGTGACAAATGACACGACCGTAACACTTTTTTTTGTACTTTGAACAACGCCATGTGAAAGATCCGTCCATATTTTGCCTATACCTCACGTATCTGTATCCATTATGTATCAAAAATGTGTACCCCCTATAATCTTCTCTTATATAGAATTCACCAGGATTACTTTTTATATCTGGAAAAAACACTCTTCTAATTAGAGCAGCTCTGGAAAATACGTTGACCAAAATTAACACTTTGAGCTCCAATATCACGAAGGAGATAGTCAGTTATTTTTTTATGATTATGGCGCATATAACAGTGCCGAACTTTAAAACCAAAACCAATATAGATTGTCACCTGTTAGAAATTTTATTCTCATGGTAGCAAACTTCATTAAAAAAGATAAATAAAAAAAGGCCATAATCCGCCACGCTGGCCCAGTGCGGGTTGGTGGATGTCATATGTCCTCGAATTTTTGTGATTAATTTATTGAACATGCCGTTTTCCTCACGATGATTTCTTTCACCGTTTCTAGATTATTATATGTATAAAAAACACACTTTATTTTTCTCGTGTACATTGTTATTCCAGTCTTGTCTTCTTATTTCTGTAATTATACAGTGTACTTTTGACGCTCGCAAAGCTCGGAGCTAGTTTCACACAAATCCCTTTTTCTTTTAAAGAATCAAGAAACTCCGCGTATAATGTATGTACTGGTGTATCCTCTTTAGCAGCTCGCTGTATATAAATCTCAAATACTTGTTTTATTTTTTCATTGATAAAGTTAGGGTTACATGTGTGTGGCTTTTGGCTTGTAATCAATTGGTTGTGACAAATGACACGACCGTAACACTTTTTTTTGTACTTTGAGCAACGCCATGTGAAAGATCCATCCATATTTTGCCTATATCTGATGTGTCTATATCCATTATATGTTAAAAACATGTGACCATTATGATTTTCTGTTATAACGAATTCACCAGGATTATTAACTTGATCTGAAAAACATTATTTTAATAAGAGCAGTTGTAGAGAGTTCAATTAAAAAACAATTGAAGAATAGAGTTTTATAATAATGATGGAATTTTAAAGTTCAGTTTTCCATGATTATGACGTCATGCCAACATTTTGTAACCAAAAATAAAACCAAGAAAATTTATTGGTAAAGTTAATTCTCAAGTAGTAATCTTGATTAAAGTTTACTGGGCATATGAGACTTAATATCTGATATCTCGGGGTGATGAAACTTCGAGAACTGCGAAACTTCAAATTTAAACAAAAAAACGCATACTCTGACCAGTAGCGGAGAGGACGGTAATATGGTCAGAAAATACTGCTATAAACAGACTCCATTACTTTCTCATGCTGAGACAAAGCCCTTCTCTTACACACAGAGTATAGGCTATATTGACCACGCTGGCTCAGTGAAGGTTAGTGAATTTCACATGTCTTTGGACTTTGTGAGTCTTGGATTAAAAGCATACCATATTTAAACAATTGAGAATAATAAGAAAAACAATCAAATCAAAAGTAAATTTCTAAGAAATATAATGTAGTTAGGTACTCTACAGAATAGTTACTCTATACAGAATATTACTCTACAGTGCACTCTGGTCCCGGTTCTATGGGAGCGCGGACATGGGGATGTAAAGAGGTAATGGAGACTTAAGCTACGGGTCATAATAAATAAAATGATGAAAACGTCTGATAGGAACTCTAACAAATAGAGAATTGTTTAAAAAAACATAAGAATATTCAGTATTATTACAATTATTTTACACAATAACAGAAATCACCAAACATAAAATTTCGTACAAAAAAGCATTTTCTATTACATTCTAAATATAAAATTATATGCGTACATTTTACATAATAACACATCTATGTGGTACTATTTAAAATTATAAAACTACTATTTACATAATTGTCACTAAATAAACAATTATATCTCATTATCTAAAATATGCACAACTGCTCTCGAAAACAAAGTTATTAACAGTTTAAATTAACAATTAAACTATTAATTAATCTAGTACTTCCTTCTAAAATACTCCCGAGTTTTTTCTTCGGTAGTGTTCTGAGGCCTGTCACCAAGGGATCAGAGTGAAGTAAAAGTCTATGTAAGAGACCTACATTGGTTTTTTCACGTGTCATTTTGCGGGTAAAATTGCGCCTAAACAGTTTCATATTTTTATTGAATGATTCTGCTGCTTCCTCAGATCCATGTATCAGGACTTTGTGAATAGACGCGGGTAAATTGTACCAAAGAAAGTTTTCAACCACAGAAATTGGGCAGTCACTAGAGCGTAGTCTTTAAATTTTTCTTAATTTATGTTGTATCCTGACGATAAAAAATGCATCAAAATGCAACACTGTTTTCCAGCATTTATGAAGAAATACTATCCGAAACATAAGTTTGGGATTCGAGTATCCGACGAGCTGTGCGGTCTAATAATGATTGTAGTTCCACTTCAGTAGACGACTCTGATATTTTTCTTCAGCGGGGTAACATTTTTTTTCCCGTCTAATATATTTTGGCATGAAGGCAAGGCACTGGTGCTTAATTCTCATTAACAAAATTTATAATTAAAATATTGATGCTTTAGTTAGCTTAGCCTCTACTAACAAAGAAAGAACTTCATCCGTACTAACTTCAGAAAAAGTATCAGATCAAAGTTCAAAGTTTAAAAGTTTAAAAGTTATTTATTCAATTTTGGCATCACCGACGCACTTATGAACGTCAGTTATAACAATGACTCTACCACTACCGTATCGGAAAAAGAACCACTACTCAGAAGATACGGCAAGAAACTGAAGGGCAGTTTTTTTTAGATCGCGACATCTTGGAGTCAACTAAAGAAACAACAGCAGAGTTATTCAAATTAAATAAATCAGCTAACCTTCGACGGTATGTTCGCTAACAGCAGTCATTAAAACTTTTTCAGTGATGCTGAAGCTGGCCAAAACTTGTAGAACGTGGGTGTATCTTTCAAAGCGTCCTCGACAATAGACATACGCGTTGCACTTTTGGCTGTCTACTCGAAGTAACTCACACTTCTCCAAGACGTTTAACCAGTCACTGTGTGCTCTTATTACCCTTTCTTTACCATGTTCTTTCTTCCAGAATTCATTAAATTTCTTGCTAACATACAACACACGTGTATACAAATTTTCAGTATTAATGCTTTCCTCGTCAGGCAAGGGTTCTGTTAAAACTTGAAAAACTTGACGAGTTTTCTCTACATTAGTCCCTGTTTTTGATAACCAGATGTCAAATAAGTGCAATCTTGTGAAATTATACATATATCATATCATAATTATACATATAATCCTGTAACAAAATAATAACATTTTAGTTACAAAACGTATTTACCGTAGCCTAGCTGCGAAAGTGCTACGAGTGCGTAGAGTGTTATCTATTAGGGTGGGTTTCCCCTAATTTTTGTAAATATCACTTAATAGCACACATGTTACTAAACATTTTCAATATACTTTCATTGAAGGTATCGAAAGGTATCATAGTTAAATGTTTAGATGTTTATAAAAACAAACATAGTTAAATGTTTAGATGTTTATAAAAACAAATCCATAAAATATAATATTTATACTCGTAGCGTAGAACTCATTTAACTTGTACATAATATAATGTATATTGTGTGTCTACATATTATTTATTTTCTACTTGAAATTCCATTACACAAAAACACTTGCACAAACAAAGGAATTCCGAGAAATTAGCTATTGTAAACAGGATGACTAATTAGCGCTCTATAATAAAACTATGTTTTAGTGTATTATGTTTGGGAATCTTCAAGTCTCGAGTGAACGGGTACTATCTTGGTAAGCGTGCTAGATCGTCGACCGCATCGTCGCTTACCATCAGGTGACATAGTGGTCAAACGCAAGCCAATTAACAAGTAAAAAATAAAATAAAAAAAAACTATGTTTTAGTTTTAAAATGTAATACAGATCTATAAAATACAATTTCAATATTATCTTAAAATTATTGCAGGATTTTTTGTGTTTATTAAAAACGTCTCAGCCCTTTACTATTGTAACAAATTTTGAAATCAAAACTTAAAAATTAATTTTTTGAATGACATATCCGAACAAATCTGCGGCGTGGTGAAACCTTTTGTGAGTTTCTGATCGGCTGGTACTTGTTAAGACGATCATAAATTACCTAATACGCGACATCTTTTACCAAGCTATTAAATTCACAATGTAGGTAATCGTATATAACGTGATCAAAACAGTTTTCTCTCCAACTCTACTTCACTTTGTATTCCGTTAGTTTAGAAACATCGTGGTCCACGGGGCATTTTCGTAGCTCGTGTTTTGATTATTTTCAACCGTGGTGCAATAAGACTGTGGTCGTAGAGAATGCGGCCGTTTGTTTGCGGGTTCGCGTAGTCGCGATCTATTAGGACATCCCGGGATTACCCGGGAAGTCCGGGTAGTGCCAGACTTGGCCTCAGCTACTAACTAACTGGCTTATACCCCTACTGTGCCTAGTCTACTCTGCCAGTCCACAGATCAGACGTCCGTGCCGTTTTTTGTCATTTCTTATTTTTTGAGTACTTCAACAATGCACTTTTTTTATTAAATAAGTCAATTTTTTCTTAAGAGTTAGGTTTACAATTCTATTCTATTAACATCGTAGGAGATTTGCCTAATTAGCTATCTGCTCCCCGTCTTTTGTTTCTACTTCGGTTCAATGATCTTTTGACGCTCGCAAAGCTCGGTGCTAGTTTATGACAAACTCCCTTTTCTTTTAAGTCATCAAGAAACTCTGCATATAATGTACGTATAGGAGTAAGCTCTTTAGCCGCTCGTTCTAAATATATTGCAAATATTCGCTTTATTTTTTCCTTTATTAAGTCGGGTTTACAGGAATGTTCATTTTTTATTGCAACTGATCCGTCGCGACAATGGATGATGCCGCGACACTTTTTTTTGAAGTCTCGACACCGCCACGCAAAGGATCCATCTTTATTTAGCCTATATCTATAGTATATATATCCATTATATATTAAACATGTGTGACCCTTTGAATTTTTTCGAATATAATCATCCTCGTTACAGTAACAATCTGGAAAAAAATATTAATTTAATTAGACAAATTCAAAAATATAATATTCTGATCAGCATTAACTTCTTCAGTTATTTAGTTTCTAGCAACAAATAAAAAACTGAGTTAACATATAGTTTTTATTACTCTTACCAGAAGGGATAAAACTAAATACCAAACAAATCAGTTAACTTTACATTTAATGGATGCTAAATCAAATGTGAGATGAAAATCAACTTTTAAATAATAAAACTATGTTTATTAAACATAGTTTTATTGCATTACAACATTATATGCAGAACAATAAATACAAGGCAGAACTCACGATCTCGATGCTGCGAATTTCAACATTATCTTAAAATTAATTATAATTATGATGATAATTATATCAACTTTAGTTTGTGCGTATTTTGCACATTCGCTAAAAACGTGTAAGCTTCGTTATTATCCTAATCATACTTCGAAATATTTTAATATATAAAAAACTAGGACTTTTTGCAGCTTCTTTAGAAATTGTTCTTAAAGTGACGTCTCCCGTTTTTTATTTCTACTTCTGTACAGCGTACCCTTGACGTTCGAAAAACTCGGTGCCAGTTTAAGACAAATTCCCTTTTCTTTAAGAGAATCAAGAAATTCTGCGTATAATGTATGTACAGGTGTATCCTCTTTAGCCGCTCGTTCTATATACATTTCGAAAATTTGTTTTATTTGTTCTTTTATAATGTTAGGATTACATGAATGACTTTTTTCTCTAGTAATCCATTTATTATGACAATGGACAAGGCCTCGACACTTTTTTTTGTAGTGTCGACAGACCCATACCGAAGATCCATCTTTATTTTTTCTTTTTCTGATGTATTTATATCCATTGTAGGCTAGAAATGTGTGACCATTGTGGTTTTCTATAATATGAAATTCACCAGTTGTACTCATTTGATCTGGAAAAAAATAATAATTAGAGCAAGTTACGAGAATACGCTGAACAAAATGACAGTAATGAATTCACAGTAAAAATATGAGGTCATTGTAGAGTAAGGAGGAACTAAGTGAAATAAAAATAACAAATTATAGGGTGACCTTTATTGGGCAATGTTAAGCGAAAACTAAATTTTAAAAAGTTATTTATAATTCATCTTACAATGTGCCATCATCATCATTATGACAACTTCTGTGGTGTAGTGATTTGCCAGGTTGGCTCAAATCTCATACACCACTGAGTTTGCGGGTTCGATTCCCGCGACGGGACAAATGTTTGTGCACAGAAAAAAAAGCGCAATCATTTGTTTCGTGTCTGGGTGTTGTGGGACCATGGTCCTCATAGTTCCTGGTTCCCTAGATACAGGGAATCCTAGTTAGGGGTCAGGATCTATGTATGTGATCGTTGGGCGTTATTTATTATTTATTTATCATCAGCTTATAGTCGTCCACTGCTGGGCATAGACCTGTCCTAATGAACACCACTGAGCACGGTCTTCGGCTCTTCTCATCTTCATTTCTCATCTTTTTTCCGGCCGCCTTTCGCAGGTCGTCGCTCCATCTAGCCGGTCAATGCTCGGGCTACTGTGTAGATATTTGTAAAATATTATTATTATTATTAGCACGCAAGCATAACTGTGTTCCGGGATATCTGATGTCTCGGGGTGATGAGCGTAATGCAGCGCTACGCAGAGCTTGTTACGGTATTAAAAGTTCAGGTGGCACTGCAATTGTTAAGAGCTGGCGTGGCGCATACCATCATGCGAACGACTTGTTCGTCCTATCAATCAGTTCCATAAATAATAAAATATTATCATCAAAATCAATGTCATCATCATTATAACCCAGAGTTCTGAGCACGTTAACATTTACGACCGTATTAAGCGTTTTGCGTACTCGCGCTAAAGGTATCAACACGCATTATCCAAGAAAGACTCGAGGACATGCGATATCGAAAACACGTACAATCTCCCAATAAAGCTTCTTTATATTTCCGAGAATGAAAAAATCCAAGACTTTTAGTAGACCTCCGAGTTTTATAGACGTTTTCTTGAAATTAAGTCTACCGTTCTTTGTTTCCAATTCTTTTCTGTATTTTTTTAATATTGTCTCTTCTTTCTACTTCTATACAACGTACTTTTGACGTTCGCAAAACTTGGTGCCAGTTTAAGACCAACCCCCTTGTCTTTAAGAGAATCAAGAAACTCTGCGTATAATGTATGTACAGGTGTATCCTCTTTAGCCGCTCGTTCTATATACATTTCAAACACTTGTTTTATTGTTTCATTTATATAGTTAGGATTGCATGAATGTCCTTTTTCTCTAATAATATATTGATTATGGCAATGGACAAGGCCACGACACTTTTTTTTGTTTCGACATACCCACACCCAAGATCCATCTTTATTTTGTCTTTTTCTGATGTAATTATGTCCATTGTAAGTTAGAAATATGAAACCATTATGATCTTCTCTAATATGAAATTCACTAGTTGTACTCATTTGGTCTGGAAAAAATATATTTTAATTAGAACAAATTTGGAGAATACCCTGCACAAAATGACAGTACAAAATTTACAATAAAATAATGACGGCATTGTAGAGTAAGGAGGAACTGAGCAAAATAAAAATAACAAACAGGATAACCTTTACTGGGCAATGTTAAGCGAAAGCTTAATTTCCAAATGTAGTTTATAACTCATCTTACAATCTCGAAGTTGTGTAGGAATTTGTAAAATATTATTATTGTTATCGTTATGATGATTATCATCATAAAATCAAAGTCATCATCATCACTATAATTAAGAGTTTTGAACACATTAACATTTATGACGGTATTAAACGTATCATCATGCATTATCCAAGAAACACTAAAACTCGAAGACAGAAAGAAAATAAGCCAAGAAAATAAGCCGAGAAAGGCATATGCCTGCTAAAAAAATTTTACACTCTACTTACTAAAACCAAAGAAAACTAAACTAACAACTTACAAGGAGTTTCAATTGGACAACCCATAGACCATTAAATACCTATACATTGGCCAAATGCTCCAGCCCACTACCAGTTGGCAGCGTACCCAAGATGTTTTTTTTTATTCCCCTATATTTGACCGCAGTCTCACCTGATGGAAAGTGACGACGCGGTCGACGATGGAACATGCTTGCCTAGATACCGATTCACTCGAGACTTGAAGATACCTAGTTTATAAGAATCGGGAAACAAAGACGCTAATAAGGTGTTCCATTCCTTAGCTGTTCGCATTAAAAAGGTCGATGCAAAACGCTTTGTTCGGGCAGGAGAATGTCAACCATATACGGATGCCGAGTATCCGTGCGTCTAGCACGACAGGTCACGTCTTAGATGCTGGCAGTATTGCAATACTGATACTAATATATTACTTAATATAATAGATAATATAAATGTAAGATTTATTTAATTAGACAATTTTATTGTTTCTGTGATAAGGCCGCCTTTTGTAAAATTTTATTTAGCTGTTTTTATGTAATGTCTTTTATTTAATGTTTGCAATCAAGCGTCCATATCTGCCTATCTTGACATCTGTTCTATTTAGTATGTATGTGATCGTTGGGCGTTATTTATTGTTGCCAGTATGAATATTTTTGTACTAATTTATATTTTATAAGTACTTAACCTACCTTTGCATCCGTTGCGTCTACAGTTACTTTAAGGTCATTACTTATGAACACACCGTCAAAATTTATTTTATAGGTTTGGTGTTCGAGAGACTTAATGCAGCCATGCGTTATACAAAATAATGTAGTTTCTGGACAACATTGTTTTAAAGTAATAGTGTTGACGTGCAAGATGCATTTATTGCCCAAAAAAAATGTATCCGGATACTTGCTAACATCAAAAAACAGGAAAGTTGTAAACCACATTTTGTTAATAATAAAATCTTGATCCTAACATCAATTACTACTACTAAAAGTAGGTAAATTCGTGAGACAATATCCGCAGTTTATCTTAAAGCATGCAGAACAAACACGGCGATTTGCAACTAGGTTTAAGCATAAATTAGTATTACCCACATCAAGACTGAACATAGTTCCGGTCCTAATGTAATGTCAGTAAAAAATATAATAATCTACCCGACGAAATAAAACCAGAAGAAAATTATATAAAATGTAATAACAAATTTAAACAATTCCTAATCGTAATATGTTATTATAATTTAAATTACTTTTTTAATGTAAATAAGAATAAAATGATAAGTAACTGACAAAGACGTTGTAGAATAAATCGGTCCGCTCCCAGTATAATTTATAATTTGCGATACCCTAGCAGGGTCATATGTAATCTCACCACTATAGTGAGACATTTTATGTCCATATGTTTGCAATAAAGTATTGAGTATTGGGAAAGTGATAAGTTACTATAGCTGCTACTAGAGCTGGGCGGGACACATGGCTAGACGTGAGGATGGCAGATGGTCCAAGGCTGTAATCGAATAGGCTGCCTAGGCAGGTTGCAGAAGTGCCGGTCGTCCAATGTCGAGGTGGACGGATGATATCCGTAGAAAATCAGGGAATTTTGGATGAGAGTGGCGAGAGATAGGGGAGTATGGCAGCACCAAAGAGAGGCCTATGCTCAGCAGTGGGCGATGACAGGCTAATGATGATGATGATGAGGTAGTACCTTAAAAATATTCAAGTCAAATAGTTTTACAAAAGTAAGGTAGCCCCCATCCCTCCTTTATCATTATATTATTATCTTTTGCGAAATTAATAAAACAAATGCTAAGTTTCTTGAATGTATTAATCTACTAAGTACCTACTAGTGGTATCCTGAATGTATTATCAGTACCTACTAGTGGTAGGTCTCTCGTAAGCAACTTTGTTTCTTTTGATTTAAATATAATACCTATTTTCTTTATGGAACTGAGTGATGAGACTAGCAAGTCATTCGCCTGATGGAAAGCGCCACGCCCGCTCATAAAGGTTGCAGTGCCACCCAGAACTTTAAAAACCAAAAAAAGCTGTGCCTTTTTAGCATTAGCGTAGCACTGATATTAAGTCTCATATGCCCAGTAATTTCGCATGCTAAAATGCCTTTCAAACCGGAACACAGCAATACTTGCGCACTACTGATTGGCGGCCGAATAACTACTGACAAAGCTGTGGTACCTACCCAGAAGACCCAACTTAAAACGAATACTTTTGAGTTTCAGAGAATCAAAATCTCAGCAAAACTACGAGGTCACTCTTTGGCCGCTCGTTCTTTGATACTGTCAAACTCTTTTTTCTTTCTTCCTGCTCCGGATCCATTTAGGTTTTCGAGAACATGAATGCGGGGCTTCTTTAACAATCATTCCATCGCAAATAATCAACAAAGCGCGACATTTTCTATCTCGACACTTCCAGACTGTAGATCCATCTTTATTTTGGTGATGTTTGGTGTAATAAAACCCGTTATATACTAAAGATTTGGCATTCATTTGAGACTTCGTAAAGTAAAATTTACTTGGCTCAGGTTCCTTAACATGTATTGGATCTAAAAATATATGAAAAAATATTTGTACTGTGTATTTAACAGAAGGTCGTTTTGGTTCCATATTTATAGTGGTTACTGCTAAGGAATGGAACTCCTTGCCGTCTTCTCTGTTTCCTGATAACTATAATTTGGGTATAATCAAGGCTAGAGTGAATAGGTATCTTCTAAATCTACGTGCTCCATCTTCGGCCATATCGTCGCTTATCATCATGCGAGATGGTGGTTAAACGTAGATTTATCAAAAGTAAAAGGTCTGCCCGCCTACGTCAGACAATTAGTCACCGATTTTTTGTCAGTGAAAATGAAACATATGGAGTGTCATATGGCAAAGCACACGTCCTACAAAATTGATCACCGATTTTTGTCAGTGAAAATGAAACATATGGAGTTTCATATGGCAAAGCACATGTCCTACAAAAAAATTTGGTGCCTGTGTTGTGTGTCGGCTCTTTAGCAAAATATATATATACCAGTACCTACTAAGAGAAAATGTTTCATTAGTGACATAAATAAAACAGCTTGAAGACTGAAAAATAAAATTCACCCTTTTTTATAGTAGAACATTTATTTGAACATAAACTGGATATCAAAATAAGTAATATAAGAAATACTTACAGCATACCTATCAATGCATTGGCACAGTTTTTTTTTTTCAGTGTATAATGTATCCGAGGTTAAGGCCAAGGGCAAGTCCGTAATAGCGCATATTAAAACAACAAGACAAAACTTTATCTTATTTAATTTGGTAAATCAAAGGTTATCGATAGACAGGGTTAATAACTGCTTATTTTAAAATCAATTTGAAAAAAAGAGACTTCCCGTAGAGTATCTTGGTGCTATCTTCTTTAACGGGTGTACTTCTGAAGCACTGGTAGAGTCAGTTTGTGCATTTCTTTTCTGGGCCTCACCCATTTGAGTATGGGAAAGAAATGGGTAGACATGCTTACCTTTTTTCTAAAGGCATGATATCTTAAGTTACAATTTAATTATTTTGTATTATGTGTATATGATGTTTAAAAGTGCATGTTTTGAGCCTATTTAATAAGAATTTTTTTTGACTTTGACTTTGACTTTTGAGACACGATTTATCCCGAAAAAACGAACGGTTTCTGAGAGAGAAAGAGAGAGAATAATAAGAATAATCGCCAGTACCGGCCAGTTAAATGTAAACAATACAATCAGAACAAAACCATTTATGATCATAACCTAAAATAGTGTGTGATTTCAGTTTCTGCAAGGGCAGCCTTTGACCTGTTTTCTTATTCTGTGCAATATGCTTTTGGCGTTCTTATAGGTCGGTGCTTGTTGCAAACAAACGTCTTTTTCCCTTAGAGAATCAAGAAACTCAGCATATAATGTACGTACAGGAGTTAGCTCTTTAAGCTGCTCGTTTTTTGATAATGTCAAATTCTTTTTTTATTGTTTCATGCATCGAATCTATAGGTTTTTGAGAACACGAATGCGGTGTCTTTTTCACAATCGATCCATCAATATAAGTTACTCTACCCCGACAACCTCTCCTATTGCACATCCAGACACTAGAACCATTTTTATTTTGTCTATTTTTATAATGACTGTACCCATTATGTATCAATGACTTATAACCTTTCGAAGACGTAGAAAAATAAAAGTCCCTTGTTTTACTGCCAGAAGCTATTGCAACAAAAATCGGATCTGAAAATATATGAAATATTGTTTAATACCATTTGAAACAGATTGTTTTACGCTTGACACAAACTACATCATTCAGACAAATTTGGCATTGTGGCACCTATATCCTTCGTAGAAATACGACTTACAAGTAAAATTAAACAAGTTAATAACGTGTTGAACAAGTCAATAATAAAATGAACAAGACAGTGCCAATGGTGCGTTTTAAGCTTGAGATAAACAAGATTGTAAGTGACCATCAGGTAAACAACTTGCTTAACACTTAGTTACATCAAAAACGCTGAGTTCCGAAAATTTTGAGGATCCTACAACCGCTTCTTCGCGGTTATCCAGATAGTAAGTCGGACAACTCACAAGTAGTGTTGGATAAGTTATGTGCCATTACAAGCACATTGATAGATTTATCGTAATCACGATCCTATATATTAGAGAAAAATAAGAGATTGTTGTACTGACAGAAGGTATTTCGTTATATATCGGATCTTAAAATATATAATATAGAATATTATTAAATATAACACACTACAGACAACTTACTATTCAACATGCCGCTTGCATTACGCTAGACAGAAACCACAGAATTCAGTAAATTTTTGACACGATGAATCCTTTAACTACATTTGGAGAGGTGCAAAGACAGACGACGAATCGATAGACGCAAGATAAGCATTAAAAGTATTTATTTTGCAATTAAATACTTTATATTACCTATTATTATTATGTTATTGTTAAAATAAGTAATATAAGTAAAATGTAAATGTAGTATGTATGTTTGGTTGTTTATTAGATAAGTACTCAATAATGCCGTTACAAGCGATTGGATTTGGACATTTGGCGCTAGGGTAGATAACGGCAAAGGTTTTTTAATTCCGGAAAAACGAACAAATTTTTAGATAATAACTATGTATCTAATTCTACGCAGTCACATACGCGGGTAAAAAAAATATACCAGTAAAAAATAATTAAGAATATCAGTAAAATTAAAGGTTTGCCTCTGATTTTAGTTTCCTTTTTCTTATTCTGTACAGTGTACTTTTGATGGTCTCATAACTTGGTGCTTGTTGCAAAGAAATTTCTTTTGCTTTCAAAGAATCAAGAAACTCTGCATATAATGTTCGTACGGGAGTCAGCTCTTTAGCCGTTCGTTTTTTGATAATGTCCAATTCTCTTTTTATTACTTCCTGCATTGGAACCATAGGTTTCCGTGAACAAGAATGCGGGGTTTCTTTTACAATTGATCCGTTGTAATAAGTTACTGAAGCCTTACAATTTTTACTTAAGCACCTCCAGATACTAGAACCATGTTTATTTTGGCGATTTTTGTAATAACTGTATCCATTACGCACCAATGATTCGCGACCTCTTCGAGATTTTGAAAAATAAAATCCACTTGTGTTACTGGCAGAAGGTACTTCAACATAAATTGCATCTGAAAATATATGAATGTTGTAATTAAAAGCATATTCATATCCCAAATCAACCGTAATCTGTATATGATAACTTAAGAATTGCGAAAAATAGGAGTCCTTTGTTTTACTGACAAAATATACTTTGTCATAAATAAATAAATAACGCCCAACGATCACACATTTTATATTCTAAATGGACTAAATTGTCTACAGCATCTTAACATAGCTTCAGTTAATTTACTAACAAATTAAATATTAGTTAGTATTCAATTATTACTTAGCATGTCTACAATTATTGCATTTGCTGTTTCTTTGCCTGATGCTATACGTAATAAGTCAGTTTTTGTGCTACTGCCATTTGTGTTTGTGCTAACTGTCAGATATGTTAAAATTATCATAATTATCAGTGTATCGTTAAATATTATTCTTAAATTAACTTGTATTTCTTAAGTTAAGTGAGTTGTATTCTTTTTAAGAAATAAATATTTTAAGCCGTAATTTTATTTTCCTCCAAATTGTTTCTTTTTCTTGATTCTGTATAATACACTTTTGACAGTCGCAAAACTTGAACTTAATTTATATTCATTTTAAGAAAAACGATAAGGCAGTTGGTTGTCCATATTATTTTATTTATTTTTATATACACACATTGTACAGTTAACATCTAAGTTAGATACATTTTATAATTTATATAAACACGGGCTTATTGTATTACCTATATAATTAGATGCCTCAAGACATCATATATTTCGTTTTATTCAATACGATCAGCGAAGGTGCCCGTTCAAACTCATTTGGTCCAGCTCTTGAATTAAATTGTTTGATACACTCAACGACTGTCTATTTATTATTCGTTATTCCACTTGCAGTCTTCGTCCCGTGTCTGTTCGCTTTTTCTGTGCGATTTTTTTTCGCGTGTGGTTCTAACATAGTTTTCTCTTCCTTATTCTGTACATTGTACTTCTGACGCTCCCAAAGTTCGGGGCTAGTTTAAGACAAACACCATTTTCTTTTAATGAATCAAGAAACTCAGCATATAATGTATGCACAGGCGTATTTTCTGTGGCTAATCGTTCTTTAACAATGTTAAATTCTCTTTTTATGACTTCCTGCATTGGATTCATAGGTTTGCTAGAGCACGTATGCGGGGTTTCCTTAATAATCGAATCATTCAAGACAGATAAATAAGCGCGACAATCTCCAAGTCGGCACCTCCAGATACTAGTTCCATTTTGATTTCGGCGATGTTTGGTATAACGGTATCCATTACGTATTAATGATTCGGAACCGATTTTCGATTTCGTGAAATAAAATTGACTCGTGTTGCTGCTAGAAAGTTCCTGCTCATCACTTGACTCTGAAAAAATATAAAATGATATGAAATACATAATGCTACTGCTATGCTAATAAAAATAAGGTATTCCTTTTCGTCAATTTCTAATTTAAATATATTCATATCTAAGTAAAGTGATAAGGCTATACAATCATTAAAATGCCAAATATTGGGCTAGTGCTTCATTAGTTTATTACTAATAGACTGTCGCCTAAAACCTTACCAAATTTAAAAGGCACTTTTTAGAATTATTGACCATTGCATCTCTAGATAGTACGAATGCTCCAACCCTAGTGTTTGATTTTGTTTGATACAGTCAACAACTGCTCATTATTATTAGATAGATAGAAAATTATTTATTGCACAAACAAATTTGTAGGTACATAGGCGAACTCAATGCTAGTTAGCATTATCTTCCAGTTAACTTCGGTGTACTGTGGAGATTTTATAATTAGTTTCCTTACTTGCAGTCTAAGTCTCTGTTTCAAATAGTATTTTTATTCGCGTGTGGTTCTAACACAGGCTTTTCTTCCTAATTCTGTACATTATACTCCTAACGCTCCCAAAGTTCGGGGCTAGTTTAAGACCAACCCCTTTTTCTTTTAATGAATCAAGAAACTCAGCATATAATGTATGCACAGGCGTATTATCTGTGGCTAATCGTTCTTTGATATTGTTAAATTCTCTTTTTATGATTTCCTGCGTTGGATTCATAGGTTTGCGAGAGCACGTGTGCTGGGTTTCCTTAATAATCGAATCATTCAAGATAGTCAAACGAGCCTGACAGTCTCGGCGGCACCTCCAGATACTAGTACCATTTTGGTTTCGGCGATGTTTGGTAAAACGGTATCCATTACGTATTAATAATTCCGAACCGACATTCGATTTCGTAGAATAAAACTGACTCGGATTGTTGCTGGCAAGTTCCTGCTCATCACTTGACTCTGAAAAAATATAAAATGAAATGAAATACAAAATACTACTGCTATGCCGATAAGAATAAGGCATTCCTTTCCGTCAACTTGTAGTTACATAAATTCACATCTAAGTGCAACAATAAGTCTATTTAAAACAATTAGTAAAATACCAAATATTGGGCTAGTGCTTCATTGGTTTATTACTAAAAGTCTGCCACCTAAAATCTTACCTAATAATTTACAAGGTATATTTTACAATCATTGACTGTTGCATCTCTAGATAATACGAATGCTTCAACCCTAGTGTTTGATTTTATTTGATACAATCAACAACTGTTCATTATTATTCGTTTTCCCGCTTGCAGTCTTCACCCCGTCTCTGTTTCAAATAGTATTTTTTATTCGCGTGTGGCTCTAACACAGGTTTTTCTTCCTAATTCTGTACATTGTACTTTTCACACTCTCAAAGCTCGGTGCTAGTTTAAGACAAACTCCCTTTTCTTTTAAAGAATCAAGAAACTCAGCATATAATGTATGCACAGGTTTATTTTCTGTGGCTAATCGTTCCTTGATAATGTTAAATTCTCTTTTTATGAGTTCCTGCATTGGATTCATAGGTTTGCGAGAGCACGAATGCGAGGTTTCCTTAGAAATCGATCCATCATAATAAGTTATAAAAGCTTGGCAATTTTTTTCTTGACACCTCCAGACGCTAGACCCGTTTTTATTTTCCCGATGTTTGTAGAAACTAATCCCATTTCGAACTAATGATATGTTACCTCTTTCAGTTTTCGAAATATAATAATCTTTTATTTTACTGGTAAAAGGTACTCCATCATGATATGGATCTGGAAAACATAAACATGCTGAATTAAAGACTACGAAACGTGAATTACTTTACAAGTGAAATCAGGTGGCAGTCCATAGTGTGTAGTTTTGCAATGGAACCATATTTACAGTTTATACCTAATTTAAACAAAATTCTGTCATGACTATATTATATTATTCTTTATTTTCTCACATTTGATATAGGGCATAGAGCCGTTTACTGACGCCTTCACAAACAAATTGCAGAGATACTCTTATATACTAGTTTTAAATTTCAATTTCATTATTAATTATTATTTTTATTTCATAACCAAATACTAAAAATGCTGTAAATTATTTTATGTGCAGCTATTACTGTCAGATATTCCTCAAAATGTTAACTCTAAAGCCCACAGTCTATTCATATGTATAATTTGAATCATATAAGTTAGTTTGAATACGCTGTGAATCGTTCTCAAATGCAAAGGTCTCATCTTCATAAGAAGTTGTGTGCTGATTGTTGTAATAAACAACATCGTCGTTCACCATGTGGACCACGGCTCGGCATCGGTACTTAGCGTGCGTTGTACATCGCCACCTAGTTTTCGGTTGATTGCCACGACCATTTTGCCTGAACCGACATCCATCGAAGAATAAAACAGCTGCGCCTCTGGAGCCTGTGTATTTACGTGGGTGAGACCCTGGGAAGGATAAATAATTTTGTAGCGAATAATTTATTTAAAACGAAGAGCCGGACACGCTAGTGACAGATATTTAAGAAAAATTTTCCTGGAAAAAAATCACAAGAGAGACTCGAGAGAGAAAGAGAGAGACGGGAAAAGTTAATGTCAACAGCAGGATCTCATTTAATCAAAAGCCTTAGGTTGTAATAAGAAGGTTTAAGCAGAAGCATTTATAAGGATGACAAAAACGATCGATTTTAAGTTTTATTCACTTAGGTATAAGTTACAAAGATGTCTTTCTCTTCTCTCGTGTGGGTGTGTGGCGCTGGGGTCAGAGTTAGAGACCGCCCGGAAGTCTCCTTGGTTTAGTCACTGTAGTCTTAAGACAACCGGGACCGACGCCATAAAATGCCGTCGCACCCAAGTGTAGTGACCTATGAACGATGCTTAACTACGCGAGCTACGCTATGTATGCTACGCACCTACCGATCACGTAAACAAACTTTAATAATCTGAAAAATATTTTATTGAATTCATTTATTATAAATTAATTATTTCTATAAATTCTGTGTTGTTTAAAAAAACAAATAACTAAATCACAAACATTTTACATAAGTACTTGACTTTTAAAATCCTTTCATAAGAAAGAAAAAATACATTGGGAACGGACCTGAATAAATATTGCTCAAATATTTTTGAACATGTTATTTATATATACATTCTGTATGTACCTATGCACTTTGTTCCATTACTTTTATGTGACATTATTTATAAATATTGTTGTGTCAATAAATTTGCAATTAACAATAGTTTTAAAATTGCAAAAGATTGTGTGTCTAAGTTCATTATAAAATAAAATTTAAGTTAATAATTTATACGTCTTTGTTACAAAAACATCAGCAGGTTGTTAATTCTTAGCTGGTTCTAGCAATAGACTTTCTTCTATTGTAACCGTGTGTCGATTTACATAGTATATAATTTCATTCTCTATGGTATGTACTTTAGCGCGACAGCCGAATTTCTCGTGACTAGCGCATCTCCACCTCACTTTTCCTCCATAGTCACGATTGATACGGTATCTTATTCCTTCAATGATCAGCATTTTCTTCCCTTTGTAGTTAGTGTAGAAGTACGGTGCCGTGTTGTATTTCTCTGAAAATATGAATAAGATAAGTACCTGCACGATTTGTATAGATACTCTCTTTCAAAGCTTTATATTTGTTCCCGTTTGGCACAAACTTCCTATCATTTATATCGTATCGTTTTGTTCCTTTATTGTCTCACTAAAGTCTATTTTATTTATGTCTCTTTATTTAATTTCTTTGAGGTGGTCATATAAATGTATTTCTTTCTTTCTTCTTTGAATTTAAGTTTTTACTTTATAGGTACACACTATAATTATGGCATTGGGGCCGATTCTTTTACTATTGACAAGCGGAAACTACATTAAAAGGTGAAAAATAATACAGTTGTGGGATACAATAAGGTATTGTTTAGATCGTCCCTTCACAGTCAATAAGCAATAATGTTAGAAACAAAATCGCATACAAAATTGTATCTGCGCAGATCACGTGATGCGACAGTCAGCCACCATCAAGTTTGGCAAGGTATAGTAATTTAGAACATTAACGGAAGTCCTAAGTATGTAGCGAATATTTGTGACGATAAACTGAACAGATTTTGATTAAATTCATGTACGTAGTTTTGGATCCAGGAATAGAACATAGAGTACTTTTCATATCGGAAGTTTTCCATACGGGTGAAACATAATAAACGTAGGTAATGTTGTGCTTGAATGAATAAAAAAGACGAACACCTCGTCGCTAAATTTAGAAGCGAAGCATCAAAGATACGCCGCACACACAAGCCAAAGAGAATCAATTACTACGTAAGACACAAGCCTCACGCACACATTAACATCATGTTATGCCAATCAGCCGCCACATCCAAAGAGATTTCTACGCTTCAGTTGTTGCGAGATTTCGTCCGCCTTTTTTTATTCGTTCAAGATGTGTATGTTTTATTTTACGAATAATAACCATGATATTTCTATTGATAACATTTTATTCAAGATTTATTACACTAGTTACCCTTACAATATTTCAGATAATAATATCTTCAGAAACATGTACTAAAACAGAATATTACAAAGACATCACACACTTATCAGTTTTTATTCTTACATCTATTTATCTAGGTATATATTGATCTATTTAATTTTATTTACTTAGACGATTAGCGTAGGTATACCTACGTCAAATTTATATAAAATAATAAAATTAAAATAACCATTTGTATCAATGATTAGATATATGCTTTTTATATTATATATCTATATTTTGTGTCTATCATTTGTCCCACTTCAGCCCCCGTACCGTGTTGAGCTTATTTTTTTTATTTTTTTTATGTAACTGAATGACGAGACGAGCTAGTCGTTTGCCTGATGGTAAGCAAAGCGCCAGCCCATAACAATAACAGCACCACCCAGAACTTTGTTTTGCAAAATCCTGCGCGGCGCTGTATTGCGCTCGTCACTCTGAGACAATTAGCTGTTGAGTCTCATAATGCCCAGTAATTTCGCTGGCTACAATGCCCTTCAAGCCGGAACACAGTAATGCTTGCGCACTACCGCATGGCGGCTGAATAACGGAATAATTAATTAGATTTCTTGCCTCAATCGACAATAATTAGACCGCAACTCATTAGTCGTAGTGAAGCTTGAACCATAACCTCACGTGAACCATTATTTGAGCTCAACACGATATCTGTAAGAAATTGCGCATAGCGGTAGTACCCACTGTTTATTGACTATGTTGACTATTGTTTTTCCTGTGTATTTAGTATTCAAAAAAGTTTTATTGTATTGTACTATTGGTGCTTGTGGGACCAATGGTTACGGGGGCATGGCAAAGGTCTCACTTCCCTAGGTAACGTTTAAAATATTTTTTACTAGTAACCGCCCGGGACTTCGTTCGCGTCAACAAAATAATATACAACCTATGTTACTCAGGGATACAGTAGCTTTCTATCAGTGAAAGAATATTTAATATCGGATCAGTAGTTCCAGAGATTACCTCCTACAAACATACTTACAATTTTATAGAACAGTTATGGTACATGCGTGTGATCTTCAAAAGCTTGTAATATAACGTTATTCAATGTTCTGATGAAGGCCTTGCACTTTCGTTTAGTACAGCGCCATCTAGTGTTTTTCGCTGAATCTATCTCACCATACTCTTTGTAGAACTTGTAGCCATTGAAAATTATCTGGTCGTAGCCTCTCGAAGATTTTATGAATATTGCTGAAATAAAAATAAACCAGTTTCATTAATTAAAGAGAAATTTGGCGACGGAGACCATCGACTTTTCGATTAAGGTTAGATATTTATTCATTATATATTATATCATCATCATCCCATCACGTGCCCACTGCTGGAACACGGGCCTTTTCTCATAGAGAGAGGATGGACCATAATTCACCACGCTGGTCCAGTGCGGGTTGGTGGATGTCACATGTCCTTGAATTTTTCTGATTAATTCATGGACATGCCGGTTTCCTCACTATGATTTCCATCATCGTTTTTAGAGCGAGTGTTAAATCCGCACATAACTTAAGAAAATCAGTGGTGCGAGGCCAGCAGGCTCGAACTCGGGTGCGTCGGATCGAAAGTCGCACGTTATTTATCAACAATTTGTTCTTACAAAAACCACGAGAGATGATGTACGCAACATCGTCGATAGGAAAGAATATCGCCTGTGTTCTCACCCTTAGGAACCAGAAATTCGATTAATTAAACCCCAAAACATCGATTAATTATGTACAAAGTGCATTTTCAAACTCAGCGTAGGACGCCTTGCGGTAACAAGTAAAATGATCAATCTGCTGAACTTGACAATAGCTTGATAAGACATCTTATATACCAAGCTTAGTGACATTAGAGACTTAGGGAATAAAAATAAGTATAAAATAAATGGTAGCCTCGAAACAGGCGCAGACGTCGTGACCCGCCTCGGAAAAAGTGACGTGACGACTTCAACACCTACCGACCCGGATTTACTCGTATAGAAGTAGATAAGATATAGATGTTTGGAAGGAGATCTTTGCCCAGCAGTGGGACGCAAACGGTTATTAAGAAAGAAAAGAATATTATTATGCAGGTACTATAAAATTAACAATTAAAAATAAAATGTAAATCCTCAAAGATTTCATCAGGTAATGGTCGAAGAAAAAGAACGATAGTCAATGTATTAAAAATTTTATTGTTAAAATACAAGCATAACAAAACAACACGATTATTATATTAGTAGTTATTTCAAACCACACTTTAGAAAAACACTACAATAGTCATAAATACAGTCTCGTAAAATCAGACCCTTGATTGAACTTTATGTAAATCAAATGAAGTTCAATTGAATACTTAAGCTATTGCACCACGATACATCTTAAATAACTATATAGTATTCATAAATGCGAATGTAAGTCCTTTTTTGTATATCTTTGTTTTAACGTATAGAGTTAATTTCTGCAAAGTAAACATTATATCTTTCATGGAGATATATCTATTTTCGACTTTAAAACGAGCTTTGTGTAGAATAAAAAACACGAAATATTTAAAGAAGAAGTTTCTAATTTATCTGTAAAGAAAACACAATTTTTCTATTAGAATGTCATAGAAAAATTCTGGTTTTAAATTCAAAAAGAGATATATATTTCATAACAGACATATCTCTGTCGAAGACATAATATCTACGGAGAACAGAATGTCACTTTAATAACGAAATTTTTTACAGGCGGATTCTATATCTATATACCTACTCACAATATAAGGCAAGTACATACATTAATAATTATCATTTTCCATCCAATTTCGATTAATTCAACTATATAAATTTATTGAAAACCGACCGGGAATATTGAATGACGAATAAATACTAATTGGCGAAGAACTGAACGGAAAATAGAGATAATTCTGTTTTGACAGCATTGTCACATACTAAAACAACAAAGAAAATATGCGAAACGATCACAAGATCCCAAACACGAGCGGATTCTAACAACGCACGCTCACCGCCACCGCCCGTCGCCTCATCTCCATGCTCGTCTTCGGGGGATGAATTTTTTAACTCCCCCCGAAACCAGCGCGTCGAATGATGATGACGGGTCGACGTTGCCTTTGCCGTCACCGCCACCAGAAGGGCCATCACCGAGGGCACGCTTGGGGCCTGCGGGGCAACCTCCGCGCGTGACCCCCGCTGCCGATGGTGTAGTGCATCGCATGCGATGGTCTCCACAAACGAACGAGAATTGCATGCGCGCCTACTATAGAGCTACAGAGGGGGAAGCAGCCCGACTGCGTATCGAGATCGGATGCTGTTACAGAATCCTTTCTGTTATTGTAAAAAACTATACGCGAGAAAGAAAATAAATATTAAAATTTGAAAGTTGCCGTAAAACCTGTCTTTTTTTATTTATTTGCGTGACGAGACGAGCTGGCCGTTCACCTGATGGTAAGAACACGCCTACCCATAACAGTAACAGCACCACCCAGAACTTTGTTTAGTAAATTCCTGCGCGGCACTGCACTGCGCTCGTCACCCTGAGACAATAAAAAAATAAAAAAATATTAATAATTATTATTTGAAAGTTGCCGTAAAACCTGTTACCATTATGATTAAGCATGTGTTGCTATGTACAGGGTTATATTTTTCCCCGAAAATGTTCGACCAGCTGTATACCTACCCATTAAATAAGGCAAGTATAGTACATACGGCAAAGTATCTTCATTTTTGGCCTCTGTTTAAGCCTCCAGTTTTTCCCCGGCCGATGACCTGACATGCTCTACCTTAGCTACTCTCGGTAGGAAGGCCTCTTCAGGTTTAGGTGGATGGCAATGATGCTCAACAGCATACACCACCTGCTGCTGCATTGTATGGATCCTGGCAGAACACCTTCTGTTAGAACATCTCCATCTCGTTCGTCCCTCAAATTTGGAAATACCGTTTTTAAAGTACGTATATCCGTTTAGGAAGAGTTTGATGCCTCGTTTAGTGTAGATAAGTTTGGCTGAAAAAACTATCGATTAATTTATGGAACAACACTTTATCAAAACATTTGTTATAGGAATAACAATATATTTTGTTTATTGCGTGGCCTTCCACATACAGTACCCTGTGGTGGTTTAGCACAATAAAAGAACCTAAGAACCATCTCAGACAAATTTAGAAACTACTATACCGAAAACCGCATCGAAATCCGTTTCAAATCACCTATTTCAAAGATGGATCGCATAGACAAACAAGTTCCTGTACATTTTGCCAAAAAAAACCGACTTCAATGTATCTTCCAAGTCCAAAGTCATCGAAGCGATGAAATTTATATGGGACCACTTCGTAGCTATACTAAACCCAACGCATAAAGAATTTCCCAAATCAGTTTAGAGTTCTGAGGTAAAAAATTAGTTTTTTTTTAATACAATCGAATTGAGAACCTCCTCCTTTATTAAAGTCGATTAAAAATAGCATCGATTAACCTACATGTCGGTGGTAGTACAAGAATAATAAATAAATAAATACGCCCAACGATCACAATCATAGATCCTGGCCTCTAACTAGGATTCGTTGTGTCTAGGGAACCAGGAGCTACGATGACCATGGTCCTACAACACCCAGACACTAAACAAATGCTTGCGCTTTTTTCCGTCGCGCTGCGGGAATCGAATCTGCGATTTCGGTGGTGTATGAGATTTGGCCAACCTGCCCAACCACTACACCACAGAGTCTGTCATAATAAAAAGATATGGACCTAAAGTACATAATAACTAATAATTATTTTGGGAATGCTGCCAACTATTCGGGGCTGGGCATTTGGACTATTTAAATAGTATATTATATAAATAAGCCTTTGAAAGTTAATAGGTTGTTCAATTGCTTCTTGTAAATAGTTAAATTATTGTGTCGTTCTTTATCATGTGGTTATACACCCGGTCTTTTGCAAGGCTTGCGGGGGACATGAGTCCAACACGTAGAGGCCTCTTAGAGCATTTAGTTTAGATACGTAATGGGCAATGCTTATCGGGGACTATCTCTAAGTGCATCATTAAGAAGATGCAAATTAAAGACAGCCCCCGATAAGTGCGAGGACTATTATTGGAGATATGAAAATTACTTATTATTGGACTATTGAGGTGAATTTTTAATGGATGTGAACCGCCTATGATATGAGACTTCGGCACCTGCCAGTTCTGCCTCATAAGAAAATATTCAGGCAGGGCCCCTTTTAAGAGCCGCTGTTCATTGGCGACGGGAGGGGCAACGTTGGTGTGGGTGGTGTTTATTATTATTATTAGGAGCCTGTTGTATCCCACTGCAGAGCAAAGACTTCCTTAACCTCTTTCTATTTATCTTTATATATTGCCACGATAGACCAATCTTTCAGGTGTAAATCTAGCTCATCCCACCATCTGCTTGGTCGGCCGCGGAGTCGTTTGCGATCGTGTGGGGTCCACTGGGTATTGATTTTGACCCGAAGATCGTCCAACATGTGACAGACATGCCCAGCCTAGTCCCATTTGAGTGCTGCTGCTTTTTGGGTCACATCTGCTAGCTGAGTCTTGGAGCGCAGTATGGTAGTAAGAAGTTAAATAAGTTTTAATTAGTACTATGTAGAATAATTGTGTTTTGTAATAAAGGTCAACCTCGTTAAAATAATAAAAAAATAAATAAGTATTGTTTCATATTTGTGACCAACTTTTTTAATAATATTGGTAAATTAGATATTTTACATACCTATTCAAAAATTCGATCAAACATTGTTTAATAATGTAAGATTGTGAAATTTAAAATTAAAGTTATTTCACACATTAAATTTGTTAATTAAAAGGGCATGTAAACAGTATCTTTAGCATAACGTTTTATAACATTAAGATGTGCGAAAGAGAAGGAATGAATAAGTTACCAATAGGTTAGAAAGAGCGAAAGGATTATAGATTAAAATCGGAACATCACGAAAAGTGTGAAAGATATGCATAGATGCGAGATAGTACAAGTATGAAAGAGTAAGTTAACTAAGATAAAGAGTGAAAGGGATAGAAAAATAATTTGTTCATTGGTGTAAGAGAGAAAAGAAATAAAAGAACAATTAAAGTGAACGTCTCTTTTTAATTAATTCTAACAATTGAATACGAGCTACTGGCAAAAAAAAAACAGAAAAATAAACGGAATAACGATTAACTAATACAAAATACTATGGTTATGATGTTCGCTCATCCTACAAATGATGTTATTTATAACGGAAAAAAATGCATTACACCCTCTCTTCATGCACCGCCATCTTGTTTTTTCTTCACCATTTATCATAGTCGTGTATTGTTTTAAATATTTGTGATCCTTGTATATCATTCTAGGTTTACCCTTATTCGTCTCGTAATACACAGGAGCTATAAAAAAATTACTTATTATTATAAATGCTAAATAAATAATCTATAGTACGAGTATATTTACATGTTTGGCCTTATGATATTAGCAGTAGTAGCGCAAGTATTACTGTGTTCCGGTTTGAAGGGCATTGTAGCCAGCGAAATTACTGAGCATTATGAGACTCAACAGCTAATTGTCTCAGGGTGACGAGCGCAGTGCAGCGCCACGCAGGATTTTGCAAAACAAAGTTCTGGGTGGTGCTGTTATTGTTATGGGCTGGCGTATTGCTTACCGTCAGGCAAACGACCAGTTCCTCATTAATTTAATAAAAAAATACTCTAAATAGTATAAAACAAAGTCACTATCCGCGTCCCCATATTTATTTCTTCGCTTTCTTTTGCTAAACACGCAACGACTTTTGATACGATTTTCACTGTCATTTAAAGATTTTTTACGGAAGGTTAAAATGTTCAAATTAAGTTTTTGTATAGTTAAGAAAATGTATTTATGTTTTGTAATCAAGCCGTCAAAAATTACATCGATAACTAATTTATAGCTTTTTGAAAAGCCTTTTATAATTTATAGCCCTCCACCACAGAGTATTTCTAAAAAAAACTCGTTTAATAGATTAACGCTTCTGCTGAGCAATCAACTGACAAAACTCTGTGTTATTATTTTAAATAAGTACCTACCATTACAACCTAACTCATAACAGTTATCACTGAAATATGACATCTGTATCGTCATCGATAACAATTTGTATGTCTCTAAAAGGCGTAAAATTTTCAGGTGGGTTTTCTGATCACATAACATTATTCAGTCAGCCTATGTGGTGTAGTGGTTGGATAAGTTGGCTCAAATCACTAAGGTTGCAAGTTCGATTCCCACGACGGGACGGACGTGCACGGAAAAAAAAGCGCAATCATTTGTTTCGTGTCTGGGTGTTGTGGGACCATGGTCCTTGTAGTTCCTGGTTCCCTAGATACAGGGAACCATAGTTAGGGATCAGGATCTATTTGATGTGATCGTTGGGCAAAAAAAAAATCTATACCTATAATTAACATAACTGTATTTATTTTACCTGTACACCAATGACTTAGATAACACACACTTTTTATGAGAAGCAACTACACGATTATTTAGATTATTAGGTGCAGACCTGTCAGTTCTCCACTATTTTATACTAGCTGTTGCCCGCGACTTCGTTCGCGTGGATTATAGCTTAACACTGATGTAGATACTTTTTTCTATACAGAGCAGTTTGAGGAGCATGATAAAATAATACATTCCTTACGGATTATCACATTTTGATGTATAATAATTATATAATTAATATATAATTATGTGAATATTTACAATTATTGCTATATCTAAATAATATTGCATCCATTAACTTATAATATTATATTATAATGTAATACAATTTTACTGTCTCATTTTATTGATGGATTAAAAACTTATTTCCTTAAAAGCATTTTACTACTTTAAATTGGAATCTACTGGCAAAGATAAGTTGCTAAAAGCCGCCTAAGAAGAGTTTCAAATACCAAAACTCTCGGACAAAATCAAACTACAATCATTAAATTTAGCAGCTTTTATACTATTTATTCTGTATATTTTTCATATCAAAATAAATAATATTTATTTACTAAGTACATAGGTACGTAACGTTGTTCACATTAGGAACTGAAAACGATTCAAATTTACAGCCTATATAATAAGCACACTACTATAAAAAAAAACTAAATATTACTACGTAAAGAACCCCCCCCCGCTAATTTGTCGTCACCCGCAACAAACCGATGAAAAAATGGGCAATGCCGTGCTTGCGTCACTCGGTTGTCACCGCTCGCTGCGAATGACTAATGAGTGAGATTCAAATGTTTATTTTATAATGTGCGATCAATTATGTTATTTGAGGTTGTTATGACCTTTTTGGATGACGACGACGACCTGCTTTATAGAGGTAGAGCAGGTCGGCTGACTATTTGACTTTGACAAATAGACGAAACATATTGAGAAAAAGACGGAGAACGGCTAAAGACGGTGGAGCTGACCAGGACCTGACCTGACTGACGGAGGTCTGTCTATCTCTTTTAAAATGGTTCCTTATTGTTCTGTGTATGGATGCAAAGAAACCACTTACACAAATAAGAATCGAAGATTTTTTGGTATTTCGCGTCTCCCAGCCAAGCGATAGTGGGTGTGAAAGAGAAACACTTAGATTGCTTACGTATAGCGTTGTCCTTGTCGCGCTCGATTCGTATTAGCTCATCCCTACAATAATTACGCACACACACAAAACGTGTGCGGACAGGTCGGTGCGTCAGTATTAGTACTAGACAGTTAGCTCGGCGAATTTGTATGGAGTGTCGGGGGTCTGGTACTATACCGTAATAATAGAAATGCTAAACTCTGAAATTATATTTGCATCGTTTAATAAATTATTTTTCAAAAAAAACTAAACCGACTTCAAAACCACAAATGGCACTCAAAAGTAAAAAATAAATTAATATAATTATCATAAGCGCTACCCACTCATATATTTGAAGTCGGTGCCAGCCAAGTGTAATAGGTAGCAGATAAATACTATGTATATAGTAAGTACTACTTGTAGGTAGTATCTATCTACTACCTTATATTATTAAATACTATGTATATAGTAAGTACTACTTGTAGGTAGTATCTATCTACTACCTTTTAGACTTGGCTGGCACCGACTTCAAATATATGAGTGGGTAGCGCTTATGATAATTATATTAATTTATTTTTTACTTTTGAGTGCCATTTGTGGTTTTGAAGTCGGTTTAGTTTTTTTTGAAAAATAATTTATTTTACCCTTTTTAGTGAAAAACAAGTTTTAATTAAATTAATTCCAAAAGTTTTTAAAGACAAGCTTTTATGATCTAGAAGCCACATCATGACAAAGTTTAAAATGGGCTATCACAATTAAATGCATGTACAAAAAAATGTCATGTCTGTCCTATTCTCTGTTGAGGAGTTCCCTCGCCAGAAGTCAATCCTGGGTGTATCTGCCATATCATGATGGAATTTAGAACAGGCTATTATGTTTTAATCTATTTACGAAATGTTGTGTCTGTACTATTCACCGTTGAGGAGTTCCCTCACCGGAAGTCAACCCTGGGTGAAGCAGGTGAAGCAGTCGAATACAAAACCTCCACCTTAAGAAAGTTTGGTTACGAAAAAAACAAGAACCGACTTGAAGATTAAACTTATATTTTTTGTTTTTGCTATTTTTTTCAAAAACTACTGAATGAATTTCGATAAAATTTATATGGGACCACCTTTGAAGTATTACCTACCAATCAAAAAAAGAATCATCGAAATCAATGCATAATTGACGGAGTAATCGCGTAACAAACACACAAAAAAAAAATAAAAAAAAATAAAAAAAAAAACATACCGTCGAATTGTAAACCTCCTCCTTTTTGAAGTCGGTTAAAAATAAGTTGTAGAACAGGAACTGCTAAATTTAATGATTGGAATTATGGCCTGTGCTTTCTGGTATTTTAGAATTCATCCTACATACATATTTATATGCTTCAAAACATGTTGCTATCAACTAATGATATATTTTTCCTGACCATATGACCTGGTGCTACCAGTAGGAGCATGATTATGGTGGTTGCGTATCGACAAGATCTGCATGTTTTCTGTGACGAGTACAGCGGAACAGCCTCGAGGTCTGCCGGTAGAGCAGTACCATCTCTTCCTCTGCGCTGTACGGTAAGGGCGGGGCAGGTAGAAAGTGAAGCCGGCGCAGAACAGAAGTGTCTGGCCCTTCTGCGACTGTATAGCTGTTACTACTGCTGAAAATATACACTGTTTAAAATATATGTGCTTTAATTTTAGTTTTTTTCGTAACATAAATGAATATATGTCAGTAGACATATTTCATTTATATTATAAGTTCTATATAAGTATATACCTTTTTATAGATACATGAAAAAATAAGATGTTAATAGCCTTCCTTAGATATAACTGTAAAGATATTTTTAAATAAGATTGTATCGCATTTAACTTCCACATTTTTAATTTATGTCTTTTCAGTTCATGTACTCGAGTTTGAACTCACTTTTCGTTATCAAAATGAACTAAATCATGTTGACACCCCCATCTCTTACAGTTTCTTTAAGTCCTCTCCATCCAAAGGTTGTCTGGAAAAGATCGCTTTGAGCGATAAGACCGCCCATTGTAACACTATAGTTTTAAGTTTGTTATTGTACTTTTTGTTATTATGTTTTCTAGTGGTGAAACAATAAAGAGTTATCTAATCTAATCTAAATCTTTGCATACATCTGCATTTTCCTGCTCGTTTTGTAACTTAATTTTCCTCACACACATAAACATTTTTTAATTTATTTGGCTTGCGTTTGACCGCTACCTCACCTGTTGTTAAGTGAAGATGCAGTCAAAGATGTAGCACGCTCGCCTATAAGGAACCTGTTGAGTCTTGTCTTAGAGACACCCAGATTTCCAGGTTCCACTCCTTTACCGTTCGCATTATGAAGGTCGAATGTCAACAATAAATTGATAACGGCTTTCCGCACGTCTCTCGTCTCTCAATTAGTTCATGTGATTCCGTCCTAAACCCTCCGAAATGTATCCGGTAAAAGACCGACATGCCTTATGGTACACACACACAGACATTGAAACACATCTTCATTATTATAATCATTTTTCAACAAAACAGTGGTTACACAAAACTGCTAACTCCTAGACAAAATACTTAGTTCATATTTAAGTCTAAATTATATTATAACTTTATTAAATTAGTCTTATTGCATTGACATTATGATTTAAAAGTATGTTCTACATTTCATTAAATTCAATTCGCTGGAATTTTGAAATAAATTGCGCCGAGTGTCAATATCACTAGACATAACATTGTATATTCATCAAAATAATCGCAGTTTGCGTTGCAAACAACGAAGACGAATCATATTCTGCAATCATTTGTTTGTTGTAGTTTTGTACCAATTCTTTGTATTTAGAATCATATCTCTAATTTAAACTAACTTTAAACTGTTTTCTTGTCTTGTGTTGTAAAACACGGGTTGTTTATTTCTAAATTTGTAAATATCTTCACCAATTCCATCATTCATCGTCGTCAGAAATGCGTCCTATAATAGCAAGTTGTGGTTGAGAGTACCGATTTTTTTCATTTCTCTTGTGTTTCTGTTTGTCTCCAATATTAACAACATCTGTTATTTTAGACATGTGACTTTCTTTTTCTTTTAACGGTTCTATAACTTCTGAATAAGTCGTAGCTATAGGAGCGTTTTCTCCTTGTCTTCTTTGGATACATACATTGAGTCGCTCCTTTAATTTATTTTCCATTTCGTTTGGAACACATTGATGAAGTCCATCTTTTATAATATTGGAGGCGATGTCTGTCGTTAGAAGTGCAGAACAAATATTTCTTTTGACACATTTCCATATTGTCTGTTGCTTGCTGTTTTTCCGTTTTACTGAGTACCCGTATCCATTACGCAAAAGGTGAATACCGCCTCTCTGTGACCTGATGATTGAAAAGCCTGATTGGCCATCGCGTGTGTTGGTCGATGGTGTGTCTACCATGCCTTTCATGAAAGGAAGTTGATATTTTAGAATAATTTGTAAACTAAATTATAAGCTAAAAAGTTTCACACACGCCAATCCAAATAAAACAACTTTATCAGGTGTATATCACGTAAGTTTAATATTTTCGGACTTCCTATTGTTTATTAAAACTCTTTTTTTTAGCATTCTCAATCTCAAAACTTACTTACAGAATGTTGGAACTTACAGAATATTACTATAACTATTGCATTATTATTTAAAAAGTCTTATTTAACATTAATTTTATTACTTATAAAGTGATAATAGCTCAAATCATTTATTTAGTACAAACTTAACTGTTTTCAAACTCGAAGGGTTCCCTCGCAGTCAGTTGTTGAACATTAAAAATGAAATGGCGCTCATTGAATAGTGAGTCTCTAAATTATATAACTTTAATTAAATTAGTCGGAACTGTATTATGACTATATATTACAAGTATTTTTATATGAATTTCATTGATTTTGTTTTATTGTAGTGTAATAATATCTGTTCGCCTGGGAATTCTGGAAACAGCCTCGAGTGTCACCAGACGTCATTTAATATTTATCAATAAACCCCATTATCACTACAAACTATGATTATGAGTTAATCATCATCTGTTTGTTGTTACTTTGTCCAATTCCTTGTATCATAATCATATCTCATACATAAGCCAATTTAAGTGCTATTTTTCATTTCTTATCTGTTGTTGTCAAACAAAATGTAACTCTTTATCTTCTCCTTATTTTTATCAATATTATGTTCTTCTCTTTCATTATCCACCAACGTCATTAATCGGTCATATTTTCTTTAACGTCATGTACTGATTGAAAGAAGCGATTTTTTGCATTTTTCCTATGTCTATATAATGTGTCTTTAATATTGGCAAAAGTTGGTATTTCAGTAATGTGAGATCCCTCTTCTTTCAACGGTCCAATAACTTCTGAATATATTGTAGGTAAAGGAGTGCATTCTTGTTCAGCTCTTTCGATACATATATTAATTCGTTCTCTTATTTTATTTCCAATTTTGTTTTGAAAACATAGATGACGATCTTCTCTTATAATATTTGAAGCACTGTCTGTGACTAACATTGCAGTACATATATTTCTTTTACCACATCTCCATACTGTCTGATTCTTGCTGTTTTTTCGATTTATTGAGTACCTGTATCCATTACGTAAAAGTAGAAGGCCGCCTTTCTGCGACCTGATGATAGAAAAGCCAGAACTTTCATCGCACTTGCTGGTTAATTGTCTTTTTTCCATTCCTTTAACAAAAGAAAGTAGATGTTTAAGATAATGATCAGTTTCCAATTGGTCTCCTTATAAAATCGAGGCAGAACTAACAGTAGTTAATCAAACCAAATTGAACTGCCTAAAACTGTTCATAATGTTCCAACCCAAAACTACCAAATTAAACAATGTAATTGTATTTGTATCACGTAAGTTTAATATTTCAAGTATTCCTGATATTTATCCCTATGCGGTCACGGTAGAAAGCAGACTTGAACTATAAAGATTTAAAGTGAAATAATTTATAGAAAGTTTCTTTATAATTTATAATATAATTACCTATGTACCTTATCATAATTGAAATATTTAATTGTTGTAATTTAAGAAGGTAATTCAAATATGTTACAGCACAATTTTTCCATTCAATCTACTGTACCCATTAAAAAGTTGGAATATTACTATGAAAACATTGAAAACATAATTATTTAACAAAACTTTCCTAATTTATTAAACAAGTGATTTATAGCTATATCTAATTAATTATTAAGTATACCTAAGCTTTTTTAAACGCAAAGGTTTTTCGTGTGCTCTATCAATATAAATTATTTTACATAAAAAATGTAATAGTGGATACCATTTCATTCACACACACACACACGCCCCTCATACTTCTCATTCACCTTCTCTCTCACACACACACATTGACAATTAATCCTTGTCATTAGTTTTCAAGACAGCGGTTATAGATCTACTATCTAATATATCTACTCAATACTCTATCTTATTTGTGTGTGTATTCATATAGGTATATGCTAACTTTAAATTATACTGTATCTCAATTAAATGTATCTTAATTTTAACTATATGAAAATTGTAATTTACAAGAATTTGTAAATGCTATACATATATTCCTTCAATGAAAGTCAAACATTATCTGTTTGCCTTTGTAGTCTTGGCAAAAACAACGTAGAGTGTCAATGACACCAGAAACAAAAACTGTGTTGATCAATAATCCTAACTGACACCATCAATAACGCCTATGTCATGCCAGTTTCTATTTTAACTGTCTTTTTAATTCTCTTCCTAAATATTTATTTATGCTCTATATGTATATCCATTAATACTTGGTATTACAATTTAAAATTAAGGTATGGACCCTGTTAGGGAGTGGCAAATTAAAAATAGGATTCTTCTCTGTGGTTATCCGAAAATGTGTTTTCTACCTTCTGTTTGTCTCATCATCATTCATCAAACATACTTCAACATTTACACGTGGTGGTTGATAAAGCCGATTTTTTGCCATGTTTCTGTGTTTATATAACGTCTTTTTAATATTGGCATAGGCTGGTATCTTTGAACCGTGACATCCCTCTTCTTTTAACTGACCGATCACTTCTGAATATATTTTAGGAATAGGAGTGTTTTCTTCTTGAGCTCTTTCAATGCATGCTTGGAGTCGCTCCTTTACTTCATTTTCAATTACGTTTGGGAAACATTGATGTTGTTCTTCTTTTATAATATTTGAAGAGATGTCTGTGACCAGAAGTGCAGAACATAACTTTCTTTTAACACACTTCCATACAGTCTGATGCTTGGTGGTTTTTCGTTTTATTGAATACCTGTATCCATTTCGCAAAAGTAGAAAACCGCCTCTCTGCGACCTGATCATAGAAAAGTCTGAATCGCCGTCGCATTTGCTGGTAGATGGTCTGTCTACCATGCCTATAAAAGAGAGACAGATATTTTAGAGTAATTTTTAACTAAACCAATTTTGTTATTGAATGCTAAGGCATGCTTCATGAAAATTTTAGAATTTATTTAATCAGAGAGAAGAAAAACGAAACCCGCTCGAGCAAATCATTTTCTTCTCTCTAAATCTGAATAATTATTATTAATTAAACCAACGATCCGATTAATAAATAATTAAAATTAAAAAAAATATTCATAAATATGATTCATATTCGAGGTAAATATGTTTTATTTACCTCGACGTTTTAAAATTACTAAATATGATTCAGTCTAATTTAAATAAGTTTTATCTAGGAGTTATGGACAATGGGAAATCAAACCGTTATTTTTTTCTCGTCTGGGGAGAGAATACGAGAAAGTATATGCAAACCCAAAAATAAATTAAATCAAGTCACCTTTAACTGGTTACAACCCATGTTTTTTGTATTAGTTACGTATTCTAAGTGTCGCAGGTAGAATAAAATTACGATTCAAACTCAAATCCAATTTATCTACTTCTTTATTTAAGATATAGTACACCTATTTTTGTACATAATATTTTTGCCAAATATTTGCATTAAGTAACATGCAGTGCCTACATTTTTTCCGTTACAAATAGCTCAAATCGACTTAACAATAACTAGCTTCAAGCTTCGATCTCATTTCGAAACATGTATGTTACATAAAGGCAGTAGTGCCCCTTAAACATGGGTGTGTTCCCCTTGTAACGCTATCAACCTTCCTTTTATCGTATGTGCAATGACAGGGCAATGCCCTCTCTTCCTCTTAGAACAATACCATCTGCACTTCCTATCAGCGAAGAATCTTGCGCAAGAGAAAGTATGACTTCCTAAGCGCAAAATACACTTCTTTTCAGTGGGTATGAATTCTATCTCTGAATCGGCTGAGAGAAAATCTGTAAGCACATAAAGATTTGTTAGTTTTATAACTAGGTCGTATTTTTCGTATCGGAAATTATCATCATCAAAATTTTCACTACTATTTTCATTAATTAATTCCCCGCACGGTTTTTTACATTGATTTCGCTCATAAAATTCATTTTTATCAATGTTTGTAAAACGACAACAATAAACATAAATAATTACAAAATTATATAACACATTCGTTTTGGTTTACAAAGACGTGCTTTCGTACGTCTGAGCATAAATAAAATATCAAATTGATTTCAAATTCATAGATTACTATACAATATGTGGTAAGTTCACGAGACCATATTATGTAACATACAATATTATGATATGTCGTTCAATGTGTGTGATCGCTCAGAATCTCCACGATCTCTCTGCAAAGTGTCCGAACGGTTACTGGACATTGTCTTCTCTTCTTCTTGGAACAATACCAGAGAATCGGGCTATTCTCGTCGTAGCGAGCTGATGCGCGCCAAAACGTGTTATCGCCAATGCGAAGCATATAGTTGCCATTTATTGACAAATAAAATTCTGCTTCTGAAATTACGATTTAATGAGCTACATTGGTGAACAACATTATTCAGCATCACATCATCTATGGACCGATTGTACAGCAATTGATACCGAATACCAACATTGCATATTTAGGAACAAATAACATGAAGTCTACAAGAAACCTGACTCATTGATAATTTTAATTTAATAAACTTTTAAAGTATTATAACACAGTGCGACGACTAGATAGATATATATATATCTTTAAGACAAGAGTGATTAGGTACCATCAGGTGAGTTGTCAAATGTAAGCACATTTCATCATAAAGAAAACATATTAAATATGTATAAAAAGATTTAATAAAACATTTTCATTCTCGTAAATACTAAATATCCAGAGCGTTATTATATGTACCTAACTGACACATTTAAAGTTATTACGCAAGTACAAAATTCTTCATATTATAGCTTAATATACAGTATGCAATAAATAGTATTTTATTTAGCACAATAAGAACACCTATTAGCACTTTCTAGTTCACCCATTAGAACTTTCTAGTAAGCTCATTAGAACTTTCTTAACAAACTATCAAAGCGAAGCATGTAGTTACGATTACACGACAGGTAGAACTCAGTATCTGCAAAACCATTTTACTGTGTTGTTGTGTAGTGGTTTTTATATTTTTTTAGTTATATGACCTTACCATTCCATTGATTTTTAATAAATAAGCCTGATTACTTTATCGAGTTCTTTCAACCTAATCGTGTTTCGGGATTATACTTGGTGACCCATCAGGGAGACCGGACAAAACAGTTGCTTATCTGTCGTCTTCTAATAGGTTTATGTACGCCACCTCCATCTTCGGCCAGATCATCGTTATAGGTGTTATAGTGACCCATAGAACTACATTATGGGGACCACTGAGTTTGCGCGCTCAATTCCCGCGACGAGACAAATGTTTGTGCACAGAAAAAAAGTACAAGCATTCGTGTGTGTGTGTTGTGGGACCATGGTCCTCATAGTTTCTGGTTCCCTAGATACAGGGAACCCTAGTTAGGGGCCAAGATCTATGTATATGATAAAAAAAAACAGGTAAAAGCATCTCGTTCAGGTGGCAGAATCACTGATATAGGGGTTGTGCTTACATTGACTGCAGAAAGAACTCCTAAACTAAACATTATTTACACAATTTATTATTTCTTTCTTCTCCCGTTGAGTCGCAGCTGGTCGGCACAATAGTTTTTCTATTGTTTGTGGGCCCTGCCGGCCTATATACGAGGTACGACGTAAATTTCATTCACAACACAGAACAAAATTTAGTAACGAAATTCTTTTACATATTTGTAGGGTTTAATTCCTTTACAAACAAGAGAACGATTTGAATGAAATTTTTATACCTATAGTTTAGTAGGATTAAACTTATTATTTTTATAACGGTACAATGAAAATACGGAATAAATAATTGTGAACCATCTAGGAGACGGGTCTGAAAAGTCAGGGTTCGGGCGCAAGATACTGACCAATTAAAACGAATAAACAATACAAAATAGGAAATATGACGGGCCAGAGAAGTCTATATTTTCATCTCTTTCTCTCCCTTAATGGTTATGTTCTCCATACAATCTATATAACACACCGAAGACAGTTCTAGCACGAGCGTTACATTTTGCGCTATTTCTTTTGGAACAGTACCAGGAACATGTACTCATTACTGCAGGTTTTTTATAGTTCGTGTTAAACGTGTAGTCGCCGACTTTCATAAGATACTTTCCAGTGCGTAGAGCAATGAAAGTTACTTCACCTAAAATCACAGAATAGATAATAGTACCTACTAAGAAAAATAATACGAATAGTTAGTATACTTTGATAGTACTATGTACAGAAGGTTCACTCCATCAAGACACCCCAATAAAAAGCTAGTATTTTTTATGGTACTGAGTGATGAGACTCTTCTCCCTCAGCCACTCTCGCAACCCAGTAATAAGGCATAATCTGTTAAGCACGTCTCCGTCAAGACACTTAAATATAAATCAATATAAATAGCTAAGCTCGCACCAGCGGTAAGGCACAATTTAGCTCACAGTACTTTGAAGTAATCGAACTATAAACAAAGAAGTAAACCAGGCCATAATATGCTAGCTTTCGCCCGCTTTCAGCGCTGCCAGCCCACCTTCCCTCGGACAATGCTGATATGTATAACTTATTCTTGACTTCGTCGTTCAATGTTTATGCTCGCTCAGAATCTCACGATCTCTCTGCGAAGAGTCCTAATGGTTACTAGACATTGGCTATTCTCCTCGTAGCCAGCTGATGCGCGCCAAAACATGTTATTGCCAATGCAAAGCATAAAGTTGCTATTATCTTAGTGTGAATGAGGCCGATGTGGGTGTGAATGATTTACGGATAAATGACTATATCATCGACGACGATATCATCATTATTATTGTCTTTTTTTATAGTATGTATGTTAATTGTTTTTTCTATCTAATTATAAGGCCACGATGGGACTATCATAAACATATAGTTTGAAAATCCCTAAAAAATATATATAAAATTATGTAGCTATTGTTAGACAAATAAAATTCTGCTTCTGAAATTACGATTTAATGAGCTACATTGCTGAACATCATTATTCAGCATCACATCATCTATGGACCAATTGTACAGCAATTGGTTCCGACTACCTACCTTGCATATATAGGAACTAAGAAAATGAAGTCTACAAGAAACCTGACTGATTAAAAATTTTAATTCAATACTTCGCGGCGTCGCGTCGACGACTAGATAGATAGATAGATACCTATACATCTTTATGACTAGAGTGATTAGGCAAACATACTCCACCTAAGACCGCAACTATACTTAGGTACCATCAGGTGAGTTGTCAAATGTAAGTACATTTCATCATAAAAAAACATATACGTATAAAAAGATTTAATAGAACATTTTCATCCTCGTAGATACTAAATATCCAGAGCGTTATTATATGTACCTAACTATTTAAAGTTATTACGAAAGTACAAAATTCTTCATATTATAGCTTAATATACAGTATGTAGTAAGTACTATTTTATTTTGCACTATAAGAATGCCTATTACCTATTATATATTATTATTGTTGGAGAGGAAACGTCGACCCCGGCCGGCCCGAAACCAACGTGGTACCGCTCCTCCTGCAGCCACAACAACAACGCTTCGTGTTGCAGAATGTAATAGAATAGAATTTATTTGCTTAAAATGTGAGTATAAAAGATGTCAACAATGCAAAGAACCTGTACACATTTCGCCAACTAAGCAGTATGCAAAAATTTTAAACTTAAAATTAACTATGACATGCAACACATTATGTATACTAAAAAAGACATTACATCTTAATTGATTGCAAAGTAGTCGTTCAGAGAATAAAAACTATTTTCCAGTAACCATGCTCTTAATTCATACTTGAATTTTTCTAGAGCATAGCCCAGGACTCTCCCGATTTGACCAGAGCAGTCGGGAGACGATGTCGTTCGGTATATCAAGGAGAGGTGCGGCGGACGATCCAGGAACTAAACCAGTTGTCGCTGTCGAGGTTAGAGTCAACGAGGACGACGAGTTTCAAGTCCTTCGTGCTCCGGCTTCCAGCGAAGTATAAGGAGACGTTCCTGGTTCCTGAGTTTTGGCCCGAAGGCATTGTATTCCGGCGCTACAGGGAGGCGAAGCCGAAGTTAATTCTCTAATCGTAGCTTTAGTGTTTTTAAATTGTATATATGCTAGTCTGTAAGGTATATATTTTATGGGCCTCTGGTACTTTTAATTTGTTATCTGTATTATTGCCTGAAGTAAATGAATTTTCACTTTCTAGTTCACCCATTAGAACTTTCTAGTACACTCATTAGAAATTTCTAAATAAACTATCAATGTGTATGGTTGCCAACGATCGCCAGCACCTTTCCGCCAAAAGTTCGAACGTGGACTGGACAACGTTTTCTCTTCTTCTTGGAACAGTACCAGAGAATTTGCCTGTTTTCGTCATTGTGGACCGATGCCCGCGAGAAGGTATTGATTCCGATGCGAAGCATGTAGTTGCGATTACACGACATGTAGAACTCAGCGTCTGCAATCACAAAACCATTTTACTGTGCTGTTATGTAGTGGTTTTCAAAATATTTTAGTTATATAACCTAACCATTCTATTGTTATTTTAACCCCGACGCAAAAAGTAGGCGTGCTATAAGTTTGACCACTATGTGTGTCTGTCTGTGGCACCGTAGCTCTTAAACGGGTGAACCAATTTGGGTGTGGGTCATTTTATTTAATAGCAGGTTTTCTAACAATGTTTTATCAAAATCGGTTCGGCCTTTTTTACTTTTTATAGGCTTTTTGTTTGTGTCGTTTTTAAGTTTTAGTTTACTTAAATTCGCTTGTGCTATTTTAAGTCTTTCGGGGAAGCACTCTTCATCTATTGCTTGATTTATTACATATAAGGATACTTTATCGAGTTTTTTCAAGCGATCTAATCGTGTTTCGTGGATTATACCTGGTGACCCATCAGGGAGACGTGTCAAAGCAGTCGCACAACTGTCGCCTTGCAATAGATTTATGTACTCCACCTCCATCTTCAGCCACATCATCGTTTAAGGTGACGTAGTGATCCATAGATCTACATTTAAACGTAAGCGATTAACAATATATAGCGGTAACCTTCTTCAGGCGGCAGAATCACTGATATAGGGGTTGTGCTTGCATTGACTGCACATAAGAAAAATCTTACAAAAGAGCTCAACTAACCATTATTTACACAATCGATTATTTCTTTTTTTCTTTCTTCTCCTGTTGAGTCGTAGTTGACCAGCACAATTATTTTCCTATTGTTTGTGGCCTATATACGAGGTATGGGGTAAATTTCATTCAAATTCACAAAGAGTTAAATTCCAATATAAACAAGAGAACGATTTAGATAAAAAATGTATACCTATAGTTTATTAGGATTAAAATTATTACTTTTATAACGGTACAATAGAAAATACGGAATAAATAATTGTGAACCATCTAGGAGACAGGTCTGAAGAGTCAGCGTAATGGCGCAAGATACTGACCAAACAAAAATGAATAAATTAAAAAAAAGAAAATATGCCATATGCATAGACCGGCTCTCATCCATTAAAAATTCACCTCAATATCCCAATCATAAGTAATTTTCATATCTTCAATAATAGTCCTCGCACTTATCTGGGGCTGTATTTGATTGCATCTTCTTAATGATGCACTTAGAGACAGTCTCCGATAAGTGTTGCCCATTATTTTAGTGTATCTAAATTAAATGCTCTAAGAGGCATCTACGTGTTGGACTCATGTCCCCGCGCAAGCCTTCCAAAAGGCCGGGTGTATAACCCGTGAGAAAGAGCGACATAATAATAAATTTATATATTTCAGGCAATAATACAGTTCTTTAACAAAATAAAAGTACCAGAGGCCCATAAAATATATTATTTACAGCCTGACATACGTGTATATACAAATAATAGAATACTATACACTAGGATTAGGGGCATTTAGGTGTAGCCTCTCTGTAGCGCCGGATCACTATACCCTCGGGCCAAAACTCAGGAACCAGGAACATCTTCTTATATTTTGCAGGAAGCCGGAGCAGGTAGGACTTAACACTCGTACTTCTCGTTGACTTTAGCCTCGACAGGTTCAGGTCCTAGACCATTCCACCGCACCTCTCCTTAATATACTTAATGATATCGTCTCCCGACGTGCTCTGGTTAAAATCGGGAGATTAATGGTTATGTTCTCCATACAATCTATATAACACACCGAAGACTGTTCTAGCGCGAGCGTTACACTTGGCGCTCATCCTTTTAGAACAGTACCAGGAACATGTACTCATTACTGCAGCTTTTTTATAGTTGGTGTTAAACTTGTAGTTGCCGACTTTCATAAGATACTTTCCAGTGCGTAGAGCAATGAAAGTTACTTCACCTAAAATCACAGAATAGATAATAGTAACTATTAAAATAATAGAAATATGTACAGAAGGTTCACTCCATCAAGACATCCCAATAAAAAGCTAATCTCGCAACCCAGCAATAAGGCACAATCTAGTAAGCACGTCTCCGACAAGACACCCAAATAGAAACCAATATAAATAGCTACTCTGGCACTCAGCGCTAAGGCACAATTTAGGTCGCAGGCTTTATTGTGCGGGCTTTTGCCGCTTTCAGCGCCGACAGCCCTCCCACGGACAATGCTGATATGTATTACTTATTTTTGACTTAACGAAATTGGTGAATATTGATGATAAACAAAGTGGCATTGGGTAAATTATAAGCCGACGGAAACGAAAATATATATATGAAATGAAATTGTTTATTTTCCAGACTTTTAAATCCACTCACACATTAAATAATAATATTTTTTATTATATAAAAAAAAATATAAAAAAAATAAATGAAAATAATGCTCTTTAAGTGATGGGCGTGTGGTACATCCGCCACGTCCGGTGTAGTGGACTGGAGTGCCAGTCTCACACCGCAGCCACCAGGTAGTTGTCGGAGCGATGCAGGGCGGTGCGCGTGGCGGCTGGCTGGTTCCTCAGCAGCGCCTGCCAGCAGCGAACATCTCGCTCGCGCTGCACCACCGGGGCAGCCGGAACATTGCGCCACGCGTTGTTGTACTGCACCCTCATTTCGCTCATGGCAGCCTTGGTGTGATTCGTCCACAACTCCACAGTGTGTAGACGCTGCTGCAGTAACTAATAAACAGCTGGGTCTTTACTGTTTCGCTACATAGGCTGAATCTCCTAGCCAGCATGTTGGCACGCACTGCGATGCCTCGCCTCTGCCTCTCGATGTCAGCGTGGTCGGATAAGTCGGAGGTAATCATGTGTCCGAGGTATTTCACCTCCTCCACTTTCTCCAGTGTGGCACCGTACAGCGTGAGAGGAGACAAATCCATGCAGCAGTTTGCACTTTTGAAGATCATGCACACCGACTAATACATACATATAGGTATAGGAATAGGTGAATATACATATAGGAATATGTATATTCACCTATTCCTATACTATAGGTATAGGTGAATCAACTTTTTTGTAATACATATAGGTATAGGTGAATCAACTTTTTTGTAATAGCTTTAAAAAATATTATCATATTACTGCACTTTAATGTGTTATTAATAAATAATCACTATTGAACTTTAATATTTTATGTAGAGCCGAGAACTTGAACGTATATTTTTCCACTTTTTTTCCACACAGTGCATTTTTCTTTTTCAGTGCATCGTTCATTCGCAATTGTGGAATAACTGGCTTTTAATTTATTTCTTGTTCTGCAATTTTGGACGGAGAATTTGGAGGTTATCTAGGTTGCGATTCGGATTTTTCTTTTTTGTCTTAAATTTCTCTTTTGCAGTTTCCATATTATTCTGGCATTATACTTTTCTTTCGGGGTCAAATCTTGCACTAGCCTTTTCTTTGCATGATAATTTTCTCTTTGTTTTCTCTTGTATTGTTCATATTTTTCAGGATCTTTCCTTAATTTTGCTTTATATCGTCTTTGCTTCTCAGCGGCTGTCAGTGGTCGCGTTTTAGCTGAAATAAATTAAAATTATGCAAATAAGGCAAACAAGAATAAAACAATAACCACCAGGCAATTTGGTTAAAATTTGTTGCAATATTAGTCAGCCAAGTATTATTTATATATTGATGAATGTTGACTAGCATTCAACTCTGTACAAAAGCAAATAAAATATACAATCAAACAGAGATATAATAAAAAATATCCAATAGTCTAACAAGTCACCGCATATGTCTCTTGGGCCACCCCGAAAGTAATGAGGACCAGTGACCCGGGGGACATTTCATGGAAAAATATTTGTTACTTTAGAGTTATTATCTAGTAATTCACAAAAGTTAATATTCTCGTGCATTAGACTATATTTCTATTACATTATGCTGCAAAATACATTTAAAATTCAAATTGAGCGTATTTTAGTGTCTGATTTCAATTAATGATTTGTTTTTGTTTGCTAGTCTATAGAATAATACGTCAAATAAACAAAAACAAATCATTAATAGTTTATTTCTTATTTATCTAATTTATTATTAGCATTGTTACAATTAATCAGTTTGCTCTAGTTTAGATGTAAACAATTATAAAGTAGTACTCTCGACAAAAAAAATCATTATAAATATTTAATAAAACGGCTAGGACTCACGTAGTGTAGAGCATCGGACATGCTCGAAACCTAGGTCGACTAATTCGACAAACAACGTGAGTCCTAGCCGTTTTATTAAATATTTATAATGAATCAAAATCACGAAAACTTTCATACTAAAAAAATCACCCATATTATGTATATTTTTTGTCTTTAAAAGGTTGCTTATCTAGTTACTATAAAGGTAAAATTATAGCTTTTCTAGATACAAATAATTTCTATTGTGACACCAATATTATTATTTGTAACCTCTTTATTTTCACTTGTTATATAATACAAACATTAAAAAGGCCGTATTTTTTCCCTAGATATCACGTATTTATTATAATACATTAATACTTACTATGTTTATACTTCAACGAACCGCACTGCCAGCCATGTTTAATAAATAATATATGTCCACTCAAAGGTTGTCTGGGAGAGATCGCTCTTAGCGATAAGACCGCCCTATGAACTGTTTTCGCTTTGTATTGATAACCGTAATGTCACAGCAACGCCCCGAACCATGTGCCAGAACCACAGCCTCTGTGGTGTAGTGGCTGGTCATCTCAAGTCTCATTTACCGCGGAGGTGGCGGGAGCGATTCCCGCTACGGGAACAATATTTGTGCGCAAAAACAAAAAAGACAAGCATTTGTTTCGTCTGGGTTTTTTGGGATCATGGTCCTTACAGTTTTTGGTTCCTGAGATACAGGGAATCCTAGTTAGGAGCCAAAATCTATGTATATGATCATTGAGCGTTATTTATTTATTCATGCAGACCTTTGCAGATAAATCTATTTTAAAAATTTATTAATCGCTCTTAATGGTTATGTGTTCCACGTAAAATTTTCAAAGCTCCGTACTTAGTTATGGCGCCAGCTCTGCATTTCTTGACTTGCCTCTTGGTACAATACCATGTACAGGAAATCATTGTTGTAAACCTTTTTTTATAGTTGGTATTGTATGTGTACTCGCCGACTTTCAATAATAGTCCTGGGAAGTTTCTGTTTGTATGAATAAAACTGATGTCAACTGAAACATATAAAAACGGCATCATGGATTATTCCCTGTTACAATTATAATTATTAATATCTAATAGCACTCGAAGCACAGCTCGCCTAGCCGTTCCTATCAGATCTGCTAGCTTAAACAACGGTCGCAGCGGTCACAACTTGGATGGGTGACCGTTTGTATGGTATTTACATCTGAGCGCTACCGTGCTTTGGAGAGCACGTTAAGCCGTTGTTCCCTTAGGATAACAATCTTAAGGCCGTTTCGGAGGCCTGTGAGCGGTCTAAAAGCTCCGACCTAGTGTCGGAGGTTAGCCACACGATAGAAGATCTCTAAATAGTATGAAACTGAACATGAACAAAGTTGCTATCCGCGTCCTCATTTCTGTTTCTCCGGTTACTTCTTCTAATCCACGCAACAAATTTTGATACGCTTTTCACTGCAATTTAGAGATTTTTTAGGAAAGGTTAATATTTGCAATACATTCTATTAAAGGTTTTGTCAAGTAAAAAAAAAATTGTTATCAAGTCGTCACAAAATTTCACCACATTAGTAAATTGCATCCGTGCGAAGCTGGAGCTAGTAAATACATATTTCAATTGTTTTTTAAATAAGAGAATGACAAACGATTGGATGATCCGCCTTGTGGAAAGCGGTCGCCTTTGCCTGAAAACACCAGGGGGCCAAGTCTACTAATTATTGTCAAAACATACTACTGCGATAATTCTACGATTGGACAGAATAAATAACAGTACTATTGGTCTCAAAATTTACAAAATCTTAATTTAGTCAGGACAGCTCGATACAAAACCCGCGATCGAACTAAAGCAGACTACAAAAACGACCATATTGGCGTTTTCAGACAACCAACTTGCACTTGAATCGTCGCAGTTAAATAGTTAACAGACTTGGCCGCCAATAACATTTCCAAACCTGTATGGAGAGGAGAGGGGAAAAGATAAGATGTACAAAAGGTTTTTTTTTTATGTAACCGAATGACGAGACGAGCTGGTCGTTTGCCTGATGGTAAGCAATACGCCAGCCCATAAAAATCCTGCGCAGCGCTGTACTGCGCTAGTCACTCTGAGACAATTAGTTGTGGAGTCTCATAATGCCTAGTAATTTCGCTGGCTACAATGCCCTTCAAGCCGGAACACAGTAATGCTTGCGCACTACCGCTTGGCGGCTGAATAACTGGCAAAGCGGTGGTACCCACCCAGATGGCCTTTCGCATACGAGAAACCTACCACCAGTAGTAGTACCAGCAGTAGTAGTAGGTAAGAGACGCTGCCCTCCTGCACAAGTATCGAAGATCGTAATGGCTCTTCTAATTTTAGTTTGAGTTCAGAAATATAAAAATAGAAATACAAGTACAAGTCTAAACATTAATTAACTAGCGCAAGTAGAAACACAACATATTTTGTTATACTTTATTGAATCAAAAAATCAAATCTTATGCTAATAAAGAGGTAAAACTTCAATTATATCTAATAAGACTTAACAAAACATAAGATAACTACTAGCATTCGTAAGGACACACCTGTTATGATTAGCCGTGACAAATAATATACGTGCTATAATATGACCGGAATTACATAGGTGCTATAGTACTTATCTATGACCTACACCAGAGTAACTATATGATGAATAACTTATTAGAATTATTGTTTCTAAGCAAACGAGCCAAGCATCTATCCTTGGCTTGTTTGTTAAAAGTTTGTTATAATTTATATGTTTTTCTTACACCCAACGATCACTTACATAATATAAATAATGTAGATCCAAAGCTCTAATTATATTGCAACATGATTATGTGTATCTATTCTTCAGAGATATCGCTATTTTCAACTATATATCAATGGAAAATCGCCGCAATTTCCTTCCAAAAAAATCAAGTTTCAATAATTCGCAAGAAAATTGTCTTCCTTCGAAATAAAGTAAAAATGGACATATACGAGTATATCGTAGACAGACTTTTTATTGAGTTAGAACTAACCCACCTAGAAATAGCATAATTTTGATTCTCTGGATCTAAGGAACTACGAGAAACATAGGTTGCGTTTTAATAACCGTTTGACATTGCGAGATTGAAACGCATCGACAATAACTGCAGCCTAGATCCCAAGCGGTTAAACATTACATTAGACAAGTGAGTACTTCACTAACTACATACTTACATGGTAATGCAATTGGACAACATATTGGCATTTATAGACCTATACATGGCCTAACTGCTTATTAATTTACGACTTAATTAATGTTAAAAGTTTAGTAATAATTATTTAGCTATCACGATAAGTCACTGTCACACTAGACTTAGAATTGGAAACTGAATATTCACAATGTGGTGCAACGGAGCTAAAAAATAACCCCAATCAGAAGTTTAAATAAAAAATTAAAAAATACCTTCGTTTATAACTCGTAACTTTTAAACAGCTGGACAGAAAACGGCAAAGAACCATCTCGATTAAATTTGTCTTAAAAAAAAACATCATTGAAATCGGACCATCCGTTTGGGAGCTCCGTAGCCACAGACAGACACAAACACAGAAGGACCTGTTCGTCTGTCTGTGTGTGTAGGTCTTTTGCAATAAAATTGATGAATCTTTAGTAACAATCTCACTCGCGTAGGTTTAAACAAAAAACGTTCGCGGGGCCAGTTGGCTTATGAATAACTGTGCTGGAGTTTTACCAACTCGCCCCGCGTGGGACGGTTCGGTTGGATGAGTTGGTGACTAACCACCGGTCTCAGCGCCCAATAATCTTTAAATCTTTTTTTGTTTCATTGTTGTCAAAGAAATATTTTTTTGCGTTGTCGTCGGGGTGAGTGTTAAACACAAATATTTGCATAGTAAATATCTCGTTTCTGAATCTATTCTAGTATGATTTTGAACATCGTGAGGTCAATAACAAATACAATTGTAGTAAATAATCGAATTAACCTTATTAACAAGAATAAGCAAGCATTTTTAAGCAATAAAACATTAAAATATACTTATTCTTAACATAATTCACCCCAAATAGGTACATATATTGTCGGCAAACTTAGCTTAGTCTTTTTAAGGATTTTTCTTTATTTTATTATTTAAAATAAAATGAATTAAAAGTGACAAACAATTAAAACTATGTCACATCTACCAAACACCACTTGGGACTGTAACACAAAATTTCTATGTTTTTAAATAGCGATATACTTAGATCACCATAGAATATTTTTGATATGACTTTTCCCGTGAAAATATTAAATAACTAGGCGACGCGACTCGCAGCCCTCGCCAAGTGTAATCGATGTTAGCATTCGATTTTTTTTAATTACCAGACAGGCAAGCATTTGACCACAGTCTCCCTGATGGAAAGTGATGACGCGGTCGACGATGGATCGTGCTTGCCTAGAAAATACCGATTCACTCTGGACTTGCAGACAACTAGATTATATAAAACAGGAAAAACAGAAACGCTGGTAAGTTGTTCCATTTCTTAACTGTTAGCATTATGAAAGTTGAAGCGAAACGCTTTATTCTGGCTGGAGGAATATCTACTATAAACGGATGCCGAGTTTCCGTACGATGGTTGAAAGAAGATGGAGGAATTAACTCGTGTAAATCCAACACACACACGAAAATGGTTGTCCGCCGAGTTTACTGATCGTGTGCTTTTGCCATGCGCAATTTAAACTTTGACATTCTGTGTTACAGTCCACCTGATCCAACAAAATCAGAATATTAATCATGCGTATGTTCTGAGAAAATATATACCACCACCTTTTTCTTAGTCCTTACTTTCGCACGGCAATTTCTTGCCTTCCTCTTAGAACAATACCAAGTGCACTGTCTTCCATCTTCATTGGAATAGCTAGTGAATGTGTTAGTGCCGATGACCAACATGTGCTTCCCTGTCTTAAGTTTGATGAAACTTACTTCTGTTAAAACAAAGAAATGTTGTATTAGAATCGTATGGAATGCAGGCTTCTAATTTTAGTATAAATAGAGCATTTTTATCATGAAATACAATTTTAAAAAACTAGCGCAAGTAGAGACAAACAGCACATAATTTTGTTATATTTTATTTAATCAAAAAATCAAATCTTATGCTAGTAAAGAGGTAAAACTTTAATTATATCTAGTAACAAATATAAGAATACTACTAGCATTTGTAATAGGACACACCTGTTACGATATGCCAGTTAGGTCTTCCTTGACAAATAATATACGTGTTATTATGCCCAAAATCCAAATGACATTGGTACTAATCTACAACCAACACCAAAATAATTATTAATATGTTTTTTTTAGAGATATCGCTACTTTCAACTAAATGTCGAAGGAAAATCGTTGCAATTTTCCTTTCAAAAGAAAAACAAGTTTCCATGATACAGGAAAAATGTGTTTTCCTTCAAAATAAAGTAAAAATTGACATACGAGTATCTCTATCGTAGACATACCATTTATTGAGCTAGAACTAGCCCACTTGGCAATAGCATAATTTTGATTCTCGAATCGCATCAAAAGTAACTAAATTCTGGATCCCAAGCGGTTAAACATTATATTAGACAAGTAATTACTACACTAACTACATACCTACATGGTAATGCAGTTGGACAACATATTGGCATTTTTAGACCTATATACATAGCCTAACTGCTTATAAATTTACGACTTAATTAATGTTAAAAGTTTAGTAATAATTACTTAACTATCACGATCATTCACAGGCGCACAAGACTTAGGTTTGGAAACTGGAAATTTACTATGTATTGCATCGGAGCTGAAATACCGAAATCACATGAATAATTTAATAATAAAAAAGTACCCTTAAACCTCATAACTTTTAAACAGCTGGATAGAAAACAGCAAAGGACCATCTCGATTAAACTTGCCTTCAAAAAAACAGCATTGAAATCGTACCATTTGGGTCTCTGTAAAGACATACAGACACACACAGACAGACGAACAGACGTAGAAGGCGTCCGTCTTTTTGCAATAAAATTGATTAACTTTAAGTTACCATCTCATCTGCATAGGTTTAAATAAATAAAAAACGTTCGCGGGACCAGCTGGCTGATGAATAACTGTGCTCGAGTTTTACCACTTGTAAAACTGTGGTTTTACCAACTCGCCCCGCGCGGACAGTTACGTAGGGTGAGTTGGTGACTAACCACCGGTCTCATCGCCCAATACGATTCAGGTAACCTTTAAATATCATTTTCTTGTACTATTTTGTCAAAGAAATAAGATTTTGCGTCGTCTTCGGGGCGAGTGTTAAAAACAAATACTTTCATAGTAAATATCTCGTTTCTAAATCTATTCTAGTATGATTTTGAACATCGTCAGGACAATAACGACTACTCTAGTTAATACAAGCATTAAACTCAATATAATCATAAAAATCTAGTAAATTATCAAATTAGCATATTACCAACCATATTATCATGAAAAAAATTGCATTTTAAGAAATAAAATCCTTAGATATACTGTTTACATAATTCACACCAAATAGGTACCTATCTATTTACCGACAAGTGGCTTAGTTTTTTAAGGATTTTTCTTTATTTTATTATTTAAAACAAAATTCATTAAAACTGACAAACAATTAAAACTATGTCGCATCTACTAAACCCCACTGGGATACAAAATTTCTGTTTTTAAATAGCGATCTAGATGACAATTTTTGATATGACTGTCCCGTGAAAATATTAAATAGCAAGGCTACGTGACTCGCCGCCGTCGCTGAGTGCAAACGATGAAAATAATTGTCCGCCGAGTTTACTGATTGTACATCGTACTCGTGTGCTTTTGCCATAACGTGCGCAATTTAAATTTCGAAATACGGTGTAACAGTCGCCTGATCCAAGCATATCAGGTCATCAATCATGCGTATGTTCTGCGTAAATATATACCACCTCCTTTTTCTTTGTCCTTACTTTCGCACGGCAATTCTTTGTCTTCCTCTTAGAACAATACCAAGTGCATTGTCTTCCATCTTCATTAGAATAGGTAGTGAATGAGTTAGTGCCGTTGACCAAGATGTGCTTCCCGTTGTTTAGTTGGATGAAACTTACTTCTGTTAAAACATAGAAATGCTGGATTAGAATCGTATGGAATGTAGGCAGCCGACTCTTAATTATTATAACTCTAATATTAATTATTATTATTACATTAATGTTCTACAATAAACGATCAATCACACCAGAAAATAGCAACAACAACAAATTAAAGTTACAGTTAGTTACAGTTGGCGTCGTGATCTCAATCTTGTTAATAATCAAAACCTGAGTAAAAGTTTAAAAAGCTTTTCATCTCACTACTGTTGGGACAAAAATCCAAACGACGAAAGCAATTAAATTGATTATTTTTAAGTTTCACCACCTGCACCCGTGTAAGTTGAAACAAAAAACGTTCGCGGAGCCAGTAGACTAATGAATAATTGTACTGGAGTTCAACACACTCACCCCGCGCGGGATAGTTCCATAGGGTGAGTGACTAACAGCCGGTCTCATCGCTCAATACGATCAGGTAACCTTTAAATGTCATTTTATTGTACTTTGGTTTTTCATGGCTGCCAACAGAATAAGTTTTTATTCTGTAATAAAACATTTGATGTAGGTATTTTTATACTTTTTTAATTTTTCAACTTGTTTCCAACACAACAAACTTCTCTTAATGATTATGTGTACCGTAAATTAGCACTATCTGTCTATCTACTGTCGTGACGCTGGCCCTAAACTGCATGGACATCCTTTTGGAACAATACCAAGTACACTTCATTTTTTCTACTCGGTAATAATTGTATGTATTGTCGCCGATCTTCAAGAGACTTTTCCCCGATTTGAGTTGGATGCTGAATTTCATTTGTTTTAGCTTATATCAGCTAAAACAAATGAAAATTCGTTTGTTGATCTATTTGGGTCTGTCCCACTGTCTATTAAATTACTAGCTCCTTCCGCGACTTCAACTGCGTGAGAAAGGTCATAGTCGTCTTTTTTCAAAGACCATTTTAGCAAGACCTGTCCAGTATATGAGAGTGCGTGCTACGAATAGTTCAAGCTGTATCTTTGTTGTCACTCAACCGATTGAAGAAAAACAAAACTGGAAAGCAATTGTAGTTTTATTCCAAAGTAGGTATAAGCCTAAGTAATAAAAATCAGTTTTCATGACATAAGTTCAATCAATTGAACTTGTATAAACTTTTTCTTATAAGTAATATTTCTAAGCATGTACCATATGTAAAAAAATATAAAAACAAAAAAATTATGTATTCTAACTGATACAGCTTAAGCTTGTACAATAAAGAAGATAACTTCTAATAACATTTTTAACAATTATTATATAAAATACTAGCTGCGTCCCGGTTTCTCGGGATAAAAAGTCTAGCCGTCTAAGCCTATGTGTTAATCCAGGGTATAAACTATCTCCATTTCAAATTTCATCTATTTAAACGTTGCGGCGTGTTGCAAACTTTACAAACAATCGCATTTATAACATTAGTGTGTTATAAAGAAGAGCAAGTATTTCTTCAATGTCTAACTCACACACTTGTATTCATGAAAAACACTTTTCGAAACCCTTGATTAAAGTAAAGCACAGCAACCAATCAAAACTCCACGTCTGCACGCATATGCAAATGCGTCTTAAAATTTCAACTAGTGTTGTTCATGAATTAGGTTTTTTTTTTAGGAAAATAGGGTGCGAGTATTGTGGGACCGATGTGATGGTTGGTATATTTATAAAAGAAAATAGATTTTAAAAGAAATGAGTTTGTATGTCATTGTGTTATTGTGTTTGTGTTTGTTACCTCTTTACACCGCAAGGGCTAAACAGTTTAAATGTTTGGAATGACGATTGCTTGCGAGTCAGATCACGGTTGCAACACTTGAACCGGAGCTGCGAGCCGGCTCGCAGCTCGCCGCTCAGCTCGATTTGTACTTCTGCTATACACGCACCAAAGCTGTTGATTTAGTGGTGTTGATATTTTTATCGCTAGGTACGTTTCGTCCATGGAGGTAGGAATAATAGGAATGTTCCTTACAAAATTTTGTCAGCTCACAGCTCACAAAATAAATCAGACTTACCACAGATAAACAGCTCAACTCAAATTGACTACCACAGATAAACTGAAAGTTTTGCGAGCGTCGAGCCGAGCCGCGAGCCGTGAGCCGTCTATTTTACTTTTGAACCGCAGGTCAGCAACTCAAGTCTCTGTTATCTGTATAGGTACTTGAACCGGCTCAGACCTGAGTTACACCTAGATTATACACTGTATTAACCAGTAAGCAGGACCCAGTTAGTGTTACATATGCTGTCGTGGGAAACGAACCGTATCGTTTAGCCAACCTTTAACAATCACACCACAGAGACTGTCCAGACTCGTTCCTTTTAGAAAGAGCCATGGCTATGCTCTTCATTCGCGTGTATTATATTGTTATTGTAGGTGCTGATGAAGGCTGAACACGAGGATTGGCGTCTAAACCTGCAGTACCACCTTTTGGACAGCCTTTCGGACCTTCTGCAGTAATACACGTGTCCGTCCTTAACGAGCTTTGATTTCCTTAGTATAGTATATTCTGAAAATTTAAATTAAGTTCATAAAAGTGTAAATATTATAGATATGTTTGATACTGGCTTACATTGTTAATATTTTTCTTCGAGTTCTTACATAACTTTTGGCATTGCAATGGCATTGTCCATTTTATGTATCACACTAAAATTGTAAATGCGAAAGTTTGTATGTGTGTTAGTGAGTTTGTGTGTTTGTTCCCTCTTCAAATTCTTGTACCGGCTCAACGGATTTGAGTGAAATTCGGAACAGAGATAGCTAATACCCTGGATTAACACAGGCTTTTTGTTACAGGAAATGGCGGGTGAAATCGCGGGGCGCAGCTATTATGGAATATTCTAAAGTTAAATGTAGTGAGCAATGTCAATTCTAAATGACATAATGTAAAAACTGTAATAAAAATATTTTATATGAACATTTTATAAATAATTTTTCTTTTCATTATCTTAACTCTAAACCAAAATTCAATTAAAGTATACGAGTTATTGGGATTATTAACCATAACAGCAAGGAAAAATTACAGTATGTACAGCATAGGATCGAAAGCAGTGGGAGAGTTGAGGGGAGGCTTTTGCCTAGCAGTGTGACAGTTCATGCTAAATACAACCCAACAGAAGGGGAATCGTCTAACTCCAACACTGATCCCGATCGTTTTCGAACCTGTATTGTGATCGGTATTTGTCTGTGGAATTGTCGAACTTTTCTACTCAAAGTCCGCGTTCCAATCCTAATCACGATCGCAAAAATATATCGATAATGCGTTTTGAAAGATGCTAACGCATTCCAAATTTGAAATTGAAAGCGATCGGGATCAGTTCGAGTTACATGATTCCCCTGCTGGTATATTATATATACCTACCGTTTTATATTGCCATTATATCCTACTTATTATGAATGCAAATGTCAAGGCCCTGCTTTTCTTCAGAGGAAGCTATGATGGCTATGCTCTTCATTCGCGAGTAATATGTATATCGTTATTGAACGTACTGATGAATGCTGAACACGAGTTGTGGTAACTAAACTTGCACTTAAACCTTTTGGCCAGTATTTCGGTACTTCTGCAGTAATACACGTGCCCGTCTTTGAAAAGTTTCGATTTGTTAAATATTCTAAATCCTGAAAATTAAAAATAAATTAGTCAGATGTTAATTTTTGATAAATAATAGATGTCAGGGTCAAACGAACACTGACTGAATGTTTTATAGCTTACTAGCTTTTCCCGCGACTTTGTTTGCGTAGACGACAGAGGAAACCCATAGTTCGTATTTTTTCAAGACCATTTTAGCAAGACCTCCCATTATATGAAACCGCGTACTACGAAGAGGTCAAGTTACCCAAAAATATTGTTTTTTTTTTTATGAAATTGAATGAAGAGACATGCTGGTTGTTTGCCTGATGGTAAGCAATACGCCAGCCCATAACAATAACAGCACCACCCAGAACTTTGTTTTGCAAAGTCCTGCGCGGCGCTGCACCGCGCTCTTCACCCTGAGACAATTAGCTGTTGAGTCTCACAATGCCCAGTAATTTCGCTAAAATTCCATTGGAAAACTTGATAACTACGGGTAAAGCCGTAGTGTGAAAGCAAGTAAAGCCTTATATGACCCAGTGACAACGTCACCGTCTATGAAATTCTAGTTTTACTGCGTTTTTGTTTTCTTTTTCGCTAGTTCCAGTTTTAATTACCAGTTCAGGTAAGATTTTAGTACTGTACTTTATTTTTAACGTACTTTATTGAAATGGCAAAAGAATAAGAAAATGGAGGGTTTATAGTTATTTAAGAATAAATGCCTCTGGAACCGCGGTGCTGCTGACTCTTGTGCGACGTCAGCGAGTTCTTGGTCCGGTAACACCGGTGGCAGAACTCACACTCATGAAGGATGTGCGACTGCGCATGCTTGTCTTGGAAGTGTCGCTTCAGGGACGAGTAACAAGATAATATATTGCGGCAGTAAGGACACTCTTGCGGATCATTGAAGCAGCCCGCTATCGGTGGCGGAGGCATGCCGAGCGGCTGTACGGCTGAAATACAAACAAACTTGCTTTCTGAAATTGAGCACAATAAAAAAAATTTGCGAGGCGCAACTAGTTTAAAATAAACAAATGATGCTCAACGATCACATAGTTACTACATATATTTATTTTCAATGATACGGCAGTGGCAAGCAGATGTTCACTTGCTCACTGGGCGATGATAACTATTTGAATGATATGATTAATTATTCAGTAAGAGTCACTGTGGCGGCACATTGACTTAGAATGACTCATGTCATCAGAGTTCAAGGTGACGTGACATTTGTCTTGACCAATGATAATGCTAGAAACGATGAGTGTATATTTTACTATGAAAATTAAACGTGAGTGTCACCCGTAAATTATTATTAATGATGAGTGTATATTTTGGCCACGGTCATGTAGATTCTTTTTTTTTTTTTTGTTAATTGGCTTGCGTTTGACCACTATGTCACCTGATGGTAAGCGACGATGCGGTCGCGATCTAGCACGCTTATCGCGCTTTAGACGTACAATTATTGTGAAGGGTGGTATCATTTAAATATTCATGTGTTATTTAAAATTAGTCATATGACGCGTCTAGCAGGTTTATTATAAAGAAGCATAAGCAAGACGTCTTTGTTCAACAATCAATGGACGCGTGTGGTGTGTTCTAGTATAATATACAGGATGGATTGGGTGTCATATTTTTGAAAAATCTATCGGTTTGATTTCCCGATCAAGTAACAGATTAAAAAAAAAGTATATATAAAATTTTTTGTTTTCTCTTAAACACTAATACTCCGCACGCAAATTTTATATATCTCTCATAGTTTCGGATTTGGCCGCACAATCCCATCTCATGAATCTGTAGTTTATCCTAGATAAATCTATTCAATTTTATTTGGCACAGAAAATGTAAGAAAGAAGTGATCGGTCAGCCACGCTCATCCTAAGCTATGCTTAAAGTTGTGGTGACGTACCACATTTTAGTATGTACATAGATAGGTAATTAGATCAATTAGATATATGCATGTAGTAGTAATAAGTTATAAACAGTTATAGCAGTAGTTTCTATGACTAACCTATGAAATAAACTATTATTCTAATTACTACTTCACATACACCTAACTAGGATAATAATAGACATAAATAAATAATCATTTAAAACATGCTTATAACTACTGACTATAACTATTTATAACTTATTACTACTAAATGCATATATCTAATTAATCTAATTACCTATCTATGTATATACTAAAATGTGGTAGGTCACCACAAATTATTACAGGATATTGGAACTCACGGCCTGTTAAGGCGAGGTAGGAGGTGCTGAATGTAAAATAAAAAAATATGTTCGTTGACTTACTTAGTAAATAAGGGTAGCTATTTAATTCTAAAAAAAATCTTTTGACACTGAATACATTGAAAACCGCGAATTAGCGAACTATTTTCAAGCGGTAGTTGGTAACTTTTTCGAGGGTACCAAGCTCCTTTTGAAAATTCTGTTCGTTACGTACATGTTTAATTTACATCTTTGTCTGTCGAATGTATTTTGTCGGTCATGTAATGTCGTTTCATAAGGTTAAAGCAGCGGTTTAAGATGTGCCTTTTTTTGATATCGGGATCTACCCGACCTTATGATTGTTGTTATACTGGTGTTAAAAATAGTATTCGGAGGACCGTGGTTATGTTCTGAAGCTCTGATGACCTGACGATCCAGGATGACAAGCTTGCCTCTGCATTTCTTAGACGCATGCGTGGAACACCTCCAATAAGATGGCTCTTCTGTACAAGGTTCTTGAGTAGACCGATGGTAATAGGTGTATCCGTTGTACGACACTTGTGACTTGCCCCTCCGAGACATGCCAAAGACTAATTCTGTTAGAAATAAATAAATGGTGAAACTTAAATATAACAATATCCGGTCTTATCGCTCAAAGCGACCTCCTCCAGACAACCTCTAGATGGATTTAAAAAAACATTAAAGGACAGGGGTGTCAACATACAGATTGTACATCTCTAATGTATGTTGCCAAACGATCAAATACCATAGTTTGTCACCTAATCGAATATAAATATACCAATTATTTATAAATAAAAAAAATATTTATATCTTATAATATAATATAATACATTATATACAGTTATGTGGAGCTACAGTGGGACGACACGCGTCAACTAACAATATTACAACGTTCATATGAGTAACTAGCTGCGCCCCGCGGTTTCACCCACAGATAAAAGTAGCCTATGCCCTTTTCTAGAACCTAAAGTACTTTCATCAAAATCCATTTAGTAGTTATTGCGTGATTGAGTAACAAACAAACATCCATCTATCCATACATCCTTACAAACTTTAGCATTCATAATATTAATGGCATATTACAATCGTGCTGATAAAACCATCTTTATAAAAAAAATCAGAAAAAAATATTTACAAAGATAACCAGTAATTTAGATCATTTAAAGTAATTTCAAATAATTTTATAGATAGATCACTGTAAACATCTAAAAAAAAAAATTCGTTTATGTATTTATCATTCGCTTATGTATATTTACGTATTTGTCATAAGTATAAAAGCAACAACTGCACTGTTGTAATATTAAACAGTAGCTGCGCCACGTAGTTTCAACGGTGGTTTCTCAGGATGGAAAGTAGCCAAACCATAAACATGTAACAAAATTTAAATAGAAATGCTCTTCAGTTTCTTGCCTTATCTTCTGTACTGGTTCTTTTTCCGATACGGTGGTAGACTCATGGTGATAAATTGACGTTCATAAGTGCGCTGTGATGCCAAAAATGAATAAATGAAAGCCTATGTGTTAATTCCGAATTTCACTTCAATCCGTTGAGCTGTTACAGGCGTGAAGAAGTAACACTTACAAATTTGCGTATTTATAATATTAGTATGAAAATTAAATATAACAAGCAGCGGTTTAACACGCAGTTTTCCGGATATAGATTTAGGTACGTTTCCACTGCTCGGACACGGGCCTCTCAAAGAGAGAGTTTAAGCGAGTCGTTCATTCATTATTTTATTTTAAGATTTAGTTGTACTTTGGAGGATGAATATGATACGAGCTAGTTTTTACTAGCTGAGTACCATCGTATATCCATAACCGCGCTTTGCACCCCTTAGAACAATGAGTGGAACATCTCCAGGAAGTCATCTTAGTGGCTGGATTCTGATTGTCCAGGTAATAGGTATAGTTTTCGTAAACAATCAACTTCTTGCCGTTTTTAGATGTGGTGAACCAAATTTCTGGAATTAAAAAAGTTTTATTAACCTCCTACAAAATTTAGACAATTAACAACAGTTTGGAAGCTTCAGTAAATGAACATGGTCGGCTTACAAAATGAAGGCCTCTTCTGCAAGAGTCCGCCTTGGGAATTACCACAGCTTTGGCGGCCAAGTAGTGGTGTGCAAACATTATTATGTCCCGGTTTAAAGGTCACTATTTCAAGTGAAATTACTGAACATTGCGAGATTTAAGAGCCATAAGTGTCAGAGCGGCGAGTACAGCGCAGCGTTTTTAGTTTAGTTATAAAAAATGCACTATATAAATAAACAGATATATATTTTAGTATTTGGTTGAATATTTTCTTCATATTTCTCTCCTCTTTTCTTTTTCTTCCCCGCTAAGTTCCGTGGTTTATTTTTGCTGTGGTAATTATTTCTCTAGATGTGCCTTTCTCCTTTCTTTTTATTTTTTGTGTTTTGAAGGATGAATATGATACGAGCTGGTTTTAAATACCTGAACACCATCGTATACCGATAACCTTTGAGTGGAACATCTCCAGGAAGTCATCTTGGTGGCTAGGTTCTGATGGTCAAGGTAGTAGGTGTAGTTCTCGTAGACAATCAGCGTCATGCCGGCTTTGGATGTGGTGATTGAAATTTCTGGAATTAAGGTTTCATGTACCTCCTTTTACTAACTTTGGACAGTTAACAACAGTGTGTGTGCTTCAGTGATTGAATAGGTTGGCTCAAACATGGAAAGTGTAGTGGTAGGCCTCTTCTGCTATAATAGTTCGCCTATGCCAGATGTGAAACCGCCAAGCAGTAGTGTGAAATATTACTGTGTTCCACTTTGAAGGGTACAGTTCGAAGACTTATTATTTTATTTAACACTTCACTTATATACGAGTATATATTTTACTAACGTGGACTTTGGAAAATCTTGCAATTCAATTGTAAACCACTTCTTGTTATCCAATTGAATATTGGAATTTATGTGTAGTTACGATGACAATAATCCTGAACTCATTTATGATGAAGATGGAAGATGGCCATAGGAACTCTTACAATTATGTATCGTAAGTTTACCGAGCTTGGCCTCGTTGTAGGTAATAGTTTCAGAGTATTTTAGTTGTAAATGGTGACAAAGGTGAGCACATGAAAGTTTGTTAACAGATGACTAAAAAGAACATTAATGTACTATAATAATATAGTAATAATAAATATTTTTTCAAACAAGTTTTTATTATATAATAAAAAAAAAAACAGTACCAGGCATACCCAAATTACAATTTTATTTTCTTGATTATTTTTTGTGGAATCCTTTGATTTCGCCTGAATGTTATATAAATGAAAAAAAAATATTTATTGTATAAACAATAACAAGTACTTAGCTTTGGTAGTACACCGGGCGGTCTTATCGCTTAAACCTTTGGATGGACAGTATCGAAAGTTGAAGACGGCAATATACAAGAATTAAATAAATGAATAAAAACGAAATACTTAGATAAACATACTACTACACACACATTAATTTATTAACAGGCATTTTATCAATGATTGTGTTTTAAGTTACGTTTCACCAGCGTTTCCATATTGAGCATCGAAATTCTAGCTTTACAACCCTTAAGGTGTTTGTCACATCTCCAGTACGACATTTCAGAATTTAAATGCGAGACCTTGTCTAAGAGAAATCTGTGTTCGTGAAGAATTATACATTTTTTGCCGAACATTGTGCTTCCGAACCTTAGACCTGAAAGTATTAACTCATATTAGACTTATCCATGGAAATATATACAAACCTATTAAATAAAAATGATTGACTAACATATTACTTATTATCTAAATATTCTATTGAAGATCAGAGAGACCACACGCACAACGAGGTATGCCAATCGCGCTTGTAGAGAACTTGGTACAGGGTAAAAAGCAAACGTGTAAAATTAAAAATCAGTGCTTGCAAGGGTTTGCCGCGAGCTTCGTTTGTCTTGTGCATATAATGATAGCGTAATGAAAAGAAGCTTTAACTCCAACTTGTTCACTATGTTCACCTTTTTAGCAATTCTTAACTGACGATATTTATATGGCATAATTAGCACATGAAGGACGCAAGGGCAAAAGAGAACAATGACTTAATCTTATTCAGCACTAAATTGTCTGTGTTTAATGTTCGTCTAATTAAACTTACTTAAACAAATAAATCATCAAACATCGTGAGGAAACCGGCATATCCGAGATAGATCACAAAAATTCAAGGACATGTGACATCCACCAACCCACACTGGGCCAGCGTGGTGGATTATGGCACATACTCTCTCTACGAGAGTAGGCCCGTGTTCCAACAGTGGGAACGTAATGGGCTGATGATAATGATAATGAAACAAATGAACACACAAAATGATAATCAGAAATAATCAAGTTTTTATTATTATGTATTCTCTAGTAAAACAATTTAGGTGTACAATGTAAACTAGAGTTTTGCAATGGTTCTCCATTTCGTCTTATAAAGCTAATTTTCATAATTGAGTGTGTCAATATTCTTTATCACAATCATCGATTGTCCGAATACATGCTATAATGTAATTATACCTAATATTACGTGCCCTAATATCAAAATCACTAATAATCAAAAATCCTAAAGCCGCACTAATCATTCAATTAGGTATTAGAATGTATAATGTGCAAAGCATATAAATATCCTAATGATCACACTGATATTATAACCCGCGGGTCCCCGGGAAAAAAGTTTATATGTTAATTCAGGGTATAAGTTGGTACTATTAAGTATTCTGTGGTATAAGCTCCATTCCGAATTTAACACAAATGTGCTGAGCCGTTACAGCGTGAAGAAGTAATACATACGCATACACACTCACATACAAACGTTCGTATCTTACTAATATTATAAATGCGTATGCTCCTTGTATGATCTACATTTTCATCAATCATCCTCTATATCTTTATGATACGATTTCCCTTTAACACATACTTCGCTGGTGGATGCGTATGCTCCGTTTTCGCTTTTACTATATGCAAATTGTTAAAAACGGATACTCTGGCCTTGCATCCTCTGTTGGTGTGCGTGGAACACCTCCAATGGCTGATGAGCTTTGGAACTTTCTCCTTCAATAAATAAAATGTATAGTCACGGTGGAGCAGCAGTCTGTTTCCAGTCTGGGATATGACGAACATTAGACCTGTGAAGGAAAAATTATGGTGTATTTAAATGCCGTTCATAATTTTTCAAAGGACAAACTAATTATGACCTGTATGTATTTTTACACGTAGAGTGTGAATTTTTATAATTCTATTAATGATACTATAAGGTTACAAATGATACCTATATTTAAGACGGACTGAGTAAATCTACAGACAACAAAACAATAACGATAACGATCCGATAACGGCACGGACGTCTGGTCTGTGGATAGACAGAGCAGACGGGGTTTGCCAATAGTTTGGCACTACCATTCTTTGGCCCTCCATTCTCGGGTGTCTATTTTATGTTTACTTAACTTTTGACCGTTTTGCTGGGTATATAGAAGCATAAAAGCGAAATCATGTATTGCATAATATTATGTTACAAAATATATTTCAGATTAAAAATATAATAAACTTTCACTTACAATGAAACCACATCCTTTTATATCTTAAATATATATTTTTTACATATTTTCAAATTGCAATAGCGTAAAACACAATTGTATATATTAATTGTTAAATTGTATATAACTTCTATTTTTTTATGTTTGTTACCTCGGAACTCCGTCATTTATGAACCGATAGAAAATTCATTTTGCTTTGGGTTCAGTATACCTACGAAGTGGTCCCATCTAAATTTCATCGATGGACTTCGAAGATACATTGCAGTCGGTTTTTTTTATAAAACGTATACTTGTATTATTAATTTTGACTTTATTTTTAATAGTAATTTTGTGTGTAATTGGTTCCCGTTCATATTACAATAAATAATTGAATAGCATCTACACACTCCATTAAAATCTGTGACAATAATCTTTTAATATTTAATTTGTATCTACCTTCAAACTTTAATTTATAAATTAAGTGGTGGTAGTTTTTTCGTAGTGTGCGAGTGGCTGGCGTAACTGGCAAAGGGGTGACGCCAGTACGTTTTTACAATAAAATTCCGAAATTTATAACGGGGCTCACAAAAAGTAGATTCAAACTGCGTGTGAAAAATATTCTAATGAAAAAGCATACCTACTGTACATAGAAGACAAAGATGCATTAAACATTCTTCTTCTGCCAAGTAGCCAACTGGCACATAAGAAACACAATATTGTCAAAAACAAACATAAAATAATATAACAAAAGTTCTAAAAAAAATGCCCCTCTGTTTCTTGCCGTATCTTCTGAGTAGTGTTTTTTTTTTACTATTTATAGGCTTGCGTTTGACCGCACCTGTTGTTAAGTGACGATGCGGTCGAAGATGTAGCACGCTCGCCTAGAAGAAATCTGTTCACTCTTGTCTTAAAGACACCCAGATTGAAGCTATCCGGAAACACAGACGCCGGCAGAGAGTTCCACTCCTTGGCCGTTTAGTTTTACGATACGGTGGTAAAGTCATTGTAATAATCACAGATATCAGAACAACCTCTTGTTCTGATATCTTTGGTAAACATTGACGTTCATAAGTGAATCTGTGATGCCAGAACTGGATAAAGAACTTTTACACTTTGAACTTTAAGTAAATTATGTCGACTTTTTTAAATTCTTACTAGGAATAGAAGAATATAATATGCTCTACCTACACGACATTCTAAATTGGCATATGTAATGACCATTTAAATTAAACCTATGTATGTGTATTCTTGCAAATATGTAAATTATAACTAATATATAATTATTATATATTACTATAATTAAACATTATAATTAGATCCTGGTGACCGGTGATACATTATATCAAAGTCAGTCTCCGCAAAACCGGTTTAGTCATCTATGATACCTTCGTAATCAATATTGTTGACTTGTGTATCTAATTGCGAAGAATAAAGGCATTTATTATTTATTTATATCTATAATATTGAGTTTATTCCAGGGCCTCTAAGGTTTAAAAGTCTAAGCTGTTATGTTATAGATATAGGAAAATCGTTCTGGGATGGATTATGAAAAAAATAAGAGCTGCATTCAAAAAAAATATGTTTAATTTTCGTCCATTTTTTTTTTTTTTTTTTTACGCCTTATAGATCTATGTTTGGCCACTATCTCGCCTGATGTGAAGCGATGATGTGGCCTAAGATGGAGCACATAGATCTAGAGAGAGACGGCAGTTGAGCGGCTGCTCAGACCCCCGTCTCCCCGATGGTTCACCGAACATCATCCCGAAACACGACTAGGTCGCTTGACGGCATGGCTTTGTTCGGTGGGTGGTATTACAACCACGGCCAGAGCCTACCACTCCAAAGCGCGTAAGCGGGTTTCATCACGATGTTTTCCTTCACCGTTTTTAGAGCAAGCGTGCAAAATCTGCACTTAACTATAAGTCATTGGTGCAGGGCCGAGTCGGGATTCGAACCCAGGTGCGTCGGATCGAAAGGCGCACGAGGTCCCGCTGAGCCACACTCGCTCTGTTTGTTGTCTGTATTTTATCTACAAACCAAAAAATGTATGATGACTTAATGCACGATTTTTCCAATTCTACAACAGTTTTGATTTTAGGAACAAAGACCGTCGAAAAACACATTTAGCACCTTAAATATTATAATTATCACATAAATTGTACATATTGTCGATTTTGCGGCGGGTGGTTATGTTCGTCGTAATTTATCACCACTTTATTATGATCAAAAGTGGACAGTTTCGCTTTACAGTTTTTGGTCGCATGCGTCGAGCACCGCCAATGTGTCAGATGTTTTGTTCTCGTCGTCCGATGAACGTAGTAAGAGTAGTTCTTGTAAATCAGAAGAGGTCGTCCATTTCTCGACTCCACATACTGAAATTCTGTTAAAGAAAAAAAATAAAACAATAAGAAACAGTGAAATACGACCACTTGCTAATCATCGGTTATCGTCTGGACAACATTCGGCCATGTCGGAGGCCTTCTGGCGGTGGTCGGACACCAGGATTGGTCACACACCCTCACGAGAGAAGAAGAAGCTTATCACCAGAATGTTTAAGCCAAACAAACTAGTAATTGTATAAGTAATCGATTTATTTAACGTTTTTACACTTAAGTACTTTGTATTGTAATTGACATAACTAAGTCAAAAGAGAAAAATAGATACAAACAATATTGAAAGGAAGGAAATGACACAGGTAATTCTTTAACAAGTGTACTAGTTTAGCAAAATTGTACCTACATCCAGTGTAAATCTAGATCCTATAAAGAATCCCATTCTTAATATAATATTGTTTCGTAGGATGATTGTGTTGCAGGTTCGCCTTAATTATCATATTTGTTCCTTGATCCAGGGTAAGACTCCCTTTACATGCCTTGTACGCATGCGTGGAACATCTCCAATGCATGATGTTCCTTGATTTCGTCTGCGTCGTGTAAAAGTACGTATAGTCTTTGTATACTATTAGAACGTTGCCTGTTCTCGATTTGACAAACATCACACCTGGTTGGAAAAGAAATGCTTTAAATGAGAGCGACCGAATATCTTTAGGAGTAAAACAAACATAAGCCGAAGCGTGGCCGGGGCTACGCTGTATGTCTGTCTAACGTAGCCCGCACCGCGCCTTATGTCTGACATGTTTCACACAAATTTAAACAATGCAACAGAGCCCGCGTCGTCCCCGGCCCGGAACGTCCCTGACCTGCTTTCTGTGTGACTTGGGCATTAATATATAGTCCATATTAACACGATTGACACTATCTTGTAATGTTTTAAAGTTTACCTAAAAAATGTGATTACCGTTATTTCATGGAAACTCATCTCATAAATAAATACATCATTATAAATAAATATATCTACGAAGAGCATCGAATATGCTCTAAACCTACATACATAGGTTAGAGGAGTCGAAATTTCTTCAGTCTTAGCTTTTTAACAAACACCATACAGCACCAAAACAAAATAGGTGATAGCATTTGTTTTGCTTTCGTGGAATAATTTTGGTAATGTTCTCGTTGCTTGGGATTCAGACTGGTTCGTCTCATGGAATATCTCAAAAATTAAACATCATTTATTAAATATAAAGTATAATATACGCACGAATTATATTAGCTATGTCTCGCGAATATTTCGTAACTCTTAATAAATAAACTTTTAATTTTTTAAAGTCTCTAGAAGAAAATTGGAGTTATATGTTTCAGTATTGCTTTTGATTTGCATGTATCAGTCTTTATACTTTATATTGACACGGTTTACTACACAAGAACCTTTGAATACGAAAGCTGTTGAAGTCTAACTTTTGCGAATTGAATTCATGTTTGTTTCAACAATTTGAGTTTAGTCACGCACAGGTTAACATCAAAATAAAACTTGCTCCAACATTTGCTTGAGATCAGGCGAGGTCTGTAAACATTGGGGATTTCGTCTTTTGTTTTGCGAAGCTATTCCAACAAAAGCCGCAATGGACACCAGCCTCATCTTTGTCTCGCGCTTGTGTGGTAGGTATAATTTTTCGTGGATATCTGTTCGAAATTCTATGAATTTGTATTTTCAAAATATAAACTAGAATAGACTTTAATGCGTTTTCGAAATTGACGCGGTATGTTACTAGTAAACACACGTATAATAACTTATTAAGACTTAGCTCTACATTATTGCAGGGTAACACGTGGATGAAATTGATTTGAAAGAGTAAATAACTATGATAAGATAACGTATGATAAAGACAAAAGTTCAGCAAGTGAGCACACGATAATAATACATAGGCTTGATGAAGTGTTGAATCGAGATAAAATAGCGTGAAAGCTAAATAATAATTATTACAAGGTGTGCGTTTTGTTGTCATTCCCAAAATGTTGCTTTCCTAGCTGATTATAAGAGGACTTTATCGCCTTATTTTGGTGTTATTTAAATGTTTTTTTTCGCTTATAGATTAATGTTAGGCCATATATTAATAGTAACTCAGGTTACTATATCGGCTATCTTCGATGTGGCCGAACCTGGAGTTCATAGATCTAGAGGAAGACGACAGTGGAGTATGTGTTTAGACCACATTTTCCATATCTCTTTTGGCAACTAAAGTACATTGAATTTAAAAGAAAGAAAGAAAGAAAGAAAGAAAATAGGTTTATTATTATTTGCTTACATAACATCCAAAATATGACCTTCAGAATCTATATTGTATAAGTAGGTATGTTATTGATATATGTATCGTTAACTGCCGTATGCAATACAAAGTTAATAAAAAGCTGGCAGATAAAGTCCTCATTTCCTGATAATCAAACTAATTTAATATACTGCCCCTCGTAGATACAATACTTTGCTGGAGGATGCGTGTGCTTGTTCTCCAATCCAACTATTGCAAACTTCTCGTTTAACTTCAGCTTGGCATTGCAACCTCTGCAGTTGTGGGTGGAGCAATACCAATGGAAGTTCTTCGTCTTTTTGCATTGCTTCTTGCAGTAGTAAGTGTAGTCGTTGTACATCACTAGATGCTTGCCGGAATACCGTGACTTTGCCAGTAGGATGACTGAAATATTATAGTAGTGTTAGAACCTACTCTTAGATATATATATAGATACCTATTACTTTCGTAAGATTCATGGAGATTAACTTACTTTAATTTAATTAAGATTAATAAACTTAGAACGTAGTACCAAGTAGTACTATAGGGTTGGTCCGCAAAACTTTGTAGGCGTCTGAGGTGGTACGTACTTTATACCACAGGTTAATAGATAGGTTATACTTATGTCGGTATGTAAGATGTATCTAATTAATATAAAAAAAAATAAGTACGAATTATTATCTTATTCTTATTAAAAAACAAATATTAAAAAAATATTTTTGAAATATATTATTATAGTATATCCCTGTTATATTAGAAATTAAGTAAATTTTATAAAAATTACGCAAGTTACTTATACTAACAATATTTTCAAATCACTAAGAAATACCTACACCAAATCATACATTAGTAATAGTAATAAGCACCACGATTAATTACGTAAAGTAAGAAGGTACTAATGCTATAATTATATAAAACTACGAAATTTACATAATATACTCAGTCACAATACCAATACCAAGTTGTCATATAATGTCATAAACGCCAACATCAAATAAAATCAAAAATGCCAATGGAGAGAGTATTTTTATAAGGCAACGAGACACGAGAGAAGAAGGCAATTAGACTTGATTTTAAGGCACTTCTAATTAAAACAATATTTAGTGTGTCTCTGTTAGTCCATGACAGAGAATACGTTTTTGGACCCATTATATCACATTGCATGAAATACAATCGTCATCGTCATCAGCCCATTACGTTCCCACTTCCGGGATACGGGCTTCCTCTCGAGTATAGGCCATAATTTGCTAGCCCAGTGCGGGTCGGTGGAGGTCCTCGAATTTTTGGCATGCCGCGTGCCAGTTTCCTTAACTTAAACCTAACTTAAGAGGGAACGGCACGCTGAAATTTTCATACAAAAAGAGAAAACGTTTTTCTACCCCTAAACACTAACCAAATTCGATGAAATTTGGACATGTAAGAGATGTTATCATTATTGAGGTTTGTAGGTTTTTATTTTTTCGATAATTCTTATAGCATTTGAATAAATGGACCCAAAAAACACGACATGTAACCCAAAAAAATTTTTTGATGTTTGGGAACTGTTAACTTTAGAAATAGACATAAACTTAGAAAAAGGAAAACCTACAAACCTAGTTTATTCTCCATTTAAGAAATTGAGACCAAAATTACCAATTTTGGTTGAGATTTAGTATAGTAAAAACGTTTTCTCCCAAAACGCTAATTTTAACAAAAATCTGAAGTTGATACGAATTTAGTTATATTATTATTATTTAGTTAATTTAATTAATTTAATTTACGCATTTTCTGCGAGACCGTAAACCATTATTAGTGCTCGCTGGCCGCGGCTGTGCCATATCCTCTTAACCCTTAACCGTTTTAGAGCGAGTGTTAAATCCGCACATAACAAGAAAGTCAGTGGTGCAGGGCCAGCGGGATTCGAACTCGGGTGCGTCAGATCGAAAGTAGCTCTTACTCCCACTAAGCCACTCTATGAAATACAATATCAGTCTAATATTAAGTTTGAGAATGAATTTTGATCAATTAATTTGATGATAAATGGCTATAGCTATATATATGTTACTGTAAATGCCCGTATATTGGTAAATCTTAGGATTTACCAACATGGGTTGGTAAATGTAAGGATTTTATAAAAAATAGACCATTTTTTAGGCTTTTACCATTAGCGTTTGGAACATGCTAAGTTTTACCAATGACGGTTGGTAAATGTTGGTTTTGGGAATACAACAATGAGTACTATTTTTGTTACAAATATAGTATTTTTGTTGTTGAATTTATTACTGATCAAAGGTGAATTTCAGTTAAATCTAGGTCAAACTATGTAGATAAAACGCGTTTTAACAAAATGAAAATTCTTCTTCTGGCGCTTTGCCGGCCGCTGCCGCGGCACGCTCGCTTCGCTCGCTCGACTCGCGCGTTGTGGTGGTCACTAGTAACCATACGCTCCTCCTCGCTTCAGTCGCCGTCGCACCTATATAATTATGACTTTGCCTTAGTTTACCTTTTGATTAGATGCCCGTGAGTACTAGGCGATGTGCCGACACGTAAAGACTTGACAATTTTTTTTAACATTTACCGTGTCTCTGAGGTAAAACCTAAGATTTAACTTTTTATTTAAATTTTTTGATATGTAGGTATATGTATAGTGAAGTCATGTATATATGTTAATTTAATATTAAGTTAGTTGTTATTTTAGTATTTAATTGTTCTAGTTTAGTTTTCTGTATTGTGGTGTTATAAGGAAACGTTATTTTTCCCAGAAAAAAAAAAAGATTTACTGAGTGTACGATAGTTAAAAGTTCGAATAGAACGATGATCTCTAACCAGTTCGGATTTTTACCATTAAACTGAGCTGGTAACAGCTCACCAGCTCTTAATATCTATATATCTAAGATTTACATCTTATGTTTTACTGGAAAATTTTAAGATTTACCGTAGTTCGGGCTCTTACAGTAACCTATATACCTATATTAAAATCGAAAAAAAAACAAAGACTTAAAAATATTGCTCAAGAGGAGTCCAACGTTGCTTTACAAGTCGAGTTACATAGACTAAAATTCAAAGTTTCGTATAAAACCCATGGTTGATTATAAACGTAGGTGGCCGATGGCAATGATTCAAATGAGCTATGATCATAGTCCTATGTTCCACGCAATCCTCTCTGGTCGTGATGAGCCTTGCTTTGCAGCCTTTATCTCCGGTACAGGACCAGTTGTAGGTCTTCCTGTTCCTCTTGTGAACGTAGAACGAGTAGCCTTCTATTACGGCTACTTCTTTACCGTTCTGCTTTTTGTACCATTTCACTGGAATATATAAAATATTTAACTTTGGTGAATTCTTCATCACTAGCCTGTTAATTTTTGAATGGATCCGCACGCACCCGTGTCAATGTTAACGCTGTGGCGTGCTGCGGGGATACTCGCGCTTGACGCTGTGGCGTCAAGCTTAAATATCCCGCTGCGGGGATACTCGCGCTTGACGCTGTGGCGTCAAGCTTAAATATCCCGCTGCCGGGATACTTGCGCCAAGCCACTTCAGATTTTATTCCTACATTGTTCAAATTATTTTTGTTTGAGTTCTTGATTCGCCGAATCTTGACAGGAGAGAGGACACTTTTGCAAAGAAAGTCTATAAATGCTAGAGACAATGCCACAGACATACACAAAAATTCTTGAAGTCAGAAGAAGATTCAGTAAGTCAGAAGCTTGAAGAGTTTCATGGCAAATTATATATTTAAGATGCTAGTATATAATAATGACATCAACAAACATAGACATTCTTCGGCTTTTTTCGGCCCAAATCAAATTATGCCACTGGTAATCTCATTTACATACACAATCTATTATTATTATTATTAGCCTGGTTTGTCCCACTGCAGGGCAAAGGCCTCCCTACCGTCTTTCCACTCCTCACGGAAAAATGTTACAATAAAGTACCAAAGATAAAGGAAAACCTGTTAAAAAAAGCAAGTAACTTTTTATAAGTACTCTTACATAATATATTAGCGATTTTTTATGAATACTTTTTAAACTACTTGACTTTTTAATAATAATAAGGCACTATACAGTTCCAAACTTGCGACATAAAATATGGTTAGTAACAATAAAAAAATCTAACTATTCCATGCTGTGACAGTCATCGTCGTCATTAACGTTGTTTGACTTACAAGAAACAGTAAATAAGTACTTTTACTGAATTTGCAACAGCCCCACATTTTTTTATCTTCCTTCTCTTCTCCGACATGACTCGGGAGTCGTTTTATTGTTGTACACAAATACATCATCCTACGATTTAAACATCTTCGCTCGACTGGATATTCAATGCTCACATTGATTCTGATTGATATATCAAACATCACATTTATATATAACTTGTATAAAATATTTTGTATAAAAGGTGCGCCCGCGGAATTACCCACGGTTTCCCAGGATAAAATTTCGCTTATGTGTTAATCCAGGGTATAAGCTATCTCCATTCTGATTTCAATCAAATCCGTTGAGCCGTTACAGCGTGAATAAGTAACAAAAGGAGTTTCGCATTTGTTATATTGGTGTGATGTTCACTATGCATGTGACCGTTGGGAGTTCTATTTATTGGTGTGCATTTGGAGGCGAATTCTACGAATTCTCCTTTAAGATCCATTCACGATCTACGTTAGTTCTTTCTCTGTCTGCATTTCGTACCTTACGGCATATTAGACATTTTCAGATTATTTCTATTAAAACGTAATTTGGAGACCAATGGAGACCAAAAACACATACACCATTTAGGTTGCGGGTTCGATTCCCGCGATGACAAATGTTTCTGCTCAGAAAAAAGCACACAAGCATCTGTTTCGTGTCTGGGCGTTGTGGGAACATGGTCCTCATAGTCCCTGGTTCCCTAAATACAAAGAATCCTAGTTAGGGCGCAAGATCTATGTATGTGGTCTTTGGGTGTATTTATTTATTTAGTTACAGGCCATTAGCCATCTTCAGATAAATTCCTTCCTTTATAACATAGCTTGGAGGCGGGTGCGAGTGATCAAGGATCGCCTTTATGATACATCCTTCTTTATCTACGTTCATTCTTGCCCTGCACTTGGATCCGTTTGTACACCTCCAAGCAACAGATTTTTTGTGCTCTCTTTCGAAATAAAATGTGTAGTCGTCGACCAGGGCTAGTGTCTTCCCTTGCCGGTTCACTACGAATTTTACTGGAAAATAATAAAAATTACACAGAGTATATTAAAATAACTACAGGCATGCTACTCGATATGCTTACCTCTTAATAAATTATTCATTCATTAAATTAACCTATTGCCTCGTATTATGAATTGTAAACATAATAAATTAAATATCTTTTAATAAAAAATAAAATCGACATAATTAAAAAAACATTTACAGTAATAAACAAATACATTACATTTGTAACAAATACAAACAACAAAAACTTCAAGTAAGTATGTATTAATTAGTGATCTTCGAATTTTGCGCAACCGCATATCATTGTATATGTTTGGTATAATAATATTTAAGAACTGTAAACGTTTACAGTACACTCCCCAATATCATTACTGAATAAAACGAACAAAACATAGAATATAACACAAATGAACAACGTTACTCTAACACTTAAGACAATATATATACCAAACTCACCGCACTGGTGGTAGATAGAACTTATGAGCCACATTGGTTAGGCAGATTCGTCACCATCAACAAAAATAAAATAAAAACAACTAAGTATAGTTACTAAATAAAACGAACCACAATTAACTTATAATGAACTAAGCTCTTTACTATTATTACTATATACTATCACAGATACCTACTACTAGGATCTTTGTAGGTATGTGATCGTCGGGCGTTATTATTCATCATCATCAGCTCATTACGTTCCCACTTCTGGGACACGGGCTTTCTCTCAAAAAGAAAGTACGAGCCGTTTTCTACCACGCTGGCCCAGTGCGGGTTGGTGTATGTCACATATCCTTGAATTTTTGTGATGAATTCTTGGACATGCCGGTTTCCTCATGATGTTTTCCTTCACCGTTTTAAGTATTATAATTATTGCTAAATTTCATGAAAGCCTAAACTAGACAGGTTTTTTTAATAAATTCAGCCTTCACTGCTTGCATTTTCTTTGACAACGATGTTTTTATCAAACGATTTGTGATCTTCTTCAAAACACTTGGTACAGTAACCTATACCACACTCATCGCACTGATGATAAACCCTAGGAGCCGCATTGCGGGCGTCAACAGTAGACTTTCCTAAATCGACTAGTTTCTTATAGCAGCCCGCACATCGCTTTCGTGCAGCTCTCTTGCCTGGAGTCTTTGGAATTTCGATGAGGGTGTGATTTGGAGAAAAGTAATTCGACATTTTAATAGTAAATGTTAAATCTGAATCTGAAAATTTAAGAACTGGGTGTTAAAAATTTATTAATTAATTATATTTACATATTATTACTTCTAAAACTATAACTTCTCGCTACAAGTGAGTCAATATTTGAATACTACATTTTACGCTGTACTTTAAACGACACCATTACCTTATTGTTTATATACTGAAAACATGTAAATATACATTTACACACTGTAAACATTTAAATATATATTTACACACTATAAACATGTAAATATTTACGTTTACACACGTAAACACTGTAAACGAAGGATTTTTAAGTATTTTGCAAAAATATGTTCTGGTTGGTGCTGCAACTGTTGTGGGCAGGCAGTGTGGCAGCTGCTTGCCATCAGGTGACCGACATGTTCGTCTCGTCAAAAATATAAAATGATTTAAACATTCAAAACACTGAAAACATGTTAATGTAACTTATCTATATTTTTTTATGCTTTTAACTGAATAAACGGGCACCCTTAATCTAGATAACCACACACGCGTTCTATGGAGACAAAGTGGTGAACAGCATTGTTATTCTTTTGTCTTAAAAACCGAAACGAGACAAACAATCTTAAAATTCTATGCTTACAATCTGTAAAATATTAAGTACATAGGTAAACCAGGTTAGGTGGCCAAAATAAAGTGTTTTTTACTCTTGTTAAATAACAAAAGAGCTACTAGCGCTAATTGCATGGAAAATATAATTTCTTAGCTTGACTGCATGTACAGTAAACGAACTACCACAACGACTAGACATCCAGTACGAGTACATACTCGTATGGGCATTTTAAGAAGTAGAGATTTTGTGGCCCTGCACTGAGTATCGCGAGGTACAACGAAGTTAAGCGCTCCTAAAAGGCAGAGAGCAAGGATTAAAAAATATGGAGTAAATAAAAAAAAGTTTAATTTCGCGATAAAAATCCAGTTTTAAATAGTTGTTGAGCAGGAATTATTATCTGCGAGCTTTCTGGTATTTTACAAATGACCCTATGTATGCAATGGAATCAGGCGTGACGTTGCGGAAATTCATCTCAAAACTGAAACGCAATGAAAATATATAGTGTAATCCCGCTGAATATTATGTAGGTTGTTGTCAGAATAATATAATATGTGTGGGGTTGATTGCAAAAGTAAAATGAATTAAAATATACACATATATAAGTAATCCCTCCGCTTTATATACATATATGCATATTTAATAATAAATATGGTAATGATTTTAATATTGTATATAAGAAAAGGTAAATAATGTATTAATTACGTAAATAACGCTGAAACGAGAGCTTCTCGCTCATGATGCCTCGTGCAGACGGTGAAACACGTGTCGTATTAGGAGGGTTGTTGTTAGGGCTTTCTTTATTTAACATTATTTATTATTTACTTAATGAATACATTATTTATCTTTTATTATATACAATATTAAACTCATTACCATATTTATTATTAAATATACACATATAAAAAAGCGGAAGGATTTTATATATATATATGTATATGTGTATGTGTATATATGTATATATATATCAATTCATTTTACATTTGCAATCAACCCCCATACATATTATATTATTCTAACAACAAACTACATAATATTTAGCGGGATTACACTACATATTTTCATTGCGTTTCAGTTTTGACCCTATGTATATTAAATTATAAATGACATGGGCGGCCCATAAGCGCGGTCTAAGGCCCAATTATTGGGCCTTAGACAATATCAATTAGACATTTGAAACCCATTCCGATTGAGTGAGACAATTAGGCCCCAGGTGGTGAAGACTACACCTACTTATACTTTTGTATTAAAAAAAGAGACGACAGCATGTTTAAAAATTCTATACCTATTCTATTTCTTCTTATCTATATCTGTAATAAATTCCATCCGAAATGACATACCGTGGAGGTGGATGGCAATGCTTTAAAGTGGCCCTGACAATCGTCCCAGTCTTCTGGAGTATGACAAAACGTGCCTTGCACTTCACTCCGAGGTTATAACATCGGTAGTATTCAGTTCCTACCCCACCACCGGCTCTGAAGAAACAATATTGGTCGATGATTGCTACACTCTTGCCAGCTGGGCTCTTAGCCCATATCACTGTAAAAGTAAGTTATGTATATAAGCGTAAGATTTGACCACATGTAGTAGTCTCTACCTCTATAACTGTGGTCCGGTTTGAAGGGCATTGCAGCTAGCGAAATTACTGGGTATATGAGACTTAATGTATGATGTCTCTGGGTGATGAGCAATGTGCAGTGCTACGCAGTGCTTTTTATGGCATTAAAAGTTCTGGATGGCACTGCAATTGTTATGGGCAGGCGTAGCGCTTACCATCAGGCGAACGACTTGCCCGTTTCATCGCATAAAAAACCTCTATAACTCCAGTAGTAGGTACCACTCGTAGTGAAGCCCGCCTAGCTGTTCCTAATATCTGCTAATGCCTATGCTAGTGAAATAAAACACCTCGTCTATGGAATATAACTTTATTACACTTTCAATTATTAACTAGCACATTTTGATAGTATAAGCAAAGAATACTAACTATTACTGTAGTATAACCCTACGACTGGCAGAGATTGCTTCTAACTCGTTATTCTTCCGAGCGATGTTACAAGAATGACGAACCTGTCGTCGATCTATTGACCTACGCCCTACTTTCTTACATCCCCCCACTCTTTCAAGTCAGGACGCATAGATTAGAAAAGTTGCTATAGGAGATGTCATGTTTAAAAATAAGTATAAACACGTAAAACCATAACACTAGGTAAAAAGACGTTCGCTGCGGCTCTTCTACCTCTTGGATGGATGACCGCTTGTACGGTATTTACATCTGAGCGCTACCATGCTTTGGAAAACACGTTAAGCCGTCGGCCACACACATGATTAAGAAGATGACTCTATCTAATAGTTATGAAACGAAGATTCGATATTGGGTTCGGCAGTAACTTTGTCTGGATTATTCAAAACTCTTATCTATACTTATTTTATATTTTAAAAATGATCCCATTTTTTAAAATAAAACGTGGGGGTTTATGACAGTGGTTCAGTGTGGCCTTGATGACCTTCTTACTTCTCTGGAGTATGACTAAACGTGCCTTGCAATTGAAGGTACAACGGTAATACTCCGTTCCGGCACCCCCTCCGTTTTTATAAAAGGTAAACCCGTTGACAATCGCTATGCTCTTGCCAGCTGCGTTTTTAGTCCATGTCACTGTAAAAAGTAAATCATGGAGATTAATGTTGGTAGGTACTCTATATTCGATGGGTTCTCATCCAATTTCTAGAAGTTTCTTTCCTTCTAACTTTAATAGTCATGATCTTAGCGAACCTTGCCTAGCCGTTGGTCAAGATCTGCTACGTTAAGCAACGTTCGCCGCAGTCATCACTTGGATGGATTTGTATGGTTTTCACAACGAAATGGTCCCGAATGTTGTCGTAGGACAACAGGAGGCTTTTGATCGGTTTATTACTCTGACACCAGGATTAGCCCCACGAGAAAGACACAAAGATGATTAAAAAGCTCTCAAAATTCTAAACTTATATTTTATGATATATACCATTTGTAATAAAATAACTAGGGGGTTGATGACAGTGGTGCAGTGTGGCCTTGATGATCGCTCCGCTCTCCTGAAGTATGATCAAACGTGCTTTGCACTTCACTCCGACGGTACAACGGTAGTAATCCGTTCCTGAACCCCCTCCATCTCTATAAAAAGTAAATCCGTTGATGATCGCTATATTCTTGCCAGCTGCGTTTTTAGTCCAAATAACTGCAAAGAAGAAAATCATGATAATAACCTAAATATAAAAAAGTTTGAAGGAGCATTTAATAACATTCTGAACTTCGATTAAAATCCAGGCGGTTAAAACCAGAGTTGAAATTTGAATTTCATTCAAATACCAAACAGAATATATATATTATGTACATACTGATGAAATACTGAGCAATAAAACATAATATTTTTTAAGTTGTTTTGAAATATACCTTTGTCAAGTCACTTTTCGTGTCAAGGTTTTATATACGAAAATTTTATTTACCACCCGGCCACCAGAGTTGCTATGGAGACCATGAGTCGTTTAAATGATTCTCACTGTTATTGCATCGCGTTAAAGGTCATAATGGAAAATAAAGATAAAGGAATCTTACCAATCTTTGTTCTATATTTTTCTGCCTATACATAACAGATGAATTGTTTTGTGCATCACTAGAGACTTTCGTAAATTAAGTCTTTGTGACAGCATGCCAGGCGCCGCAAGGCGGGACCAACTAGCGCGCAGATTAGGTAGATAGCCCGGTAGATTGAAAGAAAAATTACGCTTCAACAGCGTGTAATTGAATTGAAACATCGTTGTCATAATAAATCAATGACAGTCCACTGCATACGTATTTCCGTTTTATAAACGACTAGTACGCCGAATGCGTACCGGCTTTGTATAGAACGAAATTTATTGCATGGACAAAGGCCTCTAATATTGAAATTAAATTGCAATATTCCCTACTTCAAAACATTTCAGTGTAAAACCTATAAAAAAAAAGATGGAAGAAAAATTTAAATTTCTCGGACAAGGTACAAATCTGCGTCTTCGGAATACCGTTCCGACACTAACCAACTGGTCTACCGAACCGTGCCCGAGCATTTTTTCATTCCGCTTCTTTACATATAAAATAATAAAAAGGTTTTTTCTTTCTTTGTTTTCTTTCTTTCTAATATTGTAACAAAAGTTGTAAAAAATATGGCCATCAGTTTCTTGCCGTATCTTCTTAGTGATTGTTTTTCCGATACGGCGGTAGAGTCTTGTAACAATTTAAGTTCATAAGTGCGTCTGTGGTGCCAAAAATTAATAAAGAACTTTGAACTTTAAAATCCTGTATTTTCCTCAAACATCGCTAATACATTTAACGTCAAATTTTAGTGTAGAATCCGTCTCTTGTGAAATAGAGCCTTTTCTTATGGTTATATTCTTTCAGTGCCCTAACGACGTCTCCATTCTTATTTAGTAACTATGTTAGACTTGCAAGCCCCCCTGGTCGTACACTTCCAGTAATCAGTAGTGATCTGCTCCTTTTTTTTTACGCTTAATAGATCCATGTTTGACCACTATCTTTTTGCGATAGAACGGGTATCCGCCGACGACCAAGATGTTTTGACCAAGCAAGTTCTTTGGTCGTATCACTGGATTAAAAAAACATAGGTACCAATAAAAAGAATGTGTCAATCAATTTTAGGAATAATATTGTTTTCAATTACTAACAAACGCTAAATTATCATTTGGAAAGGAATCCAACTTCCTATCCCATCATAATATGAGTGTTTATTTTTTATCGGACCAAACAGCTGAACGGATTTTGATAAATTTGAATATGTAAATACTTTAATTCATGGAACAGGCCATTTATATTTATAGATTTATGAACCAGGACATTTACCATGAAATATTTCCCGATATTTTCCACTTTCCAGTACACTCCTAAGCTTTCCAGGCCTTTAACATTGAAATAGATAAGATATTTATTTCCAAAAATGAATCATAGTGGTACATAAACATAAGTAGTTACAAATTGCAAAATAGCTTTCCAGTGGGATAGAACTTCACAGTTAGGGCTCCATACAAGGCTCTAGGTACGTGTCGTGGAAACCTTAGTATATGATTACACTCATACTCTTACTTAGGAATGGTCTGAAACGCGATGAAAATATCTAGGGTAATTTAGCTGAATATTATGTAGGTTGTTGTTAGAATAATATAATATATATGGGGGTAGATAGCTAATGTAAAATGAATTACAATTAAAATATTATCCATTAGATTACAGTAATGGTATTAGCCACATCTTAATAAATTTAAATCTACGTTATATTTATAATAAAACAAAATGTATGGCCGGGTGTTGGTGTACATGTGAATTGTTTTTCTAGCTAATAGGTACATAATATGCACCTTCGGTAAGACAAGGGCATAATTGCAAAAACAAACTTTGAGTTACTGGAAGAACAAAGTCACATGTTGTGTACTTATGCCTTATATATTATTAGAAAGAAAGAAAGAAACGTTTTTTTCTTTCTTTCTAATGATATATGCCTTATATGTATACGTTTTTTTCTTTCTTTCAAATGATATATGCCTTTGTTCTTCCAGAAACTCAAAACCTGTTTCAACAATTATGCCCTTGTCTTACCGAAGGTGCGATATATATAACAAGCGTGTGCGTGTCTGTGTATGTCTGAGAAAATTTGATTTTCTGTTTCATGATACGACTATGTAAGTAAATATTCCTTAACTAATTGTTGAACGTTTTATTGAAATAAAATTAAAATATAATATTTATTCTGTAATAATAGTTAGGTACTTTACTTAAAACTGATGTAAACTCCTTTCTGTATAATATATTGTCTCTTTTTATGGGCATGTTCGTTCATAACTCTGATGATGTCTCCATTCTTATCAGTAACTACATTAGCCTTGCAAGCCGAGCTGTTCGTACATTTCCAGTAATCAGTAGAGACCTGCACCTTTTTTCGATAGAATGGGTACCCGTCAACGACCAAGATATTCTGTCCACGGGTATTCTTCACGTGTATCACTGGAGTAAAAAATACAAAAGATACTAATGAAAAGTCAGACCTTAGAAAATTATAACTTAGTAAAACAGGGGTGTAATTTTTGTACTGGTGACAAAATCACGAATGATATTAATTGAGAGTAATCTCTCCTACTCGTATTTAAATCACCGGTGGCTACTCTGAAAAAGAGCGTAAAACGCATTTAAACACCATAAAATTGCGTAAGCTAGTATTATTAATACAATATTTTTCGTTTCAGATTGATACGTCAAGTACTTACGAAGTTATGGAATAAATGTTAAAGTTTAGTAAAATCTCGGAACCAGGGGGCCTACTCCGAGTTGCTTTCGTTCGTTCGTTCGTGCGAAAAGAGACACTCTTATGCCTGTGCACTGTCCCTTTCATCCGACAGAACGAAGATCGTAATTACTTTTTCAGAGTACGGCCCCTGGCGCCAACTCCGTGACGTCACCCACCTCCTGCCGTCCCGTACACCAATTGCAAAACCAGTGCAACATGTACGTTTACAGCGAGCCACGCTCGTTTAAACGTTTAGTACATTCCACAGATTTCTTGAATATTCTCGAAGCTAGTAGGTGTGGATCGCGATGTACGAAAGCGAACCAATTGTATAATCTACTCGTTATTGCACGACATTAGCTTTGTTTATTCGGACGCATCGATCTTTCTCTTTAGAAAGATCGATGTGGTGTTAGCTCTTTAGCTAACAGTGGCTCAGTGTAACATCAATATTGCAACAATTATTATATTTCGTAGTTATTTCTTTGTCATTTTTATTTTCATGATCACCGGTTCAGACCATTTATTTAACATCGACGATGAGGTTGAAGATGTAGCATACTTACCCAGTAAATACTGGTTCACTCTTGATTTAAACATGCCCAGGTTGTGTTTTTTGTTTTATTTTTATTTGAGTTTACGGTAAATTTTATTATAGCACTGAATGTGTCGTAGTCATAAAATTCAATGTTAGTCAACGATTTCTTTGTAGTTCAATGATCAGTTCACCACCGTCGTCAATTTCTATTCTAACTCGTTTTGAAATATACACCATCTTGAACAACGAATCTTTGCGGCTCATGGTTGTGGCCTTGAAAGATCTTTACGATGTTCTTCTTGAACCTGTCGACAGAGACGCTGGCACCACACTTGATACCCTTGGTGCATCGCCAATATTCCGTGTAGGCGTTAGTTCCGTTTTGGTACAAGGTATACCCATTTAAGACGAGTAAGTCTCGTCCACGTTCGTTCTTTAGCCACATTACTGGAATGTAAAATACAAGTTAGAAAATAGTATCTAAATACAAATCTTAATTTTTTTTATTACATCAGCTCACTGTAGTTATCTGTTATATACATATAGTAAGAAAGAATGAACAATATTTTGTAAACACCATAGTTAGAGTGTACCTGGAAAGTAAAACACGAATTTCTTGACCCTCGTCCTAGTAAAGTAGGGTCTCCAAACATCTGTTCCTTAAGCTTTACCTGCTCCAAAAAAGTTACAAGGGGTGAATGACAATCGGCACAGTTACGAGTACTTAAGACAGCTGATAACCGTTAAGACGAATTTGGCGGCAAAAATATCACGTAATAAAATTAAATAAAAATGAAACAAACATGCGAAACACTCACGACCGACGTCTTGAACTGCCAAAAAAAACTGCGTTCCGATGTGGAATTTGGTAATAATATTCTGAACATCGCACACACTTACACAAATAAATAATGTAACACTTTGCGTTTTGCATACACTATCAATAATAATATTGCAAACACTCGCACTAAATATTAACTTTTTTAATACTATACTTCACTCACTTCATATAACTAATGTGATAACATTTTCATATAGGTACTATTTCGATATAAAAACTAAAAATCCCTTACGGTAAAAAAACAAAAACAAATTTTTGATGATGTTGTTTTTTATTTTAATAGTAATGTTCATCTAGGTACTAAGTATTTTTTATTTAAGGTACAAAAATCGTCGCCCATCACACGACCGGCGCACGCGATGTCGGCGTCGAAACTGAATGAATATCAGTCTATTTATTCTGTTTTAAAGCATCACTCATCTATGTTGGTGGGTAGTCAAAAAGTATTATAAAACGTTTCTTTTAATTTCATATTAATTTATTTATATATTACTAGCTGTTGCCCGCGACTTCGTACGCGTAGTGTAGTAGTAATTCATCATGCTTCCGACCATTTTCCGTCCCACCATACTCTCGTTCCAGCTCCCGTCCTGCTCCTTTCTCATTACCGTACCGCTTCTATTCTGTTACCTTCCCACTCCTATCCTGTTATCGTCCTGGTTATATTCCGTAACCGCCGCGTTCTAGTCTTGATCCTGTCCTTCTCCTATACCGTTACCTCCCGCTACAGTACCGCTCCGCTCCTGCTCTAGTCCCGCTCCTATCTCGTTACCATTACGCTCCTATCCTGTAACCATCCCGCTCTTATCCCATTACCATGCCCTTCTTATCCCGTTATCATCCCGTTCCGCTCCCAATCCTAATTACCAAAGTTGATAGCCCTATTTTTATAAACATAAACCTTTTGTCCGCTCTCGTAATGATCCCCATATAGAACTTACATACCAAACAGCTTCATAGGTTTTTGGTTTTCGGGGTGTGATGTGTGTGTGTGAGGGAGTAGATTATTTTTTTATTTGTAGATATACATTCTAGCAAGTTCTTTTAGGGATGTTTAAAAATTGGTGAAACATGTGTAAACTATAACACATGTTTCACCAATTTTTAACCGACTTCAAAAAGGAGGAGGTTTACAATTCGACGGTATGTTTTTTTTGTGTTTGTTACGCGATTACTCCGCCAATTATGAATGGATTTCGATGATTTTTTTTTTTGATTGGTAGGTCATACGTCAGAGGTGGTCCCATATAAATTTTATCGAAATTCATTCAGCACTTTTTGAAAAAAATAGCAAAAACAAAAAATATAAGTTTAATCTTCAAGTCGGTTCTTGTTTTTGTTGTAACCGACTTTCTAAAGGTGGAGGTTTGTATTCGACTGCTTCACCTGCTTCACCCAGGGTTGACTTCCGGCGAGGGAACTCCTCAACGGTGAATAGTACAGACACAACATTTTGTAAATGGACTTAACCATAATAGCCTGTTCTAAATTCCACCATGACATGGCTGATACACCCAGGATTGACTTCCGGCGAGGGAACTCTTCAACAGAGAATAGGACAGTCATGAATTTTTTTTGTACATAAATTTAATTGTGATAGCCCGTTTTAAATTTCGTCATGATGTGGCTGCTTGATCATAAATGCTTGTCTTTAAAAACTTTTTAAATTAATTTAATTAAAACTTGTTTTGCACTAAAAAGGGTAAAATAAATTATTTTTAAAAAAAAACTAAACCTACTTCAAAACCACAAATAGGCACTCAAAAGTAAAAAATAAATTCATATAATTATCATAAGCGCTACCCACTCATATATTTGAAGTCGGTGCCAGCCAAGTCTAAAAGGTAGTAGATAGATACTACCTACAAGTAGTACTTACTATATATATAGTATTTATCTGCTATCTATTAGACTTGGCTGGCACCGAATTCAAATATATGAGTGGGTAGCGCTTATGATAATTATATTAATTTTTTTTTTACTTTTGAGTGCCTATTTGTGGTTTTGAAGTCGGGGTAATTTTTTTTTTTGAAAAATAATTTTTAAACATCCCTTTGATCGAGTATAATCAAATGTCATCGTTTAGTTTAAAAAAACATATTACGGGGCCACGGAGGCCGGGTGGAAATAACACCGGTGGGATTGACATCGGGGGGAACTGCCACGGACCCTTTATGATTCGTACGCAAAACTGACAATGACGGTGCGTCTCGGCGCCACGCCGGCGCCGGCCGCCGCGGCCGGTCCGTGTCCGGTACGGTGTTGCTCTGCTTTTTGTTCGTCTATACGACTTTGCGGTGCGGCACCGGTCCAGCTCCGGCGCTGTTGATTAGCAGCGCGATTAGCAGACATTATATAAGGTAAAATTCCTCTACTAATTTCCAAGGCGACATAATCGCATCAGCAAAAAAGCCTTTTGCAAACAGATAAAAAAACGCTCTGGTTCAGGTCCATAAAACCGATCCCCGCGAGTCAGAAAAACGCCCCTTGATAAGACGTGCGATCTAAGGGTCGCTCGATTAAAACAGCTAATTTGCCTTGCAACGGTACTCAACGTTGTTAAATTACGTTGTTTAATTGTTATAACTCCAGTTTTCGTAAACCGATATTTATAAAACAAAGTTTGTTATGTAGCCTAGGACATCACAAAACATTTTTTAGAATACCATAATATTTTTTCGCCGAAACCGGTCGACTGGGGATCTTCTTGCGTATGCCACCCACATCTGGAGCGAGGCCTTAGAGAAACATGGTGAAGCGCTTGCCGTTTCCCTTGACATCTCGAAGGCCTTCGACAGGGTTTGGCACGATAGTCTTATAAGTAAGCTTCCATCTTACGGCCTGCCCACAGGTCTCTGTGCTTGGATATCAGACTTTCTGAAGGAACGATCGATACGAGTGGTCATTGATGGCTGCTCGTCCGATCAATTGGCTATTAACGCCGGAGTTCCTCAGGGGTCAGTACTCTCTGCAACGCTTTTTTTGCTGCACATCAACGATCTGTTAAAGCCCGGTATCTTTGGGTACGCAGATGACAGCACTGTTGTAGAGAGTTACATATCCGATGCTCGAGCCAGTAGTGCCACGATCCAGAGTCTTCGGGAGGCGATGGTTGAGCGCATGACCGTGGCTTTGAAGGCAGTCTCCGATTGGGGCGACTCCAACTTGGTCAAGTTCAATGCTAAAAAGACCCAAGCGTGTCTATTCTCCGCTAAACGGAGTCCATTTGATCTCACTCCAACTTTTCGAGATGTATCCGTACCAATTACCAACCACCTAGAACTTCTTGGCGTTACACTCACGTCTTCCCTCAATTTTGGGACCTACATTGAGTCAAAGGCTCAGTTGGCTGCCAAAAAGCTGGGCATCCTAGCAAAGGTGAAGAGTTACTTCACACCGGAACAGCTGCTGAATCTATACCAAGCGCAAGTCCGGTCGTGTATAGAGTACTGCTCTCACCTTTGGGATGGTTCAGCTAAATATCAACTTGAGGCACTTGAATCAATCGAGAGGCGAGCCAAGAGACTCATTGGTGATGACGCGCTATTCGAGTCAAGACTACACAGTCTTGAACATCGACGCAGAATGGCCAGGCTATCAGTTTTTTATCGGATACATTTCGGTGAGTGTGCGTCGGAATTGCACCAACTAATTCCCCCAACCCCATTTTATCATCGGACTACAAGACGTACGGCAATACGCCACCGTTTTTATGGTGGACATTCCTCCCGCGCGTACTAAGCGCTTCGCTTCCACTTTTATTATGCGTACTGCTAACGAGTGGAACTCCCTGCCAGAGTCAGTCTTTCCCGATAGCTATAATCTGGGAATCTTCAAGTCTCGAGTGAACGGGTACTATCTTGGTAAGCGTGCTAGATCGTCGCTTACCATCAGGTGACATAGTGGTCAAACGCAAGCCAATTAACAGATAAAAAAAAAAAAAAAAAAAAAAAACCATCTTGTCAACCCATCCCTTAGTTCTACAAACTCTCAAGGTAAGTAATAAACCAGTTTAAGCTGAGCCATGTGCACAAAGGGTCCGGTATGTTCCGTGGTTCAACTTATAGTGGACAATATTATTTTTCCCAAATTGCGTCATAACTTCAATATTACTGGACCGATTTTGATGAAACAAAGCCTATGTGCAGCGCCGGACTCCACAGAACATATTTCAAAAACTGCATTCAAATTTGTGCCCTAGTTTCTGAGTTTATCACGGACAGACAGACAGCCAGACAGACAGACAAAAATTAAAAAAAATGTATTTTTGGGTTCTGTTGCTACCATATACTCCTAAAAAAATTGATTTTCAAAAATATCTTCAATGTACAGTAACCGCTTCTTTACAGTTTTATTATAAGTATATATGTAGATACGTAGTTCCTTAATTTTATATTTTTATATATTTATTATTACTAAATCTACAGCTCTTAGTCTATTTTACAATGAAACGTGTTATGTAACACAATGCTTAATGCTTAAAGCCAATACCAGATTTATTAACAATTTATATAATGTTTCACTAAAGAATTTATACATAAAAACATGTTTGAGCTAGTCTGTACAACTAAAGAGGAGGGATGTGGTTGTCTTGGTTTATATGAAAGTGTGTCAGTGTTTGTGTGTGCTTGTGTGGGAGTGGGTGTGTTGGTATCTGTGTGAGGGTGTGTGAGTGCGGTAGTATATGTACATATGTTTTATTTACCATTTCATTCATACATCGCTGTCACCATTTATGATTTTTATTATTCTGTTCATAAATGTTTGTTTACTGAGATGGAATAAATCTGCGGACTGATGGTTTTTGTTGTACGATGTAAGTATTATATGTCCTACAGAATTCTGGCCGTAGTTACATATTGATAGATTTTTTCATGGAAAGAAACGAACACAGCAAACCTGCAAAACAATTTTTATTCAAGATCGAAATTATTTGATGTTTACATAAACTAGAAACTGAGTTATAACGCGTTCAACAATTTCCTTAATTATAATATCTAAAAAATATTTATAAAAAAGTTATATCTTATTGTAAACGCCATTTATGATCTTATAATTGGGAGGCTTGTGAAAATGTTTTGTGTTCGCCTTTACAATGACATGGCCGTTATCGTAGACTGTTACGAGCCGCGCTTTACACCCCAACCCAGTCATAGTGCACTGCCAGTTGGCGGTTCTTTTGCGTCGACGACTGCAGTACAAGGAGTAACCGTTTACAATAGCCAAATCTTTCCCTTTACTATTGCGTGTGTAGATCACTGAAAACGTAGACATAATAAAGTACATGCTGGATAGCCTCTGTGTAGCGGTTGGACGAGTCGGCTCTCATATCTCATACACCTCCAAGGTTGCAGGTTAGATTCCCGCTGCGGGAAAAATAATATGCACAGAAGATTAAAAGCTAAAGTATTTGTTTCGTGTCTCAACATTTGTCACATAGAAATTAAATATTACAACAAATAATAGCAATATATTAACGTAAGGTTGAGATCGCTGAGATCGCTTGAGATCGCTTTTAGCGATAAGTCTGCCCATTGTACTTTAGTTTTTAAGTTGTTTTCATGTACCTACTGATTATTTTTGTTTGGTGTGCAATAAAGTATTGTGTATTGTATTGTATTGTAAGGTTAATATGCAATAGAGTATTAAGGTATTTTGGAATTGGAGCAGTAAAGAAAGACAATTAGAGCTCACATAAATACAGGGAATAACATTAATGTGTAGTAATACTGAAAGGTGTGTATGGGTATCTAGTCATGAATCATCAGGCAGAATATACAACCAAAAAAACACTATTATATTTTCCATACAAAGTTTAAAAATTATTTATTTGAATTATTTTGGACAATCCTAACAAGCTGTGGCCTACTCGCGGTAGTACGGCCAGTACGGGTCATTGACCGTACTTTGTGCCTAGGCACAAAACAGATTAGTGCAGAAATCTACATACATACAAAGTGCGCTCGAGCAACGCACGCATAGACACCGTTCACAGACACGATATCTGGGCACAGTTGGGATGCGAGCGCGAGTGCCATCCGCTTGAGACACGCGTCTGTGAACTTTTTTGTGCAAAAATGGAGCAACGGAAAATAGGTTATTATAACTGTTTGGTGGACGGTTGTTTAAATTCAACATTAAACGGTGAATTGTCGTTTTTTAAGCTACCAGTTGTTTCAGAGAGGTAAGTAGGTATTTGCTTGTATTTTGATGGTTCGTTTTCACGTAACACAAAATAGTTAGGTAGGTAGGTAAGCGCCCCAGCCCCCGGCCCTGCGCCGAACAAGCGAACATGACTTTGTGGCCTTGTCATATTTTTACAATTTAAAATTAGATATTTATTGTAGTATAAGCTGTGTTAGCCTTGTGTTCAATAATCTAATGAGGAAGATGTTAATGTAAAGTAATCGCATTTGTTTTGTCTTCAAAAAAACTTTATTCAGTTATAATAGTAACTGCGAAAAAATTATGTCGATATCGTGTACAGTTATTTTTTTTAAATCAATCAATTTTCCTCCCAAAAACTTTCTGCGCCGTCCGGTATGAAATGTATGAAAAGTACATACATGAGATTAACTTCTGTATTTATCTGTTTTGTGGCCTAGGCGCTCTGTCTTTGAAAACGCCGAACATTTTACAAGGGCTTGATTTAGAGTCTCAAATACCGGAATTTCATACTGAACGGATCTTCGGACTCGGTCGGTTCCGTTCCGGAACCCACTCGTAAAAAAGGGTATTTCCACATTTTTACACGACTGCCCAAAAAGGAGTATTTCAGGGTTTACGTATGTATGTATTTATTTATTCCACCATTACTTCTTATTGCCTGGACAGATTTGAATGCATTAAAACCATAATAAAAACATAGGTTTAAGTTTTTTTTACCATAGTTGTTTTTGCATGTTCCGGAACCGGTATACAAAAAAATCTCCGCGAACGTACCCGACTTAGCCTTGCCTTGATTCGTTTCAACTTTTTATCCAACTTGACGTCTTAGAATTCATATTCAGAAATAACCTAAAAAGAATTTCCGAAACGAAAACGGTCCTTTTCGGTGGAGTTTTATGGGGCGGCGTTAGAAGGTAACTTTGTTTGTGCCGCTCGACCAATGAGGAGCAGCGGCTATTATTTATTAGGATTACATCTTCATGATTGGTGCAATACGAAACAAGGCTAGCGAATCATGAAGCGGCGGCGAATGTTTGATAGCTTTAGTGTTTGCCGCGTTTTGTCAAAGATTAAACAAGTTTATTTCTGAAAACTGACTAAGTAAAGACGCTTTATTGATTACTGACTTACGAACACTCTTTTACTATGCAATGAAATCAAATGTTGGAAATGTCTTAACCATCATTATCAGCCTATTACATTCCTACTGTTGAAATTCATGCATGATGTTTTTTACATCCTATTCCTACAGTGGTTGGTGACCTCACGTATTTTTTAAGAACATCAGCCATGCTCGCTCTTATTAGGCGTTTACACTGATTAGATCCTTATTCCTGAATGTTAATTGGAGCGATGATGTTTAATGCTGTAATTAATAAGTAAGCATTAATAAAAATAAAAAAATACCCTGCCAAAAACATTATAGCCTATGTCACTTGGGATGATTTAAGGATTCCGAGGATACCCCATACATCCAAATCTGTTGAGGCATTTTGTAATAAAAAAACGCACATACATTAACCCCGAAAACATTACATTCCTTTTTGGGGAGTCGCGTAAAAAGCAGTTTGCTTGAAAGTTAGTTGTAAAGTAAGGTTGGTAGGACAGCTGGCTTTGCTAACTGAAGAGAAAATTTGTTTGTCAGATCTGTACACGCGGCGCACTAATATTCTTTGTCACAAGTTCATTGCTCTTTATCAGCTGATTATTAGGGTTGAAATGAACTTGATTACCAGAAATGTTTAAATTATCATATCTTGTGATTTTAAAAAGTTTCTGGTGATTTGCACTTGGACTTGAATTATTAATAAGCTTCTATATGCGTGGTTTAATTATTACTACACATTAATGTTACACGTTGTATAATTGTACAGTATAGTACATTGTTCACCGAGAGGAGAAAGTGACCGATTACCGTCGAGGGTGTCGTTTGAAGCCCGAGCCGTAGGCGAGGGCTTTAAAACACCCGAGATCGGGAATCGCACTTTCTCTCGAGTGATACATAGTGCTTTATACTACACCTACGAGGAAAATAAAAAACTAAATCTTTACTAATTGAAATTTATATTGAAATTGTTGCAGTTAGTGAAGCTTAATGTAACACTTTTTCCATTAATGTTTGTTTGAGATGTTTGCGATGTTCTTTTTTCAAATTATTTGACACCATCCAACACACAGCTAGTGGCCAGTGTCATTTTGCGAACTTGGAGATAAAAACTCACTGTAAAAACTTTTTGGCTTTTGATATTTAGGTTACCAGCGCATAGTCTTACCCAAAATTAAAAAAGAAAAACCACGTAAGAAATGGATTTTTATACACTTTTCTCTCCCGCTCAGATGCGTTTTCTCGCCGCATATTTGTTCGATATGCAATGACGTACTTTCTACCGTAAATTTGATAAAGTATCAAGGTACTTTCCGAGCAGGTGTAGTATAAATTTTATTATTATATTAGCCGTCACTGTCCCACAGCAAGGCCTCCTTCATTTTTTCCATTCTGTACGTTGCCAAGCCATCTGATACATAATTGTACATATTTTTATTTATCACTGAAGAAAATAAAATTTAGTTCCCACTTAAAACATATTAACTAGAACAATTATTATAGCATGAGTTATATTTAATTAAGTTTATATACAAATACATACATAAATGTATGCTACTCAAGCGCCAGTCGTAATTTATATTAGCTCAAATTATATGGTCCAAAATAACATCTTGACAGAAAACTAAATCATATAGGTATAATTTACCCCTATTACGTACCTACCACTCAAAATACTTCCTAGACACGCTTGACTTGTAACCCCAGTTTATGAATAAATGACTATTTGAGTATTTGATGCTATGAAAGTTCTTTCTTATGCCTTTTCAGAAATAATTGTGCCCATGTAGGACCAGGCATATTGTTTGAAAATTGAAACACAATCACTGCTTTTAATCCAAATATGATTTGACGATGCAGCGTAAATCTAAAGTTGTGATTGGAAGTCCATATTTACACATTGCGCATTTTGTAAGAATTAGAATTCTTCTTTGGTGCGTATACATTGTCGTCCAGGTGGTCCGGCTGTTTTGTTTTTAATTGCTCTGAGTTTAAAAGTTATAGAACTTCTTGGTATTTTATATATTTCGGCAGCCTCTCGTTGAGTTAACACCTTGTTTTTGATGTCGGACAAGCAGAGCTCCATCTGCCTATCGCTATAATATTTATAACATCTACTTCCTGGCTTTCTTCTTGACGTGTTGCTAACCAATAGGCACTCTTTATCTGAAAACAAATGACGCGTTTAAATATAGTCCAAAAACGAGACCTTTTTTCAAAAGCAAGAACACAGTAATTGCACACTATTGCTTGACGGCAGAATAACTGGCAAAGCAGTGGTTCCTACCCAAACGGCGCCGGCGACTCACATTATTTCATTACGTATATTACACGACACTCAAAATGATATACTATTACTTAGTACTAATTAGCAAACCCGGGATTGCTACTTATTTAGCAACACCGATAAATTAAAGGGTTAAATTAAAGGGCGTGCAAAAAGGCTCACCAATAATGACACGTTGGTGAAGTTCCGCCTGTTCGTACTAAACGTCTTGGGTCATCCTTTTTAGTGCGAACGTCAAAGGAGTGGAATGCCCTGCCGTCGTCTGTGTCTCCACATAAATACAATTTGGGTGTGTTCAAATCTAGAGTTAACACGTATCTACAGGGTAAGCGTGCTACATCTTCGACCACATCGTCACTTCCCATCAGGTGAGATTGTGGTCAAACGCAGACCCAGTCTGTTGTAAAAAAAAGGTTCTTCTAATACGATTCTGGACGGTCTACATCAAACCCCGCGCCGCGCCTCCGGCTTGAGCTGGGAAGTCACGAGTTCATACTCTTCCGGGGTCATACTCTTAATAAATATTATATTTAGGTATTTATAAATGGAATTTAAAGTAGTAATAAGTTAATTTCAATAACATTGTAATTGCTAGAAATAATACAGCAAAAATATAGTAACTTAATTCTTACTTCATTAAATACTAACTGCGCCCCGCGGTTTCACCCGCAGTTTCCCGGGATCAATTCCCGTCCCGTCCGTCTGTCCTTTTCCAGGACCTATAGAACTTACAAATCAAATTTCATCCCGTACAGTAATTGCGTAATTGAGTAACAAACACACATCCATCCACCCTAACAAATTCGCATTTATAATTTTTTTTTTTTACGCTTAATAGATCTATGTTTGGCCACTATCTGGCCTGATGTGAAGCGATGATGTGGCCTAAGATGGAGCACGTAGATCTAGAGAGAGACGGCAGTTGAGCGGCTGCTCAGACCCGTCTCCCCGATGGTTCACGGAACATCATCCCGAAACACGACTAGGTCGTTTGACGGCATGGCTTTGTTCGGTGGGTGGTATTACAACCACGGCCAGAGCCTACCACTACAAAAAACTACTTGGAATGGGAAGGATAAGTATGATTAAATGGCATTTGATTGTATTATTTTCCTTTATTACCTTAGTTTTTTGAGTCCTTTCCATCCAAAGGTTGTTTGGAAGAGATCACTATAAGGGATAAGACCGCCCAATATAAATAACATTAGCTTGAAATATTGTTTTAATTCTATACATACATTTGTAACAATAAAGTGTTAATATTGACGGCCTCTGTGGTGTGGTGGTTGGACAGATTAGCTCAAATCTCACTACTGAGACCGCGGTTGAGCTGAGGTTGCGGGTTCGATACCCGCGATGGAACAAATGTTTGTCCACAGAAAATAAAAAACGCAAGCATTTGTTTCGTGTCTGGGTGTTGTGGGACCAAGGTCTTCATAGTTCCTGGTTCTCTACATACAGGGAATCCTAGTTAGGGGCCATGATTTATATATGTAATCGACGGGCGTATTTATATTTATATTTATTTATTTATCTATCTAAACCTTTACATACACTTAAGAAATCAAAATAATGTAATATTATTAATGGCTTTTAAGTTATTTAAAAGGTATGATAAAAGCCATTAATAATATAATTTGAGATTAATAAAATATGACAGGTTATATTAAATGTTACATATTTTTATATTCATTTAGCTGACCCGGCAAACTTCGTACCGCCATGTTTTTTTTTTTAATTTCTTTTGTACAAACCTTGTCCTGGCAATAGCGAAAACAAAAAAAAATATTTATCCAATATGGTGCAGTCGTTTGGAAGTTATGCGCGTACAAACATTTCGATGATTCATTTTTATTTATATAGATTATATTTTGTAACAACAGTATTTTTGAAATGTTTTATACTATACAACTTAGAGTATATATAACTAGTTATGTATACTCTAAGCTATACAATGTTTTCAATTAATCAAAATCAATTAAATACAATTCAATACTCGCCAAATAATATTTGTAAGCAGTCTTTGCCTATAATTACAATGGCGTTAACCATGTACCATCTAAGAATTAAGTAACATTGAATCATCGTGTTGACGTTCAATAAATAAATAAAATAACATAATTAAAACTTAAAATACAAGCCATTAATTATTTTGTAACGGGGAGGATAGTGGTTATGTTCTGTATTCGACTTTGTGATGACTTGGTAGTCACTGGATAGTGCTGTGAAATGCGCCTTACACTTCATCCCATGCTTAGTGCACTGCCAGTTAACAGTCGCTTTAGACACACGATGGCAGTAAAAACTATAACCTTCTAGTATCGCCAGCGGGTTTCCTTTACTATTGTTCACGTAGATTACTGAAATTTTTTGAAAAAAACATTTAATATATTTAAGATTAATTTCGTATTTCGTTGTTATAATTATGCAAGATCCCCCCGACGAACGCCAGAAACGCACCATGCCTCGTGACATTCGGCGAAGGAGTGGAACTCTCTGCCGGCATCTGTATTTCCGGATAGCTATAATCTGGGTGTCTTTAAGACAAGAGTGAAAAGGTTTCTTCTAGGCGAGCGTGCTACATCTTCGATCGCATCGTCACTTAAGAACAGGTGAGATATCGGTCAAACGCAAGCCGATAAATAATTTAAAAAAAAGAGGGCAGAAGCGACAGCGACCACCACACAATATCAAAGATCTAACACAGCCGCTGCGAGCACAGACTAGCGACCGCCCCGACTAGCGGAGCAGCCACCAGCGGCCTGCCAGGGACTAGAAGCTCCGAGCGCTTATGCCTGGGTAGAGGGGACCATCTCGAAACCCACCCCTATCACACCCCTAGGCGGAGATGCAAGATTAACCACTGAAATAGGTAATAATTAACTTAATTCCATCTATGAAATATTATAATGATGAGTGGGGTCCTTCACCTCAAGGTAAGCCAGTCCGTCAAGCTGGTCTAACTTAGCATTACGATGACCAGCAATGGTTGTCTCAACGATGGTCGTCATGCATGGCCGGATGCCTTGCATGCCTAGATAAGAAATATTATAAAGATTTGATACAACAAGAAAATATAATAATTCGTACTTTATTAAGCCATTATATAAAATGAAAAATAACTAAAACTTAAAATAAAACTCCATTTATGATTTTATAAGTGGGAGGTTCATGGGTATGTTCTGTATGCGCTCTTGTAACAACTTGACTAACGCATAGCTCACCGGTTGTGAGCCGCGCCTTGCACTGTTGCCTCCTGCATGTACATCGCCAAAAGCATTTGATTTGTACACACGGTGCCGGGCGAACGTGTAACCTTCTAGAATGGCGAACAGGTTTCCTTTACTATTGTTTACGATTTTTACTGAAAACCATTTTTCATATTTAGGAGGCATAGGTGGTAATGTTAAGTTTTTTTTTATGTAACTTAATGACGAGACGAGCTGGTCGTTTGCCTGATGGTAAGCAATACGCCAGCCCATAACAGCACCACCCAGAACTTTGTTTTGCAAAATCCTGCGCAGCGCTGTACTGCGCTCGTCACTCTGAGACAATTAGCTGTTGAGTCTCATAATGCCCAGTAATTTCGCTGGCTACAATGACCTTCAAGCCGGAACACAGTAATGCTTGCGCACTACCGCTTGGCGGCTGAATAACTGGCAAAGCGGTGGTACCCACCCAGACGGCCTCTCGCATACGAGAAACCTACCACCAGTAAATTATATAAGTGTTATGTTAAGTGGTTATATTCCATAATAGCTGCGACCTGCAGTTTCGCCCACAGTTTCCCCGAATAAAAAGTAGCCTATGTCCATTTCCAGGACCTAATGTACCTACATACCAAATTTAATCAAAATTCGTTTCGTAGTTTGAGTAAAAAAACATTCTTCCATCTATCCACCCTCACAAACTTTCGCATTTATAATATAGTTATAGTAGGATAAAGAATGTTATGATTTGATACTACAAGAAAAAGAAATACATGTATACTTTGCAATTTATTAAACCTTTTTAGATAAATAACCTAAAACTTACTTATAATAAACGCCATTTATGATTTTATGAAAGAGAGGTTTATGGTTATGTTCTGTATGCTTACTTACAACTACCTGTTTATTGTATTGGATTGTCAGCTGCGCCTTACACGTCTCTCATACATTGTGCATAGTCAATTTACAGTCGACTTTGACTCACGATGACGGGAGAATAACCATTTAATAACTAAAACTTAAAATAAACTCCATTTATGATTTTATAATTGGGAGGTTTATGGGTATGTTCTGTCTTCGCCCTAATAACAACTCCACTCTCGCATAAGGTTGTGAGCCGAGCCTTGCACTTCTGCGTTGTCGTAGTACATTGCCAGTAAGCAGTCGATTTGTATACACGGTGCGGGTAGAACGTGTAACCTTCTAGAAGGGCCAACGGATTTCCTTTACTATTGTTTACGAAGATTACTGAAATCCATTTTTCTTATTAAGGAGTCAGGTGGTGGGCATTACATTTAGAGGATTCGATCTCGGTCGATTTTTCTAACCCCGGGATTTCCAGATTATTTACAGTTAATCTCGGGATCCCGGGATAGTCCCGGGATTGTATTGGTAATAGAAAGTGGTACCAAAAAGACAGTTAAACATATTAAAATCAACTCTTTATTTTAAATCGTTAATTAACCTTCAAAAAACATAACAAAATTATACTTTCTTCTGATAAAATAAACATCAAACTGGGCACTTCTGTAAGTAATTTATGAAATAGTTTCATAATTGTCTAGTTTGTTTTTATTTTATTTTACAATAAAATTAAAAAAAAATCAACTTCTTAAAACTTGTTTAGTTAAAAATACCATAAAAAAGACTATGCTAAAGAGATCAATGTTCATAGGTACTCAAATTTTAAATTAAATAGACCAGAAACTTTATGAATTACTTTTTTAAGCCATGAAAATAAAATCTAAGGAATAACAACGCATCCAACGTCTCATCCGAAAGCATACTCCTCAATTTGTTGCACAAATATGAAGAGGCAGAATAAGCGCGTTCAGGCTCGATGAAAGTTGGAGGAATCGTCAATATTTTTTTATAAGTCTTCTCCAAAATACAACCTCGTAAAGATCTATTCTCAATTTTTTACTTCTTAAACCTAAACAAAAAAGAAAAAAACATTTAAGTCTATGCACAACATAAACATAACCTCTTAGAGCTACAGAAAATAACACTCGTTGTTTTTTATCTATATTTACTCAGACACATTAATGCATTGTTGTTTTTTAATAAATTCATTGATTATCACCAATTAACAAAAAAAATATCAATACGACGAGAAGCGGATATTTTACACAATTTCACACATACCCCGGCACCGGTCGTTAGCAAAAACAAATGAAATCAGCTGGGTAAACAAGATGGCCGTCAAAACATCAAATGAAATTAAGTGCGTTTCGTTTCACGCACATATTTATTGACTTATGTTAAAAATATTTTAATACCAAAAATCCCGGGACCCATTAAATTTAATCCCGAAAATTTCGGGACTAAAGTTCGACCGGGATCCCGGGATCCCGGTATCCGTGATCCCGGGATCGAATCCTCTAATTACATTCCATAATAGCTGCGCCCCGCGGTTTCGTCCACGGTTTCCCGGAATAAAAAGTAGCCTATGTCCATTTTCAGGACATAATGTACCTACATACCAAATTTCATCAAAATCCGTTCCGCAGTTTTTGCGTAATTGAGTAAAAAAAGTCCTTCCATCCACCCTCACAAACTTTCGAATTTATAATATAGTAGGAATAGTAGGATAAAGAATGTTATGATTTGATACTGAATACTGAAGAAAATAAAATAAAATAAATACTTCGCAATTTATTAAACCTTTTTAATAATATAATATAAAATACCTAAAACTTACTTATAATAAATGACATTTTTGATTTTATAAAAAGGAGGTTTATGGTTATGTTCTGTATGCTTACTTAAAACTTGTTTATTGTATTGGATTATCAGCTGCGCCTTACACGTCTCGCATACATTGTGCATAGCCAATTAACAGTCGACTTTGCTCACAATGACGGTAAAACGTGTAACCTTCTAATAACTAAAACTTAAAATAAACTCCATTTATGATTTTATAATTGGGACGTTTATGGGTATGTTCTGTATTCGCCCTAATAACAACTCCGCTATCGCATAAGGTTGTGAGCCGAGCCTTGCACTTCTGCCTTGTCCTTGTACATTGCCAGGAATAGGTTGATTTATGCTTGCGCTGGCAGTAGAACACGTAACCTTCTAGTATAGCCATCTGCTTTCCTTTACTACTGTTTGCGAAGATCACTGAAAAACATGTTTCTTATTGAGTCCTAGGTAAAAATTCTATATAGAGAATGGTGATTTGATACTAAAAGAAATATGAAATAGGAATTTCCATAGGAAATTTATTAATTTTAATGATATAATATAAAATAACTAAAAGCTACTTATAATAAACGCCATTTATGATTTTATAATTGGGACGTTTATGGGTATGTTCTGTATTCGCCCTAATAACAACTCCGCTATCGCATAAGGTTGTGAGCCGAGCCTTGCACTTCTGCCTTGTCCTTGTACATTGCCAGGAATAGGTTGATTTATGCTTGCGCTGGCAGTAGAACACGTAACCTTCTAATATAGCCATTTGTTTTCCTTTAGTATTATTTGCAAAGATTACTGAAACATTTTGGATAATTTATATTAAGGAGTCATTGATTACACATTGTTAAAATTATAATTATTGTCATAGATTATACAATACAATACAAACATGCTTTATTGTACACCATAGCAAAGAATAACAAGTTACAGAAATTGAATTAAAACTACAGTACAATGGGCGGACTTATTGCTAAAAACAATCTCTTCCAGTCAACCTTAGAATGGAAAGAACTAACGGAGTGAGAGACGTCGACGGTGCAAATAAATCAAATTAGAATTATCAATGCATATAAGGAATGTTTTGCAGGTTTTTTATCTATTTAAGGTATTTATTAATGTTATGACTACCAAAATAAAACTCAGTCATAAAGAAGACTCCGTTGTAATACAATACAACTATGATTATTTATTAATTGACAAGTCATTCCTCAGGTTGTACAAATAATGTAAGATAATTATTTTGGTAATATTATAGTTTGGATACTTGCTTATCGTACATACGAGTATATTTAGAAAGCAGAAGCCTGAACGATTTCATTTTCCTTAGTTCTAAATATTTGTATGCTTTTTTAATTTAAATAATTTTAACTGAGTAATCAGCTTCTCTCGTGTGGGTGTGTGACCAACCCTGGTGTCGGAGTTGTTAGACCGCCCGCCCGCAGGCCCACGACATGGCCCAATGACTGTTGTCGTAAGACAACAACCGGGACCTACGGCTTAACGTGCCCTCTAAAGCAAGGGAGCCCTCAGATATAAATACCACACAAACGGTCACATCCAAGTTGTGACCGCTGCGAACGTGGTTTAACCTGAAGATGAAGATCTGTTACGAACGGCTAGGCAAGCCGTTTACTGGGTAATGAGACGGCCAAGTCTTTCGCCTTATTACTTATATTAGTAAATTTCTGTCAATTACTAAGGTGTTATTTAAGTCTATATATAGAATGTTATGATTTGATACAACAATACAAAACTCACTTTACTAAAATTCATACAAAGTAAAATAACTAAAACTTATAATAAACGCCGTTTATGATTTTATGAATGGGAGGTTTATGGTTATGTTCTGTATGCGCACTTATAACAATTTGGTTATTGCATTGGGTTGTCAGCCGCGCCTTACACGGCCTTCCATACATTGTGCATAGCCAATTAACAGTCGTCTTTGACTCACGATGACGGTAGAACGTGTAACCTTCTAATATAGCCACCTGGTTTCCTTTGCTATTGCACGCAATAATAACTGAAATTTTTAGGAAAATGTTTTGTAATGAGGAGTTATTGCACTTTCTTAAACCATGATCTATAATAACAATTAAATCCTATAATAAACGCCATTTATGGTTTTAAAAGTAGGGGGTTATGTTTATGTTCTGCCAGCGCACTTGTTACAACAAGACTATCGCTATGGGTTGTGAGCCTCGCCTTGCATTTATTCCTATTAATTGTGCATTGCCAGTTAACAGTCGTTTTGGTGACCCGATGACGGTAGTACGGGTACTCTTTTAGAAGAGCCAGCTGGTTTCCTTTATTACTGCACACACAGGTTTGTTTTCATCCACCAACCCGCACTGGGCCAGCGTGGTGGATTATAGCTCATACTCTCTCTATGAGAGAAGGCCCGTGTCCCAGCACTGGGAACGTGATGGGCTGATGATGATTTATTGTTTTAATATTCTTAAGTTATAATGATAAGGCGCGGATTTCTTAATGCAATATGTGCAATAATCGAGAAAAATGTGAAGTTATCAGCAGTAAGTTACGCATAATATATTATTTTCCGCGAAATGGTCACAAAAGAGACTCCGTTTTATAATACCAGGCCTAGCGCACTCCGCACTGTAGGTACGAAGCTACAAGTACATCGCCGGACACCGACGGCGGTCGCGCGTCGTTACACGGACCGCGTCAGAAGAGATAAGAGCTATGCGATAGAAAGAGAGGCGCTCTGTAGGTTAATATGACTGGTAGGTATGCAGCGCTACGTGAGCGAATTGAATTTTATTGCGTCACAGCAAGAGTCGCTATTTGTTTAAATTTCTTTGCGGAGTGATGCTTCTGTCTCTTAGTGTTCTGTGATAATACACAATATTAAATGACTAAAACTTGTAATATATGCCATTTACGATTTTATAAATGGGAGGGTTATGGTTATGTTGTGTATACGCACTTATAACAGCTTGGTTACTGCATTGGGTTGTCAGCCGCGCCTTACACCGCCTTCCATACATTGTGCATAACCAATTAACAGTCGTCTTTGACTCACGATGACGGTAGAACGTGTAACCTTCTAATAAAGCCACCTGGTTCCCTTTACTATTGTACGCCATGATAACTGAAAATTTTAGATAAACTTTTTTACTGAAGTGTTACCCATTGTTTAATCATTGTAATAGATATAAAGGCACAATGATACATTTAGGCAAAACGTTTGTAGATTTTTTCGTAATTAAAGGAACTAATTGATTGAATTTCATAGTTTTAGGAATTTAATAATTAAAAAAACACTCTGACTTTATTAAACCATTATAATTACAATTAAAACTTATAATAAACGCTATTTACGATTTGATAATTGGGATGTTTATAGTTATATGCGGTATTTGCATTTATGACAATTTGACTATAATTTAGGGTAACTTATAATAAACGCCATTTACGATTTGATAATTGGGATGTTTATGGTTATGTGTGGTATTCGCACTTATGACAACTTGACTATCGTTGAGGGTTGTGAGCCGCGCCTTGCACTTCTGCCTATTCATTGTGCATTGCCAGTTAGCTGTAGATTTATACTTACGATGGCAGTAGAACGTGTAATCTTCTAATATTGCGACCTGGTTTCCTTTATTATTGTACGCGTAGGTTACTGAAAATTTTCGACAAAACATATTATAAAATATATAAAATCAAACAGAGACACATGTAAATTTTATACAAGGTTTCCTAACAAACTTATTCTTCCACCTATTAAAACTGAAATATGTAATCGAAATAGTTATACAAGGTCTGTCAAAATATTTAATAAACTTCCAGAAACCATTAAAGATATGCCTATCGGTATGTTTAAGAAAACACTACGTAAATGGTTGATTGAAAAATGTTTTTATTCTATAAATGATTATTTGACGGCAAAATTATGATTTCATTGACATTGTGTTGTTATTCAGATTTAGATTGTGTAAATATTATCTGACATGCATTATATTAGTTATCTGACATATTATACTTATTATCTGACATATTATATTGACTTGTACCCACTACTCACATTAAATTAACATCTGACATTCTTATTTTAATATGTAATAACTTAATAATATTAATGATAATTATGTAATGACTTAATAATTTTAAGTACTATTTCGTAAAGAATCAATGTTTAGACATGGTAAACAACAAATAATAATACTGATTTTTGAAAAGTGTTTTTAAATGTATTATTTCCCTGAAATACTTAAATTTTATACTTATAAAGTGTTGTGTTATCTCATTATAAACTCGAGTAATTCTTATTTTTTACATATCAATTGCTCAAATTCAAATTCAAATTCAACGCAAATGAAAGTTCAGCCAAAATGTCGACATGCATTTTGACGTCAGAACTTCTGTTGTTTATTTATTTACCTATATTTACCTACATTTTATAGGATTAAAGAAAATTAGAGGCTTTTGATAGCACCTGCAAAATAAAACTACAGGTTAGTTTTTTTTATGTATGTATTTTTTTTATGTAACTGAATGACGAGACGAGCTGGTCGTTTGCCTGATGGTAAGCAATACGCCAGCCCATAACAATAATAGCACCACCCAGAATATGTTTTGCAAAATCCTGCGCGGCGCTGTACTGCGCTCGTCACTCTGAGACAATTAGCTGTTGAGTCTCATAATGCCCAGTAATTTCGCTGGCTACAATGCCCTTCAAGCCGGAACACAGTAATGCTTGCGCACTACCGCTTGGCGGCTGAATAACTGACAAAGCGGTGGTACCCACCCAGGCGGCCTCTCGCATACAAGAAACCTACCACCAGTATATATTTTTTACGATTACTTACTACTTTTACTTTATTACATATAGTTTAGACATACAGTACTTGGAAAGTATTTTATTATTATAACTTATAATAAATACCATTTACGACTTTGTGAAAAGGGGGTTTATGGTTATGTTCTGTGTTCGCCTTTTTGATGACTTGAACGTCATCACGTAATGTAGTAAACCGCGCCTTACACTTCTGTCCGTGCATAGTGCAAAGCCAGTTGATAGTTGATTTGCTTTGGTGACTGCGGTAGAAGGTGTGGCCATTTACAATAGCCAACTGCTTTCCTTTAGTGTTGTGTGCGTAAATCACTGAAATTTTTAGACAATCATTAGATAAGAAGACCTAAGCATATTTATGTATTTCATTGGTATTGTATACACTAAATAAAATTTGTATCAATAAAAACATATCAACATATCATATCAGAATTTCAGATGTCGCCACTTGATTTTCTAACAAAAAACCATCTCACCAGGCAGGTATATAAAAGTTTTCGCGTAATATTTTATATTGCTTATCTATTTACATCTATTTCTATTAATTTTGTAAGAAACGTAATTATAAAGAATGTTGATACCACCATCAAAATAAAACTTTATATTAATTTGTGTTAGAACTATTACTATACTTGTGCTATATATATATTGGTGCTTTATATATATATATTGTATATTTGTGCTATTTTTATTAGGTACTTAAAATTTAGGTATGCAGGCGTATGTACTTTGAAATTGTTTTACGTAAAGTACTTTTTAAATCTTAATCTATATAATAAAAGAACAGGGTTTTTTTCTACAATCATCGCACAGCCGAAACTGCTTAACATAAAAACCTGAAATTTGGCCCACGTATTCTACAAATAGTGAAGGCATCATTTAAGAATGGATTTTTCGAAATTTGACCTTTAAGTGGGTCAAATGGGGTCATAAAGGATGTATGGGGAAAAAAAATTATTTTGTCGCACGGTCACGAAACTTTGGCAGTATAATATGCAAAAGAAATAAAACAATACGTGTATCACAGTTTTTTGAAAATCAACCCTTAAGGGGGTTTTAATGCGGTTTTTTAGATTGGAATGCGGAAACTATAATGTATGCTACGGTGATTGTTTCTTGACCCATAGATAACAAACTTTGCGTGAGCATTAAGTATGTAAATACTAAGAACTTGTTTTCGGCATTTTGTGAAATTCGACCCCTAAGGTCATTTATTGGGGTCGCAAAATTTCCATGGTGTAGGTTTTTTTAGTAAAGTTATGAAACTTAGTAAATTGACTAAACATAAGAATATAAAAATATAATTTCAGTAACTTTTCAAAAATCAACCCCCAAGGTCATTAAATAGGGCCGCAAAGTTTGTATGGAGTAGGTTTTTTTATTAATGCGACACTGTAGTTACAGTTAAGAAACAGGGTAAATAAATTAAGTTTGATCAAGCTTAATAATAAGTTTTCAGCATTTTTCAAAAATCAACCCCTAACAGGGTTAAACGAGGTGGTAAAGTTTACTTAAAAAATCTTTGTTTATTGCGATGAAACTTAGTATACACACCTCAGGAACATTATTAGAACGTGACTTACAATTTTAGAAAATCATCCCTTAAAAGGGTTAAACAGGGTGGAAAGTGAAGATTATTATTTTTAAGGTACAACGGTGAAATGTGGTGTACGTGGTAAGCTAATGAAATTATAGACGTATATTTCACCATTTTTTGAAAATCATCCCCTAACAAGCCTAAGCGGGGTGGTAAAATTTGTATAGAAAATCTTTGTTTATGAAGTTTCGTGGTTATGATAAAACTTGGTAAAAGAAGATAATTAAAACGTGATTTATAATTTTTGAAAATCACTTTGAAAATAACTTTCCACCCTGTTTAACCCTGTTAAGGGTAACAGGGTTAAACAGGGTGGAAAGTTAAGATTATTATTTTTAAGCTACAGCGATGAAATGTGGTATATGTGTTTAGCCAATGGAATTATAGATATATATTTCACATGTTTTTAAATCATCCCCCAACAAGCGGGGTGGTAGAGTTTGTATAGAAAATCTTTTTTATTTATGAAGTTTGTGGTTATGATGAAACTTGGTATACAAACTAAGAAAAAGGAGATAGTTAAAACGTGATTCACATTTTTTTTTAATCTACCAATAACCAGGTTTAGTAAGGGTGAAATGAAGTTACATTTTTTGAAGCTACGACGATGAAATTCGGTTCATATACTCAGACAGATAAACTTTAAGCACCTGTTTCACCTTTTTCTGGAATCATCCCTAAACCGGTTCAAACGGGGTGGTTAAGTGTATATGGAGAATCTTTGTTCATGAAGTTATGGCAATTAAATGTGGTACACATAGTAAACAAAAGAAATAAACGAAACATGGTGGACAGTATCAAATATATTTTAATGCTACGATGTTGAAATTTGTTACAAATATTTAGTCAATAAAATTCTAAACGCGTATTCCACCATGTTTTGAAATCATCCCTATAACAGGGTTATACAGGTTGGTAAAGTTTGTATGGAGAATTTTTGTTTATGAAGTTGTGGCAATGAAATTTCGTATACAGACCAAACAAAAGTATTAAATTAAAATGAAACTCACTATATTAATGAACTTCGAAAAACGTTAAACAAGGTGGAATTTAACATTTTTTCTAAACCTACGACGGTGAAATTTGGTACAAATACTAATCGAAGATACTATACGCACATGTTTTACCACCATTTAAACATCTTAAAAGGTCTAAACGGGATGGCAAATATTTTAGTGAAAAACCTTTGTTTATAAGGTGAAAGCAAAACATGGTATATATACTAGGCAAAAGAAATGAATTCTAACGTAATGCAATTTTTTGCAATTTCTTTATTCGTACAAGACTTTAATAGACTTTTAAAATGCAACATTCAGAAAAGTAAGAAATACTCAAGGTGTAGTCAATCGAAGTTTTTCAAATATTCAGCAACTTTTGTCGTTGACCGTACGTGTCGCAAATCAGGAAATGAGGATATCTGGGATTTCGCGAAATTCCTAGGGATGGTATAATCATGTATAGGAAGGACCACTTCTCCACGGTCCGACTAGCTTTTACCCCTAGAGTGTATATAAAAAGCGCGGAGCCAGAATCTCGCGAGGAGTTCCTGAGCAAAACGAGTGCGCAAGGCCAGAATGAAGCGAGGGGGAAAGGTGGCGAGCGTAGCGAGCCGGCGACCTCCCGAGTGAAGTGATGGTCGAGTGCGCAAGTGGTGCGAAGGGATGACAAAGCGAGAGTTCTGGCGAGAGCCTATTTATTAAAACTGTTCGTCGTATCCCTAGGGATTTCATGAAATTCCTGGTATCCTCATTTCCCTGCGACATACAATATTTTTTCTGAAGCTACGACGATTGACTTTTGGCCAAAATGCTTACATATACTTAGCCAAAAAATCTATTGACACATGTTTTATTACCATTGTTTTGAATACCATCCCCTGACAGGTATAAACGGGTGGTAATAAAGTTTGTAAAGAAAATGTATGTCTGACCCGGCAAACGTTGTTTTGCCATATGAATTATTTCTAGAGTATGAAAATATATTTTATTTATCGAAAGTGTGTGCGTATGTGGTATATGAGTGGAAGAGGCATGGACCGCTGTGAACGATGACGTAATGTGAAAATAACAACACAACAAATAAATTTTTTTTATATTTATTGTATAACTTTTATTTTTAAATTATATATACAACGAATTCTGTAAATATTAGTCAACAGTATTAATCTTTTACTGTAAATGGAGTGTATAATATAAACTTGCTATTTTGCTGCTCCCAAGCGGAGGAGTTTGGCAAAACGGAACCCATTGATCAGCTATCGACCAAAGTTAAAAGTCCAGTTACGTTAAGTTTTTTGTCAAATTTTTTTTTCACCTGCAAAGAAAGTTTTCTTTTAGGGTAAGCCACCCTTAACACTTAGGGGTATAAAAATTAGTTATAAACCTATTCTCAGAACTACTGAATATACATATACGTACGGTACGTTTGATACTTGGTCAAATAAACTATAAACATATGATCCACAATTGAAATTAGGGCTAGAAAATTTGGTAATTATATAGGGACCAGAGTGGCACGATAACGGGTTAGGAAGGGGATGGTAATGGTACAGGAGGGGAACAATAACACGATAGGAGGTTTGCTAGGGAGGACGATAAAGGTTAGGATTGGAATAGGATCGGGAGCAGAGAGGGACGGTAACAGAATAAGAGTGGGACTGTAATAGGATGGGAGCGGGACGATAACGGGATAGGAGTGGGACGGGGTATCAGGACCAGAGCAGGGCCCCAATTCACTATGTCAACTCAGTAATTTCTTTCTTCGAAATCACGTCGATTCCTTCATTAATAAACAACATCTCTATGACGAATTCATATATATGACGCGTCATAGATAATACAAATTTCGCAGATGTCGTTTATTAATGAAGGATACGACGTTTCCTCGAAGCAAGGAATCACCAAGTTGTCATAGTGAATTGGGGCCCAGTACGGTAACGGGATAGAAGCGGGACGATAACAGGATAAGAGTGGAAAGGACTCGAAACAGAAGCGGTACGGTACGGTAACGAGATATGAATACGAGTGGAACGGGAACTGGAACAGGAATATGGTGGGACGGAAAATGGTCGGAAGCAGGATGAATACTTCACTACGCGTACGAAGTCGCGGGCATCAGCTAGTCTATATAATAAAAGAACAGGGTTTTTTTCTACAATCATCGCACAGCCGAAACCGCTTAACATAGAAACTTGAAATTTGGACCACGTATTCTACAAGTAGTGAAAACGTCATTTAAGAACGGATTTTTCGAAATTTGACCTTTAAGTGGGTCAAATGGGGTCATAAAGGATGTATGGGGAAAAAAATTTTTTTTGTCTCACGGTCACGAAACTTTGGCAGTATACTATACAAAAGAAATAAAAGAACACGTGTATCACAGTTTTTCGAAAATCGACCCTTAAGGGGGGTTTAATATGGTTTTTTAGATTGGAATGCGGAAACTATAATGTATGCTACAGTGATTATTTCTTGACCAGTAGTTGTTAAATTTTGTGTGAGCATTAGGCATATAAATAATAGGAACTTGTTTTCGGCATTTTGCGAAATTCATCCCCCAAGATCATTTATAGGGGTCGCAAAGTTTTCATGGTGTAGGTTTTTTTAGTAAAGTTATGAAACTTAGTTAATTGACTGAACATAAGCATATAAAAATATAATTTCAGTAACTTTTCAAAAATCAACCCCTAAGGTAATTAAATAGGGCCGCAAAGTTTGTATGGAGTAGGATTTTTTATTAATGCGACACTGTAGCTACAGTAAAGAAACAGGGTAAATAAATTAATTTTGATCAAGTTAAAAAATAAGTTTTCAGCATTTTTCAAAAATCAACCCCTTACTGGGTTAAACGAGGTGGTAAATTTACATAAAAAAAATCTTTGTTTATAGCGATGAAACTTGGTACATACCTGACAAAATATTATTAGAATGTGATTTACCTTTTTTTTTAATCATCCCTTAAAAGGGTTAAGCCGGGTGGAAAGTGAAGATTATTATTTTTAAGCTACAACGATGAAATGTGGTGTACGTGGTAAGCTAATGAAATTATAGATGTGTATTTCACCCTTTTTGAAAATCATCCCCTAACAAGCCTAAGCAGGGTGGTAAAATTTGTATAGAAAATCTTTGTTTATGAACTTTCGTGGCTATGATAAAACTTGATAAAAGAAGATAATTAAAACGTGATTTATAATTTTTGAAATTCATCCCTTAACAGGGTTAAACAGGGTGGAAAGTGAAGATTATTATTTTTAAGCTACAGTGATGAAATGTGGTATATGTGCTTAGCCAATGAAATTATAGATATATATTTCACATTTTTTTTAAATCATCCCCCAACAAGCGGGGTGGTAAAGTTTGTATAGAAAATCTTTTTTATTTATGAAGTTTGTGATTATGATAAAACTTGGTACACAATTTAAGAAAAAGGAGATAGTTAAAACGTAATTCACATTTTTTTCAAATCTTCCTATAACCAGGTTTAATAAGGGTGAAATGAAGTTACATTTTTTGAAGCTACGACGATGAAATTCGGTTCATATACTCAGACAGATAAACTTTAAGCACCTGTTTCACCATTTTGCTGGAATCATCCCTAAACCAGTTCAAACGGGGTGGTTAAGGGTATGGAGAATCTTTGTTCATGAAGTTATGGCAATTAAATTTGGTACACATAGTAAACAAAAGAAATAAATTGAAACGTAATTCGGCATTTTTTGAAATTCACCCTCTAACAAGGTTAAACAGGGTGGAAAATATCAAATATATTTCAATGCTACGATGTCACAAAAAAAAACAAATATAATCATAATAACCCATAATATATCATAATATATGAATTTGTAACAAATATTCAGCCAATAAAATTCTAAACACGTATTCTACCATGTTTTTAAATCATCTCCTAACAGAGTGGTAAAGTTTGTGTGGAGAATTTTTGTTTATGAAGTTGTAGCAATGAAATTTCGTATACAGACCAAACAAAAGTAATAAATTAAAACGAAACTGGCTATATTAATTAACCTCTAAAACGTTAAACAATGTAGATAATAATTTTATTTCTAAACCTATGACTATGAAATTCAGTACATATATACTAATCGAAGATACTATACGCACATGTTTTACCACTATTTAAACATCTTAAAAGACCTAAACGGGATGAATCAATCAATCAATCAATCAATCAAGACTTTTAAAATGCAACATTCAGAAAAATAAGGAATACTAAACTTTTGTCATTGACCGTACGTGTCGCAGGGAAATGAGGATATCTGGGATTTCACCATATTCCTAGGGATACGACAAAATCATGGTATAATCATGTATGGTAAGGACCACTTCTCCGCGGTCCGACTAGCATTTACTCTTAGAGTGTATATAAAAAGCGCGGAGCCAGGAGCTCGCGAGGAGTTCCTGAGCAGAACGAGTGCGCAAGGCCAGAACGAAGCGAGGGGGAGAGGTGGCGAGCGTAGCGAGCCGGCGACCTCCCGAGTGGAGTGATGGTCGAGTGCGCGAGTGGAGCGAAGGGATGACGAAGCGAGAGTTCTGGCGAGAGCCTATTTATTAAAACTGTACGTCGTATCCCTAGAGATTTCGTGATCCTGGAGAGATTCCCTGATTAGAGATCTCCTGGTATCCTCATTTCCCTGCGACATACAATATTTTTTCTGGAGCTACGACGATTGACTTTTGGCCAAAATACTTACATATACTTAGCCAAAAAAACTATTGACACATGTATTATTACGATTGTTTTGAATACCATCCCCTGATAGATTTAAATGGATGGTAAAATTTGTAAAGAAAATATATGTTTATAATGTAAGTATTCTGTCTATTTAAAACGAGATAAGAGCTGAAAGAGATCGGAATAAAAACGCGATGAATTTGGGATAGGATTGGGATAGAAGCAGGACAAAATCGGCATATAAGCGAGAGCAGCCGGAAATAGCCAGGAGCAAAATGAATTATTTTATTAAGCGTACAAAGTCGCGGGCAACAGCTATGTATATATAAATAGGAGATTTAGGTTTCAAAGATTTCTGTAACTCAGGCTTCATGTATGTACATGGCGCCGGACCGGCGCTGCCGCCGCACCGCAAACTCATGTAAATGATTACAAACCCGGACCGGGACCACGCGCGCCGCACCGTCCGTCCGTTTGTACGTATTACTGGTATTACGAATCGTAAAGGGTCCGTGGTGGTTCCCCCCGACGACGTTTCATTTCCACCCGGTTTCTGTAGTCTGTAATATGTTTCAAACTACTACGCTAGCATTTTGTACGTTTGATACTTGGTCAAAGAAACTATAAACACATGACTCACAAATGAAGTTAGAGCCAAAAAATTTGGTAATTATATTGGGACCGGAGTGGGATGACAAAGGGAGAAAAAGGGGATGATAACGGTATAGGAGGGGAACTATAACACGGTAGGAGGTTCGCTAGGGAGGACGATAAAGGGTTAGGATCGGAATATGATTGGTAGCAGAGCAGGACGATAATGATATAGGAGCGGGACGGAATCAGGACCAGAGCATTACGGTAACGCTATAGGTGCGGGAAGATAACAGGATGGGAGTGGGAAGGTAACAGAACAGAAGCGGTAAGGTATGATAACGAGATAGGAGCGGGACGGGAACTGGAACGTGAATATGATGGGACGAAAAATGTTCGGATGCAGGATGAATACTCCACTACGCGGACGAAGTCGCGGGCATCAGCTAGTATCTTAATATAACACCATTTCGTTCGTGTGGGGAGGTTTATGGTTATGTTCTGTGTTAGCTCTTATCCGCTCGTATTATTAATTTGATTATTGTACATTAAAATTATTACAAAATCTACTAAAACCAACTAACAGACAAATATTTTAATATCTATATAATAAAAGAACAGGGTTTTTTTCTACAATCATCGCACAGCCGAAACCGCTTAACATAGAAACCTGAAATTTGGACCACGTATTCTACAAGTAGTGAAGGCGTCATTTAAGAACGGATTTTTCGAAATTTGACCTTTAAGTGGGTCAAATGGGGTCATAAAGGATGTATGGGTAAAAAAAATTCTTTTGTCGCACGGTCACGAAACTTTGGCAGTATACTATGCAAAAGAAATAAAATAATACGTGTATCACAGTTTTTTGAAAATCTACCCTTAAGGGGGTTTTAATGCGGTTTTTTAGATTGGAATGCGGAAACTACAATGTATGCTACGGTGAGTGTTTCTTGACCCATAGATATTAAACTTTGCGTGAGCATTAAGCATGTAAATACAAGAAATTTGTTTTCGGAATTTTGCGAAATTCGACCCCTAAGGTCATTTATTGGGGTCGCAAAATTTCCATGGTGTAGGTTTTTTTAGTAAAGTTATGAAACTTAGTAAATTGACTAAACATAAGAATATAAAAATATCATTTCAGTAACTTTTCAAAAATCAACCCCCAAGGTCATTAAATAGGACCGCAAAGTTTGTATGGAGTAGGTTTTTTTATTAATGCGACACTGTAGTTACAGTTAAGAAACAGGGTAAATAAATTAAGTTTGATCAAGCTTAATAATAAGTTTTCAGCATTTTTCAAAAATCAACCCCTAACACGGTTAAACGAGGTGGTAAAGTTTACTTAAAAAATCTTTGTTTATTGCGATGAAACTAAGTATACACACCTCAGGTACATTATTAGAACGTGATTTACAATTTTAGAAAATCATCCCTTAAAAGGGTTAAACAGGGTGGAAAGTGAAGATTATTATTTTTAAGCTACAGCGATAAAATTTTGTACACGTGCTAAGCCAATGAAATTATAGATGTGTATTTCACCATTTTTTGAAAATCATCCCCTAACAAGCCAAAACGGTGTGGTAAAATTTGTATAGAAAATCTTTGTTTATGAAGTTTTGGGGCTATGATAAAACTTGGTAAAAGAAGATAATTAAAACGTAATTTACAATTTTTGAAAATCATCCCTTAACAGGGTTAAACAGGGTGCACAGTGAAGATTATTATTTTCAAGCTACAACGATGAAATGTGCTATACGTGCTTAGCCAATGATATTATAGATATGTATTTTACATTTTTTAAATCATCCCCCAACAAGCGGGGTGGTAAAGTTTGTATAAAAAATCTTTTTTATTTATGACGTTTGTGGTTATGATGAAACTTGGTACACAAACTAAGAAAAGGAGATAATTAAAACGTGATTCATATACTCAGACAGATAAACTTTAAGCAGCTGTTTCACCATTTTGCTGGAATCATCCCTAAACCGGTTCAAACGGGGCGGTTAAGTTTATATGGAGAATTTTTGTTCATGAAGTTATCAATTAAATTTGGTACCAAGAGTAATCAAAAGAAATAAATTGAAACGTAAGTCGCCATTTTTCGAATTTCACCCTCTAACAAGGTTAAACAGGGTGGAAAGTATCAAATATTTTTTATAAATATTCAGCCAATAAAATTCTAAACAAAAAGTATCTATCATGTTTAGAAATCATCCCCATAACAGGGTTATACAGGTTGGTAAAGTCTGTATGGAGAATTTTTGTTTATGAAGTTGTAGCAATGAAATTTCGTATACAGACCAAACAAAAGTAATAAATTAAAAACTCACAGTATTAATTAACCTCTAAAAACGTTAAATAAGGTGGAATATAACATTTTTTCTAAACCTACGACGGTAAAATTTGGTACATTTACTAATCGAAGATACTGTACGCACATGTTTTACCACTTTTTAAACATCTTAAAAGGTCTAAACGGGATGGCAAACATTTGTGTAGAAAACCTTTGTTTATAAGGTGAAAGCAAAACTTGGTATATAGACTAGGCAAAAGAAATGAATCCTAACGTAATGTATTTTTTTACAATCTCCTTATTCGTACAAGATTTAATTGACTTTTAAATGCAACATTCAGAAAAATAAGAAATTCTAAAGGTGTAATCAATCGAAGATTTACAAATATTCAACAACTTTTGTAGTTGACCGTACTTGTCGCAGGGAAATGAGGATATCTGAGATTTCGCGAAATTCCTAGAGATATTACGAAATCATGGTATAATCATATATGGGAAGGACCACTTCTCCGCGGTCCGACTAGCTTTTACCCCTAGAGTGTAAATAAAAAGCGCGGAGCCAGAAGCTTGCGAGGAGTTCCTGAGCAAAACGAGTGCGCAACGCCAGAATGAAGCGAGGGGGAGAGGTGGTGAGCGTAGCGAGCCGGCGACCTCCCGAGTGGAGTGATGGTCGAATGCGCGAGTGGAGCGAAGGGATGACGAAGCGAGAGTTCTGGCGAGAGCCTATTTATCAAAACTGGACGTCGTATCCCTAGGGATTTCGTGAAATCCCTGGTATCCTCATGTCCCTATGACATAGAATATTTTTTCTGGAGCTACGATGATTGACCATTGGCCAAAACACTTACACATACTTAGCCAAAAAAAACTGTTGACACTTGTATTATTACCATTGTTTTGAAAACCATCCCCTGACAGGTTCAAACGGGTGGTAAAATTTGTATACAAAATTTATTTTTATAATGTAAGTATTATGTCTATTTAAAACGAGATAAGATCTGGAAGAAATTGGAATAGAAACGAGACGAATTCGAGATAGGATTGGGATAGAAGCAGGACAAAATCGGCATAGAAGCGAGAGCTGCTGGAAATAGCCGGGAGCAAAATGCATTATTTCACTAAGCTTACAAAGTCACAGGCAACAGCTATGTAAATAGGATATTTTGGTTTCAAACATGGCGCCGGACACATACCGGAGCCGGACCGCGGTTTTGATCATTCACATGACTTTGCGCTGCCGCCGCACCGCAGAGTCATGTAATGATCAAAAACCGGAACCGATTAGGATCGGAATAGGATGGGGAGCAGAGCGGGACGATAACGGAATAAGAAAGGGACTGTAACAGGATAGGAGTGGGAAGGGAACTGGAACGCAAATATGGTGGGACGGAAAATGGTCGGAAGCAAGATGAATACTTCACTACGCGTACGAAGTCGCGGGCATCAGCTAGTTTTACATAAAATCAATGATTATATTTAATTTTTACTAAAAACAGCGCTCGTTTGATGTCGTTCCATTTCATTTTAATATTTTTATAACAGTTAGTACAATAGCGCATGACGCCTTGAGCGCCTTGGCGGCCGCGCCAGTACGCGCAGTGATACGACTTTAAAAGATAGGTAATTAGGTACTTAATGGCGCAATAAATAAAACTTTTTATCTCTTAAAATGAATTTTAGATGTCGCCACTCATTGTTTTTCACAGATTTTTTCATGAGAAATATTTTTGAATTGGTTTTAGGAATATCAAAGTAGTGACAAGTTTTCGCGAGATTTTTGCAGGTTGGTATGAATTTTGTAAGAAACATTATTATTATGAGAGCACCTACAAAATCAAACCACATGTCAGTATTTTTTACGATTGTATTTGTTATATAAAAGGTTTATCTATTATTACTACTAATATGATAAAGAAGTAAAATTGTATGTGTTTGTACGCGGGCGGTTGCATGTTACTTATAATTTAGACAGGCATAAAAACTTACTTGGAAATTATTTTACGTAAAACACTTAAATCTTAATATAAACACCATTTACGACTTCGTGAGAGGGAGGTTTATGGTTATGTTCTGTGTGCGCTCTTATGATGACTTGGCCGTCATCACGTGCTGTAGTAAAGCGCGCCCGACACTTCTGTCCATGCATCGTGCACAGCCAGTTGACAGTTGTTTTATTTTTATAATTGAGATAGAAGGAGTAGCTATTTACAATAGCTAACTGCTTTCCCTTAGTATTGCACGCATAGATCACTGAAAATTTTAGACAAAAATACCTATTAATATGCATGACTACCAACTTAATTTTTTAACACGAACATCTGCAAGAAACTATCTACCTACCTAAGATACATTTATTATATGAAGGTTTTAAGTTGATAATATGTAATTAAAGCTTTATAATAATCACTAGTATTTCGCCGCGTGCGCGAGCTGCTAAAGCAGCTCGCGTGGGGGGGTGGCTGCTGTTTTTTTTTTAAAAGCTTCCTATCGATTACGGTTCTAAAGTTTTGTTTACCCTTTTTGTTTTGAAATCAAACTTTTGTATGGCGGCCATCTTGAAAAAGGCTGGATTTCAAGTGATTGTGTGGCGTGCGCGAGCTGCTAAAGCAGCTCGCGTGGGGGGGGCGTTGCTTTTTTTATAAAAGCTCCCTATCGATAACGGTTCTAAAGTTATTTAAGTTCAGTTGTTCTGAAAGAAAGACTTTTGTATGGCGGCCATCTTGAAAAATGGCGGAATCCAAGTGATTTTGTGGCGTGCGCGAGCTGCTAAAGCAGCTCGCGTGGGGGGGTGTTGCTTTTTTTTAATAGACGCTTCCTATCGACTACGGTTCAAAAGTTTTGTTTGGCTTATTTTTCCGGAAAAAAAACTTTTGTATGGCAGCCATCTTGAAAAATGGTGGAATCCAAAATTTTTTTTCATAATCGTAATCTTCGACCCAGAAAACCCCCCGATGCAAAATTTCAGTCGGATCGGAGCAACTTTCAAAATGGCCGCCATTTTTTTTTCTTTTTTTTTAATTTTTCCAACTTTTCCAAATTTCCCCCATCGTCCTCTATGACATTTGGTCGAGCACCTTATACCTATCTCTAACTGTTCAAAAGTTATTTGCCTTTATATTTTGTATGGCGGCCATGTTTTTTTGTATGGCGGCCATCTTTTTTTTCAAATTTTCAAAAATGGCCCAGGGTTTTGAGCATATTTAGTTCAAGCGGTACCCCCATCCGATTTATAGTTTCCGAGATCCCCTGAGCAGTTCCATCAAGGAAACCACTTTCTGGTGATTTCGGATTTTTCTGGTTGGTTTCAAAACACCCTCTATCCAACGGTACAAAACACTACCCCCCACCATATCGGCAAGTACCACTTCTATTTCTGTCAATTATATGTCAGTCAGTGATGGTCTTCCAGTTTTATATTATATTAAATTAATTAATAACAGATCCTCACTTAAAACAATTCACACTTGATGATACCCTGGACAGATTAATTTGTTTTTCCATGAGGTTAAGTTTTGTAATGCGATTTTTGCAAAACAATAACTGCACGCTTTAGGTATATTACATATAAGCAAAATAAAACTTTAATCAAACTTTGAAAAATTAAACTTGACATCTCAGTTTTTAATTATAGTATTAATAACACGAATAGCTAAGTTATTAGTAAATAGTTGAACTATACCTATGTTTAGTTTATAACAGCATTGATTACTGATAACGTAAAATTAAAAGAATAAAGAACTCAAATACTTTTTATGTAACTTCTTTATATGTTACATATACTAGGATACGTCATGCGTAATGAACACAGCGCACATTGCGGGACGAGAAACAATGCCCTGCCGCCATACAGTTTTACACTAGTTCGGAGAGTAGATGTAGATTGTTTCTGACAATAGTGTGAACAACTTTGGGCATGTTTACGCGGTGTTTAATTTTATTGTAACAAATAATTAAATTCACTTATAAAACGAGTTTTGTAAGCCAAACATATTAATTTTGTCAAAATTAACTTTTAAACTTCGAGAAAGTAACATCTGCACAAAAACAATATAATTTGCGATATTATTGTATTAAGACATTAAAGAAGCTTAGCATTGTCTTGCTTTGCATACTTGCAAACTATTAAAACTTATGATAAACACCATCAATGATTTTGAAAATTGGATGTGTATGGTTATGTTCAGTAAAAGCTCTTATGATGACTTGGTCATCATCGCATCGTGTAGTCAACCGCGCCTTACACTTCCGCCCATTCATTGTGCACTGCCAGGTGGCAGTTGATTTGCTTTGATGACTGCGGTAAAAGGTGTAGCCATGTACAATAGCCAATTGCTTTCCTTTTGAGTTGCACGTGTAGATAACTGAAATTGACAGACAGACATTTTTAATAAGGATTTCATAGTAAACGCACATATTTAAAAATATATTAGAGGAGGATTTACAGATATAGATACGAATTCTCATCTTAAATTAACTGACTTGATGATAAACGAAAATTAAATGGGTTAATTTTAAAAACAAGCCTAATACCCTCAGGAAAGGTTAAAAAAATAGGTAGGTATATAAACACGGCTGTGACAGATTGTGCCTCGGTCGTGACATTACTGAACGAGGCTGTGTGTGACACTACATGACATGGATGTGACAGTTTTAAAATGTTTGACTGTAATTGTCAATATTAATGTTATTAAATGTGTGTCATCTTAGTTTAAAGTGAATGAGCAATAAAATACACTAAATTTGTTTAATCAACAGTATTTATTTGGTATACTTCGTTCTGAACATCAAATAATTAAATCACAAATGAGACCTCGTCACAAATACAGTCAGGTAATTAATCTATGTACTAATACAACAAAACAGCCTTTTTTCTTAGAACTATCTGATCACAGGCTGTTCTCCTTGATCAGTTGCATCCCACGTTCTCTGCATTTTTTTAATGTTCGACTTTTTCTGGTACGTTCACGCCATTTTTCTCGTTGCGCCTTTTGATCACGACGTGATGAATCTTTTATCGACAATATTTTCTTTTGTTCTTTTCTTCTTTGACGCCGTGCTCGTTCTTTTTCTTTTGCTTCTTCATATTTGACGGGATCTGCTTTTATTTCGGCGCGACTCCTTTTTTCATATTCACGCCTTGCTTTTTTCGTGGCATCTACGGAATCAGAACAGCGACAAATCAGTTTACATAGTAAAAGGCTATTTCTTAAAAAATGCACATTAAAAAAATAATTTAGGTGAGGAACAAAAGCCAAATATTAATATGAAATAGAATGTCACGACCACGCATTGTTATGTCATGACCATGTACTCAAAAAGTACGTGGCGACGTGTTCGATATAACCTGAAAACTAGCCAAGATTTTGCAGATCTCAAGTAATTATCTTAAACTACACTGAATGAGGTACATATTATGTTTCAAACAATAGCGTGACATTGGTACTTACCCTCAAAAATCGTACACGGCATATGAGTCTAATTTTTTTGCGAGACTACACTCAGTTATTTGCAAATCTGACAAGATGACGATGTTGCTGTTCTTAAAAAACTTAGAGTTGCTAACTTCGATCAATGATCGAAGGTTGCCAACATCAAAGATAGTTTTCTACGAAGTACCGCATTTTTATAGTATCGCACATGGTCGTCACATAAAAACTACTCACAAATGTTGTTCAAAATCAGATATAGTCATTACTATTTAAATATTTTTAAACAGTCTTATAGAACATAGATTAGTCTTGCATAATTGCTGTAATATTTCGCAAAATATTATTTATTTATTTATTCAAATTACAATTGTCATCACAGGAGTTTCCCAATTCAATAGTGTAATTATGTCAACATTATAATTGATTTACATATACAATAATCATTTAAGTAAAAAAAATAGGTGATTTAGAAATTCGGCAATCTCAAACTACACGGTGCGTGACATTTTGGACTTATAATATTTTTATTATATCTTTCTAATAATTGTATGACAAAAATAATATTCAGACATGATACTAGAAGTTATTTACCAAGTAAATTAATATGATTGACAGATTTTCCTAAAAAATATATTAAATCCTTACAACTCACACAAAAATACGTAAGAATAAGACTCAACCAAATGACTTCTATTAACTTCTATTTTCTTTATGTTATATTTTTTCTTAATATGGTCATGTCAATACTAGCCCGCGACGGTGACGCATCGCCAACGCTCGGTGATTTGAAATGCGTATCTTATTGTCTCCTAGCGGTACGAGCAAATGTGCACTACCTATATGGAAAATCATTCAGAAAATATAAAATGTCGTTAATAATTTTAGACTGTAACGCCACTTTGCCATTTCGGCAAAATTAAAACAGCGATTCTCAGTTTCACGATATACTTCATTAACATATTTAAAGACAATACATGGTTTAGTATTAACCCATCGGCATCGCAAGATCGACCTTACGCACACTTGGAATTAAGTAGGTTAAATTTAAAATAAGTTATAGCTTATAATAAACACCATTTATGAATTTATATAAGGGAGGCTTGTGATTATGTTCTGTATACGCCCTTATTATGACTTGGTTTTCATCGCATAGTGTAGTAAACCGCGCTTTACACTTCGTTCCATAACCATTGTTAGTGCACTGCCAGTTGGAAGTCTTTTGGCGTTGATGACTGCAGTAGAAAGAGTAGCCGTGTAAAATAGCCAACTGTTTTCCTTTAGTATTGATCGTGTAGATCACTGCAATAATCAAACAAATATGTATAAATTAACATAGAGGAATCAAAACTATACAGTATAATAACATGCTACAAATTAATGCAAATAATAATATGAATATACTATTGTACCTACATTGAAATTAAAATACTTTTGATATTGTAATAATGTACCTAACTGGTAGATTAAAGTTTCAGGTATGTAAAAAACATTGTGTCCAACATTTATTATAATAGGAGTCCAAAAAGAATTTCTTCCATATAATATATACACAGTACTTACAAAATGATAAGGTATATGTTATAAAATTTCCTGTATTTAAGATTTACGAGGTCCATGGTCCTACAACACCCAGATGAAGAACACAAAGCAAATACTGCTTTTTTATAATTTTATTTATTCAAGGATTAGTCCCGTAACGAGAACCGAGCCTGCTTCTTTAGTCTTATAAGCTGTCATGCCAGACCACTAACCACCGATGCTCCTAATACAAAATCAAGTTCTAAAATAAATGCCCTTTATGATTTGGTAAGTTGGAGGTTCATGGTTGTGTTCTATATTTGCCCTTAAGATGACTTGGTCGTTCTCGCTCAGCCCAGTAAACCGTGCCTTACACTTCCCATGCATAGTGCACTGCCAGTTGGAAGTGCTTTTGTTTTGTCGACTGCAGTAGAAGGAATAGCCGTTTATAATGGCCAGCTGCTTTCCTTTTGTACTGCTCACGTACGTCACTGAAATGAGACTATAATATGCAGTTATTCTAATAAATATAAAGTTCCTAATAAATATAATAAAATATGATCTATAATAAAATCGTAAAAGTAAACTAAAGTAGTAAAAAGTAAAGTAGTAAGTTAAGTAATATCCACCAGGGCGACTTAAAAGAAGTAACTGAGCTTACTAAAACAGTTTTAATTATTTTTATGTTTATTTGTCTATTCATAACTTAAGATCTACTGAACATTTTGATTTTGATGGAGTGTTCACAAATATATTTAAAGATAACTATCTAATATGGGTTAAAGATTATACTTAGTCTATAAGAAAAGTAAAGCAAAGATGTTGCAACTTATCTTATAAATGGTAATACAAAAATATACTACTTAATCTTAAAAAAATAAGTTACATAAAATAGTATTATTTTTATTTAAATTACTAGACGATAAATGATAACAAAAATAATAATTCTAATACAACAAAAAAGAAAACTTGATTTTTAATAAATTTGCACAAACTTAAGTCTTTTTCTCTCATGTGGGTGTGGCTAACTCTTTCTAGTGTCAGAGTTTTAGGTACTTAAATCAATCACTTTGATATCTATTTTTACGTTCGTAAGTATATAATTCCTAAAAATACAGCCAGACTAATATAGCATTAAATTAAAATTTATGATAAACACCATTAATAATTCTGAAAGAGGGGGGTCTGTGGTTATGTTCTGTATTCGCCCTTATGACGCCTTGGTCGCCTTCGCATAGTGTTGTGAACCGCGCCTTGCACCTTCTGCCGGTCATTGTGCACTGCCATTGTATAGTCGTTTTGGTGCGGCAATGGTAGTAAAAAGAGAATCCTTCTATTATGGCCAATTGTTTTCCATTTTTGTTAGGCACGTACATCACTAAAATGTGCAGAAAAATATTAATCTTAGTACAACAGAGTTAATATAATAGGTATATTAATTATTTAAAGTTTAAGACTACCGCTTTAATTTATAACGCACCAAATAAAAGATAAAGTGATTATAAAAAATCAGTACCTATTAATTTTCATTTAAAAATAGGACAGTTGGGTTTAGTCAACATTTTTGATTTAATAATACGTTAATTAAATCAATAATATTAACTATGCAAATAAATTTAGCTTTTTTACTCCTACGCTTACATTTCAGATTTTATTAAAAAACATGTTCAATATAAAATAAACATTTTTATAATTAGTTATGTAACTACTTTATTGATAATTTATAGAGGGTTTGATCATTCAAGATCATGCCACCCTCATAGGCATACTTAAGCTTATAATCTACGCCTTAGAGCTAACAGTACAATTTTGTATAGCATTCTAGAAATTCATTTAAAAAATAAAATAACGCTAAGACAGAATAGCTAAAACTTACTAAAATGGTCAATGATTTTCATTTTTTTATAATTATATTTTGAGGTAGGTATTTTTAATCAAATCTAATATAGAGAATATTACATGTTCAAAAAATAAATCAATGCTGGAGCTGTCATATCGATCGAAGCGATCTCGTCCAAAATACAACGTAAAATTACTTGGTATTTCTTCAGTCATAAATATAAAAAATCTGGAGGGCCGTGGTTGTGATGTAAAGTCTTTTTTATCACTCTACCGCTACAGGATAGTGCAAAAGTAGCCTCGCACTGATCAGTCTGTATGCATCTCCAGTATGAACGATTCAAAGCCCTTTTCTTACACTCATACGTGTACCCGTTTAGAACAGCCAGATTGGATCCGCTTGAGGTAGATAGGTATGTGACTATAACATAAAAATACATAATTATTATATACAAGTCGTTTTGAGAAAGTTTTCAATGACAAAAACACATAAAATGATATTCCAGGTTCACTACCAATTTAATTAGGATAGGACTAATCCGTTCAGCAACAATTCTAAGAACGGCACCAAAACTATAGACATCATAATTTTCAGTATTATTATATATATATTTTTTTTTTCATTCGTGAAATTCCTCAAAAAAGTAATGCTTCCTAAAACTCCTTCCTTATGGGGCTGTAAACTCTCGCCCGAGTGCTCTCGCCACGCCTCGCCCGATGTCAATATTAAGTCTTCTTTGTCAAGGATTTACTGAAAATTATAGAATTAAAAAGAACAAAAATATTAATAACTATATTTATATTATAATTTAAACACAAATTACTTTTACTTACAAGCTATATGCCCAATATTTAATATTAGGCTCGCACTTAGATCACATTTTGCCTCCGCCGAACAGACGTATACTTTGAGACGTTCCTCAAACTTTGTGATTCCATACTAAAGTGGCCAAGGTCCCAAATCAGCCATGAAAAACTTCACCAGCCTTCTAGTCGGCAACTAAATGGTCTAATAGAAAATAGAGGAGGGTGCGTGTGATGTACTACGTCGCTTCCAACGCGTTTCCCGGAGTTTGACAATATGACCATGGCCTTACACTCGCAAATCAGCTTCTGCGTGCATTGCCAAATGGACCAGCGTGGTAACTTTTTGGCAAATCTAAATGTGTAGCCATCAATAACCACCACATTCGAAGCAGGTAGGAGTTTCACTGAAACAACATAATACATTTTATACAAAAAAAAAGACTTCAATTCTGTCGTATCTTCAAAGTCCAAGGTCTGAATATCGATGAAATTTATATGGGACCATATTGAAGCTATACTGAACCCAACGCAAATAGTTTTCTAAATCAGTTTATATATGACGGAGTTCTGAGGTAACCAAGATAAAAAACCAATCAAATTGATAACCACCTTTTTTGATATCGGTTAACAATGTAGATGAAACTCATCACACTAAAATTATAAATGCGAAAGCTTGTCTGTAAGTGTGTTTGTTACCTGTTCAACACAACGGCTAAACGGATTTGGATGTTTTAGAATGGAGACAGCTTATACGCTTGATGAACACGTAGGATACATTTTAGAAAAACGAAGGTGGTGTTGTGTATGAAATACTAACCAATATGTATAAAATAATACAAATAAATGCCATTGAATCATACTTCCTTTCCATTCCAACTAATATTATAAATGCGAAAGTTTGTGAGGATGGATGGACGGATGTTTGTTACTCAGTCACAAAAAAACTACTGAACGGATTTTGATGAAGTTTAGTATGTAGGTACATCAGGTCCTGTGAAAGGACATAAGCTACTTCTTATCCAGGGAAACTACGGTTGAAACAGCTGGGCGCAACTTTTAATATATATTAGGTGGGGTCCTGCACGAAATTAACTCCGGATCGCAAAAAGAACGACCTATAGAAAAAACATAATGAATTTTTGACGTCGATCTCAAGAAGGCATTAAATTCGACCCCACGGTGATCCGAGCGGGCGCTGAATTATTATGCGTCCTCCAATGCCTGTGTCGTTGCCGGGCCAAAGCCGTGGCGTCCAAAGAAGAAGCGCCCATTGAAAATTTGAATTTGAATTGGCCTCACAGTTTTTTGGTTGTTCTTAAGGGGCTATACTGAAAACCAGCGTCTGATGTCATTGACATTAGACATTTGTGCTGAGCTGTAGTCCCTTTTGGCATCACAAACTATCTTTTCATCTATTTCGTATTGTTTTGTTATTCTTTCTCTCCGTTTTTGTATTTATCCTACGTGTGTCTTTTTCTTATTTCTTTGTGGTTGTCAAATAAATATTTTTTTAAGCTATTGCATAGCTTCTATCGCGGGCCTTGAGCGTGGAGACCGAATCCAGAAATTCCGTAACGAAAATAACCTAACACCCCCCACTCCGAATGCTATGCAATAGCTTTACCGCGGCAGTCTCCGAGTGCCACACGTCTTTTTCTTTCTTTCTTTTTGCATCAGGTAAGTGTCAGTGATAGCATTTTGAAATAGGTATCAATGATATTTATTTGATTTAATACTTTATTAATACTAACATAATTTTGTATTGTTATTCAATTACTGTTATTAAGTTATTCATATTACTAGAAACTAATGTATATTAATTATAACTATTGATTAGTCTACAATAATATAAATCATAGCACTGCACACTTATTCAATAATTAATTTAACAGTAGAATGCTGCACCCATCTCATAACATACCTAATGATATAATCAAAACGAAAGTAGAAGATAGATAATCATGAAATCCATAGTTATACCATTAACATTGCAGTAAATCTTGTTTTGTTCTTCTTATATGACCATAAGCATTGTTAGGTACCACCGCTCTGTCAGTTATCCCGCCAAGCTGTAGTGCGCAAGCTTTACTGTGTTTCGGTTTGCAGGGCATTGCAGCCAGCGAAATACTGAGCATAATATGAGACTTAATATCTGATGCCTCGGATGAGCGCAGTGCAGTGCTACGCAGTAATTTTTATGGCAGCTATTAAAATTTCTGGGTGGCAATGCTATTATTATATGCAAGCGAGGCGCTTACCATCAGGCGAACGATTTGCTCGTCTCATTACTCAGTTACATAAAAAATAAGTTTACGTGTTGTCACATGCGGTCGTCAAAAGTTTTCTTTATTTTTATTTATTTTATTAGCACATCATTAAAATTTAAATGAATGTTCTGCAGGCATCCGACATGACCGACGACTTTGTCCTTGGACAACAACCGGCATAACGTGCCCTCCGAAGCACGGTAGCGTTCAGATATCAATACCACACAAACGGTCACCCATTCAAGTTGTGACCGCTGCGAACGTTGCTTAACGTGGAAGATATGTTACGAACGGCTAGGTGAGCTACGCTACAAGCGCTTCAACCTATATGTATTGGCAGTAGAGCGCAACAGAATCCCGCCACTGTTGATTCGAAGCGCCGGAGTTGATTCCCGCTTGAACCCGCGCCAATGATTTCTTATATTATGTGCTGATTGTACTAGCATTGTACGAGCGCAGATTGTACGAGCGCTGAATTGTAAAACCTTAAATTTTATAATAAACTCCATCTACAATTGTATAGTTAGGTGGGTCGTGGTTGTGTTTTAAGTTTGACTTTGTGATCACTCCATTGGCCGATATAGATAACCGCGCCTTGCACTTCTTGTGTGAACTCATACATTGCCAGTAATCCGTGTCTTTGTATTTCCCGTAGCCGGCGAATGTGTACCCAGCTACTATGGCTAGAGGCTTCCCTCTGTTGTTGGAAACAAATGCAACTGAAATTTAAAGAAATATGGTAAGAATACGTGGTAGCGATACTGTAAGTTTTTAAACTATTATGGTTACTAAAACTACTATTGTGCATATTATTGGCGGTGTGCTTACGACAGCGAAGAGTAGATAGACAAAACTTTATTAAAGTAAAGATAACATTTTGAACAAGTTAAATGTTTGCAATGATGTAACAATGGCCGGTCTTATCGCTTAAAGCAATCCCTTCCACCTTTGAATTGAGAGGTGTAACATAACAAACTGACGGTGGCGGACGGTATCCAGTTATTTGTAATATTATGGGTAGGTATAATTATAACAGGAACTTTTTCTTACACATGATACACAAGTAAACGTTTTATCAAACAAAAAACCGACTTCAATGTATCTTCGAAGTCCAAGGTCAAATATCGATGAGATGATATGGGTGGTCCCATATATATATATTCGCTTCGTAGCTATACTGAACCCAACGCAAAAATAATTTTCCAAATCGATTCATGAATGACGGAGTTCTGAGGTAACAAACATAAAAAAACAATCGAATAGAGTTTTTCGCAGTCGGTTAAAAAACTGATATAAATGCGTTTGCCTTAACTATTGTTACCTGTTTATTACTTACTATTATAAAAATGGATTTGAACTAAATCTGTATATTGAAGATATTTTTGAAAACCCACCTGGGATCGACTATTTAGAGAGTAACTGAACACAAACCCAAGGTTTTTAGAATTTTTGTCTGTTTGTTTGTTTGTTATCAATAGGCTAGGAAACTGCTTAACGGATTTTAATGTGGTTTTCAGTGTTGATAGCTTAGTCCCAACTTAGATTATTGGGAATGCTACATCAAAATCGGTTGGGTGACTACGAAGATACAGCTTGACCTCTTTGTAGTGCGCGCTCTCATATACTGGAAGATCTTTCAAAGATGGTCTTTGAAAAAGTATGAAGATGGGCCTTCTCAGCCATTCACGCGGGAAAAAAACTAGTGTTAATATGAGTATTATCTACAATATTTTCGTAGTTAATAGCAAATAGAAGAAAGAACAAAGTTTTATCAAAACAATGCCTATTATTACCTATTCTCAAATGTGTGTGATAGATAAAATCATCGAAAAGGAACATATAAAAAAAAAGTGGTATATTATATCAAAATAGTATATTATGCAATGATATAGATATATAATAATTGTGAAATAATAGAGTAAAAAAATATACAAATAATTGTAATTATTAAAATAAAATAAATGTAATTTAGAATAAACTTTTCACTTAACACTTAATTTCAGAGGTTAGTCAGAATCGTTATAACTTTTACACTTTAGAGTTCTCTTGAATTGCCTATACCTACAATAAAACTATACTTATATTTAATATTTATAAATAACTCCATTAATGATATTATACAAAGGAGGAGCATGGTTGTGCACCGTGCATGAGCGGATCATTTCTCCTTTCAGGTCGAGTGTAAACCGCGCAGTGCATTTTCCGTTCTTAGTGCATCGCCAAGATTGCGTGCTGAGCGTTTTGTTCAAGCAGTAGAAAGTATACCCTTTTATTACGGCTGTCTTCTTCCCAGCAATGTTGGACACGAATAAAACTAGAAATATGAACAATAAATAAATAATATAAATTATTTATATATTCACTTTTTTATTTACTATCTATTTATTTATTAGAAATATACATTTTTTTAATCTATTGCCAGTGTCTATTCCCCGCTGAGACCGGGATCGAACTAGAAAGGGCAGAGGGTGATCGACCACGATGGCATGTGAAGGAATATGGGATATTGGGAAGGCCTTTAATCAGCAGTAGGACAGAGGCTAGTTAAAAAAATCTTTTGAATATAACAGTAAATAATTAATTATTATGGAGCTAACAATTTAAAAAATAATAATAGCTACCAAGTTAACAAACTTTTATGTAACTATAATAGCATATAATGTACAAAATATTTACAGTTGAAACCGAAACATTACTATCACAAAATAATTAATAGTTTAACAAAAATCACAATAACTATATAAAAAAATAACACATTCTAATCTGGTACTCGACATAACTAGGAATACGATGCACTCCTCTCTTATCGCCGAAATACGTTTATGCTTGTATCGCAAAATCTCCATATTTTATAGCGACACCAATCTATTGTTTAAATACGCTGCAGTATTTTTACTATGAAAAAAATAATTCACAGGTTCCATGTATTAAATTTTGAAATAAACACCGTTGAAGATTTTATACCTGGGAAGGGCATGTTTATGCACTATTTTTGCTCGTATCACAGTGCTCTGATCGTTAGACAGTGTAAACCGTGCGTTACATTTTCTGCCGTTAGTACAACACCATAACTGCGTCAGCTTATTAGTTCTTTGGCGGTAGAAAGTGAAGCCTCCAAAAATAGCTATCTGCTTACCAGACTCGTGTGGAACAATTGTCACTGGAAATAAACAATAAGGTAACATTTTTCATACTTTGTCTATATTTTATTATAACCTGGAAGGCATGCAAGTCCTAAGGACATCGAAGTAAAATAGCACAATATGTGACAAATTAACATAAATTACACATAAATATTAAGAAACTTACTAGTTTCAATTAATGAAACAGAATGCGTATTATATTTCCAGGTTCAAAAATATATGCTACACCACCAATAGATAACAATAGGTGAACACACAGATTTTGTATTCTATATCTTAATGTAATGGCCATTTATGAATCTATAATTTGGAGGATGATGTGTGTGCACTGTATTTGCTTTTGTTACAGTGCCATCATTTTTGGACAGTGTAATCCGGGCTTTACACAATTTAGAGTTAGTGCACCGCCAGTGTTGATTGTTTTGGTTTATTTTGTTTCTGTAGAATGTGTACCCTCCATAAATAGCTAGCGGCTTTCCAGACCTCCCGGGCATAAAAGTTACTGAAAATAAAAAAACAGTTTATATATCTCCATTTACGGCTAGCTCTTTAGGGATATATTAGCCATCGCCTGTTTCCTGACGACTATAACCTAGTGGTCTCTAAATCAAGGATAGTGACTAGTACCCACCCATGAACTTTTATTGATAAAATAAATTTTCTTGAATTGAAAGTGTGCGTAAAGCGCGTAAGAGATTAATTATCATGGACACCGGGACATAAGATTTTTTGATGCATTTCTTGTGATTTTTTTCTGACACAGGGAGGCAGAATTCCTACTGGATACGTCAGAACACGGGCCCTTCAGTTACGTCAAACTGCGTCTTCCGGCTACCTACTGACTGAAACCGCTCATATTCTATACCACATCTCCGACTTTTTTGGAGACTTAGTTAGTTTGTATCTTTCGTCGTAATCTCCTAAAAGAATAAAACAAGGTGAAAAATAATAAAAAAGAATTTATTTCTATTATGTATAGAAAATAATAACACCCTTTGAATATTTCCAGGGTCACATAGGGCACCGCAAATGGTAGGTACACATATATTTACAGAGGTACACAGATATTTGTATCAAGCGAAACGTCTAACCATGACAGTTGCAACTCCACTGAAATCCTACTATAATAATCACTCTGATAAAATAACTATTAAGTCTCATAATTTATAGTAATGCACCCTGCTGCTTGGCGTTTGAATATCTGGCAAAGGTAATCTGAACAACTCATGCAAAAGAAGCTTTACTATGGTAAATTACTACCTTTTGTCTATTAATTAAATCTTATAATAAATACCATCTATGATTCTATAACTGGGAGGAACATGTGTGTGCACTGTATTTGCATTAGTCACAGTGCTACGATCTTTGGACAGTGTAAAACGCGCATTACACTTTTTATTGTTAGTGCACCGCCAGAGTTGTGAGCTAAGATTCATTTGGCAGTAGAATGTGTACCCTCCAGCAATGGCTAGCTGCTTTCCAGACCTCTGACGCACAAATGTCACTGAAAATAGCAATGAGTTGTTTAAAATACACCTTCAAACTAGAGTATTCAAATCGAAGAAACCTACTCTATTAATACACCACAGCCCTATTTAATAAATTTAACAACACGAATCATTTGTCAAAATATGACATATTTGTCCTATGGTCATAACAAGTGTTTTATACTAGAGGTAATTAATTATTAACAAAAATGTATGTGTGCTAGAAGGTATCTTCAGTGGTCGCCGTCTATATTGCCTGAAAAGCAAAGATATGTCGCTATTATAGACTCACATCGATCATGATGCTCTTGGAGACCTTATGTCTTTTCAAAATAAATTTCAAAGATAGTTGTATTGGCTCCAGTGCATGTGATAAATTACTTGCTAACGTACAAAACACACACAATTTACCATTTCTCTGGAATGCACATACTCAAGCAATTTAACTTCGTGAGAAAATACCAGGCGTAGGAAACGAGAGAGAAAAAAAGATGATATACGGACCCATCGAACTATAATAGCAATTACCTCCCTACTATGCTGGGATATCTTACACACCGATGGGCTGCAGCTATTGAGAGTAGAGGAGAAGCAATGGCTGTAAGCCTGGACATTTTTAAGGCATTATACGTCTGGCAAAAGGCACTTTAATCGAAACTTTCGTCATTAAGCCTCCTGGTTTTTATGGGCAGAGCATCCAAGTAATTGTAAGTAGTTCTTGCTCAGACTCCATTCCTATAATCTGCTTTCGTCAGTCTTTACTTTGAGCGACGACATGGAGTCCTTTAAAACGGTATTAATAGAGGCCCTTCGGCAAGGGATCATCAACAATGTCTATATAGGCGACGGTTACTGCTTACCTACCATCCGTCGGATCATATGCCTGTTTGCCGATATTTTATATAAAACTAGCTGCGCCCTGCGGTTTCACCCGCGGTTTCCCGGGATAAAAAGTCTATGTGTTAATCCAGGGTATAAGCTATCTCCATACCAAATTTTATCAAAATCCGTTCAGTAGTTTTTGCGTGAAAGAGTAACAAGGGTACATCCATTCTTACAAACTTTCGCGTTTATAATGTTAGTAGGACATATCTAGAAAGTGTAATATACTCTTAATTGAGAAAAGTAACCTCCTATGGTCTCCACACCCTGTAATACCATCGAAATGAGATTAAAGTAAGGTGAAAAATAAAAATACAATTAATTTGAAGAGCGAATTAATTAAGTTAATGAATATGAAAAATATACTCTACATTTCTAACCGGTGTGAAGTTAGCGGCCTAAAGTTAGCGGCCTATGATAACCCGACCAAATTAAAAAGTCCACATTTTTTTCTTTCTAATTTATATATAATCGAATACAGATGGACGGCATGAAGTAGCCTGGCTCCTTGCAGTGTCAGATAGCCCTTGCAATATCAATTTATGTGTGAACACAGAACATCATTATCACGATTTCGCATGGGTATATTTATGTTTTTTTGGTTCCTACATTTTCCGAGTAACACTTTATGAAATGCAACATCAACAAAGCATTGAAGGACAGCTTTTAGGTAAATATTATGAGAATGTTTCTGGATATTTGAAACAACGAAACCTAATTTTCAAATATTTTTTCTGTGGATCCCTGATGACATCTAAGTTACACTTAATGATGGCAGCCCCAGATAACCCTTGCGTACACCTTCCACGTGTATATAGTGAAAAACACTCAGGACATTTAGAAATGAGTGAGAAAAATTAAAATATATTTTTTTTAAGGTATTTTTGATGATATGACCCTGATATCGTCCGGGTATCACTTTGTGGTTTGCAGCCCCAGACAGCCCTTGCGTACACCTTTGACGAGTATATAGTGAAAAACACTCAGGACATTTAGAAATGGGTGAGAAAAATTAAAATATATATTTTTTATGGTATTTTTGTTGATATGACCCTGATAACGTCCGGGTACCACTTAGTAGTTTGCAGTCCCAGATAGCCTTTGCATACAACTTTCACCTGTGTATAGTGAAAAACACTCAGGACATTTAGAAATGGATGAGAAAAATTAAAATATATTTTTTTTATGCTATTTTTGATGATATGACCCTGATAACGTCCGGGTACCACTTTGTAGTTTGCAGCTCCAGATAGCCCTTGCGTATACCTTTCAAGTGTATATAGTCAAAAATACTCAGGACATTTAGAAATGGGTGAGAAAAATTATAATAATTTTTTTTATGGTATTTTTGATGATATGACCCTGATAACGACCGGGTACCACTTTGTGGTTTGCAGCCCCAGATAGCCCTTGCGTATACCTTTGACGTGTATATAATGAAAAACACTCAGGACATTTAGAAATGGGTGAGAAAAATTAAAATATATTACTTTTAAGGTATTTTTGATGATATGACCCTGATGTCGTCCGGGTACCACTTTGGGGTTTGCAGCCCCAGACAGCCCTTGCGTACACAATTTACGTGTATATAGTGAAAAACACTCAGGACATTTAGAAATGGGTGAGAAAAATTAAAATATATTTTTGATGATATGACCCTGATAACGTCCGAGTACCACTTTGTGGTTTGCAGCCCCAGATAGCCTTTGAGTACACCTTTCACGTGTATTTAGTGAAAAACACTTAAGACATTTAGAAATGAGTAAGAAAAATTATAATATATTTTTTTTATGGTATTTTTGATGATATGACCCTTATAACGTCCGGGTACCACTTTGTGGTTTGCAGCCCCAGACAGCCCTTGCGTACACCTTTGACGTGTATATAATGAAAAACACTCAGGACATTTAGAAATGGGTAAGAAAAATTAAAATATATTTTTTTTATGGTATTTTTGTTGATATGACCCTGATAACGTCCGGGTACCACTTAGTAGTTTGCAGCCCCAGATAGCCTTTGCATACAACTTTCACCTGTGTATAGTGAAAAACACTCAGGACATTTAGGATGAGAAAAATTAAAATATATTTTTTTTATGCTATTTTTGATGATATGACCCTGATAACGTCCGGGTACCACTTTGTAGTTTGCAGCCCCAGATAGCCCTTGCGTATACCTTTCAAGTGTATATAGTCAAAAATACTCAGGACATTTAGAAATGGGTGAGAAAAATTATAATAATTTTTTTTATGGTATTTTTGATGATATGACCCTGATAACGACCGGGCACCACTTTGTGGTTTGCAGCCCCAGATAGCCCTTGCGTACACCTTTGACGTGTATATAATGAAAAACAATCAGGACATTTAGAAATGGGTGAGAAAAATTAAAATATATTACTTTTAAGGTATTTTTGATGATATGACCCTGATGTCGTCCGGGTACCACTTTGAGGTTTGCAGCCCCAGACAGCTCTTACGTACACGTTTTACGTGTATATAGTGAAAAACACTCAGGACATTTAGAAATGGGTGAGAAAAATTAAAATATATTTTTGATGATATGACCCTGATAACGTCCGAGTACCACTTTGTGGTTTGCAGCCCCAGATAGCCTTTGAGTACACCTTTCACGTGTATATAGTGAAAAACACTCAAGACATTTAGAAATGAGTAAGAAAAATTAAAATATATTTTTTTATGGTATTTTTGATGATATGACCCTTATAACGTCCGGGTACCACTTTGTGGTTTGCAGCCCCAGATAGCTCTTGCGTACACCTTTCACGTGTATATAGTGAAAAACACTCAGGACACTTAGAAATGGGTGAGAAATATTAAAATATATATTTTTTATGCTATTTTTGAAGATATGACCCTGATAACGTCCGGGTACCACTTTGCGGTTTGCAGCACCAGATAGCCCTTGCGTACACTTTCCACGTGTTTATAGTGAAAAACACTCAGGATATTTAGAAATGGGTGAGAAAAATTATAATATTTTTTTTCATGCTATTTTTGATGATATGACCCTGATAACGTCCGGGTACCACATTGTGGTTTGCAGCCCCAAATAGCCCTTGCGTACACCTTTTACGTGTATATAGTGAAAAACACTCAGGACATTTAGAAATGGATGAGAAAAATTAAAATATATTATTTTTATGGTATTTTTGATGATATGACCCTTATAACGTCCGGGTACCACTTTGTGGTTTGCAGCCCCAGACAGCCCTTGCGTACACCTTTGACGTGTATATAATGAAAAACACTCAGGACATTTAGAAATGGGTAAGAAAAATTAAAATATATATTTTTTATGGTATTTTTGCTGATATGACCCTGATAACGTCCGGGTACCACTTAGTAGTTTGCAGCCCCAGATAGCCTTTGCATACAACTTTCACCTGTGTATAGTGAAAAACACTCAGGACATTTAGGATGAGAAAAATTAAAATATATTTTTTTTATGCTATTTATGATGATATGACCCTGATAACGTCCGGGTACCACTTTGTAGTTTGCAGCCCTAGATAGCCCTTGCGTATACCTTTCAAGTGTATATAGTCAAAAATACTCAGGACATTTAGAAATGGGTGAGAAAAATTATAATAATTTTTTTTATGGTATTTTTGATGATATGACCCTGATAACGACCGGGTACCACTTTGTGGTTTGCAGCCCCAGATAGCCCTTGCGTTCACCTTTGACGTGTATATAATGAAAAACAATCAGGACTTTTAGAAATGGGTGAGAAAAATTAAAATATATTACTTTTAAGGTATTTTTGATGATATGACCCTGATGTCGTCCGGGTACCACTTTGAGGTTTGCAGCCCCAGACAGCTCTTACGTACACGTTTTACGTGTATATAGTGAAAAACACTCAGGACATTTAGAAATGGGTGAGAAAAATTAAAATATATTTTTGATGATATGACCCTGATAACGTCCGAGTACCACTTTGTGGTTTGCAGCCCCAGATAGCCTTTGAGTACACCTTTCACGTGAATATAGTGAAAAACACTCAAGACATTTAGAAATGAGTAAGAAAAATTAAAATATATTTTTTTATGGTATTTTTGATGATATGACCCTTATAACGTCCGGGTACCACTTTGTGGTTTGCAGCCCCAGATAGCTCTTGCGTACACCTTTCACGTGTATATAGTGAAAAACACTCAGGACACTTAGAAATGGGTGAGAAATATTAAAATAAATATTTTTTATGCTAGTTTTGAAGATATGACCCTGATTACGTCCGGGTACCACTTTGCGGTTTGCAGCACCAGATAGCCCTTGCGTACACTTTCCACGTGTTTATAGTGAAAAACACTCAGGATATTTAGAAATGGGTGAGAAAAATTATAATATTTTTTTTCATGCTATTTTTGATGATATGACCCTGATAACGTCCGGGTACCACATTGTGGTTTGCAGCCCCAAATAGCCCTTGCGTACACCTTTTACGTGTATATAGTGAAAAACACTCAGGACATTTAGAAATGGATGAGAAAAATTAAAATATATTTCTTTTATGCTATTTTTGATGATACGACCCTGATAACGTCCGGGTACCACTTTGTGGTTTGCAGCCCCAGATAGCCCTTGCATACACCTTTGACGTGTATATAGTGAAAAACACTCAGGACATTTAGAAATGGATGAGAAAAATTAAAATATATTTCTTTTATGGTATTTTTGATGATATGACCCTGATAACGTCCGGGTACCACTTTGTGGTTTGCAGCCCCAGACAGCCCTTGCGTACACCTTTCACGTGTATATAGTGAAAAACACTCAGGACATTTAGAAATGGATGAGAAAAATTAAAATATATTTTTTTTATGCTATTTTTGATGATATGACCCTGATAACGTCCGGGTACCACTTTGTAGTTTGCAGCCCCAGATAGCCCTTGCGTACACTTTTCACGTGTATATAGTGAAAAACACTCAGGACATTTAGAAATGAGAAAGAAAAATAAAATATATTTTTTTATGGTATTTTTGATGATATGACCCTGATAACGTCTGGGTACCACTTTGTGGTTTGCAGCCCCAGATAGTCCTTGCGTACACCATTCACGTGTATATAGTGAAAAACACTCAGGACATATAGAAATGGGTGAGAAAAATTAACTTATATTTTTTTTATGGTATTTTTTGATGATATGACCCTGATAACGTCCGGCTACCACTTTGTGGTTTGCAGCCCCAGATAGCTCTTGCGTACACCTTTTACGTGTATATAGTGAAAAGCACTCAGGACACTTAGAAATGGATGAGAAAAATTAAAATATATTTTTTTTATGCTATTTTTGATGATATGACCCTGATAACGTCCGGGTACCACTTTGTGATTTGAAGCCCCAGATAGTCCTTACGTACACCTTGCACGTGTATATAGTGAAAAACACTCAGGACATTTAGAAATGAGTGAGAAAAATAAAATATATTTTTTTTAAGGTATTTTTGATGATATGACCCTGATAACGTCCGGGTACCACTTTGTGGTTTGCAGCCCCAGATAGAGATGAGTGTTTTCACTATATACACGTGAAAGGTGTACGCAAGGACTATCTGGGGCTGCAAACAACAAAGTGGTACCCGGACGTTATCAGGGTCATATCATCAAAAATACCTTAAAAAAAATATATTTTATTTTTCTCACTCATTTCTAAATGTCCTGAGTGTTTTTCACTATATACACGTGAAAGGTGTACGCAAGGGCTATCTGGGGCTGCAAACTACAAAGTGGTACCCGGACGTTATCAGGGTCATATCATCAAAAATAGCATAAAAAAAATATATTTTAATTTTTCTCATCCATTTCTAAGTGTCCTGAGTGCTTTTCACTATAAACATGTAAAAGGTGTACGCAAGGGCTATCTGGGGCTGCAAACCACAAAGTGGTACCCGGACGTTATCAGGGTCATAGCATCAAAAATACCATAAAAAAAAATATATGTTAATTTTTCTCACCCATTTCTAAATGTCCTGAGTGTTTTTCACTATATACACGTGAATGGTGAACGCAAGGACTATCTGGAGCTGCAAACCACAAAGTGGTTCCCGGACGTTATCAGGGTCATATCATCAAAAATAGCATAAAAAAATATATTTTAATTTTTCTTATCCATTTCTAAATGTCCTGAGTGTTTTTCACTATATACACGTGAAAGGTGTACGCAAGGGCTGTCTGGGGCTGCAAACCACAAAGTAGTACCCGGACGTTATCAGGGTCATATCATCAAAAATAGCATAAAAAAATATATTTTAATTTTTCTCATCCATTTCTAAATGTCCTGAGTGTTTTTCACTATATACACGTGAAAGGTGTACGCAAGGGCTGTCTGGGGCTGCAAACCACAAAGTGGTACCCGGACGTTATCAGGGTCATATCAACAAAAATACCATAAAAATATTATATTTTAATTTTTCTCACCCATTTCTAAATGTCCTGAGTGTTTTTCACTATATACACGTGCAAGGTGTACGTAAGGACTATCTGGGGCTGCAAACCACAAAGTGGTACCCGGACGTTATCAGGGTCATATCAACAAAAATACCATAAAAATATTATATTTTAATTTTTCTCACCCATTTCTAAATGTCCTGAGTGTTTTTCACTATATACACGTGAAAGGTGTACGCAAGGGCTGTCTGGGGCTGTAAACCACAAAGTGGTACCCGGACGTTATCAGGGTCATATCATCAAAAATAGCATAAAAAATATATATTTTAATATTTCTCACCCATTTCTAAGTGTCCTGAGTGTTTTTCACTATATACACGTGAAAGGTGTACGCAAGGGCTATTTGGGGCTGCAAACCACAAAGTGGTACCCGGACGTTATCAGGGTCATATCATCAAAAATACCATAAAAAAAATATATTTTAATTTTTCTCATCCATTTCTAAATGTCCTGAGTGTTTTTCACTATATACACGTGAAAGGTGTACGCAAGGGCTGTCTGGGGCTGCAAACCACAAAGTGGTACCCGGACGTTATCAGGGTCATATCATCAAAAATACCATAAAAGAAATATATTTAAATTTTTCTCATCCATTTCTAAATGTCCTGAGTGTTTTTCACTATATACACGTCAAAGGTGTATGCAAGGGCTATCTGGGGCTGCAAACCACAAAGTGGTACCCGGACGTTATCAGGGTCGTATCATCAAAAATAGCATAAAAAAAATATATTTTAATTTTTCTCATCCATTTCTAAATGTCCTGAGTGTTTTTCACTATATACACGTGAAAGGTGTACGCAAGGGCTATCTGGGACTGCAAACCACAAAGTGGTACCTGGACGTTATCAGGGTCATATCATCAAAAATACCATAAAAAAAATATATTTTAATTTTTCTCATCCATTTCTAAATGTCCTGAGTATTTTTGACTTTATACACGTCAAAGTTGTACGCAAGGGCTATCTGGGGCTGCAAACCACAAAGTGGTACCCGGAAGTTATCAGGGTCATATCATCAAAAATACCATAAAAAATATATATTTTAATATTTCTCACCCATTTCTAAGTGTCCTGAGTGTTTTTCACTATATACACGTGAAAGGTGTACGCAAGGGCTGTCTGGGGCTGCAAACCACAAAGTGGTACCCGGACGTTATCAGGGTCATATCATCAAAAATACCATAAAAAAAATATATTTTAATTTTTCTCATCCATTTCTAAATGTCCTGAGTGTTTTTCACTATATACAAGTAAAACGTGTACGCATGTGCTATCTGGGGCTGCAAACCACAAAGTGGTACCTGGACGTTATCAGGGTCATATCATCAAAAATACCATAAAAAAAATATATTTTAATTTTTCTCACTCATTTCTAAATGTCCTGAGTGTGTTTCACTATATACACGTGAAAGGTGTACGCAAGGGCTATCTAGGGCTGCAAACCACAAAGTGGTACCCGGACGTTATCAGGGTCATATCATCAAAAGTACCATAAAAAAAATATATTATAATTTTTCTCACCCATTTCTAAGTGTCCTGAGTGTTTTTCACTATTTATAAGTGAAAGGTGTACGCAAGGACTATCTGGGGCTGCAAACCACAAAGTGGTACCTGGACGTTATCAGGGTCATATCATCAAAAATACCATAAAAAAAATATATTTTAATTTTTCTCATCCATTTCTAAATGTCCTGAGTATTTTTGACTTTATACACGTAAAAGGTGTACGCAAGGGCTATCTTAGGCTGCAAACTACAAAGTGGTACCCGGACGTTATCAGGGTCATATCATCAAAAATACCATAAAAAAAATATATTATAATTTTTCTCACCCATTTCTAAATGTCCTGAGTATTTTTGACTTTATACACGTGAAAGGTGTACGCCAGGGCTGGCTGGGGCTGCAAACCACAAAGTGGTACCCGGACGTTATCAGGGTCATATCATCAAAAATACCATAAAAAAAATATATTTTAATTTTTCTCATCCATTTCTAAATGTCCTGAGTATTTTTGACTTTATACACGTAAAAGGTGTACGCAAGGGCTATCTTAGGCTGCAAACTACAAAGTGGTACCCGGACGTTATCAGGGTCATATCATCAAAAATACCATAAAAAAATATATTATAATTTTTCTCATCCATTTCTAAATGTCCTGAGTATTTGTGACTTTATACACGTGAAAGGTGTACGCAAGAGCTGTCTGGGGCTGCAAACCACAAAGTGGTACCCGGACGTTATCAGGATCATATCATCAAAAATACCATAAAAAATATATATTTAAATTTTTCTCACCAATTTCGAAATGTCCTGAGTGTTTTTCATTATATACACGTCAAAGTTGTACGCAAGGGCTATCTGGGGCTGCAAACCACAAAGTGGTACCCGGAAGTTATCAGGGTCATATCATCAAAAATACCATAAAAAAAATATATTTTAATTTTTCTCATCCATTTCTAAATGTCCTGAGTATTTTTGACTTTATACACGTAAAAGGTGTACGCAAGGGCTATCTTAGGCTGCAAACTACAAAGTGGTACCCGGATGTTCTCAGGGTCATATCATCAAAAATACCATAAAAAAATATATTATAATTTTTCTCACCCATTTCTAAGTGTCCTGAGTGTTTTTCACTATTTATAAGTGAAAGGTGTACGCAAGGACTATCTGGGGCTGCAAACCACAAAGTGGTACCTGGACGTTATCAGGGTCATATCATCAAAAATACCATAAAAAAAATATATTTTAATTTTTCTCATCCATTTCTAAATGTCCTGAGTATTTTTGACTTTATACACGTAAAAGGTGTACGCAAGGGCTATCTTAGGCTGCAAACTAAAAAGTGGTACCCGGACGTTATCAGGGTCATATCATCAAAAATAGCATAAAAAAAATTATTATAATTTTTCTCATCCATTTCTAAATGTCCTGAGTGTTTTTCACTATATACACGTCAAGGGTGTACGCAAGGGCTATCTGGGGCTGCAATTCACAAAGTGGTACCCGGTAGTTATCAGGGTCATATCATCAAAAATACCATAAAAAAAATAAGTATAATTTTTCTCACCCATTTCTAAATGTCCTTAGTATTTTTGACTATATACACGTGAAAGGTATACGCAAGGACTATTTGGGGCTGCAAATCACAAAGTGGTGCCCGGACGTTATCAGGGTCATATCATCAAAAATATATTTTAATTTTTCTCACATATTTCTAAATGTCCTGAGTGTTTTTCACAATATACACGTTAAAGGTGTACGCAAGGGCTATCTGGGGCTGCAAACCACAAAGTGGTACCCGGACGTTATCAGGGTCATATCATCAAAAATACCATAAAAAAAATATATTTTAATTTTTCTCATCCATTTCTAAATGTCCTGAGTGTTTTTCACTATATACACGTAAAACGTGTACGGAAGGGCTATGTGGCGCTGCAAACCACAAAGTGGTACCCGGACGTTATCAGGGTCATATCATCAAAAATACCATAAAAAAAATATATTTTAATTTTTCTCATCCATTTCTAAATGTCCTGAGTGTTTTTCACTATATACACGTAAAACGTGTACGCAAGGGCTATCTTAGGCTGCAAACTAAAAAGTGGTACCCGGACGTTATCAGGGTCATATCATCAAAAATACCATAAAAAAATATATTATAATTTTTCTCACCCATTTCTAAATGTCCTGAGTATTTTTGACTTTATACACGTGAAAGGTGTACGCCAGGGCTGGCTGGGGCTGCAAACCACAAAGTGGTACCCGGACGTTATCAGGGTCATATCATCAAAAATACCATAAAAAAAATATATTTTAATTTTTCTCATCCATTTCTAAATGTCCTGAGTATTTTTGACTTTATACACGTAAAAGGTGTACGCAAGGGCTATCTTAGGCTGCAAACTAAAAAGTGGTACCCGGACGTTATCAGGGTCATATCATCAAAAATAGCATAAAAAAAAATATTTTAATTTTTCTCATCCATTTCTAAATGTCCTGAGTGTTTTTCACTATATACACGTCAAAGGTGTACGCAAGGGCTATCTGGGGCTGCAATTCACAAAGTGGTACCCGGTCGTTATCAGGGTCATATCATCAAAAATACCATAAAAAAAATTAGTATAATTTTTCTCACCCATTTCTAAATGTCCTGAGTATTTTTGACTATATACACGTGAAAGGTATACGCAAGGACTATTTGGGGCTGCAAATCACAAAGTGGTACCCGGACGTTATCAGGGTCATATCATCAAAAATATATTTTAATTTTTCTCACCCATTTCTAAATGTCCTGAGTGTTTTTCACAATATACACGTTAAAGGTGTACGCAAGGGCTATCTGGGGCTGCAAACCACAAAGTGGTACCCGGACGTTATCAGGGTCATATCATCAAAAATACCATAAAAAAAATATATTTTAATTTTTCTCATCCATTTCTAAATGTCCTGAGTATTTTTGACTTTATACACGTAAAAGGTGTACGCAAGGGCTATCTGGGGCTGCAAACTACAAAGTGGTACCCGGATGTTATCAGGGTCATATCATCAAAAATACCATAAAAAAAATATATTTTAATTTTTCTCATCCATTTCTAAATGTCCTGAGTGTTTTTCACTATATACACGTAAAACGTGTACGGAAGGGCTATGTGGCGCTGCAAACCACAAAGTGGTACCCGGACGTTATCAGGGTCATATCATCAAAAATACCATAAAAAAAATATATTTTAATTTTTCTCACTCATTTCTAAATGTCCTGAGTGTTTTTCACTATATACACGTGAAAGGTGTACGCAAGTGCTATCTGGGGCTGCAAACCACAAAGTGGTACCCGGACGTTATCAGGGTCATATCATCAAAAATAGCATAAAAAAAATTATTATAATTTTTCTCATCCATTTCTAAATGTCCTGAGTGTTTTTCACTATATACACGTAAAAGGTGTACGCAAGGGCTATCTGAGACTGCAAACCACAAAGTGGTACCCGGACGTTATCAGGGTCATATCATCAAAAATACCATAAAAACAATATATTTTAATTTTTCTCATCCATTTCTAAATGTCCTGAGTGTTTTTCACTATATACACGTAAAAGGTGTACGCAAGGGCTATCTGGAGCTGCAAACCACAAAGTGGTACCCGGACGTTATCAGGGTCATATCATCAAAAATACCATAAAAAAAATTATTATAATTTTTCTTACCCATTTCTTAATGTCCTGAGTATTTTTGACTTTATACACGTAAAAGGTGTACGCAAGGGCTATCCGGGGCTGCAAACCACAAAGTGGTACCCGGACGTTATCAGGGTCATATCATCAAAAATACCATAAAAAAATATATTATAATTTTTCTCACCCATTTCTAAATGTCCTGAGTATTTTTGACTTTATACACGTGAAAGGTGTACGCCAGGGCTGTCTGGGGCTGCAAACCACAAAGTGGTACCCGGACGTTATCAGGGTCATATGATCACAAATACCATAAAAACAATATATTTTAATTTTCCTCATCCATTTCTAAATGTCCTGAGTGTTTTTGACTTTATACACGTAAAAGGTGTACGCAAGGGCTATCTTAGGCTGCAAACTACAAAGTGGTACCCGGATGTTATCAGGGTCATATCATCAAAAATACCATAAAAAAAATATATTTTAATTTTTCTCATCCATTTCTAAATGTCCTGAGTGTTTTTCACTATATACAAGTAAAAGGTGTACGCAAGGGCTATCTGGGGCTGCAAACCACAAAGTGGTACCCGGACGTTATCAGGGTCATATCATCAAAAATATATTTTAATTTTTCTCACCCATTTCTAAATGTCCTGAGTGTTTTTCACTATATACACGTGAAAGGTGTACGCAAGTGCTATCTGGGGCTGCAAACCACAAAGTGGTACCCGGTCGTTATCAGGGTCATATCATCAAAAATACCATAAAAAAAATATATTTTAAATTTTCTCATCCATTTCTAAATGTCCTGAGTGTTTTTCACTATATACAAGTAAAAGGTGTACGCAAGGGCTATCTGGGGCTGCAAACCACAAAGTGGTACCCGGACGTTATCAGGGTCATATCATCAAAAATATATTTTAATTTTTCTCACCCATTTCTAAATGTCCTGAGTGTTTTTCACTATATACAAGTAAAAGGTGTACGCAAGGGCTATCTTAGGCTGCAAACTACAAAGTGGTACCCGGACGTTATCAGGGTCATATCATCAAAAATACCATAAAAAAAATATATTTTAATTTTTCTCATCCATTTCTAAATGTCCTGAGTGTTTTTCACTATATACACGTAAAACGTGTACGGAAGGGCTATGTGGCACTGCAAACCACAAAGTCGTGTCCGGACGTTATCAGGGTCATATCATCAAAAATACCATAAAAAAAATATATTTTAATTTTTCTCACTCATTTCTAAATGTCTTGAGTGTTTTTCACTATATACACGTGAAAGGTGTACGCAAGTGCTATCTGGGGCTGCAAACCACAAAGTGGTACCCGGTCGTTATCAGGGTCATATCATCAAAAATACCATAAAAAAAATATATTTTAAATTTTCTCATCCATTTCTAAATGTCCTGAGTGTTTTTCACTATATACAAGTAAAAGGTGTACGCAAGGGCTATCTGGGGCTGCAAACCACAAAGTGGTACCCGGACGTTATCAGGGTCATATCATCAAAAATATATTTTAATTTTTCTCACCCATTTCTAAATGTCCTGAGTGTTTTTCACTATATACACGTAAAAGGTGTATGCAAGGGCTATCTGGAGCTGCAAACCACAAAGTGGTACCCGGACGTTATCAGGGTCATATCATCAAAAATACCATAAAAAAATATATTTTAATTTTTCTCATCCATTTCTAAATGTCCTGAGTGTTTTTCACTATATACACGTAAAAGGTGTACGCAAGGGCTATCTGACGCTGCAAACCACAAAGTGGTACCCGGACGTTATCAGGGTCATATCATCAAAAATACCATAAAAAAAATATATTTTAATTTTTCTCATCCATTTCTAAATGTTCTGAGTGTTTTTCACTATATACACGTAAAAGGTGTACGCAAGGGCTATCTGGGGCTGCAAACCACAAAGTGGTACCCGGACGTTATCAGGGTCATATCATCAAAAATAGCATAAAAAAAATTATTATAATTTTTCTCACCCATTTCTAAATGTCCTGAGTATTTTTGACTTTATACACGTGAAAGATGTACGCAAGGGCTATCTGGGGCTGCAAACCACAAAGTGGTACCCGGACGTTATCAGGGTCATATCATCAAAAATATATTTTAATTTTTCTCACCCATTTCTAAATGTCCTGAGTGTTTTTCACTATATACACGCAAAAGGTGTACGCAAGGGCTATCTGGGGCTGTAAACCACAAAGTGGTACCCGGACGTTATCAGGGTCATATCATCAAAAATACCATAAAAAATATATATTTTAATATTTCTCACCCATTTCTAAGTGTCCTGAGTGTTTTTTACTATATACAAGTGAAAGGTGTACGCAAGGACTATCTGGGGCTGCAAACCACAAAGTGGTACCCGGACGTTATCAGGGTCATATCATCAAAAATATATTTTAATTTTTCTCACCCATTTCTAAATGTCCTGAGTGTTTTTCACTATATACACGTAAAAGGTGTACGCAAGGGCTATCTGGGGCTGCAAACCACAAAGTGGTACCCGGACGTTATCAGGGTCATATCATCAAAACTACCATAAAAAAAATTATTATAATTTTTCTCACCCATTTCTAAATGTTCTGAGTATTTTGGACTTTATACACGTGAAAGGTGTACGCAAAGGCTATCTGGGGCTGCAAACCACAAAGTGGTACCCGGACGTTATCAGGGTCATATCATCAAAAATATATTTTAATTTTTCTCATCCATTTCTAAATGTCCTGAGTGTTTTTCACTATATACACGTAAAAGGTGTACGCAAGGGCTATCTGGGGCTGCAAACCACAAAGTGGTACCCGGACGTTATCAGGGTCATATCATCAAAAATACCATAAAAAATATATATTTTAATTTTTCTCATCCATTTCTAAGTGTCCTGAGTGTTTTTTACTATATACAAGTGAAAGGTGTACGCAAGGACTATCTGGGGCTGCAAACCACAAAGTGGTACCTGGACGTTATCAGGGTCATATCATCAAAAATACCATAAAAAAAATATATTTTAATTTTTCTCACTCATTTCTAAATGTCCTGAGTGTTTTTCACTATATACACGTGAAAGTTGTACGCAAGGGTTATCTGGGGCTGCCATCATTAAGTGTAACTTGGATGTCATCAGGGATCCACAGAAATATTATTTGAAAATTAGGTTTCGTTGTTTCAAATATCCTGAAACATTCTCATAATATTTACCTAAAAGCTGTCCTTCAATGCTTTCTTGATGTTGCATTTCATAAAGTGTTACTCGGAAAATGTAGGACCCAAAAAAACATAAATAGACCCATGCGAAATCGTGATAATGATGTTCTGTGTTCACACGTAAATTGATATTGCAAGGGCTACCTGACACTGCAAGGAGCCAGGCTACTTCATGCCGTCCATCTGTATTCGATTATACATAAATTAGAAAGAAAAAAATTTGGACTTCTTAATTTGGTCGGGTTATCATAGGCCGCTAACTTTAGGCCGCTAACTTCACACCGGTACATTTCTAGAATAAATTATGATCTACCGCCAACACCATAGGTATACAATACACATAAAATGTTGTATCCTAAATCTTAATATAAATACCATTTACGATTCTATAATTAGGAGGATCATGACCATGCACTGTAATTGCCCTGACCACAGTTTGACCATCATTGGTGATTGTAAACCGCGCGTTACACTTGGTGCAGTTGGTGCACCGCCAGAGTTGTGTTTTTTTATGTATTCTTTGGCAGTAAAATGTGAAGCCTCCAATAATAGCCAGCAGTTTTCCAGTTCTCTGTGTTACAAATGTCACTGGAAAAAGAAATAAATTGTATATAATAGGTATAATGATAACTACTTCATTTTGTTGATTTAGTAGCCACGGAGTGAAATACTTGCCAACATATTATGTTTTCTAATAATCTATCTAATCTGGAAGGCTTCAGGTCGAAAGTGTCCAGGTATATTTTAGGCACTAATGTAGCCTTTTAGATCGCTCCATCGTTTACCATCAGGTAAAATAAAATACATCTAAGCTTTATTAAATTTCTTTTGGTTAATGAACCTTAGATATAGTAATATTAGTATTTCAGCTTCCAATTAAGGCCAGCATACTTCACTAAATAGATGGATGATTCTTTAGCCAGCCACAGCTCTAGAAAATATTATAATAATTATAAGTACTAGTATAATTATCCTAAAACATTTTGTTAGGGTAAATTTTATTAGGGTAAACCTAATTACTAACTTGTCAAAAAATATAATATGAATTTAGAATAAATTTTATTTATGGAAAACATACTATACAATTACCAATATGAAGTAGCACTCGTAGTGTACAGGAGAGCAGAAAAAAAGAAGACCAATATATGTAGTTACGGGATAACTCTGAATAATCTTTAAATAAATACCATTTTTAACCGAGCTAAAAAAGGAGGAGGTTCTCTGTTTGATTGTATTTTTTTTAATGTTTGTTACCTCAGAGCTCCGTCATTTGTGAACCGATTTCTTTTTGCGTTGGGTTCAGTATAGCTACGAAGTGGTCCAATATAAATTTCATCGATATTTAGCCTTGGAATTCGAAGATACATTGCAGTCGGTTTTTGTTTTTTTTCTAAAAATTAATTATATAATTGAGAGGAATATGACTGTGCACTGTATTTGCCGTGATCACAGTTTGACCATCGTTGGTATTGACCGACATTTTCTATCAAAAGTACTTTAAAAAAGGCTTTTATTAATAAATACCTACTGTGACTGATTTCGCAGTCGAAGTAGGTATTTAAGTGTTTACGTTTTCAAATAGAAAATCTCTACCGCCGATACACTTTTATAATAATTAGATTTTTAGCATTGTTCGTATCCTAAATCTTACAATAAACACCATGTATGATTTTATAATGAGGAGGATTATGACTATGCACTGTATTAGCCCTAATCATATCTTGACCATCCTTATTTAGTGTGAACCGTGCTTTACAATTCCCGCCATGAGTGCACCACCAGATCTGAGTACTTTTATATACTCTTTGACGGTAGAATGTAAAGCCTCCCATAATAGCTAGCTCCTTTCCAGACTTCCAAGGCACAAATGTCACTAGAAATAAAAATAAGTTCTATAAAGCATCTCTATTCACGAGATAGCTCTGAATATAGAAGAGATCCTTTACCTAGACAGCTCTAGGAAGTATATACAATAATATTAACAAGTAGCATAACCTGTAGGATCATTGAAGTAAATAAGATACGATGACAATAGAAATTCTAATTGAATATTTAATTCATTATATTTTTAGGTAATGGGAAATATACCCTATGTTAAATTTCCATACAAAGTTTGCACCGCGAATACACATAATATGTAGTTTATTAATGTTTCGTATCATAAACCTTGACATAAACACCACGTACGATTTTATAATTGGGAGGATCATGACTGTGCACTGTATTTGCCCTGACCACGGTTTGACCATCGTTGGATAGTGTAAACCTTGCGTTACACTTTCCGCAACAAGTGCACCACCAGAGCTGTGTGTTTTTGAATACTCTTTGACGGTAGAATGTAAAGCCTCCCACAATAGCTAGCTGCTTTCCAGACTTCTGGTGCACAAATGTCACTGGAAATAAAAAAAAAGTTACATTTGTTATCTCTTTCCCATAAACACTTCTTGTTTTTGATACATCAGACTTTTAATTTATACGGCTACCCAAACGACGATATATTTTGCCGACGTGTGGATTTCCTTATAACGTAGGATTTTTCAAATCGAGAGGGACCAGTTATCTTCAAGGCAAGTGTCACCTTATAGACTGCATCATCACTTTCCATCTGATAAGATACTATTCTATCCCGTGCACTCACGTTGAGTGAACATTATGTGATCTGTCTCTGAATAGAGAGGAGTCACTAACCAAACAGCACTAGGAAATAATAAACATTAATAAATTAAAAATTGGTAAAAAATATTAGATATTAAAATATAGGGATATTTAAAATATAATGCAATTAGATAATTACTTGACAATTTAATGATTGTAAGATGTTTATTATAATTTAGAGTGAAACGCAAAAACACGTTGTTTTTCGTATCCTAAATCTTAACGTAAACACCTTGTATTATTTTATAAATAGGAGGATCATGACTGTGCACTATATTTAACCTGATTATAGTTTGACCGTCGTCGGCCAGTGTAAATCGTGCGTTACATTTCCCGCAACAAGTGCACCACCATTGCTGTGTACTTTTTGTCTTCCTTTGACAATAAAAGGTATACCCTCCAACAATAGCTAGCTGCTTTCCAGACCTCTGTTGCACAAAAGTCACTGGAAATGAATGAAGTACGATTATGATTATAACGAGGCAAAAATAAAAGAACTTGCTAACGAGCGTTATTTGAGGTATGCGAAGTACATTACTGTCAAAATATAGCCCTCAAAAATAGTGCTTATATCATTATCATTACGTGAAAAAAATCAGCTCGGAATAAAATATCTCAATATTGTCAATAAGATATCACAATATTACCATATTGTCATATATTCAGGAGTATTATCTGTAATTTAATAACATTTTATCTATAAGACTATTAATATTGGAACTGCCAAGATATTAAAATTAGATCTGTAATTGTACTGCGTTTAAAAATACATTTTAAATATAAATTGATTTGTCTCGAAATCTTGCCTTTGAATTCCTATCATCACTATATGCCAACCTTTACATTAAATGTTAATTTGTAACAGCCTTAAATTTGTTACCACAAACATTTATGTAGCTACTGTTATTTTATATGTTAAAATAGATCAAGATTTGATCTATTGTATTGCCAAATAATTATAATTTTAGTCTGTGTAGTTAATAACAGTTAATAGATTAAAAATCAAGATACAAAATAAAAAACAAATTTATTGTTTCTTCGTCCTAGATTTTAAAATAATAACCATTTAATATTTTATATTTAGAACGATCATGCGTGTGCACTGTATTTGCCCTGACCATAGTTTGACCGTCGCATTTAAGTGTAAAGTGTGCGTTACATTTCCCAGATTTAGTGCACCACCAAAGTTGAGTACTCTTAGTCTTTCTCTGGCAGTAAAACGTGTAGCCTCCGACAATAGCCACAAGCTTCCCAGATATCTGCGATACGAATGTCACTGAAATATAAAATAAGCTATGTATCTGTATATCTAGTAATTTAATTTGAATTGATCAATTTGTTCTATAAATAACCAAATGATAATGGCTAGCGATAAGTAACTTACTCCATTCAGAACTTGTGCAGCACCCTAACATGGCACATGCATCTATTCTATAACACATTTATAACACCTTTCTGGGAGGTAAATTACATGTAATCTTAAATAAATAAATGTTAATATTACAAAATAGTTATAACTGAGTATTTTTCCAAATGGAACCCTATATCGTAATAACAGTATTAGCATTACTTTTACAGGATAGGTTTGCGAAATTAAACTGTGTTTAGTAGTAAGTGTGGCAGTCACTGAAATTCAAACTTTAAGACATGGTCAATTTGACCAAACTCTATAAATATATTAATTAAAATAAAAATAAAAAACATAGGATATCAAGGAAGTTTTACGAATTTCTTAAATAAATTCATATATTATTATTATCTAATTTATACTTCAAATTTTTATTTACAAAGTATATACCAATATTTACAGTGATATTAAGTGACCAAACTTAATTAAAATAAAAATAATTTTGGTCAGCGTCTGTCATGCATAGTAGCCATGCGACTTTACGTAGTCAATAATACAAATTCGATTTGGTTTTGTAATTATGTTTACACAATTTATAATAGCATTCAATCGTAAGAGAAAAAGATACGTTTATACAAATCTTTAGAAAAAGTCTTCGGAATACTGTCCCGACGCCCAGTGGTTAATCCTTGCACGATTAATATCATTTTTAACCGACTTCAAAAAGGAGGAGGTTTACAATTCGACGGTATGTTTTTTTTTTTTTTTGTGTGTTTGTTACGCGATTACTCCGCCAATTATGCATTGATTTCGATGATTCTTTTTTTGATTGGTAGGTAATACTTCAAAGGTGGTCCCATATAATAATAATAATAATAATAATAATTTTATCGATATTCATTCAGTAGTTTTTGAAAAAAATAGCAAAAACAAAAAAATATAAGTTTAATCTTCAAGTCGGTTCTTGTTTTTTTCGTAACCAACTTTCTAAAGGTGGAGGTTTGTATTCCACTGCTTCACCTGCTTCACCCAGGGTTGACTTCCGGTGAGGGAACTCCTCAACGGTGAATAGTACAGACACAACATTTCGTAAATGGATTTAACCATAATAGCCTGTTCTAAATTCCATCATGACATGGCAGATACACCCAGGATTGACTTCCGGCGAGGGAACTCCTCAACAGAGAATAGGACAGACTTGAAAATTTTTCGTACATGCATTTAATTGTGATAGCCCGTTTTAAACTTCGTCATGATGTGGCTTCTAGATCATAAAAGCTTGTCTTTAAAAACTTTTTGAATTAATTTAGTTTAAACTTGTTTTTCACTAAAAAGGTTAAAATAAATTATTTTTCAAAAAAAACTAAACCGACTTCAAAACCACAAATGGCACTCAAAAGTAAAAAATAAATTAATATAATTATCATAAGCGCTACCCACTCATATATTTGAAGTCGGTGCCAGCCAAGTCTAAAAGGTAGTAGATAAATACTACCTACAAGTAGTACTTACTATATACATAGTATTAAAAAAGTAAGTAAGTAAGTGTAAGTCGTTAAAAAATCGATCGATAAAATTGATTTTCGCCCAGCATGCGCTAATGCATTCGATATCAAGAATCACGAGACGAGTCATGAATCGCAGAAACAACCGAATTCAATTATAGCTAGCAGTCTTATTCCATGTCATCGGCGAAGAACGTACCACGGGAAATACTACATTTAAAAGCAAACCAGTGTTTAAACCAAATAGCGCGGTAAGTAGTTAATCAGTACCACAGAATAAATAATAGGACTACGTAATCAGTACCACAGAATATTAAGGGACAGAAGCATCACTCCGCAAAGAAATTTAAAGTTTATAACAGACACCGTCGACAATCCTGTAAGCTGGCGGATCGTGATAGTGCTCCAAGTTGGACTTCCGCATGATTCCATCGATGGAGGCACTGAAGCGGCTTCTACAGTTCGAAGCAGTACACTGCCACAGATTGGACTTTTGAAACTGTTTTTGACAGTAAAAAGTGTATCCTTTGAAAATGGCCCGCGGCTTCCCGGACACGTTCTTCAAGAATCTGGCTAAAAGGTAAATAAAACACTTAAAACAGATAAAGCAAATTTTCTTTGTGATTCTTTCCTATAATATTACAAATGCGAAAGTTTTTGAGGTTGGATGGATGGATCAATTGGTGGATGAATGGATGGACGGATTGCGGGTGCACGGACGGACGGATGGATGAATGGATGGATGGATGTTTGTTACTCAATCAAGCAAAAACTACTAAACGGATTTTGATGAAATTTGGTATGCAGGTACTTTAGGTCCTGCAAAAGGACATAAGCTACTGTAAGAATCGTCGGGCATCTGTAAGAATATTTCGTGTACCTTGTTAATTTCTTGTTTGGTGTACAATAAAGCATTAATTTTTATTATTATTATTATAAGCTACTTTTTATCCCGGGAAACCGTGGGGCGCAGCTAGATAAAAATAAAGATAGCATCACGTTAATGTCAGTTTCATCGAGTGGCGTGAGAGCGGGTCATTCACTTGATACCAACCGCCACGCCTACCAATAGCAGATGCAGCAACACCCAGAAGTTTATTTTGCAAAATCTTATACGGGACTGTACTGCGATCGTCACCTCAGACAATGGCTGTATGTAGGTCTCATAGCGCCTAGTAATTTCGCTTGAAGCAGTGCCCTTCTTTCAATAAATCCTATCCTACTAATGTTATGAATGCGAAACTTTGTAAGAATAGATGTTTGTTACTCAATCACGGAAAAACTACTGAACGGATTTTGATGAAATTTTATAAGTTGCTTAAGATCCTGGAATAGGACAAAAGATACAATTTTTTTTAGCTTTATTAGCAAAGTGAACTTATATTTTGTCGCAGATATGTATTGTAGGAATGTTGTACCCCTATTTTACTAAGGTATATTTTCCATTTCTCTGTATCCGCTCTTACAATTGGAAACTTTTAAAGACTACAATTATTTTATAATAATTTATTTAAAAATAACATTATTATTATGTCGCTCTTTCTCACGGGTTATACACCCGGTCCTTTGGAAGGCTTGCGCGGGGACATGAGTCCAACACGTAGAGGCCTCTTAGAGCATTTAATTTAGATATGTAATAGGCAACACTTATCGGGGACTGTCTCTAAGTGCATCATTAGAAGATACAATCAAAGACAGCCCCCGTAATATCTTGCCCATAATGATCATAAGTGCGAGGACTATTTTTGAAGAAATGAAAATTACCTATGATTAGGCTATTGAGGTGAATTTTTAATGGATGAGAGCTGGTCTATGATATGAGACCTCGGCTCCTGCCAGTTCCGCCTCATAAGAAAATTATTATTATTATTAAGAGCCTGTTTTGTCTCACTGCAGGGCAAAGGCCTCCCTACCGTCCCTCCACTTATCTCTATCCATTGCCACGATAGACCAATCTAAAAATCTAACAAATCTAAAAATAAAAATAACATTAATATTTATAAATAATAATTATAAACATTAAGGTTATTTTGTTAAACATTTAGGTTTATAATTATTTCTCTTAACGTTTACCAGTTTATACTGATCGTGGTTTTATAAACAAGGTAAATGGATAACAATATTTTAAATACCTTCTCTGATGAGCCCTAAGATGTTCTCAAAAATAGCATCAAAACTCTTAAATTTAGCGAACACGAATTCCTTATAAGTAACGCGTATTGTGCAGAGCGAGTGTGGCTCAGTGGAAGCACGTACGACTTTCGATCCGACGCACCCGAGTTCGAATACTACTGGCACCGCACCACTGACTTTCTTAAGTTATGTGCGGATGAACACTTGCTCCAAAAACGGTGAAATAAACATCGTAAGGAAACCGTGTCCAAGAATTAATCACAAAAATTCAAGGATATGTGACATCCACTAACCCGCACTAGGCCAGCCTGGCGGATTATGGGCCCTTACTCTTTCTACGTGTCCCAGCAGTGGGAATGTGATGGGCTGATGATGATGATAATGGCGCAGAATTCAATGGGGTAATGGTAAAGTGCCACACACATATCTAAGTGCATGGTTTTATATATACGTAAGTTGTACTTATGTGGTTTGTGATGGTGAAACTGTTATTTACATATTTATATATTACTTAAGTAATCAGTTTAAGTAAATTAAAAACAATATAATGTATAAAAATCTACAAATAGTAATAATAAAACTAGTGGTAATTTATTGATACTGCTTAACTTAACATAATAATTAATTTTTAGAAAAGAAAACAAAACCCTTCTTCAAAACTATACCTATATATATTTGTTTTCATTTATTTTTTCAAAAAGTACAGAATCAATTTCGATAAGTTCATAATTGGCGGAGTAATCGCGTAACAAACATACAAAACAAAACATACAATCAAATTGAGAACCTCCGCCTTTTTGAAGTCGGTTGAAAATGTACAGTCAGCGTCAAAAGCGGCGAAAATTTAAAAATAATAATAATAGTTTATTATATATATAATATAAAAACCTAAGGTGCTATTACAGTTTTAAGGTTAATTTTTTAACATGGACTGGTTTTAAGCAAGATATTACAAGGCTAGATTAAACATTTTTTGGACCTCTGTCTTACAAACTAGTTAGTAAACTTTATCTTGCAAGACAGAAATGTTCATTCATCGACATTCGTTGCGTTGCCACATATATTACTGGTTTTAATCATTGTTTAGACACTCTTGGCGCTGACTCTGACATTGACACGAAGAACAAGTATACATTTTACCAAAAAAGAACCGACTTCAATGTATCTTCGATCGAATATCGATGAAATTTACTAACCACTCCGTACCACACAGCTATACTGAACTGAAAGCAAAAAGATTTTTTGAAATCGGCCAGCAGTTGGCGAAGAAATCGGTAAACATACATAAAAAATATACAGTGGAACATAGAACCTCCTTCTTTTTTGAGGTCGGTTAAAAATACTAATGTAAATGACAAACAGTTTATTAAGTAATAATTTCAATATAATATATTATTTTATCCGGCGTATTTTTAGCCGAATCACACGCATGTATTTATGCTAAGTTACAACGAAGTTAGCAATACGACGGCAGGAAGAATGGCGCTCGGACGGGCCGACATCGGCTTTTTATAAACATTGGAGGGGATAGTAGACAAGATGGCGGCCACCGAGCGTCATCGTTTCACAACTTCATTTATTTTAGTTTTTAATAAATTACTTCATTTAAATAACTACGTGTGACAGATATATTAAATTAAATCATTGAATCATTTTCATAACATAACCTTAGAGGAAAACATTATATCTACTAATGACGTGATCGTAAGTTGTTTACGCGAATCACGATGAATTTGTTCTAAAATCATAAATTACTAATTAACAATAAAATAATAGCTAACACTTATAAATGCAGGTCAAATACTAATAAATTCAATTTCAATACTTGGAAGTACATAGTGTATAGATAAACTACCTAGGTAAACCTAGTATTTTATTATTCCCTGTAGGCAATTCAATGCATATACAATATTTTGCATACTGAATTAGTAGTACTATAACTGAACTCTTGCTGAAATTCAGACGACAGTTAACACATTTTATTTAATGAGTTGTTTAAAATAAACTCCATTTTCAACGACAAACGTCGGTGGGCCATGATTGTGGTTTGTCTCCTTTCTTTTCATCTGGCCGTCGAGGTGCAGAATGAACCGAGCTCGACAGTATTTGCTCATAGTACAGTACCACAGACTAGTGGTCCGAGATTTGTTTTTCAGATAGAACGTGTATCCATCCAGAATTCCCAGTGTCTTCCCGTATGTGTTGGTCACATATTTAACTGAAATAAATTTTAAGATAATTAATTTGAACAAAGCTTTTTTAAATAAATTATACTACCACCGGCTGGGAATTGAACCCGCATCACGTTCCTTTGGCATGGCAAAGCTCTGCCCAAAATTGGGCTACTGTGGTAGTCGAGTCGAGAGGTAAGTCGAGTGCCGAATTTTTTCTCGTCTTAGGCGTGATGTGTACGTGTAAGCCATCTATTGGTTTAGAAGTAAACCATTTTCTCAACTAGCACGCTTTATGCTCAGATATAGAACAAACGTAGAACGTACTTATGCAGAAAAGTACATTGTTTTAAATATTTATGACGGTTTGACGATTTCTGATGCTATTAAGTTACCCCAAAAAAAATTGTTTTGTTTCTGGACCATGGAATGTCTTTGTTCTAGACATAGTGCGCATCATACATTTACGATAGTTCGCGGCTTCTGGTTTGCTCTGTATTCTGAAGCAGAATGTTGCAATGAAATTTAATATTTGTTACAGTGATAATGCAAACCAATATAATTTATTTATATTGAAACAATTTTAACAATTGAAACGGTTAATTAATAAAGAGAACAGTCACTGCGCAGTGAAGTCACTGAAACCTAATTTTGTTACATTATCTGAAAAACCTGACTTGTTCCGTTTCTGTACAAACATTCAATTCTAAATAATATGACTGTAAATAAAATCAGACTAAATTAGATAACATCATAAGTAGAAACTAAATTAGATAACATCATAAGTATTTATTTCTGTACAATATCGTCTTTAAAGTTCATCATCATCATCATCAGCCCATCACGTTCCCACTGCTGGGACACGGGCCTTCTCTCATAGAGAGAGACTGGGCCATAATCCACCACGCTGGCCCAGTGTGGGTTGGTGGATTTTTAAAGTTATGATATGTTTAAAAGGGAGTGCTGCTTAGCGACAAGACCATCTATCGCCTATTGAACTTACCCATAAAAAGTATATGTTTTATATTTTACTTTTATTTTATTGTGCAATAAGGAGTTTTCTATCCATCCATCTGTCTACTTTTAGATAGTCCAAATGACTACTACGTACCCGATAAGATGCTCCAACTCTATAAAAAATCGATTTTGGTCATTTTATCGATTACAGTCAGAAAAATAGATAAAAAAAACCATAATTGTAGTTTCGTTTACATTTGTAGAACTCTAGATAAATTTCTAACTGCACATTGTTCTATCTCTAACGGTTAGGGTAGTTGCCATTAGGGATCCCCGTTCAAAAACTCAGTCTGTATACGGTAACATACCCTAAGGCTGGTTTTAGTGTCACGCGTACCGTCAGTACGGATCGCTCCGCACAGGCTGATTTATAGGAGCTTCTATGGAGCGTTTTAGAGTAATACGGAGGGGTCCGTACGGACGACCGTCCGCGCGGATAGTTCCGCAGCCATCCGCATAGCGCGTCCGTGCCGCGGAGCTATCCGCGCGGACCGCCGCTTGCGCGCCTCTGGCTTCAGTGAGCGTTTTAGTATCGTGCGGAGCGCACGCGTCACCTCAGTACAGTCATGGCGAGGCGTGATCATCCCAATGTGGACACGAGCCGAGTGATCGACGAAGTTCGGCTGAGAAGATGTTTGTGGGATGCTTCTGATCTGGAATATAAAAACTTAGACGCTAGAAATAAAGCTTGGGAGGATGTTGCTGTTGTACTCTTCGAAAATACAACGGAAGAAAGCAAAGCACAAAATGGTAAGTACCTACTTATGTTTTTCCCCTGCGCATTACATCCGTGACTAGTTAGATAAATATGTAATGCATGTAATATTACGCTAGGATTAAAGTGGATTATGTAAATAAATAGACATAATAACTTATTTTTTTTATTTTATTTTATTTTACATTTAAATTTGTTTTAACAAAGCAATTAAAATATACACGAGTCTTGCCAGGGCACCCTGCCTGCTGGGCTTAAAAAGTAGTCCGCAAAATGGTCACGCAAAGCGTTTCCAGACCTGATTGTAGGTATATTATTTGATATATCTGCCATACCTTCAATTGTTAGTGTATCGTCAATATTGTACCCGTCACGAACTCTTATATAATTATTTAATACGCAGCATGCTTTTACAATGTTCTTTGCTACATTAAAACTCACATTAATAGGTGTATGAAACACTCTGAATTTGTTTGACATAATACCAAATGTCGATTCTATGTAGCGTCTACTACGGCTCAATCTGTAATTAAAAATTTTTTTCTTGTGAGTCATATTACTTCTCACATATGGCCTCATAACTTTTTGAGATATTCCAAAAGCACCATCGGCTACAATCACATATGGAACTGGATCATTCGTTCCGGGCAATGGCCTTGGTACTGGGATATTTAGATCGTTATTTTCTAATTTCCTGAAGAGTGTGCTATCACGAAATATAGATGAGTCAGAGTTTTTGCCATATGATCCCACGTTTATGTACGTAAAACAATAGTTTGCATCGCACATAGCTAAGAGGACTATGGAATAAAAATGTTTATAGTTATAGAACATTGAGCCACCACCAACTGGATTTACTAATCGTATATGTTTGCCGTCCAGAGCTCCTATACAATTTGGAAAATTAGTATTTTGAAGAAATGTATCACTTATATCTTGCCACATATCAGGGGTTCTTGTTGGTATGCATTCATCGTGTAGTGTTTCCCATATTACCATACACACTTCATTCACGATTTGACTAATTGTTGCAATTCCCATTCTGAATGAATAGTGCAAGTCTGTATATGTTCGACCCGTAGCCAGGAATCTGAAAAAAAAATCATTGTTTGTTTAATTTTTCTTTACAGTTAAAATACTTCAGCAACGATGGAGAACAGCCAGAGACGCATTCTTCAAAACAAAGGCTGCTATGAAAAATCAACCTTCGGGAAGTTCTGCTAAGAAGTTTAAGAAATATATTTATTATAATGAACTAATGTTCCTAAGTCCTTCAACTGAAAATGATTTCGACGAGTCAATGGCATCATCACCCCTAGTTAATGTAACGTCTCCAGAAAGTGCAAATTCAACAGAAAATATTTTATCTCCTGAAAATGTAACGTCTCCAGGAACTTTATCAGAGAATATTGCATCACCAGAAAACACAGTAACTTCAGAAAATACACAGCGTGCTAGTAATTCTGGATCACAAAATCCATGGACCCAAAAAAGAAAATATAAACGGCAACAAACATCTTCAAAACAAACAAATATAGAAACTTCACCGTTTGAAAAAGAGTTATTAACTTTGCTGTCCAACCAAACACCTGATCTTGCCGCTGATGATCTGGCTTTTTTTTCCTCCTTGGGCCCAATTTTGAGCAGTTTTGATATTGAACAAAAGTTGGAATTTCGGTCAAGAGTACTACGGGAGGCAACGGCAATCAAAAATATTCGTAATAGCCCTAGCAGCTCTGCATCAACCTCAAGATTTTCACCGCGATATGATCCTTATGCTGCTGGCACATCGTCAGGATACAACTATTCTATATATGAAACTCCAACAGGTTATCAAACAACAGGGTATCAATCGTCAGATAATAATAATAATTAAATGTTCGTTAAGAAATATTGTCTGTTGATATTTTGTGTTTGTTAAAAAACAAAGATAAATATTACCTTACATATTAATTTTTACTTTTTTCTTATCTTTAATTTCATACCTACTGAATACAAAATTATTTTACCTATTTCAATATTTTTTTATTCTTACCTCAAAGTAACCATCAGGCGTTCAATCGGTGGTATAGGCAGACGTCGTAAGCTGCAACAAACCAGTTTGTTTCTTGTTTTTGACAGTAGTTCGTCAAAACTTCTGGTCGACATACGAAAGTAGTTGAAGAACTTTATTTCGTCAGCCCTCAAACTGCCGTATAATGTCACGAATTCCCCCGCGACGGCTCTCTGCTCCATTAAAGGGTGGACATGTAGTCTCGTCCTTCGTTTTATTTTATTTTTCCTAGTGTAATATAGAGCAATAATTAAAATAGCCCGCCTTGGAAGCATTGCGCCCGTCTGTACACCGCGGCAGTCAGGGCGATACTAAAACGACACACGCGGATGATCAGCATGTGCGGAGCGATCCGGACTGACGGTACGCGTGACGTACGCGTGACACTAAAACCAGCCTAAATCCTTGCCTTGTTGAATTATTTTTGCTCTTTGGTGACAACAATTAAAGTAACTACAGGATTTTTTATATTTTTTGTTTTTTTATTTCGTTTCTGTTGAAACATGAAATTACTAAACTGCGCAATAAATGTATTTATTTCAAGAGACATAATTTTGCGCCTTCCAAAAACATGACATATAAAAAGGGAAAAATGACAAAAAAAGAAATACATATAAACTGAAACATGAAAAACATTAAGATTTCTGTACCATTGATTTCAAGAAAGAAGATTACATCTTGAGATAATCTCAAAAAAGTAGCACATTATTTCCAAAATTATAATCTTTTGATGTGCTTATAAACGGGCTATGTATTCGCTATGTATTCTAAAGCGTGTAATTACTTAACTGCGTAATCAAGTGCGCACCTCACAAAACAATGCCATATTAAAAAGAGAAAAATGAAAACCATTAATATTTCTGCACCAATGATTTAGAAAAAAGAGATTGTATCTTCAATTAATCTCAAAGAATATAAATCAAACCAAATCAAAATCTCTTGACACTGGCATCACAGACGTCAAATTATCACCATGACTCTACCACCGTATCGGAAAAAAAAAACCACTACTCAGAAGACACAGAATAAGTAAGTAAAGTACCAGAGTATTTCCAAAATTATTATCTTGAAAAGTGCAACGTCAAAATAAAATACGAGTGGTTGGCCTCTTCTGCAAGCAGTACCACTTTCGATCGCCAAACTACTGCTTGGCGGTGTGAAAACATTACTCAGTTCTGGATTGAAAGGTCACTGTTTCTAGCTAAATTACTGGCTACTATAAGACTAAGACCTATTTGTCTCAAAGTGACAAGCGGAGTGCAGAGCCGTGCAGTTATTGGTGTTGCTGCAACTGACCTGCGTGTTTCTTACCATAAGGTGGATGGCCTGCTATCTCGTCACAGTTAGTAATTATACAGAAAACAAAGTTGCATGGATCATTCCGCGTCTGCCAAGTAGCCAACTGGCAGATAAGAAACATAATATTGTCAAAAACAACTATAAAATATTGTAACCCAAGCTCTAAAAAAATACTCCTCAGTTTTTTGCCGTATCTTCTCAGTTGATCTTTTTCCGATACAGTGGTAGAGTCATTGTAATAATTGACGTTCATAAGTGCGTCAATGACGCCAAAACTGAATAAAAAACTTTTGAACTTGTATAAAAATAAAGAAAAAAAGGTACACGTATTCCGTAAAGCACGTAAGTGAACAACGATGCCCGGGAAAAAATGCAGGAAAAATCAATAACAGTTTCAAACAGAGGAAGACAAGTGACACAGTTTGAAAGATGGACCTTGCACTTAGTCGCGCTTAGACCACAGACGTGAACGCTTGTGCCTTACGAGGTCGTACTTTACAAAAACTCACTAAAGATGCCTGCGTGCTTGTTTAGAAAGTGTTATAATCACTTAGGAAAGTAAAATAAGTCACATGGGATTACTTTCCACTCGTAGGTATGAAATATCCATATTTTGATAAATAATAAAATATTAATATTCTTCTACCATATTTGTGAGAGCGAGTTAGCCAGAGGAAATAGATGTGAGAGACACGATACGCGATATAATTCGATAGAAGTTTAGTTACATCTCGCTCGCACGCATTGTCTGACCTCTACCCATCCTTGTTATACACACTGCCTAATTGTGTAGTTGGAGAGTTTCAGAAGAATTCGTGCGCCGCCGCCGTCACCGCCGCGCGCCGTTGAGTCGTAGCCGGTCTAAGAAACTGTTATGTATTCTTTGCCGCAGCAAGCCCAAGCTTTTAGATTACAATATTAGCGCGTCACTCGTCTTCCTCTGTTTGAAACTGTCATTGGTAAAAATATGGGTCGTTTGGTTTTTTATCTAGATTTTACAATACACACCATCGAAAATGACATGTCTTGGTGGCTTGTGATTGTGAGTCAACGTATTCTTTTTAAAGTGTCCATCATGAGTTTGTATAAATCGCACTCGACAGAACTTGCTGCTGTTGGTGCAACACCACAAGTTCGTGGATTGAAATTCGAGTTCAGGATAGAATGTGTATCCATCCAGAACTGCGAACTTCGTCCCTTCTGTGTTGATCGCAAATTGAACTGGAATAAAAAAAAAATTAACTAATAAATACCATTCACAGTCCAGTGACCCCAATGTGGCGTCACGCTGAAGTTCACTCGCATGTTCGTGTTTCCTATATGGGTTCACGGTGTACCGATACAGACTTATAGCAAAGAAAACAAAATATTACTACGTACAGAAGCGACAGATGTTCATGGAACAAAAAACAATCGGCATTTTGTTTTTCTAAGATTTAGGGTACGAGTAGGATTGGTTAACAAAATTTGTATGAAAACCATTATTTATTTATTTATTTAAAACAATGATAACAAGAACCCCTTTAGAATCTTTTGCATATGATGTATTGCGAGCAGCAGCCGCAGATTTTTCTTCTGCGATCAGCCGTTGATGACCTGCACATCTTTTCCTTTGAGCTCGTTTTCCAGGAATTTTTATCTATGAAAAAGTGTTGTTACCAGCACGAGGAGAATTTACTGAAGCTGATCCTGATAGACGTTGAAGCATAGTTTCTTCATGATTAATTATTATTTCATCTCCATAATCACTTTCCAGCTCCGATACTGTCACTATCTTCTAGGATTCTTCGAATATCACTTGCTTCTGATCCACGAAGCATTTCGGGGAAAATAACAGAAATCCACAATCACTATAAGCCTTACTCACTATAAACGCAAACAATTATTATATTAATTATTTATTGACTTTGGATCAAAATTATTTGCTTATTTGATTCTACCAATTTTATAATTTAATTAATAAGAAATTTACAATTGTCACAAAAAAGAAAACTATTAATAAGATACTAAACTATGTACAACTAGAAATTTATATACAAGTGGTGACCATTTTATATTTATTTTTTTACTCTTAATAGATCCATGTTTGGCCACTATCTCGCCTGATGTGAAGCGATGATGTGGCCTAAGATGAAGCACATAGATCTAGAGAGAGACGGCAGTTGAGCGGCTGCTCAGACCCGTCTCCCCGATGGTTCACCTAACATCATCCCGAAACACGACTAGGTCGCTTGACGGCATGGCTTTGTTCGGTGGGTGGTATTACAACCACGGCACAGTGCCAAGAACGCTGGCTGCATTCCCGCGTTGAATGGCTAAAGCTAATCTTTGAGCCAGGAATGAGCCTGCCCTTTTGTCACCTGCAGCTTTGACAAGACGTGGGCAATTTTTTTTATATAAATGTTTGGTGCCCGGACCCCATGGACCAAAGGTTTCGACACCAAGCGGCGCAAAAATGTAATAACTGCAGAGTGAAGCATATTTCCGCCGCTTGGCGTCTTCGGCAGCCTCCGCCGCGGCTCCGGCCTTTGATACCGATCCACTGAGGTGAGAAGGAGCCAACGTATCGACGCAAGTTGCGTCCCATACGAGGACTCGACCATACTCCCAGGATCAGCGTCATGCCGTCTGGACGCTTACCATCATCGCGAACGACCCCCACCGGCTCTAGCACCGAAGGGATGTTGATGGTGGCAAGTGTCCGTTTGATGATGTCGTTTACGGAGCCGTGGCGGGAGAATCTGCCAGCAATTTTCTGACAAAAAAGTCCATGAAGTCCGTCCCTGTCGACGTCACTGCCACATGGACACCGATGGCGCTCCACAATTGCAGCACCCAGTCGCAGACCGACGGCAATGCGGAAGTTGCCATCGTCGAGCAGTGTGCCGAGGTTAACTGATGGAGCCATTGCCCTGATTCGTGCTCGGAGACAGCTAGAAGACGTGCGCGGTCACGATCACTGGAAAAATTTTGAGCCAGATCTTTGTAAACTCTCTGCACCAATGAAAAATCTGCACAAATTAAAAATCACCAATGAAAGTTTTTGACGGTTTGGTTCCTTAGGGATATTTTCATTGGGACTTCCAAGTTTCTATCGCTTTTATTCTACCATCAATAAAAAATAAAACAAGAACTTTTGTGTGGGGACTGTGAACGGTTTGTTTACCTGGAGTTTTCCTGACTACGGCTGATACAATTTAGCCGAAACAAATTTATTAGGTTTTGCTCATTACATTCGTTACCGACGAAGTGAAGTAGTGCGCCGTAGGGGTTGAACCTCCCTTAGCCGACAGATAGATATAGCCAGGGTATGGGTGATATTCCACTTACCTTGACAGTAATTAGTTAAGAGGGCACTGGCCTGAATCCTTCGTGTTGGCACGGCGAGATGCACGTGGCTGTGCACGTGACACGGAGTTCCGCTCCAGGAATGAACCCGCACGATGAGATGGTGGTGTTCGTAGAGGGAAGAGATAGGAAGGATAGGGAGAAGAAGGAAGAAGTACAAGAAGCAGAAAAAGAAAATCCTGGAACGCGAGAACGCTCGTGTCATAAAAGATCAGATGATAGCCTCTGCCTCGTGCCCTTGCCTGAAGGTACGACGTACTTCCAGACCCTCTATATTATGAGACTCTGAGACTCTTTATATTATGAGGGACTAGCTGTGGCCTGCGACTTCGTACGCATAGTGAAGTAATCTAACCTGTTCTCGACAATTTTCCATCCCCCCTAATCCCGCTCCTGCTCCCGCTCCGCTCCAAAGCAAAAAACCGAAAGGATGAGCTTCTTCTCCTGCTTTCGTTCCGCTCCTATTCAGATCACGTCCATTTCCTATACTATTACCGTCCCGCTTCTATCCCCATTATACCCCGTTATCATTACATATCCACCTCTCCTAACCCGGAACGCAGGAACCCGGAAGCCAGTTAATGCTGAGCCTTGTGCACTAAGAGTCTGGCATGTTCTGGAGTTCAACTTATAGTAGACATATATATTTTTTCCTAAATTGCGTCATTACTTCAATATTTGTACGATCTATATACAATCTCGGGGGGAGAGGTACTTCAGTGGACTGTATGAGGTGCGTGTAAGAGTCAGGTGAGGAACAGATAATCGATCTTTGCTTGGATAGATGGATATTATGGGAACTCCACCAACATTTTATCCACGCCCGCCTAGGATAGCAGAATCCACACAGTGGAGCACGGCAGGGCTGCACAGTTAGTATCACGGCACTCCACAATAGTGTAAATGTTCACAATACTCCCAATTATGAAGTAGATAAATAGATAAACACTTTATTATTCACCATAAGCATAGAAATTAAGTACAAGTTAAATGGGTGGGAGGGTGTGTATATGTGTGTGATGGTGTGAGGGTGTGATGGTGTGTGTATGTGTAAGTGTGTGAGAGAGGGTGTGAAGGTGTATGTGTTTGAGTGGGTGTGAGTGTATATGTGGCCGGAACAACAGTAATGAGAATGCCTAAGATGGTGATTTAATAAGTTTTTCTGTTTCTGTATAGGTCTGTTTTTATAATAATGTAATTTTATTTTTAACTTCGTAAAATGCTAATGGATAAATGTGGAGGAGTTTATTGAACTTGTTGTACAGTTGGCAACTAACACTTTCAAATTGCCTTTGAGCTAGAAACGTTCGGTGGGGGTTGGCTTTACAGACACGGCCTCGCCTTCGTTTGGATTGGTCCAGGTTGGGATCATACGTGAGTGACTTGTGCTTGCGTAAAATAACGTTAAGAATAAAGAACTGCCTCACAGTTAGGACTTGCACATCTTGGTATAGGAGCGTCGTAGGATACCTTATCGGTTGTTTAGTCATAACCTTGAGGATTGCTCTCTGTGCTCGTTCCAGTTGCATTAGGTTAGTGGCGCATGCGCTTCCCCAGATCGTGGAGCAGTAGGAGCAGTATGTACTGAGCTAAGGAGTAGTAGACCATTTTAAGAGTCTCGAAGTCTGCAGCAGCTTTGAGTTTTTTAAAAACATAGATCAGTTTCCTAGATCTGGAGATTAGTGAATTGATTTGCATTTTCCAGATTAGTCTGTCATCTATAAGGACACCTAAATATCGTATGGTATCAGTTTTGGTGAGTTCAGGACACGCACATACACTGGGGGTCGAGTTTTTGCAATTATGAGCAACTATGGAGAAAGAGTTAGCAGTTGGAAGACCGGATGAGTTTAGGGCAAAGTTTATGTATTTTGTTTTTTCTACATTTAAGGTAAGAAGGTTCGAAGCTAACCAATTGACTACTGCACGTAGGGCCTCTTCAGCGTGATATTCCCATCTGTCCACGTTTTACCATTTATTATGAGGGCTGTATCGTCCGCGTAAGTAAAGATTTCACAGTGAGGGAGCTGGAGGTTACACAGGTCATTAACATACAGCAGGAAGAGCACAGGGCCCAAGATGCTTCCCTGTGGGACCCATTTCAGAAATCAAGCGCGTAGTGTTGAAGATTAGAACAATGTATGAAAACTCACCCCAGCGGTATTCCTTAGTAGATTTCAATAGGTACTGCCCTTAGCGTTGACAAGAGAATAAAAATACGACCTCACAACACGGTAGTCCACAAATAAAAGGACATGGCTCAGTTTTGGGTATTTGAAAGGGCCGCAGACGCGGCGCCGGAGTACCACCAACTACGACCGCTGCCCTCTAAATTCAGCCTATGACTGCGCAGTATTTGAATTTGCTTAACGTCGCGTGCCTCGCTCGAATCTGGTTTAAACCGGATTTTAGCGGGAGCTACCTCCGCGTCTTTAAATTTGAAGGATTTACTTGTCTATGTCTGATTTGTTTATGGTAGCATAAATCGATTTGTAATTGATTGAAATAATATAATATTATTGTTTACTAACCGGCTACACTCACGAGAATAAGTCGAGACACTCGACCGGTGTTCGAGCGGTACAGACGCTCATCATCACGGAGTACGTGCGGTCGCGGCGAGCGCTTGGCGCGAACTGCGGGCGTGCTCGTGTCACCCGCCGCGAGAGAGGCGGCGCCGGCGGCGAACGTCGCTCGGGTGACAGAGCAGACGCGCCGTCATTGTCACTGCCACTTGCATCACAAACGTCAACACACCGAGTAGGGTAATCCCACACTGTATCGAACTCGCGAACGAAAGGTTTAGCACTGGTCGAGGCAACATTAAGAAGTGGTGTCCAAGCAGGTGGTAGTCCAACCGGAGTCCCGATTGAAATTCGGATGACGATTTATTTCAATGGCTTCACGTACTTTCCGCGGCACGAAATACTTCTCTCTCGCAAGTACGGATGCTTTGTCAAAGCTAATGAAATGTTTCGTCCCTTCGGTAAGGACGTGCTCGGCTATAGCCGACTTGTTTGTGTCCAGATTCTTGATGCTCCTTATATGTTCCGTCAGTCTAGTCGCGATGTTTCGTCGTGTTTCCCCGATGTAGCTCTTCCCACAATCACAGGGTATTTTATATACTCCAGGGCCGTTGAGTGGTTCCTTGTCTTTAGGTGAACGCAGCTTCTGTCTGAGTTGGCTTTGCGGCCGAAAAATCGTCTTGATGCCATATATCCGTTGTAAAAGGTATCCGATTTTATCCGTTATTCCTTTGATAAATGGCAGATAAATGGGCGATCTCTCGACAGTAGCTGGTCGCATGCGTTCACTTTCATTCACCAGTCGTGAGCATTGACGCCATTTAAAACCGTTGTTCTCCAGCACTCTTCTGACATGTTCCAGTTCAGCGTCGATGTACTGAGGGTCGCAGAGGCTTAACGCACGGTTTATTAGCGCCCTTGGCACAGAGGCTAGATGTGCAGGATGATGGTGGGAGTCAGCTTGTAAATACCGGTCTGTGTGTGTACCTACGTACACGAACTCCGCGATGATGAGCGTCTGTACCGCTCGAACACCGGTCGAGTGTCTCGACTTATTCTCGTGAGTGTAGCCGGTAAGTAAACAATAATATGAATAATATTCACGCTAGTTTTAATCATAATATAATATTATTTATATTTTTTATTTACTATTTAGCAGAGTTAAGATATAATTAAATCTTTAATTAATTTAAGTAACGGTCTAAGATGTGTACCGTTACAGTATTTAAAAACTCAACATGGGCAGTGTAAAAATATTTTTAAGCAGATATTTATTTATTTAAGAAGAGTTAAATTTACATTTCAAAAAGACATTTAATTAAAAACGTTCAGATTTTTTGAGTAAGAAGTCTAAAGTGATACAATTTATCCAACATTACCGATCTATAAACTGTCTTTGACTTTCTGGGAGTTCGATTTCAGCTGCGGGAAAAACATGTGCTAACGAAAAACCACAAACACTTGTAACATGACTGCCCTATGTTGATTCTGGGTATTTACATACAGGCAGGCCAGGGTATAAGAATTGATGAAGAGCAAACCGTTATCTTGTTATATTTTACAAAAAGATTTTATAATTCATATAATAATTAAAAAAAAAACAAAAACCGACTTCAATGTATCTTCGAAGTCCAAGGTCAAATATCAGACCACTTCATAGCTATACTGAATCCAACGCAAAAAGAATTTTCCTAAACGGTTCATAAATGAGGTAACAAACATAAAAAAATTGAATTAAAAAATAACAAAAAAATACAATCGTGCAGAACAACCTTCTCCTTTTTTGAAGTCGGTTAAAAAGAGAAGAGCGTTATATATTCTTGTTAGATTTTACAAAATACGCCATTGACAATGATGTATCTTGGACGCTCGTGATTATGCGATAAGGTTTTTTTTTTCATCTGGCCGTCTAGGGTTTCTATGAACCTCGCTCTACAAGTCTTGCTTATAGTGCAGTGCCACATACGAGTGGTTTGTGATTCGCTTTTTGGATAAAACGTGTACCCATCCAAAATAGCCAGTTTCTTTCCACCGTTAGTAGTCACGTATGTCACTGAAATGTTATTGTTTTTAATTAAATTATTAAATTAGAAAACTATTAAATTAATAAACCAATATTTTAAGGTCTGTTTCACCAACCTATACAAAAAAAAATATTAAGGTGACTTTAATTTATATTGGTTCATCGTCTCAACAAAACTATTGATAGGTGATGAAAAGTACTATTTTACTTATTTAAGAATTTAAAGATCACATTGTCTTTGACAGTTACTGATAGGTTGGTAAAACAGCCGCTTATTATATTAGGACAGTTGAAATACTCCTATATGTTGGGTAATATTTTAGAATGAAAGTTTTTTGAGTTTAAATCATGATAAGTATTATTGAAAAGGCTAAATTAAGTATATATTTATGTGTCATACATTTATACTATAGCGGACTGTGCAACATACATTGTACTGACTACAACGCTGCGATTGCTTGCGCAAATACATCAATAATAATTAGTAAATAAAATATATGCACAGAAAAATATATAATATAAACATAGATAATTAAATCGCCCTCCGGAAATACATATTGCCGCGTCCAGAGAGATCGAATAAGAAACATAAATATAGTAATTAAGCAGCATTCACAATGTTGTACGGCGGCAGATAGAGATATTTTATTTCAACATTTGAATTCTACTAAGCCTACTAATTTTCCTACTAATATAATAAATGCGAAAGTTTGTGACTATGGATGGATGTTAGTAACTCAATCCAGCAAAAACTACTATCCGTTCAGTAGTTTTTGATTTGATGAAACTTGGTACGAAGATTTTTTTAGGTCCTGGAAAAGGACATAGGCAACTTTTTATGGAAACCACGAGTAAAACCGCGAGCGCAGCTAGTTAAAAATAAAGACATAATTTCTGTCACTAAAAAGGTAAACACTTTACTTTCAAAGACTACATCGAAGAATTACATCTTAATATAAATACCATTCATAATTATATATTTAGGCGGTTCGTGAGTGTGTTGTTATTTGCTTTTATAATCTCTCCGTCGAAGTTGAGTATGACGCGAGCTTTACACTTAGGGTACTTTATGCATCGCCACAAATTCGTGCTCCTAGTTCGCATTTGACAGTAAAACGTGAATTCGTTTATAATTGCTATCTGCTTTCCGGATTCCGTGGACACATATTGAACTGAAAGCAAATTCCCAATTAAAATCTCATGTGATCAGTAAAATGTTTAGCGCATTCACGTATTCCCATAAATCCCTTTACCATATCATACACGCATACATATGACGGCGGCAAAGTCCTTGCTGTAAACATCATGTGCAGCGGGCAACCCAACAAGGCAACGCGTCATCTACCTCCACCATCAGACTATAAAAGGCCGAGCGCAGCATATTTATTTATTCTTTATTTCAGGCAACATTAGATAAGTTACAGATGTAATTTACTTATTCTACGGCCCATATAAATAGACAGACTGGATCATTTGAGCTGGAGGAGCTGCCCAGTGCACATGTTAAACCATGCTCGAAAACGATTTTTATAAAATTAAATAATCAAATTAAAAGTGTAAAATTAAAATAATTTAAGTTAAAATATACTTCAAATATTAAAAGTGAAAAGTGATTACGTAGAAGAGTTTTGTGTTTTAATATTTGTTGTTTTAATATGGGACCACCTTGAAACTATACTGAACCCAATGCAAAAAGAATTTTCCAAATCATTTTATAAATGACGGAGTAATCGCATAATAAACATACAAGATTAAAACACTACGGCACTGTCTTGTCACACTGATGCCTTGATTACACGTAACGAGTACAATCATCATCATCGTCATCATCATTAGCCCATTACATTCCCACTGCTGGGACTCAGGCCTTCCCTCGTAGAGAGAATATGGGCCATAATCCACAACGCTGCTTGGCCTGTGCCTGTGGTGGATGTCAAATGTCCTTGAATTTTTGTGATAAATTCTTGGACGTGGTTTCCTTGCGATGTTTTTCTTTACCCTTTTTAGACGAGTACAGAACGAGTACAGTGGCGAGACAGTAATATTATACTAGGCTGAGAGAGTTGGGTGGCTGAGTAGATATATGATATATGATAGATGTGTATTTTGCTTGTGTGGTGAATCAATTTAGTTTATATATGCAGTGAAATAAATAGCAGAAAAAAGGTATTATGATTTTATGAGACTCACTTATGCCTCATAATGCCCAGTAATTTCGCTTGAACACTGCCCTTCAAACCTGAACGCTGTAATGTTGCAAACATTACAGCGTTCAGGTTTGAACATTTACAACAACATTACTGCTTGCCGGTTAAATATCTAGCAGTATACTTCCCAAGGCGGACTCATGCAGGAAAGGCCTACCACAGATAAATAAAAAATACATTATTATTAAAACTACCGTGAGTGTTATTCATGATTTGATTTACTAACCGGCTTCATATCAGTTTTCGCCAAGCGCTCGCTGCGACCGCATGTACTCCGTGAAGAAGAGCGTCTGTACCGCTCGAACACCGGTCGAGTGTCTCGACTTTTACTCCTGAGTGTAACCGGTTAGTAAATCAAATTAAAAAATACATTCGTATGGACCAATCCTGCCGCCATAATAATCTTCTTTTTTTATTATGAATTGGCTTGCGTTTGACAACTATGTCACCTGATAGTAAGCGACGATGCGGTCGACGATTCTTAGACCCAGAGTAGGAAAGAAGTAAAGACGCTGTATCCACAACACGAGGCAAAAATTTGCGCGTGCATGTGTAATACTTTTATTATTTTCAATTTCCAGTTTAAATAATTTTCTAATAATCGTATTTTGTACACACTAAAAGACTCACTTAAAAATAAAAAAAAATTGCAATCCAATAAGATAAGATAAAAAATTCTTTATTGCAACTACAAACAAAAGATACACAGCTTCTTCGAGTTCTTAGTATCTAATTAAAACTATACAATATAAGCAATGTACCTACAGTCAGAGTGCAATTGGAGTAAATTCAGCATGTGCTGTGTTCACATCGTAGATGAGAACGCAGCGATGTTTTTCAATTTACACCGGTGCTCGAACTGGTTTTCGTCGAGATGGTAGGTATAGCACTTCGATCATGTATATATGATCGAAGGTATAGCAGGTTACATTCAATACCAGATTATTAACAATGAATTATATTTAAGTCGCAGTAACCAGAAGAGCTTTCAGTATGTAACATACATATGTCGTATTCGAACTAGAATGACAAGGCGTGAGCATAGGGTATATGTGTATGAGAGGGTGTGTGTGAGGGAGGGTGAGGTGGTGTGAGGGAAGGTGAGGTGGTGTGAGGGTGCGTGTGATGGTGTGGGTATGTGTGTATTGGGCGTGATATGTATGTATGTGTTGCGTGCGTGTTTGTGTATGTGTAATAGTGAGTAGATATGTAATTATAGTATTAGGTCTGCGTTTTAAAAGTTGCTTCATAATGGCGTTTTTTGCGAATCAGTTAATTTAATTTAAGTCGAGTTTTAAAGGTATCAATAGATTTTTTCCTTAATGGCGGTGGCAGATTATTCCAGATCTTCGAAGCCCGATATTTGAAGCAACTCTTAAAACCTGCCGTATTATGTTTTGGAATGGCTAAAGCATTTTTATATTTAGAGCGTGTATTTAATTGGTGGATATCCTTAGTCCATGATAGTTTTTCAAAAAGATATTCAGGCTTCTTGTTCCAAATTACCTTTTGAGTGATACATGCGTAATGAAGTTCCCTCATGTTAAGTATGCCTTTACTTACAAGATATGCAATCACAATTTAACAAAAATACCATTAACTATTCTATAGTTCGGAGGCTTATGCGTATGTTCCGCGTTGCATCTTACCATGATTCCATCGAGGTTGAGAATGAACCGGGCTCTACAATTGGGGTACCTCGTGCATTGCCACAGGGTCGTACTAAGAGTTCGCGTGCTACAATAAAACGTATAATCGTTCCAAATCGCTCTTTCTTTCCCGGATTTCTGCGCTACGAACATCACTGAAATAGCATAAATTATTATAATAACAATTTTAATATACAAATGTGACTGTGAATATTTTTTGTCAAAATTATAAGCAGTTTAAGATTACAAACGTTTTTATTTTTATATATTTAACTAAATTTATTACACACATTTTATTTCACGAGCTAACATCTACTTATATGGTGCAATGTCTAATTTAAATATTCTTACGCTACATACGATTGATCTTCTGCAACTTTTTTTGAGTGGAGGGCGGTTGGAATACCACGCACCGAACAAAGCTATGCTGTCAAGATCTAGTCGTGTTTCGAGATGAAGTTCAGCAAACCATCAGGTAGGTAGACAGATATGTCGGAATGGCTCAACTGCAGTCTTTCTTTAGATTTTATTTTTATTTAAATTTTTGACAAATAACAGACGGCCTGCCTGTTGGTAAGCGGTTACCGTCGCCTATAGATATCTGCAACATCAGAGGCATCACTGACACGTTGCCGACCCTTAAGGACTCTATTTATACCGATTTTACTTTAAATCTATGTGTTTCATTTTCAGCCACATCGTCGCTTAAAAGAAGCTCATTGAACGTGAGCAGAGCGTTTATAGCAGCCGGCTATCCCTCTGAAATTTGATAGTTCTTTACTTCGCAACGACACTTACTTCGAAAAAATATAGTTCGACAAGTCATTGTTTCGACTGAACATAATTCGACAAGTATTAGTTCGACAGAAAATACTTCGACAACACAAACATTCAATTTACTCTCTTTCGATTTGTGGTCATTGCTCTAATACTAACCTAGTCTTTGAGGCCGTTTGTGTTGTCGAACTGATACTCGTACTCGTCGAATTATGTACCTTGCCGTGTCGAAATAAAGAACTGTCAAAGTTCAGAGGGACACCGATAGCAGTCATAAATTAGGCTTCAGATCTCCTCTCATCTCCGGCTACAAATATAATTTCCTAAGTGTGACAATGTATGATAATAAATATTATAGGTACACTTAGAAAATGAAAAATTGACTTACCCTACACCTATATTAAAACCCACCCAGACGGTCTCTCGCATACGAGAAACCTACCACTAGTAAATTAATGAATATTAGGAATTAGGATTAGAAGTTACACGATCACTTGAAAACAACATGTAAGTACAGCTAAATTTAAGAGAAGAGTGCCTGGCGCCTTGGTACATTGCCGGTTCTACCCCTAAATGACTAACCTGGAAGTTCTAAGTTTATATTACAATTTAATTTCCTGCATGGTGTTATAATTTTGCATGCTTATTCTAAATTGGCGACACAAGTAACCATTTTTTTATTTATTTTAAGCAAATAAAGTGTAATTATATTCTAAAACAAACAAAAAACGCGTAGAATAAACCTATCACATTTTAACAAAATAGCCGTTCTCAATTCTGTAATTTGGTGGGTCATGCGTGTGTTCCGGGCTTGCCCTTGACATCAGCCCGTTGAGGTTGAGAATGAACCGGGCTCTACAATTGGGGTACCGCGTGCATTGCCATAGGGTCGTACTCAAAGTTCGCGTTCTACAATAAAAAGTATAATCGTTCCAAATCGCTCTTTCTTTCCCGGATTTCTGCGCCACGAACGTCACTGAAAGAACAATACAATACGAGTTTAATAAATGGCTACAGCAACACTTTATTGAACACTAAAAACACATATTTTTACAATAAAGCATATGAAAATGGCAACCGTGGGCGGTTTTATCGCTAAGTTCTTTCTATCTCTTCCAGAGAACCTTAAGACCTATAAGATTTAATAATAATTATTTTTGAGGTAAGTGGTTCAGAAAAATGTGCCTACCAAAACAAACATAAGCACAATCGTATTCAGACCCTAATCACAACTATAATAATATATCGGTGAACCATCGGGGAGACGGATCTGCGCAGCCACTCAACTGCCGTCTCTCTCTAGCTCTATGTGCTCCATCTTAGGCCACATCATCGCTTCACATCAGGCTAGATAATGGCCAAACATAGATCTATTAAGCGTATAAAAATATATTATAAAAAAATGTGACTTAATGAATACTTTTGTAACTTTAGGTGGATACGCCGTCATTTGTAAAAATAAAAGCTGTTTACTGTTGGGTGTGTGGATTCACGTTTATATTTTGTACATATTTAATTAATTATAATACATTTATTCATAGGTAAAATTATATTTTACTTAAATACTTACACGTTAAAGCGATTTAATATCTTGTTTTAAATGCATTTAACCTTACAATACGATTGAACTTCGCAGCTTTGTTCTTGGAGAGGTAAGCTTCAGTCGCGGTCTTAACACCATCCACCGAACAAAACTACCGTCAAGCCTAGTAGTGTTTCAGGATGATATTTGGTGAACCATCAGGAAGACGGCTCTAAGAAGTTGCTCAAACGCCATCTTCCTTTAGATCTATGTGCGGCTGTCAATCGCATGGGGTCCTCAGTTGGAAGCAGACAATCGCAAGTTATTTGCGTCTGCGGTTTTACTTAGAAGAATCTGTAATCTACTTCCAACACCCACTATAGTCGCGCTTGCGCAGACTCTTCTGCTTCTAGTTCTTGACTATCTCCATGCCTGCTACCTTGACTTCACAGAGGACCAGTTAAACAAACCTGAGCTACTTACTACGCAAATATGATCATGTTTCCCAACATCGTACAAAGCTCAAGTGGCTTCCTATACGTCTTCACCGGAGTACTCACATACTCTCTCTTCTATACACTGTTCTGTTTAAGCCCTCCTCCCCGCGCTATGTAAAGGAACGCTTTGATTTCCTTTACTTTTAAAGTGTTATCAATCAAGCAATCGCTCATTGAGCGTTAGCAGAGCGTTTTGAAACCAAACATTAGGCTTCAGATCTCTATTTGGTACAAATATTGTCATAAATATTACACATTTAAAAGATTACAAGATTATTTAGACAATAAATTAAAACAAAACACCGTTTATTGAAATTTGTGTGGAATTAAAAGACTCAGAATCAATAATATCACTGCGAACGCCGACGCCTTTACATTTAAACTGGCAACCGACCGCAACTTCGTTCACGTCGACTCAATAAAATATAGCCTATGTCGTTCAGGGACAGTGTAGCTTTCTATCAGCGAAAGGTTTTTACAATTGGATCCAGAGAGTTCCAGAGATTAACTCCTACAACCATACTTACAATTTTACATCTTTATAATATTAGGATAGATAGATCAGTTTTAAAATCTTTTAATCAAATCATTTCAAAGTGCTGACGAAATAAAAAAATTCTAATAGCTTTGTTCACAATTGTATAACGCGGTGCAGGTACTGCGGTTGTGTTCTAGATATAACGCGTAGCATAATCCTATTTCATTTTAACAAAATAACCATCAACAATACTGTAATTCGGAGGTGCGTGCGTGTGTTCCGCGCTTGCCCTTGACATGCGTCCGTCAAGGGTGAGAATGAACCGGGCTCTACAATTGGGGTACTTCGTGCATTGCCATATGATTGTGCTCTTTGTTTGCGTTCTACAATAAAAAGTATAGCCGTTCCATAGTGCTCTTGCCTTCCCGGATCTCTGCGCCACGAACATTACTGAAAGAACGATCCGAATCATTTTATTGCACATTATAAAAATACACATTTTTACAATAAAACATCATAATTACATAAAACAATTACACTAATATTATAAATGCGAAAGTGTGTGTGTATGTTACTTTTTCACGCTGTAATGGCTAAACGGATTTGATTGAAATTCATATAAATATTATAAATAAATAACGCCCATCGATCACACACATAGATCTTGGCCCCTAACTAGGATTCCCTGTATGTGCTATGACTATAATATAACTATGAGGACCATGATCCCACAACACCCAGACACGAAACAAATGCTTGCGCTGTTTTTTTTTTGTGCACAAACATTTGTCCCGTCGCGGGAATCGAACCCGCAACCTCAGTGGTGTATGAGATTTGAGCCAACCTGCTCAACCACTAAACCACAGAGGCTGTCAAATGGAATGGAGATAGCTTACACCCTGGAATAAAACATAGGCTACTTTTTATATTATGAAAACGAGCAATGTGTGCGGTTTTACCGCTAAGCAGCAATCTCTTTCAGACAACCTTAGGATAGATGGAACAAATGAATAACAAAAAACAAACTTAAGCACAAACAAATTAAAAACTCTAATCATGATTTTAATAAATTGTATATGTTAGTGACTTTGTGACTACTTTTAGTAAGTAAGCCGTAATTTGTAAAAATAAAATCCTTTTACGATTACAAATGTTTCTATTTTTAAGTATTTAATTATAATTAATGTAATTTAATATATTAATTATATTAATTTAGTCTCGGGCAGACTAAAATTTACTTACTACTTACAAGATAAAGAGATATATGTATATGTATAATCTATTATAGTAGGTACCTATAGTAGGTATAGTACGAATATAGTAATAGCAAAGAATACTAACGTAATAGTGTCTTGCTGTTCATTCCTCTTAACTAAGTATGTAGCAAACAAACATATTATAATTCAATATGTGGAAACGTTTAAAAGGTGTCAAGTCTAGGTGTATTTTAACGTGAGTATTTAGAATTTAGAAATTAGAAACGTATCACTACATGTTACCCAAATAAAATCAAATAAGCTTTTACATTTTTTGGTTATGTTCAAAACTGCTGTCAATTGCTCAAAATGGCGGACCAATACTAGGCAATTGACAGAGTTGATACACATTTGACAATAGTTCAGTTTTACAGTAGGCCTCTACTGCAAGAGTCAGCATTGAGAAGTACCTACTACACATTTACCAGATATTCAACCGCCAAGCAGTAGTGTGCATACATTTTCCAGTACCGATTTGAAGGATACTGTTTTCAGGCATTACTGAGCATTATAAGACTTCTTCTTTTCTCAGTATGGGTGTGTGGCTAACCCTGATCAATTGTAATTTAAACATTTTCTGATAACTGGTTATGAAAAAAAAACTTATCTCATAACTGGTTACGAAACCATTTTTTTTCTTTTTACACATTTTTATTAAGTTGTTTGTCTTTCTGTCTGTCGTTCCGGGTGGAATTTTGGAACTCAAATTTCGAGCACTTCCCGATTAGATATCCAGCTGAAACTTTCAGGGTAGCTCACAACTCGATGACAATGCATTCTAAATCGATTTGTTAGCCTGCAATTCCGACCTCACACTCAAAAGGCGCATAAAAGAGTGGTTTTATATATTTTTTAAATCTGTCGCTTTCTTGTTTATAACCAGTTATTATGGTCTTGGCACGTCAAAGTAGTCACTAAATTAAAAAACTGCCTTTATTTGGATCAGTTTCAAAACTGTTCTAACAACTCAAATCACGGGGCTCCCCCAATTGACAATCTCATAATAAGCCCCGTTCACAATTGCATAACGCGGTGGTTTGTGGTTGTGATCTATAAAAGAACTGATGATGTCGTCGCTGTCCAGGCGCGTGAAGAACCTGGCTTTACAAAAAGCGGAGGTCTTACATTTCCAAAATCGAGTTGTCCCAGATGAAGAGTAGTTGTAATACGCGTAGTCTCCAAGTAGAGCTAATTTTCTATTTCCGGTGGGTCCTCCTTGCGTTACAAATACCACTAGAATGTAAACAAATTGTTTAAGGTATATGCCACATTAGCGACACGTTGTGTTGGTACAAATATCTAATGTAACTACGTTGACATAAGGTTCATAACAGCGCGCGCTTAAACGTGGCTGTTGGGACATGCACTGTGCCCGGAAATAAAAGAAAATTAATTAACATACGTTTATAGTAGATTTTTCCTACGAAAAACAGTTTAATAGAGTATACCAGTTCAGGGAAAAATGGTTTTGAAATCACCGAATTTGCGACTGCTAACATTATTCAATAATAAATGACAATTTCATTTTACCTTTGTTATTTTATTGGAAAATAGCCCTAGGCTTCGCATGGATGCAAATTACATTAACAGGAATATATTATACACCTTAAACTTCTAAGAGAATTATTCTTAAAGGTATACATTTTTATATACCTATATATACATTTTACATTGGATAAACAAAATATTTTTTTTAGGATTCCGTACCCAAAGGGTAAAAACGGGACCCTATTACTAAGACTCCGCTGTCCGTCTGTCTGTCTGTATGTCTGTCCGTCTGTCACCAGGCTGTATCTCATGAACCGTGATAGTTTTTTAGTTTAGTCTTATAAAGTACGAAATTAAACATAAAATTACCACATGGCTTATGAACCTTAACCCTTAATTAACTCGCATGCGGTCAAAGCACTTTCGCATCAAAAAATGAAGCACTTGCCGCGGTCCGAATTTCTTTGCGTCCCCGCTAGCTTCATAATTCGCGTCGAACTTTACATTTTAGCAGCGATCAAGTCACGGGAGTGGAAGGATGCGTCGCTGTACTCTTGAGCGGTGACCCCGTGCGAGTAGTTACGTTACTTTTTAGAAAGAGGTAAGTTGCTTATATTATGTATTTTTTTTGTGTATTGTTAATTCATTTTATATAATTATTAGTCCAGTGTATAAATTTGGTATATTTATGTTTTTACAGCTATATAAAATGAAATTATCCTATAATTACATATAGACATGACTTCTGTATTTTATTCCAGAATTAGTCATGGATAGAAGAGAACAATATATTGTGCAGTGGTTGGCAGAGGCTTTTGATAAAGAACATTTTGGAGGGTCAGATTCTCAGTCTGAGTTTGAGCCTCACCAACCACTGCAAAGCGCGGGCGTTGCAACAACTGCCCGCGGAAAAGCGATCGAAAAGTCTCAACAAAATGCAAAAAATGCACCAAATTTGTGTGCAATGATCACACTGAGATACACTGCCAACATTGTGATAAAAGTGATTCGGAGAGTTTCTAAAAATATTTATAAATTTCAACTTTGATCTTAGTATAAGTACAAATTGTTAATTTTTGATGATTATTTTAATTTAGTTTATTTCTGGTTAATTAGGTACTTAATTCATGTTGTTCCTTTTAAATATTATAGAAATAATAAAGCAATTTAATAATAAAAAAGTTTTAATTACTTATATATTAATTAAATATTAAAAATAATTCCTACAATTTGGGGTCACCTGTGACCCCATGCGAGCAGTTATGTAATGTTCTTCGTGCGAGTAATTAAGGGTTAACTACAATGACACAGAGGAACTCATTAAATTTGACGCCTGACGCAACTCATTATGAAGGGACTTCTTGCTTTTATTAGGTGTTTGTTTACAAATATGTTTTTTACATCCTAAACTCCAAACTCAGACTCATACACATTATCACTTATGCACCCTACACACCCTTACATACACCTTCACACCTCCTCACCCTGCATCTACACACATATACATACATACATGCATGCATATATACATACATAAACACATACATGCATACATACATACATATCCACATAGGTACATACTCGCAAAGAAGTCGGTTATGTGAAACAATAGATTTGAATATAAATAAGAAATAAGTAGATTCCTAAGCACTCGTCTGTTAGAACGATAGGTATAGCTGTACTTAGTTGTAAGTTTGGTGCCCACAAATCAGGATTCTTTCCTTGCAATGGGCACCAATTTCTCTAGAGGACAATTCATAGGTGGGTAGGTTGGTACTTATGTCATATTAAATGTTTATTTTATCCATCTCTCCATTGCTCACAAACTGTAATACTGCGAGGTGGTGGTCTCAGCTCATTCCTGCAGCTGTGGGTGGGGTGCCGTGAACCGAGATACAAGTTATACTTAGTTTGGGAACGGCGACCTCCATCTCCACAGTGTAGGTCTGGGATGGTCTGCCTCAGCTTTATAAATTAATACAAAAGCTTTACATTTTAGTGTCATGTAAAGTATGTATTCACGTATTAATTCCATTAAAAACTATTTAGTTCAATGTTTTTTGTTGATAACATATTTTTACCAGTTTTTATTAAGTCACTTTCTTGTTTGTCTGTCTGTTGGTCCAGGTGGGATCCAGGTGGGATCCAGGTGGGATCCAGGTGGTCCACTTCCCGATTCCAGCTGAAGATTTTAGGGTAGCTCACAACTCGATGACAATGCATTCTAAATCCATAAGACACATGGTTTTTAGATGATTTTTTAAAATCTATTACGGCTTCTTGTTAAGAATATATTTTTATTTATTTATTTAATAGTTTTGCACAAAATGGTACAAGGAATGACTTAACGCTATTCTCTTCCAGGTCGTGAAAGAAATATAGTGGGTGTGCAGCTACATTTTGAGCAAAAGTACGTTAAGAGATACTAAATAAATTACATCAAATTAATATGATAAATTGTATAACAATAGAAAAATATATTCATCATATTTCATCATCAGCCGGAAGACGTCCACTGCTGAACATAGGCCTCCCCCATAGATCGCCACAACGAGCGGTTGCTCGCTGTATGCATCCAGCGGCTCCCCGCGACTTTTACCAGGTCGTCGGTCCACCTTGTGGGGGGCCGTCCTACGCTCCGCCTTCCGGTCCGTGGTCGCCACTCGAGAACCTTTTTGCCCCAACGGTTATCGGTTCTACGAGCTATATGGCCGGCCCATTGCCACTTCAACTTGCTAATTTTGAGAGCTATGTCGGTTACCTTTGTTCTTTTGCGGATTTCCAAATTCCGGATCTTATCTCGCAAAGAAATCCCAAGCATAGCTCTCTCCATAGCTCTTTGAGTGACTTTGAGCTTATGAATCAGGCCAATAGTCAGCGACCACGTTTCAGTGCCGTAAGTCATCACTGGCAACACACACTGGTTGTACACCCGCGTCTTCAGGCCCTGGGGAATTTTAGAGGAAAAGATATAACGTAGCTTCCCGAACGCTGCCCAGCCGAGTTGGATTCTTCGGTTGACCTCTTTCTCGAAGTTGGACCTACCTAATTGGATAATCTGTCCTAGGTAAACGTATTCGTCAACAACTTCGAGAGTATCGTCTCCAACAATTACCGGTATAGGTGCGACATGGGCATTTGACATGAGCTTTGTCTTGTCCATGTTCATTTTTAGACCTACCTGTTGAGAGACTTTACTGAGATCACTAAGCATAATACTGAGTTCCTCCAGCGACTCCGACATAATCACTATGTCATCAGCAAAACGAAGGTGAGTAATGTATTCGCCATTGATGTTAATACCCATTTTGTTCCAGACCAAGAGCTTGAAAACGTCCTCCAATGTGTTCGTGAAGAGTTTCGGGGAAATTACGTCTCCCTGTCTCACGCCTCTCTGTAATTGGATTGGTTCCGAGCTCTGGTCTTGTAGTCGAACTGACATGGTGGCCTTGTTGTACAAACACTTCAACACTTCGATATACCTATAGTCGATTTGGCATCGCTTAAGGGACTGCAGCACCGCCCAGGTCTCGACTGAATCGAAGGCTTTTTCGTAATCCACAAACGCAAGACATAATGGCCTGTTATATTCCTCACTCTTCTGTATAACCTGGCGAAGCGTATGGATATGGTCTATGGTACTATAGCCTTTTCGGAAACCTGCTTGTTCGGGTGGTTGGAAGTCATCAAACCTGCGTGCGAGACGATTAGTAATTACTCTCGAAAACAATTTGTATACGTGGCTCAAGAGTGAGATGGGCCTATAATTCTTCAATAAGGTTTTATCACCTTTCTTGAAGAACAGCACCACCACACTCTTGTGCCACGCTTCTGGCGTAGTACCCTCCAGGATGACGAAGACAAGAAAAATATATACAACATCATAATAAATATAATTATATAATATAACAATATACTTATATAATATAAAGTGATAGGATCACATGTAGGCTTATAGGTTAGAAAAGGAGGAGTGAACTTATCAAAACAGCAGTATTGAAGATAATATTAGTCATCAGGGTAAACTTTCTTAATAAAATATTCATGGACGAGACGCTTAAAAATGTCTACTATAATTTTATTGGATTTTATCTGGATTTTATTTACAATTTAACATAAACCCCGTCTACGATTCTGAAGTTAGGAGGCTCGTGGATGTGGGTTGGATTGCAGCTTACTAGTCGTCCTTCATGCGACAGTATGAACCTCGCCTTACAGTGCCTGCCGAACCTGCACTTCCAAGTCACTGTGGTCTGCGAGCGCTTCTGTTCATAAAATGTATAGCCACGAACTATTGCTATCTTCTTTCCAGAGGACGGCGAAATTAGGAATATTGCTAGAAATAAATAAATTTGATTAGTTTCGTAATTTAATTATGTTAACGAACTTTGGAATGCAATAGAATCACGCGTGACGTTGCGGAAATTCATCTCATAACTGAAACGCAATGAAAATATGTTTTTTTTTAATTATTATTTATAGGCTTGCGTTTGACCGCTATCTTACCTGTATAATATGTAGTGTAATCCCGCTGAATATTCATTATTATTATTATTTTTATTTATTTTTTTATATTCAGCGGGATTACACTACATATTTTCATTGTGTTTCAGTGTTAACGAACTTTTTTAGATATGCAAAATATTTTGCCGCAGCCGAGATTTGAACTCGGAACCTTTACCTTCAGTACAGGAATCAAAATAAGCAATGACAATTATTATTGTACAGGTTTCCTATAATATTTTGCACATCTAAAAAGTTGTTTAAACTATAGCCAAGCATGCGTTATTGCTTAAAACAAATATTCTATAGTTTGTTGTAGTAGTTGTTGTGGTAGTTGTAGTTGTTCTATAGTTAGTCTATTGATATTTCTACGGTACGGTATATTTCAGTGGATGGTCGAAGTACCTACATAATAAGGTTTAAACTCAGCTCTAGCAAAATTATTGTTTGTTTAAATATAAAAAATAAACAATATGATAATGTCTTCGTTTCGTAGTAGGTATAAACGAAAATAATATCTTGTATTAATTTTTTTTGTTTTTAAATATTTATTTCGTTTAAATATTTTTATAGAGTAAAAATTGAAAAATTACCCTACTTATTAAAAAAACACTACTTTATGAGGGTTTATTTATTTAATTACATGACAGTAAGCGGTATTATATTGATACAAAATTATTTATATAGAAAATTGTAATGGCAACACTTTTTTTACCACGATTTTATTAGGTAAGTCACTTTCTTGTTTGTCTGTCTGTCGTTCCGGGTGGAATCTTGCAACTCAAATTTCGAGCACTTCCCAATTAGCTATCTGGCTGAAACTTTCAGGGTAGTTTACAACTTGATGACAATGCATTCTAAATATTTTTTTAAGGCGCATAACAACGTGGCTTTTAGATTTTTTTATCGACATTATAGCCTTGTTTAGTGAATACAAATCAAAATTACAGCTTAACGTAAATTCCGTTCACTATTCTGTAATTGGGCGGGTCGTGGTTATGTTCCGTATTCACTTTGATTATTTGCCCGTCGTACGCCAGTATCATCCTAGCCCGGCACTTGTGATGGCTATAAGTACATTTCCAAAGAACTGTGCTTCTGTACCGTTCTTTGCAGTAAAATGTATACCCGTTTATTATAGCTAACTGCTTCCCAGACGTCTGCGTTACAAATGTCACTGGAAATAATATGTTAATTGAAAATCAAATACCTATTATTATTTTGAACTGTCCTAATTGTTATAAATATAAACGGCTACACTCGCGTTTTGATTGTGTCGGAATAACTCCGGCCAGGTGTCGGACAATTAAGATGTCCTTCTTTCGGGAGTTTACGCTTTGGTCTGCGCCGCGAATCCAAAGCGTAAACTCCCGGCAAAAAACATATTTATCTGTTTTGTACCGAAGGTTACCTACTTAACAGGGATCAGATTAGATAACTCGTTATTGTTTCACCACCACAAAAGATAATAACAAAAAGAAAAACAACAAACTTAAAAACTAAAGTGTTACAATGGGCGGTAGGGAATGCTGTAAATATAAATATAGTGCAAGCATAATGGATGAGCACATTTTTTAATCCGAATAAGTAGCTATTTACATATTATACAATTACATACATAATAAACAATATATACAATTACATCTTTCTGATACTTAAACCTAAATTAGTTGTGGGACCTCGTAGTTCCTGCAGGGGTATCATCTAACTCGAACACCGATCTCGATCGCTCAAGCATTGATCGGTATTTGTATGTGAAATTGTCGAACTTTTCTACTAAAAGCCCGTGTACCGACCCATATCCTAATCACGATCGCTAAAAGTTATGGTTATTGCAGTTTGACAGATGATATCGCCTCCAAATACCTACATATTCAGCGGAATTACACTAGATATTTTTATTGCGTTTCAGACCTTATAAAATACGCCGTCAACGATCTTATAGTTTGGTGGGTAGTGGCTATGAATGAGGTTAGCCCTTAGGGGTGTATTGTTATTTGTGAGCGTGAATCGCGCGTTGCATTTGCCACTCATTGTACACCACCAAGTACGGGTATGTCGGGATTGCTTCTGGCAGTAGAACGTGTAGCCTCCAATGATGGCCAGCCGCTTGCCGTTGATCTTGGTCACGAATGTCACTGGAAATGAGTTATACAATAATGATGGCATTGCGTCGGAAACTTGTTTTTTACTAGAACGTTCGGGCCGCGGATTATTATTTGATATACAATCAGCCATTCCAATTCAGTATACCAAATTATTATTTTTTATCTAAATCTGTTTAATCTTTTTTGCGTGGTGGAACAAACATCTATCCTCACAAACTGTGCATTTATAATTAGATATCAGTATGAAATTTGTACGATTATAATAGAATAGAAGTATTGGTATGAAGAAGAAGAATTTTAACTTACATCCCCTGTCATTCCCGGGTCTTGTCTTGACAGATAGTCGGAGAACAAAGTGATCGTATAAAGGTTCTTTTTCGGTTCGATTTTTTTTCCTTTTCAATCTATATCTATTATTCTTTTCAGGTACGAAACCCTAAAAAGCAATAAAAGTATTTCAAATATTTAATTAACATACCTGAAAAAAATGTGTAAAATCATTTCATTCGTCCTACTTATTATCTACTGCACACTATCCTCTTTAAAATGTTGTTTTCCTTACCCTATAGTTGTCTGGAAGAGATCGCTGCTTAGCGATAAGATCGCCTATTGTACTTATCGGAAATTATGTATTACCAACTGTACCTTTGTTTTCTTTTTTTAAGTGTTATAAATTTTATCTATCTATCTATCTATACCTACTTCTTGCAATGAAATTATATTTTCTAAATGTATAACATTGAAGTTTTAACATTTTATATTATTATAATTATAAAAATTAGTAATGAGGCTATTAATTTTAAATGAGACTATCAAGTCGTGGCCGTAAGAAAGCTAGTTTGTGAACAAACTTCAAATGCCAGGAAGAAAACAAACAAACCGTAAACCTATATACATATACCATACAAACAAACTTATAATTTTATATGGAATAATATCATACAACCTTTGTTGTAAATTTTATTATTTCTCACGTACACTGATATACATATGTAACATACACCGAGTATTCATTTACTTTACATTACTACATTACATTACAAGTATGTACAATTATTTACAAATATAAGTATACAGTGATGATGAACAACAAAATTAAAAAATATTAGAGTATTCTAATTAAGAGAAATATTGGAATGAAACAACCGGACTGTAATGCATTATAACTACGACATCAATTTTTTTTTTATGTCTAATTATATCTTTTGGCCACCACATTCCGAGTGCAATTGTGGATTACACAATTGCATATTTAACATTATAATATACCTATTGCTTTTACGATAGGACCGAAGCAATCGGATGTAAATATCAAGCAACAGCCAACGTTGCTTAGGGTCGTATTTATAAATTTAAAATCAAAACTGAGTGTAGACTCAATCTTTGTTCGATAAACGTATCGAAACTAAATTCATGAATCAATAATTCACGTTTGTCGTTTACTTGAGTAATTATTGATTATTTCTATTTACGATGCAACACGTCGCCGAGAATAGATGAAGATGGCGTAACATCACTACATTTACATTTACATATACATTTTACCAAAAAAACCGACTTCAATATATCTTCGAAGTACAAGGTCAAATATCGATGAAATTTATATGGGACCACTTCGTAGTTATAGGTACTGAACTGAACGCGCAAAGAATTTTTGAAATCGGTCAACAGTTGGCGGAGAAATCGGTGAACATACATAAAAAATATACAGTGGAACATAGAACTTCTTCCTTTTTTGAAGTCGGTAAAAAGAAAATGGATGGCGATGTCGCGACCCTCAAACATCAAGGAGGACATTATCGAATAAAGCTTGATTTGAATCTCTCTGAGTCTAGACTCAGTTCTGATTTTAGTTTATAAATACGACGTCTAGAAGATCTCGGCTAGGTGACGCTACGCTACGAGCGCTATACATACCTACTTAGCATTTATAGTATACATTATTGACTATTTTATGCTTAGGAGGCTTATGATTATGTTGTATATTTGATCTTACAACAGCTACGTTCCCATCAAGAGACAATGTAAAGCTCGCTCTACACGCTCTCCCCGATTGGGTGCATGTCCAACGTTGGGTACTTTTCGTTACAGAGCGACGACGGTAGAATGAGTATCCGGAAATTAGTGCTATCTTCTGCCCGTTAGCGTTATTATAAAATGTAACTGCTGCAACTGCAAAAAACAGCACTGAGGTTAAATGCACGTTATTTGAAAGGCCTGGACTTGTATGCTTATATAGGTATAATTATAATTCATTTAATAACACACAGTAAAGTACCAAAGGAACATATGTATTTAGGTATAATTCATAAAACACTAAATACAATGATAATTAGGGAAATCGTTTTTTGTTTCGCCTATCTGTAGCACCTGAATAATATGCCTGTAGGTATGTATCGATATACGAGTATAACATACAGAATATATTTTTCAGGTCATTTAATTTATCACAGCTAAGACTACAAAATACATACAAATTTGAACGAATACTTATACATTTTAATCGTTAAAATTTCATTTCTATAAATTATTAAAGTCGACTATAAATCTATAGAGGTCAATAGTTAATTCATCTTAACATTTATAAGCAACTGACTCATATTTTACCCCATCACTACCACTGAGCTAAACAATATCACTGAACTGGAGTGAACTCCACTGATAATACACACCTGTTATAAACCTTAGCAGAGATATATTTAAAGTATCTATCTACAAAATCTCAATTTCTCAGAAAGTCTTCAAAAATTTCCGAAACCTGTTCGAAACATTTCAACGTTTAGAGTTTGAATATCAATAACTATGGATAACGATAACAATAGTTTCCAAAATCTGGTCTTAATACTCTGTAGGTATTGGCTTTATGTTAGTTTATACAATTCTGGTCACTTAAAGAATGTTAAAAATCTCGGAAACTAAAAATGATAGGTTAATGCAATAAATTGTATTTAATAGACAATGTAATACTCCTTAAATGAAAGTAAAAAAAATATGAGTCACCATACATTTTATTAACACAAAATTACATAAAGAAAAAAACTGCTGATCTCTCCTTAAAACAAAAATAGGAAACATGAAATTTTTGAACTTTATTACGATTTTCTTGAATTTTAATACTTCGTATTGCCTCCTCGTGCTTCCATTACTGCGTTTACGCGGTTTGGCATGCTGTACACCAAGTTCCTTATACGATTTTGGGGAATATTCTCCCATTCCTCTGTGAGAGCAATTTTGAGCTCACGAAGCGTGATTGGGGGAGGGTTTCGTTGTTTTACGCATCTGCCTAGCTCGTCCCAAGCATGCTCGATCGGGTTGATATCCGGGCTGCGCGCTGGCCACTCCATACGAGTAATGTTCATCTCTTGAAGGTAGTCATTCACAATCCTACCTGTATGAGGTCGGGCATTGTCATGCATAAATATAGCATCCTCACCTAAATTGACCATAAATGGACCAACGTGATCATTGAGGATTTCTTCCACATATCTTACGCTAGTTAAAGAGCCGTTTTCTATGATCACCAGCTCTGTGCGACTTTCAGAAGAAATTCCGGCCCACACAAGTACAGACCCACCACCGTAGGCTACTTTTTCTTCGATGCATGCTTGCTTGAATCTTTCCCCTGGTCTTCGATACACTCTGTGTCTTCCATCGTGCTTGTAGAGCATAAATTTTGATTCGTCGGAGAACATAACTTTTGACCAATCTTCAATACTCCAATTTACGTGGCTCTGGGCATATCTTAGTCTCGAAATACGATGCCCACGCTCCAGTTTAGGGCCGTTTGCAGGTCTAAGGGGTTTTAAGTTAGATTCAGCAAGCCGACGTCTTACTGTCCATGCACTTGGGTTACTTCCTCCGAGGCGTCGAAACTGATTGGTGAGTTCAGTTCCTGTGAGAAAGCGATTTCGAAGCATGGTGTTCACCAAGTATCGGTCTTCTCGTGCTGTGGTACACCTGGTTCTGCCCGTTCCTGGTCTGCGTAGGTTAGAACCAGTTTCTTCGTAACGTCGGAGAACTCTTTGTACTGTTGACAGCGACACACCGACAGTCCTGGCTGTATCGCGCTGACTCCGGCCGGTTTCCAGCATTGTAAGTATTCTGGTGCATTCTTCAGGCGTAAGCGACATAATTTCAGCTTGAATAATGAATATAGAGCACTATCAACATGGTTTATGTACCCACATAAATGACAGATTACAAACAAAAGCAAAACCAAATGCTGTAATTTCGTAGTTCCATCTTCAAAAGTGGCCCTTTTTCAAATTTGATTTTTTTATGATATAACTTTACAATAACTAAGAAGTTTTAATACCTTCATTTAAGGAGTATTACATTGTCTATTAAATACAATTTATTGCATTAACCTAGCATTTTTAGTTTCCGAGATTTTTAGGATTCTTTAAGTGACCCGGATTCATTGCTCTCGAGTGTATATCAATATTTTTATTTTTATATTTTTATGCAATTTAACAGCTGCAACACCGTCCAGAACTATATTTTGCAAAATCTTGCGCTGCACTCCAATGCGCTCGTCACCCTCCGAATCATCTTACAATGGCCAGTATTTTCTTACTTGGCGGCAGAATTTCTCGTAAAAGGTGTTACCAACCCAGACGGCCGATGCGATAGCATACGAGTAACCTACCTATTAGTAAATTATTCATACATTTATGTAAAGACTAATATCACCGATTTTATGATCACAAAATCTCCGGAGTATATTCTTCTTGGCTCTTAAAACTGCTTGTTTAATAAGCACAAATTTTTCACGCAACGTGAGAAATTTGGGAATCCTTGAGAAAAGTATATTATATAATAAGTGATAAAATCACGGGCATATGCCCTGATTGTAAAACTGTGTGTTTTGTATTTGTATGCTCTCACAACATTTACTCATCAAAGAACTTTTGTTTTCACCGGCTGAGTAGATAATCCAGCATTGAGTTTTTTTCATTTCATTATACAAAGAAATTTACTTATAAAAATAATGAAATACAGTTTCAACGTTTATGATAAATCCCGTCGACGATTTCATGCTTCGGCGGCTTGTGATTGTGCACTATGAACGATCTCACAACGGTATACCCATCTAGGGACATCGTAAAGCGCGCTCTACACTTTCCTTTCCCCGACTGGGTACACGTCCAATACTGGGTACTTTTCGTCACCGAGTGCAAGTAGAATGTGAATCCAAAAACGAGTGCCACCTTCTTGCCATAAACATTGTAGTAGAACTTAGCTGCAACCAAACTTCAATTACATTTAGAGAAATAATAGGCAGTAATATTAATTGTAAAGGTTCGCATGGCAATCATCAGTCACTCTTCGCCGATCAACCTGGACAACTGCCTGTGACTGATGTCTTGCAACTTATAAGCAATATATATTATTTGACGCAGCTGATCGGCGACAAGTGATCTTGATTGTGGGTGTGCACTTTAATAGCAATTACCTATAGTAACTTTAATTATTCAACTCTGCCGAATTTTTTCGAGTATCTCAACTATGAGACAGCAAAGTGATTTGGGTCATTTATGAACATTATTTAATTACAGCAAATTTAATTTCATTAAAGTAAACCTTTTATAAACTTTAAAAATAAAGTCCACGTAAAGATTAAATAAAAAGGTACCTAGCTATATGTATTTATGTAGCTTAACAAACAAGTCACCTATATACCTATATATACCAAATCACCTGTACTACATTTAAACAACGATTAAAATGTATGTCACAATAATGAGTAAGGCAAATAGGTATAAATAGACAGTGGACTAGATTAAAATGGATTGTATTTAACTGTACCTACATTTATTCCCGTTTTTCCGCCAAATATACTGATTGTGCACCAAAATATGTTCATTAAAATATTTCATAATGAGCACCTGTTTCATGAATATTACATGTCCGCGGCGTTGGGGTGGCCCAAGCGCCACCCCCGCCGCACCCTAACCTACCGAGGGCTGCCGCTTATACCGTTGGGGTGGCCCAACTGCCGAGGGCTGCCCCTTATACTTTTGAGTGCTAAAAACAGACCAAATTTGGTGCACAATCAGAATTTTTGGTGAACGGTTCAAAAATATCCGATTAAGATAGGCTGTCATTGCCTTCAACTAGAACAATATTTTCCAAAGTCAACAATTATTTTGAAAAAAGTCTATAAAACACTCCATTGACGATTTTGTATTTTGGCGCGTCGTGGTCATGGTTCAAGTTTGCCCTTATCACGTTGAGTCCGTCTAAAGTCATGGTCATTCTTGCTTTGCATTTTCCTCTGCCAGACTTTGTACACGCCCAGTTTTGCGTGCTTTTCGTGATAACGGTGCAGTAGAAAGAGTAGGCGCCAACAATAGCTAGCTTCTTGCCAGCTCTGTTTATGACGTATACGACTAAAAAAGTAATCATAAACATTAAAAAACTTAACATTTTTTTTCTCTAGCCTATAGGTACTGTCCCACTGCTGGGTAAAGGCGTCCCCAAAGGTTACCACATAATTTTTAATAATAAGATTACAGATACTTTACATGACTAGAAAAAAAACTTTAAAAACATATGGAAGCTATTTATAATAAAATGTCTTATTTATGCGCGACTAAACCCGATATTTTGTCGTAAAATTAATCTATGTTGATGATCAGTTAGTCATGAATTTAATTCATGACGTGTTTATGTTTAAGTACTAATTGGATAATTTCATAAATTAACGTCTACCTACCCCTTAACATATAAAGATACCTGCCCTTCAAATAGTTCTTTACGTTTATGCACCGTTCTGAACATTTTATAAGTAAATAATTTTTTAGGTACTTCCATAATCCAACACATGAAATCTAAAACATTGGAAAAGAACATTCAATTAAAATCCAAAAACTTTAATTTAAATAGTTCTGGGATGTTGGAATGAAAACAATACAATTTTTTATCGTACCAAGACAAAAAAGAAAAAGTTTATATTCTGTAGCTACTACTTCTATATTATAAACCTGAAGATTTTGTTTGAGATCGTTCAAAATACACATTTAAAAACAAAAACATAACAGATATTTTACGTCAATCTGGGTATCTACAAGGCCAGAGTGAATAGGTATCTTCTAGATCTACGTGCTCCAACATTCGGCCACATATACAGTAGATTTTTGACCGGCTAAAAATCTTACAAACTTTATTTCTTAATATTTATAATACACGCCGTCATGGATCTTGAATTTAGGCGGGCCGTGGCTGTGTACCGTGTTAGCTCGTATGATGTTTGAGTCATAACTCGACTGTGTGAACCTCGCTTTGCACTTGCCCGTGTTTGTGCATTGCCAAGACTGGGTGCTCTTGGTATGTCCGTGGCAGTAGAACGTGTACCCATGGATAATGGCGATCCTCTTCCCAAATCTATTAGGCACGAAAATTACTGAAAAATAAATACAAAATACAGAGAATGGGAAGCGTCTTGAAGTTAGGCCGTGGGCCGTGAACTATGGCCATGTTCACCAATACCCTTTTCGCACTATATTTAAGTCAAGCCAAGTCAAAAGATATTTAATAATAGAAATTCGGTGACATTTGTCTCTTAGAGATTAAACACCTCACCACTTCACAATTTATGTCAACAAAACAACAAAAGCGATAAGACCGACCATTGTTATACCATTGTACACAGTTAACTTGTACCCAATTTCTATCTTTAAGGTAAATAAAAAAGTGTTTATGTATATCTATGTGTTTATCTATCTGACGATTTTATAAAACTTTGCTTAAAGAAAAGACTGCACTTTATTCGTTCAAAATTATATTATTTGATGGAAAACAACGCGATTGTCTAAAGATACACAACTCTTTATCCAATTGATCATCACTCTGGCTCATCCAAACTATGGTCCTAATAGGTTAACTAATGTCAAATGATTTTTTTAAATACCTACTCATGTTTATCTAATTGTTCTATTAACATAAGTTAAAGAGATAGAGTATCAAATATTTTTTTATTAGAAGCTCAGTTTAAACAATAAATTCACCATATTTTCAAAGTATACTAAAGAACCGAACGTATACAAAACAGTTCATTTTAACAAATAATATTATTAAAATAGTGTCACTACGACATTAGGAGTGAAGCGTATATGATTTAAAAGTACATAGTAAAGCGGAACATAAAAACCTAACAAGTGCAAGTCTGACTCGCGCACCAAGGGTTCCGTACAAACTTGCTCTAAGGAAACGTAACTTTGTAGTTAAAAAATTAATCCTATCAGAACCCTTAAAAATAAAATGGGTCAAATATATACCATTATAAGATAAGCTTTTATTGTATATCGATACAAAACAAGAACATCAATTTGTACCATCAAACATTCAGATAATTGGAAAAACGTTGCATTTGCAAATATTAGAACTTATGATAAATCCCATCAAAAATCCTATAATTGGGTGGATTGTGACAGTGCTCTAAGCTCGCCCTAATAAAGGTACCGTCTAAAGCTGTAGTAAACCTTGCGTTGCACTTGGGCGTCCTGGTGCATCGCCAACGACGCGTGTTGGTGGCGCCACTATTGCAGTAGAATGTGAAGCCTTGGATGATGGCCAACTGTTTGCCCAATTTGTTAGTCACCCATTGTACTGAAAAAGACAAGGGTGAAAGTGTATGCTCATCCATCTATTGTTATAAATACAGTTATAATTTTCACAAAGCCTGCATATAAAAGCTATAAGACTTACATTATGGTTATTGTACTGAAATAAGTATAGTATAATGTTCGTAATTATATAGAAGACATAGATGCTTGGAAGATTTCACTTCTGCAAAGTAGCCATCTGGCACATAAGAAACATAACATTGTAGAAAACCAAAAAATTGTAACAAAATCTCTAAAAAAATGTCCCTCAATTTCTTGCCGTATTTTCTGAGTAGTGGTTCTTTTTCCGATTCGATAAGGCGGCGGTGGTAGGCTCATGGTGATAATTTGACATTCATAAGCGCATCTGTGATTTGATCATTTGATTGTCTACGCCAGTCTATGCTGCGAGAAATGCAACTGAATTTTCACTCTACAGAAATTCTATTACACCATCTATTATGTTTTTTAATAATAAGCAATAAATGTACCTACTTAATTGAGGACTAGTGTTTCTATCATAAAACTTATGATAAGAAGAAGAAATTACAGTTATTATCATTACAAGGTTACTTTGTAAGTACTTTATCTTTATATTTATATACCTTTTCACTCCTGGGAAAAGGTCCCTCATCTCTTTTCACGCATCCCATCGCATAATAATAATCTCTAAAGTCATTCCACTCAATATTTCTGATCAGTGCGTTCTGATGAAGTAAAAAACTGGTAGCTATCTACTTCTAGTTTTAGTGATGCGCTTGTTTGTAAAGGTAGTCATATTCAAATTTAGTATTACCCTTGCTACTATTAAGTATTCTGTGGTATTACAAACTGAATTACCTGTACTCTCAAATGAAAATAAAAATAACAAACTGAGTAAATTTTAGTTTAATATCTATGATAATTAATATGCACCTACAACAATTATTTATTAAATACCAAGCGCATAGCCTACATTTATTTAGGACTCGGACAACATATTATTACAAATTTGAGCTGACATACGAAATTATTATAACAAGGTTTTTTGGAAAGAAAAAATACGACCACCGGCTGGGACTTAAACCGGCATTTCAATCTTCCCTCAGCGCGGGAAGTGCTCTGACCAATTGAGCTACGATGGTCACCAACTCAAGTGTCGAATTTTTTCTTACGTTATTTAACCGTCTTAAGGGTGACGTTAATGCCGTCTATTGAGATTGGAGTAGACCTTTTTCTAATAGTTCTATTCAACAACCTCATTCTCACAAATCTATCTGCAAAACTCAGTCATAACGATAACCTTTTTCAGTATACATATAAACGGCTACACTCACGTTATGATTGTGCCGGATAACTCCGACCAGGATTCGGACAATTAGGATGTCCTTTTTCCGGGAGCGCCGCGAATCCAAAGCGTAAACTTCCGGAAGAAGGACATCCTAATTGTCCGAAACCTGGACGGAGTTATTTCGACACAATCATAACGTGAGTGTAGCCGTTTATATTTATAATGAATATTTCGACTCACGATAGTTTCCAAACGTTGATAACCTTATTTATATTACTCTATTTTAAAATACATTCTAATTACGTTATGTATTTGGATTTTATTACATACGCTCATGATAATAACACAGTCTATATGATTTACTAAACTGTTAAGTAGATTTAGATAATAATTAGATGTTGGAGGATTATGGCGTAGTTACGCTCCTAAAAAGTAGCAAGAGCCGCTTAAAAGAGTTTCTGTACACAGTTCAGATCTTAAAATACACTCCGTCCACGATTCTATAGTTCGGAGGCTTATGATTGTGTTCCAGTTTGACCGTCCTCATGTCCCCAGTCAACGACATTGTGAACCGCGCCTTACACTTCGGTGTAACAGTGCAGAGCATCCTTAGGGTGTAAGGAGTGTAACTGTTATTGTAAAACGTGTACCCGTTGACAATCGCTAGCTTCTTCCCGTTTCTGTTGTGGACCCACTCAACTGAAAGGGAAATGCATAGGATGAAATACAGATAGAATTTAAGTCTAGTAAGGATTGAAAATGTCAAAATGGTGAAGTGGGCAATTTATTATTTTAGGTCGTCCATCCTATGCATTTCCCTTTCAGTTGAGTATTAAAGGTAAATGCATAGGATGAAATACAGATATAATTTAAGTCTAGTAAGGATTGAAAATGTCAAAATGGTGAACTGGTCAATTTATTATTTTAGGTCGCGTAATTGCTTCACCCTGTAAGTAGGATAATTTTAGTAAGTAGTGTGTAGTATCTACATATTTTTAGGAATAAAGGCAATCGGTGAAATATCTGAAATAATGTGATTATGGACAGCAAAATATATGCCGCGTTTTACAGTTATTTACAGAACAGTTCCACTTTCGGGTAGTCAAAGTTTTTGTATGTCCACCGAATACTGCAATGTCCTAATACAAGTTGTTCTTCATGAATTTCACTACTTCGGATTAAGCTGAAAAATTAACCTTTCATTTAAATGGAGGGAGGTCTTTGCCCAGCAGTGGGACAGTGACGGCTAATATAATAATAACAATAATTTTATATAAATTTAAAAACTCGAACTTAACTTTACATTTATATTAATGTAAAACCTTTATTTACTGTTAAAAATAGCGCTTGTAGAACTCGCCTAGCCGGTCGTAACAGATCTGGTAGGTTAAGCAACGTTCTTTTACACATCGCAATATTGCTGACCTAGGGGCGAACCCCCAACACTAATTAAATCGCTGTCAGCAATATACCTCCCTATATAAACTGGTAAATTTTAGTATTCTAGGCTTTTTCCTTAATCGCTCTCAAGCGACCTGACTACGGACCTGGCCCTAGGCCTGCCGGTCAGCGTGGAATAAGCAGTCAGGTAGAATAGCTGCAAAACTATTTTATTGTACTGTGAAGTGCGGGAAGTAGTCCGTGTGTGTTAAAAATTGTGGAAACAAAAAAATAAATGTTTGTGTGTGCCTAAAAGTTGTTTTTTTTTATAACAACCAAGAGGTGCCACACAACAGTTCGCAGCGGTCAACACTTGGATGGGTGACCGTTTGTGTGGTATTTAGATCTGAGCGCTACCGTGCTCCAATCGTTAGGTCTTGCTAGCTCCCGGTTGTCTTAGGACAACAATCGTTAGGTCAAAACTCCGACACAGAGTTGGCCACAATTCAACCTGAAGAAATCGTAATTTTTTTTCTAACATATTAAAACATACTTTAAACATGTTAGCTGATTACACTACTAATAAACTGTTTATTACTAAGAACCTTGGTGTTTTAATGTTTTAGGACACGGATGACGGATGCATAGAATGAAATTATTTTATTAAATTAACAAAACCTATTTAATAAATAAATATTTTTTATTGTTAATCAATTATAAGTACATACCTAAGTAGGTACTTGATATAAAACATATAAAACGATATTTTAATAACAACAAGAAATATAAATTATAAAAATTGTCAATCCTTAAATTAATTATTTATAATAATAGCAGACAAAATTTAACGTATCTACACATCAATTTAATCACTTGTTTATGATGCAGTCAGACCTAAAACTAACAGTAAGTAACCTAATGTAGGTAGGTATCTTCTTTATACTATCGTATAAAGTTGGGACAAGTGTTATACAGTACCTACATAATTAACTACAAAACACGTTATCTAGGCTACTTCTTACTATAAGTTTAACACTAAATTTTTCGATTCGAGAAGCAATTAAATAACGTATTATTAAACCAATATCTATAGGTAAACGCGAAGCGACATATCCAGTCTTTTGAAACTAAAATTACATACAAAAACTTGCATCTGGCTTTTTACTCTCTTGTTAAGAGAAAATTTGTTGACAATCTGCGAACATCACATGCGTTTTGATTAGATGCTGTACCTTACTTAGTCAATGGTTTTACGACCGTCTGTATCACTCGAGCACCGAGTGTTTCGACTTCTAACCGTAAGTGTCTCTCTTCAAACGATCCTTCATGACTGAAGATCGTGATCACCATATCTCATCTAGTTGTGTGTTGCACGTCTCCATCGGTACCTGTCTATAGCCATGGACTACAGTCTCAAACCTGGACACCTTGCTCTCCTTTAGCTGGTCTGACCAACGCACAATGCGCTTTCCCTCTACATTTGCGCAGATGATCAGTTTCTCGCCTTGGCGTCTGACAGTATGCCCAAAATAGCTCAGTATGCTGCGATGACAGATCGTGGACAAACGGTCTTTAATTAAGAGTTCCGCGAGAATAGTCACATTTGTGCGAAACGCTTTTCATGGGAACCCGTAAGTATAACGGGTTATTAATCCAAATTACAAAACTAACAAAACCAAAAACAATTCAGGATCCAATCTTGTAGTAGATCCCGTTCTGTATAACATGGTTGGGAGGTTGGTGGTTATGGTCCAAGTGAAGCGCCGTGAATTCACCGGTATGTGTGGAGATGACCCTGGACTTACATTTACCCCACCTGGTACACCTCCATAGAAGGGTTTTGACTCCTTCAGACGCACAGTAGAAGCTGTATTTATTCAGCACGCATATCTTCTTTCCAGCTTGATTTGTGACGAAGATCACTGGAAAGAATTTACAATTAGTGCATTGTTATAAAGGCTATCAGACTTCTAAATAATTGTAAAGCACTTACCTACCTAAAATATACATACATAATTTGTATTTTATGAATGAAATACAGGGTTGCAGTCGGTATGGGTAACTTTAATGCCAGCAATAATCAACTTATAAATTATAATTTACTCGAGGGTAATTAAGATGTATGAATATGCAAGCTTGCGCAAAAATATCTATTACTAATCTAAGGTCGCCATTAATTCTAACCCTAGTTGTTTATAATTAGGCATAACATTTTCAGCATAAAAATACCAGCACCTTACCAGCGTCTGGTATCGGATGACGGGACTAGGATCTAGTGCGTAACCTGTCCTAGAAATAGTACTGTGGTTACTTCGGACAGCATTTTTTCGGATTCGAATCGGATGCAGTGCGGAACCGCTCTAACGGCTAACACTGACTTAAACTATCTTCCTTTTTATTTTTTTCATTATCGCTTTAAGATTCAGAAAATGGAGCGCACAGATAATGAGGAAGACGGCAGTACACTGACTGCTCAGACCAGATTTCCTTGATGGTTCACCGAACATCCTCCCGAAACACGACTTGGTCATGGCATATCTTGAGCGGCATTTAGTGGGTGGTACACCTATCATAGGAGCCTGCCCTTCCACAGCACGTTAGCGGGCTTTCTGATGATCGATGTTTTCCTTCACCGTTTAAGGGTCATAATGGAAAATGTAACTGGTGTCCTTTTTCAAGTTATAGTATAATGTAGCCGGTGGAATATTGTACAATTCTGACGCAGCAATTATACTTTTTCTTCCTGATTTTATTGATTTTAAAGCTTGTTCTAGACAATGGTCATTGCTGAACCTATTTGATTTTATTTTTTGAATAGGTGTAATTTTTTTTATTTCAATAATTCGTGGCATCCAAGCAACTAAAATAAATAAAGAAAATGATCAAAATTTATATTCAAACAGTCTATATGAAGAAGTTTTTTTTTCAGGGGTAAATAACATTGGAAAGAAATCGAACTGAATTTTAAGAATATGAATTATTTTATTTCGTAAAACCTTAACTATGTTAATACTGGAATTATTTTCAGCGGCTCGGCAGGCCGCGTAACTGAAGCAAGTAGATAAGGCGCGGCCGCCTTGCTGGGTCGCTTTTTACTTACTTCGGCGTGTAACGTCTTTAGTATGCGGCGCGACCGCCAGACTATGAGCTTACCTACTTAAGGTAAACATGTAAGCTAGGTCACGCGGTTGCAAATTACTACTGCCCAAGAGCGTTTGTGCAGCGCGATCCATTTCTTTTTTCCAACATGACCCGAAGTAGTTGCATATTTGTATGAGCGGTTGTGCACGTGTTCCGTCATTCGAAGTTTGTGTTCAAAATTTTCTGGGTATGTTCACGGGCCGAAATGAATGTAGTACCTACAATATCTATGAGTGCTTGAAAATAAATTAATGGTATTCTATTTCCAAATGTTACTTATAATACTGAGGCGGCGCATGGTTGTGTACTGTAATAACTGCAATAACTTGACCGTTTTCCAACATCTTCACTTTGGCAGTACATGCGTCTTTTTTTCTGCTTGAACAGTACCAGAGGCTGGCATTGTACCTCTGGTAAGTATAGCCTGCTAGCAATATCAGGTGTTTGCCTTTACGAGAAGGGATAAGAGAATAACCTGAAAAATAAAATTTATTAAATTTGTAAAAGAAATTCTAAAAACTAGCACATTGCCTGTGATAATAAAAATAGAAAAACACACACTTCATCACGTTTACGTATTTCTTTATTAGGAGTGTTGGGGCCTTCATAGCCGGGAACTAGATGGCGCTAAATAAAAGATTTCCCATATCTAGCTATATTTTTAAGACATCATTTTATGATTGCGATTATAGAGTAGGTATCTTAAGCTATTTAATCATTAAAAGTAGTTGATCATAACTAATTCTCAAAATGAATAATATTATCAATTTTAGTGATAATATTTTTAGGTTAGAAGTGACATATCAATAAAAAATACAAATTTAATCAAAAACTGTTACAATTACTTTTTGATCGCAAAACAACACCGAATTAACAATTTACTCAAATCTTCAGAACCAATCAAATACTTAATTACCCTCACAAATCACTATTACAAATCACACCGAATCACTGAACGTCAATCTGACAGAGCATCCGAACGCGACCGCAGCAAAGAGAGAAGTCACGATAATACTTCCCGCGCTGGCTTTTATAGGGATTGCGTTCCACCACTGCTCACTGACTACTTGACAGCTAACAATATATAATATTGTAACTTATAACTGGAACGAAAGGGATCACTAAAGTTCGATCCCTTTATATAAAAAGCACTTCTAATCTATTTCTATAGATTGATGTTAAGATTAAGACTACAGTTCTAATTTCTAATGACCAATTTCACCAAAAGCTGTTTTGAATCCAGGGATATCCAAATTGTTCAAAATGTTTGTACTCGTATTTAGATATCAACGAAATAATAATCTGCGAAGATAGCTTTATAACAATCTTTATTAAACATAATAACTAAAAATTGAAAATGTAAAAAAACCTCCAACACAATAAAACATGTCTAAGAACCAGTGCTATAAAAGCTGCATTCAAATAAAAAAAAATCGCATCTAATTAATCTATTCATGTATTTCGTTTTATTTTGTTTTGTTATAAGTATTCTTTCTCTCTGTTTTTTTATATTTTATCCTACGTGTGTCTTTTTTTCATTTATGTCTTTGTGGTTGTCAAGTAAATGTTTTTTCTTTCTTTCTTTCCAAATCGTTTAATAGCTACGGTGCCACAGACTGACGCATATAGTGGCCAAACTTATAACACCACTTTTTGCGTCGGGGGTTAAAAACGAACAAGTATATGTAATAAAATTTCTACAAGGTAAGGTTAATGTTTTCCCTCTTATTCATAGTCTAGTAGTAGTAGTAGTAGACTGAAACGTTGTAGAACATGTTTAGTCACATTTTGAATTACATTGAAATGAATAGGTTAGTTAGAAATTGTCAAAATATATCAAGTCGATATTTTTTTTGATTACGCAACTTACGTTGAAATTATTGAAGTGAATAGTTGAAGTGAATAGTAAGTCAGAAAGTGTTCAAATATATCAAGTCGATATTTTTTATGATTACGTCAACTTACGTTGAAATTATTGAAGTGAATAGTTGAAGTGAATAGTAAGTCAGAAAGTGTTAAAATATATCAAGTCGATATTTTTTATGATTACGTCAACTTACTTTGAAATTATTGAAGTGAATAGTTGAAGTGAATAGTAAGTCAGAAAGTGTTAAAATATATCAAGTCGATATTTTTTATGATTACGTCAACTTACGTTGAAATTATTGAAGTGAATAGTAAGTCAGAAAGTGTTAAAATATATCAAGTCGATATTTTTTATGATTACGTCAACATACGTTGAAATGAATAGGCACCTAAGTCAGAAAGTGTCAAAATATATAAAGTCGGTATTTTTTATTATTACGTCAACTCTCTTTGAAATGAATCAGTTTGAAATGAATGAGTCAGAAAGTGACCAAATTTATCAAGTCTTTATTTTTATGATTAAGTCCACTTAAGTTGAAATGTATAGGTATGTCAGAATGTGTCAAAATTTATGAAGTCGATATTTTTTATGAACAGGTTTGAGTACACCTACTAAAGGGGCCTAGTGACCTGTAATACCGGTTTTTATAAACTTCCTTCAGGCATCAGTAGGTATCTCACAATACAGGTTAAAAAAATGTAGTAGGTATCTAATACTTAATACCTTTTAAATAATAGCAAAGGCTACCTATTTTGTCAAGAAAAAATTAATATTAATATAATATAAAGAAAACGAGTCTTTCAAACTACCATTAAGGAGTTATATTCATAGGTAAGTGATTATGGGACCCAGCTATCTTGACGATAACGTCTTCGATAGTCATAACTGAAGCTTTGCATCTGATGTTTTTCTTGATACAGCGCCATCTAATTTTATGGCCTGCATTGTAATCCGTCATGTAGAGGTAGTTCCCAATCGCTAACAGGCGGTTACCACGAGAATTTACCGTATATCTTGGTTCTGTAATATAATGTTACATTAGTATATTATATATTAGTACCCGATATTATTATTATATATTAGTTACCCTTCAGGCGCGATTCCTACTCGCACTTGGCCGGTATTTTTTTATTTTATATTTTTTTTCTTTGCAAAAGTTTCTATTTGTTAAATATACACGATTTATTTTATTTAGAAACAATTTTATTCTTTCGGAAAAAAACTTACATTGTCTAATACAGTAGAAATATATTATATGTAAAGACTTTAGAGATTAATTTAAAAATGTTTTTTTTAATATTTTGATCACATTTAGTTCCAAACCTATATATTGTATAATATCCGTAATAATATAACAATTTTACAAATATATTAATCTTTATGTAATATTTGTCATATTCTGAAGACACTATCACAATACTTGAATACATTATTTAACAGTCCTTCAAAAATTTTAAAATAAATACTAATAAAACTGTCCTTTGGTACAAGTACAACACTATAAAAAAATATTAAATATTATATTAACAATTTAAATTATTAAAAGATTAACGAAACTATTCTAATATAATTGGAATGTTTACTGATAATGATAATTAAGACTATATTTTATGAAAATATATTAATATATACACCACGATAAAATTAACCATGAACTAGATAGGTACATTTATCATTTATGGTTAGTACATTTTTATTATAAAGGCTAAGGCATAATAATTATAGGTATTAACTACTTATTACAAAATAAACCTTCTTCTTTCATCGATTTCATTTAAAATCATTCATCATTTCAATAAAACTAAAATTGAAACACGAAATCTAATCGTTAAGAAAGTTTATAAAATAAATAAAATACTTTATTCTTCTTAACGATATTTTTGTTCATAATAAAAAAATCATTTTTTTTTTGTTTTAAAAAAGATGAACAGAAATTACACTCATTTCAATAATTATTTCAATTATTTCACCTCGGGCTGTTAGTTCATCACTTTAATGCTATCGATCATTAATTATTTCATCTAAACACTAAACTTCTTATCAGTGCTAGAAATTTTCCTGCACATGCAAAATATTTACGCATAGTGCTATCGATCTTTAATTATTGCATTTAAACCAACTATTTAACTTCTCATCCATGCCATAAATTCCCTTCGCATGTAAAATATTCACGCATAGTAGTGAATAAGTTTTGCTAGTTGTACTATTTATATTCTGTGGCTTCGCCACTCGACAATGTTTTGTTACTGAATAGAACCTCATTCACAGAATACATAATAGTCAATATTAGTTACTTCGTCGGATAACTAAAACTTCAGGTAATATTAGAAACAGGGTCTTCCAATGTATGATTGGAATTTTTCTGTTAAAATTAAATATTGTATAATAATACAAAGAAATAAAATCCTTCTTTCCATAACTCCGAGGACCATAATGACGTAATTCAGAGAGATAGTAATGCCCATGATTTGTGCTGATTTAATTACTATTTTCAATCCTACCATAGCCAATCTTACAGAGAATTACTATCAAGAAGTTTCATCTATCAAAGATTTACGCGTGTGAGTGAGAACCAGTAGTGTTCACCACTATGCCGTCCATAGTGACCGCTGACGCCTTGCACTTGTGCTTGTGTTTCTTCGCACAAGTCCACCGGATCCTGTTCCCGAGGAGGGACCGGGAGTGCCTGAAGAACTTGTGGCCCCCGATGTAGATGTTCCTGGTCTCGTTGCAGAACCGGGCCCGAAGGATCGACGTCATGAAGGCTGAAAGAGTTAAGAAATATATAAATACGATGTCGTCAGAAATGTAATAAAATTAAATATAAATATTTTAGATATATCCAATACCCAAATTTTCGGAATATAATATGGCATAATTTCCTTTACTAGCACGACATACACGACTAACTCAAACAAGGTCTATTCAGTCCATATCTCATTTTTATGGTCCGGTCACAAAGTTTTAAACTAGCATACTTTCTGTATCAGCTAATAATCTTCTATGAGTACTGCAAGCGTTTTTTCTCCTCTATCTCTTATTTTTAAATAGTACTCGCAGTTTGCACGCAACTGAGACCTCGCAATTGTTACTTTTTGAATGTTATGTCCTCTTAATCTCAAGACGCCCAGACCGATTTAGCTTATATTGGAACTTCCAAATTCTATTGTTTTTACTATCTATATACCAAATTACATAAAAATCCAAACAACCGCTCGAAAAATATCGTTAATCAAACATACATATAGGGTTATAGGGTATATTTGTCGCATCTGATCCCAGATGATAAGGTACCTACATATAAACATACCAAGTACACACAAATATGTGGAGACGCCTTTGTCACTAAAATAAAGATGCTTATCCGCGTTTGTCTATGTATTCACTTCGTATTTCTAATCTTGATGGATTTTGATACCATTTCCACCACCATTTAGAAAAATCTTTAGAAATGTTTAGGAGTAGGTAACCTTGAATCTATATCCTTACTAATATTATAAACGCGAAAGTTTGTATGTATGGATGGATCTTTGCTACTCTTTTACGCAAAATCTACCGAACCGATTTTGATGAAATTTGGTATGTATGTATGGACTTCGAATAGCACTTAGGCTACTTTTTATCCCGGGAAACCGCGGTTGGAACCGCGGGCCGCAGCTAGTTAGATATATGTCCCGTGTGAAGACGGGCGGTTGCAACAGTTCAATAAAATTATTACCTAGAGTTATTTTATAACTTTAACAATGAACTATGTTTTTCGTTGTAGCAATTTAGACAAAATGCTTTTTGACACGCTTGACAATGTGTGTGTACTTGCTTTGCTCGAGTTGCTAATTCACCTCGCTGTTTCAATTTTCTATAGCACCCAGCACAACGCCTACGCACGGGTCTATTTTCCCGACGCGGTAATTTTTCAAACTGATGCCGTGCCGTGCTGGTTGCTGAAACAATGTTTTGCAGTCATTCAGTTATGACTGGTACAAACGAATGCTGGATATTGTTTAATCATAACTCATAAAGACATAAACGGAAATAAATATCGCTCGTACTAAATTCATTTTTATACCTTATTTTTTATATACAATATTAAACGCACTATCATACATATTTTAAAAAAGTTAAGGAGGCAATTGACTGATATGTATATATTTTTGTTTTTGATTCATCTTACACCGATTATAATAATAAAAAGTGCTACGATTTAGAGGCTGAACCAAATTGACTCGCATCTAATAGACAAACTTAATTTTCTACTAGTTTTATGTTCGGGCGGCGTAGCAGCCAGAGAAATTTGTTTCTATACCTTAATCCAGCCGTACATAATGCCCATCATTTGTAATTTGAAATTTTGGAGGCGTATGATTGTGATGATTTAAAACAAATTGTATATTTCCATCAGGGTAAGTTTTAGCCTTGCCGGAACATCCAAACCGTCTCTTGGTACAATACCAGAAGTTCTTATTGTACTCGGAGAATGTGAATCCGTTGACGATAAGCATGTTTTTTACTCCGTATCTACTCCTTGCGTATTGGGCGTTTAGACCGGAGTTATTGCCTGAAACTTTTCAGGAACAGTTAAAAATTAAACTACAAAAAGTAGATCTTGCAGGTAATTTTAAAAACATTTGCTTTACTGTATTCCTGTTTTTAGCAATAACGCATGTTTAGCGAATTTTAATAATCTTTTGAGTGTAAAAAATATTGCTCTAGCCAAGGTTTTTACTTCTCTTCTTTCAGGCCAGGAAGGGCCAAATGCGAGTTTGAGCGCTTCCTGGCCTAAAGGAAGAGGCCAGATTGTGAAATTTTGCACACCTAAAAAATATATTAACTTTTGCTTAATTTTATAATGTTTCAAATAAAGTAGTTCGTCTTCTTCTCCGACGCTTAGATGATACCGCTAATATAATAATAAACTTTTTTATTTTTAGACAACGAGATCCATAGAGTTTACATCAAAATTAGGTAAAATAAAAATACTTAAAGTACAAAATGCAGTAGGTACACTTGATACCATTAATTAACAAACTAAACAAATATATGAGACCACAAACATTAAAGATTTTCACCCATTCAAAGTATTGGACAATATAAAAAATATTGTAAAAACACCTTACACCTTACAACTTAATTGTAAGCATAAAATTAGGACAGGAGAGCCAGAATGTTGTTAAATAGCACATATTAATGTAAAATCAATTGCGAACAAAAATATCTAAAGAATCAGATCTACTTTTAATTAAAATTGATGAGGCTATCACGATAATTTTAAGACGACCATTTATGAGTTCTTAGTTTTGTTTTGACTAGTCCTTTATTGTTATATTTAAATTATTATACACACGTGCATTTAATATAAAAAGGATGTGTCCCCTAAAGCCATTATTTGGGTTTCTTCCGTGGATGTGTCGTCCAATTGCTGCATCTTCAGTTTCAAGTCCTGCAACCAGTTTTTAGCGCGTCGCCAAGTAGTGCAGCACTGGCTGTGTTCCTGATAAAACGCCAGCTGGCGGTGAACAGTGATGACATTCCCTCTACAGCCATTGTTCCTCCTCACGCATCTCCAGTAAGTCTTCTCATCTAATCGACCATGACCTTTATTATACCTGCAGCCTCGAAATATTAGGGAAATGTTCCCATTACGGTTCGTCTCGAAAATCAACTCTAAAACAAAAAAAATAAATGTGAATTTAACAAAACACCCGTATAAGTATGTAAGATGGACACTTCAACAAATCATAAGAAATTTGTTCACTTTATATATTATTATATATACAATGTCTTGGATTGAAAAGAAATTAAATAAAGAGAAAATTCTTGCATAATTGAACCTAAAAAAAAACATCACATAGTTTAATGGCACAACAGTTTTTATTCAATATCATGATTTCGTACAGATAAAAACACTATTTAAGTAGGTAGATACACAAACCTATTTATAACAATTGTAAATTTATTTTGGTAAAATAATAAATAATAGCTGTATATTCTGATAAACATATATCTATTCAAACTCATGCATTTAACATTATTATAAAGTACAATAATAGAAAGTAAAAAATAAACCATAATAACAATTTATTAGTGAAAACCATATACACAACAATTTAGAGTTTAGCTAAGCTTTAAGAACTTTTCATGCAAGTATATCGAAGAAAAAGAGAAAACAACAATGAATAAACATATTATTGTTACATTAATTAGCAAAAGCAAACTAAAAATCTATAAGTCAATAGTCATGGTGTTAAAAAGTGTGATGTTTACGAATTGCACTACAATTTATCTATATTTTATTAAAACTGAAACGCAATGAAAATATATAGTGTAATCCCGCTGCTTATTCGGGGGGTAACACTATATATTTTCATTGCGTTTCAGTTTTGAGATGAATTTCCGCAACGTCACGCTTGATTCCATTGCATTCTATATTTTATTCTTGTTATAGTTATCAAAGCATGCATGGCTACATATTGATATAATCATTTTATTCCTTAGTTTAAGAAGCTACACTAGTTTGAAAACTCAACCTGCAATGCTATTAACTTTTTTCAAGTCTCTCCATTTTTTAAAATCATCATGAATACGTCGTTATACTTCTAATACTAATATTTAAGAAAACTTCCAGTTGGTGTTAATGTTGACGGAACATTTTTCAAATTAAGGCGACCTTATACTGGTTAATACTTGTGGTCATCAAAGCGAGCAGGCTGCAGGTGCTGCGGCACTCGCCTGAGTGCTCTAGCCGGGTGATGCTCTTGCCATGCCTTGCTCGAGGCTCCTCGCAAGAGAGGTTTGGTTGGGCGAGGACCGACGAGACGCACCGAGGATGTGCGAGTGTATCCCTGTACACTCTCGTCTTCGGCTTGTTTCAGTCTTCCTCGCCGAGAGTGCACAGGCGGCATGAGGAAACAATACAATACAATGATGATGATGATGATGATGCATTCCTAGCCGATTTCGGCTACGGCGACTGACTTAAGTTAAGTTACTGTACGTGTTTGGTGCATCCTCACATGACTGACGTATCCAATTTTAGCTGTAAACGTACGATTACATGTGCTACATGTGAGGACACCGTTCACGTAATTATAAACTGTATTTGAAGGAGGTTTACTTTTGAGGTGGTCTCGTTTCGCATCAAGGTCTCTCCTTCGCTATTTCTCCCACAATACAATAATACTTTATTGAATACCGACCACACAGGAAAAAACAAGGGTCAACAAAGTCAATAAACAACGGGAACAATGGGCGGCCTTATGGCTATGCGCAATTTTTTACTACATGCGTAAATCAGAAATTTCATGCAAATCGAGTCAGTCGTTAGCAAGATGTTTGTTTTTATTTGGTAATGCATAAAGCAGATTCAGAATACGGCTGCAAGCGTCACCGCTGACACCGCGCAATTGCGTCACACGTCACAGACAAAACGTGTCACATAAATATTTTAATATACCTAAATTGTATGTATGCTAGATCTAAGGTGTATATTTATATGGGCCGTAAAATAAGTAAATTACATCTGTTACTTATCTAATGCTGCCTGAAATAAAGATTAAGTAAAAATGATAATAATAAAAGCTCAAAGTTGCAAAATTCTGACTGTAGACTATTATTTATGCTGTGCTGTATGATACACCTAAAGAAGTTTATGGATGATTATGTTCATGATTAAAGCAGATTAGCTCATTTTCCATTGTGACTATATTGGCTTTACAACCAAGAGGCTTCCTCTTGCTGCACCTCCAGATTGTCTTGAGGCTGCCGCTTTGCTGATCCTTGTCCTTGTGAAACTTATAGTCGTCCACGATCAGGATCTTCTGGCCGCGACAGGAGTACTCGAAATAGGCTACCTTTTCTGAAAACACCACCAGAAGTCAGCAACTTTTTTTGTAATATCTATTGTATGTCTGCGACGTTTTGGAAAGATAGTGGTAGGTTTTTTGTGTATGATAGGTCTACGTTTGACCACAAACTCGCCTGATGTTTAGCGACGATTTGGCCGAAAATGGATCACGGATGTCGTAGATCTAGAAGATACCTATTCACTCTGGCCTTGAACATACCCAAATTGTAGTTATCAGAAAACAGAGAAGACCAAAAGACGCTTTGTACGAATTGGCGGGATGTCTACTGTGATGGGTGATATTTGGCCGATCTTCTACTCGTCCTGTGATGGAAGCAGGAGGTAAAATCTGGCTTCAGTTTTTTGGGGATTATTTTTTAACAAGGTAGAATACAAAAAGACGTAAGTAATATATTTCTCAGCCCATAAACATTTAAAGTATAAAAAATAAAAGATATTAAAACGTAGAAGATGACGGACTTGAAATAATTATAATAATAAAATGATTTCAGACTATATTTAGGTATTATTAAATTCAAAATACATAAATTTATCAAGATCAAAAGTCGATAAATTAATACAACCAGTCTAATCAATATAGTAACGGCAAAATCTTTTTGTACATATCCGATATTATTATTTACAGTATATTTAAATATCTAACTATGTATATTAGTATCACAATAAGCAATGAACATAATAAATAAATCAAAATATATGAATGAACAGCATTTATATAAATTTTAATAAATACGCGCAACGTTAATTTAACCTCCCCCGTAATCCTGGTCCTGGTAACTAGGATTCCCTGTATCTAGAGAACCAGGAATTACGAGGACCATAGTCCCACAACGCCTAGACGCGAAACAAATATTTGCGCTTTTTTTCTAAGCTCACGCATTTACCACGTTACGGGAATCGAACCCGCAACCATGAGACCACAGTATTACAATCATGAGACTGACGGACTGACTCGCCCAACCACAACCCACACAGGGAACCACACTCTCAACTTTTTGTGCAGTGCTAAGAAATATTTTACGAAATATTTTGCTTATATTTAGACTTCGACGCGTTCCGAACTATCTGGTTACTGCATTTCATGGCAAGGGTGTATGACTTTAAACCCTCAAACTTGCATCCAAACTGTGAAGACTCAATTCCTCATGCGTGATTATGCGTCTGTCGCAGTCTGATGATGATATTATTGATTGTAGTGACGAAAGCCCCGCAGCCGGTGTTCTTCCTGATGCACCTCCACCTGGTCTTCAGACCTTCGTGCTGATGGACGGTATACCTTTGGATGCCGATGTCCAAGCACCGCTTACCGTAAGCTGTCATGCCGAAAAAAGCTAAAATAAAAAAAATATATCAAGTCTGAACTTACCACTATAGTAATACTAGATGAGGACATATATCCATATAGATAATTACAATAATATAATTAAATAAGTAAATAAATTATGTGGATGTCTTGTAAATTTTATATTTTTACAGATATACATTAGGTACACAATACATATCTAACGTAACTTTTAAATTCATGAATTGATGATGATGATAAACCACATCCTCAATAGGTATATCAGTTGATATCATGAGTCGCACTCAGGTAGACTACCTAATTAATTTGGTCTAAACTAGTTAATTTAGTCTCTTGCAATAGAAACAATAACTATTGTATTTTGCTCCTATCTATTCGAAAAACGAAGATTGGTTCTTAAATAAGTAGGTACTTTCTCGAAAATAATTTAATAGTTAAGAGTTTTGAAATACGAACTTCAATATTCGCGAGACACGAATATTCGCGAAAAGAGATTGAACGAAAATATTGAATAAGAAAAGATACAGGCCGGTTAGAAGGACGACGGGCCGGCTGCATTAAAAAAACGAATAAGAACGCACGAACTACGACTTTTATATTTCTTTTTCTTATAAGATAAGATAATATATAAGATTAATATAATATATAAGATTTCTTCTATAGAAGGATACGAAAAATAGAGTGACAAATAGATTTTCCTCGGGCGACGTTCTTATATTTAGAATCCTTCAATCTAGATTCAATGTAGTGCCCTCACCGTAAAAATACTATTTTGTTCTGTTGTAATCCAATATATTATTATCCAACACACATAATGACGTAACAAATAAAACAAATATAAAGTTTAAAGTTAACAAAAATGATTACAAGCACTATATAGAAAATACGATAGTAGTAAACAGTGTTATTGTTAAATAATTAGATGACATAGTTCTAAGACCAACCTTGTAGCTTGTACCTATAGGTATACCGGTACTAGCCATTTCTTTACGACTTTATGTATAAACTCTTTTATAACTTACAAAAACAAAAAAAAAGTGGTGCTAAAATTTTATTGATTCAACATTATTTTGATGAAGAACTCAAGCAATGCTGGTTTTCACCCAAAACCCCACAAAGTTAACATTATATTACAAATTCCTTACCAACTTATATCTACTATACCTACTTATTATATCATTCTTTTTCCTTCTCATCGAGAGGATGACTGTGACTTCCATTTATTTTAAGAACGTCTTCTTTATGCGTTAAGACCGTCACTTTACATCCATATTTTTTTCTCTTGCAAACCCAATGGACGTTGTGGCCATTCGCCCAGTACTTGTTCCTCACGAATGTGAAACCGTCAAGAATCAGCTGTTTGGATCCTCGACTCGTTCCAACTATCATTGCATCGGCATCTGGAATAAAATAAATACACGCCAATTAATTAGTGTTAATATTTAGTCGTACTCGGTCTCTGTGATACTCACCTTTATGCAAGCCTTAAACTCTTCCGTCTCACCATAACAATGCACGTTCGTTCAAACTCTGTTAGTAAAGGTTTTTGGGAAAGAAATTTTCTCATAATTATTTGCAATGTATAAACAATAGAATTCTAAAGTTATTAAGTTTAAAGCTAGAAAACCAATAACGAATATTGTTATTTTCAACAATTTGTAATTTATTAGTTCGACAACAAACTCTGAACTTTGTAATATACAAAAACGACAAGCGTTTTATGGAAATGAAGTCCACACACTCAAAGATGATAAATAATTTGAAGCGATGGCTGAGAGGCTGGCCTGGAAAGCCTAGGGAGAATTATAGATTCTTTTCATATACAACAATTCTATCTATTCTATCTTTCTAATGTAATAAGCAGATGATGATATAAGTAGATAATAATAATTTAAATCATAATCTTACTGACATCTTTGAAACTATAATTAATTGGATGAACGTTCACAACCTAGACATTAATTTTTCAAAAACGAAATTAATGCAATTTAGATCTTACCAAAAACCATCCCTTGACATTAATTTCACATACAATAATATTAAATTAGAATGTGTCGACGCGTTTACTTTGCTAGGTATAGAAATAGAAACAAATATTAACTGGAAAACCCATGTCCAAAAAATCAAAACAAAACTTTCAAGCTTCGCTTATGCATTAAAAGAACTTAGGAGGGCAACTGACCTTAAAACTGCCCTGTCTGCATACTATGCATACACACACTCATGGCTTAAGTACGGAATTCTACTTTGGGGTAATAGTGTTGACGTGCAAGATGCATTTATTGCCCAAAAAAATGTATCCGGATACTTGCTAACATCAAAAAACAGGAAAGTAGTAAACCACATTTTGTTAAAAATAAAATCTTGACCCTAACATCAATCTATATACTAGAAGTAGGTAAATTTGTGAGACAATATCCGCAGTTCTTCTTAAAGCATGCAGAACAAACACGGCGATTTACAACTAGGTTTAAGCATAAATTAGTATTACCCTTATCAAGACTGAACATACATAGTTCCGGTCCGAATGTAATGTCAGTAAAAATTTATAATAATCTACCTGACGAAATAAAAGAAGAAGAAAATTATATAAAATTTAATAAAAAATTAAAACAATTCCTGATAGAAAAATGTTATTATAATTTAAATGACTTTTTAATGAAAATAAGAATGAAATGATAAAATGATAAGTAATTGACAAAGACGTAGAATAAATCGGTCCGCTCCCATTATAATGCATTATAATGTATAATTTGCTATACCCTAGCAGGGTCATATGTAATCTCACCACTACAATAAGAACTTTTGTGTACATATGTTTGCAATAAAGTATTGAGTATTGAGTATAGATGATGATAAATAAAGAAACCTAAATATTTGCAGTGTTTATTAGCGAATCAAAACGTTACATACATACTCGTAGTATTATACTTACGACTAACAATTATTGTAATTAGTTTCAAAAGCACACAAAACATGAAGCAAGCCTTCAGAGGATTCCTAATATACAAAAAGAAGAAAAATGAAATCGCTCAGGCAGGACTCGAACCGTCTTCGGAATTGCGTCCCGACGCCTTAACCTCTGGGCGACCGAATGACCTGCGTGATCAACTACATTTCTCCTATCCTTTTTGTCTTGTCTCATGGGGACGATTCTACGTCATCTGCAGTTGCCAATGTAAGTAAACATTGATCACGACTTTAGAAAGAGGAACATGGATGTTCATTAGAATTTCATTTCAGTATTGACAGCTGAATAATAAAACCGCTCATGTAAAGCTGGTTGCCACATCAAAAGTGTCCGAATGTAAAATCTTTATTTATTTATTTAATGTCGTAGTTTAACCAGGAATATTTTTTAGATATGTGTAAGTACCTCCTCCTCTCCTCTACAACACGTGCAAGCAATGAACAAAGTTTAAGTCTACAAAGAGTAAGATATATAAATTATTTCTAACTTACATAAATACCTAATATTAGAGTGTGTGCCAAAATAACATACACACAGACAGGAGACTTCATTTATAGTGTCACATGCTTATCTAACCCGAGGGCTTATTGTCTATCCAAAACGACATCTATCGCGATACCTTTCTATGGGATAGATATTATGATCGTAATTTCGATCTTAAAATGGAATTGTCTAAGTTTTTAATCACTATCACTGTAAGAACGAATATATTACATAAGTGAAAGAAATCGACATAATATATGTATAGCGGTTCAAATAATGCTAATTTGTTACTGGCAAGTTCTCAATACCAGTGATTTCCGATGATTAGTAATTTGACTTATAATTAAAAAAAATAACTTGAAACGCAATGAAAATATGTAGTGTGTCCGCTGAATATTATTATTATATTTGAGATGAATATCCGCAACGCCTGATTCTATTAGATAACATTTAAACGTCAAATTAGCATAATGTTCACTTAAATATCTTTCAAAAATGAGTCGCGATCGCTATCGTAATCAAAATCGCTAGTTTATCGATTTGAAGTTTATAAATATTCTTCAGATGTCAAATTCAAAGATAACGATAGATGTGAAAGTTAGACAATAAGCCCCCCGGAGACAGCGTCGCTGCTGTCTGCAACCGGGCCAGACAACTTTGTAGCACATACAGTATCAAATGTCAAACATACGTCTACTTAATTTAAGTAATAATTTAAAATGTTAATGAGTCAAAACTTGTATATCTTATCCTACTAATATTACAAATGCGAAAGTTTGTGAGGATGGATGTTTGTTACTTAACCACGCAAAAACTTGTAGATGGATTTTGATGAAATTTATTATGTATATGCTATAATCTGGATGTCTTTAAGACAAGAGTGAACAGGTTTCTTCTAGGCGAGCGTGCTACATCTTCGACCGCATCGTCACTTAACAACAGGTGAGATAGCGGTCAAACGCAAGCCTATAAATAATAAAAAAAAAAATCTAGGTATGTACTTTAGGTCCTGGAAAAGGACATACGCTACTTTTTATCTCGGGAAACCGCGGGTAAAACCACTGGGCGCAGCTAGTAGTACGATAAAGGTCGACATACTATACACAAACGCGGGCTATAATAAAATTGGCCGAGAACGTCGTTCCAACTATTCTTTAAAAAATTATGAACAACTCAATAATACATATATTATTAGGTAATATGCATCCATTCGTCAGTTGCTAGTTTTGATGCTATTTGCTATTAATCGTTTTGTTCTTTATTTTAACCTATAATTAATAATTTAGAAACATAATTTTATTAATTTAATCTTAATTATCCTACTATTATTTATTCTACTATATAAATGCGAAAGTTTGACGGATAGATGTTTGTTATTCAATCAAGCTAAAACTACTGAACTGATTTTGGTGACACGTTTTGTAAGTATGTCCTTAGATTCTGGATACTTCTTATTCCGGGAACAATCACGCAACCGCGGGGCCCGGTTAGGTAATTCATTCTAGGTATAGAAAGAGACATAATTAGTCTTATGTTGAAATTGAATTGTAACTATTTTGTGCGACAAATTAAGAAAATAAAATTAGAAATAAGCGCAAATTGAGTAAATACTAAAACGGTTATACGTAATACTAAAGTAGCAAAAAAGTTACCTAATCTAATACAATAAACACTAATACCGCTACTAATATGTTTGTAGATCCGCAGAATAATTAATTGTTGGTAGACGGACATATGGCTGGGCAGGACGACGAAAAGTGGACCAAGGCAGTGACAATAGAAGGTTACCCAACTAGGGGCAAACCATCAGCTAGATGGATTGACGACATTACCAGGGTTGTTTGAAAGATGTGGATAAGAAAGGCACAAGACCGGAAGGGGTCGCGTGATGGAGAGGAGACCTATACTCAACAGTGGAATAACAAGGGCTGAAAAAGAAAGAAAAGGAAAAGAAGACGTAGCTTCTGCAAGAGTCCGCCTCGGGAAGTACCACACTGCCAGATATTCAACCGACAAGCCTTAATGTGCTAAAAATACTGCGTTTCAAGAGAAACAGTACCTATTTCAAGCGTTATTTATTGTCTCAGGGCAACGAAACAAAACAATAATTGATAAATATTGACATCATTCGAATTCTTTTGCATTATTGTTAGTGTATAAATAAGCGAGATTAAAATGATTAACTTACCTACGTATCATAATTTCACGAGTTTTAACAATAATAATGTTCTTACCCGTATTCACAAACAACACTTGTCAAAACACTTGGCTAAGTGAGGAATCAGAACTCCACATTATTTTTTTATAAGCGCTTCTGTGATGCCAACACTGAATAAAGATTTTGGTTTGATGTATGAAACTGAGTGAGCAACATTATGAGACGAGCCATTTAACGTCGCCTGATTGTAAGTGCCACGCCTGCCCATAACAATTGCAGTGCAACCCAGACTTTTAATACCAAAGCACTGCGTAGTACTGCATTGCGCTCATCACCCCGAGACATCAGATATTAAGTCTCATATGCCCAGTAATTTTACTGGTTAGCCTTTAAACCAGAAAACAGTAATGCCTGCGTACTATTGCCTCTTACTTACTACCCAGACTCCTGTTTACAAGAGATCTACCAAATTAAACGAATACGCTACGTGAAAATGTGTAGTATGATTCTTCTTGATCACCCGATCAAGAAGACTCATACTATGGTTGCTGTACTTAGCCAAGTGTTTTGACTATCGTTGTTTATGAATACGGGAGTAAGTTAACACTATTGTCTTATATAATCCTTACTATATTTCAATAATATTTCTAATGATTAAATTACTTTGTTCGTCAATATGCATAAGTTTTTTTGTGTTTTTCCATTATTTTTAAGATTATTTATACCTAAGTATATTAATATTTGATATAATTAAAATGTTCTTTATACAATGAAGAACTTTTTAAACCTCGACCAGAGACATAAAAACCTGTATAAAGTGGAAAACAGATGGTGCTATTATTTGTCAATTATTTAAAAAAAGTCTACGCCTATTATGAATTTTGTGCAATAGGAATGTTGAGAGATTCCAGCAGGACGCATTGTTGTCATATATAAAATTGATGGGTGCGCACTTTTAGTTTGGACCTCCAAGGTAAACTATGCTAACATAATGCTTCCTTTGGTAATCTATTAGAACAACTAGTTACCAGACAGTGTAATCAATTTAATAACGTATTGCGACAGTATTGATCGAATCTACCACGATTCAGGTCGTTCGTCAAGCATCAACGGTTTTACATCGTCAATGATTGTGACAGCTCTTGATCTCGATGACCTCGTCTCCCAGAGTGACAATGGAGGCGTTGCATCTCTTATCCCTCCTTTTAGAACAGCGCCAGTATTCCTTCGGCCCAGGGCGTTCGATCCTCTTGTTGTATCTGTACCCTCCGAGTTCTACGGCCGGGAATCCGCGCAGGGAGTTAATGAATTTCGGCTTCATCTCCGTTAGTGCTATTTCTGGAAAAGAAGAGACCGTTTAGTAAAAGCTCATAGGTAACACTATAAACCAGGCCTACTATAAGCATGCAACCCATTTTATACTGCATGTATGGTTAAAAATGAGGTTAACCCATCGGCATCGCGAGTGCGAATTCTTTGCAATTACGCGTACGTCGCAAAATTCGATGGGTTGAGAGAGTAAATTCTTTTACACAAACTTTATCAAAAAACAACAAGCTTAAATCAAAACACACTTTAGTATTAATGTTTTTAATTGTGTTATTTAGTGCGGTCATACCTACATATTGTAGAACATTGTGATGGTATCGAAAATTCTAGGGTGACAGAAATACCTACAATAGAAGAACTAGCTAACAAATATTTTTATATTACTATATAAACTATTTTAATATTTTTTTCAGTTTTGATTGATTTAAGTATATAGCATAATAAATTAATACTATAAAATTCAAACAATTAGGTAAGTAATTAAACACCTGACTTTAATTTGTAGGTATATATAAAAATGAATCCCTATTGCCCTTGGTCACGGCATCACGCGCGAACGGCTGGACAAATTTCGCTAATTCTATTTCTGTTGTGTTTGTTATTGTCAGGAGAAATTTCTTATGAACGAAAAAAATAATAAAGCTGCGCGTAACATTAGAAAACTTAAGAAAGCTTAACGACTATATTAACTTTTCTAATGTAACCTTATGGCGTTTGAATGCGCGCTGTAAATACCAATTCGAATTCAATATTCATAGCTAAGACAGGACAACGTGTCGGGTCAGCTAGACCCATTTTAAATTGCTAAAAAGACGTGTCTGCTCCCCGATTCAGAACCTCACGATAACTCGTTGTCGATCGATTAGGTTTCATAACTTATGATGTAAAATATTGCACACAAAACAAATTTAGTAAATGTAACATGTAATTTTCGAGGCGGAATAGCTCGAAAAGAAACATACAAAACGAGATCAATAATAGTCGAATCGATTCGGTATTCGTTATCGTGAGGTTCTGAATCGGGGGCTGAGCCGAAACGTTATTAAGTTATTTCTACTTATTAAAGTTGTAACGCTTCGCTCATCCTTTCACCTTACCTGCCTGTACCACAATGCATTATTATTTATTATTTGTCTATACACGCTCTATAAGGTATCTTCTAGTTCTACGTGCTTCCATCTTCGACCACATTTGGTTATTTATGGTTATGAAAGCCTCGGTACTTCACAATTTCATTGTTTATAGTGACGACGGTAGCTCTGCAGGTTTCCTTCTTCACGCAGACCCAGCTCGCTTTGGGGCCTTTGCTATCACTTCTCCGGTTGAATCTGTAGGGGCCGATGTAAAGGACCGGGTTTCCGAAACGATTAATCAGGTACTGTGGTTCAATGTCGCAGTATTGTCCTGTTAATTATTGTTAATATATTTTAAATAAAATACCATTTAAAAGACAGTTTACTGTAAGAATTTTAAGCAATTCCACTATCTGTTTATCAATTTACATTATTCGTATATTTGCTGTAGATATAAGTTTAAAACAGAAAGTATAGTGAGCTTTAATATAACAGCCATGCTTCTTCTTCCCGTGTGGGTGTGTGGCTAACCGTGGTGTCGGAATTTTTAGAATGTCCTAAGGTCTCCGTCATTGTCTAACGACTGTTGTTTTAAGACAACAACCGGTAATGACGGCTTGACGTGCCCTCCGAAGCACGATAAATGTCATGAGAAACAAGCACAAAATAAAAAGGTGAAACTATTTTATGAATTTGATACGATTTGTTTACAAGGAGATTTGTTTCGTTAATAATAATAGAGACATTAACAGCAATATAATGTTTTTATTTAGTTCTAACAAGCATAACAATCCTTTAGTAACAATCAAAACAGCAATAAACTTTAATAATATAAGATTAGATAATATTTATTGCCAAAAAATATATTTTACATATTTTTCTTACAAATAGCACGGAATATTAGTTAGTAGTTGATTTGTATATTCAGGCAAAGAACCATTTCGTCTTTTCGTTAATACTTAGTTATTACATACGACAAGCATAAATATATATTAAAAAATACGTAACATTCAAAATTGTGAGCATTAAATAACGTTTTTATATACAGGGAATAACATTAATGTGTAGTAATACTGAAAGGTGTGTATGGGTATCTAGTCATGAATCATTGGGCAGAATATACAACCAAAAAAACACTATTATATTTTCCATACAAAGTTTAAAAATTATTTATTTGAATTATTTTGGACAATCCTAACAAGCTGTGGCCTAGTCGCGGTAGTACGGGTCATTGACCGAGCTACTTTGTGCCTAGGCACAAAACAGATTAGTACAGAAATCTACATACATACAAAGTGCGCTCGAGCAACGCACACATAGACACCGCTCACAGACACGATATCTGGGCACAGTTGGGATGCGAGCGCGAGTGCCATCCGCTTGAGACACGCGTCTGTGAACTTTTTTGTGCAAAAATGGAGCAACGAAAAATAGGTTATTGTAACTGTTTGGTGGACGGTTGTTTAAATTCAACATTAAACGGTGAATTGTCGTTTTTTAAGCTACCAGTTGTTTCAGAGAGGTAAGTAGGTATTTGCTTGTATTTTGATGGTTTGTTTTCACGTAACACAAAATAGTTAGGTAGGTAGGTAAGCGCCCCAGCCCCCAGCCCTGCGCCGAACAAGCGAACATAAGTTTTTAGCCTTGTCATATTTTTACAATTTAAAATTAGATATTTATTGTAGTATAAGCTGTGTTAGCCTTGTGTTCAATAATCTAATGAGGAAGATGTTAATGTAAACTAATCGCATTTGTTTTGTCTTCAAAACAACTTTATTCAGTTATAATAGTAACTGCGAAAAAATTATGTCGATATCGTGTACAGTTATATTTTTAAATCAATCAATTTTCCTCCCAAAAACTTCCTGCGCCGTCCGGTATGAAATGTATGAAAAGTACATACATGAGATTAACTTCTGTATTTATCTGTTTTGTGGCCTAGGCGCTCTGTCTTTGAAAACGCCGAACATTTTACAAGGGCTTGATTTCGAGTCTCAAATACCGGAATTTCATACTGAACGGATCTTCGGACTCGGTCGTTTCCGTTCCGGAACTCTCGTAAAAAAGGGTATTTCCACATTTTTACACGACTGCCCAAAAAGGAGTATTTCAGGGTTTACGTATGTATGTATTTATTTATTCCACCATTACTTCTTATTGCCTGGACAGATTTGAATGCATTAAAACCATAATAAAAACATAGGTTTAAGTTTTTTTTACCATAGTTTTTTTGCATGTTCCGGAACCGGTATACAAAAAAATCTCCGCGAACGTACCCGACTTAGCCTTGCCTTGATTAGTTTCAAATTTTTATCCAACTTGACGTCTTAGAATTCATATTCAGAAATAACCTAAAAAGAATTTCCGAAACGAAAACGGTCCTCTTCGGTGGAGTTTTATGGGGCGGCGTTAGAAGGTAACTTTGTTTGTGCCGCTCGACCAATGAGGAGCAGCGGCTATTATTTATTAGGATTACATCTTTATGATTGGTGCAATACGAAACAAGGCTAGCGAATCATGAAGCGGCGGCGAATGTTTGATAGCTTTAGTGTTTGCCGCGTTTTGTCAAAGATTAAACAGGTTTATTTCTGAAAACTGACTAAGTAAAGACGCTTTATTGATTACTGACTTACGAACACTCTTTTACTATGCAATGAAATCAAATGTTGGAAATGTCTTAATCATCATTATCAGCCTATTACATTCCTACTGTTGAAATTCATGCATGATGTTTTTTACATCCTATTCCTACGGTGGTTGGTGACCTCACGTATTTTTTAAGAACATCAGCCATGCTCGCTCTTATTAGGCGTTTACACTGATTAGATCCTTATTCCTGAATGTTAATTGGAGCGATGATGTTTAATGCTGTAATTAATAAGTAAGCATTAATAAAAATAAAAAAATACCCTGCCAAAAACATTATCACTTGGGATGATTTAAGGATTCCGAGGATACCCCATACATCCAAATCTGTTGAGGCATTTTGTAATAAAAAAACGCACATACATTAACCCCGAAAACATTATATTCCTTTTTTGGGGAGTCGCGTAAAAAGCAGTTTGCTTGAAAGTTAGTTGTAAAGTAAGGTTGGTAGGACAGCTGGCTTTGCTAACTGAAGATAAAATTTGTTTGTCAGATCTGTACACGCGGCGCACTAATATTCTTTGTCACAAGTTCATTGCTCTTTATCAGCTGATTGTTAGGGTTGAAATGAACTTGATTACCAGAAATGTTTAAATTATCATATCTTGTGATTTTAAAAAGTTTCTGGTGATTTGCACTTGGACTTGAATTATTAATAAGCTTCTATATGCGTGGTTTAATTATTACTACACATTTATGTTACACGTTGTATATGAGCATTCACCTCCGAGTAAAGTATATTAAAAGTTAGTCAATTGAAATATTGATAATTCTTAATTATCATAGATCTATTAAGCGTAAAAATTGTATCATCTACATTATTCTCACGAAAAGAAAATTATTAACTAATACAAAAAAAAAAAACTAGTACTATAAAAAGTTTTGAATAATTAGATCTCAAAATAATATATTATCTTATCTACTTAGCAAATATACTGTTAATAAAGAGTTAGCTACGAGTGCTTCTTACTTGTCAATAAAGAAATTAACGAAATATTGAATCGAAAATACACTATAGCAGTCACATCAATAAGATATCGCTGATCTTCATACTTTTAGAGTTTTGTCCTTACCTACTTCAGAGACACTGATAAAGAAAGCGATATTATACAAGCGTAGAATAGCTATCCTAGCACTTTGTATATGTACTAGTATGAAACCTAAAACACTGTGACAATATTTAACCACCAAGCAGTAGTGTTCAAATATTAAATACTGTGTTCCGATTTGAAGGCGTTTCAAGTGAAATCACTAAGCATTATGAGACTTAAGAGCTATGTTCTTAGGGTGACGAGCATTGCTGTGCTTACCATCAGGTGAACGACCTGCTTGTCTTGCCACTTATTAACAAAAGACTTTAGATTTACAAAATTCAATAATTCTTATGAGTATGCCTAGCGTTGACTTTGATTGGTTCTCCATCATATGTGACGAGTGACGCTGGGCACCTCATGACACGCCTCCGGCTACAGAGCCACCAGACTCTGGCTCCAGAGCACTGGTTTCTGGAGTACCGGTACCCGTGGTGCCACAGGAACATATCGCTGCTATCGGCTTCGCAGATCTCGGTGTCTTCTAGAAGGTTAAACATGGTTACTTTTACTTTTTTAGCGGGCGCTGCTTTTGAAAAGGATATACGAGAACATAAATTAGTAAACACTCGAATTCGGGTACTCCTTGAAGATGTCTGTACCGGTCGAACACCGGTCGAGTGTATCGACTAAGCACGGGTATTAGTCGAGACACTCGACCGGTGTTCGAGTTCGAGCGTAGCCGGTTATTAAATCAAATTATAAAATTAAAATTAAATATATGGACCATCGACACCAAGAAGAAGAAGAAATCAAATTATGAATAATACTCACGTAAGTTTTAATAATAACATAACATAAATGGAGATGGAGATGATAATTTTATTTATTTATTTCAGTTCAGATGCTTGCTGCACTTACAGTTTTAATAATGATGATTGTGGTGATTAATATCCACACTAAGAAGTAAATGGCTCTGTCTGTTTGTCTGTCTGTCTGTTCGTTACCTTTTCACGACTAAACAGCTGAACTTGAATGAAATTTAATACAGAGATAACTTGTAGCCCGGAGAAGAACACAGCAAGTTCCCGAGGGATTGTGATGTAACCAAATTCTACGCACACGAAGGCGCGAGTCAGCTAATGGTGAATATGATCAAGCAGGAACTGTTGTTCTCCTTTGAGTGTGTTGATTAGGATATTCAAAATAATAAATCTATTAGTATAAACCAGCACGAGAACAACCGTTTATTAAATATTTTCACAGAACATCCAATACACGCTATAGGTATAACAAAATAATATTAAATTATAATTAACTAATTATAAACACGTACCATATTAACATTAGTTAGGTATAAGTTTAACTACAAAATCCATAATATATTTTAATGTTTCAAAACAAAATTAAGTAACAAACAAATTTATTAATAATACTGAATAGTACATTTAACTAACCGCTATTTTTTTTACATAAACACAGTTAACAATCTTACCTATATCAATATCTTGTGAGATTTTTTCATCACAGATATACCTATGTGAGAATTTTAAGAAAACCACCGCATTTGCATTTATTATTTTCATTGCATATAGTGTACATAATTTAGAAATGCATATTGGATTCTTAATATTTAGTTAAACTATACCTATAGAAATAAATTACTACAGTCCGATTATACCTAATGGTTTTGAATAAATAAATACCATTATTCGTCCAAGCAGTGGAACGTAATGGGCTGATGATACATAGTGGTTACTAATAAATAAATAGCATTAATTCGAATTAATAAATTAAAACCGTAAATAATTAATTAAAACCGGCTACACTCACGGATATTAGTCGAACCACTCGATCGGTACAGACGCTCATCTTCACGAGTACGCACCTTTGCAACGACCGCTTGGCGCGAACTGCGGGCCAGTTAGGGATATTCAATTAACATCGATATATTGAATTTACTCGATGTTTGCCAACCAGCGCCGCTTCTTTCGCGGCGGGTGACACGAGCACTAACCCTCAGTTCTCCGCCTCCGCGCGCAATCCGTGCAGATGAGCCTCTGTACCGCTTCAACACCGGTTGAGTGACTCGAATAATACCTGTGTGTGTACCAAATTATGAATAATACTCACGTTAATTTTAATAATAATCTAAATAGCATTATATTATATAATAGTTTTTGAATAAATAAATACAATTATTAATTCGAGGTCGAAAGGGACTTGTGCAAACTCCTCGTTAAAGAATAGCAGAAGTTGGCGCAAGACAGACCCCAGTGACGACTTATCATCGTATGCCAAGACACTCTTGCGCCATCCTAGTAAATATTATTTATTCATAATGGTTATGAACTAAGAAAGAGTTTTCCAAAACATAGTTCTTCAGAGTAAGCCTCGCGTTGCACCCCTTCTCTCTTTTCAAGCAATACCAGTAGGATTTCTCCCTGTAGCCCGACTGCTTCTTAAATTTGAATCCGTTCACCATCACGCCTATATTCCCCCTTTGGTTTTTGATGAAGCACACTGTAAATAAGCGATATGTTAGGATGTTATACTTTGTATGCCAAATATTATTATTGATAATATGTATTACCTTATCTATATATAATATAACATAAGTAGGTATATAATTCACTAATACTTATTACCTATAGGATAAGGTGAGGTTCTTATTCAAAGTCAGCGAAGACCATGAATTTTGAGTTTTAAGCACAAAAATAAGTGAAATAGTATATGATAAAATTATTTAATAACTAAATGGACGTAACATTAAAATATTTTGTGACATTAGATAACCAATCTTACATAATGTACAATTAAGGCATGAGCAAATAACAGCACTTTTAACTGAGTTTTACACAAGACATGATTGTGATATTAAAATGAATAGCTTTAAAAAAATATATATAAGACCATAACTAATGTGAACTAATTTTAAGTCAAAGGAATTCAAACAATACTTATCACTAATATTAAGTTATAAAATTTTATAAATTCAAGCATCAATAATTATCAGCCGCAATTTCGCGTTAAATATGTTTTTCTCTTCCATTATTTTACAGTACCTAAATAGTACTAAATTGCCGTTTTACATACATAAACAATTTCATAAACACGAGTATTAATGTCACAACAATAATATGATTATAAAACTTATAATAACTTCGAGATCCAGATTAAAAGTAAATATAGCTGACACTGACATTACAATGTATATTTGTTGAAATCTAAATAAATAATCGTCTATATCATACATAATATGTGATGTAAATGAATGAAAAATATATGTGTTAAAACATGAAGTCTTTATTAGTAATAAAAATACCTACCTCATAATATGGCTAATTTACACAGCGTCAGCGACTGACTCCGAAATCGAGACAGTCAGCGCTGACTTGGCACAGATCGCGTCTTAATTGATTTTCAAGTCTGTACAGTGCTGTCAGGTCACCCCGAAGATACAACCGCGACCGACTGACTCTGATGTGTAAAAGTCAGCTTTCGGCGCCGAGCGGCACCGGTACTGTCGCCAATTACTGACCCTGTGTAAATTATCCTTTAGAACCTCGAAAGCCATGCCCAAAGCATATTTTTAAATACCTCTTTGTAATGAAAACTTAACTACTTACGTTACGTAATTTCAAAAGATACACTTAAATTAATATTTGCGCAGATATAATATAACATGACATCTACTTAATTTTCATTGCATCGCAGGCGCGCAGTAAGGGTTCCGGAAACATTTCTTTTTATACAACTTTTCTTTCTGCTTAAACTGAACTACATGGGATATATCTGTTGGGTCTGGCATCTTGTCAGGTACATGTGTGTGGTGCGTTAAATGAAGATTGGTCTTTGTTATTTTTTCTTCGTAAGTGACCACAGATGCCTTGCAGTCGAAGGAGTACCGCTTACTGCAATTCCACCAGATTTTATTCCCGCGTATTTTGTTTCTGGTATACCTGTGGCCGTCGTACCAGAGGTACCGTTTACCTTGAAAGTCAAGGTAGAATGCTGAAAAAATTTGTGATTAGAATATTGTTTTTGAACTGGTGTTGTTTTAAGACTTTACTAACGCCCAAAGTTTTTGTAAGGCCATGTCATCATGATCATCATCAGCCCATCACGTTCCTATTGGACACGGGTCTTCCCCCATACAGAGATTATGGGCCATAATCCACCACGCTGGCCCAGTGCGGGTTGGTGGATGTCACATGTTCTTGAATAATTATGATGAATTCTTGAACATGCCGGTTTCCTCACGATGTTTTCCTTCACCGTTTTGAATCCGAATAAACCTTAAAAAAGTCAGTGGCGCGGGGCCAGCAGGATACAAACTCGGGTGCGTCGGATCGAAAGTCGTACATGCTCCCACTGAGCCACGCTCCCACTAAGGCCATGTAATGCCGCTTAATTATTGTTAAGCCTTACATTTATAAAACATGAAGTAAACATCGTTCAAACAAAACCAATAAACGTTATTGAAATAAATATAATACTATATACTAATATATAATATTTTTCACAATATAAAATATCACACTCAAACTCTTTGTGACATTTCAAAATACAACTTTTGGACTAGAAACAATTATACTTCGGGTCTCAACCGAAGACGATTACATTATTTACTTGCAGCAGTACATGGATTGTGCTGTCTTCATCACACTTTTAGATATTCTACTACTAAAAAACAAAACTTGATTTCCTGTCTCACTCTAATGTCACCGCTGCGCGCCCGCGCCTGCAACTTGTCATTACGTGTTTTTGTGTTGTCGGAATCACATTGAAAATCGTTTTAAAAGTTCATTAACATGGGAAAAAGAAAACGTTCGCGATCTAATGATAGTGATTACTATGGTATTAGGAAAAAAGTGAAAAGACTCGAGCGTAAGCTCCAAAAATATAGGCGTAATAGTTCGTCATCGTCATCGACGGACCGTTCCCGCCAGCAGCGCGATGATTCGCCCTATTATAGTTATTATGGATCTACTAGGGATGATGACTATCAAGATAGGCCTGGTATGTACCTACTTACAATACTACATAATTGCAGAATCAAACCATTATCTGGTTACTGACCAAAATTTATTGATTGAGTATGTTTCTAACATTACATTTTTTTCTTTATCTACCCACTTAACATTTTTAAATACCAAGCTTACGTAAGAAAACTGCAAATACATGAATCTATAGGTTTATATCAGTTAGCTGCCCTATACCTACGTGTTTACCTGCCGTTTGCTTGAGATGAAGATATATACATACATGCATTCCTGCGTACTAGGGCTTATAGGTATATATTTATATGGGCCGTAGAATAAGTAAATAACATCTGAACCTTATTTTAATGTGGCCTGAAATAAAGATTAAATAATAAATATTAATAATAATAAGGATTAAGAAATTAACATATACCTAAGTATGAACCTGTTTAATACAGTTACTATACATATGTATAAACATATTTTCTCCACGTATATCGTGTTGAGGCTAGAAATATATCCTTCACGTATTTAAAATACGTGTGAAGGCTACATATTCTCCATGTGCATCATGTTGAGGCTATTTATGTACGGAAATCTCCTTCACGTAAATCGTGTAAAGGCAATACATTCTCCATGTAAATCATGTTGAGGCTACAGACATGTTCACGTAAATCGTGTAATGTGTAACGGCAGCAATTGTTCTCCGCGTAAATCGCGTTGAGGTACTTCACAATTGTCTATCGTTTTCAGACGAAGAGCTGCCTCAGGATGACTTGGAGCCAAGAGGAACCAACGCACCTATAGACTCAGAACTGACAGTGACGGCAAAAACGTCAGAAGAAACACCAGCTTCAGAAAAAACTGAAGAAGTACTTGACCCTGAAATTTTGATGATGCTTGGAGAAGATCCTACAACCCAGAAGGTGTACGGTGAGGATTTGCATAAAGATATTGCTGCTAGGTGGTTACATATCTTATGCAATGGGCTACCTAAAGAAAGCAAATTGGACTTATTGAAACAATATATGCCGGCTCAAAATTGTGTCGGTATGAAGCCACCAAAGTTAAATTTGGAAATCGAAGCAGCTTTATCTCCCATTAATGTAAAAAAAGATCTGTTCAGTCAGAATAAACAGAATCAGCTGTCTAGCTGTTTAGCAGCGATTGGCAAAGTTCTAAATTGGGCTTTGTCATCCAAAGACGTCTCGCCTCAAGCACAAGACATAATTAAACCTCTTAGTGATGCTGGACGTTTACTTAGCGACTGCCATTATAGAGAATCACAATCAAGACGATATGCCATTATAAACAATCTCAATAAGCAAACTAGAGAAATAGTTAAAAACACAAAGATTGATGAATACTTATTCGGTGCAAGCTTAGCCGAGCATCTCAAGTCGTCGAAGGCCATTTCAAGGTCAGGATTTGAGATGAAGAGCACGGTACATCGCGCTCCATTCAAGCAGCAGCCGCCGCCACCACCATCGGCCACACAAAGTCAGCGAGGTGCTTTAAACGCGAGGGGGATGCCGCGAGCAGCAGCCTTCGAGCCGCGTCAGAACCCCGCCCCTCGGAGGCAGGCACCAGCGTCGCGGGATCGCCGCCACGACTTCAACCGCCGGAACAATTCACGCAGAGGATCCAGGAGGCAGTAACGCTCTCATCGCAGGTACCTATTGCCGGTAGACTACAATATTTCTATAATAGATGGTGTAGTCTGACTAGTGACCCTACAATACTATCTTGGGTACAAGGTTACAGTATACCGTTTCAACAAGAACCTGTGCAAATAACCCCTCCCCGAAATGTTTGTAAGTCGGTAACTGAGAGTAAAATTATTGACCACTGTATTACAGATCTATTAAAGTCAAATTTCATATCGACGTGCGAGCCATGTCAAGGTCAATTTTTATCACCTATATTTACAATACCAAAATCTAGCGGCGGACATCGTTTTATTTTGAACCTCAAAAACTTGAATAAGTTTATTCAATTAGATCATTTTAAAATGGAGGACTTCAGGACAGTTATTAAATTATTGGATCAAAATTATTATATGACAACTTTAGATTTGAAAGATGCGTACTTTTTAATATCTATAAATGTACATGACAGAAAAATGTTACGCTTTTTGTGGAAGTCACAACTGTACCAATTTAATGTGTTGCCGTTTGGTCTTTGTACCGCTTCGTTCGTTTTTACTAAATTATTAAAACCTGTACTGAAATACCTACGAACCTACGGCCTAACCTCTGTAAATTATTTGGACGATTTTATTTGTATTGAGAAATCCTATAGCGATTGCACTCATAACATAAATATGACAATGAATGTATTGCAATCACTGGGTTTTGTAATTAATTTCGATAAAAGTCATATAACGCCAAATACAGAATGTAAATTCTTAGGATTTATTTTTAATACCAAAGATATGACTATGTATCTACCTCAAGAGAAAAAGCAGCGCATCTATGATAAAACTGTAGAATTTTTGACACTTAACAAATGTACAATTAGACATTTTGCTAAATATCTAGGCATCTTGACTTCCTCATGTCCTGCCGTAAGGTACGGATGGATTTATACAAAACAATTGGAACGGGAAAAGTATTTAGCCTTAGGGAACTCTGATAACTACAATAAAAGGATGGTTATAGCAAAGTCACTCAAACAAGACTTAGAATGGTGGAAACTTAACATCAAACACTCGTTTTGCCCTATACGTACTAATAATTACTGTCTCGAAATATACAGTGATGCATCGAGCACAGGCTGGGGGGTATCGTGCGGCGACCGAAGTACACACGGCAATTGGACAGAATCGGAACTTAATATGCATATTAATATTTTGGAATTAAAAGCCGCGTTTTATGGGTTACAAATATTTGCTTCAGAACTTCAATATTGTGATATACTGTTAAGGATCGATAACACCACGGCGATTTGCTACATAAATCGAATGGGCGGTGTGCAACACACACATTTAAATGACTTAGCACGCAATATTTGGCAATGGTGTGAGCTTAGAAACATTTATGTATTTGCTTCATATATTAAATCTTCTGATAATGTTGTTGCTGATTATGAATCCCGTAAAATTAACCTGGACACGGAATGGGAGCTTGCAGAGTATGCATTTACAGAAATAACGCAAAAATTAGGCGTGCCCGTTTTTGACCTTTTTGCAAGCTCACAAAATTATAAATGCCGAAGATACGCTTCTTGGAAGCTTGATCCTCACTCAGAAATCGTAGATGCCTTTACATTCTGTTGGAATAATCTGTTTTTCTATGCCTTTCCTCCATTTAGCATTATAACTAAAGTTTTGCAAAAGATCATTAGAGATAAAGCGGAAGGCATTCTAGTCGTACCCTACTGGCGTACACAACCTTGGTATCCACTGTGGACTAAATTAATAGTCTCCGATAAAATATTCTTTAGACCTGATAAACACTTACTGTACTCACCTTTCAGAACGAGTCACCCGCTACACGCAGATCTTACCCTGGTGGCAGCGAGATTATCAGGCAGTCTATGATGAGCAGAGGCGTTCCAGAAGCCTCGTTAAGTATTGTCATGGCATCATTTGCGGTAAAAACTTTAAATCAATATAAATCGTCCCTAAAATCATGGTGGGCCTTTTGTCAGGACAATAATTATAACGTGTTCAACGCCAGTCACACCCAATTGATTTCATTTTTAACAAGTAAATTCGAGGAAGGGGCTAGTTACAGCTCCATAAATACACATAGATCTGCCTTGTCAATAATCCTAGGGACGAAAATCACATTAGATGATAGTGTTAACAGATTTTTAAAGGGTGTTTATCGGCTGCAGCCCCCTAAACCTAAATATGCCATGACTTGGGATACCAATATTGTTTTGAATTATGTATCCAATTTTTTATCCGTATACCAATATTACCTTAGATGATTTATCTCGCAAAGCAATCACTTTACTCGCAATTGCTTCTGCACAGAGAATGCAAACTTTAAGTTTAATAAAAATAAATAATATAGGTGTAGACACTAATAAAATTTTGATTAAAGTGCCGGATTTAATTAAAACATCGCGTCCTGGAACTTTCCAACCACTTATCAGGCTGCCTTTCATAAATGAAAATCCATCGATATGTCCAGCGACAGCTATTCAAGCTTATATCGAAAAAACATCACATCTGCGTCGTGAACAGCCAGATGATCACCTCTTTATTAGTTTGCGAAAACCGCATAAAAAGGTATGTTCACAAACACTTGGTCACTGGGTGAAGAAAGTTTTACATGACAGTGGTATAGATATAACTGTATTTGGAGCGCATAGCACTCGCCATGCGTCCACATCGGCCGCTCATAGACTAGGCGTTAACTTGGAAGTGGTTCGGAAGGCTGCAGGTTGGAGTGATTCCTCTAATGTATTTTTAAAATATTATAACCGAGAGGTTATTAATCCCGATAATGATGATGAGTTCGTTGATGTTATATTTAATGATTTGTGATATACTTTACATACCTTTTGTGTATAACTATATTTATAAGATATATTACTATAATTGTGTAGAATTCATAATCAGATGCATTTATTGTATTAACAGTTTTGTTAAGATTGGAATAAATGTTACGTGATTATGATTACTTATGAAAATAATTTATTTTGATTAAAGTAATCTAAATTAAACATCAGAGAAGAATATACATTATTTGTTTTCTTTCTTTCGTCAGGTTTAGTCTCTCTAAACATCTGCAAGTAAATAATGTAATCGTCTTCGGTTGAGACCCGAAGTATAATTAAGAATCAAACGAACTTACCTTGTGAAGTTTGATTACAATTATGCGAGGGTCTCAACCGAAGACGATTACACTCCCACCCACCCAAACACCCCTAAGTAAACAGCCAAATAAAAAAGCAAAAATGTATATTCACATTAGGTAGGACTCTAAAATAAATGACAAGTTGCAGGCGCGGGCGCGCAGCGGTGACATTAGAGTGAGACAGGAAATCAAGTTTTGTTTTTTAGTAGTAGAATATCTAAAAGTGTGATGAAGACAGCACAATCCATGTACTGCTGCAAGTAAATAATGTAATCGTCTTCGGTTGAGACCCTCGCATAATTGGAATCAAACTTCACAAGGTAAGTTCGTTTGATTCTTAATTCTTATTTATACACTTGGCTAATTAAGGCACAATAACTAATCAGAACTCCGCAAGGATAACTAATGAGTTTCCGTTACTTATTCTATTTAAAAATAAAAACCAATCCTATGTGTTATTTTTAAGTCTCAGATATTATACAATTGTCAGAACATCTTAGTGCGACGAACGGACATAAAAATATAAATTTCATTTTATTCCTGTTCGTCCCACTTTCTCAGAACATCTAATAAATTTTATTATTTTTATTAAACTCCCGTTCGTTCGTGAGAATTTAACAACTTGAATGCACACCTTAAATAGCCAAGTGTTACGACATTGCATGAATACGAATGAAAGTACATATTATAAAGACTTACACTATCTTTTTATAAAAATATGACTGCTATATTATTATAACTCTGAGAGTCTAGGATGGTTGTGTTCAAACTCATTGCTCTTCACTACATTGTCATCAAAAACGACCACTGACGCTTTACAGTGCAAGCTGCGGCGTTTACTGCAAGCCCACCATGACTTGTAGCCCAGGACTCTGCTTTTGGAGTATCTGAATCCGTCGTACCAGAGATATTGTTTGCCGTCTCTCACATCGAACATGCAGTTACCTGATGTAAGTAATTATGAATGTATATGATGTGTTTGATAAGAAATGCCGTAAGCGAAAACCATTCATTTACGATTAAATGCAAATCGTCTATCATTCGCAAACTATGAATGGGATTAGAACCCATTTATTATATAGTATAGACTATTAGGCCGGCTAAAGGTTTGAATCGCGTCCAGTCGTATTTTTGTAACTTCACTCTACATTATTAAAAAAATCTAAATATTTACATAATGCCAAATATCTTATGTTCTAAGTCTAGTGAAAATAAGATACAATTAGAAATACAAAAAATCTTTATTACAAAAATAAGTGTTACATCAATATTGTACTCGTTGAAACTCTGCCTTTTGTTTTAGTAGTTGTACGTAACGGTGTTCCCTTATACCTTATATACCTTATACACACACACACACACACATGCATACATGTCATATAGTTTACTGGAATAATACAAGATGATTTTGTTATACCTATAACACAACACGTTTGACAAAAGTCAAACATTTTTTCTTCATATATTTGCCGAAGGAGCAATGGACTGTATGAATGTATGTGTGTTTTCGAAATTTGTTTTTATTACTTTGTTCATGCAAGTAGTGACGGATGATTTGCATTTGCAGGAAACTCGTTTGTAACGTTTTTCCTTTGTTTTGAAATATTTGAACAATTTGTACCGAAAAAAAAGGAGGCAAAGGCAAAATACGTTTACGGACCCTGATTTAAAAAGAAAATAATAAACGTTAATTCGAAAAGTAAAACAACATGATATCCTATAGAAAGTAAATAATGATATGTAATCGTCAGCAACGGAGACGGCTATAAAATATTGTAATAACTTGCATAGTCCAATCGTACAATGGAATTTATTACTTTAGTATTCTGTGGTATTACTAGGTGGACTAACCCGGCTGAGTTATATAAAAAAAATGTTTTACAAATATGTCTCCGAGCTTGCAGCAATTCATTCGGATTAGTGTATAACTATTAGAAAGTTATAATATTAGAAAGGCGTATTTGTTTCCTTATCCTTTTTTCACGACGTAACGGAGCAAAAGATCGACTTGATTTTTTGCACGAGGTTGTTCGAGAGCAAACTGACATAGGCACTTTTTTATCCCGGAAAAACAATCAATTCTAGGGAACTGAATAAGGTCTGTTCGCGCACCTACAAGGGGCGCGGGCGGAGGCACAGCTGCGGGGGACGAAGGCCGCGAGCCGCGCCCGCCATTTCGCACCACACAATCTTATATCACAATAATAACTTTGTCGTCGTTTTGTCTTGCTTTTACAAATCATAATACATATGTAGTCCATTCACCGTTGAAGCCGTTAGACTCTGGAATGCGCTGCCAGTAGAAATCAAACGCTCCCCATCACTGGTCACTTTCAGAGAACGTGTTAAGAAATTATATTTATCCACTTCATAATAATCTTTATTATGTATGTTTTGCTATTGAATTCTTTTGTCCGTTCACTTTTGGATTGTATAATATGTATATTACTTATAATTATATATTGTATGTATGTATGTATATTAATAAGGTATATAAGTTTATTTATGTAGTCATAAATATATAAAAGTAATTAGATTATATATTTTATATCAAATGTAAGCCCTTAGTATGTCTATCATAATTTCTGTCACCACCGTCTGTGTATGTTTCGTTATTCCTCTCCATCCAAAGGTTGTCTGGAAGAGATCGCTTTAAGCGATAAGACCGCCCATTGTTACACCATTGGAAACATTTAACTTGTACTTTATCTCTATTTTTAAGGTGAATAATAAATTGTTTATCTATCTATCTATCTATCTATCAATCTATGTACAATGACAGTCCTCTTTTCGTTGAATAGTCCAAACTAGGACCCTTGACAGATCTATTCAGGAATAGACCTTATTCTTCGCGGAGCAGTCGCGGGTATGTATCTAGAAGTATCTAGTATTATCAGAATATAAACAACTTCCAAAATGACGGCTCCTTCTGGGTATCTTGTGTGAATGTTCATAATTGGTCTTCACTACTTCTTCCAAATAAGTAGTCACCGAAGCTTTGCATTTGAAGGCGACTCTATTGCTGCAGATCCACCACGTCTTGGGACCTCGCACTTGCGTTCTTGAGTATCTGTAGCCCTTGTACCAGAGAAATCTTGTCCGACCTATGTATTCGTATTTGAGGGCCTCTAAAAAGTAAATAAATACCTACGTAAAATATATTGTAGCACATGCAGACAAAGACTTTATGAATCTTTGAATCGGGTGTCATCCTTAAAAATTGAAGATTGTTGAACATGGGGTAGGATAAGACAAGCTCTCGCCTTGATCGTGCGGCTATTATTTCGTGTTGGAATATGTATACCTAAATGGATTTTAACGCCGAGTTAAGCACTCTTATTTTCACAGGAGCAGTTATAGAAGAATAATAGAATTATTTGAATACTAAGTAAATTGTAATACAGGTTTTACAAAAACCTACATCATGCACCAGCTCTCACAAAGTAGCATGTTTTTTAGAAATTATGTATAACCCATGACTGTACCTGAATCTTTGTGAAGAGAAATAAACAAGTTTTATTATTATTATTATTTCTGTAGTATCCTAAAATGTGGCGTTTCTGTGTTAATGGAATTACGAGGCCAGGATTGCAAGTTCAAGATTAAAACCAAGCAGCAATAAATATTTGTAATATTTCATTGGTGTTTCATAAATACACTTACATACACAATTGCAATTAAATGTACCTACTCTTGTTGCCTCGTTTTATTTTCCCAACGCTTTGTTCGACATAAGAAAAACATACTATTGGTTATCAATTTTTGATGATGGATGTTGCGTTACGTCCCCACGTAAAATTTATATTACTTTAAAGAGCTAGAAGATATTATTTTCTATACATGTACATTTTCAATAAGTTAATTCGTCACTCGGTCATCACAAAAATGTTTCAATAGAAAAGTAGTTTTTGTTCTGCGTGCAACTTCTTATTGTAATAGCTTAATATCGGGATGCCATAACTGATTGGGCATTGTGTCAAAACCTTTGTATGGTTTTTCATGTATATGATCGAATTTGATCTTCACAACTGCTTCCATGAAAGATACGACAGATGCCTTGCATCCAATAGAGTTACGTTTGCTGCACGCCCACCAGGTCTTGTACCCACGCTGCTTGGTTTTGCAATATTTATACCCTTTGTACCATAGATACCGTCTCGAGCCTTTGTCTTCAAATGTGCAAAGCCCTGTTAGGTAAATAGAGTATTAACCTGTGCTTGAAGGGTTCGACCCAAAAGCAAACCTATAATTAAGCATTAATAACTAGTTAAAGAATGTTATATTGGAAATGACCGAAGAATGAAATGATAAAATTACCATTTTAGCCCCAAGGATCCCAAGATCGATTATTTATATAAAAATTAGAAAAAAATAAGATCAAATTGTAGTCAGTGAGAAAGGTATAAAAAATCAGTAAAAATATATGTAGATATACCATTTAATACAATGCTGTATAATTAAATTAACGATCAACTTAATATCATTGACATTCTAAGATTGTGAACAACATGCCAGACTAAAAAGCTTCTGTATTCATATATGCCTCTTCAGGTCACATGTGTATGTTCGAACTTTGTCATCACCTCTTGACCCACATACGTGACGACCGACGACTTGCATCCGCAGGAGAAACGTTTGCTGCAACCCCACCAGTTCTTGTGTCCTACCATCAACTTAATACTATGGACGTTCTAACATTGTGAACAACGTTCCAGACGTAAAAGCGTTTGTATGCCTCTTCAGTCTCACATGTGTATGTTCGAACTTTGTCTTTATCACTTCTCGCATATACGTGACGACCGACGACTTGCATCCGCAGGAGAAACGTTTGCTGCAAGCCCACCAAATTTTGTCTCCTCGTTGTCTGGTCTTAGTATACTTTTGCCCGTTGTACCAGAGGAATCTGTTGGCGCCTACTTGGCTGTAATCTGCAAAGGACGTTCCTTGTCATATCACAAGTAACACATTATCACAACTGAGCTATCTTAGAAAAAACATTGTTTGTCATATTATTTGATTCTACTATTACAAATATTGATTTTTGCAAAGCACTTTTGGCGTAATATAAAAAGTGATGGAGTAAAATTTTCCAAAACAAGTGTTTCTTCGACTAATAATGTGTATTATATGACCCTCCACGGATTATTATTATATTAACTATTATGTGTTGGTAAACGTGCACGAATGCAGGGAAATAAGTTCCACCACTTTACTGAAGCACTAGGGACTAATACAGAGTCAGGTATATGCATATATAATAATTAATTCATCATAACATAATATCACAATCATTTGGGTGATTACGAACTACATATAATGGGGAGGTCTTGCTAAAATGGACTCAGAAAAATACTACGACTAATAGTTTTCTCTGTCGTCTATGTGGACGAAGCCGCGGGAATATGCTAGTTATATTATAAATGCGAAAGTGTGTTCATTTACTTGTCTTTCTGTCACGTCAAACGGAGCCATTGATCGAAGTGCTATTTACACAGACATAATTAGAGCGCCGGAAAGTGATATGACTACTTTTGATCCTCTATAGGGTTTTTGCCACGCGGAAAATGGCTGATAACTAGTATCTATAAGCTAGTTCCATAATAAGAGTTCCTTTCGAGTCTCTCGTGAGTATGATCACACTTGCTCTTCACTACTTGTTCCATAAAAGTGGTCACCGAAGCTTTACATTTGTAGGCGACCCTATTGCTGCAGATCCACCACACCTTGTGACCTCGCACTAGTGTTCTGGAGTATCTGTAGCCGTTGTACCAGAGAAATCTTGTCCGGCCAATGTCTTCGTATGCGTAGGTCCCTTGAAAGCAAAAAATGTGTAAAAATTAAAGTAAAGAAGCTACAAAAATCTTTGAATTAAGTGTCTTAATAAAATGAAAAATATATTTTTATGTAAGTCAACGAGTGACAAACAAACAGACAACCCGTGTCGGTTAGAAAGCGGTCACCGTCACCTATATATCATCTGAAGCATGCACCTATATATCATTGCCGATGCGCAAGGAAGTAATAATCTATATCGGCAAAAATGCATGCTAGCAAAAATGTGAAATTATCTGACGGTACGGTAGGGGCTTTTATTACATAAAGTGCGACGATTTGAATGTACACAGGCAAAAAAACAACAAGTCTTGACGTGACCTCGACGTCAGCAGTGGAACACCATTGATGATGGTATTGACAGCTATAGGTAAATAATGTGACCCAAAATATATTTTTTTATATTTCTATTAATTGAAAAATCAAATCTATGCCTATTGCCTAGGGTCAAATATCAAATAAAAGCCATTTAAAAGTTTATATTGGGGTGTCTTGACGGAGAAGTGCAAGCTAGATTGTGCCTTATTGCTGGAGCTGCTTGCTGGTTGCGAGAGATTTTTTATTGGGGCGTCTTCTATACGTAGTAATATTATCTATTCTGTGATAATACGTACTTATATAAAAATATATAGCTATAAGTATTGTCAGCACGGTAAAAAATCGCTATTCTTCGTATGTTTCTTATATAATATTTTAAATGCGAAAGTTTGTGTTCCTTTTAGTGTCCTTTTTTCATGTCAAAAAGGCACAACGGATCGACGTGCCTTTTTCACAAAGATACCTAAAGGGACAATAAAAAAATGAAAATCATGATCTAATTAAAACAGTTACCTACGTGTTATCCCGGAAAAATGATCATTTCCCTCGGGTAAATGTGTAGGCCTTATTCTACGCGGACGAAGTCGCTGGCATCTTGTATCTATAAATTAGTTCCTTCCATGTCTCTCGTGTGTGTGTTCCAACTTGTTCTTCACTACTTCTTCCATAAAAGTAGTCATCGAAGCTTTACATTTGTAAGCGAACTTATTGCTGCAGATCCACCATACTTTGGGACCTCGCCACTATCTTCCTGGTGTATCTGTAGCCGTTGTACCAGAGAAATGTTGTCCGGCCAATGTCTCCTTATGCATAGGACCCGAAAAAGTAAAAATATACGTATAAGTATATTGTAGCACAGACTAAAAAACTTTCCATTGATCTTTTAATCAATCGTCTATATTACACTAGCGACCCGCCCCGGCTTCGCACGGTTATTATACATATAAACCTTCCTCTTCAATCACTCTATCTATTATAAAACCGCATCAAAATCCGTTGCGTAGTTTTAAAGATTTAAGCATACATAGGGATATAGGGACAGAGAAAGCGACTTTGTTTTCTACTATGTAGTGATTATATATTTATACCACTAACATTTGGGCATTTTATGACTCAGATCTATTAAAAAATATGAATCATTTACAATATTTATTCGTTATTAAATATCTTTTTGATATGCGAGTGTTTATTATTAATTTTTATAATTTCCTCATTACATGTCACTATAGTCGCTTTACAATTTCTAGACAGGCGCTGGCTGCAAGTCCACCAAATTTTAATTCCAAGGGTTTGGTTTTTTGAGTATTTGTAACCATCAAACCAGAGAAAACGTTTTCCGTTAAAGTCTTGGTAGAACACTGAAACAATTGTGACATACGTATATGTACCTAGTTTACGATAATGACAGCTCTAAAATATAATAATTATTAAGTAATTGACAAAAATTATTAATTAAAATACAATATATAATATGAAATCTTAAATAAAAATTATGACGACTGATATCTATCTTAAAAAAATACTATTTTTCATATAACTAACATTGATTGTGTTACTAAAGGTTTTTGGCGGAAAGTACTACTAGGTTGCTACGTGCATTATTAATAATGAAAAAGCTAATTAGTTATGGGTTCGTTGGGTATTTTCAGAATATGGGATTACTTTTTTTGGGTATCGTTCGGAGCTAACCTTGGAAGACCATAATTAAACTAAAGAAGTAGAGAAGTAAAGTCAAATAATTTAAAAAAATATTGGTCAAAATAGTGTCATAATGTCCCTCATGACCTAGCGATGTGAAGCTGGAGTAATGTTTCGCCACTTTACTGAAGCACTAAGGAGCAATAAAGGGTCAAGCATAATGTACAATATATGATCAAAAAATTACACAATGAACATAAAATATTTCAAATGACAAATAAAAATGATAAATGATATGATGAATAATATTTTACTAAAGGACAATTATTATTTACACGTGGTCAGCGACTGACTCCGAAATCGAGAAAATCTGCACTAAATTGGTACTGACCGAGACTAAATTGATTTTCAAGTCAGCGCTGACTGGCTTTTACTGACTCTGTGTAAACAGTACAAGTCAGCTTTCGGCGCCGGTACTGACGTCGATCACTGACCGCGTTTAAATTAGCCTTTACAATGGTTAAACGCAGGAAAACTGTGCATATATAAATGAAAAACAGTTTTATTTATGGAACTGAGTGATGAGACGAGCATGTAGATCGCCCGATGGCAAGCGCTACACCTGCCCACAACAATTGCAGTGCCACCCAGAACTTTTGACACAATACAAAACACTGCGCAGCACCGCACCACGCCCATCTCCCCGAGACATCCGATATCAAGTCTCATATGCACAGTAATTTCGCTGGCTACAATGCCCTTCAAACTGGAACACAGTTATGCTTGCGCACTGCTGCTTGGACGCAGAATAACTGGCAAAGCTGTGGTACCTACCCAGACGGCCTCCCGCTTACGGGAGACCTACCACGCGTAAACGATTAAAATATATTCGAATCGACCAAAATTACATATGTATTATGAATTAATATTTTTTATTGACATGTAACTTATTCGTTTAAAATAAGTACTATGACTATAACTATTATAAATAACTATGAATATAACATTGAATAATATCATCAATCAATAATAAATCTTTATTGTTCAAACTTAGAATTAACTATTACTCTTTACTTTAATTTTTAAAGTCCCGCCGATTCCCACTGGATGAATATGGTTCCCATTACTTTTTACTATTTCATCCTTATATGTAACTGCTGACGCCTTACACTTTCTAGACACGCGCTGACGGCAAACCCACCACGTCTTATGCCCGGCAGATTGGTTTTTCGTGTATTTGTAACCATCGATCCAGAGAAAACGTTTTCCTCTAACATCTTCAAAGTAAACTGAAACAATTTTCTTATAGTTATTTATCATGTACATAAGTAGATATTTTCAACTTTTTTTAATGCCTATGGTCATGTTATTTATGTTAATTTTTCATGTTAACTAATACGGTAAACATCCTTTTTTAAGTACATTTATAAATAATACAACACATCTTGATATAAATATGTTCATACATCTCGACCTAAATTATTTAATTCATATTTTTTATTTAAATGACGGCAAACAAGCATGCGGCTCGTCTGATGGTAAGCGGTTGCCGTCGCCTATGGATATCTGCAGTACCAGAGGCATTGCTGATGCGTTGCCGACCCTTAAGGACTATTAATACCCCTTTTAATCACTCCATATTGTATCTCAAAGGAAATACCTACGGAGGTAGGTCGTTCCACATCTTATAAATGCGAGGAAGGCAAGTGCGAGTGAAGCGAGTGTTCATATCTGTTAATGTTTCTGTGAATGCGTATGATTTCCGTTGGCTTTGACTATTTTCTCCATAAATGTGGCTACCGACGCTTTACATGATTGGGATCGGCGTTTGCTGCATATCCACCAGGTTTTGTGCCCTAGGGTTTGATTTTTAGAGTACCTGTAACCTTTGAACCAAAGGAACCTTTTGTTGCCGACCTCTTGGTAGAAAGCTGAAACAAGTGTCGCATGTTTTTACCGTAAATTATTAAATATAAATCAAAATCCATTCTTAACTTACTGTACCTAGTATGTACTAACTACGGTATATTTAAATATAATAGAGGAAAAATATAGTGAAGCGATTTTTGACTCGGAGAATAAAAATTCACATATCGATAATTATATAAGATATAGGTACGAATGTAGGCTGGGGGGACGATTTAGATGCTTTCCTGAGTGACTAGCCTGAGATCGCAATGGAGAGGGATCCATGGAGGGAGATGAGGGAGACTTTTTCCCAGCAGTGGGATCAAGTAAGTAAAAAAAATATAGCTTACCAAAAAATATATAATTCTGTTACAGATGATAACGAAAGTTACAACTTTTAAGTCCCGAGGTCAGTCCAGTTTTACCATTCCCGGTTTCGAACTAAAGTTCTAAGTCTGCTACTAAAAGACTGAAGTACAAATCAAATTCACAGTTTCAATTATCTATAATTATTACAGTGCCGCCCCTAGTGTTATTCTACTTTGACAATCAAATGGTTGTGACTTTGGTCGTGCGAGTGCTGGAACTTGGTCATCACCACTTTGTCCAAATAAGTAACGATTGAAGCTTTACACTTGCAGCAAGACCGTCTGCTGCAAACCCACCACGTCTTTACACCGTCCACCTTATATTTTATGTACTCGTAATCATCGTACCAAAAATGGTTAGGTGTGTTTTGACAGTGAGCTGGAAAAAATATTTGATAATGCTATGTTTAAACCCATTTTATGAAGATAAATTAAATTGCGTGTGGAAGGAGAGCGTGAGAAGTGAAATCGAAACAACTTTTCCAGTAAGATATTATGTATGTAGTTTCTTTTTGTATAACTAAATAATGTTATCTCTAAATAGTATACAACAAAGTTTCCGCTTACTCCTTCTAAGCCATGCACCGGTTTTTGATACGGTTCTCACTGTTATTTAGAGATTTTTTTACGTAAGGTTAATATGTATACATTCTACAACACATTCTAATTAAGTTTTTTATAGTAAAAATTCGATGTATTGTAATCAATTCGTCAAAAAATTACACCACATTAGTAATTTGCATCCGTTTGAAGCCTGAGTTAACTATAAATGTTTTTGAAGCGCAATGAGTGAGGCAAGCTGTAGATAGAGTCGTGGGCGAAAAGCCACTGCCAGGAGTATATAATATTATAAGCACTATGCATTCTTATTCCAAATAGACATCCAACGATTGTTAAAGTTTCTCTACCAATATAACCGTACAATTTCTTACCGCATTATTTTACTTAAGATTAGTCCAACACCCGCCTGAACGAATTCTCAAGTAATAATACAATTGAAAAGAAGGTGTCTTGTTGAAGGGGTCATTTATGACCACCGTAAGAGATCTCACACAATCTCAGCTAATTTTATAGTTTGACAAGTTACGAATCCGGGGTCAATACTTTACTTATGTGTATTTTTTTCAAATCTCTCCGGAATAACATCATGATTATGGAGAATGCTGACTTTGATCACGGCGCCCATGAAAGTGACGACAGATGCTTTGCAGGAGAGGAGCGCTCGTCGGCTGCAGATCCACCAAATCTTGTCGCCTCGCTGTTGGTTCTTCGTGTATTTGTACCCGCGGAACCAGAGATAGCGTTTGCCGCACACTTCTTGATAGTAGGCTGGAAAAAATTTCACTCTTTAAACTGTTCATAGGCTTTGGGGTTATGGTCAGCGCCAGGCCTGCTTCGCTATAGGCAGTAACTTGAAAATGCAGTCAGTGTAAGACATCAATTTCAAAATCTTACCTATATGCCAAGTGATTTCGCTTGGTGACATTGCTTTCCAAAACAATATATAATGGAGACAGATTGCATATCTCTATATAGAGAAAATTTACAATATATATATAGGGATAATTTTAAAAGCTGAAGTCAAAAATTAATTAATAAGACTGAAGTCGTTGTTTAATGAAATAAAAGAAAAGTAAATTATTAAGAATCAGATAGAGATCATTTACATACACCCTGTATACTTGAACTTTACAGCACTATTCGATCCATGACTAACTTACGTGATTGTATATTATTTTATTCTATAGTATCTATACTTCCATAATGGTTATGACTGCCCTTTACTTTCAAGACTATTTTCCAGCGTAGAAACGGTCATTTTGCATCCTTTAGGAGCTTGATTGCAGACCTAGTACCCTCGGTACTCGAAGTCACGTTTTGAGTTGAATTTATGGTCACCCATGATCAACTTCATGGTCTTCTGTAATAAAATGAAATATTAACATTACGCGTAGGTTGTACTACATTTATGTTTATTAATGAAAATTAAAAAATATATAGTATCAATTTTCTTTGAGAACTGGATCGCATGCTAAATGCTGATGTTTATTTTGAATAAGTTCATTTCATATAATTACATTTACACAAATTACATTTACTTAAATGACTGATTTAATATAATTACATTTAATAAATTAGATGTACTCAAGTGTATTTAATAATGCATAATTAATTTATTTTATCAAAATCTAGAAAATGTTGAAGTACCGATCTTTAATCATTCCTGCAGGACCAAATTGCACGCCACTATAAAATATTTGTCAGTTTTTTTTCGTACCGATACCGGTTATTTAACAATCAAAGCTAAACATCGGTTGGATAAAATGATTGGTTAATGGTTAAAACGAAAGAGTGGAAAACATAGACTGCAAATAGAAATAATTACATTTAGTTGAGGACAGAAGATGTGCGAGACCCGTTCGCGAGCATACCAGTGCGGTACGCTCGCGAACGGGTGTCGCCTTGAGAAAGACCACCGCATCTGGTGAAACTATAATAGTTGGACTACTCCAACTTACTCGTAAACATGAGTATCACCCGTAGCTCAATGTAGGGCATCTGTAGGAATACCCATTCCATCACCAGACGACCAGACGTACGGCAAGCCATGATCAATTTATGGTTGACATCCCTCCTGCTCACACCAAGCACTTTGCTTCAACCTTCATAACGCAAACGGCCAAGAAGTGGAACTCTCTGCCGGTATCTGTGTTTCTGGATAGCTATAATCTAAGTGTCTTTAAGATAAGAGTGAACAGGTTTCATCTAGCGAGATAACGGTCAAACGCAAGCCTATACTTAATAAAAAAAATGATTCGTATAATAAGACAGGATATTAGTACTAACTTTATTAGTTTAATTATTTCATAATAAATAATTTATTCTTAATTATGATTTAATATATTTTTATGACTAATTTTTACCTAGTTTATTAATAATTATTTTGTCAAGCTGCGTTGAATGGATGTATATGGAATCCCTTTGTTTTAATAATCTGGTCGTAGAATGTACTGACGGAAGCCTTGCACCCCTTGCTGGATTGGTTGCAGTACCAATAGGCACGTCTGCCGGTATCATACATGCAACTATATCGATACCCTTCATATATCAGCAATCGTTTCCCGGCCTTTGTCCGGCTGAATTTCAATCCTGTAAGCAAAGTCTATGTGAATAAAACTAAGAGCTAGTCACAAAATGTGAATATTGCATTGTGTTGAATAGGAGTATCATCATATATATAAAATTCTCGTGTCACAATGTTAGTTACCTTACTCCTCCGAAACGGCTTTACTGATTTTTACCAAATTTTATATGCATATTCAGTAGGTCTGAGAATCGGCTACTATCTATTTTTCATACCACTAAGTGTTCTTTTTTAATTTATATGGCAAATCAACGTTTGCCGGGTCAGCTAGTATTGTATAAGGGTAGGTAGTAAAATAGATAGCAATGTAATATTTTCTATTGTTGTATGTCGAGTCCATGGTACGCGGATAGTAAGTCAAGATAACAGCGCGAAATCAATAAAGTAAACAGAACTATAAAGTGTCAAAATTAATTTATTATAATCTTTTAAATACACATGCATATAAGCTGCCTACTTCATAAGATGATCCAATACAGTAAATCTGACCAAAGTTTATCTAAGTACACGTAAAGTTTAAATTATTAAAATGCATGAAGGAATTTTATACCATTGTTTGTTTGTACTGAGACGGGCAAGTTGTTCGCTTGATGGTAAACGCCACGCTTGTCCATAACATTTTGATCATAAGTAAATATTTCAATGATTATGGAACCCCTTTTCCTTAATAACCTCGTCGTTGTACGTGCTGATAGAAGCTTTGCAACCCTTGCTGGATTGGTTGCAGTACCAGTAACCTCGTCCGCCATTATTATAAATCGATCTGTATCGGCACGCTTTATATATCAATAATCGTTTCCCGGCGCTTGTGAAGATGAATTCCACTTGTTCTGTAACAAAAAAGTATTTTTTGCATAGGCTTCTAGTAGCTACTATGAATAGAATAGAATCATTTATTCAACATAATAACAAAGTTTGTTATTCAAGGCAATCCAATATTACAATATTTCCATGTCATTATTAATATATATGGAAAAAAATATTATAAATTTGAAATACATAATTGTCAATTTGATTAGAATTTTTTGTATTAAAATATTGAAATTTACACTGTAATAATTAGTCATATCACATTAAAACATAGATATAGTCGAGCTTTAACTAAATATTAATTAAATTAATTAAGTGGTAGGTCTCTATGCGAGCGGCCATCTGGCAAAGCGATGGTGCCTAACCATTGCTTTGCCAGTTATTCTGCCGCCAAGCACTGTAGTGCGCACGCATTGCGGTGTTCCGGTAGCCAGTAAAATAGCTGAGCTTAAGAGAGTTCAAATCCGATGTCTCGTGATGATGAGCGCAATGAAATGCTACGCAGTACTTTGCATGGTATTAAAAGTTCTGGGAACTGGAATTGTTATGGGCCAGCATGGTACTCACCATCAGGCGATTTGACTCATTGCTCAGTCTCATAAAAAAAGCTCGCCATTTTTTTAGCCGGGAAATTCAGTTATCCTATTCTCTCAATTCGAGTTATTTTATTATTATTATTATTTTATTTAATTATTTACAGGCTTGCGTTTGACCGCTATCTCACCTGTTGTTAAGTGACGATGCGGTCGAAGATGTAGCACGTTCGCCTGCCCAGATTATAGCTATCCGGAAACAGATGCCGGCAGAGACTTCCACTCCTTGACCGTTCGCATAATGAAGGTCGAAGCAAAGCGCTTGGTGCGAGCAAGAGGGACGTCAACCATAAATTAATGACGGCTTGCCGTACGATATACACCGATTGTCATTGATCGCACCTATACTTTACAATACGTATAGTTATAAAACTTTTCTAGATTATGTCAATATAAACAATGTATAAAATGACTAGAATTTTTATTATTGTTATTTCTATAGTATTGATATCGACTATGTCCTAAATAATCTAAATATAATATTAATTTAATTTCGTGAATTTTATTTAATAATCATAATCATATATTAAATTAGGCATCGCAAAATGTATAAAACTCGCATTCAATTTCTAACGCCCTAAGGGGTTCATGAACCTTCCTACCATACAATATTTACGACCTTATGACATTGTGTTAAATGGATATATATGAATGCAATAAATAAATGAACTATGGTTTATGATTACACAATACAAATAATCGATAGTAGGTACTTTGTGAAAAAGAAAACAATATAATTCATAGGCAGGACACAATAAGCGGTATCATGGCGTAGAGCAGACAATTTTGGATAAATAGTCTAAATAGTAATATTCAACAAATTGCAAATTTCAATGGTTGTGCTCAGCCCTTATCTTAACAATCACGTCTCTATAAGTGCTCACCGCGACTTTGCATCCTTTCCATGCACGATTGCACACCCAGTATTGTCTGTCTCCATAGTCGTTCTTCAAGTTGAACTTATATTCACCCATAACTGTAATATGTATCATTGAACGCTTTCCGTTGGCTGTTGTAGAAAATAACAGTTGACCTGTAAAAAATATTTTTAGTTACCTATATTCAACAACGGGGCACTATGGAATCTGGACTACGAAATTTGTTGATAGCCTTACCCCTTCCTCCCTCTTGCCCCTCATTTTATGGTAGAATGGGAAGAGCCGGGGTTAGCAATGTTAGGTCACCTTGGTCTCAGGTCAATGTCCGCTGAGCTATGAGGGTTGACGACCTAACAGTCAGGTTCAATTTGTTACGTAAAATACTTAGTACTCATAATCAGAATCAATTTAGAATAAAGAAAATTTTTCATTATTTATAAACCCCTTTGTGAGTAATAAAAATGCTAATTGCAAGAAAAACTTGTTAATGTTTTTGGCAATAAATGTATCTTACCTATATAGTTTACAAATAAGTAAATTTTCGTTTCAGTGATTGTGCGAGTCTTTTTTACTAATAATATTATAATCAAACGTCGTAATAAGCACAGCCTTGCATCCCTTCCACACTTGGTTGCAAGTCCAGTACAGCTGTGCTCTATTAACATTCTTCAAGTTGTATCTATAGTTATCAACATCTAATTTACGTTCGCCTGAGTAAGCCTTTCTGGGTAAACGTTCGTGGTTATGATAAAGATCATGTGCATGCTTGAACTTTGTCATCGTCACTTTCCCCGATTGTGTAATTATTGAAGATTTGCATTTGCAGCAAACTTGTCTACTGCACAAGTACCAAGCTGTCCAACCGTCGGTCTTCTCTATAGTATACTCGAAACCATGGTGCCAAAACTTGCTAGGTGCGTTTAGCTGGTCCCCTAAAAAAGTAAAGATTTAATAATTACATGTGCGTGCATGACCTATATTTTTTTTTTAACTATAACTTATTTAATGAAAAAAAAAGACATGACACTTTCAATACAATTTATCTTTAATTGACATTATTGCGAATAGACATAAAGAATAATTGAATTTTTATATTGAGTTCTAATTGAAATTTTGAAGTTATTTATATTATAATTATTTTAAAATTGTATGAATTAATTTAATAATAATATTATGTAATGGAATCAGGCGTGACGTTGCGGAAATTAATCTCAAAACTAAAACGCAATGAAAATAGCAGATGTAAAATTAATTTAATTATATATATATATATATATATATATATATATCACGGAGGGATATATATATATATATATATATATATATATATCACGGAGGGATTATGTATATATAAATTTTAATTCACTACATATTTTCATTGCGTTTCAGTTTTAATAGTATTATTTTTAAATTTTGCATGCCAATTTTTGGTGAAACATGCCGAACCATATTATAAGTTATAAGTGTGACATCATATTTGTACCTACCATGTTTCAAGCAAATAAAACAATTTCATTTCATTTCAACTTAACGGAATACTCAGATGCTATGTTTTTGAACTCGATATTTCGGCATTTGCGAGCGCCATGATCACGGAAGAACTGGATGGCGTGACTGGGGATAGCGGGTGGGTTGTTTTTTCGAGCAGACAAAACGATTTAACCTCTTTCTTTCGCTTTTTATGTTCGTTACCAGTACAATTGTCCTTGTTGTCAGTCATAACTCGATTACGGTCACGCCACAACACGTAAATGTACTGGTACTCAATGGGGTCTGGACCGTGAAACAGTGCCGAAATATCAAAAACTTTGTAATTGGCCCGTTTCTAATTTGCCCGTTTGCCCGTTGTTTATTCTCTTAAATACGTTAAGGACTGGCTCATATCGTCTCGCTTAATTACTTTAAAAAATAGCTCCTGTTTTGTCAATAGACGAATTTGATTACAAGTGATAATAAAACTAACAAGCAAAATACAAAAAATAGACAAATAATAATAAACAATAAAATACAAATAATAATAAACAGCAACATAATAATGAATTCACACCAAACCAAATCAAATAAATTACATTATTACTACTTTAATTTAATATAAACTGTATTAAATAATGTTTTAATATCTCAAAAATGACAAAGTTTACATCAAAACAACATTACGTTTAAATTAGTTCGACATAAAAATTTATCTATGGAGCGCTTTGCGAAATTTTGCTTTGCGACAGTAACGAATGACCGTTACTGTCGCTTTCCGTGCGCCGTGCATTGCAACTACAGCGCGAGGCGCTTCCAAAAGGTAAGCGCTCATAACTTCAAAAATAATACATCTAAAACAGTGTTTGGTAAAAAATATAGTGAACATCAAAATTATTAAAGAAAGAAAGATACAATTTACTTTGACAAAGCTGCACACAACAAACATAGAACATACACAAGTGTAGGAAAACAAAATAAAACAAGTTAATAAGAGTAAGACAAACAATTACAGCAAGTGTGTTGGGACCGCTGCCGCCTACAGTGCAGTCAAAAAAGGTCTGTGCTCAGCATAATGTTGTGAAGAATCTACAACGCTGGTTTTCAGCTCAGGCCCTTGGTGACACACGAACTTGTTGTATTATGTAGCCTTGCTGCATTACAAATGCTCATTCTGGGTGTATTTCAATGTGTGTGGAACACCTCCTTAATAACCTCGTCGTCATAAGTACTGACGGATGCTTTACACCCTTTCCTGATACAATACCAGTAAGCTCGCATCCCGTTATCGTTGATCAAACTATAACGATTTCCTTTATAAATCAGCAAACGCTTCCCGGTCCGCGTTAGGGAAAATGACAAACCTGTAAATGTATTGAGTATTAAAAAAATGTTTCATCATGATTTTTGCTTTCAAATAATCAATAAAGTAGACAAAGCACTAAAAATAAGGAATGAAATCAAAACTCTCGTTTATTCCCATTTTTTCTGTGCAATTCTGAATTTTATTTTATTATAAAGTAAAGTAAAACCATTAAACAAGTTCTTAAGTGACTTCAGAACAATGTGTGCATCGAAACGTGAAGATCATGCTTCATACTTGTAGTCCGTATTTCCCACGAACAGAATCATTATTTGAAAATGAAAATTAAACATATTTACTGGTCAATAGAGATAAAGGTACATATTTAAGGGTATGGAGCACCTGGACCCATACTAGGCTCGAAACCCGTACTATATGAGCCAGGACTGTTCCGTCGAAGGTACAGCAATAATAGGTACCTATAGACTATACATGGGCTATGCTTGTAATATTTTGTGTGTGAGAGGGTGACGGTGATTTAACGGACTAATGCCTCTATTACCAAAAAATACTATACACTACTTACTAAAACTAACATAGCTAATTACAGATGAATCAATTGGTCCGTTAAGGCCTATAAATAGAAAGAAGACTTTATATACCAAATTACAATATATTTCAAGCTACCCAATAACTACATAGAATATTTTTAAATGTGACAATGGGAATCCTTATCGCTAGAAGCGATCTCTTCTTCTTTTTGAGGTAGAGGACGTATTAAAATAGGAATAGATGCGGGATATATTAGTAGATACGTGACATAATATTAGTATATGATATCACGTAGCTACTTTCTAATGACGAATGGTTCTAGCCAAATGTAATCATAAAAGTGAAATAACAAGATCAACAGTAAAGACTTTTAAAATAATATAGGATTATTATACTTCGGGTCTCAACCGAAGACGATTACATTATTTACTTGCAGCAGTACATGGATTGTGCTGTCTTCATCACACTTTTAGATATTCTACTACTAAAAAACAAAACTTGATTTCCTGTCTCACTCTAATGTCACCGCTGCGCGCCCGCGCCTGCAACTTGTCATTACGTGTTTTTGTGTTGTCGGAATCACATTGAAAATCGTTTTAAAAGTTCATTAACATGGGAAAAAGAAAACGTTCGCGATCTAATGATAGTGATTACTATGGTATTAGGAAAAAAGTGAAAAGACTCGAGCGTAAGCTCCAAAAATATAGGCGTAATAGTTCGTCATCGTCATCGACGGACCGTTCCCGCCAGCAGCGCGATGATTCGCCCTATTATAGTTATTATGGATCTACTAGGGATGATGACTATCAAGATAGGCCTGGTATGTACCTACTTACAATACTACATAATTGCAGAATCAAACCATTATCTGGTTACTGACCAAAATTTATTGATTGAGTATGTTTCTAACATTACATTTTTTTCTTTATCTACCCACTTAACATTTTTAAATACCAAGCTTACGTAAGAAAACTGCAAATACATGAATCTATAGGTTTATATCAGTTAGCTGCCCTATACCTACGTGTTTACCTGCCGTTTGCTTGAGATGAAGATATATACATACATGCATTCCTGCGTACTAGGGCTTATAGGTATATATTTATATGGGCCGTAGAATAAGTAAATAACATCTGAACCTTATTTTAATGTGGCCTGAAATAAAGATTAAATAATAAATATTAATAATAATAAGGATTAAGAAATTAACATATACCTAAGTATGAACCTGTTTAATACAGTTACTATACATATGTATAAACATATTTTCTCCACGTATATCGTGTTGAGGCTAGAAATATATCCTTCACGTATTTAAAATACGTGTGAAGGCTACATATTCTCCATGTGCATCATGTTGAGGCTATTTATGTACGGAAATCTCCTTCACGTAAATCGTGTAAAGGCAATACATTCTCCATGTAAATCATGTTGAGGCTACAGACATGTTCACGTAAATCGTGTAATGTGTAACGGCAGCAATTGTTCTCCGCGTAAATCGCGTTGAGGTACTTCACAATTGTCTATCGTTTTCAGACGAAGAGCTGCCTCAGGATGACTTGGAGCCAAGAGGAACCAACGCACCTATAGACTCAGAACTGACAGTGACGGCAAAAACGTCAGAAGAAACACCAGCTTCAGAAAAAACTGAAGAAGTACTTGACCCTGAAATTTTGATGATGCTTGGAGAAGATCCTACAACCCAGAAGGTGTACGGTGAGGATTTGCATAAAGATATTGCTGCTAGGTGGTTACATATCTTATGCAATGGGCTACCTAAAGAAAGCAAATTGGACTTATTGAAACAATATATGCCGGCTCAAAATTGTGTCGGTATGAAGCCACCAAAGTTAAATTTGGAAATCGAAGCAGCTTTATCTCCCATTAATGTAAAAAAAGATCTGTTCAGTCAGAATAAACAGAATCAGCTGTCTAGCTGTTTAGCAGCGATTGGCAAAGTTCTAAATTGGGCTTTGTCATCCAAAGACGTCTCGCCTCAAGCACAAGACATAATTAAACCTCTTAGTGATGCTGGACGTTTACTTAGCGACTGCCATTATAGAGAATCACAATCAAGACGATATGCCATTATAAACAATCTCAATAAGCAAACTAGAGAAATAGTTAAAAACACAAAGATTGATGAATACTTATTCGGTGCAAGCTTAGCCGAGCATCTCAAGTCGTCGAAGGCCATTTCAAGGTCAGGATTTGAGATGAAGAGCACGGTACATCGCGCTCCATTCAAGCAGCAGCCGCCGCCACCACCATCGGCCACACAAAGTCAGCGAGGTGCTTTAAACGCGAGGGGGATGCCGCGAGCAGCAGCCTTCGAGCCGCGTCAGAACCCCGCCCCTCGGAGGCAGGCACCAGCGTCGCGGGATCGCCGCCACGACTTCAACCGCCGGAACAATTCACGCAGAGGATCCAGGAGGCAGTAACGCTCTCATCGCAGGTACCTATTGCCGGTAGACTACAATATTTCTATAATAGATGGTGTAGTCTGACTAGTGACCCTACAATACTATCTTGGGTACAAGGTTACAGTATACCGTTTCAACAAGAACCTGTGCAAATAACCCCTCCCCGAAATGTTTGTAAGTCGGTAACTGAGAGTAAAATTATTGACCACTGTATTACAGATCTATTAAAGTCAAATTTCATATCGACGTGCGAGCCATGTCAAGGTCAATTTTTATCACCTATATTTACAATACCAAAATCTAGCGGCGGACATCGTTTTATTTTGAACCTCAAAAACTTGAATAAGTTTATTCAATTAGATCATTTTAAAATGGAGGACTTCAGGACAGTTATTAAATTATTGGATCAAAATTATTATATGACAACTTTAGATTTGAAAGATGCGTACTTTTTAATATCTATAAATGTACATGACAGAAAAATGTTACGCTTTTTGTGGAAGTCACAACTGTACCAATTTAATGTGTTGCCGTTTGGTCTTTGTACCGCTTCGTTCGTTTTTACTAAATTATTAAAACCTGTACTGAAATACCTACGAACCTACGGCCTAACCTCTGTAAATTATTTGGACGATTTTATTTGTATTGAGAAATCCTATAGCGATTGCACTCATAACATAAATATGACAATGAATGTATTGCAATCACTGGGTTTTGTAATTAATTTCGATAAAAGTCATATAACGCCAAATACAGAATGTAAATTCTTAGGATTTATTTTTAATACCAAAGATATGACTATGTATCTACCTCAAGAGAAAAAGCAGCGCATCTATGATAAAACTGTAGAATTTTTGACACTTAACAAATGTACAATTAGACATTTTGCTAAATATCTAGGCATCTTGACTTCCTCATGTCCTGCCGTAAGGTACGGATGGATTTATACAAAACAATTGGAACGGGAAAAGTATTTAGCCTTAGGGAACTCTGATAACTACAATAAAAGGATGGTTATAGCAAAGTCACTCAAACAAGACTTAGAATGGTGGAAACTTAACATCAAACACTCGTTTTGCCCTATACGTACTAATAATTACTGTCTCGAAATATACAGTGATGCATCGAGCACAGGCTGGGGGGTATCGTGCGGCGACCGAAGTACACACGGCAATTGGACAGAATCGGAACTTAATATGCATATTAATATTTTGGAATTAAAAGCCGCGTTTTATGGGTTACAAATATTTGCTTCAGAACTTCAATATTGTGATATACTGTTAAGGATCGATAACACCACGGCGATTTGCTACATAAATCGAATGGGCGGTGTGCAACACACACATTTAAATGACTTAGCACGCAATATTTGGCAATGGTGTGAGCTTAGAAACATTTATGTATTTGCTTCATATATTAAATCTTCTGATAATGTTGTTGCTGATTATGAATCCCGTAAAATTAACCTGGACACGGAATGGGAGCTTGCAGAGTATGCATTTACAGAAATAACGCAAAAATTAGGCGTGCCCGTTTTTGACCTTTTTGCAAGCTCACAAAATTATAAATGCCGAAGATACGCTTCTTGGAAGCTTGATCCTCACTCAGAAATCGTAGATGCCTTTACATTCTGTTGGAATAATCTGTTTTTCTATGCCTTTCCTCCATTTAGCATTATAACTAAAGTTTTGCAAAAGATCATTAGAGATAAAGCGGAAGGCATTCTAGTCGTACCCTACTGGCGTACACAACCTTGGTATCCACTGTGGACTAAATTAATAGTCTCCGATAAAATATTCTTTAGACCTGATAAACACTTACTGTACTCACCTTTCAGAACGAGTCACCCGCTACACGCAGATCTTACCCTGGTGGCAGCGAGATTATCAGGCAGTCTATGATGAGCAGAGGCGTTCCAGAAGCCTCGTTAAGTATTGTCATGGCATCATTTGCGGTAAAAACTTTAAATCAATATAAATCGTCCCTAAAATCATGGTGGGCCTTTTGTCAGGACAATAATTATAACGTGTTCAACGCCAGTCACACCCAATTGATTTCATTTTTAACAAGTAAATTCGAGGAAGGGGCTAGTTACAGCTCCATAAATACACATAGATCTGCCTTGTCAATAATCCTAGGGACGAAAATCACATTAGATGATAGTGTTAACAGATTTTTAAAGGGTGTTTATCGGCTGCAGCCCCCTAAACCTAAATATGCCATGACTTGGGATACCAATATTGTTTTGAATTATGTATCCAATTTTTTATCCGTATACCAATATTACCTTAGATGATTTATCTCGCAAAGCAATCACTTTACTCGCAATTGCTTCTGCACAGAGAATGCAAACTTTAAGTTTAATAAAAATAAATAATATAGGTGTAGACACTAATAAAATTTTGATTAAAGTGCCGGATTTAATTAAAACATCGCGTCCTGGAACTTTCCAACCACTTATCAGGCTGCCTTTCATAAATGAAAATCCATCGATATGTCCAGCGACAGCTATTCAAGCTTATATCGAAAAAACATCACATCTGCGTCGTGAACAGCCAGATGATCACCTCTTTATTAGTTTGCGAAAACCGCATAAAAAGGTATGTTCACAAACACTTGGTCACTGGGTGAAGAAAGTTTTACATGACAGTGGTATAGATATAACTGTATTTGGAGCGCATAGCACTCGCCATGCGTCCACATCGGCCGCTCATAGACTAGGCGTTAACTTGGAAGTGGTTCGGAAGGCTGCAGGTTGGAGTGATTCCTCTAATGTATTTTTAAAATATTATAACCGAGAGGTTATTAATCCCGATAATGATGATGAGTTCGTTGATGTTATATTTAATGATTTGTGATATACTTTACATACCTTTTGTGTATAACTATATTTATAAGATATATTACTATAATTGTGTAGAATTCATAATCAGATGCATTTATTGTATTAACAGTTTTGTTAAGATTGGAATAAATGTTACGTGATTATGATTACTTATGAAAATAATTTATTTTGATTAAAGTAATCTAAATTAAACATCAGAGAAGAATATACATTATTTGTTTTCTTTCTTTCGTCAGGTTTAGTCTCTCTAAACATCTGCAAGTAAATAATGTAATCGTCTTCGGTTGAGACCCGAAGTATAATTAAGAATCAAACGAACTTACCTTGTGAAGTTTGATTACAATTATGCGAGGGTCTCAACCGAAGACGATTACACTCCCACCCACCCAAACACCCCTAAGTAAACAGCCAAATAAAAAAGCAAAAATGTATATTCACATTAGGTAGGACTCTAAAATAAATGACAAGTTGCAGGCGCGGGCGCGCAGCGGTGACATTAGAGTGAGACAGGAAATCAAGTTTTGTTTTTTAGTAGTAGAATATCTAAAAGTGTGATGAAGACAGCACAATCCATGTACTGCTGCAAGTAAATAATGTAATCGTCTTCGGTTGAGACCCTCGCATAATTGTAATCAAACTTCACAAGGTAAGTTCGTTTGATTCTTAATTATAAATGGGAAACTTTGTGAGGATGGGTGTTTGTTACTCGATCACGCAAAAACAAAAAGAGATTTGTTGAAATTAACTATTGGTATTTGAAGCCCTGGAAAAGGATTTAGGATACGTTTTATTCCGGAAAACCGCGGGGCGTAGCTAGTTCTAAATATTTTTTGTTAAATATAAATTAGATTGCACTATAGATATCTAAAGACCCTTTTAATCCCGTGTAGGTAAAGTAGTTACACTTGCGTGGAACATTCTAAAACACGGGTCTGGACATAAATTTACATTACATGTAGGGCAATAAAATATAGTTTCTTTCCTTTTACCATTAGCGGCACACACTTTACACCGTTGATATTTCCCCCTGGGGTTTCGCTTAGGCAGATGATCTGATAAACATTTTTGCAGAAATATCGCTGATTCTGAAAAAATAACTATAAATTAGAAGAAGAAGAGGGAATCTCTTTGGAACAGAGTAAGCCTCCTTCCTTTAACAAACACTCTGGGCGTAGTATAATATGGTAAGTTCGAAGCATTGAGCTAAATATACTACCTACGTAATAGAGGAGATACGACGAACAAACGCCATATTGTGCCACACACGAGAAGAATGAACGCGGGCGCGTGATAGAGAAAAAAGACAGAATAGACGATATCGCCTCATTGGAATGGAACATAGTAATGAAGGACGACGTCTTCTCTAGTACACAGTATACACATATTATCTCAATAATTAAATTTTTTTATAATGAAGAATTAAATACCTAAATAAATAAGAAATGAACGCCCTGAAGGTAAGTCCCTAAAATATTGAAGAAAGCCAATTGTTTATTTCGAGACTCTCTTATGAATCCAGTCCTACCTATATATTAGTGGTATATTAATACCACTAAAGCAGCCATAAATTGTTTTTTTCTTTTTAATATACTCGTAAATGTCATTATTGTGAGATAAAAATGCAGTGTGGTATTTTAATGACACCAAAGCATTTATAAGAAAGAAAGAAACAAAGAAAGATAATATATTTATCAGGACATCACACAACATTACACTGAACATACTAAAATAGAGACAAAACAAAAACAATAAAAACAATTCGTCCTACTTATTATCTACTGAATACTATCCTCTTTTAAATGTTGTTTTCCTTACCCTATGGTTGTCTGGAAGAGGTCGCTGCTTAGCGATAAGACCGCCTATTGTACTTATTAATTATGTATTACCAACTGTAATTCTGTTTTCTTTTTTTAAGTGCAATAAAGTGTTATCTATCTATCTAAATACAACACAGTGAAATGCTGCGTGATGTCAGGAAAATATATATAGCTTCTACTGATTTATATTCGTTAGATTCTACAAGTACGAGTATTTCGTGTGTATTCATAAAATACAGGTTGGGTGCTGAGAAATAATGTATTTGATCGTTTAGCGTTAATTATTTAAACATATCATTTATTTTATTGATGCAAATAATTATCCAAAATTAAAATATCAGTCTTTTGGCATAATAAATTAGTACATCTAAAAATGAAAACATTTAAATATTTCTTTCGAGAAAGAGTTCAAGCGCGATTTTCTTGAAATTTTCGATTATCTAGATGGTTTATGCTTTTTTTTTCTACATCAAATGACAACTGCGCAAGGTTTGGTATGGCAAGTCTAATCCTAATTGTATACTCAGTCGTCAGTGGTTATGAAAGTTCTTCGTCTTAACAACCATATCTTCAACGGTGACGACGGCAGCGCGGCATCCTTTTGGGGCCTGGTTGCAGCTCCAATAGAGCCTGGTCCCACTGGTATACCGTACATTGTACTTGTAGTGGTCTATGTACATTACGCGGTTTCCTTTACTCGTGTAAGAGAACCACATCTTTGAGGCTGGAACACAAATATGCGTGGAACATATAAAGCTGTTAATACACATGTCTGCAGGCGTCATTTTCCTCGCAAGCCTTGGACTTATTAAAGATTTAGTTCTAGAGGGCTTTGTGCTTGGGTTTGATCTAGATAAGTAATGTTTTATTTAATTCTATCGTGAAAGTATGACTACTGTAGTCCATTGTTGATCGTCAGAAACTCGGAACCAATCAGAATACATTTAATTATTCAAGCCTTTCTTTTTTAATAGTTTTGCAGAAAGCCACTTTGATATCAACCAATTGCCAACGCAAGCCTTCTCAACTTATCCGGAATTAAAAACGAAATAGTAATAATTATTTATTTAGACATTTCTTCCATACATTGTTGGCTTATGTTAGCATCAAAATAATTTTAAGTGATCAAAACATAAACTAAAATTGCCAATGATGTGGATTTAAAGTACTAATAATTTTATACACAAATTTATTTAATTTTTTAAACAACGGAATTAAATAATTCTATTGAGTTTACCTTTTATTATTAAGATTTAAAAATCAAAGTTCTAAGTGCTGCTGCAAAGGGCAGTCGTTTTGCTAACTAGCACTTGAACGACCTGTTCCTTTCAATACTCGTTGTGTAAGGAAACTTTTATTAGAAATTGGCAATTCAACTACGCAAAGAACATGGCACTTTGGCACTCAAAACAAAATAACGTCATGATTCATATCTCTATAAGTAATAGTAACAGTGTAAGTAACACTGTTCGTAATTACATAGAAGACAAAGATGCTTGGAACATTCCACTTCTGCAAAGTAGCCAACTGGTACATATTCCTTATGTATCATTATGTACCATATTATGTATCATAACATTATAGAAAACCAAATAATTATATTAAAAAAAATGCCCCTCAGTTTTTTGCCGTGTCTTCTGGGTAGTGGTTCTTTTTCCGATGCGGTGGTAAAGTAATGGTGATAATTTGACGTTCATAAGTTCGTCTGTGATGCCAAAAATGAATAAAGAGATTTTGACTTGATTTAAATAGTTTAACGACATATTTCATTTAAACATTTAAAGCCTACGATGGTGGGTGAGTAAGTTTGCGGTACCATGATATATTCTGAAACACGGTTCTGCACATAAATGCACGTTACAGATGGAGCAATCATATCTAGTATGTTTCCTTTTACCACGAAGGGAACAAGCTTTACATCTTTGATATTTCCCATTATCGTTACGCCGAGGCATATGTTCTGCAGAGTTACCTGGCAATATTCGCAACGAATCTGTAACAAAACGTTTATGTAAAACACACCTTTAACTTATTTAGCAACACCAACGTTTTGCATTGTTATATTATTAAAGTAAACCGGTTGTAAAACAGTAGTGCGCAAGCATTACTGTATTCCGGTTTTATTATTTATTATTCCGTAAGGGCATTGAGGCATTTTAGCCAGAGAAACTACTGGAACTATAGCTTAATATCTGCAGGGCGATCATTTATCTTTCAATAAATTTCAATAAGAAACCAGTTTCGATGATGGTTTTGCGATCACGTAACACGTTCGTTGCAATCAAACGTCAACGAAAGCACTATTTAAATAAAAATAAGTTTTGACATACAAAGTTTATATCGATATATAAACTATAGACAAAAGAGCCGTATTACAGAGTAAAATTGAATTGATAGGGCGTATACATATCGATTCACAGCAGTGTCGCTTTGTAAATTTGTCGGGTTACCTTCGAAGTTATCGATAGGAGCACATAAAAAGTTACGTGATCGCATTTTATCGATTGAATTAAATTTCTATCGCACGTAGGTTCGCGCGTAACATGCGAAGTTTGCAACAGACTTACGTGATCGCCCTGCTGATGTCTTGGAATGACGTGCGCAATGCAGTGCCTCACAGTACTTTTCGTGGTTTTAAAAGTAATGTGCGGCACTGCAATTGTTATGGGCAAGCGTGGCGCTTAACATCAAGCGAAGAACTTGCTCGTCGCGTTTGCAGTTCAACAAGAAAAAATACTTTTAGCGACAGGAACTTACATAAGTAATGACTAGCAATAGAGTCAGACCAATCAATTAATTTGTACTGTCTTGTATTTCCAGAGTTGTGACTTATTTAAGATACAAGTATCTAAAATACCTACAGATACTTACTGCATTAACTTCTAGGCTTCTCTTTGCCGTGCCGCTGATTTACGAACAGTGTTAAGAAAAATACATTACAATAAAATACAATACAAAAATGCTTTATTGTAGACGAAACCAAAACCAAAGTTTTTTACCATTCGCTATAGCTACAATCATCTTTATCCTGTTATTGTAATGTAACAATCATAACGTAAGTGTAGCCATTTATATTTATTATAAGTATTGTAATGTATTTAATATCTATTTATTTTAATGTTTGTTTTTTTTTACGCTTAATAGATCCATGTTTGGCCACTATCTCGCCTGATGTGATGCGATGATGTGGCCTAAGATGAAGCACATAGATCTAGAGAGAGACGGCAGTTGAGCGGCTGCTCAGACCCGTCTCCCCGATGGTTCACCGAACATCATCCCGAAACACGACTAGGTCGCTTGACGGCATGGCTTTGTTCGGTGGGTGGTATTACAACCACGGCCAGAGCCTACCACTCCACGCGTAAGCGGGTTTCATAACGATGTTTTCCTTCACCGTTTTAGAGCGAGCGTACAAAATCTGCACTTAACTATAAGTCATTGGTGCAGGGCCCAGTCGGGATTCGAACCCAGGTGCGTCGGATCGAAAGGCGCACGAGTCTCCGCTGAGCCACACTCGCTCTTAAAAACGTATTTTTATTATATTTTAATTGTATTGTATGTATTAAGATCATTGACTATTTTTAGTGTGTATTATAATCAATGGGTTAATGTAAGTGTATTGAGATATTGAAAACCACCGTCCATTATTTTTGCGTTATTCGTCTCCCTGCATGGTTGTTTGGAAGAGATCGCTTTTAGCGATAAGACTGCCAATTGTCACACTTTTGTTAAGTTGTTTTAATTATTAATAATTTAATGTGTGTGTTTCAACACGAAAGGCTTTTAAACTATAGTACAACGGGCGGACTTATCGCTAAAAGCGATCTTTTCCAGTCAAGCTTTGGATGCAGCACTGCTATATTTTTTCTCTGCCTCACAATTTTCATGTACAAGGAAACGTGTCGTGTGCTATTTCGCATAAATCACTTGAAATTAATTATCTAAAGGTTTCGGCACCATGTAAAAGACTTGTTGATTTTGGAATAAAAACACTTGAATTAAACTTTAAAATTAATGATTTTAATAGCACACGATACGTTTAGGTACTTGTGCATGAAAATGGTGAGAGAGATAAAAAATATAGCAGTGTTGCCAACACTATTGTATGTTCCTAACAAACAGTACCAGCATAAAACGAGTTAATGGATATGATGCCCTTTTAATTGAATAACTTCGTCTCTGAAAGTTATAGCGCTAACTTTACACCCTTTCGAGTATTTATTGCAGACCCAGTTCATCCTCTCTCCATAGACGTGCTTAAGGTTTAACTTGTAGCCGTTGATATGCAATGAACGTTTGCCAGATTTGGTGTTAGAAAACCGCACATCCAGCTCTGAAAAACATAACTATAAATGAGAACAAGTTCAGTTGTTTTGATAAAAACAACATTTCTATGTTATGTTATATGATTAGTAAAACCAATGGGTAGTATTTTATTTAGAAATGTTACTAGATCATTTTTTACTTGAAGCATCGTCTAATTTGCCTATGATTGGAGTTTTTGACGATTTTGATCTCTAAGAAAGCATTGGCGCTTATCACAGGCGCTCGGCGATATGGCCTGGATCAGACGATGCAAGAGATATAACCCGACATGCTTCCTCGACGGAAGTGGAACACCGAGCATGACGACCGTTCTAGTAGCATTTCACTATGAATCATATTTAATCATATTTAATTGTCCAAGTCATTCTATTTTGTTTTGTAGAAAGCCACTTTAATATTAAACTAATCTACATCAAACTTAACTAATCATATCTGAAAGTTTGAGCAATTTTGATTAACCATACCATAAGAGCGAAATGAATAACTATAAAATAACACATTTGAAGACACATTTAAAGTAGTTTTATTCTTATATGCAAATTGTATAGTAAATAAATGCGGAATAAGAATTAAATGGTTACGCTATTTATACATGATTACTATCTACCAACTTTTATAGTAGCTTAGATTATTTTTAAAACCAAAAATCCATAATCTACCAAAATCGCTAAAGGCAACAGGAACTATTTTACTTAGATTCTTATTAAATTATTGCGATGGTGGTTATAAACTTCATTCGGTCTGAGGAATTACTGAAATCCGACTAAAGTAAGTTTACGAAATTATTTACATGCCTAGGCACTCTATGTAGTTAGGTATATTAAAATAGTAGGTAACTATTCAAGAGATAACCTCTTCAAGTGTATGCTGAATTCAAAAACACTGTTCTAGTTTTCAATTCTGTTAACTACTTGTTACCTAATTATGTAGACAAGCGTAAAGTGCCTAATATACTTGAATTATATTAGTTTTATTCTTAAAAAAGCGATAATGGAATAGTTTTTTCATTAACTTTGAGATTCATAAAATTTTAATTCGTCAGTATCATCAGCCCATTACGCTCCCACTGCTGGGCCTCCTCTCAGAGAGAGTACGGCCATAGCTCACCACGCGGGTTCAGCGCAGCTTGGTGTATAATCAAAATTACCTCTCCCATCGCGCGTTTCATTTCGCACAAAGTATTAACAATTAACATTCATGTCCATTAAACGCGTGAGTGGCTAATTAATTATTATTACTCATGATTGTGAAAAGGCTTTAACCGAACAATTTTATCATCTATAGTTATAAGCGAAGCCTTGCAGCCCTTAGGCGCTTGGTTGCAGGACCAGTTCAGTCGGTGGCCGTTGGTGTGCTTTAAGTTAAACTTGTATCGGTCGAAGAGAAGGAGGCGCTTCCCTCGGCTCGTGTACGAAAACTTAATTTCGGACATCTCTGAATCTGAAACAAATGATAATTTAGCAAGTTTGTTCTAACAAATCAAATTAAAACTTTCATCAAGTTTTCGATTTACAGGAGCTGCTTTATATTGTGGTACTACCACAGAATACTTGATAGAAGATTTAAGCTTGTGCGAACTGAGTGATGATTAGAGGGAGTCTTACATGTTCACCTACTGGCGTCGGTTTTATGTGTGGATAGTGCCATTATGGAGGCACTTCTGTGATGGAAAGAGGAATATAAAGGTATGCTCTAATGATCAAGGAGAATTATGCTGAATTAAAAGTATTGTTGTGCTTATGGTTTACCTCGCTGCTGCTGTGCTGCCGCGCTTTCTTCCTCTGCCCCCGGGCTCGCAGTGGTGACGTTTAGACCTAGGTTTAGATTGACTAAAACGAATTAATAATAAAATTCCAAAATGTATAACGAAGTTCACAGAATGTAAATGCAAAATTTAATAAAACTATTTTAATTAAAAAAGCATTCTATACTGCTAGTAAGACAAAGTCGCCTGGAACACACCGCTTCTGCCAAGCATTCAACTGGCATAATACTGTTAATCTTAGCTAACATAGTATTGTAAGTTGGTTCTAAAAAAATGCCCTTCAGTTTCTTGCCGTACGTATCTTATGTTCATAAATGCGTCTGTGATATTGGTATCACTTGGTACTGTTGGCATTAAATCAAGAGCTTTTAAACTTTGAACTTGAACTTGATGAGTAGAGTTTCAAGAAATATGCGGACTAGTTCTTCATGTTCATTGCTTTCGCTGCATCGGTTAAGGTAATATTCGAAAACATATACATATTCCAAACATATAGGTAGGTATATACTTGAGTTCTAAATTTTCTCATACAATGCACAAGTAAATAAAACCAAAAGTAACCAGATTTAATTTATTTTGATTTATGTTAATATTTATATCAAAGGTAAATAATCCACAAACACATTAATTAAACCTTTCTTTATTGTAGTAAATTGTAAATACTGATAAACGCGAAATCTGATTATTTTACAAATTGATGTACTTACAAACTAGATACATATTTAAACAGTACTATTTATAATTAAATCTTCATTCTTCACACACTTTTTTATTTAAAACTAAGTACGTTTCATAAAGAGATCATTCAAATTATTATCACGCCAAAACTAGAATTGATACACATCAGGTGACATTTATTAACTACGAACACACTTTAAACTATTCTCTGATATACAATACATAATATTTTTTTTATTTACAAGTTCTTACAATATGGAAGAATGTAAACCTACAATACTAGCTTTGCTGATGTAATGCGCTTTTATTCTGTTACTATTTCCGGTAAAATACTGACTATTCTAACCGAGCAAAATGTATGAAACATTTTCAAGAATGCATAATTTCTGGCACCGAGTTAACTGCTCCGTTAGCTGGTTGGTTAGAGCACTTTCTGTTCTGAGGAAAGAGGCTCAAGTTCAAATCACAGTTGAAGAAATTATGACAAAAAAAATTGCCGAGCGTTAGTTTATGTTCAAAATCGCAAATACAGTAAAATAAATATTGTCATAAACGTCGAGATACTTCACTAAGGAACTTATATACTCTGAACAAAAAGCTACCATATTACCACAACATTTTTTAGTGACGAGACGAGAAACGTCATTAATAAGAAAAATGTGTAGACATATTTAAATTTGTGTTGTGTTCTTGCTTTAGAGTTATTTTAGATGTCTCGTTATTGGTGACGTCAAATTTCTTAGTGTAATAAGGATAGATAACTGAAGTACTAGGATATCTACATATGCTAGTACATATTACAATTGTAACAAAGCAAATACCCAATGCCAGAAATAAAGGCAAAACTCTACATTCGACCTGAAAGTGTTAAAGTATTTGAGGAAGAAAATGCTCGTAATAAACTTTGAATTAAGTATATAAAACAAATTAACAATCACTATATTTCTTAACATCTGATGACATCGACGTGTGTAGACATGAATATTCTATGACCACATCTACTTAAGAAAAAAGCTAACCTTTAGTTATACCAAAGGTTATACATTCTTAAAAACTGTTTCAGATTTCGCTTATTCACATTGTCTGCGAATCCCGCCACTGCCACCGGCAATACCACATCACCTTTTAGTGACCGTGGTAAAATATGAAAATCATAAAAATAAATCGAAATAATTGTATCGTGAATAACATTATTATAACATATTACAGTAACTGGAAACACGTGCATAATTTTGTACATAATAAAAGTAGTAACTCACACAGTATTTACACAATATAACATCAATCTACCAAGTAAAATAGAAGTATTTCTCAAATATATACAATGTTCCACATTCATTATGACTAGATTTCTTAGTATCTTACGATAATCTTAATGATAGAAAATTAAAAATATCGAATTCACTTTAAAACTCTCACTCTCATACTATTGCTCTGAATAAAATGTTCTAATGTTCTGATTTTATGTTCCGTCCCACGAAATGGTCCACAAAATGGTAAGACTAAGTTCATAGGGGCCAACGACCCTCACAGGCTAAATTACCAAGTAAACCCAGAAGGCAACGATGCGATATAAGAAGATAAAACAATGCAGAAACATCACAACTGTCTAATTAGTAAAAGATTTGGTAAATGAAAGATGTTAAACTTGTGAATTAGAAGGCAAATAAGTACCCCGTTTAAAAAATTGGCATTGTCCTCTACATGGAAAAGAAATGCTGGCCAACTGCTCTAGTTTGTAATTATGGGTATGATCTAAAGGAGGCTTAAAACAGCAATAGGCGGAAGCCGGCCTAATAGAAACACTGGGGAAATACAAATCTCTGTACATTTTCTTAACTTGCATCGCCTTTTGGACCCGATTGGTATATTTAGCGTCAGTTGTGCCCTCTCATTTATGATTGTGTTTTCCGCTCTGCTTGACCACGGTGTCGTCCCAGGTGGTGACGGCCATGTTGCAGCCCAGTCTGTACTTGCTGCAGGTCCAGTACCGACGTGACCCTCGGTCGTTCTTCAGAAAAAAACTGTGGCCATTCAACGTGAGTAAAGGTTTTACGAACTTCGATGCAGATGTTGAGGCTAAAAAAGAAATAATGATGTAGTTTTTGAATGTTAGAAATGTACTATATTACTCGTATATACCTACTTCTTAAATACAGATACAAAAATACTTGTAGTTTAAAAATACTTTTTGGTTAAATTAATGGCTTCTGCTGCCTTAGACATAATAAAACAATCATAATCTCAAGCTATAGGTATTTATTTATTCTTACTTCAATATTTTATTTTATTTAAATCTAATAAGAACGAACACAAAATGTTAATATGAAATAAATTATTTTTCAAAAAAAACTAAACCGACTTCAAAACCACAAATGGCACTCAAAAGTAAAAAATAAATTAATATAATTATCATAAGCGCTACCCACTCATATATTTGAAGTCGGTGCCAGTCAAGTCTAATAGGTAGTAGATAAATACTATGTATATAGTAAGTACTACTTGTAGGTAGTATTTATCTACTACCTTTTAGACTTGACTGGCACCGACTTCAAATATATGAGTGGGTAGCGCTTATGATAATTATATTAATTTATTTTTTACTTTTGAGTGCCATTTGTGGTTTTGAAGTCGGTTTAGTTTTTTTTGAAAAATAATTTATTTTAACCTTTTTAGTGAAAAACAAGTTTTAATTAAATTAATTCAAAAAGTTTTTAAAGACAAGCTTTTATGATCTAGAAGCCACATCATGACGAAGTTTAAAACGGGCTATCACAATTAAATGCATGTACAAAAAAATGTCATGTCTGTCCTATTCTCTGTTGAGGAGTTTCCTCGCCGGAAGTCAATCCTGGGTGTATCTGCCATGTCATGATGGAATTTAGAACAGGCTATTATGGTTAAATCCATTTACGAAATGTTGTGTCTATACTATTCACCGTTGAGGAGTTCCCTCACCGGAAGTCAACCCTGGGTGAAGCAGGTGAAGCAGTCGAATACAAACCTCCACCTTTAGAAAGTTGGTTACGAAAAAAACAAGAACCGACTTGAAGATTAAACTTATATTTTTTTTTGTTTTTGCTATTTTTTTCAAAAACTACTGAATGAATTTCAATAAAATTTATATGGGACCACCTTTGAAGTATTACCTACCAATCAAAAAAAGAATCATCGAAATCAATGCATAATTGGCGGAGTAATCGCGTAACAAACACACAAAAAAAAAAAAAAAAAAAAAAAAAACATACCGTCGAATTGTAAACCTCCTTCTTTTTGAAGTCGGTTAAAAAAGAAAGTATGACTTTGTTATTAAGAATTTATCTATACATACATTCTAGACACAAATTAATTTATATGTTTCAATCTTGTTCAAAGCTGTCTTGCAATTGTTACTAAATTTTCTATGTTTGATTTTAAACTGAGAAACTGGTTTCGGTTGCAAAATTTATGTTGAAGTGGCTGCTACAGTTGAATGTTGTGCTGCTGCTAGTGCCTGCTTTGTCTTTTTTTCTCATTTTGATTCCGTTTTTGTTCCCTCCACCGTTCTCTTCTAGCTTTTTTTTGCTCTTCGGTTAGCTCATTTATTTTTTTAAGATGTTTCTTCAGTCTTTTCAGCTCCTTTCTTTTATAAAGTTCATGCTTTTCTGGGTCTTGTTTTATTTTTTCCCTATATCTTTTCGATCGCTCCGCAGCCGTCAACACCATGGTGAGTTCTATAAACAAAATTGCTAGCTTTAATCTAGACTTGTATGATTTATGTTATACTAGCTGCGCCCAGCGGCTTTGCCCGTGTGGAAATTGATGTGTCGCAAGTGGAGAACATAATCACATAATTACACATTATTTACTTGATAGTTTATTTAAACCGAGTTTTGAGTGAATTGAATTAAGGAGCGAAAGTTTTTATACAATGTTTATAACTCCATTGCGCACCCCCTAGGGGTAGATTTGAAAAAACAAAATACACATCTTTCATTACTTTACTTAGTAGTTTATTTTAACCAAGTTTTGAGACAATCGATCCAAGGAATAAAATCCATAGAAACTTTACCACCCGGTTAAAAAATCAACCCCCAAGGATGTTACCTCTTGGGGGTTGATTTTCGAAAATTAGATTAGCCTATGTGTTATTCCAGAAATTAACCATAATATTATCAGATACAGTATACCGAAACAATTAAAAACTAAAATAACAATAAACTTAATATTAGTGTCACAATCGACCAGATCGCCCAGGTTTTGTCGCTCAAAGCGATCTCTTCCAGACGACCCAGAGGAGTATAGACAAAAATAAATGGACGATGTTATTGATATAATTTTGTAGATAATATCGTGGTGGTCTAATAAAGAGTTATTATATTCTATTCTAATTTATTTCAATTAGTCTTATATTCTTGTTATTGGTCAAATAATTTGTTTAATTTTACTTTGATATTATTATTCGACAAGTAAAAACAAAGCTAAAGAGTTTGGAATAACTAAAGAATTTCATATAGTAAAACATTCCTATTATTGTAAGCGATTCTTCTAATTTCGCTTCTAGTTTCATTAAATAATTAATTATGATTATGCTCGTTCCTGAATATGATGACCTTATTTTTATAGGTGGTGACAGTCACTTTGCATGTTCTTTTGTTACAGGTCCAGTATCGCTTGCATAGATTGCTCGACTTCATATAGAACTTGAAACCGTTTAGCATCAGCTGAGGTCTTCCATATCTCGTCTCTAAAAACACTGGCTCAGTATCTACAACAAAACATTTTATGAAATAGAACACGTGGAACCCATTAATACAAGCTCATACAAAACAAAGTATAAAAAACAAACGGCGTAAAATAAAAACATGATTGGGTAGTTCTCACGAAATCCAGAAACTTAGTCATAATAAATTAATAAGTAGTTTTTAAATTAATTCGTATTTATTTTGTATGGATTCCTTAGTACTTATGGTGCTCGATTTTAATATAATAGTGATCCCAAGAATAACCGTAATTTATAAGAGTTATGAGTGTTAAACAACAAGAGTCTTTAAAAGTAATTCATCAACCTCTGATAATAAAACAATTTTTATTTTTATAGGCAATTTTTATTTTATTTAGTTTTCAAATATATTTTCTAACTTTAGTAGAAACTATACTTTAGAAATCACAAATTATTGCAGTCTGCAGATGCCATCATAATGGCAAAATTAATTTTAACTGCTATTTCCCCATCTCGTATTGTTCTTCGTCTTCTTAGTTACCGCCTTCTTCGAGCAGCTACCATGTTCCTAACGTCATTATTATTTTCAATAGGTACCTGATTCTATTATAGGTCCCATCTGTCTAGCTATTTTTTTTCGTAATTTAGCTCTTTTGTCTCTATATGTTTGACTTTTGCTTACAGTGTTTCCTTTTTAGTCTTATTTCTCTGGAACTCATGGCACATATAGGGTATACTTGATCTTTCTCTTTCTTTTTTGGTATTTAAGTCTTTCTTTTTCGCGAAGTATTTCTAACATTTCAGGATCGGATTTCATTTTTTCCCTTCGCTTCCTATCATATTCCTTCTTTTTTAATTTAGCTTCTTCTTTGCTTATCTTCTTTTTCTTGGTATTATTTGGTCCTACAACAAGATGACAGTTGTACTGGGTTAGCTAAAGCAAACGATTAGGCAAGCGGATCCAGTCAAAAATCATTCCCTCATAAATCAGCATTCCCTCACTACAAACAAAAATGAGGGAATAACGGTTAGAGAATAGTGAAATACAGCATAACTAAGAAAATCTCGTGACTCACCCTTATTCAAAAAATATTTTTCGTAGGAGTTAACTACTCCCAAAAACTTACTTCACTGTGTACCTAATCAATAATTGTTAAAGTACTTACCTTTTGTTTTTCTACTGTGATGTAATGACGCTCACAAATGTAATGTTAAAAAAATGTGAATTAAACTTTTTTGACAGACACAACGAATTCGCCATATTAATATTCTTTTTTTTATTCGTAATCACTATATAGCCCATTTTGCTTTTTCATAAGTACATTATATTTTCAAACTTGTATTACATTTATAAGATTTTTTGTTTGGTTAAAAATTTAAAAGTAATTTTATCTGGAGTTTGTGACATACCAAGGAATCTATCACTTTGTAAGACTTACCTTATTAAATAGTTGCAATAAAATCATCGAGAAGCGTATGTCTAGACAAACCTAACTTAGGTTTTAAGACATTACTAACCATACTAATTGAAATGTTTGTTTTGATAAATAAAAAAAAAGATCAGTCGCTGCGACAAAACTAATAATGCTCTTTCAAACAAACTATTTTAATTTAAAAAGTTATATACACTGTTTTATAAACGAAACAAAATAAACAATGTTGAAATAATAATTAAAACTCAGTAAAATTTTACGCAAGTTACGCTAAGTTAGGTCAACACATTCAAGAAGTTTTAAACTCTTAATTTAACTCTTAATTTTGACCTTTTCCAAGTCTTTACATAAAACAAACGTATTATTTCTCATGTTTATTTCACACATTAAATAATAAAATTAATCTTGCCCACTTCTAAAGTAAACTGAAGAAAATCATAACGTGGGCGAAGAAAATCTCAATGATGGGTCTATAGATTACGACTGGCGCAACTTTGCACACGTTTATTTTATTATATTTGTTGATTGATACAAGCCAGCAGCTTTATCGCATGCTATGACTGTAATCGTATCATTCAAGGCTTTGGTGACCGCGGAACCAGAGTGTCGTTAGTATACCATTACAATCTGACTGGTGTCTTGTCTTTGAAACTGATTTCTTATAGTAGTTTTTCTCGTGATAGGTATCTCGTATGGGGAGGCCGTCTGGGTAGGTAGGTACCGCTTTGCCAGTTATTCTGCCGCCAAGCAGTAGCGCGCTAGCATTACTGTGTTCTGGTTTGAAGGGCATTGCAGCCAGCGATGAAATTACTGGGCATATAAGACTTACAATCTAATGTCTCGGGGTGATGAGCGCAATGCAGTGCTACGCAGTACTTTTTATGGTATTAAAAGTTCTCGGTGGCACTGCTATTGTTACACGCAAGCGTGGTGCTTACCACCAGGCAAACGACAGTTTCGTCTCATTACTCACTTATATAAAAAAGTCTTATAGTCCCTTCCGTATCTTCTAAATACATAAGGAAACGACAACCTGAGAAGACCTGGCATTTGCCGACCGTCTCTCTCCTTTAATGGTTATGCTCAGTTTTCTCTTTGATAATAAGGTCATTCAAGGTGGTGATGGAGGCTCTACAGCCGGAGCTGACCCTGCAGCAAGTCCAAAGGGACTTGGGCCCGTTGGTACGATTGTTCTTATTGAACCGGTAGATCCCCTTCTGAATTGCCGGTTTGCCGAAACGAGTCAGTGTGAACCGAGGTGCTTCTGCAATGGAAATTACGTAGTAAGTATTTTCCAAATATCTCAAAATAATTAGTAAAAAATAAATAAAGTCAGACCATACTTTTCACCGTATCAGGAAAGCAAGATATATATTTTACGAATTAAAAATAACAAAAGATAAACATTCATATAAATAATATGAACTTGTATACCAATACTAACAATTTATATTAAATGGTATAAACTGGATAAAATAGAAAATACTCGTCGCAAAACTGAAATCGTTTAAAACAAGATTTATTTCAAAATAGTGATTATACCTGGTTGCTAATCCTACAATATACTATTGTTTTAAACAAGGTTTTATATAAGTAAAGTTTTTAAACTGTCATATTATACTGACACTATAATTAGGATTAATACAATATAATAATTACCAGCAGTATTAATACAGATTCAATAATGTTAGGCTTAAATAACACTTACATTAAAATCTCTGCAAAGACTTCGCTTCTATTTTGATTGTGTTGACTGTTTTCAATTTGCTGAATTTGTTGCCGCAACAAAAACTTGGCTCTCTCAGGAAAAGCGGATCTCATCTCTTCTTATTAAATCTTAAAGAGTCTATGTACTCGAAAGAATGAAAACCATCGATCTTTTCAGTCTCCTTTTCTCTGATCTCTCTTTACCACAATGACTCAGTCTATCATTCTGTTCCAACCTTTTCTAGGTTAGTTTAAAAAGATCTCTAATTAATATAAGACGACGCGGATAACTCGTCTGCGAACCAATACAGCTTTAGTCGCCTCATTTGAGTCTGCCGTGCAGATACGAGAAGTAGGTAGAGTTCCTGGGTAAATTATATTAACTTCGGTATCCATCTGATTGTTAGATAATGTTCTCAACGGTTTATCGTCACCACGCACTGCAGATCATTTTTAAAATAGAACAGAAATAGATATGGTGACTCCCATATTTGACGGTTTAATGGTTGTGTTTTTTCTTGAAGCACAATATATTGTTGTCATAGGCCATGAGCGACGCCGGGCAACCCCTGCAGCTCCGGTTGCAGTACCAAGTCGCCTTGGCTCCTTGCGAGCGGTTGTTCTTGTAGTACCTGTAACGGCCAACTAGCATGATCGGACGGCCTGTAGGGCTGTAGATGACTTGTCCTGGAAATGAAATATTTAAAAATTAGGCTAGGTAAAACATCTAAGCCTTACTTATAAATGCGTGAAAAAAAAAAACAGTATTCAAGTGAATTTTTTTACATTTTATGACACTTATCCATGGACATACTTATATTGTGGTCAATGGTTTTTTAAAAGTACTCATTACATTTGTATTACCTAAAATGTAGTAGCGCACAGTATGTAACGATTATTTCACAAAACAGAGACACATTGACGCCACTTTTTGAAGTACTTAATTCCGAAGCTAGTGAAACCCGAAATAGGTTCGTGAAATTGCTTAGAGCTCACATTTAGCTGATATTGTCACAATGAGACTTAGCATACCACGGGAGGATGCCTGAGCCTCCCTCGGCAATCCAATGTTATGCTGTAGGGTACCATGCCGTTGGGGAGAGCCTGCCACTATTTGCCTCATTAAAGTTTTCCGCACAGGTGGACATGAGACACTCTTAAGTACCTGGTAAAGTATTTTAGTTCCCATATCCATCTGAGGCTGAAAGTTTTCTCAGCCGTTTATCGTATTAATGGTTGTGTCCTTTCTTAAAGCACAATATTTTGTTGTCGTAAGTCATGAGTGACCCCGGGCATCCCCTGCTGTACCGGTTGCAGTACCAGGTCGCTTTGGCTCCTTGTGAGCGGTGGTTCTTATAGTACCTGTAGCGACCAACTAGCATGATCGGGCGGCCTGTTGGGCTGTAGATGACTTGTCCTGTAAATGAAAGATTTAAAAATGTAGTTAGGCAAAACAGACTTTACTCTTCATTATCTGAGCCACTTTTAAATCCGTGAGAAAAATAAAAACAGTGTTGTGATATTTCCTAGATTTCTAGATATTTATTTCTTGATATATAGCGAAATTACTGAGCATTATAAGACTCAACAGCTAATAATAATTGTCTCAGGGTGACGAGCGCAGTGTAGCGCCGCGCAGGATTTTGCAAAACAAAGTTCTGGGAGTACTGTTATTGTTATGGGCTGGCGTATTGCTTACCATCAGGCAAGCGACCAACTCGTCTCGTCATTCAGTAACATAAAAAAAATTATAATATTCCTTAGACATACTCATATTGCGGGTCAGTCTGCTTTTAAAAAGTACCTACTCATTACATTTCTTTTGAGCACAGTATCTAACAATTATTTCATAAAACACGGATACATTGATTGACGCAACTTGTTAAAAGTACTTAATTCCGAAGCCACTAAAACCCAGTATTCTAAATTATCAACCTGTTGAAACTCGAATCACATTCGTGAAATTCTTTAGAACACATGTTTTGTTGAAATCATCGCAAGGAGACTTAGCATACCACGGAAGGCTTCAACGTCCCGAAGGATGCCTAAGCGTCCCTCGGCATTCCAATGAATAATGTCATACGGTAGGGTAACATGCCGTTGGTGAAAGCCGGCCACTAGTCGTCTCATTCAAGTTTGCCGTGGAGGTGGGCATGAGAAGCTATTAAGTATCTTGTAAAGTATATTAGTTTCGGTACCCATCTGAGGCTAAGTAATTTTCTCAGCCGTTTATCGTATTAATGGTTGTGTCCTTTCTTAAAGCAAAATATTTTGTCGTCGTAGGTAATGAGCGACCCCGGGCATCCCCTGCAGTTCCGGTTGCAGTACCATGTCGCTTTGGCTCCTTGCGAGCGGTGGTTCTTATAGTACCTGTAGCGGCCAACTACCATAATCGGACGGCCTGTTGGACTGTAAACGACTTGACCTGGAAATGAAATTTAAAAAATATTTGTTCAATATGTAAGGCAAAATTTAGTTTTTATTATCTAAGCCACTAGTGTTTCCGTATAATAAATAAAAACGCGTATTCTTGAGATATTTCCTATATTTTTCCGATTGTTCGACATGGCATAACAACAATGGACACATTTTGTAGAGTCAATTGGAATGGTAATTCTAAACTCAATTTTTTTTATTTTAAATTTAATGTAGTAGTAGCGCGCATTATTTAACAAATATTTCTTAAAAAAACGGAAAGATACTTCCTTACGAAACTGCTGAATGCCAGTATTTTACATTATCAACCTGTTCAAACACAGACAAAGCTTCATGAAAATCCGTTCGCTAACAATTGGCAGTTACTTTTTATTCGAATTTGAGAATAACCAGGTCAAAAGAGAGAATTTAGCTATTCAGTATCGGCGTTGACTCGAGGGAGACAACAGTTTTCAAATGTTTTCTTGTTCGCCGACACATATTTCGTAAATAACATTCATGAACAAATCAAACCCGCGCACTACTATTCACGGTTTAGATATACTGTTACCTAATTAAGCAAAAACGATACATATACAAACGAATCTAAGATTTATAACACAACATATTTTGAACATCTATACGACGATAGTTCCAACCTGTTGCTACCACGACACGGTTTGAGAAAGCTCCGTCTTAATTTAGGGTAGCATTAAACGACGCGATCCGATTGTGGCGTACGGAACGCGCGACCGCCACCGACCGACTTCCGATCCGCTCTGCACCGGAATATGATCGATTTCGCTTGCACCGCTCATCTGCTGTAACACGCACGGCTTACAGGACGCATCAACTAATATGTAGGTCAACACTATGCAAATTGTTTAGTCGCAATTATATATAACTTGAAAGCTTTAGGATGCGCGTCTGCGTGAAAATTTATACTCATAGAATAAGAGATTTCAATTAAAAGCAGCTTATTTTATTAGAAATACAATACTTATTTAATTAAAAATTTAAAAGATATTTAATTCCGCGCGATCAATGTTGTCTATGTTAGATAAAACACGGCACACCACAGACGTGGTATAAAAAATAAGCATCGTTTTGATTATTTCAAATACCATAAACTAAATGAATTACAAAACCACTGATTATATATACTACCAACATCAGTGGTTGTGACAGTTGTTGTATCGGATGATGACTTCATTAAAGGTGGTGAGGGTAGCTTTACACTTAGTGGCACTCCTGGCCATGCAGCAGGCCCACAGACCCTTGGCACCCGAGGTCCTATTGTCTCTGTGGAACCGGTACTTCCCCATCAATATGATTGGTCTCCCGCGATTCGACTTCGTGTATACAGGAGATGTAACTGAAATAGTAAAACGAATAATAACTAATTATAATCAAATGCATTGCCTCGTTACAAACATATTTTTATGTGACCAACAACTCAACATGTATATTGAGTTGTTGGTCACATTAAAAATTAAAATATGTTAGACTAGATTTACTACTAGACTAGATTCACACAAAGTATTACATTTATATTGGGCATGCTGTACAATATATATAGTTAAAACTTATTTTACATTGTATTTTTGTTTGGGTAATAAAAGGCTATTTTTTTTTAATAATTTTTATGCTGTACAAATCAAGTCGTCAAACAGTTATTGCCATGCGCGTAGTTGTACTTCACACTTCAATGTGCAATCAAAATGAATGATGAAAATTGCAACTATACTGACTAGAACACAACTAACCACTTCTTACTAAAATTTGGCCTAAGTACTGCATATTTTACAAGATATTAGTTACTGGAAGTTAATCATTTATTCATTGAGTGATAGAAAATGATCATCAGCCTGTATTTGTCCACTGCTAGAGATAAGCCTCCACTGAGCCCGGCCCAACGAACGCCACTGAGCCCGGTCTTCGGCTCTTCTTATCGAGTTTCTTCCAGAAAATTATTATTTAAACACTATAAAAAGAAAAACTGGGTAAAATATTTGAAAGAAAAATGAGGAATTTGGTTCGTTATTTTAAAGATAATTGACTCTTTTTCACTTTTTTAGACTAAACGCAGACAACAGTTAACAATCGATCCTACAAAAAAATTGCGACGTCAGGCATTTATTTCTTCAAACGTCCTAACTGGTTTGGTGCTCAATGATTATGGCTGTTCCTGGCGCCGACAATCTTCCACCTGTCTATCGTCGTCACAGAAGCCCTGCAACGACTCGTGGTCCACTTACAGCACCGCCACCTTTCCACCGGGTCGATCGATGTCGGTATCCGGTTGTACCGGTATCCGCACAGCAGGAGTAACGGCTTGCCGAACCGTGATGTAGTGATACTAACTAGAAGTGAACAGATGTGTTAGTTCTGTACTTCCTATTGTAAAGAAGTAAAGGAGAGGGTGACTTGGAAGCGTATGTCCTCTTTGCCGTATTTGCGTTCTCATTGATTATTGAGCATATGAGACTTAATATCTGATGTCTTAGGGTGATGAGCGCAGTGCAGTGCTACACAGTACTTTTTGCGGTTTTAAAGTTCTGGGTGGCATTGCAATTGTTATGAGCAGGCGTGGCACTTACCATCAGGCGAACGACGTGATCGTGCAATTACTCAGTACCATAAAAAAGAAATTACTACGTTCGGGTTTGAAGTAAATTGAGCACTGTTTCAAGCGAATTGCCCATTATGGGTTCTGGGTGGTGCTGCAACTGTTGTGGGCAGGCCTTTCTTTCCATCAGGCGAACGGCCTGCTCGTCTCATTACTCAATCAATTACAAAAAATTAAAATTCGTTAACTGCGAATGCAATAATATGTACCTAATTTTATTATTTTAATTTAAAAACTTTAAAATGGTAGCGTATAAGATTAAGCTACCCATATTCTATTTCAATGCATCCAAACGTTTACCTCCCTTTTTGTATAGATTAAATATGGATATAATACGACGATACGGTTATAGTCATAATTTGACGTTCATAAGTGCGTCTGTTATGCCAAAATAGAACAAAGAGATTTTGATTTGACTTGATATAAAAACATGATATATAGCTGTACAAAACCTTATTGCACATCAAAAATACAATCACGTAGACAACGTACAATGTAAATATTTGACAAAGATGTTGATATTTCAATAATGATTATGTGCATTTTTAGAACAGATTATTTCGTGGCCAACTGTAACTAATGAGGCCCGACATTTCGACGCGGCCCATTTGACGCACAGCCACTGAGCTCTCAGCTTATGAGCCTGATTACTTCTTCTGTAGAACCTATGTCTTCCGATCTGGATCACGGGGTTGCCAAATCGAGATGAAGTAAATAATGGAACTGCAACAACAATAGGAGTATATTGAGATTTTTGATATTGAATGCATAAGAACGATATAAGAAGTATAGAAGAAATTTGGTTGCTCGAGCAGTTGGTTCGGTCGCCCAATGGTTAAGGCGTGGGGACGATATTCTGAAAACGCTGGTTCGATCCCTGCCCGAGCAATATCATTTGTCTTCATCCTAATTATTTAAATTATATTGAAATTGTCAATCAACTAGAAATTGTCTATCAATTGGAACTTGGGAGAGGTGTGTTTTCTAGCCACTCGCTATTCATAAAAGTTATATTTTGAGGGTATAAGGAAAGGTAAGCAGAGGTGAAGCGAAGGAGGGATCGCGGAACTTTATTCCACAAAATAGATAGTACTATCATATGTATAGGATTACGTACTACATTATTAGTTATGATTACCTTGAAAATCATCAGTCGCGGACTCTATTCTTCTTTAAAGCAAAATAGCTGCATTCAATACAAAACCTTCGAACCCAAATGGTTCACAAGCTCCTTGAGGAGAAGTGTTTTGATGGTCCAAATTAGACAAGGTTTTTTGTGATTTCTATCGTACAGTAGTAAAAAACGTGCACGTGCATTTGTCTTATATCCTTTGGATTTTATTTGAACTTTGGTTAGAAATAATAGGTGATAACAAAGGGGAATATATATTTTTTCAACACACTTGCTCATAAAGTGGCTCTATGGTCACCGCAATTAGGCACAGAATGACACCCATAATCAAACTGTGACTTTCATTGCTAACTCACTAGTTAGTTTTTTTAGTTTAGTTAGGTTTTTTTTTTATTTTATTGGTTGACGTGCATTGATCTTAAAAAAGTTTTTATTAAAAAAAAGATCGTGTTTAATAGAACAAATAAATTAGTGTTCCTATTGCTTGCTCATTTCATGCAACTTCTTATTTAAATAGATAATTTTAACTCGTACGTGTTTAATAAATAAAACTTTCACTGAAATATAAATTTTGTTTTCTCTGTAATAAAAGAAAACTTTAAATTCCTCATTTTGTATGTGGCAGAATAGGCGCAAACCCTATGCGCGGAAAATAAAAAAAAATTATCCCTTTAGTCTGTGGCTGATCGCAACACGCGCGCATAGAAAAACTGATTCATTTTTCCTGCCATAGCGAATCATTTTTCACAACTCGTTTTCACTGTTGAAAATGAGTTTTTATTGTTATTTTATTCACAAGTGTGTTGAAAAACGTCGTATGATACACGTGTGTATTGATAATTTTACCGTCCTCGGCTCTTTTAAGACCCTCACCTAACGGCTCGGGTCTCAATGGCGCCTCAGCGTTAATCACCAACATTACACACTAGTACCATAATGTACTATTTCGTAAGTTTTCGCGATGTCACATATATTGTAAGTTTGACTTGATCACTTTTAGTGTTGTAAAATTAAACGCTTATGAACGATACGGTTTTTAAATATGGCTATAATTACATAAAGTCAACCTTCGTTTGACTGTATGTATATGTTACGGCTGATAGCCGAAGTGCGGCTACACCTAGTTTTAGCCGCTATGATGAAGGCTAAACCTAGTTCTAATCGAAGATAAGTTGGATACATCTAAGTTTAACCGCATGTAACCGGCTGCACCTAGTTGTAGCCGGCTAAAACTAGGTGTAGCCGCACTTCGGCTTTTAGCCGTAACATATATATACCTTTGAACTCTTGACGACTAGGAAAATTCAATGATTGTGTTCATTCTTATAAACGACGATTTTGCTATTAATAGTGATGAGAGAAGCTCGGCACTTCCTAGACCATCGACAACATAACCATTGCGCCTTCAACTTGTTAGCTTGGTCACTGCGTCTGTAGAAACGATAGTTCCCTATCAGTATGATAGGTTTCCCTAGACGTCACGTCACTACCGTTGGCTCTGTAATCAAAGTATAGCAACTATGTTTTCTATAAATATTAATTTGTACAGTGCCATTTGTCTTAACTGTTTTTTTAAACACAAGTAATTAACATAGTATTCCAAAACACTACATTATCTAGGCAAGAGCTACTACATAAATATAAAAGTGATTAGCCCTTAAGTATTTCTTCAGTGGCGATATTAAATAGTGGAACAGAATTAAATACATATTTAAAAGAAAAATATTCATATAATTAAAGCTATAGAGTATATGATATATTATTACGCAACAATAACAAAATTTCGGTTTGCTAGCTGCCTTTTTCACGTATGCGGTGGTATATAAAACAGCTCGCTATTTATAAACATGTCACCGTCATCATCTTCATAAATGATTATGAGAATCTTTAAGCTTCATCACTTCGTTTTCGATTGTGGTGATTGATGCTCGACATCCTGACGCCCACTTGAAGCAGACCCAGAGGCATTTAGGGCTGCCTTTCCTGCAGGAGCTATGCTGATAGTAGCGATGGCGGCCCCTTGTGATGAGAGGCTTGCCATGTCTGGAGGTGCCCCATATGAATCCTGAGAACGTTATCATCATCAACTTTTTGATTCACTTTTAGACGTAAGCATGTATGAAACGTCATAATAGGTACATATCTAGGTACCTATATACATTTATCTTATTTATTTACTATGCAATTATGGGGTCGCCAGATTTGGAAATGCATGAGTTGGATTCTGTATACCTATAATAGGTGTCCCATATATATTTCATTGATATTTTCATTGTTATTTTTGGTTTATTTTTGTTATAAAATGATTGTATAAAATTTTTTGAAACTTGCCATTTCACGTTGCAGCAAATGGACTTTAATTATTAAGCCATAAGTATATAAATAAAACAACCGTATTCATTTTATAATTTTACATTACTGACTTATGTATATTATTGTATATGTATGTCTTTGCAGTTAAGGCACTACAAGTTATAATTACATGACTAGTCACTAATGTGTTATTGGTTGAGAAAAGATGTGACACATTAATGTTCGATAGATGTTAAAAGAAAGCGTGTGTTTAGATGAGATTATGCAATTTTATTTTATTAGTGACACATCTCGGTCGTTAGAACATCTTCAGATAGTCTGGCTGTAGTATGGCAGTTACCACACCTGAGGAGGCGATTTGAAGAAACAGCTATACATTCCCAAAATTACCTTTGTGCATGGGCGTAGAAACTTTTAACATTTGAACCTTAGCCTTCGAATTGTTTTCATTCCGTTGTTTAGTTGTAATCCTTCACAATTTGATAGATATATCCATTATCACCATAATTAGAAACTGGTTTGGCCACAAATATATGCGCTGGAACAGTGCGGGTTGTATATCACATGACCTTAAATTTCTGGCTTCGCGATTTAGATTTTCTTCCAACGTTTTCCTTCGCCCTTCCGAAGTTATGTTGTGCACCTAAATGTTCTGTCAATGATTATGAACCTTTCTTACCGCTACCACGACGTTTTTGACAGTGGTCACACTGCAGCGACAACGGCCGTGTCTCCAGAGAGTGCATCTCCAAATATTCTTGATACCAGAAGTCTGATGCAGGTTGTATTTGTTATCGCCAAGTATAAGTAACGGCCTACCTAGACGTGATACGCTGTAACACGTCTCTGAAATAATAAGATAGCTCTAAATAACTTTTTTGTTTGTACTTTGGTACAATTGATCTTAACTTTCTTTAAGCAATTGTACCAAATGCCTACGTATTCGTCACAATATTAAATAAGGATATGAAAAAAAAATTATCGACGTCATTATAATATACGTATATAATATCATTGAAATTATTCAAAATATTTGTAAGAGAAGTCTTATTTTGAATCACACGTATAAGTTATAAATACTTTGATCAAAACAAAATCATTATGTATAAATAACAAAACACTCGAACACTGCACAAATATGTACCTATATCCAAACTCATGTCAATCCAAAAATAGTTCTGTTTTAAATTAATAAATTACCTACTCTAATGGCGATGCTTAAAAAACATTATCCTATTTGATTATTTAATGATTATGAGCGTTCCCGATCCTCACAATGACGTCGTTGATGGTGATCAGCGAGCATCTGCAGCAGCCGTCTCTCCACCGTGAGCACCGCCACGTCCGCTTCGGTCCTGCATCGTGGTACATGTTAAACCTGTAGCTTTCGTACATGATTACTGGCCTTCCTAGCCGGGATGTTGAGAATATAGGGTACCCTTGACCTGGGGATAGACAAATACAAATACAATTTACACTGCAGAAAACGTGTTCAAGTAACCACTTTTTAAACGGATTTGAACGTCCCAGTGAAAGCATCCTGTATTGTGCCAGGCAGTCTATTGTAAACCAACGGACTACTATGTAGATGGACCTCTCAGACTTTCCGAGCTTGTGTGACGGTGTCACAAGTCGATCCTTGTGTTTATTGCTCAAGCTCGGTTCAGAAGGTTAAATAATTTGACTAGCCTCTGTGGTGTAATATTTGGGCAAGTCAGTTCAAATAATATCTCATATACCTCGGAGGTTCACAGGTAAAAGCGCAAATACACGAAACAAATACCTTGTTTCGTGTCTGAATTTTGTGATGCCATAGTTCTCGTAGTTCCTGGTTCTATAGATACAGATAAGCTTAGAAGTCAGGATCTATGTAGGTATGTGATCGTTGGGTGCATTTATTTTAATTTATATTCCTTGATGTAGGGAGGCAATTCTTTCACCTCATGGTAAAATACCCTGCATAGGTAAAATTGAAGCATATTTTAATGTCTTGGTAGGTCTCTCGTGTGTAGAGGGCTAAATATTTGATGTCGCGGGGATATGAGCGCAATGCAGTGTTGCGCATTGCTTTTTATGATATTAAAAATTCTGGGTGGAACTGACTTTGTTATGGGCAGGCATGGCGCTTACCATCAGGCGAACGACTTGCTCGTCTCATCATTCAGTTCCATAAAAAAATATATACATTTATGGTCCCTCAAACAAATAAAACCCTTGCATTATGTAGGTAGGTTTATTGTGAACCTCACAACAAGAATTGATTTGATAATTTATTTAAACATATTCAATGATTTCTTAAAAGAATAAATATTAATACGATCTTCATTTAATATTATTATCTAATTATTTTGTACTTAAAATAGTGACTAGTGACTTAAATACTGTGTGAATCTTTTGGAAAGTAATAATTACTGAATTTATAATAACTATTCTCCACAACCAAAATATGACAATGCGCAATGCAGTGCTACGCATTGCTTTTTATGGTATAGGCAGGCGTAGCGCTTACCATTAGGAGAACGACTTGCCCGCCTCATCACTCAGTTTCATTAAAAAAAAAACGGAAAGAGCAAACAAATCGGTACTGGTCATAATGAGACTTAAGAGTTAAAAGCACTAGTACTGTAATAAACTGCAGCGGTCCAATAAGAAGTTTTCGTTTCATTTATTCATTTCATCAACTACTTTACGAGCAAGTGTGTTGAAAATAAACAAGAATCCGTGATAGATTAAAAAAATAATTTAAAATCCCCGTTTTTATGGATTTAAAATGCATCGTCATCAAGTTGTGTTCAGAGTTTCTGAAAGTTTCGGCCGAATAGCTAATCGGGAAGTGCTCGAAATTTGAGTTGCAAGGTTCCACCCGGAACGACAGACAGACAGACAACAAACAAGAAAGTGACTTAATAAAAAAGTGGCAATAAATGAAACGAGGTCGCTTTGCAGTGCCCGTCTTCTTTGAATTTATTTTTTAAACAGTCTGGGTCAGCCTTTACCACAATCTCATCTAATGGGAAGTGATGATGTCGAAAATGTGGCACATTTGCGCAATAAATACTTGTTCACTCTTGATTTGAACCCAAATTGTATTTATATGGAAACACAGACGACGACAAGGCATTCCATTCCTTTGACGTTCGCACTAAAAAGGATGACCTGAAACGTTTAGTACTAATAGGCGGAAATTCTAACTGAGTGAGTCAGAAAGGTTTGTTGATATCTTCTTACGCACAAAAACATTTCCAATCGCTGCTATTCATACTGTACTTCGCCTTTAAAGCGACATGAAGTTATTTACTTAAATTCTGAAGAAAAGGCTTTTTCTTATTGCCCTTTAATGGAATAGGTGAATGATTATGATCTTTGCCGACGTGGACAATGACGTCATTGATGGTGATGAGCGAAGACCTGCAGTTACCATCCCGCCATCTCCAGCACCTCCAGGTCCTCTTGGCTCCTTGCATTCGGCTCAAATTGAACCTGTAGTTGTTAAACATAATAGCCGGTTTCCCGAACCGTGTTGTGGTGAATACTGGGACACCTTCCCATTGTAAGACTCCTTCCTGGACTTGAATTACACCTGGAAAGCAATGTTGGCTTTATCACATAGTTGACACTCTGCTGGTTAATAAAAACAGTTACCTATAGAATATTTTTGTTTAAGCCGTCGGCGTCGCGAGTTCTATTTCCTGACAATACTAATAAGCGCGGAATAGCATAGCACTTTTTTACAACTCTGGTGGCTTTGTAGTTTGGAGTGCTTTCTGGTTTGAAAGAAGACGCCGTAGTTTAAACCTATACAAATAATATAGATATATCTGTATGAGCTTTCATGGTACCCAAGATATTAGCAATACGTTCCATTCCTTATTCTAGGAAGCATCACACATAGCGCTGCTTCCAATTTTATTACAATCCAGCCATATAATAAGGCTAATGAACAATTTAAATTTAACTTAAGTTGATACATAGAATAATACTAATAATATATATGTCCATTAACACTTTTTTATCCTGATAATATTATAAATGCGAAAGTTTGTGTGTGTGATGTTTGTTACCACGTATCACCGTAACTACTAAACCATTTTTGATGAAATAATAACAATTAAAGAGTGTTTGCAATACAGCATCATGAATACTTTTCTTACTTGCGACACATCAATTTCCACGCAGGTGAAGCAGCGGGGCGCAGCTAGTTGTTTCTATTAAGGCGAGGACACCTTGTTCATATGTTCGTTCTGCGTAACAATTGCTACATTACGGTTTAGTTCTTTTAAGTCTTCTCACTATATCCGTGTGGTCGAGGAGCTAGATTGCCTCGACGTGAACATGATGGTGAAGTCTATGTTCGTGAGTTACGGCATATTGTTTTGTCTTCCGTTGTTCAATGTGACAAGGAACTAATCAGAAAATAAAAATTGAACAACATTGGGCAGTTAAGTAGATAAATTTATTAGCCTATTTTCTCTGTACAAACGCATTTAATAAATTGTAATTTTTTATCACCCCCCATCCTCGATCCATGTCTCGGTTACTTATGATTATGTTCAGTTTTCATAAATATAATCTGTTCGTCATAAGTCTTGATGGATGCCCTGCACCCGTAAGACCACCTCGCGCACACGAAGAACCCCTTGGATCCCGAGCTGGTACTATGCTTATTGAACCGGAACTGCCCCAACAGGATAGACGGTTTATTGTTCCTGTTCATCATAAATATTGGAGCTGGAGCTGAAATAACGAGGGTGTTTAGAATCGTAGCACAGAATACTAATCGAACTACGTACAGAAGGTTCACTCCGTCAAGACGCCTCAATAAAAAGCTACTCTCGCAACCCAGCAATAAGACATAGTTTAGTTTTATGGTCTAACTCTAACACCGATCCGATCGCTTTCAATTTCAAATTTGGAAGGCTGCGATATCGATCACTTTTAATTTCATTAATTGGGATAGGGATTCGGACTCGGAATTTCCACAGACAAATACCGGTCACAAAACATGTTTGAAAGCGATCGGGATCGGTGTTCGAATTAGACGACGGGCTATTATTGACGCCAATATGCGATCCTAAAATACCGACAATCCCGTGTACTCTCTCTCTTTATCTAACTCGAGGAACTGCGTCAATTTGATAGGAGTACCAATACTGATATGGAAGTGACTGATTTGGCATGTTAACTAGAATTATGTTTGAAGAATGTCACACATACTTACAAAAATAGCGAGAACCTTATAGGATTTTAGTGCCCAAATTGTCGTAATTTACATATAATTAATATACATTTAATTCTCTCGCATACACGTACCTACCTATTTATTAATAGTAGAATTATTTTTATTTACTATTGACCCAATAATAGCTCGTGTTTGATATGGCTACGGCGCCTAGCTTATGTGTGTTAACACTTACACTCACTTGACACTTTTTTACTATATATTATTACCCAACTCTCTGTACAAACAAATGTTATACGTTCATCCTCTTTACCCATTCATAAGCCTCGGTTACTTATGATTATGTTCTGTTTTCATAGAAACAATATTTTTGTCAAAAGTCTTGATGGAGGCTCTGCACCAGGAAGCCCTCCTGGCGCACACGAAGTATCCCTTGCGTCCGGAGCTGGAGCTGTGTTTGTTGAACCGGAACCCCCCGAACAGGATAACCGGCTTATTGTTCCGGTTCATGATGAATACTGGAGCTGAACCTGAAATAACGAGGGTTTCTGTTTACAGTCGTACCTATGTGAAGGGGCAGAAAGTTCAAATTGTTATGACTTAAAAGTTAAATGTCAATGTGGCTAAATTACATTTCGTTTGTTTGTCATTCATGTGTTACATGTGTGCCGATCACATCACACTAATATTATAAATGCAAAAGTTGTGTAAGTGTGTTTGTTACTTCTTCACGCTAAAACGGTTCAACGGATTTAAGTGAAATTTGGAATGGAGATAGCTTATAACCTGGATTAACACATAGGCATATTAACACAAACTTATTATCCTGGGAAACCGTAGCACGCAGCTAGTGTAGCATATACGGTATATACCTAGTAATTGTAGACTGGTAGGCCCCTTCTGCTTGCAGAAGCTGCTTACTATTGAGTCTGCCTTGGGAAGTTCCACACATTTGCCAAACCGCCAAGCAGTAATGTGCAAATCTTACTGAGTTCCGGTCTGAAGAACACTTTTTCAGCAAAATTACTGGTCATTATGAGACTTAAGAGCCATTTGTCTTAAGATGGTGAGCGCAGTACAGTGCGGTGCAAAATACAAATGAATTGGTGACGCTGCAAATGTTGGGCATGTCGCTTACCATCAAGTGAACGACACGCTCGTCTCGTCACTTCAATTACATTAAAAATATGAAGAGCAAATATAATCGCATAGGTGGTACTCTCTCCCTTCAGCTAACATGAAGAACTATGATAGTTAAATAGAAGTACAGATACTGACAAAAGTGACAAGTTTGGCATATGACTAGACTTGTGTTTGAGGAAAGTCGCACACGGTCACACCATAAATAAGAGCAGGCTTATACGATTTTAGTGATAAAATATTATGTAGAAATTTATTTATTTATTTAACTCTCGTATACGCATATCTACTTAATAACTAAATACATTTTTTTTTATAATAACTAAACCGCCATCGACACCGTCCAACTATTTTAGCTCTTTTCCTCTTGCATGGTTGTCTGGAAGAGATCGCGTACAGTACTACTGTACTGTGGTGTTATAATAAAGTGTTTTAATCTAATCTAAACAATACTAATTTATACTTACTTGAATTGAATGCGATTTTTTAAAGACTGTTTCTGTTGGAGTATGGAGTCGCTCTCCATTGTCAATATTGAAACTGGTGGCGACCAAATATAATTGGTAGAAACAATAAGTTCCAATATTACCTACCTTCCTACGATCCTTGTAGTTTTGTAACTCTAAACTTTCATCATCAGCCTATCATGGTCCACCGCTGGACATAGGCCTTTCTAAATGCACCATCCTCGGATACTCTCATCCAGCTGCTACCAGCCACTCCGCGAATATCGTTGCTTTACTTAGCTTGGAAACATCCTACAGGTACATTTGCCAATCCGTGGTCTCTACTTAAGAACGTCTATCTCAGCGGTTATCGGTTCCAAGTTTAATTTTTCTTTCCAATGTAATTTTTTTTTATGTTTGTATTACATTATTTGATTCTTATGAATACTCCACGCCAGAAATGTAAATTTTACTTGCCCAGTGTAATGAACAATGTTAGAAGGCTAATATAGAATTCTATTATATCCAAACATTGCTAAAAATTAATGATTATGTTTAAATTTCATAAATGTTATTTCTTCATTATAAGTCCGAATGAGAGCCCTGCATTTCTTGCTCGAGCGCGCGCAGACGAAGTACCCCTTCGGGCCCTTGCTGTGACTGTGCCGGAGGTACTTGTAGCCCCGGTAAAAGATCACCGGCTTGTTGTTCTTGTTGAATGAGAACCATGCCACTAGAAATAAGTAGAAGTCGAGTCATAAAAAACAAGTCATACACGTCACTTTACATTCAAATATTTTTCACGTGGCATTTGATTATATTTTTTTGACGATCAGATTAAAGCTAGTTCCAAAATGAATCAGAATAGACCACTAGATTTAAACCTGCAGGGCCATCATGTATCTTTTATTTCAATCAATTTCAATAAGAAACCTGTTTCGATGATGGTTTTGCGATTACGTGACCCGTTTGTTGCAATCAAAAGTCAACGAAAGCTCAAATGAAATAAAAATAAGTTTTAACAAACAAAATTTATGTCGAAATATAAACCATAGACAAGAGCCGTATTACACTGTAAAATTGAATAGATTGGGCGTTTACATAACGATTCATAGCACAATCTCGCTTTGTAAATTTGTCGGGTAATCGAAAGGAGCACATTGAAATCGAGACATAAAAGTTACATGATCGCGTTTTATCGATTGAAATAAATTTCTATTGCACGTTAGCCCGCAACATGCGATGTTCGCTAGTCTACGTGATCGCCCAGCAGATCTCTGTGCCCATGACGCTGTACTAGTATTCTGATGGTTTATACAAACTCCATTGTGGAATCAGATTTTTATTGGTGTCAACTTTAATTGTTGACATCGCATTCTCTAATAATACATATGGTTGTGTTCAGTTTTCATAGAGATAATCTCCCCTTCGTAAGTCCTGATGTTGGCTTTGCAACCTCTGTGAGACTTCGCACACACGAAGTATCCTTTGGGACCTTTGCTGTTAGTGTGATGGTTGAACTGATACCCTTCGTATATGATCACCGGGTAGCCTTTCTTATTTACTGAGAATATTGGCCCTGAAACAACATAATCCACACTTACTACCTGTGTTTACTGTTTATGTACTTATATCAAGCTAAACATATTATTACAAAGGATCAGTCAGGTGGAGTCGCGATCAAATAATCTAGGCTAGAAACTTGATCAATATGACTCTCTAATAACCCTTAATTTCATATTAAAAAAATATATTTTTTTTTATTTAAAAAAAAATAAATGATTTTGCAAAAAACGTTGCTATGTGCGATTTAATTGCACCAGAGTGTATTATTCTAAATATAAAATGTATGATGTGCTTTTTATTTACTAAAATTAATGCAACTACAATAAACAAAATAATGAAATTAGTATAATTAAATTACTGTTTTTTATTAGAATTGTAACAAATATACATTTATAATTAATTTAAAAAATGGATATTTTATAATTTTAACTTTAGATAAGAGAAGAGAGAGTTTAATAGTCGGTGAGAATCGCGCCTATTGAATCATTATAAATTTCTTATCCATGATTATGATCAGTTTTCATTTGGATTATATGTCCATCGTACGTTCTTATAATGGCCCTGCAGCCTTTGCGCGACTTGGCACACACGTAGTATCCTCTGGGCCCTTTAGTGTTTGTATGTTGGTGGAATTGATACCCGTCGAAGAGAACCACTGGTTTACCGTTCCTGTTTGTTGTGAAAATGGGCCCTAGAACAATTTGAACATCATCATTAGCAGCAACAAACCATTGCTGGAACACGGGACTTCTCGCAGAGTTTTTAATGGATTACGTGGGCCTAGTGCGGGTTAAACAATCATTTTAAAATTTGGCAAAATAAACAACCGGTATTATTTTTGGAATTGGCGACTATATCCGGAACTATGAACTTACGAAGTCTCATGAAAAATTAAATAAAACAACCCTGACATAATTTTTCTTCATAATTAAAGCTGATTATAAATATTATTATATCTAGCTATTTAAATCTTAATACAGGTAAATAGGAAAAAACACTTTTTATCTGACTTCGTACTGATCAAGCACTATTTGATAAGGATCATTCATCATTCATCATAAGTCACACATATTTCAAAAATTCGTTTGGGCAGGACTTGAACCTAGTAGCCAAGGGCAGGAGTCAAACCTGCAACCTAGCATGAACCTTGCATGCTCTTGTGTGAACAATCGCTGTCCCAACTTAAGAGTATTTTTTCATTCTTAGTCATAAAGTACTTAGTCTTACTTTTAATTAGGTGAGTTGACTTACCCGAATAAAATAAATTCAATAAGCAGTTCAATATTAAGAGTGTTGGAGCTGTCATTACCATGAATTAGATAGCGCTAAAGACATAAATTTTCTATACCTAGCAATATTTTTAAATCTTAATTTTATTTCTGCGAGAAGTCATTGATCAAAATTCATAATAAGGTATATTAATAAAAGTAATATTTTATTTTCATGCTATAAATTCATAGTTTTAGTAAAATTACACATAAGAAATAAATTCGCAAAAAGAGAAGTGTTAATAACTTTATTATACAATAATAATATTTCACACTAATATTATAAATGTGAAAGTTTGTATGTAAGTGTATTACCTAGTGTGATTGTGTCTGTTACTTCTTCACGCTGCAACGACTAAACGGATTAGGATTAAATTTGGTATAGAGATAGCTTATAGTTACCCTGGATTAATACATAGGCTGCTTTTCATCTAGGAAAACCGCGGGTGAAAACTAAACTGCGCGGCGCAGCTAATTATCAAAAATATTCTTAAATCGCAAAAGTAAAAATATTGCTATATTAGGTATAAGGAAAATCGATGTTTTTTGTTCAGCGCCATCTAGTTGTACACTAGATGTCACAGCAATGTAGGTTCCAACACTCGATGAATCATGGTTATGATCAGTTTTCATAGAGGTAATGGTGTTCAGAAATGTTCTAGCCCTGCAGCCGTGCCGCTACCTGCTGCACACGAAGTACCCTCTAGGACCGTTGCAGTTACTGTGGTTTTAAACCGGTAGCCGTCGTAGAGGACCATCGATATGCCGTTCTTGATCATTGCAAATACTGTTTCGGAAATTTATAGTATCCAAGAAGAGACAGCAAGTTTAATTTTGTTGTAATATTATCATTATTTAACTCAGCCATATCGTTATTTAACTCAGCCATATCGTTATTTACGCAATAATAGTTCATTTCAATATTACTCTGTAAAATATATCTATTATGTCACAATAAATTACTAATATTACTGGCAATGAATTTTTAGACAACTATATACTATTACAATACATATTTTAGTAGGTACTCCAAAAACTGGCACTAGAACAGTATCAGTAATTACTGTGCCAACATTTCTGTTTAACAAATCATAGTTCTGGTACTAAAACTTGTAATGCTGTTAAAAGTGATATCAGTTTCAGTTTTATCAAGGAGACAGATCTGAGCATTCGCTCAACTGCTGTCTTCCTTTAGTTTAGATAGATAGTCGCGAAAAATTAAGAGCTATAAAGTTTACTTAAACATCAAGTGACTAAATATCGGAATGTCAAAGTTCCAGTTTTTATACCTAACAATTAGGTATACATCCAATGTCGAATATCGATGAAATTTATATGGGACCACTTCGTAGCTTCTGAACCCAAGCAATAAGAATTTTTCAAATCAGTTTATAAATGAAAGAGTTCTGAGGTAACAAACACTAAAAAAAATACAATTGAATCGAGAACCTCCTCCTTTATTGAAGTCGGTTAAAAAGAAGACCAGCAGCTGAAAATTCGAAAAATACCCTTGATTAAACTTTCGAATTTTTACTTACTCTGAACATTTTGCACACGTATCAGGTTTGTACCTAAATACAATTCCGTACAATTTTAACGTCTTTTAAGAAAATTTTCAGACGTTCGCACGGACTGCACATTGTTTGCAAATTTTTCTCCCACAAGACAAACATATGGGCTTACCACAGAAGAAACAAAGATATGCGGTCTTTCTCTTCACGCGTTTAGGACACACTTTACAATATTTTCTTCGATTTCTTGCAAGTTTTGTTTCTGGTGGTAAGCGTTCATCATCTGAAAATTATCTAATGTTTTATACATCATTGTACCAGCAGACCGTGTCATTACCTACCATTTGGAATAAAATTTGATTCTTTAAAATAAGAGAGATTTAATTTTAAAAAATATAACTCCTGTCGATATGATCGATTGATTTAAAAAGCCAGGAATTTCATTGTAGAACTTCAAAAGCAATAAAACGAACATAATAATTAAAATTATTAATATCACAATTAATTTTTAACATTCGTTAAGGGAGCGATCAATACATGTTTTATTTACACATTCATGATAATGAATTAACTTGGATTATAAAACTACGTGTTTAAGATAATCTACACATATTAAAGGATTAATCCTACTAATATTATAAATGTGAAAATTTGGATGGATGGATGTTTGTTACTCAATCACGCAAAAACTACTAAACGGATTTTGATGAAATTTGGTAGTACCTGAGGTCCTGGAAAAGGTCATAGGCTACATTTCATCTCCAAAAACTACGATTGAACTTGCATATTTCGAAAACCCGAAAATGTAATTTATATTTTCTCCTAAATTCAACCGATGTTTCCTATAAAAACAAAACTTTATCACTGCAAGGGAAAAGGTATTCGTACCGGGGGGGTCCCAAAATTTGGCCACATCCTGTACACTTGAGAGAAAAATCATACTTTAATTCTAGCTGTATGTTTTCATTTTATTTAAAAACACAGTTCAGTCTATTTCAATAAATATATGTTATTAAATAAATAAACAAATTGTTATGAAAAGATCTCTGAATATCTACAATATTCAGTGCATTGAAATCTGTTTATCCATTCTAAAGCTACGATTCCACAATCCACAATCAGATACACAGACACCCCTATTATACGGTGTGCCAGGCTATTTAAAGCGTGTCACACACCACGCAGATACCGTAAGATATCTGTATCTGTCACAAACTCAAGGAGCACCGCACACTAAGCAGATAGATCGTCAAGTATCTGTAGGCACCAACATATATCGAAAGATGGCCAGATGTTATCTGCATATATATATATATATATATATATATATATATATATTTTACTTCATACATGTTGTATTTTAGCTTTGTTGTTATTGTTGAGTCAAATTCAAAATCAGAATCTTCTTCTGAGGAACTGTCTAATAAATCCAGAAGCAATAAACTGCGAACTCATTGTAACACACTGTATAACGATCCGCACCAAAAAACAAGTATAGTCACTTTGAAGGATTCCGCGTGAATGTATATTTTCGTATATCGTATCTGCGAAGTGTAATACTTTCAGATAAGTTAAGTTTTTATACGCAGATAAAATATTACCGTATCTGCGTAGTGTGTGACAAGCTTAACAACGAACTTCGGAGACTTTCGGAGAATATTTATTCCATCTCTAGAAAAACAAAGCATGAAGCCAACCCTAACCCTCCAGGAGTGGCCGCCAGGCCAGACACACTGTATACGTTGCGTCGAGAGCCACAAGTTCACAGCATATTTTCATCTGATTTACTTCAATATTCCTATAATAAATGTAACTATTTAATATAATATATTAATATTTAGTCGTCGTCTTGGACTACATTACATGAAACTGTTACTTATTCTATGATATGATCAAGCATTTCAAGTTACTTTTAATTGCTTATAAAACCGCCACAACCTACGTGAATTCAAAAAACTCACATAACTTCTTTAAAATATATTGCTTGTTAATGACTGGTCTTCATTGTGAAGTGAAATAAAAAAAATCACATCACGTTGCCAAAATATATTGCTAGTGTTTATGAACGTCTTTTATCGAGATGACCTGGTCGTCAACGACTACCATAAGGGCCCGGCAGCCGCGGTCCCAGCGATTGCACCTAAAAGTTTTCTTGATGGTTGATTTGTCCTTCAGAAGGTACCGGTTCCCTTTGTACACGATCAGCGGGTTCCCGTAGCGGGACTGGGAGTATATGAATACTGGGAATAAAACAAGATACCGGATGTTAATGAAAAGGTTGGCCAAATTTAACTGAGGCTTTCTGTCCATGACATATGATTATATTCGTAACAGTTACAAAGCGATCCAAATTTTGAAAAAATAACTTATGGAAACAAAAGAAATAGGTACAGTATCTTATTGTTAATCAATTAAAAAAATCTATGTATCTATGCTGGCGCAGCGACACAAAGTAAGTCTTGGCCTCCGATACTAAATAATGCCACTTCTTTCGATCCAGTGCAATTTGCCGCCAGGCATCAACTTTTAGCTCCAATCAAAAAAACTATAATCAAAATAATCACAAGATATTCATCATCAATAATAAGAAAGAACGAGCACTAGCACTTTATGGTCACCTTAATTTAATGCCGTGGCTGCTAAGCAAACAAAGACGTACAGAGACGCCGACATTAGGTACCTATCGTAATTGCCCCGCGCCACTCGCGCCCGTTGCAAAAATAAAAAATTACTTTTACTTTTGTCGTCTGATTTCTTTAAGTAGATTGATAAAGAAATCATCACGCATAATCGTGCAGGTGAGGTAAATACTAAACTTAGAGAACCTTCTAAACACAAAATTAAAGGAAAAGGTGAACACAATAATGACGTTGACTCGAGTGAACATTTTCTAGCGTGATCATGAATCAGATATGATTATACCAAATATTTTAGAAAAAGTATTTTAAGTAGTTTTATGAATCTTTTATAATTTCAATAAAATCAGTACAAATCTATAATTTCTTCTAATTACAAGTAGAAGAGTCATATTGTTTTAAAAATAAAGATATTTAGATACCGTTCACGAAAGTTAGCGGTCATCGTCGATCGTGGTTCAAGTGAACGTCTTTACATTTGATGATTTTATCTTCCACCACGGTCAGGGCAGCTCTGCATCCGTAGCTCCACTTGGAGCAAATCCAGCGTTGCTTGAAGCCCCTAATGCAGTTAAGGCTAAAGTGGTGATTTCTGTACAATATCATCAGCTTGCCTTTTGCCGACTTAACGAAACTGAAACCTGAAATATGTTTTAGTTTTTAAGAATATCGATATACAGACACATGTACAGATACAAGAATATAAAATAGAACACACGTAGAATTGATTGATATAATATTTATACACTAATTTTGAGCGATAAGGCCGCCCATTTTAGATTATAGTTATAGGCCATATTAGCACATATACCCCATATTATTCATATAGGCAGCATAAACAATAAATGCCCGTACCAAGACATACCTTTGGTTTTTGTTGAATGTTATAATTAAATCAATTAATTAAAATTTGTAGAATTAATACTTTTTATTTGGACTATATTTTTTACCTTTTATTATTATAATTTTATTTGGTGGTGTAACAATTAAGAGTTACCCAATCTAATATATGTAATAATATAGGCTACGCTCTATGATATACCAAAATACATTAATTACTGAGAACTACTGTATAAGACGAGTAAACATAATCAGTTTTATTAACGTTCGTGGTCTAAACATTCGATCAATGGTTATGCCATGTTTTATAAAGTTTAGGCCTAAATAATTATATTATTATATTTTATTATTATTATTATTAATTATTTAAAAAATATGTTCCGTTTCTCTCCCACAACAGGAGGTGAAAAATGGCACGGGCCAAAGCCAAATGCTTGTATATACTAAAGAAAAATTAGTTCAGCAGTTTGAAATAAATTTTCTTACTATCCGACAAGTATTAAGGATTACGGCTTTTTGTAGAAGAATATAAGTTGTAGAGGGCATACTTAGAGTTTCAAGACTTGTGTGAAGTGTTTTCGGTATTACTCCTGTGGTTGATATAATGATAGGGATGGTTTTTGTGGTGTTGACTCGCCATTGGGTTTTAATTTCAATTGAAAGATCTTGAATTGAAGATCAGAAAGAAGAAAAATGCAATTTCTACGATTTGAATCAGCGGTATTTGCGTCTACGGAACATCGTACCGACGCTTTAACCGAACATTAAGAAAGACAAAAGATTTTAGCGAATATGCCCAGCTAGGCAGCAGGCCACAGTAGCACAATCGAGAGAGCCATGATCGCTTATCGGGAATTCAAATCCCGCAGGTAGTAGATGAAGATATCACATCATATATTGAAAAAATATATACTGATTGGCTTGCGTTTGACTATCTCACCTGATGGTAAGTGTTTACTTGCCAAGATACTACCTATTCACTCGTGACTTGAATATTCCAAGATTGTAACTATCGGGAACGACCGACTCCTACAGGGAGTTCCACTTGTTGACAGTTCGCTAAGGTAAATTTTTATGTATAGTCAATTGGCTTGTGTCTTTCCATTTTCTCAGCTGATAACTTAGCACTTGTAACAACTAGCACTTGTGACTAGAAAATGCCAGTATAGAGACATTTTCAAAACAGTGGACAGAAAATTATTTAAAAATCAGTGATTGTGTTCTCTGACAGTGGCTACAACGTGGCCGTAGACAGTGATAAGATGAGCGTTACATCGGTTTCTACTGTTCTTGCTACATTTCCACCTGACCCTCGCGCCGCTGCACTGGTGGCACCTGTTGTACCTGTATCCGCCCAGTTCGATCACAGGATTCCCATAACGGGAGGTGGTGAAGGTCACTGCATCTGGAATTACCAACATAATAATTAATTTTTAGAAAAAAAACAAAAACCGACTTCAATGTATCTTCGAAGTCCAAGGTCACATATCGATGAAATTTATATGGGACCACTTCGTAGCTATACTGAACCCGACACAAAAATAATTTTTCAAATCGGTTCATAAATGACGGAGTTCTGAGGTAACAAACATAAAAAAAAACAATCGAACAGAGAACCTCCTCCTTTTTTGAAGTCGGTTAAAAATTACAACATCACTTCAAACCGGCGCGGCTACAATTCTTACGAATTTTGATGTCGAAACCAACTTTGATATTTTTATATTTACGTGATGAATGAAAAAAATAATATAAATATTCGTTTTATAAGTACATTTTATTAGGCTCACAAAAGTAATACAAAAATAAAGCTAATATGGCTTGGTGCTAGTTATTATACTAATCTAATACCATAGTGAATTATAACTATTGTGTCTAAAAACATGTTAAAACCCCAATATTATATTTAAGAATAAAGACTAGCACGTTTTGGCCGACGGTGAAAAATGATCAAAGTGATAACCACCTAACTATTTATGTACCTAGCTTGTATGGCCACAACTGAAGGATAATACTTTAATTCAACTTAATCATCATCATAAATTCAGCCGTGTCCCCATTGCTAGGTATAGGCCTCCTTCCTCACGCCATTTGATCCGGTCCTGAGCATTCGCATCCACATATTCACAGATCCACAGACATCCACAGATGTAAGTGATGATGCGATCAGCGATGTAGCATGCTTGCCAAGATACTACCTATTCACTCGTAACTTGAATATTCCAAGATTGTAACTATCGGGATATGCAAACTACAGGGAATTCCACTCATTGACAGTTCGCAAAGGACATTTTCAAAACTGAGGAATAGAAAATTATTTAAAAGTCCTAAAGTGATTGTGTTCTCCGATAGTGGCTACAACTTGGCCGTGGATAGTGATCAGGTGAGCGTTACATCGGTTGCTACTGTTCTTGCTACATTTCCACCTGACCCTCGCGCCGCTGCACTGGTGGTACTTGTTGTACCTGTACCCGCCCAGTTCGATCATAGGATTCCCAAAACGGGAGGTGGTGAAGATCGCTGCATCTGGAAATACCAACAAAAAAATTACAATAGCTCTTCTAACCGGCGCGGCTTCAAGTCTTATGAACTTTGATGTTGAAACCAACTTTGAGATTGTTATAATTCTTCTTAGTAATTTACGAGATGAACCAAAAAAGTAATATAAATATTCGTTTTATAAGTACATTTTATTAGGCTCACAAAAGTAATACAACTCAAATATAAAGCTAATATGGCTTGGTGCTAATTATTATACTAATCTAATACCTTTTAAGTGAATTATATACTAATACCATAGTGAATACTATAGTGAATTATAACTACTCTTACCTATAGCAAAACGGAAAGTCTCTTTGAATAAATTATATTCTAAGCCAACATTCCACCACATTCCCACTATTGGGACACGGGCTTTGTCGCTAGGCCTCTCTTTCTCTCTTATCATTTAATCACATTGTTTATACAATAATTATAATACTAATATCATCACAATAAGTCACGTTTGGGTTAAAAACTTATATGTATTTAATTTTGTTTTTTCCTAGCCTATATTATCCCACTCCTGGGGCAAAAGCCTCCCCGAAAAAACTTATCAATACAATAAACTTTAGAAACGGGACTATAATACATAAATACCTAGTATTTTATCACCCTTTTCTAAAGGTGTTGTCTTGTGTTTATAAATTAAGTTAAAATTACAATATTTTGTTGCAAATGTTAGAGTAACAAACACAATGATCAGTGATGACCTTCATAACTATTTATATACCTAGTTTGTATGGCCACAACTGAAGGACAATACTTTAACTTCAACTTAATCATTATCATCCTCATCAATTCAGCCCGTGTCCCCATTGCTGGGTATACGCCTCCTTCCTCACGCCATTTGTTCCGGCCCTGTGCATTCCGCATCCACAGATTTCCCACACCCTATATCATCAACCTTATAAGTAAATAAATTATAAACTCAAACAAGGTTTTTCGGGAAGAAAAAATTCGACCATTTTTCTTCCCGAAAAACCTTGTTTGAGTTTTTCGTTTGGCATTCGTTAATGCTTAAAAATATTATAAGAATTAATATGGGTTCGCGTCATCACAGGGCAAGTATTCAATTGCAACATTGATCTTGCTCGTTGAGAAAAAGGTTCACTCCTCTCTCAATAGATGGCGTACACGTCACCCTTAAGACGGTAAAATAACGGAAGAAGAAATTCGACACTCGAGTTGGTGCCCACCGTAGCTCAATTGGTAGAGCGTCCCGCGCTGAGGGAATATTGGGTTGTGGGTTCGAGTCCCAGCCGGTGGTCGAATTTTTTCTTCCCGAAAAACCTTGTTTGAGTTTTTCGTTTGGCATTCGTTAATGCTTAAAAATATTATAAGAATAAATAAATTATAAAAATACACGAAATGGCTATAAACAGTCAATGCTTCATCAATGCGTGAATCTAACTGGAATATTTCACTACAACAACGTTACAAATTTTAATTATGATATTTCCATCTTTAACCCCAAAGTGTATAATTAAATCTTCTATAAGTAGATATACTATATAGGTATGCTTTCGATTACAACCGGACCTTCTAAAATAAATCTCCCGAAGTAATCCCAAAATGTCGATCATCTGAAAAATAATGGATGTGCCAGAAGGACATCGCATTTCATATTTTGACTACGAAAACCTATAAAACCAATTTGCTACAAATTCTAAAACGTCAATGATTGTGTGTATTCTTAAACGCTGTGACTTCATTGTTGTAGGTTTTGATTTGTGCCTTGCAGCCGGTGCCGATCTTGGTGCAGAGCCAACGGGCCTTGGGTCCCTTGCACCTGATGTACTTGTTATACCTGTAGCCCCCCACTTCCATGACGGGCTTGCCAAAACGAGACGTAGTGAACATCGCGACTGAAACAGTACATGTTTGTAAGTATTGCCTATACTGAAGCATGTGAAATGCAATCGTGCCGAAAGACTAAACTGATTGAGTATTTGCAATGGTAGCGTTCATTATTAAATAAAATACAGATAATGTTATTCTAATTATGTTATTCTAATTATATTATTTAATATAATTATCTCTTATATTAACGCATTAAATGTGTTTGGGTACAATGTTTGAGATAAGTGTGATGAATTTCTGACATATACATTTGTGACACTGTAAAAATATTTTAATATAAATTAGGATATAGGATTATTTTCCTTAGGAAACAATAAAACAACCTACATCTACTCTTAAGGAATAAATCTAATTCTACGCGGATGGAATCGCGGGTATCGGCTATCTATTTTTTAAGAACATACTTAAGTTACAAGGCGGGCTTTACTAAGTACAACGGGCGATAATACGGCTTACAGCGATCTTTTGTAGACAACCTCTTTTTCTTAAAAGTTAATGCTTGCGGTTATATCACCTGATGGAATTCGATTATGCTGTCTAGGATGTGACACGCTTACCTAGAATACACCTATCTGCAATGGAATCGTCTAACTAAAACACCGATCCCGATCGCATTCAATTTCAAATTTGGAAGGCGTTAGCATATATATATACCTTCAAACTACGATATTGAACATTTTTAGCAATCGTGATTGAGATAGAGATTTGGGACGCGGACTTTGAATAAAAAACTTGACAACTCCACAGACAAATACCGATCACGAGATATCTTTGAAAGCGATCGAGATCGGTGTTCGAAACGATTCCCCTGCGGGCCCTAATTCACTATGACAACTTGGCGATTCCTTGTTTCGAGGAAACGCCGATTCCTTGATTAATAAACGACATCTGCGAAATTTGTATTCTCAATGACGCATCATATTTATGAATATATGAATGCGTGATAGAGATGTCGTTTATTAATGAAGGAATCGACGTTTCCTCGAAACAAGGAATCGCCAAGTTGTCATAGTGAATTTGGGTCCTGGTCACTATCGATTTGAATAGGTCGTAGTTGTCAGGAAACACATTGACATTGTACTCTACAATTTGGCTGTATGATAAACGTGGATATAAAACGTTTCGTTCGTATAGGAAGGATGTCTATTGTCTATTACGTGTGGATGTCGCACCTTTTAATTTACTTTATTAGCTTATATCATTATCAGTGGTTATGTTCATGCCGTATAGCGATAATTTCATCGTAAACAGATAAGAGATAAGCTTTGCAGCCGTTAGAAGAAGTCTTCGCACAAGTCCACCTAGCCTTCGGGCCCTTGCTTCTATGATACCTGTTGTACCGGTATCCGCCTAACTCCACTACAGGTTTTCCATAACGAGACGTGGTGTATATAGGAACTGAAACAATGGGTCCAATTAAGTTACAAAATAGCATTAGTTGATTTAGGGCTAAAAAACTAGTTAGTACAGTTTGAATACAGTAGTGAGTCTCGTCTAGATATTACTAATGAAAATTACTACACTAACGTTATGATTTCAGCGGAATAACATCGGCTAAATCCTTTCGTTACTTTAAATTTTGAATAATAAAGTGAGTAGGTTGTATACTTGTATCAGTCAGGTAGTTTCGTAGCACTTGGAGTAGTAGTTAAATGTTTGCTGCCTTCAGATATTTAGAGAAAACCGCAAATTATCCTTTTATTATTTAAATAATTTATCAGTGATTATTCAGGCTATAAATTCATTGTCAACAACAAGTAGTAAAATATAAGTGGAATCGGGATAGGAGCGGGACGGTAAGGGGATAAGCTGGGAATGGTAACGTGATAGGAATGGGACGGTAAAAGGATAATAAACCGGATCGGGAAAGCGGGACGACGGGAGCAAGAATGGGATCAAGGTGGGACGAAAAATGATCTGGTACAGGATAAATTACTTTACATATATAATTTTAAACGTCCATTTGTTAATTTACTTACTGATATTACATTCATATTAACTTCTTACACCCTATCTATTGAAATAGACCGAATAGAGATTGAAAAAGAAAAACTATACAATAACCACGAAAAGAATATATTAAATTATTAGGAACATACTGACAGGAAGTGTTTTTTAAATTAAAGAATAATGAATTGGTATCTTCCCTACTAACAATTTTAGGTACTTTAGCAAAATATCTTCTCTATAATCATGGAAATAAGACCTTTTCCATCAGTGCAGGAAGCGCTGTAGCCAACTGAGACACCGGAACAGTCACCTCGGTGGTCAAAAGTTGCACCTTTTATCAAAAAAAATACCGACTTCAATTCTGATGTATTTTCGAAGTCCTAAGTCAAATATCGATGAAATGTATATGGCACCACTTCGTAGCTATATCTTCTGAACCCAATGCAAAAATTATTTTCCATATCGGTAAATGACTGAGTTCTAAGGTAACTATAATAAAAAAATACTAGTACAACCTCTTCATTTTTTGAAGCCGGTTAAAAATAATAGAAAAGCATGCGTTTACATAAAAATAAAAAAATTACTTCTAATGATTATGTTCATGTCTCATAGTCAGAATAGTATTGTTCAAAGAAATAAGGTACGCCTTGCAACCGGCGTTAGCCTTCGACGTCTTCGTACAAATCCATCTTGCTCTAGGACCTTTGCTATACATGTACTTGTTGTACCTATATCCACCCAATTCAACTGCGGGGTTCCCATAACGAGACGTTGTGAAAATGGGACCTGAAACAGTTAATGGAAGTGTACTAATGTTAGATATTCTTTTAACATTTGTCCAATCCATCCAAAGGTTGTCTGTAAGAGATTGCTTTATGCGATAAGACCGCCAATTGTATTACCCTAGTTAAGGTTTATATTTTTCCCATGTAATTATGTTTGTGGTATGCAATAAAGTGTTATTGTATTGTATTATTTAGCATTCGCAACATTAATAAGCTGTTAAATTTATATTAGCATTAATCAAATTAATTGTAGTAGCGAATTCGTTGAATCATCATCATTTAATAGCAAAAAACATGCTAACGTGCAATATTTCGCCTACTAATGAAATTAATGAAAAATAGCAATATTTTCCATTACTGAGGTGTACCATATGTACATATATTCTACAATAAATTTTATATTATATTTTATATAACGTTTTTATTCCATTATATTTTACGGACAAGATATACTATATTTTAAATTATGTACATTTTTTTAAATATTTTAATTGATTTGCATGATGCGTGTATGACGTTTAAAGGGCATTTTTTTGCCTATTTAATAAATATATCTTTTGACTTTTGACTTAAATGTGACACTTTATATAATTGTGGCCTACAATTATATAGACAAATACTGATTGAATTCTGAAAATATGTATATCTGAAAAATGTTCTGGTGAAATTCTGGGTGGTGCTGCAACTGTTACGGGCAGGGGTATTGCTTACCATCAGGCGATCGACCTGCATGTCTTGTCAATTAGGTACATAAAAAAATGTGTTAGTAATATAGCCTTTATTGAGTAAATGACTATAGAACTATGTATATACACATAATATTATAATTCAGTTAAATTCATCAATAATAAAATATAACTTTCACATCCATTTGTTTATTTTATTCCTATATTAAACCCATAATACCTTGAAGTTATTCCTTATATACTAAAAACTGCGCAATTAAAACGAAAAAACCATTTATTTTCTTTTTAACCTATTTGATCCCACTGCTGGGCAAAGGTCTCCCCATCTCCTTCCATGGATACCTCTTACAAACCACTTACAGAATAAAGAAAAATAGAACATACTGACAAGAAACTTTATAAAAATGACACTAATCATATCATATCAAACTAAATCACACTAATATTATAAATGCGCAAGTTTGTATGTGAGTATGTTAGTGTGTTTGTTACTTCTTCATGTTGTAACGGCTTAATGGATTTGAGTGAAATTCGGAATGGAGATAGCGTATAACCTGGATTAACACATCATCAATATCAGCCTACATTAGTCCACTGCTGGACATAGGCCTCTTCCATAGCACGCCACTGAGCCCGATCTTCAGCTTTACTTCTCCAGTCGCTACCGGCAACCCTGGGTATGTCGTCGCACCATCTTTTCGCAGGCCTTCCTACACTAAGTTTGCCGATTCGCGGTCTCCACTCTAGAACACGTCTTCCCCAGCGGTTATCGGTTCTGCGACAAATATGACCAGCCCAGTGCCACTTAAGCTTGCTAATCCGCTAAGCTATGTCGGTAACTTCAGTTCTCTGGCGAATAATTTCGTTCCGGATTCGATCTCTCAGAGTAATACCGAGCAAAGCTCTTTTCTTCCATAGCTCGCTGAGCAACTTTCATTTTGTGGACTAATCATACCATGAATACGTACCTCTCGGCTCCGTATGTCATGACAGGTAGGATGCACCGATTAAAGACTTTCGCCTTTAGGCTCTGGGGTATGGGCGACCAGAAGACCCGACAAAGTTTCCTAAATGCTGCTCAGCCCAGCTGAATTCTTCTGTTGGCTTCCCTCTCAAATTTATTTTTATCTAGTTTGAGCGTCTGCCCTAGATAAACATATTCTCCAACAACCTCAAGAGGTACTCCATTTACGGTCTGTCCAGCGTTTTAAAAATATCTTCCAGGGCGTTTGTGAACAACTTCGGGGAAATAACGTCCCCTTGCCTCAGTATTCGACGCAGGTTGATATGTTTCGTCTGCTGATTCTGTACTTGGGCGGTCATTGTTCCGGCGTCATACAGATATCTCATCACTTCAATGTATCGCCAGAAGACTTGGCATCGTTGCAGGGATTCTAAAACATACCAGGTCTCGATAGAGTCAAAGGCTTTCTTATAGTCCACAAATGCTAGACGCAGAGACCGATTATACTCTTCGGTCTTCTGTATAATCTGCCTCAATGTGTGGATGTGGTCTATGGTGCCGTATCGCCCTCGAAACCCGTCCTGCTCTGAAGGCTGATACTCATCGAGTCATTCGCGAACTCATTCGCGCATGACGGTTATTAACACATAGGCTACTTTTAATCCCGGGAAACCGCGGATGAAACCGCGGGGCGCATCTAGTATTCAATATTTTTTACTGTCCCTATTAATGATTATGCTCATTTTTTATAGTTATAAATTGATTATTAATAGAAACAAGGTACGCTTTACAACCAGCCTTAGTCCTTGTACAAATCCACCTCGCTTTAGGACCCTTACACAGTGTATACTTGTTGTACCTGTATCCGTCCATTTCAACTGCGGCTTTCCCATAACGAGACGTTGTAAAAATGGGACCTGGGAAAAGTTATAGGTATACAATATTTTTAGAAATGCCACATATCTATGTATATTATACGAAAATATGAGTATTTATAACTCGCAATTATCCCGAATTTATTTTCAGAGCTTTCAAGGATGTTAGATGAATAATATATGTAGCAATGGTATGGTGGTACTTTACACCAAAATGGACAGTACAACAAATAAAAATAAGGTACAAATTTATAATCAGTCTAACTCAAAATATATTTAATTCTTTAATCTATACCAATATTATTGTTATTATGATTGCTTACAGATGTATGGGCAATGTTTTTTGTCTCTTCTTCTTGTGCCTCATATCAGCTTTCACAACGTTAAACCATCGCGTCTTAGGCCTGTTTATTTGCCTGTGGTGTTTCAATATAATTTTTTGACTTAAAAATACGTACGTGCGCTTTTTTTGTGTTTAAATAGCTGGCTGGCGGCAATTAGATGACAGGAGCCGGCGGTCGAGCTACGGTGTGCAGTTAGAGAGGCCTATGTAGCAGTGGACTTCGATAGGCTGATGATAATGTGAGACCACAGAGACTGTCGATAAGTCGATATTCTTACTATTTAGTTTCATATCACTCAATGATTATGAGTATACATCAAAGATACAATGCGATTTTCAAAAGAGACGAGGTAGGCTCTGCAGTTCCGGCTCCTTGACTTCGTGCATATCCATCTGACTTTTGGGCCCCTGCACTGGTGATACTTATTGTATCTGTGGCCGGCGAACTCCACAACAGGTTTTCCAAAACGAGACGTGGTATAGAACGGAACTGAAACAGTTGTTATTGTAACATTACTTTTCTTCATTAACTTATTTGGAAAACCAATAACCTAGTCTTATATAAAGGAATAATTTATATGTTTACATCAAAAACGCAAGTAAAAGTTAAAGCTTGCACTCGCGTCTTGGTCAGAGTAGTATTAAAACTCAACCATTTTTTTATAACGTACGTCACCTATGATTAAATATACACAAATTATTTAAATCTCCCAAAAATACTTGTTCACTGAATTTGGAGGTTGCAGCAAACGTATTCCTGAAGATCTATAATTAATTAGTGAATATTTTTAGCAGCGCAGGTAGGTACATCATTAGCGAATTACGACGACTATTAGGTATTCTACCAGGAAAGGAATTATGGAAACTACTATAAAATTGCCATCATTATCTTTAATTAAATATGTTGTAAGATCGGGTCTTCTTAATGAAATACATTTATATTAAAAATACGTGTATATTATTAGTTCCAAGGTCAATATATATATATATATATATAATACAAACCAAAGCAAAATAAGACGTTCATGTTCTTTCGAATAATTTTTAAGTGCGTTTGCCCTGCGATGTAACATATTATTAGGTAAATATTAGGCTGAGAACAAAAGCTATGGCAATTTTTAAGGTAATAAAGATCTTGGTCTGTTACGTTTTCAAAGCGCAGATAAAAAGGAAGAAATAAAATAAAATTATTATACATAACACACTGACATAACACACAACAATACAATAAAGGGTAAAAATCCAGGATAAAGCTTTATCTAGAATTTTAAGTAAGTACTAACTGAAATTGGCTCGCTGACGTTTTTCTGAGATGGTAATTCAGTGATTATGTTCATTGACAACCCTCACGATTTCGTCGTCGATAGTTATCAGCGCAGCTTTACACCTGCCAGTTCTGGAACAAAACCATCTGCCCCGGGGACCGTTTGAGGTATGATGTTTGTTGTACCTGTAACCGCCGATCTCCAATACAGGTTTTCCAAATCGAGATGTTGTAAATACTGGACCTGAAATCCGAAGAAATCGATCGGCTCATTTAATAGTAAGAAATAAATGAGCTTAATTGAACACACTCATGTTAAGGCAACCGTAACCGTAAAATGTAACTAGTTTTACTCGTACCTAAAAGAAACATTACGAACTTTAAGTTCGTAATGTTTCGTATTATTTTAATAGTATGCCAAAGAGCAAAAAAATAATCTTTACGTTAAAAAACTGCTAAAAATACTAAACTAAATTTTCCAAAGAGATACCTGCATTGATAGCCATCATTATAATATGTGGATTAGTTTATTTAACTTCCTAAAAGTTTACAACATTTATTTTTTTAAATTTAATATCTTTTTGAACCAGTCGTGACCTGACTTTCACCGACTGTACATTCAATGAGTATCTTCTTCTTAGCAAGTTGATCCTTTGGCTCAACCATAAGAGACTCAACCATAAGCACGGCATTATCTGTGGCATTGTACAGGTCCTCGTAAGTACAAGTAGCAGGACACGCAGGACAGAACAAAAGGTGTGCCATAGTCTAGGAAGAGACATTGCACTTGTATACACTATCCGAGTTGTAGACCTACAAATGTTTTCCTTGCTACGGCGGACTTTGGTCCGGAGTCTGTTTAAAGACTTCCATGCCACGGCAGAAATTCTTCTGCCAGAAATTCGGGCATGAGAGGCTGTATTGTAGTTGCAATGGTGGGATTTAATGAGTATGTGCGCCCAATACGTTCGAGATGTGGTTTCTAATAGTGAGGACAAGCGCCTTGCATCCGTCGCCGACCCGTGTGCACCGCCACCGGGTTAGGGGCCCTTTGCCCTTTGAATACTTATTGTACCGGTACGGCCCGATAATCACGACCGGGTTACCAAAACGGGAAGTTGTAAAAATCGGTGTAGCTGAAAATAAAAGTAAATTAATTCTTTATTACGTCTAACGATCACGTGCATAGATCTTGGCCCCCAAATAGGATTCCGTAAATCTAAGGATCTAGGCACTACGAGGACCATAGTCCCGTAACACCCAGACGAAATGAATGCTTGTGTGTTTTTTTCTTCAGTGCACATACGTTTATCCTATAGCGGGAATCGAACCCGCATCCTCCGCGGAATATGAGATTGAGTTGACCTGCCACTAAGTACATCACGCAAAGGCTGTCAATGAAAGTAACAATACACGTATCATGCACATTTGCAAAAATTCCAAGAAATGCTTATGAATATTTTTATTGTTATTATTACCTGATAGGCTAGCATTTAACCGCAGTCTCGCCTGATGGAAAGTGACGACACGGTCGACGATGGATCATGCTTGCCTAGAAGATACCGATTCACTCGGGACTTGAAGACACCTAAATTATAGGAATCGGGAAACAGAGACGATTGAAACTTCCGTAAGTTTTTTACGATATTACCTGACTATCCTAGTAGTTAATCTTACTTGCAAATATTTGCGTCTGTTACTTTACTTCATAATTGATATATACCTACTTGATAGATGTAGAGAATTGTGACGTTTTGATTCATTGACATATTTAGAAAATAAACAAACAAATTATTTTCATCAAATGTATTATTTAATAATTGGCGACGATGGAAGAAGAATTAATTAGTTTAAAACGAGTGAGAAGCACAATCAAGGGACAATTTACAAAAATTTACAACTTCCTGAAAAATGTAAAAAACCTTTCCGAATACGAGTACACTACAAGACTTACGACTATTCAAAAATATGAGGAGAAGTTCGACATAATACAGGAACAAATAGATCGAATAAACCCTAGTACACAAGAGGAAATCGATTTACACTTCGAATTCAAAGAAGACGTTACACAACTGAAACTGATGTTACACAGCCGGAGGTCACCTAGCGCTTCAACGTCAGCTACACATAGGTCTCAGGACTGTACGCAAGCAAGCGCTACACAGGTCCCTAAAATAAATTTCCAACCATTCCAACAGAAAGAAAGTTTTAAAAACTTCATAAAGCGGTTAGTTACATATTTACATATATTAAACTGTCAAGATTCTAAGATGATGACACACATACTTCTGAGTTCCTTAAGCCCAGAATTACACGAGAGAGCATGTAACTTATGCGCACCAGAAGATCCTACAAATATGGAATTTAAAGCCTTAGTTGAATTACTTGAACAATTTATAGATCCAAAACCGAGTGTGTGGGCACGCCGGCATAAATTCATTACACGAACTCAGGGTGAGAACGAAAGTGTTTTGACATTTAGTACTGAACTAAAGAAACTTGCCCACGACTGCGATTTTGCATGCCAATCCTGCAAGAAACCCATAACTGACAATTTCTTGGCTTTACAATTCATTAGAGGAGTTCGAGACAGCGAAACTCGTACTAAAATATTACAAGACGACCAAACTTCTACATTCAAGGAAATAGTACACATCGCTACGACAAATGAAATAGCTAGAGCTGATAATGAGTTCATAATTCGTAAACCTCACACTAACATTGATGTACCCATACATTCAGTCAAGAACAAGAATTATTCAAACTTGAAACAGAGGCAGTCATTTCGAATAACATCAATAAAGGATTTACAAGGGAAGTGTTTCCGCTGTGGTGAAAATGACCACAGAGCTAACAAATGTAGGCACATTAACGTCAATTGCTCGAAGTGCCAGAAAACGGGACATCTAGCCCGCGTCTGTCTACAAGCTCTAAGACATAATCGTAACAACCAAGTTGATGAACCTGATTCAGACGATACCGATAGTATATGCGACATTAACATTATTAACACCAGTTCTACGGACAAATTTATGATTAATGTTAGTATTGAAAACAAGAAAATGCAAATGGAACTGGATACAGGAGCTGCATTAACATCCATGTCACTCAGAGACTACAGAAACTTGAAATTGGAAAATCGAATATTCAAAACTGGAATACGTATGAAAACTTACACAGGTGAACTCATCATGCCAGTTGGAGTCACCTACGTGAAATGTAACTACCGAGATCAAGTTTTCCATGGCAAACTTTACATTATCAGGCAAGATGTGGACGCTATTTTCGGTAGAGCTTGGATTCGAGAAATTAAACTGAACATTGCAGATATGAAATCTGTAGGTGTGGATAATCAAAATCAACCCTTAATGGACAAGATTCTTACAAAATTTTCTCCGGTGTTCGATGGAAAACCCGGATGTATTCCTAATTTCAAGGGGCATTTAACATTGACAGAAAATGCCACCCCTATCTACATTAAACCTCGACGTATTCCATATGCATTAAAGGAAAAGGTAGATCAGGAAATCGACCGCCTATGCCAAGAAGGAGTTATTACAAAGGTCGACAATGCTGAATGGGGAACGCCAGTAGTACCCATCGTAAAACCTAATGGAAGCATTCGTTTATGCGCTGATTACAAGGTAACGCTGAATAAGGTATTAAAAGACGAAAAATATCCGATCCCTATAATAGAAGACATATTCGCTGAGATGAACGGCGGTGAGATTTTTTGCACGTTAGATATTGGACAAGCCTACCTAAATATGCAAATGGATGAGGAAAGTGCTATGATGCAAGCGATCAGTACACACAAAGGCACATTTAAAGTAAACAGACTAATGTTCGGCGTTAAGGTAGCACCAAATTTATGGCAAAAATTTATGGACAGAATTCTCCAAGATATACAAGGAGTGAAATGCTTCTTCGATGACATAATAGTGCAGGGAGCAACAGGAGAACAAGTACAGAAAAGACTAGATCAGGTACTTGAAAGATTACTAGAAAATAATCTGAAACTGAACAAAGACAAATGCAGTTTCTTCAAAAGGAGTATAAGTTATTTGGGACACACTATTGATAAGCACGGCCTTCATAAAACTAGAGAAAAGGTTCGAGCTATTTTAGAAGCTGAAAGACCTAAGAACATAAATGAATTACGGACCTTCTTAGGAATGAGTAATTACTACAATAAGTTTATCGATAACCTAGCTACTATTACCTATCCTCTTAACAAATTACTTAAAAAGAATACAAAATTCATATGGTCAGACAAATGTGAACAGAGTTTCAAGAAAATAAAGCAAGAAATCATGAGTGATAGAATTCTAATCCACTTTGACATTAACAAACCCCTTATTCTTGCGACAGACGCCTCACCAACTGGCCTCGGGGCAGTACTCTCGCATCGGATGTCAGACGGTACCGACAGGCCTATCGCTTTCGCTTCGCGATCCTTGACAGCGTGTGAGAAGAAGTACAGTCAAATTGATAAAGAAGCTACAGCTATATACTGGGGTTTAAAAAAATTCTTTCACTATTGTTACGGAAGGAAATTTACACTAATTACGGATCATAAACCATTAACAACGATATTCCATCCCAGCAAAACTTTACCAGCGATGAGCACAATGCGACTATTTCACTACGCGCATTTTCTTTCTGGCTTCAATTACAATATTGAATATAGAAAATCAATAGATAATTGTAACGCGGATTATCTATCAAGATTCCCTTTAGAACAGACTCCCGAACACAAAATAGACCAACATACCAGATTTCAACAACATCAAATTCATACACTTCCTATCAACCGTCACAAAATAGCAGAAGAAACAGCTAAAGACCCCGAATATGTAACTTTAGTACAATCTTTAAAGGAAGGCCGAACTCTAAAAGCACTTGGTTACAACGACAATGAAATTACATTAGAAGACAATTGTCTTATTAAAGGAACAAGAATCATGATTCCTAACAGCTTACGATGTCAAATATTACAAGAACTACATCTAGGTCACCTAGGTATACTGAAAATGAAATTACTAGCCCGCAGTTACGTATATTGGAAAAATATCGATAAGGACATCGAAGAATTAGTAAGTAAATGCCGTGAATGCCGCCTGAAACAAAATGAGCCAAACAAGGCTCCATTACATCACTGGGAAGTACCAGCTGAACCTTGGCAACGGATTCACATCGACTTTGCAGGACCAGTACACGGATATTATCTGTTGATTTTAGTTGATGCGATGTCTAAATGGGTGGAGATAATTCCAACGAAGACGATTACTAGTGCCTGGTGCATTTCGAAACTGAAAGGCATGTTTGTAGATTTTGGCATTCCATCCATAATAGTTTCAGACAATGGACGTCAGTTTACATCGCAAGAGTTTACATCCTTCTTACAACAAAATGGTGTAGTGCATAGAACGTCGGCACCATATCATCCTGCTACAAATGGCCAAGCCGAGCGGTTTGTCCAAACCGTAAAGAAAGCCCTTCACGGTATGGATAACGACACCGGGACAATACATGACAAAATTCTAAAAATTAAAACACAGATTCGGCGAACGCCAAATATAAGCACCGGGAAAAGTCCATATGAACTGATGTTCGGTGGCAGGACAGTCAGGACACTACTACACGCAATGTTCAAGGATAATTCGCTACAGATCCGTACGCACGTGAGTCACTCTAATATAAGAACGTTCCAAGCGGGGCAGAGAGTCCAGATACGGAACTATAACTGTCCAAATAAAAAGTGGGAGTTCGGGACAGTCGTAAGACGTCTGGGCCAGCTACACTATGAGGTCATGACTGATTCTGGCCAGGTCTGGAAAAGACATCTGGACCAGATGCTGGGCACTACATTAAGGGGAGAGACCTGATATATACCTACTTGGTAGATGTAGAGAATTGTGACGTTTTGATTCATTGACATATTTAGAAAATAAACAAACAAATTATTTTCATCAAATGTATTATTTAATAATAATATCCTACACTACTAATAGGTATTATAAATGCGAAAGTTTGTGAGGATGGATGGATAGATGGATGTTTATTACTCAATCACGCAAAAACTACAGGACGGATTTTGATGAAATTTTGTATGTAGGTAGGTACCGCCGCACACGTCACTGGAAAAGGATATAGGATACTTTTATCCCAGGAAACCGCGGGGAGCAACTAGTGAAAAACAAAATATATAAATCAATTTATTTGTAGGATCTGAGCAACAAGGCGAGCGCTTCGATCGCCTGATGTTAAGAGCCAATTTCAATGTCACCCAGAACACAATACCATGAAATGTACTACGTAGCACTGCATTGCGCTCATCACCCCGGACATCCGATAGGTATTATGTCTCACAAGCCCAGTTACTTACTTGCGCACTATTGCTTGGCGGCAGAATAACTGGCAAAGCGGTGTGGCGGAAATAGGTTCACTGTCACCTTCATAAAATGTATGTACCAACCTATGTACCTATACTACCTTTACTTAGATGATTATACGATTACCAAATAAACACGTAGGTACTTAATATAAAAACAGGTCATGAAACGATAAAAATAACATAAAAGTATTTAAAGTTTCCTTGATTTAATCAGGACACTGGTACAGAGCAGTAGAAAACAAATGGACCGAGATATGGCCACTAAAAAATTTGCAAATTTTATGAAAATTATAAATTGAAAAAGAAAATTGTAAAACAAAATTATTCTAAAATTTATTTCCATGTAACAGCGACATTTAAAATCAAATACATATTTTACTTTAAAATACATACAGCCCTCGATGACTAAATGTAGGTACTTAATTTTCTATTAACGGTTCGTTTAATCGCTATTCACATCTCTTTTAGCCCCCGACACAAAATGGAGGGGTTATAAGTTTGACAATTATATGTATGTGTCTGTCTGTGTGGCACCGTAGCTCTTAATCGTAGCTCTGGATGCGGTTTTTTTAATTGAAAGCATGTTTTCTAGCGGTGGTTCTTAGACAAGTTTTATTGTGCCAGCGAAGGTGCCAGTGCCAACGAATCTAATAGACAGGTCCACACCAGCCGATCCACGTTCCAATCCACGATCGAACATTTACTTCGTTTGGTTCGTCTTAACAGATTACTTACTAGTAACATCTCTTTTTTTTTGAGATGGCGGTTGATTGGATTGGGCGAGTCGCTTCTACACCGACAGCGCATTTGGATCGTGATTCTGCCGCGCGAATTGGAACGGACGTGATCGGCCGGTATGGATCCGGCTATTGAACATGGTCTAATTGTAAATAAATGTATCCACCAATATGATTGGTTGTCACAATTATCGAAGTCACACGACGTTGTGACACAGAAATGTGATGACCAATTTAGTTTACGTCGACCGACGGTTCCCCAGAGGTATTTCGTTTCATTTCATTTGTTTATTTGCTAGAATATGTACATAGAGTTCTTAATAATATTACATTCAACAAATAGTTCATATCAAGTGTGCCAATAAAGTATGAAGAAGTCTCCGCGCTTTAATAAAACACTCCATGAAGAAGTCTGAGGCAATTCGTCGACGGAACCTAATGTCGGAGTAAAATATTCTAAATAACGCAGCGTCTGAGTTAAGTCACGTTAAGTCATGTCGGCTTACAGTATTGTCGGAGTAGAGTAATATCGGAGTTCGATTAGGTCGTGATAAACGCAATACGTAAATAATTGTCAGGGACAAAAACTTATAAAGCACCTACTGCGGTAAATTAATGTACTAATTCGTTGTCAATGATTATGTTTCCCCACAATAGACTTAAGCTCGTCTTCGACCGAGATAAGGTAAGCGTTGCAACCGGTCCCAGTCCTGGTACACCTCCAACGAATCCTCGGGCCTTTGCACCTGTGGTACTTGTTGAATCTGTAGGGTCCAATCACTATGACAGGCTTCCCGAACCGAGATGTAGTAAATATCGGCTGTACTTCTAAAACTAAAATATACAAATAAATCAACAACACTTTATAAAAAAACTCTGTCTGCGGCTTTACTGCAAAACAGTGATTTCTTCCCTAAGGGCCTTAGGATAATAATTTATGTTTAGTGAATTTATACCCAAGCCACACAGAAAGTGGGCCTCGGTACGGGCCCGCGCTGTATGCGCTGTCTTGTCTTACGTAGCCCGGTCCGCGCTCGGCCCACCTTCTGTGTTACATGTATCATACAAATTCAAACAATACAACAGAGCCCGCATCGCCTCCGGCCCGCTTTTTGTGGTTATGTGGCTAGGGCTTAATTGTTATCCACAATACAGACGATTTCCAAATAAACACGTACTTAATATAAAAAGTCATGAAACGATAAAAATAACATAACAATATTTAAAGTTTCCTGGATAATATAAAACATACGTATTGGTTTTAACTACGAAAATGTTTATTTAATTAAGAAACTGGTATACAGACGACAGAACAGTACAAAACATCTGGAGAGAGAAAGGGGGCGGAAACAAAAGTGCCAACCTCTAGAACGGTCAGCGACAAAAGTAGCTGAACATTTGTGAATATTTGATTGGCTACACTTTCAATATTTACCTTATTACTCTGAATGTTGCATTTTAAAAGTCCAAGTCATAGCCATAGTCACAACCATCTAAGAATAGCCGCCCTAATATAATAGTAATCATGTAATCAATGATTATGGTCGCCCGAATTGGCAATTATTTCATTATCTATAGTCACAATGAAGGCTTTGCAGCCTGCTGACTTTCTAGAACAAGGCCAGCGGGCCTTAGACCCAGTGCAGGCTACCGCCCTGTTGTACCTGTAGGGTCCCATTTCTATCACTGGGTTGCCAAAACGGGATACTGAGAACCTAAAATCCCAATCTGAAAACAAAAACTGATGATAAGAAGTTATGTGGTATTAATCATTATGGATGGTATAAAAATCAAACACGTAGTAAATGTACAAAACATATTTATTAATATATGAAAATTTTAATACGACCGTCACCCGACATTGAAAATTATTACCTAAGTATTTAATTATCTGTCACTTGTCAAGATTCTGTAACGTGGGTACCAAACTTACCAACACATTCTTTTCTTTTTATGGAACTGAGCAACGAGACGAATATGATAACATATTATGTCCTTCAAAAGGGAATACAGCAATGTTTTGCGCACTATTGCTTCTCGTCAGAGTAACTGGCAAGTTGTGGTACCCACCCAGAGAGCCTCCCGCATACAAGAGATCCACTTACTTTTTTATGTAACTGAATGACGAGACAAGCTGGTCGTTTGCCTGATGGTAAGAAATACGCCAGCCCATAACAATAACAGCACCACCCAGAACATTGTTTATACTCTCTCCATACTTATCATTCCACTGTTGAGTAGGTACAGACCTCTTCTCCATCCCGCCACCCTTTTCGGTCTGGTCGAAACCACTGATTGCAAGAAATTAAAAGAACCTAGTTGGAAGCCTACTCGGTTTTTTTTAAACAATATTGTGCGGTAGCATACTAAACCTTTAATATTAAATGGGATTACGAAAAGAAGAAATACATAAAAATATAAATGATTTTAATTGGTGCTATACAAAAATAGTACATCTTAAGTGATTTATTCTTTACCAGCTGCGCCCCGCGGTTTCACCCCCAGTTTTCCGGGATAAAAAGTAACCTATGTCTTTTCCCAGGATCTAAAGGACAGGTTATTAGGTTACATACCAAATCTATATCCGTTCAATAGTTTTTGCGTGACTGAGTTACAAACAATCATCCATCCTCACACACTTACGTATTTATAATATTAGTAGGGTAGAACTTCCTCACAACTTTACCTAATGGTTATGTCGTCCTACCATGGAAACGATTTCATCATCATATGATATTAAGTAAGCTTTGCATCCGTAGCCGGTCTTCTTGTTGCAAATCCACCGCGCCTTTGATCCCGAGCACTTGTAGTACTTGTTGAACCGGTAAGGGCCGATCTCTACAACAGGCTTGCCGAAACGAGACTTGGAGAATACAGGAATTATATTTACAGCTGAAATTTTAAATTACAATTGATATTGATTTCCTTGTTAGACAAAAATATAATTGTCTGTGAACATTTATAAATGTAATAAAAATATATATATCGTTAATAAAATATTCATAAAATATATCATAAATATAGAAACAAATCATATTATTGTTAAGTACATTTACCTTTATTTATAGGAAGAATAGAAATAAAACATTTCAAGAACAATTTCTCCTTAAAAGAAAGTAGAATGGTTATGCTTATAATTTAGAGCAATGACTTCCGTGTTCATCGTGATTACATTAGCCTTGCAGCCTTTATGTTTACTCTGGCACACCCATCGTTTCCTGGCGCCCTTGGAGTTAGCATGCTTGTGGAACTTGTAAGGACCCAATAACATCACAGGGTTGCCAAATCGTGTCCTCAAAAACTGCGGTCGTATGTTTGAGTCGCCTGAATTGTAAATGATGGAAATTAGAAGTTTACCAAAGATGTAAGCATTTGGACTTTGTAGGATTACACAGATATATGTAATAGAAGCAAGATGAAGCAGTTCTCATCTCTTTCTGATCTTCATGTTTTTTTACTGTTAATGTTGTTTTTGTTGATATTTTTCTACGTAGAAACATTTCTATAAGGTTTCGACTGACGTCGTTAACAGTTTTGGTAAAACTTTAAAACACGGTTGCCCGAATTTGGGGATGGGAGGGAGAAGGGGTTGAGTTGTTGACCATTGTTGACCATATACCAACCCTCCACCTGCGGAAATGCTTAGTTATAGAGATATACTAATTTGAAGCTTCCTAGAAACTAACCTCAAAATTAAGACTTGTTACAGCAGGCGAGGCCTGCCGTCCCTCCACGTCTCCGGTTTTTATAAACAATAACAATAGAACAGACAAGTACCACGTGGAGTTAGGGTTGACAGAGTCGGTTCTGTGACATTTTATCTAGCTACATTACACGCGCTTAAAAAGGCAAAAGACTTAAAAAAAGCTCACAGTCGTCTGTCTGGTTCGTATTAATTAATTGTAAACAATCACTATTATAGCATAATTAAAATAAAAAAACTAAAAAAATCGGTGGAAATTGTATTTATATAATATATACCTATTTTGTTTCTATTTCATTCGATATATATATATACTATCTAATGCCATATGTATATAATTCAATAATGCGGCGGCCTTTATTAGCCGAAAACAGCTAGGAATGCATCATCGTTCAATAACAACCTTCACAATATTTGGCGGAATTACACTAAATATTTTCGTTGCGTTTCAGATTTAAGATGAATTTCCGCAACGTGACGGCTGATTCCATTAGATTTGAAGTCTTTTATGTATACAATTGTAAAGGTATTATCACAAAACTACAGCAGTAGGAGTCAATGATTGTGAGGCTTGATCTTGATTATTTCGCCGTTGATGGTGACGACGGATGAGCGGCACCCCTTGTTCACTTTGACGCAGGTCCAGCCCTCCCTTAGACCTCTACAATCGGCTCGTTTGTTGAACCTGTACGGCCCTATCTGCAATACAGGCCTGCCCCTTCGGGACCGTCCCAACCGTGGCTCTGGAAACCAATAGTAAAATAACTACAACTTCTACTACTACTTCTGCTATTCCAATGTCTAAAATATACTTCAAAAAATTCATAAAGATGTTGTTGTTGTTGACTTTGCGTTATTGAGTAAACTTCACAAACTTTCGCATTTATGTTTATTTATTATTGTAAGGACAAAAATTAAACACGTTCAAGAACACATGATATCTCCTCAAACCTACGAGAACATACCACCTGTATTTCTCAAGGGTGTGCCCTTGAGTGCCTCCTCAAAAAGTGACGCAGTTTAAGTACTTGGGGAATTGGGTTTCGGAGTCATTGCACGATGATGTAGAAATAGAGAGGGAACGCAGAGCATTGTCAGTCAGCTGTAACATATTAGCTCGTAGGTTTGCATGCTGTAGTATAGACGTTAAAATAGCAATATTCAAGGCTTACTGCAAAACGTTCTTCACGTTTAGCCTATATGGGCGAACTATACATTAAAGCTTTCAATGCTCTGCGGGTCCAGTACTAACTGGACCTTGCATGCAGCATGATGCAGATGTAATGCGTTCAGAGTGGTGTTGGGGCTCTCTCGCTTCTGCAGCGCGTCAGGAATGTTTACCGAGGCTCGGGTGGATGGCTTTCACTCCATTTTACGCAAAAGAGCAGCCTCTCTACTGAGCGTGTTCGCGGACCGGTGGGAGGATCTATAGGATCCTCCCACGTCGCTGGATGCATGCATAGCTGTATGCATAGTGCATACTAGTAATGGAATGAATTGCTATTTTTCATTAATTTAATTAGCATGCGAAATATTGTTAGCATGATATGTGTTATTGCGATGCTAATAGCTAATATGAGTTTACACAGAACGATGCTGAGCCTACCCCTTATTGCCAAACCATAATACTGTATGAATATTGTAGTTATATTAAGTTATGTTAAGTTATTGGCAATAAAAAACATTTTCTTTCTTTCTTCTTTCTTTCTTTCTAATATGAAATTTTGCAGTTGTGAATTCACAATTTCTTGCGTTATTTAATTATTACATAACGCAACAGCAGTAGCAAATCGCCGCCCCAGTTCGCATTCGTGCAGCATGCTAAGCGATGCGAAGTGGTGTGCTAAGCGATGAATTTTAGCATTCATCGAATTTCGCAGCTACAATTAATTTGAATAATGCTAATATCCAATTAGCAGCTTATTTATACTAAGAATTCTAATTAATCTAACATTAGTGCGTACATGCCCAGTAAAAAAGAACTAAGTAGGTTAAGTGATACTATAAATACTAAAATAGATATAAAACAATTGTTGCCAACAAATTATGGATATGAGTAGAAATAAATTAATTTACTATTTTTATTATTTATTATTATTAAAAGAAAGTGGGATGGTTATGCTTATAATTTAGAGCAATAATTTCCGTATCTATCGTGATTACAGTAGCCTTGCAGCCTTTATTTTTACTCTGGCACACCCATCGTTTCCTGGCGCCATTGGTCCTAGGATCCTTGTGGAACTTTTGAGTACCCAACAACATCACAGGGTTGCCATATCGTGTCTCCAAAAATTGCAGTTGTATGTTTGAATCGCCTGAATTGTAAGTGATGCAAATTAGAAATTTACGAAATATATAAGCATTTAGGCTTTGTAGACTATTACAAAATAATAATCAGTAATCACAAATGCCTATATACCAGTGACATTCTTCTTTTCTCGTGTGGCCAACCCTGGTGTCAGAGTTTTCAGACCGCCCGAAGGCCTAGATAGTTTTCCTAAAACAACAACCGGAACCGACGGCTTAAATACCATACAAACGGTCACCGATCGAAGTTGTGACCGCTGCAAACGTTGCTTAACCTAGCAGATCTGTAACGAACGGCCAAGCGAGCTACACTACGAGCGCTACTAGTGACATAAAAAGCAAGATAAGCAGTTCTAACATCTTTCTAATATTCGTGTATTTTGATTGTTACCGTTATTGTTGTAGGTACATTATTTATCTAACTGTTAACTCTATAATATGTATGTATTGTAAGTCAATTAAAAAACTTCTACCTTTTTCAAACTAGTACTCATTGATAATTATTTTTATTTTTCCTTGTATGTAAGTATGTATTTATTTATTTATATTTATATATATATGTAGTATATATGTATCTGTATTATCTTTAATTTTTATGATATATATAATATGATGTATGTATTTGTACTTTTATTTTAAATTAGGCCACATAAGTTATTATTATTTTATTTACACCGCCGACCTCTCTCGCTCCGATTTTTAACTCTATCCAAAGGTTGACTGGAAGAGATCGCTTTTAGCGATAAGTCCGCCCATTGTACTTTAGATTTTAAGTTCTTTTCATGTACTTACTGATTTTATTTTTGTTTAGTGTACAATAAAGTATTGTGTATTGTATTGTATTGTGTATTGCATTTATTTAAGTTGGTATGTTTATAACTTATATTAATACTTTATTAATAGGTATATATTATAACTAGTGATACACGACGTGCGTGAGATGCTAAAGCAGCTCGCGTGGGGGGGGGGGTAGTTGCTTTTTTTAAAAGCTTCCCATCGATTACTGTTCTAAAGTTTTGTTTGCCCTTTTTGTATTATTTATATAAGTTACTTGTGACTATTATATTTGTTTATTATGTACACCACCAAACCTGTTCTATCCATCCAAAGGTTGTCTGGAAGAAATCGCTCTAAGCGATAAGTCCGCCTAGTGTACTTCAAAACTACGATGTATTCTGTGACTTATTTTATTTTTCATTATTGTATATACGTTATTTGGTGTGCAATAAAGTGTTATTGTATTGTATTGTAGCCTTCCATAACGAAAATTATTTTATGGTTTCGAAAGACGTCGATAGCAGTTTGTATACAAAAGTATAGAGCAATAAGCAAACGCAGAGTGTTTAACAAGACTCATTTATGCAAACATAGGTATTATAAAATATTAAAAACAGTTCAATTGTAGTTAATTATATAATTACTTATATACATTACGTAACATTTTGAATAAAGAAATAATTTTAATCTTTAATAACTTGATTTCATTTTCTTTATTGTGTATGAAACGTAAGTCTTTTGAGTATTAAATTGTATATATATTATTATAAAAATATACCAGTGGGTTTCAATGATTATGAGGTTTGATCTTAATTATCTCTCCATTGATGGTGACGATGGATGCGCGGCACCCCTTGTGCACTTTGACGCAGGTCCAACCCTCTCTTATACCCCTACTATCGGTTCGTTTGTTGAACCTGTACGGCCCTATCTGCAAAACAGGCCTGCCTCTGCGGGACTGTACCAGCAGTGCATCTGGAAACCAACAATAAAATAACTTCACCTTATATAACACTGTCTTACTAATCACGTGCTCAACACGTTCAAATTAGGTTATGATAGAATTTTCTCCGGTAATAGACGTGAAGGCTAAGAGTAGTGATTTGACTCAATCTAAAATCATCGAATAAAAAATATATTTTTTCCCTATTTCTCTCTTTCTTCTCTTAACTTCGATCGGAAACTTGTGTCTTAGTACTTAGTTGGAAAATAATATATATTCTGTTACGAACCAGATTTTTATCAACTTTTACAAATAAACAAAACAATGCCTTCCGAACACGAACCTAGAGAGACAGTTCAGTTGACAATTCAGTCAATATTCTTTCACTGGCCAAGTGTAAGGTGTACTGCAAAATGTATGTATTTGAATAATAACTATTTATATATAGATTGCAAGCATTTATTTTTAATGAATTGGAATTTAATTACATTTTAAAATGTATTTTATGATTGATTTAAACGGCTAAGACTCACGGGTAAACGTCGAAATTACAATAACACTCACGAAACTTTTCAAAATCTAATGTATTTTATATTAATTTATTGACATTTATTTATTTTGATTGTATTGATTATTTTTATATGGCATTAACTTATTTGATATGAATTCAATACTTATTACTATAATTGTGGACACTAGACTTGCTTCTATTGTGAACAGTTTTGTGTATAATTTTTAACGCATAATTCGAAGGTCAGTAAAAGTTGATAAGACTACAACTGATCTCAATGGAACACAATACAAGGATCGCTTGATGGCAGTATCTCCTTGGCTAAATGCCTCATTTGAGTTGTCTTTACTTTCTTTTAAAACTCATTACTTATCCTAATGCGAAATCACGTCACTGATCCATGCCAATCCTTTGGAACTCATTACAATAATAAAAAGCACATTGTATTACATTTACATATATTTTCTTCGCAAGTAGGTTTACAATTTGATGATGATTACTGATGATGCATACTTTCCTATATGTAAGCCGTTCCATAATATACTCTAAGATCTCCTAGGACAACGTCTAAAAAAGCTACTAAACTAATACGACCATATTTAAATGTAGTCTCTATATTTAAATATGTTACTGAATGCCTAATGTTGTCAAATGTCATCAAATGTAAATCTTAATAAATATGTTACTGAATGCTTAATGTTGTCAAATGTCATTTATTTTTCTTGAATATCGGTATCCAGCCATACGTAACATTGTTCACCCGATTGACCCGTACCTAGTTCTTCCTGTTTTTTTGCTTTGGTACGACGACGTCTCGACTTTACTGCCTTAAATTTGCTTGTCAAAATGCATCTTGATACCATGTGTTTCATTGCTGAAGCGCGAAGGGACAAACCTCGTTCAACGTCTTCTATAGCTGCGTCCATAGCCCCCTTTGAGTGGAGTATGGTTTCTTTACGTTTGGTTTTCCCGACTTTGCCTGTGAATAACCAGCAGATTAATTATTGATCGCTTGGTTACAAATCTATAAAGAAAACTAGTTACAAATCAGCAAAAACGACGGCAAATGACAGTGATACATGGTAATAATGATGACGATGAAGAATAGTTCCAACGGATAGCCAGGTAGATGATTAATAAAACGGGGGTTTCATTTGTTTTGTATTTTTATGTTACTATACACAGCAAAACACATGATCTCATACAAATGATTGTCATGTACACACAAATGCAAGTTTAAACTAAATAAAGCAGGTATGCAGGAACTTTTTTTTGACACATTAAGGCAGTCTGAATTATAATAACAAAACGTCATAAAATAAATTAAAAATATTAATACAATGCACAATTTACTACACTTATAAAATTGAAATCTCTTATCCCGCATTTATTATGCTAAACCATGATATATACCTATTCAAAGGTTATTTTTCCCAAACTCTGTATACTTCATAAATTTTGTACAGACTAACATGTCAAAAACTTTACAGTTTATATAACCCGTTTGTTTAACTCTCAGTCGAAGTACTTATATGCAGTAAAGTAAAAAACTCAACCCATATATACATTATATACACAATACTATGTGTATATTGTATTATGATACACATAGTATACATTTATATACCATGTTATACAATTAATATGAAATGTTAAAAAATATTCAGTTTTTTTCCAGTCGACCCAATAAACAATAGAAAAGCTATTGTGTCTGTTTCCGGGTTATAAAAGGCAGATTTTAGAACTAGGTTTAGAACATGCATATAATTATTTTCTATTGTTTTTCCATTGCCGTATACAATTGGTAAAGCCCTGTCACAGAATGTGTTATGAACTAAAATAATTACTGGAAAAAAATATAATGTGGTATTGATCTTGAGAGAAAGATATAAGAAGTATATACCTCTAAAATTGTTTTTGGCTCGAAGATCTCAATATTGAAAACAGTAACCATATTTTTATTTTTTAATATTTTAATTCTGAAATAATTTGTAACTTATTATTTTCTAAGAAACTATGCATAACCATCAAATTTTATTGATATTCCAACGCAGCCTCCAGATTTCCCATATTTAGCTAAAGGATTGCCAACCTTGTTACAATTAATACACATTACAATCGCACTAGAAAACGCAATCATAATCCGGCAGCTTTAATACGATGATTGAATATATGTATTTTAGTGGTTATGAGGCGTAATTTTTAATATTGTATTGTTCAAAGTAGTAAGGGTGCCTTTACACTGAGAGTGCACTCTGACGCAGACCCATCTCATCCGGGGGCCCTTGTAGGAAGACGCAGAGTTGTACCGGTACGGTCCCATCTGAATAACAGGCCTGCCCGTCCGAGTCGTTAACAAATGCACTGCAGAGCAATATATTATTGTTAGTACTAGTAGGCTAATACAATAATAATTTATACATAGAAAGATAGATAAATAGAATCTGATATTCAACCAAATATGTCGAAAATATTGTCTTTTAAACAGAAATTGAAAAAAATATTGAAGAACCCCAGTTTATTATGGAGACCTTATCATCGACGGATGTCTTGAAGAGAACGTTCTGTATAATAAAATTGCCCAATAATACTCATTATTAAGTCTATATTGTCATAAAGCAATAACATTAAGTTTCTTTTATTTTCGCCCAGTAGAATCGACTATGGCACTCGACTAGGAAGGTGACAGCTGTCAAGACGAGGGGCATCTCTACGTCTCGGACGCCATTTTTTGATGTTTATACTATTTCTATTGATAACGTCTCCCGCGCACGTATTTTTGGGTGCAATTATTAATCCGCAATAAAAAAGCAGTGTGATTTCCATAAACTTAACTCGTGTTCCGTGAAAGAACCTACATAACTACAGGAGAAGATTAGTGCATTGACAAGGAAGTCGCCCGCCGGCCGGGACAGGGCTCGTCAAGACACCCACGCCACGCGGCGCAGCAGGAGTCTTTCAGGTTAGTGCCTAAGTCTGTATTCTTCTGGCCTCTTATCACATTGTCTTTGTCACCACGCATTTACAAATATTCTCCCGCTCCCTTTATGGTTGACGCATCCGCGCTCCCAGTCATGTTGTTTTTAAATTTAATAAAGAGTTCATCAGAATCTATATTTATTTAATCCACATTCATGCTAATATTATAAATGCGAAAGTAACTCTGTTTGTCATATTTTCACGACTAAATGGCTAAACTGATCATGACGAAATTTGACATGGAGATAGCCTGTAGCCAAGAAAAAGAGGTAAGATATTTATAGGATATAAATAAAATAAATAAATAAATAACGCCCAACGATCACATACATAGATCCTGACCCCTAACTAGGTTTCCCTGTATCTAGGGAACCAGGAGCTATGAGGACCATGATCCCACAACACCCAGACACGAAACAAATGCTTGCCGCTTTTTATAGAATAGCTTTTGATAGATTCAAATTGCGTGTATACAGTTAGTAATTATATGAAGATAAAGGTCCGTGGAACATTCCGCTTCTACCAAATAGCCAACTGGCACATAAGAAACTTAATATTGTCAAAAACAAAGTTAAAATATTGTAATAAAAGTTCTAAAAAAGAATACCCCTCAGCTTCTTGCCGTATCTTCTGAGTAGTGGTTCTTTTTCCGATACTTTAAGAACTTTTAAACTTTTTAACTTAAACTTTGATCCTAGTTTCCGAATATATAGCGATATAATCAAATCCCAGGCAGCAGCTAGTATTTATATGGGACATGTTAGGGGCAGTTTTATCAACCTATCGATAAACTATCGACTACTTAAGCTAAAGGTGACTTTAAAATAACGTTTCATTTTAACCACTTCTTTCCAATACTTATATTTATTGTTATATATTGATACCAAATTGAATACCTAGTTAAGTAACTAATTAAATGAAAATATTAATAATAAATTATTCGTTATAAAATATTTTATGTTTATTCATTCTACTCGTATCAATAAACAATGAAAGGCGATGAAAAGTAATCTTTTATCTTACATACTAGCGACCCGCCCGGCTTCGCACGGTTATTATACATATAAACCTTCCTCTTCAATCACTCTATCTATTAAAAAAAACCGCATCAAAATCCGTTGCGTAGTTTTAAAGATTTAAGCATACATAGGGATATAGGGACAGAGAAAGCGACTTTGTTTTATACTATGTTAGTGATTAGTGAAGCATTAAGTACGTATTTTTTTTAAATGTCATGCAGAATTAGTGACTAGGAAGATACAGCTTGACCTATTCGTAGTCATATACTGTCGCGTGTGTTGTTATATACTGTCGCTCTCATATACTGGGGAGGTCTTGCTAAGCCAGTCTTGGAAAACATACGAATATGGGCTTCCTCTGTTGTTCACGCGGACGAAGTCGAGGGAAAAAGCTAGTTACAATATAATTTTACTTTTACTTATAAATTACTTATATATAGTTTGTTACAATGTATAATATACTTAATTACTTAATATATTTTATATTATATTTATAAGTAGGTTGTGTCAGTGTTTATGTTCCCCTTCCATGATCACAATCTCGTTGTTTAACGTGACGATGCTTGCCTTACACCCTCTGTACCATTTGACGCACTTCCACCTGATCCTCGGGCCGTTGCGGCGCGGGTCTTTACTGAACCGGTTTCCATCCACCTTGATGTGAGGCTTCCCTTGGAGTGACGTCACGAACTCCAGTTTCTGATGCTTAAGGTCTGAAAATGTACAGGGCACATAGTTTTAAAATGTGTTTGTGAAAGTAGTTTAATGGTACTGTGTCATCTTAGCCAGAATTCTTTCGTAGATTCTCATTGTTATCAAAAATAGGAAACAGTTATTTATTAAACAGTTTTAAAATTTTTGTAACAGTTATTTATTTAATGTTATTTGTAAATTTTTGCCAGTTTTTTTTCATTTAAACACAACTCGTTAGTTGTATGTATACATATTTGCTACCCGCCCGGCAGACGGGATACCTAATAAATAGTGCACCTAACGAGTTGTGTTTAAATGAAAAAAACGGGCAAAAATTTACAAATATGTATTATAAACGTGACCATCATGAAATTATGGTCGAAATCCGTAGATGATTTAAGAAGTGCCTACTAAACGAATAAATCAACAGACGCGACCTAGTTTTATTGTATTCATACAATATATAGATATATATATATATATATATATATATATTGTAATAGTAGTTATAAATATAAATATAGTAGTATATATATATATATATATATATATATATATATATATATATATATATATATACTACTATATATATATAGAAATAAAAGATTGAGATGAACGGACGGGGATGAAATGTATAACCCTCCGCAAAAATCATTTTCCAAATTGGTTATTTTTTATTCCGTTTGGCCGCTATCTCACCTGTTGTTAAGTGACAATGCGGTCGAAGATGTAGCACGCTCGCCTAGAAGAAACCTGATGACTCTTGTCTTAAAGAACTTACGGAGTTCTAAGGTAAAATAAAACAATTGAATTGAGAACCTACTCGACTACAATAGCAAACTTGAACATTTTGTTCCGGTGTGAATAATGATTATGGTCACGTGTCATTTTAACTACCGCGTTCTCAAAATTGGTGATGGTAGCCTTGCAACCATTACATGACTTCACGCAAAAGAACCTGACCCTAGGGCCCTTGGACCGGGAGTGTATGGTGAACCGATACCAAGATCACCGGTTTACCGTAACGAGAGGCGCTGAAAACGGGCTCGTCGTTGCCTAGAAATACAATTTCATTAAAATATTGATTCATTTTTTTTATATAATAAATAGACAAGCAGACGGCCCGCCTGGATATGGTAAGCGGTCACCGTCGGCTATGTACACCTGCAATAACATTACTAGTACGTTACCTACCTTTAAGGACCCTTTTCACGCTTCATTTAAAGTGCCCCATATTAAAGCTCCGCGGGAAAACCTCGGGCGATAGCCCATTTTATTTGCAGGTGTGCGGCAAAAAAGATCTGGAGAATCGGACAGTATGCGATTTCCATAGATCTATGATATGTGGATGGGCTTTCGCACGATGTTGGACTTTGCGGTGATAAAACCGTGATTTTTTACCCGTTAACTCACAATTGGCCCGAGAAAACAATAGAGAACTAATAATCGTCTGGAAACCACGAGTCTAAGAGTCTGGTACGCACGAAGTTAACGAGTGAGACTGTTACAAAAAAGTGAGGTTTTCTTACCGTAATATTCTTTAACAAAAGCCATCAAACTTATCACATATTTTTAATGACATCACAATTTGAACAGCTTCACAGTAGTTTACCCTGACCCGTAATGAACAAAAGTTGATATTAAAAAGTGATTTACTAATACGCAGCTGATTAATAATTTTATCTCTCAAATGTTTTACGATACACTTGTTCAAAGTGGCAAAAGTTCACCAGTAGAACCGTAGCTTAATGGGGCAAAGCTTTTCCTCGTCAAGGGAAAGTTATGATGCGGGTTCAAGTCCCAAGCAGGTCGTATTTTTGTACTTCTAAAAACTTGATTGAGTTTTTCGCCAAGCCTTATGCCATAAACATTTAAAAGGAATTAATGATTATGCTCATGATTCATTACAACGATTTGCCCATTCAATGTGATGATGGTAGCTCGGCATCCGTGGCAGGCCTTGACACAGACATATCTTGCTCTGGCGCCTTTACATCTCGACCATTGGTTAAACCGGTAGTTGCCTAGCAAAATCACCGGCTTACCATACCGAGATGTTGTGAAAATTGGGTCATTGCCGTAAACTGGAAAACAAGATTTAATAACAGAGTTAAGTTTTAAAACAAGGATATCCCATTAAGTGAGATCGTGGTCAAATACTGGCCTAGTCAGATGTACAAAATAAACATGAAATTTATTAGAAGTTAAAATTATATTCAACCTCTTCAGATTTTAACATGTAACAAAATTACATATTTGAAAATAATACACAAAAGTTTTAAATTTGGACCCGAGTATTTATAAGTGGCACATAATTATACTTTATTTGTTAATCAAAATTACAAATAAAAGGAAAATGAGCTAACGTGGAACTTCGTCAGAAAAATACTAAAATTTATTAAATATTTTTAATGAATTAATCAGCAATCGCCAGCGTGAGCTAATGCTTTCAATAGAAAAAATATCGTCAGAAATAGTATGTTTATCAATCACATACGAGTACAATATGCAAAAACGGAATGGCGGGAGGATTAATCAAATAAGCATTTAGCAATAATATTTATATTATAAAAAATAAATCAATGGTTATGATCATTGTTGATTTTGATAATTTCTTCATTAAAAGTGATGATAACAACTCTGCAACCAAATTTGTTGCAACTCCACCTCACCCGGGGACCTTTGCAGCGGTAGTACCGGTTATACCGGTATCGGCCCAACAACATCACGGGGTTGCCGAACCGAGATATGGTGAAAACTGGGCTATTCTCACACTCTCCTTCTATAATCACAAATGAAAATATTTTTCAAGGTTAAAAATGGAAAAGTACCAAAAAATGTTACTAACGTTTTACCAAAGAAAACTAAATATTACTACGTAAAGAAGCGACACTCCCCCCGCCAATTTGTCGTCACCCGCAATGCATCGATGAAAAAATGGGTAATGCCGTGCTTGCGTCACTCGGTTGTCACCACTCGCTGCGAATGACTAATGAGTGAGATTCTAATGTTTATTTTGTATGTGCGATGTTATTTGAGGTTGTTATGACCTTTTTGCATGACGACGACGACCTGCTTTACAGAGGTAGAGCAGGCCGGCTGACTATTTGACTTTGACATATGGACGAAACATATTGAGAAAAAGACGGAGAACGGCTGAAGACGGTGGAGCTGACCAGGACCTGACCTGACTGACGGAGGTCTGCCTATCTCTTTTTTCATTAAAATTCAATATATTGACTATAATACAATATTAATATACCTAAAACAAAATGGTTCGTTATTGTTCTGTGTATGGATACAAAGAAAGCACTTACACAAATAAAAATCGGAGATTGTTTGGTTTTCCTTCCGTTTTTTTTTCGCGTCTCCCAGCCAAGCGATAGTAGGTGTGAAAGAGAAACACTTAGGTTGCTTACGAATAGCGTTGTCCTTGTCGCGCTCGATTTGTATTAGCTCATCCCTAAAATAATTACGCACACGCACAAAACGTGTGCGGACAGGCCGGTGCGCCAGTAGTAGTACCAGACAGTTAGCTCGGCGAATTTGTATGGAGTGTCGGGGGTCTGGTTTTACTGAATGTGGACTTTTACGTCAAAATGTGGTTACATCGTCGTTGGATGGTATGGTACATGCATTTTTCATAAGTTTTGAATTAAAAATTAGGAAGTCATAATTTTTCCAGACGTTATTTATTTATTAAAATACTAATTTTAAAGTATAAACAAATGAGGCTTATCGTTTTGAAAATTATCATTATCTACGTAAAACGCTCACAAGTACGTTAATTAAAATCAATTAATTTACAAATACATTTGTCTAATCCAAACTTATACTTACTAATATATTTATTTATCACACCACACAACATTTCGCATCTCCAACAATTAGCGAGTTAAAAATAGACCCTAAAGCAACGTACTAAAGTACAAATTAACATTTCTATCACGTCAGTGATTGTGATCATAGTTGAATTTGACTATTTCGTTGTCAAACGTGATGATGGAAGCGCGGCAGCTGTCACCAGACTTCACGCAGACCCATCGAGCACGCTGCTTCCCCTTGCTGCCTGACCACATGTTAAACCGGTATTTACCGATCAAAATGACTGGCTGCCCGAAACGCGATGTCGTGAATACCGGCGTGTCATCTTCTACAAAAACAAAGTTTTAAATTATGCCGAAGTAGCACTAGTTTCTATAAATGGGTATAACAAAGAAATCATTTCAATCTGGGACCTGATAAGCGTAGCAGAACCTACAAGTAGACATTAGTAAAACTCATAATTTTACGTTTATTTAAATTCATAACCAGCATAAACTTCTAAAGTGATTTAACTTAGTATACGTTAGTTTAGTTTCTATCACTGTTTAATAATATACTTGTACATAATTGTTTCTAAATAAATAAATAACCCACTTAGTATCAAACACTGCTTATTTTTAATGTAATTGTTTGAGTGAGTTTGATTCATTATAAATATTACTTAAACGGCGATTTCGCAGTATAAACCCCGTCCTGACAAGGAGTATAGGCAATGCTATAAAACTAGGGCGAGAAATTCAACACACTACGTCAAACCTAGCCGTTAATATTACCACTATTTTAATATTGGTAAATGGAAAGCGAAGATGCGGCCTAAGATGGAACACGCTTGCCCATGAGTCTGGCACAGCCGCGGCCAGCGAGCACCAGGTATTTGAATAATGGTTTACGGTCTCGCAGAAAATGCGTAAATTAAATTAAATAAATTAACTAAATAATAATAGTAATTTAGCTAAATTCATATCATGCTTCAGATTTTTGTTAAAATTAGCGTTTCGGGAGAAAACGTTTCTACCACACTAAATCTCAACCAAATTTGGTAATTTTGGTCTCAATTTCTTAAAAGGAGAATAAACTAGGTTTGCAGGTTTTCCTTTTTCTAAGTTTATATCTATTTTTAAAGTTAACAGCTTCCAAACTTCAAAAAAAAATGTCGAGTAAATATCGAGATTTTTCGGTCCATTTATTCAAATTCTATAGGAATTATCGAAAAAATAAAAACCTACAAACCTCAATAATGATAACATCTCTTACATCTCCAAATTTTATCGAATTTGGTTAACGTTTTCTTTTTGTATGAAAATTTCAGCGTGCTGTTCCCTCTTAAAGAGACACAAGTTGTAGCTGTTTAGGAACAGACGCTGGCAGAGCGTTCCACTCCTTAGCAGTCCGCATAATGTCTATCTAATCCGTACTAAGCGTTTCGCAAATCTGCGAAACGCTTAGTACGGATAGGTGGGATATTTACGACGTACGTATGAAACAACTCTCCCTTCCTGGTAGTCCATTGCATACTTTGATTACCTAGTTACGGTTTAAGACATTAATTGAGAGCAGAGCGAGTGTGTCTCAGCGGGAACTCGTGCGCCTTTCGATCCGACGCACCTGGGTTCGAATCCCGACTCAGCCCTGCCAACCATGACCATACCAATGACTAATAGTTAAGTGCAGATTTTGCACGCTCGCTCTAAAACGGTGAAGGAAAACATCGTGATGAAACCCACTTATGCGCCTTGGAGTGGTAGGCTCTGGCCGTGGTTGTAATACCACCCACCGCACAAAGCTATGCCGTCAAGCGACCTAGTCGTGTTTCGGGATGATGTTCGGTAAACCATCGGGGAGACGGGTCTGAGCAGCCGCTCAACTGCCGTCTCTCTCTAGATCTATGTGCTCCATGTTAAGCCACATCATCGCTTCACATCAAGCGAGATAGTGGCCAAACATAGATCTATCAAGCGTAAAAAAAAGAGCTAATAACTTTTATTATGGCTCTAAAACGGTTTAGGAACGTTGTAAGGAAGCCTATGAGAACATACTTGTAAATATGACATCGCCGGGCCCGCCGGGTGTTGGCAAGTGTCCCAGCAGTTGGAAGGTATTGAGCAACAGCCTTTGCTAATAGCCTGAACGCTAAAAGTGTTGATAATTTGAAATGAAATGAAATTGATTTGCTTTGATGTGGTCATTATAAGATGGTACAGTATAATTAATTTGTCCTACACATCACCGTCATTGGCGTACAAATTTAATATTAAACCTTAAATAAAATTTCAACATAATAAAATTGATACGTAATTAATTAATTATATGTTATTTTTTAATTTATTTTGTATTTGTCAATTAATATGTCTCATGTTGCCTGAAACGTTTCAGCAACTTAATCCTGCAACATTTCTCATCACAATGCTTACTGAGCACATAGCTACTATTTTTTATTTTTTACATATTTTTAATTCCTCGTAACAGGGATCTTGTCTCTTAGTTGCGCCAGCCTTTTTCAGTGAATATGATTATAAATTATCTTAATTATTTCGTTATTGTAAGTGATGACAGCAGCTTTACAGCCCTCTGCAATCTTGACACAAACCCACCGCGCTCTGAGCCCACCGGAGCCGGACTTCCTGTTGAATCTGTATGGGCCTAGCAACATCACCGGGTTACCGTAACGAGACGTGGTGTATATCGGCTCTTGTGTTAAATCTAGAAGAGAACAAAACATTCATTTGTCAAGTGGCGCTTACTCTTTATACTATCCGCAACAAGCGTAGTGCCCAGAATCGACCATTTTCCTTACAAAAATTGTCGATCCGGGCGTTGCGGTCCCTTTTGCGAATATCGCTCGACATGTCTGCAGTTGTCAATATCACGTCTTGTGTTGCTCTCTTTCGCCACGATATCTTGAATGGACAATAAAACGAAGTACAAACGAATTTTAGTAAGATAAAATTTAAAAAGCCCCCGGCACAAAAATCCTATAAAAAGTAAAAAACCGGTGAACCGATTTTGATAAAACATCAGTCTAAAAACCACCGCTAGAAAACATGCTATCAATTTTTAAAAAACCGCATCTAAATCGGTTAACCTATTTAAGTGAACTGCGGTGCCATAAACAGACAGACACACATAGTGGTCAAACTTGTAACACCCCTTCTTTTTATGTCGGGGGTTAAAAATAAACATTAAAAAACGGTTAATACTACATTATTTCGCTTTATTAATAATTAAATAATTTATTTATTTATTTATTTATTTATTTACAGTTGCCCACTACACTTACAGTTGTGACCAAAGCGTGTAGTGGGCCAATTACAAAATATGTTTTGTAATAACTAACTTAAGGATCTAATACACAACCTTATAAATAAGGGGAGTTTAGTGAAAAACAGGTCCACATCCGGTTCCTGAGCAATGAGGGCGTTAAGCAGACTTATGGCCTGGGCTGTGGGGGCATACTGAGCCGTCTGCGTACGCACCAGCGGGGCTGCGAGCAGGCGCCGGGCGCGCGGCCGCTGCGACCGCAGCCGGTCCGGCGTACACAAATAACAACGCGACAACGCATCTGGGTTATCAATCTTATTATTGAGCATTAGGAAGTAGTGTAGCATAATTGCACACTTACGCCTCAGATCTAAGGTGTTTATACCAACCATACCTACTATAAACAGGGATGGATATAAGTAAGGATAATATCCAAATAACTTTTTATAAAGGTAACGCGCGAATTTTTTTTGTACTTTCTCAACCATAAGTTTGTATTTCTCTTCATGGGGGGCCCAAATTACGGAGTTATATTCTAATTTGCTTCTGACAAACGCATAGTACAAAGTTAAAATTGTGGTTCTGTCATGAAAACGAGCAGTTTGTCTCATGACAAAACCAAGAGACTTATGGGCACGACTACACATCTGAATGATGTGGGGATTAAATGTTAATCCTACATCCAAAGTCAGACCCAGGTCGCGGATTTCTGTTACTCGTTCGAGAGGAACACCAAGAACGTTGTAGGCGTGGTCAATGGGTGAACGTGTCCTAGTGAATGTGATGCTTTTGCATTTCGAAGTATTAAATTCTAGTTGGTTGCGCTCACTCCACGACACAACATTATCTATGTCCCTCTGTAACGCTTCACAGTCTGCTACGTTTTTTATACCCAAATATAGCTTAAGATCGTCGGCGAACATGAGACATTTAGCTGATCTGACGACACTCGGCAGGTCATTGATCATAATGAGAAACTGAGTTGGCCCTAGCGTGCTGCCTTGGCTCACACCAGAACGAGTCACATATAAGTTCGATCGGTGCCCTGATAGCTGAACATATTGGTTGCGATTACAAAAATAACTAGTAAATAATCTTAATAGTTTTGGGGTGAAACCTATTGACGAAAATTTTTTAAGCAGAACGTCATTGTGGACGCGGTCAAACGCTTTTTTAAAATCGAAATAGGCCGCGTCCACTTGCTTATTTAGGTCCATTTCTGTGGCGGCATAGTCGACGAAGTTTATGTGGTTGGTGGCAGTCGATCTGTTGGCTCTGAATCCGTGTTGCGCATCTACCAGTTGTGAGTTAACTTGTCGGGTGATGTGGTGGTTAAGTATAGATTCAAAAACCTTTCCGAATGCTGACAGAACAGCTATAGGCCTATAATTCTCAACCTTCGATGCCAAGCCAGATTTGGGTATAGGAGTTACTCGTGATATTTTCCACTTTGACGGATACGTACATGTGTCTAGGGCCAAGTTAAAGATATGAAGAAGTGGTCGTTTCATCAAAGTAGAGCAATCTTTCAGAATAAAAGATGGGACTCCGTCAGGCCCAGGGGCCGAGTGGGCCTTAAGGCGTCTCACAGCAAACGAAAGGTCAGATGAGGTAACAGTATCCACTGCGATGCGTGAGGAACACAGTGAGCTGACCGTCTCATGCTCCGCTACGTCAGCTGATAAAATAGGATCGTCATTTAAAAATACAGATTGGAAATATCTGGCGAAAGCGTTCGCCGCATCTACACCAGTCACAGTTATTCCATCGTACTCAAACTCTTCGCAAAACTGTCTAGAAGACTTTTGTTCTTTTACGAATTTCCAAAATCGTCGAGGATTTTGCTTAATGTTAGATTCTGTTTGCTTTATATATTCATTATAAGCCATATCTATTAATGTTTTAACTCGTTGCCTATAGAATTTAAATAATTCCCTATTAAAATCTTTATTATGCTCTTTAAATTTAACTAAATGGTAGTACTTATTTTTTATATTATTTATTATTTCAGGGGTAAACCAAATTGGATATTGATAACGCATATTGGGCTTATAGGGCTGTTTTACAGGTACACACATATCAAAACATGACTCTAATTTGGTATACATAAAATCTACAGCAGTATTAACGTCTGACAATAAAAGTATCTCATCCCATTCAATAGAAGCTATGGTGGTATACAACAGATTGAAGTCGGCCTTCCGAAAGTTCCACTCGCGCGGTGAGTCACCGTGCGATGGACGCTGTTGGCGGAGTACGGGCGGGCGCGGTCGCGGGCGCAGCGGCCGCGCGCTGCGCAGACTCACCGCGAGCGGCGGGTGGTACGCATCGGCGGGTACTACTGGCTCCGTGTCGCCACTCACCTCAATCCACTCAACGCCCAGATTACTCAGAACCAGATCTAACATTTTTCCGTATTTATTACTAATTGAGTTAAATTGCCTTAAATTACAGTAAGTTAATAATGAATCGAATTGTAATTTAACATCTAGACTACATGCATTTAAATTAAAATCACCAATGAAAACAACATCAAATTTTGGAAATTTTTCTACTACATTCTCTAAAACCGTAAACGTATTAATGTATTTGTCATCATTAGAATTTGGCGGAATATAAACAACGCCACATATTACTTTCATGGTTTTTAAAGTAACAATTCCTAATATTACTTCGATATCATCTGTGTACCCATCAATATTAAGGATTTGCTGCACGTTGTAAATCTCCCGCACTGCCAGCAACACACCTCCCCAACCAGCATCGCCGGCGCGGTCCCGCCGCAGCACAGTATATCCCGGTGGGAACACTTCCGCATCGCTCACGCCGCTCATCAAAAACGTTTCAGTAAATGCGAATAAATCAGAGTTGTCCGCTAATATCGCCTTTTTGCAGACATCTAATTTCGAACGGAGGCCTCTAACGTTTTGATAAAAAAGCGTATAAGATTTAATTCTACGTTTTACAATCTTAGTTTGCTTGCTGGTGTGGCTTTCGAAATCCACTCCGCCACGGCTTAATATGAACATCTTGAGGCCAATGCTCTGGCGCCAAGTATTTAACAATGTGTTTGGCAGGAACAGTTAATTTAAAAGAAGCATAATCGCCACGCGCCTTTAACGTTACGACCGAGCAGATATCATCGGGGCAGATATTACGTAGATGAGTCATCACTTGTTCCATTGTAGTTCCAAGTTGCACGAAATACAAGTGCAGATAGGATTTACGCTCCGCAGCCGATAACGCGCAAGCAGTTGAACCCGGGGCGGCCGTACCACGAGTTACATTCTCAGGCGAGCGGCGGCGCGGACGGGATCGGCGCTTTACTTCGACCCAGTCAGCGACCGCACCGTCTTCGTTCAGGTGCGCATGAGTCACGACAGCAGCAATAGATTCGGGTTTCGGTGTCGTCGGCGTACTCGGAGTATGGGGCGTGCTCGATGACGCGGTCGGCCCGCACTCGGATGGCTCCGTCGTCTCCGCGATGCGAGGAGCATTAAGAACGAGAGATAAAGTCTGTCCTCCTTTAGTTTTCCGAGCACCAGCGGAGAGCGCCGATACTGCACGAGCACGCGCCTCTCTCATAGGCCGTTGCGACGGTTGCGAGGAACTTTTACCCTCATCCGGATTTATAATAGTTGATTTTGCCGAGGCACTAGAATTTGCACTATCACCGATCAGTTTTTTTATCAAGATATTTTGATCTAAAACCACTTTCTCCAGTGAAACAACTTTGCTCTGGAGATCAAGCACTGTCTTATTAAGTACGAGAATAGAAGTTTCTACGGATTTAACCGACATTTCTAATATTTAACAGTTAAAATACGCGGAGCTTAACGATTGACCTCCGGCCAGCGCGGGGGCGGGGATAGATAATAAGTATACATCTATTTAATTTCATTGTTTTCTTATGTAATAACATATTTGGTGAAATGCTTTTTTACATTACATAGTATCAGGAGACTAGAAATATTGAATATGCAAGTATTAGGTGTATTTAATATTTTTTTAGACGAGACATTTTTTTAACGCTAACAAAACGTTTATGAACATGACGATAGTGAATCTCAATGATCCCTTCATTGTATGTGATTACCGCAGCTTTACATCCTTGTTTCGCCTTGACACAGGCCCAACGTACTCTGGACCCGCTGCAAGGCTGCCGGTCCCTGTTGTACCGATAGTCGCCGAGCTCAAGTACCTGACTGCCATTCTTGCATGTGATGAATTTTGGCACTAATGTAAGAAAGAAACAACACTGCATTATCCTTTGAACATCACAGTTATTTTTGAATTGTATTTAATGGTTTAATGAACATGTTCACAATGTTTTCTCCAAAGTAGTAGTAAGCAAATTGTACTAAGTTGCTTCTTTGGAGGAAATATTACCAACTATATATTCCAGCTTTCAGTACGGTACTAAAAGAAATAGAGAAAAATAAATACCAATTTTTTGTTTATTATTATTAGGCACGCGTGGGAACAGCTTTGTTTCGGATTTCGATAGCTTGTATTCGGTGACTATATCGGTGATTCGGTGACCATTCGGTCAGTTGCAGTACCACCCAGGGCAAATTTTTGGCTCCTTAAGGGTAGCTACCTTTTCTTTTGTAGTTAGAAGGTTTTGTTCTTAGGAACCTTCTATTTTATTTGGAAGAAAAAAGTATTGTCATTTTAAGTTTTTTTAAAATAAGTACGGTTTGCCCAAAAAATGACATTTGTCAAAAAAAACAAGTTTATCTTAATCGAATCTATTTCCAACTAGGAACACTTTTCCCAAAGTAACTTACCAAATCAAATCGTAAGTTTTGGCAATAATTAAAAAAAACAATTCCCATACATTTTTCTAAGAAGCGCCATTCGCGGCAACAAAGTCATGCATACCATTTAACACGGAAAGCAATTTGTTCTATATTCAAATTATTTATTGATATTTGTTATTAAACCTTAATGGTAGAATAATATACCGCAAGAAAAAATTCAGAACAAAATGTCTTTTACGAATCAACAGCGGCTAAGCTTAATAAAAGCTTATTTTCAAAATAACTGTCTTGTTCAACCAGCGTTAGAAGTATTTCGTAGAGAAAATGAAGAAATACCACTACCAGACAAGAAAGTTATAAAAACCATGCTAAGAAATTTGGGAACGTGCGAACATGGGTAGGGACATAAGCCTTCAAAATTAGCCTACCAACTTAAAAAAGTACTTACATATGAATTTAAATTAAGAACCATTGAATGAGTGACATTGTTGTTATCACTTAGGTACTCGTTTTTTCATAAAAAATGTATGGGTATGGTTTTTTTTAATTATTGCCAAAACTTGCGATTTGATTTGGTATTTTACTTTGAGAAAAGTGTTCCTGGTTTGAAATAGAGTCGATTAAGACCAACTTGTTTTTTTTGACAAATGTATTTTTTTGGATGAAACGTACTTTTTTTCAAAAATCTAAACATGGCAATATTTTTTTCTTCAAAATAAAACTGAAAGTTCCGAAGAACAAAACCTTCTACTCGTAACTACAAAAGAAAAGGTAGCTACCCTTAAGGGGCCAAAAATTTGCCCCACCCTGTATAGTAAATAGTAAAAATAAAAAAAATATATATAAATATAGTAAATAGTAGTACAGTATATAGTATATAGTAAACATAGTCTACAAACATTTGAAACAAAATATACTGATACATTTACTCGTGGTAGGTCTCTCGTATGCGGGAGGCCGTCTGGATAGGTACCACAGCTTTGCCAGTTATTCTGCCGCCAAACAGTAGTACGCAAACATTACTGTGTTCCGGTTGAAGGGCATTGTACCTAGGCAGCGAAATTACTGGGCATATGAGACTTAATATCTGATGTCTCCGGGTAATGAGCGCTAAGCAGGGCTACGCAGTGCTTTTTATGGTTAAAACAAGTTCTGGGTGACACTGCAATTGTTATGGGCGTGGCGCTTACCACTTGCTCTTGGCGAACGACTTGCTCGTCCCAACACTCAGCTCCATTAAAAAACTAATCGTATTTTAATAATTTGTAATAAACTCATTTTCAACCTACCTATATTTACAGATGTGACAATTAGGTATTTCTTAAGTTAAAGCTTCAAAGAAATGAATGCCGTTCATTGTCGAATCGTGAAAACGAATATATAATACATACTATAGTATTTATGACGTACAATGTACGTACTATAATAATTTATTGTGCATTCATATTGAGTTTGTATGCCTGTATAGACACTCCTATGCTATCGAATCTAGACTGAACCAGAGGACATGGCCATGGCCGCGCAGAAGGCATTGACTTTACAAGCCAAACGCGCCGTGCTCGTCGTATCGGGTTGTTGCTGATACAATTTTATTAAAAAAATGCTAAATCACTCAAGTGGATACAGAGACAAAAATAATATCTCCCGTTGGCCTCACTATTTCGAACTTTTATAAAATGGGGGACATTCGGAATTATTCTTCCGAATAATAACGGGTTGTGACGAACATCACCTCCTTCCTACACGTGATTGTGTTCATTTTTTACAGTCATGATCTCGTTATCCACCGTGACGACAGTCGCCCGGCATCCGTGGCTGACCTTCACGCAAACCCATCTTGGTTTGGATGTACTTCCACTGCCCCGCATGTTGTACCTGTTCCCGCCTAATAGCAGTACTGGCTTCCCATGACGAGATGTGACGAACATTGCCTCAACTACAAAATAAATATTTAACAAATTAACATAACGTGTCAGGGAAAAAAGACAAACAACTTTTGCTTGCTGTCAAGTCAGCGACCTAATAGTCTAGTCACTTTATCATAAAAAGGGGTCAACCTCAGAATGAGAGATAATGAGCAAAGGGGTCAACCTCAGAATGAGAGATAATGAGCTGAATTATCGTATATACCTACCTTCATTTTGGCGTTTTAAAAGTTGTCTCAAATTCGCATAAAATCTCTGTCTGCGTCGTAAGTAGTTCAAGGTCAAAGGTAAAAAATAATTAAAATCATTTAAAAATGTTTTTAATGTTTTTAAATTTATAATATTATGTTTGTATGTTTATTTATAATCTATTCAAAGTAAAGTTAGGTATTTCTTCATTAATATTATATTACATTTTACTTGGAGGTGGATATGATAGTTAAATGATCCTACTTTTCCCGTAATTACTATGTCTGTTGAATATTTTTGTTGCAGTCTTGCTATGATCAGACCCCCGACAATCCATACAAATTCGCCGAGCTGTCTAGTACAACTACTGGCGCACCGGCCTGTGTGTGTGCATATTTCTTGTAGGGATGAGCTAATACGAATCGAGCGCGACAAGGACAAAGATATACGTAAGCAACCTAAGTGTTTCTCTTTGACGACGCGAAAAAAAACGGAAGGAAAACCAAACAATCTCCGATTTTTATTTGTGTAAGTGCTTTCTTTGTATCCATACACAGAACAATAACGAACCATTTTGTTTTAGGTATATTAATATTGTATTATAGTCAATATATTGAATTTTAATGAAAAAAAGAGAAAGGCAGACCTCCGTCAGGTCAGGTCCTGGTCAGCTCCACCGACTTCAGCCGTTCTCCGTCTATTTCTCAATATGTTTCGTCCATATGTCAAAGTCAAATGGTCATAACAACCTCAAATAACATCAATTGATCGCACATATAAAATAAACATTTGAATCTCACTCATTAGTCATTCGCAGCGAGCGGTGACAACAAGTGACACAAGCACGACATTACCCATTTTTTTCATCGATGCATTGCGGGTGACGACAAATTGGCGGGGGGGTGAGAGTGTCGCTTCTTTACGTAGTAATATTTAGTTTTCTTTGCTATGATAGTCTTGTCATCTGAAACAAACTCCGTAAGGACATTTTTAAGCTCTTTTAATGAGAATTGTGAATCTTCATGGTTTTCTATATAGGAAAAAATCTCCTTCATTGCTTCAGTAACTTGATTAACTTCACGAGGCTTATTCTCAGTAGATGATCCTCGATTCAAGAAATTGGTATAGCAAACGGAATGGTACTTTGCTTCAACTGCGATCAAGTCATACTCACACAGTAAACGATCTTTGACTGATTCTCCAAAGGAATCGTTTCGTTCTTCTGTCCGTTTGATGACATTGTATTTAAATTCCAGACTACTTACGTTACTAATCGTGCGTCGATACTTTTCTTTTTTTCTTGTCTGTGCTGCTGCATCAGCTGTTTGGCCACAAAATAAACACAGTTTTTGAAATCAAACCCTTCATTCTTTTTTTACGAGGAACACTGGGTGATGGTAAAGATTGACCTTCTAAGCGTCGTTTCGATGCCGCTATGGATTTTTTTACTGATGTACACTTTTCGACACTCAACATGCACATTCACAGAAGTTAAAGTATTTAAGAAGTCTATATCAACTGCCGTCTCTCTCTAGATCTATGTGCACCATCTTAGGCCACATCATCGCTTCACATCAGGCGAGATAGTGGCCAAACATAGATCTATTAAGCGTAAAAAAAAAAAGGTAACCATCATTTCTTTCGATACTAGCGGTTTTTAAAGTTTTCAAGCCACGCACTACATTAACAAAATCACCTTCTGAAAGTGGCTTCTCACAAATAAAACACAAATCATTCATAATTTTCAAAATTGTACGTCTGTCGTTGCCAAGATCTGAAACTAGAATAAACTCAGTGAATAGAAAGCGGTCACTCGAAAAAAACAGTTTTACTACGGAACATCTGTCTAATGAACTAACTATATAACTACGAAATTGGAACCCGCAATTAGCTATTACTAGTCGTAAGATGTTTGCTTCGGCAGGCTCCTTACGCAGACTACGCAATTTTTTACCGACTACCACTAAAATTGCGCTTGCACAGTCTCTTTTACTTCCTATCCTCGATTACGCTGACGCCTGCTATCTTGACCTCACGGAGGACCAGCTAAGTAAACTTGAGCGTCTCCAAAACTTCTGCATTAGGTTTATATTTGGCTTACGCAAGTATGACCATGTTTCTGAATTTCGTACAAAGCTCAAGTGGCTTCCCATACGTCTTCGTCGGAATGCTCATATATTGTCTCTCCTTTACAGTATTCTGTTCCATCCCAGTTCCCCGCGCTACCTTAAGGAACGTTTTGATTTCCTTCACACTTCGAATCCGCGGTCACTACAATCATCACAGAACCTACTGTTGACAACGCTTGCTCGCAGTACTTCCTTCTATGATTCTTCCTTCACTGTCAAAGCTGTTCGATTATGGAACGCCTTACCTCTTTCAATTAAACGAGCTCCTTTTCTTGAAATCTTTAAAAATCGTGTTAAGCAGTTTTATCTTGCACAATAGCTGCTACCTATGCTTCGTCTACTGTTAGTATTTATGTTTTCATTTGTAATTTTGTATATTTACCTATGTTTAAATGTATATTTTATTAATTATGTTATGTATTTTGTGTAATGACTTTGGTTTATGTAGGTATATTATATTATAACAAAATTATCTTAAAGTAACACCGTCCATATATATTTCTGTCTACATTCCTTCACTTGTGGGTTGTCTGGAAGAGATCGCTTTGAGCGATAAGACCGCCCATTGTGACATTATTATTAAGTTAGTTGTTATTTTAGTTTTTAATTATTTCTGTATTTTGGTGTTACAATAAAGAGTTATTCTATTCTATTCTATATAATGAATGAAGTAGGTCGTATTATATAGGGTTCTGAATTGTGATTTCAGGTATAAGCGTCATAGAAAAAGGTCGTATTACAGGGGCCCGTCTTCCCAGTTATAATCGTGATAGAAAAATAAGTATTTAAAAACACATTTAAGAGATAAAATACTTTATTATTTTTCTACTTAAAATCTACTTTCAATCAATCAAGGTATACAACGAGTATTTCATTTAATGAGTTTTTAATTACACAAAGTAAGTATTTCAGTGTTTATTTATTTAATAATTTCGCACAAAATGGTACAAGGAATGACTTAATGGAATTTGGCATTATCTACCAGTCTTCCGGGTCGCGAAGAAATATAGTGAGTGTGCAGCTGCGTTTTGAGCAAACATCCGTTGAGAGATACAGATGAAAGTTTTCGTGAGTTTGATTCATTATAAATATGTAATGAAACGCATCGTAAATATTTAATAAAGAGTATCGGACATGCTTGAAACATACTATAAGTGAGTAACTAAGTGAGCCCCAGCCGTATTATTAAATTTTTATAGGTAAATATTAAATAAATATATTAAAAATATGTAAAATTAAATACAATGTATTAATTGATAAATACTATACATTTTTCAAAATTTAAGTTAGTATTCACACATATTCGCGGTTTACTTGCATTACAGTATGTATAGCTGAGCGCTGCGCTCGCTTACCGCCCTCTATCGCAAAAACGGTCGAGCGCATGAAAAAATGATTAAAAAAAATTGTTGCAAGTTTTATGTTTTACAATTTTTACAACAGATGTTAACATCATTGGAGCAATAGAAACCAAGATAATTGCGAAAAACTGTTTTTTACCTTTGACCTTGAATACTTACGAAGTAGACACAAGATTTTATGAGACTTTTGAGATAACTTTTAGAACGCCAAAATGAAGGTATATTTAATACTGATGGGTACTTTTAGCAGCGGGGTCGATCTCGGTGGACTCCTTATTTATTTTTAAGTTTTCGCGCGTGTCTCAGTAAGTTTGTATGAAAATTGTTCTAATTTTATTTTTACTTAATACTTAATCTGTTAACTATCATGTCCCTCACAACACATTGTGGTTAACTGAACTCATTCAAAAATATTCAACAGTTTCAAAGTTGCCACGACAGGCGGAACATCTCTAACCTACATGTGGTTGTGTTCATTTTTCATAGTCAATATCTCGTTATCCACCGTGATGACAGTCGCCCGACATCTATGGTTGACCTTCACGCAGACCCATCTTGTCCTGGATGTACTTACACTGCACCGCATGTTGAACCTGTGTCCACCTAATAGCAGTACCGGATTCCCATGACGAGACATGACGAACTTTGCTCCAACTACAAATTGAATAATTTTTACTTTAACAAGTTAACATGTATACGTGACGTGAAAAAAGAGACTAACAACTTGACAGTAAGTCAAGTTAGCGGCCTAATTGCAATGGATACAGACAAGTTCTACTCACGCTCAGCAGGGCCCTAATTCTGTAAGTTATCTATTGAACTACGTTATGGCAAGTTGATCATGACAATCATAGATATTGACAGTTTTCGTAGTCTACTCAGTTTCTAAGTTCGCGAGCCGAAAACTTGTTATCAACTTGAAGCCGTTTGCTATGAATATAATACTGACATAGTATAAAAAGGAAATACGTTGCTAAGGTAGCATAATCGGTAGTCTGCTCGTTTTCCACTTGTGATTTTGCTATTGGATATAGATTATATAGCTACCTCCTAAATTACATATATACTATTAATAGCGTACTTGATTTAGCAGAATACTAATTTTAAAACTATTTTAAACAGTAGAGTAGAATGGCAGAAGTGTCTCAATAAGTTGATATTAGTTCACAGAATTGCCCCATTGTCAAATGGCTGTCAATGGCTATTAATTACCTAGGTTCAAACCACCACCGCCTTGAACGTTATTTTACGATAATATGTATTATGATATTTATTTTGTTTTACTGTTAGTTTTTTTTTTCTTATTCATTTTTGATGCACGCTTTGTAGGGCTCTTTTACCATCACTGGATAACTGGTAGAAAATGCTTTAGCATTAAGTTCTCCTTTTGTACATTACTTGTAATAGTGCAATAAAATATTAAATAAATAAATAAATAAACGTTTGACAGCAGTTATTCTTGCAAATGTTTCGCAGCAGACATATACCCGAAAATTTACTATTTCTCGGTGAAAATAAAACAAAAATTAAGTGAGATCAAAAAATTATATAAATTTTAAATTGCAATACTGACACGTATTTTAAAGCTTACACACGCAAACAAAATATTTATATTTTTATAATTTTATATTTTTGCAGCCAAATGGTGCGAATCCTCTACAACTATTGTTAGCTACCACACCCACCTTTTAAGCACTCTCCTACTGCACAGCATTAAGTATCGTTTCACTAATATCTATAACATACTAAAATATTTTTAAATCTTATTTCGTAAATTGCGTGTAAAATTATGTGTTACTATAGTCCTTCCTATTCTATATCTTTAAAGCATACGCTAATACCAGCCTTTTAAAATTAAAAATAAATATGATACATCTTGGACTGACTCTAAGGCGCAAGGTAAAATTTGTCAACCTTCCGGAGCCTTCATAGCCTAGTTAGGGCGACTGACATGATGAGTCAGAAGGTTTTGAAGGTGTATGTATAGCCTTATCTTTAAAACTAATATAATCGTGGATAGCAAGCTGCTTAAGACTAGATTGTTAGACTAGATCATCAATATGTAATCTCAGTCATCAATGCGTATGGTCATTCTTCATCTTAATGATGCAGTTGTCTAAAGTGACGATGGTGGCCCGGCAACCCTGCTGGTTCTTCACGCATGTCCACCGGACCTGGGGTCCCCTGGACCCGCTCCACTTGTTGTACCGGTACCGACCGTACACTATGACTGGGTTCCCGTAGCGGGTCCTCTCGAATCGAAGATGGTGGATGAAGTTGCCTTGAAATAGTAGAAAGGGTTTTTTGAAGAGAAAAGTATTTGTTAGGAGACCCAAAACATAAAGTTACGTTAAGAGAAAAATACTATACAATGATACAATGTAAATGTTAATTTTGCTGCAATTCGCTTTTTATGTATTTCGAAACTTAGTGATTGCTTGCTTGCAATACACATAAAACTAAACAAACTTTTGATTTAGATAATAACTTGAATGACAATATAAAATCAATGGCATATTATTGTCCTGTAATCATCCAAATAATAACTTTGTATGAAATAGTTAGTAACATTTCGCAAAAGAACTTAACTAGGACTAGGACTAGAACTAGTTTAAATTATGGAATACACTACAATATATATTTATTAACAAAAATAACAGCGCCCGCATGGTGTTGTCTTATGACCAAAGACAAGAACAGAACTCTATGCTTGCCACTGTCATACTCAAAACTTTATTTTTAATATTCCTATAATCGACCTAATCCCATTAACAAAAAATTGTATAAATGCCAATATATTTATTTTGATGTTTGTTACTAAATTACATCTAACGACTTAATGGATTGATACGTGTGGCACAGGGATGATTCTGGTCTAAATGCAGTCAAAAGATAACTCGTTTCTTTGGAAATAGCTAACTCTACGCGGCCGGAGACATGGATAGAGTAAAATATATAAAACTAACTCATACCCGCGACTTTGTCCGCCTGCAATTAGGTTTATAGTCGTTCCCAGGTCATTAGTATTGCGAATACTGCGGAAATATTTCAGTTCAAAGTGAACTGTTCGACAAAACGGCCTTTATAGGTACCTAAAACCCTAATATAACAACATATTTGCGTCATGATTGTGGCAGCCGTTCAATTTGATGACTTCCTGGTCAAACGTAATGATGGATGCCTTGCAGCCGCGCGCTACCCTCGAGCACACCCACCGTCCTCGTCGGTCTTCGACTTTTCTCGCATTGTACCGGTGTCCATTGAAAATTACCGCCGGTTTGCCGTATCTCGTCTTTACAAACTGAGGAACTAAAAAAAATACCCTCATTTCTTAGAAATACCCACCAGATATCTTATTATAGCTTATTATATATTGTATTCATCGCAAAATATTCATATCAAATATTTTGCGATCAATATCAAAATCGGTTGATTACGTATTTGAATAACATTAAATTCACCGCGCCTGAAATATGAATTGAATTAAAATAAAGAAAGGAATAATGAAAGAAAATACATTTACACTCGAGAGCAATGAATCCGGGTCACTTAAAGAATCCTAAAAATCTCGGAAACTAAAAATGCTAGGTTAATGCAATAAATTGTATTTAATAGACAATGTAATACTCCTTAAATGAAGGTATTAAAACTTCTTAGTTATTGTAAAGTTATATCATAAAAAAATCAAATTTGAAAAAGGGCCACTTTCGAAGATGGAACTACGAAATTACAGCATTTGGTTTTGCTTTTGTTTGTAATCTGTCATTTATGTGGGTACATAAACCATGTTGATAGTGCCCTATATTCATTATTCAAGCTGAAATTATGTCGCTTACGCCTGAAGAATGCACCAGAATACTTACAATGCTGGAAACCGGCCGGAGTCAGCGCGATACAGCCAGGACTGTCGGTGTGTCGCTGTCAACAGTACAAAGAGTTCTCCGACGTTACGAAGAAACTGGTTCTAACCTACGCAGACCAGGAACGGGCAGAACCAGGTGTACCACAGCACGAGAAGACCGATACTTGGTGAACACCATGCTTCGAAATCGCTTTCTCACAGGAACTGAACTCACCAATCAGTTTCGACGCCTCGGAGGAAGTAACCCAAGTGCATGGACAGTAAGACGTCGGCTTGCTGAATCTAACTTAAAACCCCTTAGACCTGCAAACGGCCCTAAACTGGAGCGTGGGCATCGTATTTCGAGACTAAGATATGCCCAGAGCCACGTAAATTGGAGTATTGAAGATTGGTCAAAAGTTATGTTCTCCGACGAATCAAAATTTATGCTCTACAAGCACGATGGAAGACACAGAGTGTATCGAAGACCAGGGGAAAGATTCAAGCAAGCATGCATCGAAGAAAAAGTAGCCTACGGTGGTGGGTCTGTACTTGTGTGGGCCGGAATTTCTTCTGAAAGTCGCACAGAGCTGGTGATCATAGAAAACGGCTCTTTAACTAGCGTAAGATATGTGGAAGAAATCCTCAATGATCACGTTGGTCCATTTATGGTCAATTTAGGTGAGGATGCTATATTTATGCATGACAATGCCCGACCTCATACAGGTAGGATTGTGAATGACTACCTTCAAGAGATGAACATTACTCGTATGGAGTGGCCAGCGCGCAGCCCGGATATCAACCCGATCGAGCATGCTTGGGACGAGCTAGGCAGATGCGTAAAACAACGAAACCCTCCCCCAATCACGCTTCGTGAGCTCAAAATTGCTCTCACAGAGGAATGGGAGAATATTCCCCAAAATCGTATAAGGAACTTGGTGTACAGCATGCCAAACCGCGTAAACGCAGTAATGGAAGCACGAGGAGGCAATACGAAGTATTAAAATTCAAGAAAATCGTAATAAAGTTCAAAAATTTCATGTTTCCTATTTTTGTTTTAAGGAGAGATCAGCAGTTTTTTTCTTTATGTAATTTTGTGTTAATAAAATGTATGGTGACTCATATTTTTTTTACTTTCATTTAAGGAGTATTACATTGTCTATTAAATACAATTTATTGCATTAACCTATCATTTTTAGTTTCCGAGATTTTTAACATTCTTTAAGTGACCCGGATTCATTGCTCTCGAGTGTATTTGACAACCACACAATTAAGATCAAACATATTAAAGAAAAAAAACAAGGAAAATAGTTTACGGATACCAATAAACAAAAACCAAGATGGAATTGTGGTGGGAAATGGGAATTCGTAAAATTTAATAAATGAAACATACACATAGTAAAGTCATAAAACCTATCTAGTTGCCATGTACGTAATGTTATTATAGCAAAAAATTAAAACCAACATACTTATTTATTCAAAAATATACATATATATATATATTAAGCTCCTACTAAAAGTAGTACTATAGGTAGGACGACTGTCTTACCTCCATAATTAGAACTTTCAAGAAGAGACACTTAATTTAATATGATTATGCGCATGGTTTAATTGAATAATTTCATTATTAAAGGTGATGATATTCGCCCGGCAGCCTTCGGTGACTTTGACGCAGACCCACCTCACGCGGGGCCCTTGGCAGCGCCAGTAGCGGTTGTACCGGAACTGCCCTAACATGATCACGGGCTTCCCGAATCGAGACGTGGTGAAAACCGGTGTCAACCCACTCAACTCCGCCTCTGTATCTAAAGCAGGAATATGTTAACATGGTCAGTGTCTGTCTGCCCGCTAATGAGACAAAGGCACTTCTATCTATCTTCGTCTAGTGTAGCTGGCACATAGTATAGTATATCCCATCGTCCTACTCTCACCCCATAGTATAATACCGATTATTAGTTTTTCATTACGATTGTTTTTTTTATTAGCCTGTTTCGTACCACTGCTGGGCAAAGGCCTAAGTTCCACGACCTTCTGTCCATTGCTGTAAAGGGCCATTCTTTGTCGTTGGCGTCTAGGTCGTCGCGCCACCTACAGCGGGGGCGGGCTCGTGGTCGAGTCTGTAAGAACTTTTGCCCATAGCTGGTTTGGCGTACATCATACGTGTATGTGATTCTGAATACGGCGATAATATTTTTAATGGGTATTGTTATGAGATGTAATGACGGTTTTTCTTTTGGATTGATAACTCAGTTCTAACTAATAAAAGCGGGATAGATTGATGGGGCGAATGATGGTGGAAGAATTGTTCAATGTAAATGCTGGAAGTTGTCATTGTAGGGGCTCGATAAGGTTCCTCCTATTTACCAAGCCTGGTGGTAACCTATACTACTTAACTTATATGTATCTATGAACATAAACATCTACATAGCTAGAGGGTTGTCAATTGCCTGTTTCAGACAAATTAATTCAAATAAAACAACAAGTTCAATAAAGCATTTATTAAGTTTTCAGACAAAAGCGAGAAATGTACAATCGTACAAATTATCATGCTACATTATTATCAGCTAAGAAACGTGTAGTACATAATTACTACCAGTACTACACTAGATCTTCAACATTAATAAACAATCGACGTGAAAAATTCGAAATAAGTCAGTAAATATATATAAGAAACCCTGTTACACTCATAAAATTCAGTAATAAAGAGCTACATATTTATAACATTTTGTGATATACTATACACTTCTATATATTTGTAACAAACAACAAAACACTTATTTTTACTAATCTACACACAAAGCAGTGTGACAAGGTAGTTGTTTAAATATAGAGAACATTTTAGTGAAGTAATTAGTTAAATATTTTATAATTATAATAACTTTAATTGGTTTTATTTGAATATACTTTTTTTTGTATTCAACCTTTGAACGCCACACTATAGAAGCAAAATCGTGGCTGACGACGCGACGACGAGAAGTCACGAAAAGTACTTACTGCCTATGCCAGTACTTTGTGTGGAGTATAGGCGACTGCAGTGTACAAAAGGGTTTTGTATCTCTATCAATAAATATAATAATAATAAATATGAAAACGCCCAACGATCACATAGATCCTGGCCCCTAACTAGGATTCCCTGTATATAGGGAACCTAGAACTATGAGGATATATATAAATATATATATATATGTAACAAAAATATATGTTATTCTTCTAAAAACTAAATCAATATGGAAGGCAACGTCAAAGGCAACATTAAAAGATTAATGTTTTTTAAGCTTACTAAGGCTTACAACACACTATTTAACTAATAGTTTGATATTTGGTATAATATGTACATCTACTTAAGTATACTAGGTAAATACGTAAATATCACATCTCATGTATTACACAAAGTTTATATCTGTTTACATTTTAAAATAACCACCCACTGAGATTGAAGCCTCGCGATCTTAATTTTACATAGAAAAAATACCAATAATATGCAAAAGCAAGCTTTAAGAATTTCATATTAATCAAAGAAGCTTACAAAATTTATAAGCTTTTTTGATTAATATTTATTATGAAAGTCGTAAATTATGATGTCATATAATTAACCTAAGTCATATTAAACTATAATAATAAACAACAACTTAACCATTTTAGACTTCTGAAATCAAGTTAAACATGTAACTATATTATAAAACGTAAGTAAACATACTAGACTTGCTAAACAATATACAACTTTTACAAGCAGCGTGATAAGAACAATCTTTATTGTTGATTGACTTAACTAACATCATATATCACCAAAAATATAACAATATTGATATAAACATACTACCCTGTTTCTATATTGTACTTATACAAAATTTGGAGACTCGAACTAAATAACGTTATACTATTATTATAAACGTTAGTAAATGCTTCGATAAATCTCTCCTTACTTTAACTAAAAATAAACCAGTCAAGGGTATATTATTTTAACCTTTTCCAAATCCCGTTAAAATAATCATTGACTAGTGAAAAACAGGTTTTACTAATGAGGGTCTTTGGGTTCAATATTATCAAATATTATGCATGGCAATGCTCCCCGCTAGTGCTCACTATCACGTCCTTCACAGTGATCAGGGTCGCGTTGCAACGTTTGAGGCTGCAGCACCACCGGTAGCCCTTAGACGTCTTGGCTACTCTGTAAAACTTGTGACGTCCCACCAGAATAGCGGGCATTCCCGTGCGGGTCTTACCGAACACCGGCACTGCTGCTGAAAACCAAAGGAAGCCACACCCATGCCGTGAAAAGAATAAGGAACGAAATCGATGAATATAAAGATAGTCAGTCATGATCATGCCATCACGCCAGATGTGAATGTACAGTCAAAGTCCGACCATGAGTATGAAATCCAGAAGCCAAATTTTGTGTAAAGGCAGGCCCTCACACAGCACGGCGGCGGCGCGAACTGAGTCAATCAGCGAATCAATCGTTAACGTCTGTCGTTGCGATGCTTAGACGCATCGCAGTGTTGTGTTAGAGCCTTACGAACGCCATGACGACATGGGGTCGTGGCATTGGCGAGTTGTGCGAATACAGTACACCATGCATTCATGCCACTCTGCCCGGATATGTGCAAGCATGCATTTGTTCACGGCCAAATCGTAACATTCGTCAAACAAAAAAATGAGAGCTACTCGCCACTCCAAATAATTTTAATTTTTTGTTTCGTTTGACCTTGTTTGTGGATGTCATTTTTGGCTTCGTTCCTTTTGGTCGATTGGTTTCAAGCAAAACAGCATAATCATGAGACCTTAGAGATAATAACGTGCAAATGCAATTCTAAGCTCTACTGGACTAATTAGAAAAAAAAGTTGTGAGAAAGTAATTAAAACGTAGTTTTACTTTTAGTTTCAAAACATGTGAAATTTGTTTTTTACCAATTACTTATAATTTATATTAATTAGTTGCACAACTGCACATGCTAATTAAATCATAAGTATCGCAACAAAAGAGCGTAATAGCGCAGAAGCCAAATCTTATAGGATATAGTATCGAAAACTCATTAAAAATGTTTAGGTACAACTAGGTAACAAAAGCAAAACTTATGAAATAAAATGTCATTCCATGAAATAAAAACAAAAGCGAGTTTTCTTTAAAACCTATTTTAAAAAGGTACACGGATAAGAGCATGCACGACGAGTCTTTAGTTAACAATGCTGGCATACTCGGTTCCTACGAATAAGTTTTATATCTTTGGTAAGAAGCGAACTTTATACTATAAAACATTATTCAAACTATGAAATTAAAACTTATTTTATACATATATGCAAGCTACTGAACGGCCAAAATGAAAAGTGAGAACTATACCTCTAGACTAGTACGAGTAGAGAATTCTACTCGTACGTACTCACGCATATAGTTTTTAGTGCAACATTTTTTTTAACTTAAACGATGTCATGCGATGTCAGAAATTTCATGCTTTACGACTGGCAGCCAGATTCAATTCTAATGATTATGTTCATTGGTAGTGTTAACTATGACGTCATCATACGTGTAGATGGCGGCGCGGCAGCCCGCCCGCGCCAAAGTGCAAGCCCAGCGCTTGCGCCGCCCGCCCGCACTGTCACTCTTCTTAACCCAGCTAAAGCGGTAGGAGCCCAGCACTATCAACGGGTTGCCAAAACGGGTCATAGCGAACACTGGCGCTGATAATATAGAAAAGTGTTGTTGTTAGTAACTAATATTACCGAACTAATTCTGCGGATCTTTACTTTCAAAGATTCGGGCATGATGTAGGGAATCTAAAAAGGACGAGACTAGACAGAAACCCAGAACACCCAGGAACTGCCATTAGGTGCCTACCTCTTTATTATGCCTTGTAATTCCTTCCATATATACCTCAAAAGCTATACTGCACGTAGAAAATAGGCTAATGCCAGTAGGTTTAGGAAGTATATCACACCTTTGCCAGATATTCAACCGCCAAGCAGTAGTGTGCAAACATTATTGTGATCCGGTTTGAAGAGCAGTGTTTCAACCGAAATTACTGGGAATAATGAGACTTACATAAAAAAATGCAAATATATTATATAATTTCTGAGATACATCTAATGATTATGACAGTTTTTAAGCAAAATGCCGTATCCGTCTAATGTGAGGATCGTCGCTCGGCAAGAGTTTTTGATGCAACGCCAGCGCACCTTCGCTCCTGTGCAGGTTTTAACCCTATAGAAACGATACCCTTCGTATATTAGGCTTTTGTTACCAAATTTGGTCTTGCTGAACGTTACCCCTAAAATCATAAGATAACATAAATATACTAGATTGTATTACTAGGCAGCAAAATAATATTTTTACAGGGAGGGCGTTAATTTGAATTCTTAGCGCAGCGAGAGTTTAGAGAGGCAGCGAACACATATACCCAACAACCCATAACAGTACCAGTTTTTCATTCACTATATAAAAGTAAGGATTCGACTTGTCATCCTCCCCCTTTTTCTGTTATCCACTATTTGTTCCATTCGTCATTGCATTTAATTCTAGTATCTACGAGTCAGAATATTTATTTTAAAGTTATATTTTATAATCCCATGTTTCTTCATGGTCGTGTTCAACCCTTGTCAGTATTTCGTTGTTGTAGGTGAACAGTCTTGCATGGCAGCCATTGGGTCGCTTGATGCAGAGCCAGCGAACTTTTGGAGCCTTGCTTTTTATGTTAGCTCGATTGTAACGGTGGCCGGAAAATATATGGACTGGGTTCCCTTGCTTAGTCACGGTAAAAATGGGTCCTATAAAAATAGAGAAGTATTTTAATAAAAGCTAGTTTTTTTTTAAAGGTGGTGCGATGACGTCGTCGATTTGGCGCGGAAAACCTGGACACGACTCGCTCAGGATTGCAAAACTTGGCAACGCATGAAGAAGGCCTTCATTCATTCATTAGTTTATTTAGTTTTTTTCACCAAATTAGCTCATATATCATACACCTGAGATGACATGGGTTCAATTCCCGCTAAGAGGACAAAAATGTTGAAGCACGAGAAAAAATAAAATATTTTTTCCTGTCTATTATGTAGTTGTTAGACATATAAAACAAAAACATATTAAAGCTTGGCAGTCAGCCGGCTAACAAGACAACCGAATACCGAAACGTTACTATAAAATCAACATCAGTTGTGATTGCAACGATCTTTCATTTTAATATTCATTTTTAATCCTAATTCTAGTGTTAGTTGACCATGACAGTTGGAAAATATAAAATTTAAAATCCAGATTGTTTTTCTTACTTTGACAGTATTAATATAAATAAAACATTGTTTCTTTACGAAAATTAAATATTTTTCATTCTTAATCACAATAAATGATTCCTGCATTACGCTAACAACTTACAAAACAAAGTACTGTATCAGATTAACCATAAACACACATCGAACAGAATCCCGTCGGTTTCCTCATTAAGGTCCACCTTGTCCAGTTGTACCAGCGTTTGTGACTTTTTTCTGTCTCTACAACCGCTGCATATTGAACGGTCGTGAAGGCTGTCATTGATTTCGTCTACAAACTTGTGTCATCGACGTACAAATTACATACTTCTTGTAGTAATGACTTGTAACGACCTTCGTGACTTTCTTCGTCTTCGTCCTACATCCTACTTTTTATCATAGTTTATGAGTATGGATGTATAGATGGATGTTTGTTGCTCAATCACGCAAAACTACTGATGAACAGATTTTTACGATCGGTATGTAGGTACATATCGTGGAAAATACATCATCATCATCAGCCCATCAAGTTTCCACTGCTGGGACACTCTCATAGAGAGAGTATGAGACATAATCCACTACATTCACATGTCCTTGAATTCTTGTGATTAATTCTCGGGCATACCGGTTTCCTAACGATAACTCCTTCACCGTTTTTAAGGCGAATGTAAATTCCGCACATAACTTAAGAAAGTCAGTGGTGCGGGCTAACGGGATTAGAACTCGGGTGCGTCGGATCTAAAGTCACACATGCTCCCACTGAGCCACACTCGCTTTCCGAAACAGACATACGATACTTTTAACCCGAAGAACCGCGGGTGAAATCGCCGAATGCTGCTAGTTCTTCACAAACTCAATAGATAATCCATGTCGAACGGCCCGTGGTTGTGTTCATGGACGAGGTCAACGACGTCATCATCGACGGTGATAACCGTGGCGCGGCAGCCAGCCGACTTCTTGATGCAAGTCCATCGAAGTTTTACGTGCACGTGACTGGAGTATCCCGTGTATGCCTTATTGTAACGATGACAGTTGTATATAAGCACTGGATTACCCGCCTTCGTCATTCTGTATATCGGCCCTGAAATAGATTCAAACAAGATACGGACAATTCTTAATATAATAAGTCATAAAGCAACTTAAAAAAAATAGTAAGTGAAATAATTATATCGTGAGTCTAGAATGATTGCATAATTAAATAATACTATGTTATAGAGTTATAGATAATGAACTGAATATTTTTCTTGATGTAGTTTCTCAAGAAAAAAATTGACGATGTTGTTTAATTAATACATTCATAAATAATTTCACATTAAACACAAATCATTTCCTTCACTGCACCCGCATTACTAAACCAAGTTAATAAAAGTTCGACAAGGATTACCTAGGTTTACTAAGTTTTTGTCGAGTGTCCCTTAGCTTGACGTTTACAAGACAGACAGATAATGGTGGATGTATTCTAGACGATGCGAGAAGCCCACTTTACCCTTAGAAGACCAGTGGTGGCACAAACCGATGTTGCAGTCGTACCGGTACATGTAGGCGCACAACACGATCACCGGGTCTCCGTCTTTTTGCATATATTCATATCAAACGTCACTTATCTAAATAAGTAATCGTCATTATTTGATAAAATAAAACTAAACAAAGAAGTATACGTTTTAAAAAACAATAAAACCGACTTCAATGTATCGAAGTCCAAGGTCAAATATCGATGAAATTTATGTGGGACAACTTCGTAGCTGTACCGAACCCAACGCAAAAAGAGTTTTCCAAATCGGTTTATGAACAACGGAGTTCTGAGGTAATAAACATAAAAAATACAGTCGAATAGAGAACCTTGCAACCGATACCCTCAAACAGGACTTGTTCAGATCCATTATAGTAAAAAAATAAAGGAAGGCTAATATCTGTGTGTTTTGGGTTGCCTTTAAAACTCAACAGCCAGTCCATGTCTTACCGCACATGGTTGTGTTTCCCAATAGATGCAATGATGACATTTTTATCTGTGAGGAGCTTAGCGCGGCAACACAGGTGTTTCTTGAAGCAAGTCCAGCGCTGCGCGGTCCGGGCACCGACATACGACTGGTTTTACCGATGACCGCGGTGTACCAGCAATCGGTTGCCAAGTTTCATCGTTTTAAATATAGGCCCTATAATTTTAAAGTAGACGCACAAATTCATTACAACGTTTTCAATAACAAGTATGAATCATGACATCTCTCAAACGTAATAAAACAATAAACTATGGCCAGTAATATCGCTAACAGTGCCCTTCAAACCGGAACACAGTAATGTTTGCATACTGTAGATGGTTGATTATCCGGCAAAGGTGTGGTCCCAAAGCGGACTCTTGTAGAAGAGCTCTACCACTGCAATCCAGTTGAAATATTCTTTGCCGCTAAACCATTGCATCGTAGCGATTGCTACGCACGCTACGAAGCTACGTGAATCCGTTTGTATCAAAACGTAGCCAGGTTCGCCTTCGTAACCTACGTAGCGTTTATCGTAATTGACAGACAATATAAAATGAATACTCATTATTTGATAAAATAAAACTATACCTCCACCATGCCAATACGGTCTAGCCGTTCTAGTAGTCGGTCTAGTTTACTCTTCTACTACTATTTAATAAATGACGGACTTTTTGGTATACAATTTCCATTTATTCACTTCGAATTAAAGACTGAATAATTTCTGTTTATGTTTTAGGGAATACAACTTCGAATAGGGTTCCAACCCATATCATAATTTGTTTAAAACTGAGGCAGACACCATATTGTCCCTTCGTCATTTTATCCTTCACAAGACTAAATAAATGTAATTGGAGACCGAAATCTAATTCCAGTACGTCGAAATTGAAATGATCGTACAAGTTGCACAGCTGCTTTATCTCGTATCAAAACATTGGCTTATGATCGTGTTCAATGTTTGACTTGATTACGAGGCCGTCCAAGGTATAGATCTTAGCGCGGCAGCCGACGGGGTTGCGGCCGCAGCGCCACCGCGCCTTTGGACCCTTACTGCCCATCACGCGGATGTACCGGTGCCCTTCGAGTATGATCGCTGGCGTGCCGCTACGAGTCTTGCTTAGTATGTAGCCTAAAACATAAATACTAATACTGAACAGTATGTTATTTTATACATAGAGAGAAGCACTGTAACAAGATTCTCCCAACAGTAACTGATACAGATTATTTCCATCTAAAAGTTGCCTAGGTAGACAAAGGCTGCTTTTTTGTACGCCCAAATATCACGTACATGGATCCTGGCCCTAACTAGGATTCCATGTACCTAGGGAACCAGGAACTACGATGACTATGATCCCACAGCCCCTATTTCTTTATTATTATCACGTATATAAGGCCGCGCCCTAAGCCGCCCATTGTAGCTACTAGCTATATTATTCAAGCTATGTTCGTTTTACTTGTATATGTGTATATGTGTACCATTCTATTAGTACAAGTATATACTTACTCTTAGGTGTTTATAGTTTAGGTCAGTTTTTAATAAAAATAATAAAGTATTTAAATATATTTCTATATTATTAATTACAAGGTGAGATTGCAGAATGCAAAGACACGCGAGTGAAACGTGTTTTTATGCAGCAGTCGTAGATGCCATCTTAAAGATACTTAGCTACATAAACTCCTAATCCTATTATTACTACAAACATATCAATCAATATCAAAGTACTTGTACCAAATTATACTTAACCAACACCGTTAGATACACACAATATAAAATACAAAGTTCTTAATAAATCAAACAAGGTCTTCCTAACTCCAAGACCCTTGGTGACTGGAGTTAGGAAAGAGACCTCTGTTAAAGCTAGAAACCTTCAAGACATAACCGTTCCACTAAAGACGCTAACAACGTTGTCGTTTTTCAAAACAATGTCATTTTGTCAACAAGTTTCCGCCATTGCATTGACCCAAGGTTTCAGTCTTCGGCAAAAGAGATTCCAACTTCAACAACGGCTTCAAGTATATTACATCGCCCAATCGCTTACTGTTAGTGGCATATCTAAATAAATGCTACATCTTCCATTTATCATGAAAAAAAGATAAGGCCCCTCTTGGTGGCAATTATCTTAAGTTTTATTCTTTCAGGCATTACCAGTACCAGTTATCTGCTGGATTAGCACAGATTTTTTTCATAATTCTTTAGTCTTCATATTATCTGACGATCAGGTTTTTGAGGCTGTTCCAATGCTCCATGAATAAATTCTGTAGAACTATGAGGTTGTTCTACTGATGGTTGTGTTCGTTATTGTATAAAATTACAACGTTATCAATGGTGAAGACATATGCTCTGCAGCCGGAGGAATGCTTAACGCAGGTCCAACGGACCTTAGGTCCCTTATATCTTAGCACGCGATTGTAGCGGTAACCTTGGAGTATTAACACCGGGTTCCCTCTCTTAGTGGTACTGTAGGTCGGACCTATAAAAAAAAATTATGCTACTTAGATTTTAAATAGCTTTCCTCTTATTAGATAAGCGCGCCTTGTGACGCTTAAGTTTAGCTTTATAGTAATTTTATGCCTCTTGCATATTGTACCGATCACCTGCTGAATTCTCACAAGGTTTTAATTTTAATTCTGCATCTGTGGTAATGATGACACGGCAAATGACGCATCGAGCGTACTTTGCGCACAATTGTAATATTAATTCTCCAAAACGATCCCCGGGATGGTTGTGCTCGTTATTGAGTACATGGTGGTGGGATGGTGTCGTCATATGTGAAGACAGTCGCGCGGCATCTGGAGGGATACTTTACACACTCCAGTGGATGGAGTATCCTTAGACCCCTTACAGGTTAGCACGTGATTGTAACTGTAGCTCCGGATTCCCTTGTCTAGTGGTGCTGTACGTCGGACCTTTAACCAAAAATTATTTACGCTATTTCAATAAATATATTTTAAAAAAGTCCTCCTCCTCTACCTTCACGTTGTTTGAAATCGCTGTGAAAGATATAACCATTCTGGCCTTCTATTGTTATTGTATGCGCCTTGCAGAACATAACCAGATTGTATACTTTGCCTTTTGCCCCTTGCACGTGTTGTTGTCACAGCGATAAGAGTAGCACAGAACAATCACCGGTTGTTCTTCTAATGGTTGTGCTTATTATTGTGTACAAGGATGTTGTCATCAAATGTGATGATAGTGGCGCGGCATCCGACGGGGGTCTTAATGCAAGTCCAACGAACTTTACGCCCTTTACAGGAAAGCACGCGATTGTAGCGGTATCCTTGGAGGATGATCACCGGGTTCCCATTCTTAGTGGTGCTGTATATTGGATCTATAACCAAAACATATTTTCTCAATTTTAACCCACACACATACACTAAATCACGCCGTGGATAAGTTCTGAATAAAGAATAATAAATTAATAACAGTTCTTCACTCATTTTTCACCCTGCAAGTGTGATATTCTGTTTTTTTGTGACAATTTCGAAAACACCGAGTCAAGAAAAAGATACGAGCCTAAACTATAGTTTGTAAGTCAATTCACACATAAGTGAGTTAGCCAAGGGCATTGATTCATACATGAGCTACATACATCGATAGGTAAGTACGGCCAATATTTGACAAGCACAAAAAATCAAAAAGTAAAGCATCATTTTACTTAAAAACTATTTATTTCACCAAATATAACATTACTAAACCAAATATATTCATTACAAAAAAGCAATAGGAGTTATGTACCTACCTAATTAAATAATGTCAAAAACATTAGAGATATTGTTAAACAAGTGAAATGCGCAATTTGTTTTCCGGTACCATATGGAACACTAATAAAAAACAATTCAAACGTTTATAAAAGACAATAAAACTATAAAAGCGGTCTTATTGAATATGCCTACCTACCTGCTTAAATTTTCATTGCGAGAATAGTAAGTTTATGATACTCCGTTCTTCATTATATTAAGAACTTACATAACATTTTAATAATAATAATAGATCTTTTAACTACTTTTTATACGCGTAAACTTTTCATCGTTCACGAGCACAGATTGACCTACATAAGTACTTTACCGGTAGGTAAAATACGTTTAATAATTTATAATCTTAATATTATTTATATTTAAAATTGTACAAAAGCAATCTGGAAAAGCCAGGCTGATTTCGACTGCAGGAAGTCTGCTTGTGCGACGTATAACTTACATTATTATGTACTATAAATTACTCGATTTTTACGCGTGAAAAACCGTATAGACCATCGTCGTCTATTTTTTCACGACCAATTTAGCAAGATCTTCCAGTATTTGAAAGCACGTAATACAGAGAGGTCAAGTTGATCTTCATTGTTACCAAAACGAATTTGATGTAGCATATTTTAAGCTGTAGCTTATTCTCAGAAATCCCGAAAACCAGTAATTAAAGTCCGCCAAGTAGATTCAAGTTTAAAGGTTACAAACAAACTGGCAAAAATAGAACTATATATATTTTCGGGTTCAGTGCCCTTTAGATAATCGTTCCCAGTAGTTTTGCCACAATATTTTCAATATACAGACATAAGTCAGTACCAGTTTTATAAAAGTATAGAATTCATTAAAGATCATTCCTATGTTATGAAGATTCGTACTTAAAGATTGCTCAAGCCTATCTGGCGTCTCAAAGTAATAAATCCAAAATTCATACATTATGTCCCTATTTTTGAATCAATTTTCCATATAATAAAACTATGTACCTATGACATAATACGAAACCCATTGTCAAAATACGCTGCCAAGTTATTTTTAATAACTGATCATATAATTAAACCACTAAAAAAAAGTCGACGGTACACGAACAAGCGACTTAGTGGCAGTGTTCGTGCAAGAAGTTAACAATTCGCTTGTCAAGAGTGATAACGGTAGCGCGGCATCCGTTGGAGTACTTGACACAGGTCCAGCGGTAGCGAGGACCTTTGCACTTGGTCACCTTATTGTACCGGTACCGACCCAGCACCATCACCGGGTTGCCTGCTTTAGTCATCTCGAAGCGGATGCCTGGAATGGACTTAACATTAGTTTTCATAGCGTTAATTTGTTTCATTAGTTAACTTATTGATTTATTTATGCATCCATCCACCATTAATATTCGATAGTTCATTGATGTAAATGTTGAGACAGCGCCGTTCTTGAAGCTCCCGCAAAAATACAATGATAAACGGCCTTACAATACATTTTTCACGAACATCGGACGGACAAATTTAGACGAGGTTAATAAAAAGTGGTATAGAAACATATTTAATCGTACATGTTATTTTGCCACTCAACCATCCAATCAACAAAGTTCACGTCCGACGAAATTGGCGTCCTTGAAAAACGACCATCTATTACAATTTTTATTTGTCCAACAAGCCACAACAGTCCGCCTTAAATCATATAGAACATAAGACACACATACATAAGTAAGCTTAACAGAAAAAAATTAAAACAAATAGCAACCTATAAAAGTCGATACATCAATTTTTGCGTGATACAAGGGTGGTTGTGTTTGAAGTTATATTTGGTCACGAGACCTGAAACAGTGATGATGAAGGCTTGGCACTTGGGGCGGTGCTTAGTGGTGCATTGCCATTTGACACGGTCGATGAGACCCACCTTGCCTGACTTGATGAAACTGAATCCGTCGACTAAAAGTAACTCGGTACCTCGGAGTGATATAACCTTATTTACTGAAATATTATGATATCTATTATTTGATCGTTAAAGAAAAGTATAAAGTCGTGACGCACGTCTTTGTGTCTTCTTTTTAACACGCTTTATGTGGTCGACCTGTAACTGTTGAAATGGAATCTAAGGAACTGTATTTCACCTACTTCTAACTGTTGTATTATCATGAAACTTGACAATTATGTGAACTTCTGATGACAGTACTATAACAATTCGTAGATAAGAGCGACAAACAAGCAGGGCTGCCAGCTAGAAAGCGGTCACGATCGCCTATGTACATTAACCACATCAATCATTGCCATTGAATTAACTCTTATTTAAAAAAAATAGAAGTTATAACTTTGTAAATACTAATACTTTATTGGTCTTAACTTAATTAAGTAAAGTACAACTTTCATTATTAATGCTAATGTTCTTTTTTAAAATTATATATTATAAGTAATTTTATAATATTAACTTTCTCACCTCCAAAAAAACTACAACAAAATAAAATGCAACATATTGAACATGTTCATTGTTCAGTCAAGTTATTGCTTTCGGATCCAATTCCAAATAATATATTACATTTTGCTGCATAAGGAAATCTTATAATTATTATACTAATAAATAGTTAAAATAACGTAAACGGTAGAAATGTTTCGATCATCGGACACTGAGACTATGTACGAAATAACTCTATATAGCGTTGACTATAAATAGCTACCACCATAAGCAATAGAAAGCTACATCCATCTGCATACAGTTATTAGATAGTAGATAGGTTAGGTTCTAACAGTAATTAGATAGGTTAGGTACTCGTGGTAGGTCTCTCGTATGCGAGAGGCTGTCTGGGTAGGTACCACAGCATTGCCAGTTATTCTGCCGCCAAGCAGTATTGCGCAAGCATTACTATGTTTCGGTGTGTAGGGCATTGCCGGCAGTGAAATTACTGGGCATGTTTGAGCCTTTATATCTAATGTCTCGGGGTGATGAGCGCAAATTAAAAGTTCGGGATAGCACTGCAATTGTTATTGTCAGGCGTGGCGCTTACCATCAGGCGAACGACATGCTCGTCTCATCACAGTTGCACAAAAGAAAGGTTCTGCGAATAGTAAAATCAATAACATATGTAAATTAAATTCAAGTACACATCAACTCTAAAAACGTTGTCCTTATACACTGTTCTTATCCTTTTGTATGTCGGCGTCACTGATGGTTATGCGTCAGATTTGCTCGAATAATGTCGTTGTCGACCGTCACCATGGAGGCTCTGCACTTTGTCCTGGTTTTTATTGAGCATTGCCATCTGACGCGGTTCTTGGTGTTCGGCGCGCTACACTGAGAGAAACGGTACCCTTCTACCACCAACATGTAGGTTCCTCTGTCGGTCTTGATGCGCGTTACTGGAAATGTGGATGCATTATTTGATGATTTTGTTGGGACTATTAAAGTTTTCGCTTGGGTTTGAGATCTGAACGAATGATATTTTTACTCATGAATTTGATTGGTATTAAAATATATTTAGGTAAAAAAATGTTTTTTATGACATGATATCCAACCAGATAACATATATATTTACAAATAATTCTAGCTAAGTATAATCTCGTCACTGGTCATCATTTTGAAGACCTTAAGCTAATTTCGTTACCAATCTCAAAATGTCCATTTTATAATGCGCAAGTACATGGAGTCCATATTGTTTTTTTTTCACTTAGTAGGTCTATGTTTGGCCACTATCCCGCCTGATGTGAAGCGATGATGTGGCTTAAGATGGAGCACATAGATCTAGAGAGAGACGGCAGTTGAGCGGCTTTTTGTCAATCATATGTTATTTTAGAGTGCAATCGTACTGATGCTATGCAACCTTATTAAAATACGAAATCTATAATTGAATACTGAGATACTTTTATACTTACCAACTCTCAAACAGTCAATGGTGGTAGATAGACAGATCCATGGCGTTATAAATCAGCGTACAAAATTAAACGCCAATAATTTTTACATTTAAATTTTATTATCCATTCTTTAAATTTAAACAATGGAAGGTGCTAATGCGGAATTTACATTACATTACATTTCACAAAATAAAATTATATAATCGTGTGTAAATGCACTAAATTTAATTTTAAACGCATGATTCTTTTTACATTTTTCCATTCTGTTTATTATCCATTTATCTATCCATCTTTCCGTGTTTTCTTCACCAATGTTTTCGTTCTAGTATTCTTGCTTATGGCCTAGATGATGAAAGCGAAGGGCTATTCTGGTAACACTTTACACGTTTCTGTTTATAACACTTTACATTTATTGTCCTTCCTTCTCATTCTTCTTACTTTTCTTTCTGTCTTCTTTGTTCTAGAATTCGTGGTTATGCGCTAGATTGGACCTCAGTATAACGGTGTCCAAGGTGATAATAAAGGCGGAGCATTTAGTGCGGGACCTGGTGGTGCACTGCCATCGGGTCTTGCGGCCCATTACGTAGGACTTGCCGAACCGGAACGACCCGTGGAGAAGCATGTGAGTGCCACGGCTCGTCGTGTAGGATGTTACTGAAATATAGCCATGTGACAACTGTAACTGTAACCTTTTACCCTTTTCTATTGAACTTTACAAAGTGAGCTACCGAACAAGCACCTACAGTAGCCATAGAGTCCAGAAGCCAAATTCTGCTAAATAAATCTATTCAAATTCCAGTTCCGATCTAGTGTCGATCTCAAAAATCTCACAAAACGTATCGATTCTGTCAACTCTCATTCAACGTCATTCAAAATTTAGCGGAATTGGCCTTCAGGTCTTCGTTTAGTGGAAGGCCAGTCAAAATTTGTCTTTTATATGACGCATAGAAATGTCAATGTACAACTATCATCATCTTTATGAAAAAACTTAAAAATAAAGATTTTCTATTTGAGTCATATACGAAAATATATTATCTATCTATACCTATTAGTATACAGAACGTTACGGTTTTAAAAACCTTTCTAAAATATTTTTTACACTAAATGCAGTATGTTGAATTGATTTGAAAGCCAAGTGATTGGGTGATTGTATTAGCTTCAAAAACTGAACTAGTAGATTAATGCGAATTTCAGGTTATGCTATATTCTCTGGAAACATCTCTTTCTTAATGGGATTTGCCTATAGTCGGTGTCAGAAGTTGCTTGTCAACAAATTAATTCGAGCGGTTGAACGTGGACTCTTTACAAAGTAACCTTGCATGAAACAAAAATCCGCTTCCAATACACTTGTACCAATATAAACTGAATTAACTAAAATGCTTCTTAAAATTTATAAAGTAAAAAGTAGGATAACATATAATTAAAAAATAAGTCAAGCTGTGATACTTACTATTATGCACTTTTATTTATAAATTATAAAGCTATATTATTATATCATGTATTTTTAATATACTAGTGACTAAGTATGGACGCTTAAAGTGCACCAGTCAAATCATCGATATAATATTTTAAGTGTTCCGACATAAATTACTAATAAACGCTTTAAAATCACTTGACTAAAACTTTCCACACTTACACAAATACACACCTTAACTAGTTAAATTGTACAGAAAAGATTTAATTCATTATTAATGTAACCATTTAGTTAATCTTTGTATAATATGACTTGAAAATAATATCGTTTTGGTCTTCCTCTTTTCTCGTTTTGGTATCACACTGCCTCTGATGTAATTTTACCTCTGAGCTGCTAAAACTTCATTTTTTTTAAAACAAGTAACTATAAACGCGAACTCAGATTCTATGTATAAAATAAAGATACGAGTATATATCATTTATAATAAAATAGATATAATTAATTCATATAATAATTTGTTAATAACACATTTTATAAAAAAAACTGCCATTCTGATGTATCTTCGAAATCCTAGGTCGAATATCGATGAAATTTATATGGGACTACTATACTGAACCCAACGCTAAAAATTTCTAAATCGGTTTATAAATGATCGAGTTCTGAGGTAACAAACATTAAAAATAAACAATCGAATTGAGAACCTCCTCCTTTTTTTGAAAAGCTTAAGTAGATAAATACGAAGTTAAATAATTAACGTATCAATCATCTTGAGATTATGTAGCAAAGTTCGCATATTATGCGAATATTTGCAATAAATGAATAATAATAAATAAATGCGAATGTTTGTGAGGATGGATGGATGTTTGTTACTCAATCACGCAAAAACTACTAAACGGATTTTAATTAAATTTGGTATGTACGTTCTTTAGATTCTGGAAAAGGGCAAGGGCTACTTTTTATCACGGGAAGCAGCGAGTACAATAACATGTAAGCAACTCTCTACAGCTTGAACGGATACACTCTCACTTTTTTGTAAAAATGAACAGTATTTAATAAAAAAAAGGATACGTTTACAACAAACAGTGATTGCGTTTTTAGATCTAATTACTTGGTTCCCGAGCCGCGTCGTGGTTCCGTCAAGTCCATCGGTTCAGACTTCGCTGGAGTTAGCTCGGTGTCAAATAGCGTTGAGTATTCAGATTGGCTTGTTTCTTCGTTAGGTTCAGACTTCGTAGCTACTTTTGTTGAAATCACTCCAATGGCAATTTCTCGTCGGCGACGTTTGAGGGTCGCCACGGATATTCCGAACTTCTTCGCCAAAATCACGTCGTCGCTGCCTGGGTGGACGATGTCTTCGATCATTTGCTCGGAAGTCTTCTTTGGTCGGCCGGTGATGTTCTTGTTGGACGTAACATTGCCACGTTTGATCCATAAGTATACAGTATTTCGCTGCAATTTGTCAAAACTATTTCATACCTCATGTTGTTTTACAATGATTATTCCCAACACAGACACACTCTTGAATTTATGCCACACTTGTGAAGTAGTTAATCAACAATTCATTGTAACTGATTTAAATTTATTCAACCGTTCAGTATTGTGCAAAGTTTCTGTGTTCTAGCAGGCCTAGCGCACTCCGCACCGTAGGTAAGAAGCTACAAGTACATAGCCGGACATCGACGGCGGGTCGCGCGTCGTTACACGTGCCGCGTCAGAAGAGATAAGAGCTATGCGATAGAAAGAGAGGCGCTCTGTGGTTAATGTGACTGGTAGGTATACAGCGCTACGCGAGCTGAATTGAATTTTATTGCGTCATAGCAAGAGTCGCTATTTGTTTAAATTTCTTTGCGGAGCGATGCTTCTGTCCCTTAGTATTCTGTGGTTCTAGTTTGAAGGGCACTGTTTCAAGCTAAATAACTGGGCATTATGAGTCTCAGAGTCATTGTCTCAGGGGGAAAAGCGCAGTGCTGCGCAGGATTTGTAAAACAAGAAAAGTGGCGTTGCAACTGTTATGGGCAGGCATGTCACTTACCATCAGGTGAACGAAATACTCGCTCGCAACTTAGTTACATAAAAAAATGTATATTGTTACTCACATAAATTATACATTACGAGTTAGTATTGTTATTACTTACTTAAATTATGAAAAGACCGGATACTTACTGCGATTCCCAGAGCCCTTGCGATCTGTGACACAGAGAACCCAAATTGGTTGAGTTCTAGTATCTGCCGTCTTTTTATTTTGGCCATATTCAAGTCATCCATGTAGTGCGACAACTCGAAAGGACGTGTTATGAAGTCTGAAAATACCGCCTAGTCAGTATATTTTAATTTATATGAAATCTTTTTGGTATACTATTGTTAAAACAAATCAATTTTGTAACAAGATTAATTTATTCAGCAGGTACGTTTTCATTTGTCTTAATATTATTTATATAATTTAAATTACTATTTATTTAGACTTATTTACTGACTAGAATCATAAACAGTTTTTGGCAAACTATCAGGCCAATCTATTTTATGAGAATAATTTTAAAAGTTAAATGTTTAACTATAAGCTAGCTGACCCGAGTGACGTTGTCAGTATATATCAACATTTCCAAATTTTTCGGGCAATTTAATTTTACTTTCTATATAAATCTAAACCGGACTACCACGACAATTTAAAAAAAATGCTTATTCGGTTCAGCGGTTCTCAAGTGATGCGCTTACCAATGAACAGCATTTAATTTTTATTTATATAGATGTAAGATAGATAGCCTTATAAATACGAAAATTGTCAAAAAATTCTTCCAATATTCATTTTGTACCGTCGTTATAAGCTCACTCTTTGAGGGATTAAACAGACGAAGCGTGACTTTTTAAACTAGATATAAATGTTTCAAAAGAGCGCTCCAATTTAGAGCTAGGTTAATCAAGTCAACCCATACAACTCGTAACAATTGGTGGTGTTTTTGACCTGTAGAACATATTTCATTTTAATTAAAGACTAGTTTCGATCCTAGTTTACGTTGCTTTCCCAAACGCTGCTCTAAAGTTGAAACGAACCGCATTTCTTGGGATTTAGGACGACAGCTGGGCAGTACAACGTGGTTATGAATGTTGCTGAAGTTAACAACTACGCCGTTCAGAGTAGTGACGAACGCCTGGCACTTGGTGGAAGTCTTGGTGTTGCATCTCCACCGCGTGATGCCGGAAGGCCGGTAGTATGTCTTACAGAATCGATATCCTTCTATGACTAGAATCCATGAACCTCGCATCGACTGGTAAAGAAGTACTGAAAATTACAAGTGCTGTAGGTAAATCTGCTGTGCTAAAGAGGCATCTGGATGCCTGTGGAGTCAAGTGAGAGGAGCTCGAAAGTAAGTGTAGCCAAGCGGTACGTTGTGCTTCTTTCGATGACGTGACGTACCAAAATTCTACTCCCAGCACTGCTCTATACCAGTGACTCAGTTATATTGGTTATAGGAGAAAAATCACACTTCTCTAAAAGCGGTGCTTGATAACATTGTGAGTTACCGCGCACGTCTAATAACCACAAATTTGAGGACATAATGTGATACCTACTTACCATTTTTCAAAGTCATGTTAACATAAGTTACAATTTTTAACATATTTCTAATTTTATTTGTGTCATGTGTTTATGACCTTTAAAAGTGCACTTTAGTGCATATTTAATAAATGATATTTGACTTTGACTTAAAGCTACTCGAGACCCGCAATGTAGATAATAATATATAAAAATAATCGTATGATGCCCATGATATTTCAAATTCAAATGAATAATAATCCAAAAATTTACTATAGCTATAATAATAGTGTATAAAATTTAAATAATTAATTAAATTAATTTAAAATAACACAGCGGTACACTTCATACAACAATACCCTATAACAACGTAATTTGGAACTTGCACATACCTCGGCATGTAATCGAAAGTAACTTAATCACATTATGTTTTAAGCACTTTTAGTACCAAAAGCGAAACCTATATAACGTTTACAACTAAGTAAGGCACAATACCAATCTATACCATAAGGGTAAAGGACGGATAGTTCTAAGCTAGTCAAGCTACATCTCAAAGTGGTGCTTGTGGTTATGGTCGAAGTTGTACCTAAGCACTCGTCCGTCCACGGTGGTGATGTAAGCCCTGCACTTGGTCCTGGCTTTGACGGAGCACTGCCACCTGGTCTTCGGACCCCGAGTCCGTTCCCTGGAGAACCGGAAGCCATTGGCCAGCAGCATCACCGTACCCCGGCTCGTCTGATACTTCTGAACTGCTATTGAATCTGAAATATACTTACGATTGAAACGATTTTGTCTAGTTATTGGTATGTCGTTCAGGATGAAAACGATTGTCAGCATCTCTTCAATTCCTTGAGGTTCTTTTCAATATATCATTATTAAGTATTATTTTCTAATTAATGTTCTTCACAGTAAAAGCGGTATTTTTATTCTTCTTTGTAGATAATGTTCACATATAGTTAGCCAGCATCTTCGAAGTAGGTACCAAAAAATTAAGTTGTATATAATATGGATAGTGCTTAGTGTTATTTTATGTTTATCCTTTCCAAAACGAAGATGGTAACAACAGCCAACAACGTCAAGATCGTGAACTAAAAAAACAGTAGTCTTGGAACAAACAAGTAGCTCTATATTGAAAATCAGGCTAGTTATGACTTGTGACCTCAGATAAAATATCTAGCCATCTACTCGAAGCTTGTGACATTTAAATATTATCTCTTGATTGTTACTGCATCAGCTTTTCGACATGCTTCTGCAGCTGTCTATCTAGTACCGGGGATTTCTTCGATTTCTCTTTGTCTTCTCGAACACATCTAATAAATAGATCCATGATTGTGAACATCATTAAGCCGTACAACGACTCCGTTGATCGTTTTGAGGGTTGCCCGGCAGTTGTATATGCTCTTCTGGTTGCAGCGCCACTGTTTATACGCTCCCTTGCAGTAGGTTAGGTAATACCGGAACCCGTTTACTTGTACTAAGTCGGTGCCCCTCCTGGACTTTACGACTGTAAGACATCACATTTGTACATTAGAATAAACTACAATTCGCTATTCGTTTCTAAGCTCCGTCGACCGGATCATAGTAACCAATTACAGCAACCTGTACAAAATTTCTTTGCACCTTCTTCTGAGCATCCTTTGCATAAAAATCTTCACACAGGGTTCTAGGGTAATCCTAGAACCAGCAACTAAATGTAAATCTGTGCGTTGAAATATACATAACTTCTGTAGAGTTTCATTAGAACTTTTCTGAAAATCGCGATTAACTACCATACCAGTTTCAAAAACTTTCTGTAAGCACATATAATTATGTATTATTTTACATTTAGATGGCCGCTTTAGCTAGGGTTTTTTGTTATGACACATTATCGGCAAATTATTCATAAGGCATTTGTTTAGAAACCATCTGAGACACTACACTATACTACGCAACCGCTTTTTTAATCCCAGCCCGACGCGAAAAGGAGGGGTGTTATAAGTCTGACCACTATGTGTGTCTGTCTGTGGCACTGTAGCTCTTAAACGGGTGAACGGATTTGAATGCGTTTTTTTTAATATTTGAAAGCAGGCTTTCTAGCGGTGGTTCTTAGACATGTTTTATCAAAATCGATTTAGACGTTTTTACTTTTTATAGGCTTTTTGTGTCGGGGGTTTGTAAATTTTTATTGCTTATAGATCTATGCTTGGCCACTGTCTCGAACTCTGTTCACCAACGATGTGGCTGAAGATGGAGCACATAAATATTTTATAACAAAGACAGCAGTTGAACGTCTGTTTAGTCCATTCTCGATTCTCAGGTTCACTGACCCTCAGCTTTTAATAATATTTCTCCAAATAAATAAAACAAATATAAAACCATAAATAGTTACGCTAATTTATTAATAAGAGTATAATTGTAAGTAGTAAAATATTTAAGATAAACATTACTCATGATTATGATTAAAAATACTGCATAAAGGCTATTTCATCCACCACCAGAACCTAAGTAATATTTATGTTAGTAACATCTTTAAGTGCACGTTAGCTAGAATACTTCATAATGATGATAAAAGTTCATTATTTATCGCTACGGATATTGCTAACTTAGCTACTGAATTGTAACACTTATTGCTAACCGACCCCTCGATAAAAGTTACGAGCTTACAAACTAAATAATGTTTAGTTCATCGTCCGAAACGTCAAGTCTCAATGTGTAATCTCGCAACAAGCAACATTGAATTGTGAAAGCACCCATTGTCATGATTTTAGGAGATTCCGAAGCATTTAATTTTTAATCACTTACCCACAAAATTTCATAATTGCCTACATTATTGGAAAGATACTATCAAATAATGTGATGTGAGAGCGAAGCCACACAATTGCCACCTTTGCCCGACAACTTTACCTTAAATTTCTTTGTTATAAAACTCCTCTGGGCGATGAGGAAGAGATAATATTATTGCCGAGCGACGGTGGCCTAAAGGTCAGCACTTAACAAAGCAGTGACAGCGATTCACATTTACAAAAACCCAATTACAACCTCAAAAAGGATGGATAATAGCAAAACAGTGGCTGCGAGTCGCACCGCCTATCATTCGGCAACGCCATTTACACCAAGTGTCACCGATCAGAGCTGCTGCATTCCGAAGTACATTCATCACTGTCACTGTGATGTTCATCGCTGACCTCGATGTGGCTCCGCTCTTAGGGTAGATAGCGGTTCGCGCTTGTATGCGCTAGGGGGTCGTGGAAGCCCCAGACTCGTACGATAGCGTTGTCCATCGTATGCAAGGAAGCTCTGCACCCCGCCTTGGCTTTTACGCAGACCCACCGCGTCCGACTGCCGTACTTGTTGACCCGGTTGAAGCGGTACTGACCGATCATGATCACAGGGTTACCGCGTTGAGACTGAGCGAATACAGGGTTTAAATCTGAAAGCAAACCCTTTGTCAGTACCTGTTGAATACAGAAACGAGCTGTTCTACGGTGTTAGTAATTTTTGGCAATTATTTTAGTATGTTTTATCTATTTTGAAGCCGTCTTAGGTTGGTCTGAACGCGATTTCAAGAAATAAATGGCTTACCATGTGTTAAGGTCTGATAAATGCGGGCATTCATGGATGGATGTACTAAACACGAATTAAAACGGCAGCAGACGGAGGGTAAACTATCAAATGCTCGCCGTAATGACAAGATATTTGATATATTATTTGCAGGAGTTATTCTTAGCACGTTAGAAATAAAAAAAGACAAGACAACACTTCTTCAGAAATCGGGAGTTAGGATGTAAATAAGATGTGCTTATAAAATATTTTACTACAATATTGGTCAGCTATTGTTATTATTGTGTCACTTTACAGCTTTTAGGTATAGGTTATTAATTCTTCTGTGGTATAGGTGCATCTCTTTTTGATGTCATTGTAGCCATCCAATATATGTAGGTACTAAATGTGTTATACCAGTTAGAAGCATATTTATAATCGTGCAATTAAATTGTACGATTATAACTACAATTAAGAAGGTTTTATTTTCATGACATCTTTATTACAGAACCATAAATAGGCACTAATTCATACAAAGTGAATGTAGAAAACGGGTACACGAATAAAATGTTAAACCAATAAGATTAAACAGTAAAAATGTTAAAAGAGAGCTAAATCTATAACATAATGGAAAATGGAACTAGTCCTAACAATGTCTAAACACTTCAAACGGTAAAATTAATAGATAATCGATTTTATAATTAAAATATCAAGTTAGCTTAATGTAATTGATCATGATCATCGAGTTAAACATTTTCAAAATACTTATAGATTATTATCATGAAAAATAATTGTATGTTCAGAAGGCAAACGTTTTATAATGATAATTAACCTCTTTCTCTCTCCTCTCTCTCTCTTTTTCCTCAACCCCTTTCTTTCTTCAAACAATACACGTTATAACTAAGGCCGATCCCAGAGCAAGAGTTCTTCTGCGTTTTGAGCGAGGTCGTTTGGGCGTCACCGCGGTATAGATAATAAATAGTAACACGTAGCGTCGCATAGATTACAGTGACCACGGAATTCAGAACTCTAAATTCATGTTGTGGGATCGGCGCGGCGCCTTACGCCCAAGTAATTTTTCTGAATACATATGTCACATAAGATAATGAGTATTTTTTCGAATTTTATTAATGACACGTCCATATAAACATTGTCACATTCGTCTTTAACCTGTATTACAAAATCTAAGCCTACCCTTAAAGTAATCACTTATGTATATAACTACATACTAGTTCCTAGTATTTGTATTATTTTTATAACTAACATTATATTTTTATTACTGTTTTGTACGAAGTACCTAACAAAACAGTATAATTAAACAATAGCATAATTAATTATCTAGGTCTAAAAAAGTCCTAGGCACATCACAAAGGTGTTTAGTGACTCAAAGTATTAACTATACCTACCGAATAGGTCTACGTTCTTGTCTGATGTTAAGCAACTATGTGGCCGAAGATGAAGCACATATGACTAAACGAAGACAGATTCACCAAACATTACGAGTAACGTTTAGTTGTTTATATTGCTAACTAGCTGCGCCCCGCGATTTCACCCGCAGTTTCCCGGGATTAAAGTAGCCTATATGTATACGTATAAACTATCTTCATTACAAATTTCACTCAAATCCTTTCACCCGTTGCGGCGTGAAGAAGTAACAAATACGCTTACACACTAACATACAAACTCTCGCATCACAAATATTATAATTAGTATGATGTAAGATATAACCAAATATGACATTTAATCTATAACATTGCTGAAACATCGAGTTTACTCTACCAACCCTAGAGTTTACTGTACTAATGTAAACTATGTAAAACGGATAAGTCCTGCTTGGAAGCTTTTTTTGCCCATTAGTTTGAGCCTTGTTCTAACTAGATTACACAGCTCATTAAGGCAACGTAAGAACAAGGGAAGCCTTTGGCCGCACCGTACTTACTACAAATAAAATTTAAATCAGAATCACACTACACACAAAACAAACCACTAGTATCTAAAAATTTCTCAATTACGTAAAGCTGCCGAATATTTTCACTTTTAAATAATTATCAAAGGTTAAAAACCTTAACTAGTCCTAATATAATTGCTCACGTGGAAGCCCAAATGTTCCACTAACAAAACACTTGGGTATATACAACAACTTTTCTGCATTTTCTGTCGTCTTGCACCCAATTCTTTTTTTTTTTGGGGCAGCGCTTGCCGTCCTCACTTTGCCACTCCTCACAAATAGTCCTTTGACAGCTTCGCATATTCCACTTTGCCTAAAACCCGGCGGACACGATGTACCAGCTGAATTACTTGACACTTTTTCCGGGGCCTTTGAGGCAGTGTAACCGACAAAATGCTAGTGGTTATGTTTCCCCAGCGTCTTAACAATGATGTCGTTGACGGTGGTAATAGCGGCGTTGCAGCCGCTCTTCTTCTTGATGCAGGTCCAGCGCACCTTTGAGCCCCAGCACGCGTGCTTGTTGAACCGCCACTCGCCGATCTGGATCACCAGGTTCCCACGCTGGGAAAGATCGAATTTCGGCTCTGAAAGATCAAATAACGTTTAATACCCGAAATCTATGTCTTAGTATCATTTGCTACATCAGCGTATTATAATCAGAAATATTCTATATATATTCTAAAAAGGAGAATTATTATAATATTGAGGGCGATCCAAGACAATCAATGAAATTGCTTATTTTGTTGCGGCAATGCGTAATAATATTTCTCGTTTCGGGAAGCTGCTTATGGTTGAAGAATCCAATTGAACAATAGAAAAATAAATAGAGAACATACCTAAATCTTAAGATATTTATTTTCAATGCGTAACAATTGCGAACAAGACAAAAGATTATACAATATCCTTACTCTTACTTCTATTTAAATTATCTACCTAGTTCATAACGACGACAACATTTTACAAACTGAATCATATTATTGGAAGAAAATATGTCTTTCTTTGATACTTTTTCGCCATTTTTATGGCATGATTTACTAGCGACATACCTGATGGGCTTCGCACGGATGCAAATTGCATTACACATTGATGTAGGTAGACTTTAACTTTTCACAAAAATCCGTGAAGTATTTTATGAAATTTTGCGCTATTAACAACATGATACGGGGTGCTTTAACATGATTAATTGGTTGCGAATTGCGAATGCATTCTGCATATTTAAATATAATAAATTATTATTGCCACATAGAAGGCAGAATTTATCTATAAAGATTTATCCTTCATTTCAGCAATAAGTTTCAGCATAATTTGTATATCGGTGCCGATTTACATTAAAAATGGTTATGCCTAGGTACCTACGATGACTTTATTTTATACCTTTGTTTCTTACATATACTCCTTCAATCAGAAATACTACTTACTTAAAAATAAGAACTAGTTTAGTGTAAGGAGAAGATACGGTTTTACAATATTTACATATCAATAAGTTTAGTAGCTCAATGGAATGCGAGGAACTATTTATATGTTTTAAACGTATGGTCACTTATTTAAGAATTAACTTTACCGCCCGCTACTAAAGTTAATTTTAATGTGAGGAATCAATTCATATCTTAGGATTGAACTAAGAACTAATGGGTAATTTTCCTATAGAATTAAAATATTATTCGCTACCACAATATAAAATACGTTATATACTAGTCATTATATAACGTTATATGAGTTATATTTATTTTTAAATAGTATTTATGATAACTTCAGCTGACATCATAATTCATAGAACAAACGAACGTATCGAATGTTGGCTTTATATAAAAGCCATTTAGTCCGTGAGCCCTCCGTAAGGAACCCTACCTCATCATATATTTAAACAAGTCCTGTTTGCACCGACACCCGACATTAAGTAGTCTCAAAAAATCCTTGTCGACCGCGGCGTAGTTTGGCACGATTTGCACTATAGGTCAAAATGTACCCAAGTTTCACCGTCTAAAAATCATCAATTTAAGATCGAATGCAGTCCTGTCACTCTAGAAGCCGTTTAGAGCCCACACGAAAATCTTAGTCGGGGAATAAAATGCACCTAATCGTTCTTTAATATAGTCGGACACATCAACCTGCGAAAATAGTACTCGGCAAACCAATTTTAACGTGTACTAACCACTCCTAGCCCAACACACTAGATTCTTTCTTTGATTTTATGATTTATTAATAAAATGACCTATTGTTCAAAACGTCGACCAGGTTTTTTTTAAGGTTAAATATGTCAGCTGTCGCTATACAAACAAGATTTGTTCAATTAAATTAGGTTTCCTTATGGAATCGGCTCACGGACGTTCTTTTAGGTAGCTGCGACTACTTTTTGACCAGCCCTGTCAACCACTCTTAATCTTATCCATTTAATCGTCCAATGACATGTAACAATAGAAAATCTATGTTTATGAAGAAAAGCATCATGAACACTGCGAACTGGAACCGGGGAAATGATTGGTTACAAGTATCAATGTCGACGATGCTACCTCGACGTTTAAAATATTGACAGAAAACTCTGTTCTGTTCCAATTCTGCTGTGTCCATAGAGCCCTTTGCGCCCGTATAATATAAGTTTGAGATGTGAAGAGCTAATGATTGTGCCATCCATTGAGCTTCACCAGCCTGTCGTCGACTGTAACCGCCATGCATTTGCACTGGGATGATTTCCTCGCGGTACACTCCCACCATGTCTTGGTCCTCCGAGTCAGTTTCTTGATGAACCGGTAGTTGCCCCACAGGATGGTGGGGTTGCCGAACTTAGTCATCACGAATTGAATAGGATTGGTTCGCACTGAAATGTACCTTTTATTAGTAAACCTCTAAACACGTTAATCGTCAAAGCGAATGAGATGAAGTCAATATAAATTTACCAATAACAGAGCTAAATATAAAATTGTTACCAAAATCTGTCATTATAAGAATCGATTTTGTTACATTCGTACTAGGAACTATTATAGATGATAATTACTCGGTTCACATATGAATCCTAATAAAACAAAAAACGGAAACCCAAACTTTTATTTTTCAGTCACAACATAAAACATTTTTATCTTTATTAGCAGGTAACAAAAATAAACTTATACCTAAAAAATGGTCAATTAAATAGTCGGCTTTGATGTTAGCGGCCTGGCCACATAGGTAAAGCATAATTTCCTCTTATTCATGCTTATCCTCTACCTAACTCCTCTACCGCTAGAGTCGTTTGCAAGTCGTTGAATTATCTTTTCTGCACCTTATGACTATGTTCATCAGAAACCTTAATGATGCTGTCATCTTTGTTGTTGGTGACCACGAATGCATAACATCGTTTCTTGGACTGAATATCGCAGATCCATCTACTCTTGGCAGGGTATCTCTTTAACAGCTTATATTGGTTTCCAGCCATCGCCAAAAATGGGTTACCTATTATACTTCTATCAATATAATAAGAGATTTTAGCGCCTTTCAAAAGGTTTTTGCGAGATTTTCGAGCTGAAATATAAAACATATTTTGAGACACTATTAACCTTTACCTTTAATTTCGGTTTTGTCGAGATTCCGATGAACTCGGGTTTTGATTTTTACCAATATCAAGTTTAAATATTCCTTCGCAAATGTTGGAGGTGTATTTCTAGCATCTTGTGATTTGTAAAATCATTGACAAAATAGTTGCTGTATCCTGATTGAAGTACCTGGAACAAATAAAAGAAAACATATTTCCAAAGTAATCTTATCCAATAAAGTCTCTTCCAGCAAGGTTTTAAATGTTTAAGTTTTAGTTATTTTTATAGCTTCAATTTATAAATTTAACAATAATAATTAGACTCTATAACATAAATGCTTTGTTTGTAATAACATTTTGATATAATTAATAATTCACTCGTAATATATTTTCATATGTAACAGTGATTTATAAAAATAGTTACCGAGTTCTATGTTGATATCCGAAAAGTAATCGAAGAACCTTGCTGAAAGGACTAGATCACTAAAACTAAAAAGAAAAATTGAAAAAAAAAAAATAACGAAACTAAAACAGACAAAACAGAAAACAAATCATAGAAATCAAAAATGGTGCGACTACATGTACAATCAATGATTATGTAAGGGATGGCTAATGATGACGTCTTGGTTAAATGTGACCAGCTTGGCGCGGCATCCCCTGGGCTGCTTGATGCACCGCCAGCGTATCCTTGGTCCGAAGCAGTTGGGCTGGGTGTGACAGAACCGGTACGGACCGAGGAGAAGCAGTGGCTTCCCTTGCTGGGACATGCATAATGATACACCTGAAAATATGTACCTGTTATTAACTGTTCATAATGATACTACAAAATTAATACCTAGTTTTTAAACGCGTTGTTATTCTAATTAAAACTAGTTAATTTACGTTATGGCCATGCATCAACGTAGGCTTAGGATTCTATCTTAATGGGCAATGTGAGGATTATTGAGCATATCTCTATTGTGTATCAAGATTAATTCTGCCACTTTTCATTCCCTTAATGACAAATTATGTACTATGTCGCCATAGGAGTTAATTTGCAAAATGTATGGCAAATAATTATACTCCGTTTCTTCACAAAGATCTTAGTTGGCACTCTTTATAAAATAAGCATCAAGAAATACATACATTTAAGTATCATGTCACACTAATTATTTCCATAACCCTTGTAATGAAAATCATTATTGCGACATTATTTGATAAAAGATGTCAAACTAGTACTATACATACATATATAATATAGTACTATAATATATAACTACTTATGCAAACTCAACTACGAGTACGAAAATGCCAAATGTAGGAACACCTTAATTTATTAAATATAAAAATCAGATAATATCCCTTATAAATAATTTAGTGGACATTCTGGGATATATGTAGGTCATATAAATAATAATAGTCACAGAACGGTTACTCTGACGCATGTATTTTTTTCGTATTTGAATAATTGAAACTACACGTACCTACGTTGTATCAGTGTTTATGTCTAAACTACTGAACTGATACATAACAGGTACTGTTAGCAACGTAGAATAACTTTAATAAGTTTAACATAATGACTTTGCATTGTTAGTAACGTAGATAAGATTTATAGCATAAGAAATAAAGTTGAATATTACTTAGCTAGGGCCTAGGATAAAAAATGTATAGCTAGGTTGTTTTACTTTTGTGCTCCACCAATAGTAGAGCCAAAACGCATGGAAAATCCCCAGTTAGAGCGAGAAAATAATGATACAAAAGAAATAGAAAGAGATAGGAAATATTCGAAAAACTTCAAGGTCATGATAGACAGGGACAGACTTATCGCGGCTCTGCTATTGGTGGAGACTCGTGCGTCGCCCCTTGTGACTGGGGGCGATTGCCGGGTACGAATTTTAGATATAAATAGAACAATTGTCAACGAAGTCAGTCAGTTAGCATCAGAAAGTCCACTAATAAACAAGAAGAATAAAGTACCTCGCAGCAAGAATAATTGGAAGCCTTTTCTTCAGCCCGAACCAAGCCGTGCCCCGTACACCTGTAGGGGGCACGGCTTGGTATTGACGTAGTCATTGTAGACGTTATTAATAAAAATAAGTACCTACTTAGGGTAAATTATACTCTCAGGAATCAGAACAAGTTCAGTGATAATTGGAAATACTATAGATTAAACGTGGGTAAAGACGGGGTTATTAATTAACCTCACACAATTTATTTTTAATTAAAGATAAATCTACATTTAACCAACTCGCCTGATGTTAAGCGAGGATGTGGCCGTAGATGGAGCACGTAGATTTAGAAGATGCCTATTCACTCTAGCCTTGAAAATACCCAAATTATAATTATCGGGAAACAGATAAGGCGACAAGGAGTGTATTGTACTTTAATATGAGAAACCGCAAACATTTGTTTCATGTCTGGGTGTTGGGGGACCATTCCATAGTCCTTGTAGTTCCTGGATACCAAGATATAGGGAATCTTGGGGGTCAGTACCTATTTGATTATCGGGCGTTATTTCTTCATTATTTTAAGGAGTACAAGTATCAGCGTGTTTTCCAACCAAGGCGAGCACTTGTCCATCCTTAGTGCGGATCCGCGCTCTGCAGTGGCGGTAGCCACATGTCCACGAGACGTACCCCGCACCACCTACGTAATTTTTGTAGAACTTGCGTCCTTGAAATTTGACGCCGAGACGAGCTTTTTTGGTCTTAAAGAACACTGCATCTCCTGAAAGGTTAGCCTTTTTTGAGCTTAAACAGGTCTTTAAACAATGTTGTGAGTAAATTCGATGTTTTATACTGAGGTCCAAAAATATTGGCGATCAAATGTGCGCGAAGATAATTCAATATTACAGTAAGAGATCCAAGTAACTTGTGTCATGTTCGTAGTCTTTGTAAAACTAGTACTTTTATCAATATAAAACATTTTATTTTTGTAAATAGGTACATTACTTGTTTTCATTGACGTAGTCATTGTAGACGTTATTAATAAAAATTGGTTAATTCAAGACAAACCTATAATATTTCTACGCAAATGATTAAATGGTAAGTAAGACTGAGAAAAACAATTTCGCTATTTAAGCAGAATATAATTCATGTAGATAGGCGTCTATAATAAAAATAGGATTTTATATACAACTCAAATATTTAGGAAATAACGTCTTAAGTAGAACTATAACACAATAAAATAAGGCTTACAATTATTGCCTATAGCTAAAAATATCACCGAATTACGTATCGCGTTGAGATATCACCGTAAGCGAAGCTTAGAACTATATACATTTTAGAGATCGATCAACAAATGTAAGAAACATTTAACAATAGCTTTTGTAAAACAAGGTGTCATATTTATTGCTAGTTGTGATTGTGTTTAACCTGTGGTTTAACAGAAATACGACCGCTCTCGAGCGGCGCGACACAGAGTGGCTTAGTTGCCAGTTGCGAGACTTCCGGACAGCTGTTATTGATAAGGCCCAGAGCTCGGCACCATCCAAAGCAGAGAGATTGCTCCAATTGACAAATTTTGTAAATCTAGAACTTACAATTCTTAGATCCATAAAAACAAAATTACTCTTTAACATCTCTTTGATTTAGTATACAGCCGCAATATCTATCTAGGTTTTATCTAGAACCTCTTCGACAGCTGCCATACTCAGACAATGTGCAAAAGCTCTAAGAGTCTTTTTTTATTTCAGGAGTGGGCAGTCTGGTCCATAGGTCTGTTTTGGGTAGTATTCGAGGAAAATTAAGGGCATGGAGAGCGAGGGCTGCGGGTGTAAGAGAGGAGACGGGGGAGGGGAGCATGGCCGCCAGACTGGCGACGTGCGAGCGCGGGCGGAGTTGTACGAAGGCACCGTTCCCGCAGCGCGCGTGCGACGGCGGCGCGTGGTTATGCGCGTCGCCCGACGGCACCAGCTTGCCAGACATCAGGCGTACGCGCGCCCGGCATCCCATGTGCTTGGACGAGCAGTAGAAAAACCGCCCGCCCACCTGCGAGTACGTGAACCCACGCAGCACGAGGATGTATTTTCCCTTCTCGGTCGGGATGAACTGCACGTCTGGAACATACGTACTCTTTAATACCTTGGAAGTGCCGTGCCCTATTAAATCTATAAATCTTTTGCCTTGACCCAGATTGCTTATCGGATTTGTACTTAAACTTTAGTCATTTACTTAATAAATAAATGTAAAAGTTTGCTAAAAAATATGTTGCATGTGTCGTCAACGAAAATGATTATAATTAATGCAGTGTGCGTAGGTTTATAATTGATACGATTTTATGAAAATCAGAATACTGTTTAGTATTTTATATATACAGTAGTAAGTATAGTGTATAAGTAAGTATATGAAGAAAAAACAACATAGGTTTTATTTTTATTTCGAGTACGAGTATGTAAATAAGAGACGTAAAATCTACACATTTATAAGCAACATTCATCTTTGGTATAAAATTCTCCCTGTTATTAAACAGACTAGAGTACATGAAAAGAGCCTCTCAGAGAGTGAGAGAGAAAAGCAAAACGAGATCAGGAAACACAGCTCGGGGAGGCTCCTTCCGCGCATGCTCCTTAAACGGTCCAAATAGTCGTATTTAAATTCCATTACTTAAAATACATTTATAAAACCTCACCTTTATCTTCTTTTACCATCAATCATGTTGTTTATTGATTAAATTGCATTTAACAATAGTTTTTCTATTTTCTGTCATATAATATGTCAAAACCATTAAATATGAAATCGGACAAAAAGTTTTACTTTCTTACCTAGAGAAATAATGTAGTTACATTATATTATTATTATATCTAACCCAGCTTACAAGTAAACATGACAAGTTACTTTAAAAACTCTACTAAAGCTTTGTTCGACGTAGGGCGACAGCCTTAAGGCCAAAATCTATAGACACGACTTGCATTGACTTTCTCTGCCTCAGCAAAACTTAGCCAACCAGCATACAGCTTCACGCGAATTCCAATAATGGAGCAGCCTTAGCCGCCTATTGCCGGCCAGTTGGACAAGTTTCATGTCGATCCTATTGATTACTATTGAGCTTATGGCTGCCATTGCCATTGACAGCGGAGGAATGTTTTCTAAGAAAATGTGTTATGACGGTTATCACCTGATTCGTCAGAGTTAAAGGCGCTTAAGTAAAAGCTTTATCTGCGGCACAGACTTTCATTTCTTCTTCTTTAATTCAGCAGAAGACTATTTACCTTCGACAAATGACTTAAGCCAAAAACGGCGGCGTAGGTAATACCAGCCGTAACTCGGGGAATGCTTAATACGAATATCACATAAATAAAATCATAAACAGAGATTTATAAGCACTTACTAAATTTAAAAGTGTTTACACCTTCATTATAATAATATTTGGACAACATTGAGATTTAAAAATTGATTACTACCTAACCTAGTTAATTGAAGTTCAGAATAGTTATAAATCCTATTTCTCAACTTAGATTACGCATAGATCTCTTAGTAACTAAGGTGGATAAAGGATGTGAGCCTTAACCGGAACACGATCACGCTCACATAATAGATTCAGACATAGTATTTGATCAGGGGGAAACTTGCCCGCCGCCGACAGTGTTACTTTCTTCTGGCAATTTTTGCCCTAGTCATATTATGTCTGAGCCTACTATGAAAAGGTACTATGGCTGTCTCTTAGATAATTAGATCTGGAGACATTTGAAACTCTTGAAAGTCTCTTAAATCATCTGGTAACGCTTACTTCTAATAGCAGTGGCTAGATGTTGTTGGCCAAGTCCAACAGTGTTTGGTGAATGTTTATCTCTTGTCGAGTAGTTGAGGTGCCTGACTCAGCTGCATATTTATCCGACACTGTGGACATGGTGGTGACTTAATCTGACACTGCGCCAACTGCTAGATGGAAGCGTTTACTAACAATGTTTTAAGGGTTATTTCCATTTACAAACGGATTTCTAACCAGCAGAACTCCTGGCGGAGGGAAAATCTGCCCTGGGGCAGCATTCAATGTCCGTTGCTGGCCGTTCAACTGACGGGATCCAACGTTTACCAACCGCAGTTGCTCGATATTTAGCGGGCGCCTCCCAACGTTTTCTGGCAAGCGCTCAATGTTCATTGACCATTGGCCAGCGTTTATCTGTCGTCGTTCAGCGTTTATTGGCTGAACGTATATTCTGCTATGATCAAAATTTATCGGCCTCTGCTCAAAGTTTGTAGGCCCTTGAACAATATTTATTGGCAGTTGCCTAATGTATATCGGCCTATGTCCAGCGTTAATTTGTCTTTGCTCAATGTTTATAGGACGACGCTCTACATTTACCGGGAGTCGTTCTACATTTACCGGGAATTGCCCTTCATTGACAGGTCCATGCTCGACGTTAATGGGGTGTCGCTGAATACCCATCGGGTTTTGATTTATTTGCATTGCTTGTAGCTCGCTGTACCTAAACTCTTGCACATAAAGTATCAGTCGCCCTAAAATAAGTGTCAGCTTTTCCGTAACGTTTAACTGCTCTTGCACATGTTCCATGAGCTGAAATAATGTCATTATGAGGTCTGGTTCAAAATATATCAACTGTAGCTGATTTTCAAGCAACTGCTCCATAAACACAATCAACCGTAAACAAAAGTCAATTGATAAATGTTGAAACTGTGCACCGGGGACGGCGGCTGTAGGAGCCTGTGGCATAGGAGCGGATTCAACTTCAGATTCCGATTCAGATAGTAGTAAATCTGCGGTATGGGGTCGGCTGGGAATTTGCATCTGAACGTCCCGCCTATCTGGCTCCTCCGGGTAAGCACGTTCGTGACTGTTGTAGTCTCTGTCATCCACCTGATGTTGATGAACATATGGTACTTGTTGATATTGTGTACTTGGATCTGCAGAAACCTGTGGTATGGGATAAGGTTCCATTGATTCATACTCAAGATTTGTGAGTCGTTGCCCGACATTCACCAGCTGTTGCTCAACGTTCGTGAGCCCATAAAGAAGACGTCGCTCAACATTAATCAAACGTTGCTCAATACTAGGTCGCCCCAGGGTTATCGATTGCTGAAATTGTGCACTTGAAATTATAGGAGCCTCCGGCATAGGATCGGGATCCGCTAATTCGTATGCAAGGTTTGACGGCCGTTGCCCCACATTTCTGGACGGCTGCTCAACATTTAACAACTGATGTTGGACACTTGCTGATTGCTGGTCTAAGATATACTGCCGGTGGGCCACATTCATCGACTGTTCTAGTATACTTTCTGGACGATATATTAGATTGATTGGCCTTTGATCAACGTTAGAGTGGTCAGAATTCATCTGCTGTTGCGAAACAGTAATTAGTTGTTGTTGGTCGTGTATTGGCTGTTGCTCATTCAACGGTGTATGAGCGACGTTTAACAGATGTTGTTGATGCTGTGTGTCTCGGACAGCGTCCGTCACACGGTTTAAAGGCTGATCGAGAATAGGCGGCTCCATATTACCTCGCTCTATCTGCGGCAATCGCGAGACGGAAACATCTACATTGACTGTTTGACTCTGTGTAACATGGAGAGAGGATTCCGAAGGATATCGCCAATAATGATTATAATTTTCGTTTGTTCTAATTTGAGCACCCATCTCTGGTACCTCTTGAGCCCCTGTATGAAGATGCTCCGGAATTTCGTTTAGTCTCTCGTACGCTTCTACTTCAACAGTAGCATTATTGTCTTCAAGTGGTCGTGGCTCATTTACACTGTTTTCACGTGATACAACCATTATCCTTTTTTCTGCACCATCAGTTGCATCAACGCTAGCAGAAGACTGGGGTGCAGAATCATCATTTTGTGATGGATTCATCTCTCTGTTTATTTCTGCACTATCAGTTGCATGATCGTCAGTGGATGGTTGGGGTGTTGTATTAAAATTTTCTGTTTGGTTTAACTCTCCACTCCTTTGTACACCATCACCTGATAATAGAATCCCGGGACTTGCCGCATAATACCATATGTTTTCTATCGCTGAATATACAGGTTCCTGTTCAGCGACAAAATTATGAAGGTGCGGTCGATATGGTATGTGACCTAGAATTCGTTTGACCGAGCCATTAACTAAATGTTTAACTTTAGTAGAGGGAACAGGTTTGCGAGGTCTTTTTAGAGGATTACCCCAAACTAACTTTAGGCTTTTCGAATAAGTTGGATAATTATTCCAATTATCATCACCGTCAAGGATTCGTAGTTCAGGATCGTCGATTCTTTGTTGTTCATTTGCGCTTTGTCCTGCCCCATCTTCAGCCGGAGGCCGTCGCTCAGAACCATCATTATCCCGTGAGCCATCATTGCCTTCTGCATCACCACCTGTAAAAGAGAAGCGTGTGACAAATAGATTCATTAATATTGCATTGTAATTATAGTTGTAGTTAGTAGTAGTAGTACTTAGTTGTAGTACAAGTTAGTAGTTAGTCTTACTTAATAAAAATAAAAAGAAACATGAAAAATATCAGGTGACTTTCTTACAAAACAAACAGGCCTAATAGAATTAATATTATAACAAAAAAGCCTACTTCAATTCTAATGTATCTTCGAAGTCCAAGGTCGAATATCGATGAAATTTATATAGCGCTACCTTTTAGCTAAACCGAACCCAACGCAAATTTTTTTTTCAAATCGGTTTATATATTACGGAGTTCTGAGATAGAAGTCAGTTAAAAATAAGAATGTTCAATTCTTCATGTCATACAATATTATATTTGATAGTTATCATCATTACATGCAAGTCGAAGCTTAATAGCTACTAAAACGGGTGATACCATTAGTCAACTAATCGTTAATAAGTTCATAATTTTCTTTGTGTAATTGAGTGACGAAAACAACGGGTCATTCACCTAACGGTAAGCAACATGCCGGCCCATAACAGTTGCACCTTCACCCAGAGCATTTATGGAATCAACGTCGTCGGTAAAATAAGTGCTCGACGCTTAAGCGCCGCCGCTTTAACGACCACCGCACAGGAGAACCCATATGTTCTATTTAAAACATTGAGAAAGCGCTCGTGCGAATGAGCGCTTTTAGCGCCAGAAATTTCGTTGGCTGCAATGCCCTTTAAACTGGAACACAGTAATGCTTTGGCATTACTGCTTGAGTGGTACCCATACAGCCTCTCGCATACGACATGATGATATGTTTTTATAAGACAGTTTTAAGTAATGACCAGTAACAATGATCCTCCACCGTCAAACCGGATCAGTAAGGTCTAAGTATCCATAGTTTAGAAAAATATCTCAATCATTACCTTAACATTTGCATTTTGTTCAATAGGTAACCGCTAAAGTTTAATGTTCTCTAGTTGCTAATTTTACGTGGCTCACTTATGATCTGGCTTTAGGATGTCAAAATCGTTCTGCTAAATCATTATAAGACTTAAGAACTCTTATCTCAGGGTGACGAGCGCAGTGCAGTGCCGCATAGGATTTTGAAAAATAAAGCTCGGTTAGTTTACTTTGCATACTTCCATAGCTTAATGTCATATGGCATTTTGCTGTAGGGGTCTGCCGCGGATATAGAAGCTATTTTTATTTTACAAAAGCGGGCCGTTCGCGCTATTTATGAGTTGGGTCCTCGCGAATCATTAAGAGAAGTCTTTAAACAAATTAATGTATTAACTTTACTTTCTCTCTATATTTATGAAAATATAATATATGTTCGTACAAATCTGCTCAAGTTCAAGGTGAATAGTGACCACCACAACATAAACACTAGAAATAAGGATAGAATTGCAGTAGGTACCTAGGTTTAGACTGAGTAAAACGAATAAGTCCTTCATGGGCAATTGTGTACGTTATTACAATAAAATTCCAAAATGTATAACGGAGCTCACAGAAAATAGATTCAAATTGAGTGTGAAAAATATTCTAATGAAAAAGGCATACTATACAGTTAGTAATTACATAGAAGACAAAGATGCATGGAACATTCCGCTTCTGCCAAGTATAGCCAACTGGCACATAAGAAAAATAATATTGTCAAAAACAAACATAAAATATTGTAACAAAAGTTCTAAAAAAAATGCCCCTCAGTTTCTTGCCGTATCTTCTGAGTAGTACGAGTAGTTCTTTTTCTGATACGGTGGTAAAGTCATTGTAATAATTGACGTTCATAAGTGCGTCTGTGACGACAAAATTGAAATAAAGAACTTTTGATTGATTGATTAAAAAAAGTTCTGGGAGGTGCTGCGAATGTTATGCGCAGGCGTGTTGCTTACCATCAGGTAAACGACCTATTCGCCACGTCACTTATTATACCTATATAAAAATCTCTTTATTGCGCACTGTGACTTAGAAGTAAAAACAAGCATTACTACAAGATGAGCGAAGTTACTGTTGAAGAGTAATTTCTTCCGGGCTACTTGAAATATACGGTCAATTCTGGTTAAATTCGGATAAAGTTTCCATTGATAACCTTGAACAATGGCGGTTCGTGATTGTGAATGACCAAAGTACGCTTGACCGCGCCGTCTTCGAAACGCTTGACTTTGGCTGGACAGTTTTTGGACAGCTTGGAAGAACAGTACCAGAGCACGCTGTGGTTCTTTTGACAGTAAGTGTAGTTGTCCAGAAGTAAGAGGTGCTTCTTGCCTCTTCTTGACGGGATCATAACTCCGTTGCCTGTAAATGTGTGTTATTACGGTTGCAGTGCGGATAAATCTGCCATTAATTCAAATGGTCCTATGGGAGTCTGTATAGCCGTTTAATTGGTGGCCATATATATTTCTGTCTACATTCCTTTACTTGTGGGTTGTCTGGAAGAGATCGCTTTGAGCGATAAGACCGCCCATTGTGACACTATTATTAAGTTAGTTGTTATTTTAGTTTTTAATTATTTCTGTATTTTGGTGTTACAATAAAGAGTTATTCTATTCTATTGTATTGGTTATTGTCGTTACCAAAATTTCTATAAACATTTCTGTAAACATTTCTACCAATATCTTCTATGTAAATTAGCTTTACTGCTATTTGAGTAAACTCGAGATGATTGGTGCCTTATCAGTTATCAATAGTGATATTGAAGATTTTTGATGTCCTTTGATAGCAGTTTACTTCGTTTGTACATTGTAATTATAATGTTACGATATCTGCGAATATGTAGACTAATAAAGTCAAATAATACTGAATCAAAGCAATACATTTGTCCTATTGAATATAGGATTGTAATACATAACTTAAATTATATTATTACATGGAATGATCGTAGTAGTTTCTGGTTCCCAAGATACAGGGAATCCTAGTCAGGGGCCAGGATCTAATGTATGTCATCGTTGGACGAATACAGGTATTTTTCAAAATAGCCAATAATAATATGAAACAATAAATATTAATATGTTAATATTAATAACATAATACATATGTTAATAATATGTTTATGTGTTGTATGTTTGGTGTTATGTTATGTTTATGTGTTATTGTTAATATTATTTTTGTTTCATATTTAAACATAATCCTTTAATGTACATTAGATTAGTTACTGGCACAAAAAAATGTAATCATATCCTACATAACGACTAAACTGATTTTTATCAAATATGGTATGTACTTTAGGTCCTGGGATAGGACATAGAGTACTTTTCATACTGAGAAAACGAACAACACCCTAGAGGCCTAGAGAACAACTATAAACCGAATTCTACGCCGACGGAGACGCGCAATTCGTTTTAAAGTTTTAGATATGTTCCATTTACACAAGCATACTGCGGCTGCTGGTGGTTATGGTCCGCACGGACCCGCTCCAGATCTCCGTTGTCGAACCTCTTCACCATCGCGGGGCAGCCCTTCGACCTCGACGAGCAATACCAGTATTTGGTGTAGTTCTTCTGCCAGAATGTGTAGCCGTCCAGCATCAGCAGCGCTTTTTTACCGAGCCGGCTCGGGATTAAGATACCATTGTCTGAAAGGTTAATTCTAAAATAAACAGCAGAACTATATGAATTGATTATGATCAAAAGTGGGACCTAATTCCGGACAAGTCCTGATGCTAATTGAATCGTCGTGTAAAACATCGGTGAAGCCGTAGACATCTACTGTACCTACACTTTTGTATAAAAGGAATTAAGGCATTACTGTGTCCGGTTTGAAATGCATTGCAGCCAGTGAAATTACTGAGCATTATGAGACTTAATAGTTTTTGTCTCAGGGTGACGAACGCAGTGCAATCCCGTGAAGGATTTTGCATAAAAATGTTCTGAGTGGTGCTGCAAATGTAATGGGCCGGCGTTTTACTTACCATCAGGTCAACGACTAGGTAGTCTCGTCATTCAATTGCGTATAAAAAGGAATCTACTGGAAAAAAGAACTCAGTGTCAAGTCGACTGTAGCCCTAACATTATAGTACTATCTATATATATGCATATAGATATAAAAAACGTTTTTATGTATTAATCAGTATATAACTTTTTTAATAAATTAAAATTGCAACTTAAATTAAATTAGAGCCTTCCTTCATAGGTTTTCAAAAGCCAATAATTTGAAATTAACATATATATTAAGAAATAAATATGTACCTTAGAAATGCGAATTGCTTGTCAGGTAATTTCATAGCTAAAAGCAAAAATGTGGTTATCGCTGCGTTGTTTGGAATGCATCTGGAAGATGTTTCGTCGTGACAAATGAATGACTATTTGTAACCAAACGGAACGCGTTTCGTGGTCCGTATTTTCTCGTATTCTGACGAGATGCATTATCCGAACTCGGTCCGTGAATTTATATGTTCTCACATTCGGAACGGTAAAGAAGCGGTCTAAGCTAGTCACAGTATATGCTGTGAAGTGTATACTACATTCACAGGATTGTGGTTGTGACTAACACACGTCCGTATAACTTCGCCGGTCGGCAGACGTTTGATTTTAGCAGGACAGCGTTTAGACTGCGTGGAGGAGCAGTACCATCGGATACTCTTGTGCGCCTGATGATAGAGATACCCGTCTAGCAAAAGAAGCGGCTTTCTTCCTTTGGATGGTGGTACTAAAATACCTGTAAGCATTATTTTTGGAGTTATCTTTTTATCGTTTATTGATCTACTAGCCGATACCCGCGACCGCGTTGTTTGTTTGTTTCATGTCATGAGATGAATGAAACGAGCAGAAGTAGATTGCCTGCCCATAACATCTCAAGACAATGACTATGAGATAGAGAATGACTATAAGATAGAGAAGACGAAACTGATGTTGAGGGTGATGCCCTTACAGTCCCGCCACAACGTGAATTTCAAGTCGTTTTTTTGTGCGAGTGAGCGACACACGACCATGGAACCTTCACTAAGGAAAGGGCCTAAGGTTCGCACCGTTCTGGACACTGTTGGTGTCTCGTAGCCTGCATGAGCGAGAAGCAGGCTACAAGACATTTATGATATGTGCCACTGATACGTTTACTCCGATATACGAATACTGTGTTATTATTGCTTGAATTAAAGATGTTTTATTATTATACACATTTATTTTGAATGTTAAGCCTAATTTTTTTACAATATTAGGATAAAAAAAAACGAAAATATTATAAAAACCCTAAGTCTAGCCGCCGGCAGCGGTGCAGAGCCTACCGGGGCTGCAGTGCAGAGTAAGGAACCTCCTGACAATACGTGCCTTGTCAAAGACTGCCTTCTGTATCTGACCCTTTATCCAACCGTCTAGCGTTAGCCTCTTGGAAATAAGGCCCGATCTTTAGGAAGGCTTATGTGGGGACATGGAATCAACACGTAAAGGCCCCATTGAAATTAGATATGAATAGGGAACGCTTACCAAGGACTGTCTCTGAGTACATCATTATAAAGATGCTATCAAAGACAGTCCCCAATAAGTGCGTGGACTATTAATATATATTAATGCTGACTTATCATTGTGTTATTTACAAAAAAAATATATAAAATAAATACGGTGTAAATTGAAAAACAGCGCTGCGTTCTCATCTACGATGTGAACACAGCACATGCTGAATTTACTCCATTTGCACTCTGACTGTAGGTGCATTGCTTACATTGTATAGTTTTAATTAGATACTAAGAACTCGAAGAAGCTGTGTATTTTTTGTTTGTAGTTGCAATAAATATTTTCTTATCTTATCTTATTTAAGTGATTGTTTTATTGGATGAGAACCGGTATATGGAATGAGACTCCGCGACACTTCCGTTTCATAAGAAAATATTTAGGCAGGTGGTGAATCGCCACGCCACACGTTGGCGTGGGTGGTCAACGGGTGTCGAGAGGTGTGCTGCAGTTTCGCTTAAACGATACTCTCGGCGTTGTGCCTTTTAACACCTCCACCTTCGGAACTTAGTGCTTAGCTCTTGAATCTTTTTTTACGGAACTTAGTAATGAGATGAGCAAGTCATTCGCTACTAGTTCGTAGTCGCAGTCGTTTGTAAGCACCACATTTTCCATAAAAATTGCAGCGCCACCCAGAACTGTTAATACCATAAAGAGTACTGCGTAGCACTGCATTGCGCTCATCTACCCGAGACATCAGATATTAAGTCTCATATGCCCAGTAATTCCGCTGGCTACAATGCCCTTTAAACCGGAATAAAGGTATGCTTGCGCAATACTACTTGGCGGCAGAAGAACTGGCAAAGTGGTACCTACCCAGAAGGCCTCCCGCATACGAGAGGACTACCACGATCTCCACCCACTCCTTATTATTATTATATTATTACACCACCATTCAGGACTATGAATTGCACTGCACACCGGCACACCGGCATTGCACTGCGTTCGTCACCCGAGGGCTCGGGTTTCAGCTTTCCATTCTCAATTACAATTATCTGTCAATTACCACGGCTCTTAAAACGTTGTACCTTTATAATTTTGTACGGCAGTTCGAATATAATACGTTTCCGGATGGGGATCATTCCCTCTTGCCTACTAAGTCATTGGAGACCTCAAATCACCGTCGTATAAAGAATTGCCTTTTCTATTTTACATAAATGTTTACTTAGAATCGAAGGAAGAGATAACGGAAGTGTTGTTAGATAAATTAATAGCCATACATTGTTGATTTTCAATGTTTAATAATATATAATATGTTGTACTGTCGCCGACTCATTTAAGTATTGACTTATGTTATTTTGCTAACTAAATAACTTTCAAATAAATAAAATCATAACCGTATTAACTCATATAAAATACTATAAACAATCACAAAACAATACAATTAAATTAACCCGTCATTTCCCGTATAAAACATGTTTTTTCTTATATGAAAATGGCACCCTTTTTGTTCTTCGATTGTAAAAATTAGCTGCCGCAGAGTAACTGATAAATATTCAAACATGTATATAGGTATATTTGGTTTCGCTGCTAACTACTTTCTTGCCCAATGATCACATACTTAGATCCTGACACCTAACTAGGATTCCCTGTATCTAGGGAGGAAGGAACTTTGAGGACTTTGGCCCCACAACACCTAGATGAGGAACAAATACTTGCGATTTTTCTGTGTACCGATCGCTGCGTTAACTTTTAAAAATATTTTTAAAATAATTAGCTACTAGTTTGTCTCCTTCTGGCTCTTTATATGCTTTCTGTAAAATTACACTTAATTATCCTTCATGGACGTGAATTAATATTGTACTTATAAAAAGCCTTAAAGCTATTATTGCCATGTGTGCTTAACCAATCACTAAGCTCTAACTAAATTACGATAGGGTTTAAATGCTAGTGTCGTTATCATTTCTAGTTATTTAGAACAAATTACGAGAGAACTCGAATAGGATTAGTCGTTGGGCAAACAAGCACTTATCATTAAGTAAATACATTGCTAATCCATAAAAATGGCTCATAAAGATATTGTCTGAAATTCTATATAATTTAGAAAAACCTTATACACTACCTATTTATTTTTATTGATTATAGCTAAGAGGCACAAGCCGGAAGACATTATTGATTACTCATTGATCAAACACTAACACTACGGTACTATGTGTACATAAATACCCAAACACGGTGATTTTAGCAGGAGTCCCTATTGCAACTACCCTACCGGTCCATCCTGTTAGGTATAGGAAAAATATTTCGACATTTTATCGATTTTGGGCAGAAATCCTTTTTTTCTTCAGAAATATGAAAATGGAAATGTGTTGATACCTTTGGAAACCTTACAAGGATTTCTTACAATTTATTCTATTTTAACTGTTAGGGTAGTTGCCATAGGGATCCTTGCTAAAAAGTACAATTATTTAGACTCGACAAAACAAACTTTTATTCAATAATGAGTATTAAGTATTCTTATTAAATTATCACACTCATACGCTCAATGCGAAGCCGATTTCTGTGTATACATATTTTCAAGGAGGCACTCTTTCAACCTTTTAATGAATCAGAAAAAAAAATTTTCTTTGAAAACACCCTCAATTCGCTCTTGACTTAATACGAATGAGCCCAAGCATCTCACTTTACGAACTATAGAAAATGCCAAATTTGATCCTTTAGATTTTCGCACTGGCCTACTACTGAGCAGCTATAGGAATGGGAAACGTTTAAAATGATATAGGCAGGTATTCGAATATATTTTTTATTACAATAATAAGTAATTACAACAATACCACAATATTTATGACGTAGGTATAGACAGGCTAGCATTTCCCAATATATAAAACGATTTGATGAAAGTTATTACACATGAGTTTCGTAAAAACAATTTAAACAAAGTTGCTTTTGACACTGAACACACTGGGTTTTAATTGTTTTCACTCTCCTGCCGGTGTCCTTGCTACTTAGAGTCATTCTTAATTTTCTGTAGCAACCAGTACATTTCCTCCGTTTATCAATTCTCCGTAGAAAATGTTCTACTCGCCCATCTGAAAATAAAAAGCGTTACAATGTACACTGGGATTTTGCGGCTAGAACGACATAACGAACGTGATTCTTTTTCTTACCTTCATCTCGTTCTTTACAAACTTCATCGACAAGTTGTTTTATCTTGTACAGCACTTGTTTCACTTCCATTAATCCTGTACCTTTTTTATTTATCTTCGTTTATAAAATAGTCTAGCGGCATTGGAAATATTTTATATTAAATTACATAAAGCGACTGCTAGTACAGCAAAATTAGTAGCCTCAGAATATGATGCCGGGGAAGATGATGCCGCTGGTTACCCTAAGTAGAAGAGGGCCTTGGAGGTGTATTCCGAAGGAAAAATGGAGGAGGTAAAAGGCTCTTTTGTTTATTTTGTTCATTAAAAATAAATAAATAAATTGGTGTACGTACCACAAGGAAAATATTAAATTTTCAAATATTTTGAAAAATTTATGAATTATTAAATTAAATAATAGGAAAATCTTATATTTTGCAATATTTCATACATTTCGAATATTTTGAAATAGTTCGTAAAGTGAAACTCGGGCTCATTTGATCTGAGTCAGATGAAGAGCATGGACGGGGTTTTTCTGAAAAGCGTTATGCGAGTTTATATTTACATATTGATGTCTTGTATTTTTGCAGTATGGGACGTTTCAGGAAAAAACAGGTCCCGTATAGTTTGGAATTAACAATTCGCATAGACGTCATTTAATGTATTGCGTTATTGTATTTGAAAATGATCTACGCCAATAGGCTGTTTCCGTAATATTACACCAGCATGCAATGCGGACTTCATGTACAAATCGGATGTTTTGATTGCTTATTAATATATGACTCGCATTGTAGAGAAATCCGTTTACTCACCACGTCCATTCCAAACTATACGCGGCCAGTAAACAAATTCCTGTATAGTTAAAAATCACAGATTTGTTTAGCAGATTCTCTAAAAACAGCGAATAACATACTGGTATGTTTACGAACCACAAATTTGGAAGACACACAGTGACTGTACAGCACTGGGCCCACGTGAATGATTATGGCGTATGGATCTTGGTCCATACCATATTTCCTTACCCTCTTTTTCTCTCTCAGTCTTCCTCTTTGTCAGTGGAAAAGCATAACATTCTTACTATGACTGACTAATCGTTGGAGCAATGATGCAGGGCTATCTCCAGGTCGTAGAAGGAAAACAATCTTAGACGTCGCCTCAGTCTCACTGCTTCATCTGAAAGAGGAATGCGTTCGACATCCAGACACCTTCATAACATTTTAAAATGATTAACTTTTGTCTATCCATTGCATACCAAATGGATCTTATTTTTTGGCATCACTCTTTAAGCACAGTCCAAAAAAAAACCTCGCTTGCGGCTGCGTGCGGTGCTCCCCACGAGCACTTGTTTAGCTTTTACCCCGTCGGAAGGCAGAGCGCGCGCTCGTCTACTTGAGGACTTTTTCCTTTATAACATTTTATCGATAAAATTTTTGAACGTTTTATCAATTTTAGGCAGATTTTTTTTATAAATCTTCCGTTTTAATACGTTTCAAAAACTCTAGATGTTTTACTAACAACAAATCATTCTATCTCCAACGGCTAGGGTACCGGGTGTTCTAGGCATCTCTATTCAAAAACTCAGCCTGTATATGCATAGGCACAAACTTCAGTCATTCGGTTATTAAATTGCATTCATTTATCCATTTCTTTACATTCATTTAGTTTAAATGTACCAACATCATTTTAGATCTGAAATTCCCTTTTAATAGACCTCAGAAGGCCTTTCTTTTTATTGATATTTGAGTTAATAATATAATCAAGTTCGTCTTCTTATCCGACGCCGACGTACTAACACAAAATAGATAAGACTAATTTGTGGTTTATTATTAATCCTTTCCCGGTGCTTTCCGATTTCACGTGGTTCCTGAGCGTTGTTCTAGGAATAACATGGTGACTTGCTGCAGCCCATTGTGACATCTCTTCGCGTTCTACTGCCCTCTTGGCTGCGCAATATCTTTATTCAGACCACACAGCCAAATAACGAATAAAAATCTTTAGGAAAAAAGCAAAATTAAATGACGCACTCGAGGCTCTACTGTCAAAACTGTATGTTTGCATATACTACATCTGCAGTAGAGACGTTTACTTCGATATTTCAAACGTTGGCCTTATTAGCCTTTGAATCCTTATTAGCCCTTAGACCTCATACCTAATATGGACCCTGATACTTTCAGATTATTTGCACTTGAGTGGGTGTAGGCAAGAAATAACATAAAAAAAGATACAAAATAAAAATAAAAGTTATATTACATAGCTTTTGAAACTATTTAATTCATTTCAAATATTTTTAACACTATTTCAGACATCGTTTTCTTGAACGACGCCGACGCCCGAATCCTTTCACTGTGCTTCCCGATTTCAAGTGGTTCCTGAGCGTTCTTCTAGGAATACCATGGTGGTCTGCTGCAGCCCGTTGTGACATCTGTCCGCGTTCCACTGCCCTCATGGCTGCACGCAAGCTTTCTTCTGACCACATGGCACGACGTTCAGGCATTCTTAAATCATCTGTAAGAAAATGACAAATTACGCAGTCGTGGCTCTACTTACAAAATTGTATGTTTCTATGTACAACATCGACAGTAGAGCGACTTAATTTGATATTTAAGGTTGGCCTTTGAGGCTTTATTACACTTAAGTCCATATGGATCTGATACCTTTGGATTCCATGCACTTGGAAGAGGAAGAAGTAAAACAAAAAAAGGTAGAAGATAAAAATGAACTTATATAACATTTACATAGCTTTATAATGAAACCTTTCAATTTAATTCAAATCCATCCATACTTCAACGTTATTATAAATATTAATCAACTTCGTTTTCTTGACCGACGCCGACGGCCTAATCGTTTCACTGTGCTTCCCGATTTCAAGTGGTTCCTGAGCGTTCTTCTAGGAATACCATGGTGGTCTGCTGCAGCCTGCTGTGACATATGTCCACGTTCTACTGCCCTCATGGCTTCATGCAAGCTTTCTTCTGACCACATGGCACGAATTGCAGGCAATTTCAAAGAATCTGTAGGAAAAAAACGAATGACGCAGTCATGGCTCTACTGTCAAATATATATCAAGGTCAATGTCAAGTATATCAGCGCATACGACAGTAGAGCCGCTTAATTTGATATTTGTAACGTTGGCCTTTGAATTCTTATTATTCTTGGTCCTTATTATTACTCGTACCTGATATAAATCTGATACCTTTGGATTCCATGCACTTGGAGTGCAGGCAAGAAAAAAGCTAAAGAATAAAAATGAACTGTACAGCTTTAGAATAAAATCATTCTATTTAATATAAATACACTTTATTTTATGTAACTAAATGACGAGACGAGCATTTCGTTCAACTGATGGATTACAATATGACTGCCTATAACAGTTGAAGCACCACCTACAACTTTGTTTTGCAAAATTCTGCGCGGCAGTGCACTATGCTCGTCACCCTCCGTTAATAAAGCTATTTTAGACATTAATTAAATCAATTTCATTTAATTGACCGAGGCCTACGTCCTAGCCGTTTAACTGTGCTTCCTGATTTCAAGTGGTTTCTGAGCGTTTGTCTAGGAATACCATGACATGCTGCAGCCTGCTGTGACATCTGACCGCGTTTTACTGCCCACATTGCTGCACGCAGACTTTCTTCTATCCACATACCACGAAATGCAGACAATTTTAAAGAACCTGTTGAAGGAAAAGCAAGTGACGAAGTCGTGGCTCTATTGTCGAAATCGTATGTTTGCACGAACTAATACGACAGTTGAGCCGCTTAATTCTAAATTTGTAAAGTTGGCCTTAGTAGCCTCAAAACATTTTGAAGCCTTATTAGCTCTTAGGCCTTATACCTGATAAGGATCTGATACCATTAGATTTCATGCATTGGTAGTGAGCGTAGGCCGTAGGCAAAAAAAAAACAATAAATATTATAAAAATAAACTTTATATAAAAACAAATAACACGCCAATAACAAGTCACTGAAACTGATGTTTAACTTAGTTAATAAGTAAACCCATTATTCATGAAATTTTCTTGTATAAAATGACAATTATGCAACATGACGTATTAAGGTTTATTTTAATATAATTCGTATCTATATACTTATCCTGGCTGTACCCGCGGTTTCATCCGCGATTTTCCAGGATAAAAGGTATCCATCTTTTTCCAGGACCTAAGTAGGTAAGGTACCCTACATACCAAATGTCATCAAAATCCGTTCAGCCGTTTTTGCGTGACTTAGTAGCAAACTTCCACACTACAGACATCCTCACAAATGTTCGCATTTATAAAAGTCCGAGATCCCACTGCATGATTTCTGCGTCCATTTGTTATACTTTATATTTTAATTGGCAACTTATCGATATAATTTGCATTTTGATTAATAAACAGATAGACGTAGAAAACACGCAGTAAGTTCGGCCCAGCTCGTTTGGCTCAAAAAAATTCTAGTTTTTATACATTTATTTGAAATAGACTGTACTAAGTAAGCTTAATGACTTCTAGCCAGCTCGCTCAGCAGCTAGCCAGAAGTTATTTAGCTAGCTGAATCAATGTTTTCTTCATTATATCTTTATTATAAAGCATTCGTAATGCAAAAAATAATAGTTTTTATACATTTATTTGAAATATACTATACTAAGTAAGCTTAATGACTTCTAGCTAGCTCGCTCAGCAGCTGGCCAGAAGGTATTTAGCTAGGTGAATCAATATTTTGTTCATTATGTCTTTATTATAAAGCATTTGTTCAATAATTTTCTGAAAATAATCTGTTATACTAACTAAACTAAACATACATATTTATTCACAACATGCAATTAACGATTTACAACACTAGGTATATATATATATATTTTCATTACAATTTATAATCCTCCCAAAACAGTTATAAAAAAGTATTATTGTTCAGTTTTTGATGGTATATTTGTCACTAGTTCCAGATTTAAATTCAGCCCATTACTTAATTAATTAAAATAATTGTGTCTTTAGCTACAATATAACTTACACAAGCTTTCTTCTCGAAGTTACAAAGGATCAACCCATGTCACATTTTGTTTTTTATTTTAACTAGTATATTTTCGAGAATATAATTTATAGAATATTTTTGCTTAGCATATAGCTATAAATACACATAACAAAGTTTACATAATATAGTGTTTAATCATTTATTAAATTTATACTTTGTGACAAAAGCAATTTCTCCTCTGTATCCTCCGTTTATGAAAATGATATATAGACAGATAGTTAGACTCTTATTCACTTTAAACATAGAAATTAAGTACAAGTTAAATGTATACCCACGTATATACTATCTTTACTGGCAATTTTCATATAAAGAGGCATCATTCTTTGACTAAAATAAACTGGATAGTGTAAGTAGTGAGGCCATTAGTACCTAACTTTTCTTTGATAATAAATACACTCGACGCATATATAACCAACAAAAAAACTTGGAATAAATTCAATTGAAATACCTAATAATATAACCAAAAAAATACTTGAAATAAATTTTATTTTAATACATAATAATAATAGTTCGTCAATTGCATAATCTCAATATTCGGGTGCACTCCGAATCCCCAAAAAAGCATCTAGCATTATTACACCAAAGAATACTAACTATGACGACACTAGCTATTCTGACACTATGAGTACAATGTACGTAGTGTACAATTTTACATACGTATAACTACGTCGCAGTTGGCTTGCTCGTACCACTTAAGGATTAAATTAGGTAACTTAAAATAAGGTCTTAAAATTTCATCGTTATTCTCTCTATTCTATACAATAAAGCATACACCTACATTTATTCTTAAATTTCAATATTTTTTTTTAATTTGTTAAAGTTTAAGAATAAACTGTTAGGTAAATACGTAACATTTTTATTTCTTTCTATAATTAACTTTCATAAAGTAAATTATGTCAACTTACCCGAAATAACATTTAAAATGTATACGCAGGAATGTGTTAAAGGCACTTCGATATTTTCATCGGTCCTATCCATCAATCCTATGATATTTATATGCTACACGTATCTACACTATTTTCAATAGCATTAACCTCATTGGAAGAAATTTACATTTTTGCCTCTATACCTTGAGGCAAAACAAACCTCGAGCAATTAAATCCTTTACGAAACCAAACATCAATTATTGGCCGTAGCAATGATAGCTTCATTTTATTATGTTCGAGAAATCGTATCGTAAATGTATCTATCTACAACAAGTTAATAGTGATCTTGCAATTAACTTTTAAAATTTTATCTTATAATAAATAATCAGTCAATCAGCTAGCAACGTATTATACTTATTAGGATACGACTTTATAGTCGTATCCTTATATGGTAACAAATAAAATAAATTGTTCAAAACCACATCGGACCTTTCCGTGCGTCAATAGTTACGATTCGTCTAAACCTTGCCAAGAGAAGGCATCATAACCTCATCACATGATTGTGCTCCCCATAAGTCTTGACGATGACGTCATCCAGCGTCGTTATGGTTGCTATGCAATGCATACGCCGCTTCTTCCCGCAAACCCACCTGGTCTTCTGGCCGTGCGTCTTCTCCCTGATAAAGTTCATGCCCCGGTGGACGATCATGGGGTTCCCCCGTCGTGACATCACAAACATTGCAGCTGGAAGGTAACAATGAAGCTTACTGTTAAGATATCATATCATTTGCCGGACTGTATGTTAGGCTGTAGATTTTTAAGGTTGGTAAGTGTCGATAGCCTTCAACCACCTAAAATTTTGGCGAGTTTTGATGCCTTTTTATCAACTTTTCCCGCAGCGTTTACCATTTTTGCGTCTATATATATATAACTCAGGTTTTATTCAACGACACATTATAAGAACCCTAACTAAAAACTACCACTCTTTTTAGCCTAGAAGACTGGCGACACCGTGCCTAACCAGAGATTCTCTCTGGAGCTAAATAAGACCCCTGACCCCCGGCTTGCCTTAATTGACCCGTCCGGGGTGGAGATGCAAGAGTTAGAAACTAAGCTGGCTCCACGGGTGGAAGTGTTGAAGGACAACGCCGGAACCCATTTACTTTTTTCCCACTTACCCACTTGCTTTGGAGTGGTAGGCTACGACCGCGATTGTTTTACCTACCAACCCACCGAAGTCTCCTTCAGGGAGACGGGTCTAAGTAGTCCGGCAATCGCCTGCCTTTACTAGATCTATATGCTCCAGACGAGGCAAGGTGAGCGAGTGCTGGTTGCTACTGTACCTACTAAGAAATAAGGTTTGAAAGCGCTTGGCAAAATGTGAGACATCTCGCTATTTGTTGGGTTTTCAGTGTAACTAAACTAAAAAGTGATAGATTAGTTACAAGTGATATTGGTTTACTCACAAAATAAACCAACACTATTTTAAACTATCATCGTAGTAATAGTTAGTATTCTTTGCTATCATGTTCACTAACACTACTATTGTATATATTATTAACGGGATATTTACCCTGTTTATTACATATTTGTCTTGAATATTCATAAATTCAGGTAGGATTGATGATCAAAAAATAATTGATAATAAGCTGAAATGTCTATTTCACTAAACAGGTAGGCGCCGGCGCCGTGCCCTGCACCCGCGCTCGTAACCTGTTTAGGGAAATAGACATTTTAGCTAATTGTCCATATAGATTTAATCTAAAACATAGACTGAATAAGTCCATACATTTAGGGAAAAAAATGAATGAAATTATTTTTTTCCCGAAATTTAAGTACTAAATTAATGAATGTAAGGAATGTTTGTACGAAATTTATGTGTGCAGATTAAATCTATATACGATACATAAATAAAAATCTGAAAATACGATAAATAAATAAAAATAACAACCTGTATAATAATAATAGGCCAGGGGCGACTTTGTGGCGAGTAGTCGATGCGAGGCGACACTGAGCCTTACCCGGGTAAGGCTGTGTCCGTATTATTGTCCGAGATTCTCCCTGGGGCTAAATGAGACCCCTGACCCCCGGTTTGTCTTAACTAGCCGTCCGGGGGTGGAGATGCAAGAGCTAAGAACTAAGCTCCAAGGGTGGAAGTGTTAAAGGGCATAACGCCGGTAGTAGCGTTTAAGTAAAACTGCAGCACACCTCACGACACCCTTTAGCCACCCACACCAAGTTGCCCTTCTCGTCGCCAATGAACGGCGGCCCTTACAGGGGAGGGGGCCCGTTTAGTGGATGGCGAGCCACCACCTGCCAAAATATTTTCTTATGAGGCGGACCTGGCAGGTGCCGAGGTCTCATATCATAGACCGGCTCTCATCCATTAAAAATTCACCTCAATAGCCCAATCATAAGTAATTTTCATATCTTCAATAATAGTCCTCGCACTTATCGGCGGCTATCTTTGATTGTATCTTCTAATGATGCACTTAGAGACAGTCCCCGATAAGTGTTACCCAATACATATCTAAATTAAATGCTCTAAGAGGCCTCTACGTGTTGGACTCATGTCCTTGCGCAAGCCTTCCAAAAGACCGGGTGTATAACCTGTGAGAAAGAGCGACATAATAATAATAATAATCATTTTGTTATTTAATTTTAATGTACGAGGGTCATGCCAAAAGAAATTAGATACTTCTTACTCATTTGTTTGACACTGGCAGGTATTACACAAAAGGCTATGTCGTAAAAGCCAGCCTTTACCAGGTTTCCAGACCAGTTTGGAAACCTTAACTTGATTATGTAATTATTTTTGGTATCATTGAAATAATTCCATTGGTTTCTTTTATCTACTTATTAGTGTTTTTATCCCGCTTTACACTTTTCCTGATTGTAATAAATGAACAATCCAATCATTAAAAATTCTCAAAAGTGTACCAAACATCCTTATAAACGCAGTCTGGCACATTTGTAGGTTTAATGGTGACCAATTTGTATTTTAGTTCTGTGGCTGATATGACGGGTTAGGGTACATCTCGCCCTCTCAAATTCTGGCCCGAAGGCGAGATGTCCACTTTTTAAAATGGTTGCGCGAAGATTCGCCCAGGCCAGTTTTTAAGAATGGGCCAGTTGTACCTTCTTAAAATGTAAAGGGGATGTTTCGCCTTAACCGTGCTATAACACGTTTTTTTTCTTATTTTATTATAGGCTTGCGTCACCGCCGTCTCGCCTGATGTTGAGCGATGATGCTTCATTACGATAATTGTTATTGTACCTATACCTAAGTGAATTTTATGATTGTAATAAGGAGCCTCAAGATAAAAAAAAAACAACGTTAAATTATATTGAATTTATTTTAGAGATTTAAGCTTAAAACTCGCAATTTAAAATATTATTAACTATTTAAAATAATATAAAAGCCTTTAAGTTTTCGCTTTTAGCAATAAGTCCGCCCATTGTACTGTAGTTTGTAAGCCAGTTACTGTACCTTATTATTCTTTGTTATGGTGTACAATAAAGCATTTTTATATTTGAATTTGTATAAACCTTAAAATAACAAATTTAAATAAAGTGTTCTAGAATCACTTCACAACATTCTAGAATCGGATCAGCTTGAAGATCATCATTATCATCAACCTGTAGTCGTCCACTGTTGGACATAGGCCTCTCTTAATGAACGCCACAGAGCCCGGTCTTCGGCTCATGTCATCCAGTTTCTTCCGGCCGCCTTTCGCAGTTCAGTCGTCACTTCATCTATATATATTTATTTAATGCAATATGCATACAATTAGTAGTAACACTAAATTTAATATATATGTACATACCTTGGTAGGGCGCCGCAAAGATAACATAACTAAACTTAATTAAATTAGGTAAATTTAGATATAGTTATTACCTATTAAGCTGTCATGAGTTGGGTACGTTTTTGTCGTCGTTGATATCCATGTTTGGTATAATAACTTTTTTTTAATAAATACGTTTTAAGCTTATTTTGAAATCACTTTTCGTTCGTTTCGATTCTTAATTCAGCTAGAAATTTATTAAAGTTTTTCATGATGTAATTCCTTTTAAATGACAAATATAAGGCCTTTGGAGACATATTTCTCTTAAGTTCTTTGGACATCTTTGAAAAAATAGGGTCAGTAGACTTAATCTTTTCATGTAATATTTTATCATACTTTTTAAATATTTCCATTTGTTTATTGTGACCTACTGGTATTTTCCCTCCTCCTTTCTTAGTACGTTTGGCTCTCGTCCGTGAATATACAACTATGATCTTCTTTCTTTCTGAAATAAATAAACAATCATCGTAGAAGACGTAGGTAGTAATAGTTTGTATTCTCTGGTAGAAGGTTGTTTGGAAGCGATCGCTCGAGGAGGCGATAAGACCGCCCATGCTACTATCATAGTAAGGGGTTCCGTGCTGATTTTATTTATTTTTGTAAAATGGAAAAAATAAAGAGTTTTGTAATTGTAATTGGAAATAGCATCAAATTAAATAAAATTTTACAAAAGTTTTTTTTAATAAAGTTTTTATAGGAGAACAATAGGCTCCGTAAATGCTACATTATAACTTTACAACAATATAGTTAAAATTTAAAATATTAATTTCGACAAAAAGTATACCTATAAGTATGTATATAATATTGAAAATTTAATAGGTATCCTTTAGAAATTCTTTTTTATGGAGTAGGTAGAATTTAATCAGAACGCCTTGCCACTGATTAACCTTATATAGTTCAATTTATATGTCGTAGAAACACTTGATTAAATGTTCTGGGCTGTGCATTATCTGTTGTTTTATGTTCTTGTTTTCTAAATCCAAAATATGTAGCGAAATGCTTTTTAAATGAGAAATATAAAGCACGCGATGACATTTTGCAATCAAGTTCTTTAGACATCATTAAAAACACGGGGTCAGTACACTTAAGTGGATTATGTAATTGTTTATGATATTTTTTAAATAATTCCAGTTGTTTCTTTTTATCAATTATTGATTTTCGTCCCACATTACCACGTTTCAATCCTGTAATAAATGAACAATCCATTTATTAGAAGCCTTCAAAAGTATACTAAACATTCATTATAAACGGCTACACTCACGTTATGATTGTGTCGGATAACTCCGGCCTGCCCCCCCACCCATATGTCCCATAAGCGCCAATCGTATATCGTGTTGAGTTCAGTTTAAGGTATAGATTCACTGCGACAATATTTTATGATGCCATTTATTGTCCCATTAAGTTTATCTTAACTTTTATATTAATTATATTTTGGTATAAATGAATGAGACTTATTCGATTTCTTGCCTGAATCGATAATAATTAGTCGGTATCTCATATGTCGCAGTGAAGCTATACCTTAATTTGAGCTCAACACGATATACGATTGGCGCTTGAGGGACATATGGGTACGGGGGCAGGTTTCGGACAATTAGGATGTCCTTCTTCCGAGAGTTTACTTTGGACGTTCTTACTTTGGATTCGCGGCGCAGACTAAGTCTGCACTCGCTGCGGACTCGTTTTATATTTATTAATGATTATTTTGTCTCACAGTATCCAAACCTTAATACTAAAGATTCAGTCAGATAATAATGTGATATGGATATTTACTAGGTGATATGGACATTTCTTGTATTATTTACATTACGAACACGAAATACATTTTTGACGATTTATTGGCCGAAAGTAGAGTTCTCTCTATCCTATATATAAGTAACGCCCACTGAGCTAAAACTGCCTATAAGTAAGATTTTAAGTTCTGTGGATAACCTACGACTGCGGATGATTGAATAACAGTAAGGTTAAAATTGTGAATATAAGACCCTACATTCAAGGAGAGTTGAACGTTGAACGTGGAAGCTAAACGTGTAGCTTCCACGTTCATCATACGAACAGCCACATACATTGCCAACGTCTGTGTTTCCTGACTACTTCGACCTGGGAGTCTTCAAATCTCGGTTTCGATCTTCTAGGCAAGCGTGATACATTTTAGACCGCATCATCACTATCAGGTGAGATAGTAGTCAAATAAACGATGATTATTTCGACACAAATTCGGTACTCTTTATTTTCGAGACGAAATTTTTGACGATTCGATCGGAAAATAGAGATATCTATCCTAGACAATGTCCACAGATTTGCCCACCAGTACGCACGATTTGTCAGTTCTGTGGCTATACTTATAATAATAATAAGAATAAGTGTAGCCCATTACATATCTAAATTAAATGCTCTAAGAGGCATCAACGTGTTGGACTCATGTCCCCGCGCAAGCCTTCTAAAGGACCCGTGAGAAAGAGCGACATAATAATAATAAAGCCTTTATTTTTCTACTACATATTACTTTTTATCTCTATTTATTTGTGTTATGTAGTGAGTGGCTATACTTACGACTACGGAATAATGAAAAAATAATGTTAAAATTATACTTATTTTTATTTATTTTAAGAGTTGTTTGACTCCTCCCTAACTCGCAATTTGCAATAGGCTGAACGTGTCTCTCTACGCAGCCGTCTCTATAATTCTCTCATACATTTTCTTCAATCCGATCATACACCAATAACGCCATCTATTAAACGCGTGGGACATTAGGAAACGTTTTCAAGAAAATATTTTGATATTTTCAGAGCCCTCTGGGCTCTGAGCAGATACAAAAATGTATTGAAACTGCTGAACGATATAGACATAGATATACTACTTATTGTTTGTAACAACAGTTCTGACTTGCAATTCTCTGACTAATGAAAATAATTAGACTAAATTTGTTTTTAATTTTAGTATTTCACGGTAGGTAGTGTAGGTACCTACGTTGGTATTACTTATAGCACCAAAAAATATTCAAATATAGGTTTAATAAGACTTAAAAATAAAATTTAAACCTTGACCGTGGTATTATAGTTGCCACACCATGCTTATGGAGGTATTGATTTGTAGGTGTGTCTAATAAAATATATCGCAATTAATTACTAGTCATGTTCGCTCGTCGATATACGCTAGTAATATATCATGTAGATAGGTACGTATTGATACTGATTTAACATTACTACTTTATCATTATTTTCATATTTTCATCATATTTTTTTAGATGTCACGAATAAAGAATTTTAATCCTGAAAGCTTTCAAGTCATCATAGGAATACACCTAACGCCATCTAGTTGACATCTAAGACAATAATAAAATGGCTTATGATGGGACAAAATTCGTGTTTTTGTGCATAATTAGTCTATTTTGCTATTCTTATATTTTTATATTCGCCAAATATTTATTTTACTTGTCTAAATGTATCAGCACCTAAAATGTAAATCTTGGTTCTACCTTTTCTATACAGCTAACGCCACCTATGAAAACCTCCCGAAAACACTTAACCGTTCTGGTTCAAGATAGGTTTTTTTCGGAACGCAGTTCTTTATTAATCCGCGTCAATTGAGGGCGCTGCGTGCCCTTATAATTCCCTTCAGATACAAGGGTCTGTAGGTATAAAGATAGTGTTGTATGTAAGTAGTAACTTACCAAAATTCTGCGTGTGGGGGAGCTCGTGTTGCTACCAAACCAGTTCCAGTTTTGTTGCTCCCTTTTGGAGCTTAATTTTAGATTTGAGTTCTTTTGGGTTAAGTTAATCTGCCCAATGTAATGGATGTAAACGCGTCGTCCGACATATCACCATTAAAACAATTTTTATTTTTGTAGCTACAGAAATACATTTTTTTATACAAATTGCGTTGTATGGAAGTTTGAGGAAAGTTGTTGATAGTGGATTTGAAATCATTTAAATGTCGAGGGTTCGTTTATATTATAGCAACCACATTTACAGCTAACTACCCCTTCACACGCTCATCATAACATAAAAATAAACTGTTTGAGATCATATCGGGCCATTGCGCGTTTTAGGCTACCAAAACTTATCATACATTTTAATAAAACCTATTAAAATTCTATATAAGTACATAGAAATACCTAATAAAATATATGTAACTAATAGGCTCTATTACCTACCTCAAGTCCCTACTAGTATACCTACCTATCTAGTAGTTTAGAATAGTAGAAAGGTCTTAAGCCAGCTCAACCATGAAGAATAGTAGAAAGGTCTTAAGCCCATCGCTTTAGCCTATAGTACAGTTAGAGACTCGTCAAAAATGCAGTTTACCGTTAACTTGAAGATATCGATCGAGGGCACAGAATAAACTCGAGTTAGTACGTAACCGTGGCTTAGAGCTCGGCCCTTGGCACTAACAGAACCACTCGTAGCGTAGTAATCAAGTATGCAGACATGCGTGTCTCGCTCACTTGCTCTACAACTTGTTTCCCGCCTTTGGACACATCGGACTCGTCTGTCTCACGGCGTAAGCCGCTCTGCTCTTAGATGTAAGCCTATAGAGTAAAGTCAAACCGCCTTGAATTCATATTCAAAAGAAAGTTTCAAATCAAATCACTCAATACCCGTAAGTTCTAACTTCTAAGTATTCACTTGCTCGAGGAAAAAGGTTCAAAAGATTTCACAACTTCTTTTCCTGTTAATTCACGTTTCGTTATTATTAAGCACTCTGAGTTAATAAATATAGAATAAACTGGCCAAGTGCGGGACGCTAATATCAACTTCTAAGCTCCGTAGCAGAGCGGTGCAGCATCTTGAATTGTTAAAATCATGCGAATGTTGCCTATGCCAAATAATTTAAGTACATACATTAGACGTGTTCATACTTTGAGATTAGAAAGTGAAAGTTATCAGGATAGTAAAACTCAGTCTACAATTTTACTATCCTAGAATCCTAATAAATCCTTTGTTTTAGATACCTGACTAAATTGAAAGTAACAAAGTTACACAGACTGTCCAGATTGTTTATAGAAGGTGAATTTTTTCTATCGTTCTACAATTATATGTATGTATGTATGTATGGAGACCTGCCTCGAAATTATATACATAGGCAGGCGTAAGTGGTAGTCAGCAGGAAATACCCTTTGGAAACTTGGCATTGATGGACTTACGGACAGGTATATCAACATTAATATACATGCAAGGCTAAAATGTAGCGGCTCTATTTTTTACATTTAGGAACCATAAAACCTTGTACAAAACAGGAAAACCCACAAGTGAATGCTCAGTGCTCTGAAGAACAATACGTAACGGGGCCTCGCTGTGAACGCTGCTGCTGGCGGTAATCACGAGGCGTAGTCTCACGGAACGGTACACATGCACTCTGCACTAACATTAAACTGGTATACCCACCTAGTATTTGCAGAGATGAATAATATTTAAGCAATCTTTAATTTCGAGAAATTAAGCATCCGGTCCTACACGTATGATGTAAACAGCACCTACCTAAGGTTATTTTTCAATACATTTTAGTCTTATGATATTACCGGGTGTCTTCGCGCACAATTTTAAAATCAATGTTACATTTTGACTTTATTATTATATCTAATTAGTTCATTATAGAGTCCATTTCTTGACGATCCTGGATGATGTTTAGAACTGCAGGTGCAGGTACGAAGGTAAACATAATATTCGTTCTCTATATTTCCCGAAAACGTTCAAAACCAGTATATCTGTAATATAAATAAATAAAATATCGCAAAATTGGTAACATGAAAATAAACAAAAACTCAATACTATGACATATTTTTAGGCAATTATGCCTATTTGTTATAAATGACTGTCATTTGCCAACCATTTGTACATCTCTTAAGGTAAAACATGACTGAACTAAAAAATATTCAAACAGATAGGTACATGATTTCGTTTCATGATTGTATGAACACATGTTATTGAAAAAATTATTGATATTTGTTTTGATCGACTGTGTTTTAGCCGTACGTTAGTTTTTTCGTGTTTTCTTGACTAGGTGCATTAACCCGTGTCTAGCAAAACACGTGTCTACCAAAAAATCTATGACTCATATAGGTAGTTACCAAACTTGGGTAACTAACCTACGTTTATGACACAAACACTAAAAAACGAATAGGTTATTGTATGATCAAGTTGACAAATTGCTGATCATTCCGATCAGCAATAAGTGTATTATGCTTCGAAGTGCTGAGTTTTATGTTTTATCAATAGAAAGTCACGAGTCATTGCGGTAGGTATCATTTGAACCTACCTAGGTATAAGTCGAACACCGATCCCGATCGCTGCGACAAAGATCATTTTTAGCGATCATTATTAGGATTGGGACGCGGACTTAGTAGTTTAGTAGAAAATTTAAACAATTCCAAAGACAAATAACGATCACCAGATATCATTGAAAGCGATTGGGATCGGTGTTTGAGTTAAATGAGTCCCCTGCAATCTGCAGGCGGCAGCATAACTTACTATTTATTGTATAGCGTGCACTCTTTCCATTTATTTTAGAACGTTCTTCTTAATTCGTAAGTCTAATTAGTAATCGTTCGATAAATAATGTTTTACAAGTTACAAGCCAGTCTGGAACGTTCTGAAACTCATATATTATAGGATAAGTGTATTTTTTTTCGTACTTTGTGCTGACCGCGTTTATCTAGAATGCACTTTTCTGATCACATCTTCCAAAGCGACGAGTTCTTGCTGTTGTTTGAAGGGTTTTGACAAACATGTCACTGCAGACTGGCGTGCGATTAAGAAAATATTGGCGCGAATAAGATTTACATTTAGATATGTTTTTTAAAACGTTCTAACTTTTCACAAGAAACTCTTGTACTGATGCTGCTAAAAACATACTTTGTGCATTTTAGGAGCATAATGAATGAAACTTGTTAAATGTAGAGCTAATCTTGTCGCGAACAGAAGTTGAAGAGAAGCTGTTTATGTGCTGGACCCGGCTACAGGATTCTCAACATTGATGAAAGTCAGAGACCGCTATCTAGTAGTCATTTGGTTCTAAAATTAGTGGTTACCTGAAAAGTTTTCCGGGAGTTTTGAATATTGGTAATTTTATAGATTTTGATGTGCTCTTTCCAAATGTCAACTTTGCCACTTCGTATTTTTGCCGGTCGCGCCGCCATATTGGAAAAAGTGCGCCTAAAAAGCAGTTTATTGACAATACCTCCTTTCAGACTTATTTTACGATAAAAAGTTATACACAAAATGAAACTAGAGACAATTACCTACAATTAATACATCTACCTTTTTTTCATAAAGTCAATAGTTTTGGCGTACGAGCGCCGCAAAAAAAAAAAATAAAAAAAAAAAATAGTGTACAAAAAAATAAGTTAGGCAGCCATACCATGTGACATGGATATTTGTAAAAGTATGGTCCGATGGCAATTTCATTTTGCGAGAAAGATCTTCACTTGGTAAAAATATTGAATTAAGGAAACTAAATACAAATTATGAGAATTGAACCCAATGTGGAACTTAATTGTAAGTACAACAGAATAAAATAATAGTAATAAGTACTTCAACATGAAATAAAAACGAAATCATAATTTCATTTCGTATTTACTGTTTTTTTTTCTTTTTTATTTGTTAATTGGCTTGCGTTTGACCACTATGTCACCTGATGGTAAGCGACGATGCGGTCGATTGTATTAATATTTACTTCATTTTTCATCATCTCATCATTTTTTTTCTAGGAAGCATCATTCATAACGCTGCTCCCTATTTTTATTACAGTCTAGTCACATAAATTAGGCCAATGAGTAATTTAAATTTAACTTAAGCCGATACATAGAATAATACAAAGAATGTGTACATTACCACTTTTCTTATCGTCTCTATAGAGAGAAGACTCAAAAGATCTAAACCGTTTGAGTTAGTGTAGTCCTAGTGAATTAATGTAACACAAGAACAGTCAATCAACGGTGATACAATGTCGTCACATCAATAAATTGAGTGGCGTTGTTTTGTTTTTGTTTCCTCCATTTGTATTTTGCAACACTGTTAAAACTAGGGAGCGTCTCCAAAGCAATCCCTTCAGCTAAATATTTTTTTACGACATGCCTATATACGCTTTGTAATGAAGATTTTTTCTTCTCAGCGAACTCAAGAACCTCTTCCTTAAATTGTTTAGGAACTGAAAGTTGCTCCTGTGAAACACAGGAATGGGGATCCTCCCGAAGAATTGTTTCTCCTAATATCTTTAACATTGCGCCACAAGATTTACGATTACATCGCCACATTTGCGAACCATTTTTGGTTACGTGATGAAGAAAATGATGACGATCGTTTCTAACGAGTACTCGCTTCTGTTTTTCTGATGGAATGCCCTTGCAGGAAGAACGTGAAGGGCTCTTGGTGACGGTTGCCTTAATATCTGAAATAATTGTACTTTAAATAAGTTAATTAAATAAGTATACTTTTGTACTCGTTATCTATACCAAACCTAGAAAAAATGAAGATAAGTGCTATAACTGCAGTAATTCTTACCATTGTTAGTCAAGTAGGTACCCAGTGATTAGATCCAGTTGTCGGCGTGTGTAACGGGAACACCTGACCGAGTGCAGGTGGCTAGGCTGCTCCGACCCGCGGTAGGTGGCGGGGCCGTGACGTCCGTGACCAAATACCACTTCGTACGAATGTTCAATGGTTTTCTCTAATGACAACTCAACTATTAAGTCATTACAAGTTTAGAAGAACGCTTGAATGCATGCAGGTGCTTCCTCTGCCTAGCGGTATTTAAATATTTTACGTAAAGTGACGGTGAGTACGGGAAAATTAAAATAAATTACTGTCAATGGAATAAAATATATAACACATACATTTTTATTCATGATTTAAAAATAATCCAAAGGACATTTATATTTCGATGTGATAATTTTGCTAAATAAGCTCATTGTTACTTCGATTTTGTATGCATTTTGTACGTACCACGTTGATTATATTGTGTAAGTATATCTCTCAGCCAAAATTAACCTACCTACCTATTTCATTTGAGTTTGTTTTATGAAGCACCAAAAAATCATTATCATTTTATGTTTATTTTCGGTGATCATCTTAATTGAGTCATTCATTCAAAGACCTCGTCATATTATCTCCATTGCTTTTATTTTGGTCAGCTGCCAAGGTGCTGGCAATAACACCGCAGTTGTGATCGAGTCCACTGCGATACCACGAGAACTTGATGCTATCTGCTGGGCAATGCAAATACAAACCAGTTTGGCATTGCTCTCCTCTACAAGGGACTTTATTACACCTGTAGTATATATTTACATCACCGTTTGATAAAATATTTTTGTACGCACTACTCCAGGTCCCTTCACTTTTTATTGTGTCTTCGGCATCTTGTTTTTTGCTAAATACTTTCTCCAGTTTCCATTTTTTATCGACTTTTCTCCTTTTAATCTTCGTGCGGCTTTTGGAATTTTCGGGATCTAAACGTTCAAGACATAAAAAATCTTCCACTCGTAGATATATTTGAGAATCTGAAATGGTAATTATGAATCTCATTTATACCTACACTACCGTATTATTTAAACTTGCTTTAGCTTATAAGCCCATTGATGTTGTAATAAAGCAATTAATTTATATTGATTATTAATTATAATTTTATAATATTTTGGTAAAATCACCTGCCTGGTTTAGGCGCCTTATTCGAAACGTTTTCCTATGATATGAGTAGTTGCGATGAATTGAAAATAAACAATGAAGACGGATCTTAAAATATTTAAATTAAACACTAAGCAAGGTCGTATACAGTACAGTACTCTTTTTTCTGCGCTTCTGCTTCGGTTGGAGTATCAAACATTATTTTCTTAACGAGCAACACAATGCATGTATAGGTGTGATAGCTAACATGTCTTTGTATGTCTTATAAAATGCGAGAGCAGGTGATTTCGTTCGAAGAGTAAAAAATGAATCTGTGAGTCACCGGTATCTTGCAATGTACCTATCTATTTTGCAAATTTGAAACCTCACTGCACGCCTTAGCATATTGTCCTAAATACGGGATAATTTTAATGAATAAAAACAGGACTCTAAATAACCAACAAAAGATATAAACTTAATAATCCAGTCGAGCTGTGCCTAAGCCGTACCGGTTTCCAACATTATCCCACTCAGTAACCCTATACTTATTTAAATTACCATATTATAAAGCGGGGAGCAGGAGAATGAAAGCATGCTACCGATGAATAGACTGTACCTCGTACCTACCCACATTTTTAAAACCTTATCAACAAGCGCACCTCGACTTAAATACAATACCATGGCACAATATCCCGAGGGTTAGCTCGAAAAAAGTAACCGATTTCAATGCCTCAGTGAGCTAAAGTAAAAAGGTATCTTAGCATCAAAAAAATAAAGTAGTATTTGAATGATCGGCCTGTGCTCTACCTGCACCTGGCGCTAGCATTGAAAGCAATCAAAGTATTCCATAAAAACGCTTTTAAATAGAAAAAGCATTAAAAGGCAGGACGTCTAGACATTCTTTTTTTTTAGTTCCCAGAAAGAGCAGGTAGAAATCAGTTTCGGTGCGACTACGAATGTGAGATTATCGACTAGAGAAATATTCCCAGGCTTATTTTGAAACATTTATTTTAGTAACGCTTTGGCACAGACATCTTTGTAACATCGAATAGTTACGAACGTTTATGTTTATTTTTTACTTTGTACTCATTGAAACTCTTACATCATCTAAACAACCGATTGACTAGAATTTAAAAACAAAACCTACAGTAAACAACATCAATGGCAACTATAGATAAAAATTATACGATAACATTTAAATGACCTACTTAATCTAATTTTAATAAATTACGGTACGCTGATAACTGGAATTTATAAAAGTAATGCTTATAAACTAGCTTATGTTTTGAACAACTTATAAGTACTACCTAGCTAGAACGCTAGTGCATATTATGTAAGTACAAAATAATACTGGAATTATGGCCATTCACGACTAGATTGTTTTTTAAATCCGGTTACGCACTGTGATCTAAGTAATTACTTGATGGATCTCACTACTTATTTTTTGCATATTGTCAGTGCGACGATTTAAAAATTATTTTTTTTTTATATTTCACATTATGTTCCAGCAACTTGTAGTTCTTACTGATTCGATGTATGAAGATAATAAAATTAACAAAAATCCTACAGATTATGAAAATAGTTTCTACGATGCAGTTCTTTCTATTGGCAACTTTGGCACTCTCTTGAGTAAAAATGCTTAAGACATAATTATTTGGCATTGTTGATTCCTTAAGAACTAAAATCCCTTAAAATACTGTTACCCCAAATTTGACAATTTGATCAATCACAGTTCTGTTCTATTTGCAAAAAAGCGTGAGCTCCCAGAAATTCCTCTTCAACGGCATTATCGTTGCAATAGGTAAGTGATAGTTTTGGCGGGTGAGTGTGGACCGGGGGTTGGCCTAAGACGCGGTCGTGCAGAGTCAGGATGGAGGCGGGGCAGCTTCGCGACTTGCGCGACGAACAGTACCACAGCAGCCGGGCCTTGTCCTGCTTCTTCCTCGAGTTCATGAAATAAGTATTCCCTCTGTAGTACAAGAGCCTCGCGCCCCGCGTCGTCGCCAAGTACCGCGCCTCACCTTATAACCAACAAGTTTCTAGTTAAAAGAATAACTACAGGAATTTTCCTTCAGACATTTGAATGAAAGAACTTTTGTAAATCTTGCGTAACGTTTTATTGTTTCTAATAGACCTAATTGTAACAGTCTCGGTGGAGCTCAGCTCTATAATCGTGTAAAATATAATAATACTGCAAAAAGGTGTGTACCTAATACCTACTGACTATAAGTAATACGTATAATTACGTGTATCTTAAAATAATTCCATTGATGGATACGTATGCGCAGAACGTGCCGTGTGGGTTTGTACTAAAAATGGAATGACTGATTTCTTTGACCCTTATTCTACCCTTAAAATAGAATGAGCGATGAGCTTAGGATTCTTTACGATGTGCAAATATTATTTACCAACCAGTTTTGATGATCTGTTTCGTGGTTAACGTAACACAATTAAAGCTACGTGTTTTTAATAACACTGGAATAGGTGAATCGTGGTATATCCTTACTCGTATTTCAAAATCACAATTTGTATCACAATACAGATTGGTTGATACGAAAGTGGACCTAAATATTGATCGTGTAAAAGAAATTCGAATCTATTTCGTCTCAAACTACCGGTGCTGGTGCTTAGGAATACATTTGGATGTGAATAATGTATGTGGTTCACACAAGCACATACTCGAATAGAGTGCTTGCACGCGTGCAAGGCTACTCGATAGCCCATCCAATTGGCCACTGGGATAGGCCATGTATAGTTTATATGGTTTCGTCAACGGCCTAATGACGTCTACACGACAGATCCCAGTGGCGTGTGATGGGCCATCGTGTCTTTTAGATTGTGAGTCGTCTCAGTCATTTGTTTGTTCGTCTGAGCTGGCAATCGCAGCGGAGGCGCGCGAAGGCGGTGACACAGCAAGACGGCGCGTGGACCAGCGACAGCGACCGCCGCTGCACCGCCACCCAGCGCACGCGCACGCGCCACGAGCTCCACTCCCAGCAACCTGCCAACCATCGACAGCTCCAACATACAGCTTACGTGACGTCATGATAGATGAAGGGATGATCATGAGGGAAACAATTATATTCTTAGACTAATATATTTTTGATATTGTGAAAAAGGAAGGTATTTATGTAAAAAAACGCGTTAGAGACCCGTTTATTTAGGAGCATCGTATTTTAAGGAAACGCAGGTAATGCTGTGTATCGTAATTTTTTATCAAATAACTAAATTAGGTATAATACAACTGTTTCAAGTCTCAACCCTATTAAATAAAGTTTGAAGCATAGCAGTTGGCACACATTTGATTTCTCCTGGGAAAAGTAATATTTTCAGGAACCCTAAATCTTTCTTATATTAACTGCTCTTTGTAAAATAATTACATATTGTGCAATTAAATAAATAACATGAGTATGATGACCAAGTAGTTAAAGATGACATTGATATTGTTCTCTTTTTACAAAAGACGTGAAACATCTGCACCATCACAATCCTACATCTCAAATATGTATTATACATCATGTGAACATAAGATTACACTACCCAAACACAAAAGCCTCAGCCAAATAGTAATAAAATCATATAAAGTACCTCCTCTCATAACAAATTCGAGAAACTCAGCATTTCCAGACATAAAAGCTCTACAAAGAAACAATGTCTGCATCAAAAAAGTTTCTTTATAGCCGCTATTAAGCATGACGGATACATTAACGGAAGCGGGGATGTAAAAACGACCTTATTACTACAATGGGATGTTATAATTTGACAGGCATGGCGTGGTGGGTGGATACAACGGGAGAGGAGAGAGGGGCCGGAGAGATTCTGGGGCATTATCGATTGGGGGTACCATCACCAGGATGCGATGGCGCCGCGCGCATGTCTCGCGGGCCCTAAAGCGGGCGCGTGGTGCCGCGGCGTGCCAGCCCGCCCGCGCCGGCCCGGCGGCGGAGTCCGAGCCCCGTACCGTGCCCGGGCCCCGCTTTGACAACTCGGCGTTAATGTAATCACGATTAACATCCGAGAACCTGTTACGCCAATTAAGGACTCCGCTCGGACTTCCCTTCCACAAATCACTTTATGAATGCAATTAAGACATCCACCCTGTGATACTTACTGATTGTCGTGTAAACATTTTGTTTAACGTAGCCATGGTACTACTGACACTGAGCTTACAGGTCTTAATGAGGATGTAGAGATAATAATCTTCTTTGTCGAATGAATAGTCTATCAATCTAATCATTTAACTCAAGCCAAATGTGAAACTATGTCATGAGAAATAAAATTGTTTATTATGTAATTAAAAATGAGTTTAATTATGTAGCTAATTAATTAAAAGTGTAAAGTCTATCAGCACAGTTAAAACAACCAAATACCTTTAGTCAAATAGAACAGCATAACGAACTGATTGAATTAACATGCACGCTTATTTGTTATCGCAAGAAGCTCTATCTAGTTTCCTGAAAGTGTGTCTATAAATAGGATACGAAGACACGCCGGCGGCGGCGTGCCGCATTCGACGTAAACACGAAAACGTGGAAGCGTAGTACGATGCGTACAACTACGCAGTTGTTTGTGTTTGTGCGTCACACAGACAAAGCGAGCGCGCGTTGCGTGAAACGGAACGTAGTAGGCACGCCGAAATTAGGGCATTCAGGGCGTAACTAGGCTATAGCGCGAGATGGAGGGAACGCCCATACGATTCCCCGTGCCCTGCCGAAGTTCTTTCATAACTTTGTAGCTGGTATTGATCCGTCACAACTGCGCAATTCATGACCTCTCGAGTCTCGACTAGATACGCGGATGTTACAGCTATGAGAATTGATAACTGTGTTTGCGTCGCGCGTATTGGAGTTTTATTTTACTGATGTTGTGGAAACACGCTTGGAATTTTATCTTAGCTGAGAGCGTGGACTGATGAATGTAGTTGATTCTTTCGATTAACCGACAATTATTACAACGATTCATTTTTATAATTTTACACATTATTTAGGCTTAAATTTGTTTAATGTAGAACACTGCAAAAATATGTTTTTCATTGACATGGCGTATTAATAAAGTAAAACAATAATATTTACTTAAATTATAAATGTTTTTTTTAAAACCTACCTTATCCGAAACACTAGATGCAACTTACAATAATTTAGATATCGCCGACAATTCAGACGTTAAATCTGTTTTTTTCGAATTTACTACTTACTCTACGTTTTAGTTTTTAATTTACTAAATTAGAATTTCAGCCAGAGTACCTAAACAAATCGGTGCACAATGAAATTTAAGACTTAAAATTTTATTTTATTAAAAATATATTGTTAATAATTAATGTCTTGGACGAGTCCCCATCACGACATATTTCGCCTACTCGCAGAGTTAATGAGATAAATAAAATAGAAGCTTATTATGCGTCCAAATAAGAAAACTAATATCTGATGTCAATTCCCAATTCAGATATTTACAAACATTTCCTGGCCACGTGTTATTTACGGAAGAGATGTACGTCACAGATCTCCGTAGGCACTCGTGACGTAAGTACTTACATAACTCTCCCTCCCACGCACCCTTCCCCGTGCCACCCTGCCTTTCCCCCCTCGGATACCTACGCACTACGCAGCACCCTCAACTCACCCCCGGGCACGCAGACGCCCCGACGCACTAACTGCTGCCTAAGCAACGCCATTAGCCGATATTCCGCCCAGCACAGGAAAACAACCAACTTCATTCATACCGTTTAATATTCTAGTAATACAAAGTATTTCGTCCAAAATAATCGTAGGGCAAAGTAAACAGAAACGTTTCTAACAACGACGGGACCGTCCAAACACAAGTAATTATGAGTAAAACTATTACTTGACTTCACAGGATCAAATATAACGTCGATTCAAAATTTCAGATCATTTTACAAACAATCACATCCAACAAGTTGATAAAAAAACTTAATTAATCTAAGTACTTTTAGACTTACGTTATAAAAAATACATTTATCGCCTACAATTATAACCGTTACATTTGATTTTAGGAACTTTTGGACGTTTATTTCCTACATCATACAACAGCTCATAGTATACTTAATTACATTATCACATGAAAAACAATAAAAAATAAAGAGAGATAACAATAAAGAGTTATCCAATCTAATCTAAAAACTTTAAACATAATTATCAAAAAAAAATTACAAAAGAAATACAAAAAAAGTCAAAAAGAATCATTATAAAAAAATACAAAACATGTGATTTGCAAAATAAAGTAGATCATAAAAAAAAGTAAAAAGAAAGTATACGATTGAATCGATTGTTGATTGTAGATCGCTACCTGTACCGTTGGTACACGTCTTTCTTCCTGACATACTTGCCGTCCGGCGTGAAGTAGTAACTAGGAGGCGCGTGGATGTGCCGGCCACGGACCAGGAACAAGACATCCCCTGGCCCGGCCCGGGCGGGCGCTGTGATGACGTCAGCGCGACAGCCGGCCATGTCGCGCGAAGAGCAGTACCACTGCTTGCGCCCGTGCGCCTGCAGATTCTTCAGGTAGTACGTGTAGTTGTCATGCACCAGTAGAGACTTGCCCGTCCGCGACGGCACGTATATAGCCGGCACTGCGTACACCATCAAATCCATCAACAGCGATAACAAACTACGTACTCGCACTACTCAACGAAAGCCCACTGCCCAAAAGGAATAACACCAGGACCAATTTCATGAAAGCTACACTGCGTTACTACGAATATATTAAAAATGTAGTTATCGCAGCATTGCTGTCAAGAAATAAGGTTTATGGAAGCCTATTGCAAAAGTATCGTAGATAAAAAACTATTATAAGAATAAAAATCAACATAATACTTGTAACTACTAAAATAGTTAGACTAGCTAGACCATAAGATAAATATTACCAGAATTTACTACAGTCATTATCGGAGACTCCCACCCCGAAAAATCCAAGTAGGTCGAGGTTTAAGTAGAAAGTTACGCAGTCACGTCTATGTTAGGCCATTGTAGGATTTTCAGGCGGCACCCCACAGGGCCCGCTTGAGCCTTTATACCAGGATGCAGATACATGTCCTTATAACATTTATGCCTGTAGTCGCTTTCCTTGTGAACCGAACACTACAGTATCGCTCTCTATACACATGAACGAACAAAATGTCTGCTATTAGGTAGGTATAGGTCCTACTGCTTCTGGGATGTGTAAGATTAAACTTTTTGATGTATTTTCTGATGCTAATGGCGTTGTAATAAAATTGATTTTTTCATGATTACCACAAATACATATATTGTAATAAAACTTTACTTAACATCTACTGACTTCGAGCCCTAAAATCAACAAGTATAATGTATTGGAAAATATATAGAACCTAAAATAATTCAATACATATAAAATCACTTGACATTACAAAAAAAAATAACTACAGTAGGTACAATAACAATAAAAAGAGATTTAGATAAATATGGACACACTGAACTCAGTATAAATCCTTGGTCCAACCCGATAATACGAAAATGTATTTCAGACTAGCCTCGAGCAAAATGAAATAAACGCAATTATTATGCCATGCCATATATAACCATATATAATACAAATATACACAGTACAAAAATATTAAAACATATCAAGAAAACAGTTATAGGCACGGAAGACACATTGGAGGAACATCGCTAAGGCAAGAACATCCTCATCCTTAGAAAATATAAAATAACTTTCCGGTAGCATCCAACAGCTATCGGATCACTTTCAACGTCCTAAACGTCGAGCATTCGGTGTAATAACATAGATTCCTGGTTTCTATATTATTATGCAAAGACCGAGTCGTTTAGCTTGCTCATGGTCAAATTTTGATATAACTTTCTCAGTAAAAATGACAATAATTACAGTTCGTAAGACAAACGACTCGTTATTTGGATGTGGAGTGTCATATCCAACAGTACTTCTTACGTCGATAAAAGGCCATTCGCGTGAGCTTGTAGCCTCTCACCGTAAAGCCTGAATAGTTCGCTCAGGTATCTTGTGGTGGCATGAGTCGCAGACCCTTCTGCCGGGTAATGGGTACCGAATGTCATTGTGGGAAGCTGTGTGGTTTCAGAGAGTGAAACTTGAAGCGGTTGTGAAGCTTCACCGGAAGTTTGACGGACGGTTCCAAAGTTGGTAGCCTTAGTATTGGGAGAGTGCCGCATCTCTTCACGGCTTTGTAACTGTCATGGCGCGTGGTTGTGGTCTCCGGAAGCCTCTAGGATCTCGCGGTTGAATGTCCGCAGTTTGGCGGAGCAGCGGTGGCGGATGCGCCCGGCGCAGTACCAGAGCATCCGCGCCCTGTTCCGGTATGCGTTGTGCGGCCGGTACACGTAACCGTGGTACACCAGCTTCGGGTACCCGTTATTTGAGTATATCATCTTGACTGTAATGTTTCGGGAACATTAGTTGGATTGGAATGCTTGATTGGTTGAGTTTGGGTAGCAAATGAAACATTTATATATTAATAAGTACGGATTAACCTATTATACTAATCAGCATGAAACATTGTGGTAAATTAGAATAATATCATAATATGTCAAGCAAGTTCGAAACTATATCAAAAACCATATCATAATCTACAAATTTTGCAAAAAAAATATACATTAGATTATATAGCCAGAATTAATGAAATATTAAGTCAAGAAAAATTAAAATTAAAACAATAATGTCTTAAAGTCAGACACTCTTGCAATACTCCAAACATGAACTTGATTTCATGACGATGTAATGGTACAAAAAAACATATATAAGAGTATAAAACGCTCGATTCACTTGGAGAACGTAGCGGTATGCGACTAGCGCTCTAGGTTTGCCTCAATTTATATACCTAAATGTAATGCTACGATTACCGCTACCATTTAAGTTAGGGCCAATGCAAATTAAAACAATTTATCATAATTCTATTACAAAAGTTAAAAAAATAAATATTTTAAAGAAACTTAAAGAATGTAGGTATATAATTATATCTAAAACTGCGGTGGGTATCATTATTTAAGTACATGAAAATTGTGCGATGTGGCTGGACATCGTTCGACATTTTTGATAGAATGCATTAACGCATGCTAAGCATAAATCTTTAGATTTTAAATAATTAGTAAGAAACCCGAGCAATATCATTTTTCTTCTTCCTACTTATTTAAAAACGTTCGAAATGTCTAGCCACATCAACGTACCAGAATGTAGACGAAAGGAGTCACGGGATATCGTTGCCAAGTGAATACGAGGCTACGGGCTGATTTTTACTCCTAGTACCCTGATAGTTATCAAGCTGCACAACTTCACTCCGAAATATGAAAACGAAATCTCACTTCTGCTGTGAGCATATTTGTCGATTATTGTTCATTTCATCCGGCCGGTCTAGTAACTGATAATGAAGCGAGCTGGTATCAAATGGTGTGATGCATTTGATCCCTGCAACGGTGTCGTAGATCGGAGAAGACGACACGTTTTCCCTCGGTGTGGAGGCGGGCAGTGCAGCCGCGCGCGCATGTCCACCGGCGCCGGCGGCGGTAGCTAGCATCCATTCGGTACCAGTACGTGCCGATCCTTAGCAACTTCCCGTAGCTGCCCGGCAGCTCGAACGCCTCACCCGCTACCACCATTCACATACTCACATACCTCACTGAAGCAACAGTAATCGACCAAATACCAGAAACACTTAAACACAAAGCTTCGTCAAATGTCTGCGCACTCACAAAGTCCAATGTCAATTAGTATATTTTATTCAGTAAGAAATGGACCAATGCTTAGAGTGCAGACAAAAGACAGAAGTCACCAACAGTAACTCCTATTGGAAGTAATAGCATGTACCTACCTAATAGTTAAAATCGTAAACAGTGAAAGAGGACGCAGACAAAGAAAAATGATTAGAAGTACGGTTTTCTTTAAGATATTTGATGGGGAACGTTTAGTCTAACGTGAAATTTAAATGAATCGATTTCACTCGGAACAAAACCTTCTCATTGCGCCTTGCGAGCTCTTGCCATAACATCGTACCGTGAAATAGCGTTTGATTATTAACTTATTATTAAAGTTTTTAGCTTCAAAGGTACATTAAAACGATTTTTTTCTTTTCTTCGTATACACGTTTATATATCAGGCATGAAATTAAACACGGTCACAACGCTATTGCTATTTTCTAAACAGAAGACAAAATGGTATTAATCCAGTTTTCATATTATGGAAAATTAGCAGCCGCTAATTCTGGTGGAAACATACTTCATATCGACTTAAATATTCTACGGGTAGCTCTCGAGTGAAACGGTTCCCAACATAATTAGAAGCAGATAATTCTCCACACAGATGGTTAATAACTTACTACAGAAACCGGGCTGTGTTATCTACATGTTCATTTACTCTACCGTACAGTTACCTCGTCTAAATAAAGTTTACAGCTACCATGGTCGTTATGTGTATAAGTTCTAATACAAAACTATCGCTCGTATAACTTTGATTCATAAGCTGTTACACTGTCGTGTCTACATAGTACGCTACTCTACCGCTAAATATAAATTATATATCAGATAATATATTGGAGTATTTAGTATCATCCGCTATCAGTCGTGCCGCTTCCTACATCGCGGTCAATAAATAGAATTTTATAAAAAAGCATCAACAAGACGGCTACGCTATAATTAAAGCTATACAGTTTGTATACATAATTTCTAAACATTTTTGGTAAGAGAATATTGCACATTCACGTTATACAATGATTGTAGTTTTATCAATTTTCTTATATCTAATAAACAATACTTAATATCAGCCGTTGTGGCTATACAAGGCGACCATAAAGCGTTTCTAGAGCCACCTAATACTTTACTTGCCTAACATTGTAGTAACCTTCACTCTGTCTAATATGAAACGTCCCTTTTGGGAAAATATTCATAAATATAAAGGCTTGCATTAATATAATCCATACAATTACAATAAAAAAATATCAAATAACATAGGTACATTCATAACAAAATAATATAAAATAAATCACAACAATATAATTAGCCAAATGGAAGATTACCTAATTGCTTTGGATAAATTTATCAGTATCATATAAATAAGTTAACAAATATAACTACAATGAGTATCATACATTACGACTCAAATTCCAATAAATACCGAATTATCAACAACGAACGATACCGAGGCGTCTTGGTCCTCATAATTCGTAATTTCCACAACTACGCCAAACGAGTCGCCATTACAATATAATCTAGTCTAAATCAGAAGGAATTGCATCGATTTGAGGCGTACTCGTACCTACATAAAAATAATAAGGCCTTAATTTGTTAGTGCAGAACGCGATGCAACAATATTCTTAAACGAATGTTGGCGCTTCTTCGTTCTGATAAATAACAGCACCGCTCTCGCGTGTGTGTGTGTGTGTGTGTGGGTGCGACGCTCCACGTGCGCGGTCATTGTCTCCCGTCGAGGAGACCGCGGACGAGGAGGTCGCGCCAGGCCTATATGATGAGCGCTGCGTGCGGGGCGGGCGGCAGGAGCGGCGCGGGCGCCGGCGCCGGCCCGTCCGCAACCACCCGCCGGACCGACACGCCGGGTACGATTTTGTACTTGCCCATGGGGTCCACCTCGAACCTTCTCGATTCATGCTTAGTGGGGTTGTAGGTGGCCGGGTGGTTGTGTGACCCGCGGAAGTAGACGAGGCGGCCGTCGCGCAGGCACAACGCCACCTGGCAGCGCTCGGCCTTCTGGTAGGAGCGCGCGCAGCGCCACGTGACGCGGCGCGGGTGCGAGCCGCCGTCCTCGTAGAATATGTGACCGTCGGCCACCAGGTGCAGCCCGCCGCGCGCCGACCGGATGTAGAACCAACCTGCAACCACCGCCCGGTTAGACCGTACCGTTACCGCACGGAATGCACTAGCGTTGCTCGACCGGCCTCGGCGATTCGATTAAGATTCAAAATATGTATAATCGTACAGGTTCCGTGCCGTGCAGGGCTAGTGCCTTCAAAGCCCACAATTATGCTAATGATGCATTTTAGAATTAGAATACCTGAATTGCTTTCACTCGACGTCGAAATAATCTTCCGAAGCGTTGGCAGATATTATTCTATTATTTCAAATCTCGATGGTCTTTGGCTCTAGACGGCTCTGAAATATTGCTAGTTCAAAAAAGATTGGAATGATATCGGAGGGATCATGGTTTAACTTCTCAAATGTTACAATTCACGCACGCTTGATTTCAATAAAAGGCCCGGTTTATAGTCAGCGCAATATAATCGTTTCTTTGTACCTATACATTTCCATCTACCGAGTTCTACACAGCGTTACATTCTCAGGTCGACGACTGTCGCTTATAGCTACCGTTATTTCCATAATACTTGCAGGACTAAACAATAAGAGCAATATAATATCTTATCACATTACAATAAAATAATACTTCAAAAATAATACTTCGAAGGTTAACACAGAAATCGTATACATTCGTTCGCGGTAAAAACCACTCGTCGTCTCTTCGTTCGTGCTAAATAACATACAACCTAATATAAAATATGGTAAACATTCAAAACAGGTAAACAATATAATCTATTGCAATAATCTTTTGTGAAAATATAATCAAAACTCGAATAGTAATTTCTTTTAAGTACCAACTTTAAGGAAAAATATAAAATGTAAAATATGTAGATATCAATGAAGATCATGAAAAAAAATGCAAACACAAAACAAGTAAATCTCACTAAATAAAGATAATATCTTAAAACTATAACGTATACAATGAGTATTATTATAATAAGAGTAAATTGTTCAATAAATGCAATTGCCTACGTTAACAAGTCGTTACATTCCTAATCGTATACATGACATGACTTCGTTTAGTCTAAGCGTTCCCTTGACAACAAAACTGGGTGTCTCCACCAACGCAACACAAACCCTCCTGGAGTCGAACTGGCTCCATCCAACAACCGCTTCATTATGTACAAATCCACGAATAAAATCGTAAAAAAATAATGTAAAAATAATGTATAAAAATACTTAGGATATCATAAGAGAACTATCACTTTGTACAGTTAACTACAACTAAGCGGACCGTCGCCAGTGGGAAGAACTACATGGAGACACATTGCACGAGAAAACTATAAAAATATAACAAAATGTGTATATAATACTGTTTGTTCGACGAGCAGTTACAGCTAGATACTGTTACATTTTCAACTTGGTACCTACCTGGATATCTAGATGAATTCTATTCTTGTAAATATAAAGGCATGAATTTAGACGAATCATTGAACTTTATGGTACTGGACGTAGATTTCTTCTAATAACCAAGAGCCTCCACGCGCGTTAAGTACGTAACATACGAGTTAACAATAACAATTTTATTCAATTAGATAGTTCTTTATGGGCCTGAATCTTTAGCTGACATGGTACTGAACGTCACCACAACCGTTCATGGGCACATAATAATTAGAGTCACCAATTACAATTCAAATATAGGACTCCATAGCGGCTGCAAATATGCAATAAATTTTGTACTAACGAATTGTCACAGAAGTCTTACAACCAACAAGTCGCTGTCACATGAAGATCGTGTCGCTCCTATCTAAGATTAAGTAGGTACTGAACAAAGTTCAGCTTAAGATTAGATTTCTTAAAGCGTAAGTGAGATCTGTTTACATAATTCACTACATATAAAATGATTCGTCTAGCTCTCAAATGTTATATCTGTATAAGTCGTGTATAAAAATACTGGAGTGTCAAAATAAAAGCTCTATAAAATATTACACTAAAAATGTCTCGCACAACTCCAAAGTCACGGACGACGATCCTAACTAGATCTATATTTATTATTATAATCGTATACTTTTACACAGCGCAAAAATATCTACCATTCAAATGTGGTTATCTACTTAATACATAATATAGATAGGTATACATCGTTATAATCTCTTTGGAGAAAGACAATAAATGAGCAAACTATAGTTTGCAAAAATCTCATTCGTTCGTATACCAGAAGTCGATAATAAAAGCGTATACATGTGTACTACTCCCGACCACCGGCTGGAAGGCACAAGAGCATAATTTCACAAACCATCCTAGAAACTTGAATCCATCCAAAGCAACATTTCGTTTTTCCATCGATCGTAGAGATTCGAATTGAGATCAAAATCTGTGCCGAACACCAACTACAATTCGTAAGCCGGTGGTCCCTAAGAACATCGATAAATTGACTCGAAGACTGGCCTCCGTCTCTTAACAAGGATAGGCGCTAACAGTCCGACCGCATGAACACAATGCAGCATGCGGCGGCTTCAGCGCAGAAGGCTGATATAATTGTAATACTTAACATCGATAAAAGCTGCCGAGGAACACAAGTGAGCACGCAATGCTGCATTATCACGGTGAAATTAGAACATGGGCCTGAGGGGTGTGGCGCGCACGCCGCATGTGTGAGCGCTGTTCATCTGCACAACGCGCAAGCCGAAGGTGTGCACGGCGGCACGACAGCGCGGATTACGCGAGCAGCGCCACCAAACTTTGCCACTGGCAGCACGCCCGTTGAAACAGAACCGGTGCGCGCCCACCTCGATGGCCGGCTTGCCGCGTTTGCTCAGACAGTAGCGGAACTGCCCCGGGAAGCACGGGAATGGAAACGGCAGCCCCAATGTCGGCGGAGTCTCGGGCTGCGGGCCGGCGCCTGCGCCGGCGTTCGCCACCGCCACTGCAACTGAACGTACACTGTTAATAACCATGCCTGAAGCTTAATGCCCGCGCTATATCTAGTACGACATTGAATGTTTCATGACTTACCAACATAACCTTGGTATTGTTTTTAGGTGGGGAACGAAATAATAAGCATGAGAAAACCAAATTCAAGTATAATGAAAAAAAATATATGTAACTTTGTTATACGTAAATAACTTCTAGTTAACTTTTAATAATATTATAGCCTCCTTTATCATCTTCCTCCAAGACAGTTGTAAGGCTCAGAGCCAGTTACCGCTGGGAGACAAGTGTCGTCGTTCTTATCCACATTTTGGAGACTAGTAAGACTAGTCAAACATCACAGCCTTGTATCACAACTTAGTACTTTGCCATTCGTTTAGAAGCGTTTAGAAAGCCAAGTTTAGAAGTGGGCTTCGGATAGAGGTTTTTGCGATGGTGCTCGTGTTGGTAGCCCATGGCGACAATATGTCCGCAGATGGTGACGACGTAGCAGCGGCATCCGTGGTCGGACTTGATGCAGCGCCAGGTGGCGCGGCGGCCGGCCGCGGTGGCGGCGGCGGGAGCGGCACGCTTGCCCACGCGCCGGAACCGTTGCCCATCCACAACCAACACCGGATTGCCGCGCCGCGACGCGCTCCAGTACACTGCAACCACACTATCCGCTACCGTACTAATTGCTACCACTAGTCATGTGGACCGACCGGTGACCAGGCTTTGCCGCATCAATCAAACTAACATGTACAAAAATACAGTATATTCAATATCAAGAACTAGAACTAAGACATCGTTAAAATAATAACCTAAGCCTGAAGACTCCCAACAAAGTTGTCAATGGGCTTCACAGGGATGAGAGAGAACTTAGAATAACACAGACTTAGCTATGTATTGCTAAACTAGGTCACACGCAACTTAAGCTCTCACTTGCGGCGCAAAAAACCGATACACACCTACTAATCAAAAGTTTGTAAAATACTAAAAGATTTGTAATACCGTACATATTAATAAAATCATCTTCATGGATTATCCCTATACTATTTTAAATGCATATTCACAATTGTAACTTAATGAGTATCATTGTTAAAACATAACTGTAATAATCATAATATAAATAAAATCAGCGAATGAAATAATTAAGATTGTTTCGAGATTCATTATTTGTGATATTAAACAGCATGCCTACATTTAATACTTACCTAACCTACTGTAGATGTCTTAGTACCTATAAGTACGAGTATACAAACATATTTTAAAAGAGTAATTTTGGTTTTAAAATCCAAAAATATTTCAGTCTTGAATATTTCGTATTATCCAACACAATTTAATAAGTACTTAAATACCTTGCATACCATACCTACATTTTATTAACTGGTACCTGTAAATAATGGTGAAATAAAACAAGTGGCCACACATAAACAGTACTATGTGTGCCTTTTGGTTACTGAAATGACATATCAAACATTGGAATGTTAAGTTTGTGATAAATAATAATACATCAACACATTGTTAATATGTGTGTACCACAGCTGCTTGTTAACCTTTTGAGCGCCGCGCTATAGAAGCAAAGTCGTGCCCCCCACGCCAAGATACACCATTTTCATAAGTTTTTAATCGAGTCAAGCCGATCTCGGTGTAGAGAGCACTTTTTGTTTGTCGAGTATAGCCAACCTTGGCGGTCAAATGCATAACAAAATAAATGCAAGAGTGAAAGACGTTTACACAATGACAACGATTTTATCGGTTGGTCGTTGATCGTGGAATGCAAATATTCCTATATTTAGTAACACAAATAATTAAGTCCTAATGTATTTCATTTCTCACAGCCTTGCAAAGCCACCCGCGGAGTATGGATGGCTTGGCCCGATTCTAGCTACTCATCTTCCATCCTTCGCTACAAACGACAGTGGAATGCCATTTACCCAGTTTCTTTTCGGACACTATAGGGGCCTGAAAGTTCTCAGGGGTGAAGTTAGGCTGGTGATTGTGACCGCCTTTCACCTTTATGAAGCGACCCGCCAGCGTAGTTTGCACCCGGCACAGGCATCCCCTTATATCCTTATCTCTGCATGCCCAGTTCAACTTGTCCCGGTACTGGTTATTCACCCAGAATTTGTTGTTTTGAAATATTAAAACTGACTTTCCGGCACGTGACGGCAGGAAAAAGGCTTCTGAAAAGGAACAACCCCATTTAATATCACACAATAGAAACAATCGAAAAAGTTTAAGTTCATAACACAAAATAGAAAGATTTTTAGTTATAAAAGTAAATGTACTACCGAAATTCAACTTAACAATAAAGCAAACCTATAAGAAACTAAAAAATATTTTCTTTGTCAAACACGATTTGGATTTCTCCATGGTTAGGCGCTTTCGCAAAATTCGGATTTCTCCTTTCGCAAGTCGGCGGCCCGTCGAACGGACGCTGCTTTTTGTAGTCGCGACGGGAGTTGTCAAATTGGCCAGCTTGACGGACTGGCTGACCTTACAATACTTTCAAATTAATGAGGAAGGTCTAAGCTGACCATCTTCTTTAAAGTTTTCTGATAAAATTTTGGCTTTTCGTGATTGTGGTCCGAAATGTAGGAGATAAGTTCGCCGCGCTTGTTAGTGCGCGCCTTGGCCTTGCAGCCATGCCGCTTGCCGCGAATGCAGAGCCAGTAGGTGGGGGATGACTCGAAGAATGCGAACCCTTTCACCACCAACCTCTTCTTGCCTCCTTTCACGGAAGACGGAATATAGGCAGCCGATTGCCCTACAAAACCACAACCATTTTGTATTACCACCTTTATATCATATTGCGAGTTATCTTGTAATGTATAAAATGGAAAATCTTAAATTGATGTAAACTAATAAAAATTTAATACATTTTGTTAAAGCTACAATACAGTCAAAAATATAGACTCCTCAAAGAATCTCACATTATACAACTTATACCTAACTCTACAAACATATTTGTGATAAATTCATAATAAATAAAACAAATTAACTTAATAAAACATCTTCCAGGAAGAAAATAATACTCGTGTACATAAATAATACTAACAAGAATAGATTTAGTTCATTGCAATAAATGCTTAATCACACGTTTTATGAATAATTTCCACTAGAATACGACTGGATACAATAACACATATCAATAAATATGCACGTGGTACGTCCTATATAAAATATATTGTACTCAATCAGTTTCGAACATAACTCCTGCTTTCGCCATTCATCCCTGTATTTCCCCATTTTTACAAAGACCTAGATTTTTTATTAACATTCAATGTCCCATCGATTTTTCCTTTGGACGACCAACCAACAACTATATTTTAAATTAAAATCTGTCGGAATCACTTCTAACCAAAAAGCTTATTCTTACCCTTTATTTTACAGGAAATGTAAGATCACAAAGATGTATATTGATCACGGTTATTAAGCGTTTGCTAATTGAACTATAATGAAATAATGTAAATAATAGATTTATTAGTGATCGAATGTAGAAGATAGGTCTTTCTCTCGATATGAGATTATTTAACGAATACGATATTTACAAAATTAATACAAAACTGTATATCTCTAATCAAAATGTCATTTTTTTAAGGCGAATATTGTTTTGTTCATTATCTTTGGTTTTTTGAGACTCAGTATTACAAACTACTGGCGACCATGCAAGGAAGCACGCTTTTCCGTTACGATTGGAGTCTTGAAGAGCACGCTGGGTTGAGAAAAGTGCTTGGCTTAAGCCCAAGATACACTAGGGAACATTTTGTCTCGCAACATGACGCACAACACTCAATCTACGCGAGGCTGCAACGTCGCACAGAGTCCCGCAACATTTTACGTGACGCGGGACATTTTGCTTGCTCCCACTTCAAGAGCGAGCACACACAACATTTGGGCACATTTTTCCCCTAGTGTATCAGGGGCTTTATGTGTGAGTGTGCCTGTCGAGAAGTAACACGATGTCTCCGTCCTCAGTGAAGAGGTTAGCAGGACCCTTTCCGACGCATGGCTGCATTTCCACCGCGCATTGCCGTTCGGATAGTCGCACTCCTTCACGAACGAGAACTTTCCCGAGAATATCAGCGGCTCCTGCCGACGGGACGCGCGCTGAAAGCGGAACGTCGCAATGCCTCCCGAATGCAACTCTTCACATTCTTCACTCTTTGTCATCTTCATCATCACCTAGCGCAACAACAAATTTGTTCACCGGCTGCCAGTACAAAAAACATTTAATACAACATTGGAAACAATAACGTGCATAATGAGCATGTTCACTGCAGAACATAATCTTTGTTAAGTGGGTGGCGTGCGAATGATTATGCGCTATTCGTGCGTATCGTGCCGTCTTAACCAGGTCTTTCTTGCGGTAAGATTCTTGACTTACCATCTCTTTATACAGAGAAAGAGTTAAATTAAAAATGCACGAGTTATAACATAGTATGTTTTAATTATACCTTAAGGAGTAATACTCTTCATAAACGTAACTGTCTTTTCAAATCTTACACAATAATTCAATAAAACGTCAAAAATGACGTCATAAAGCCCAGCTAAATTTTATAAGGAATGTTCAGTACATCAATTACATTAATTGACAAAATGGTCCCGTTGTCTAACAGAAGGCACGTCTTTTATTTACAATATCAGCCAAATATCAACATTGAATAAATATACTTAGTAATGTTGAGTTCATAACATTAATATCGATATAAGTACATTAAATATTAAAAAAGATATTCCAAACATTTTCAATATTTCTTGTTAATTCTAAAGTATTGTCTCTTATCACAACTTTGCATTAATTGCAGTGCGTTGATTACTAATATACATGTATCTATATAAAAAGGTTTCTTAGCAATATTTCTAAAGAGATATTCCTTTTACATCATTTAATACAAAACCTATGATGACAAAAATATAAAAATGTGCATATTGATGCTATCACTAAGTATCGTAATTGCTAAAGTATAAGAACTTTCACCTGCTACCGTAAGCACCAGTATTTCTACGCATTGAATATCAAAACTGCGGTGGTATGTCCTAACCTCCTAAAGGAATGGATAAGCCAATTCATTATTTTCTCTCATCTCGAACTCCAAAGTTACCACCTATCAACAATCTAAATATTAAAATAATACAATTCTATCACCACGAGCACGATCGTAATCGTTCATACAACCAATCGAATACACATAACACCGAGAACTGACAAAATTGTCTAGCGGCTAAAATTAACGAATGTATTGCAGTCTCATGGCCAGTGCTTGGCTGCGAATGATACAGTAAAGAGTAGTCTCTTGAAATGGAATGGAGGTGAGTCATTCATATTCAAGACGTGCGGTGAGCGCTTCGAGGTTGGTGGCTGGGGCGGGCAGCGGTAGGCCGCTCAGGGGCGCTCCTGTTCCGCCGTCGACAGTCTTGCGAGCGGCCCCGGGCTGCCGGCGCGAGGGCAGGCACAGCGCGCGCGGCGGGTGGTTATGCATACCTTTCACCGCAACCACACTCTGCCCCAGCATGTGAATCCGCGCCTTACAGTTCGTCTTCTTCGACGTGCACCTCCATATCACCTTATCCCGCAACTTCGACTCCTCGCAGAACGGGAACGTATTCACCATCATTATCACTTTCCCACGGCGCGACTTCAGAAATGTTATACCTGCAGAACAAACCACAGTCAGATAACAGAAAACAAATCCATCGAGTACCCATACCGCATATCCCGTACCGTAACCGTACCCCGAGGCTTCTAAATAGGGGAGAAATGAAACGAGTGGTTACTCATAAGTACAATTTAATATGATTTCACAAACGTACCCCGTACTCAACTAAAAACCTTATCATAATATATTTAAGTAATGATTTAAGTAGGTATAAAATTACCGTAATTGATTAGTTAATATATTATAAGACTTGTATAATATGAGTAGTTAACAGCGAATGAGGTAGATAAGTCGAATAGAGTAAAAACTGGCGTTTGTGGCCATGAAGCCGCGGCGACGCGGACGCGACGCGCGGCGCGCGCGGTTCGGCGTAGGGCCCTACCTACGAGATTCACAATAAGTTAACGACATGAGCAAACACATACACGGAGACACGTACATCAAATTTAAACACTTTACACATGATTTCTGGTATCGAAAATATCATTAAAATGTCATCTACATAAAACCAATATTTACACAGATCATGCAAATCCCTTATTTTCTTACTTAATTCCAACTAAGAAGTAAAATCGTATTTTTTGTAATTGACGAATATTGTCATCGCTCTAAATTATATTTTATACACTTACATAATATTATGCAACGGTTATCCTAGCTGTCGCCACGGCTTCATACAATTTGGAACGCCCATATTATTTGGCTTAGATATTCATCAGGTACAATAGAACGTGTCAAACGGTCCTAAATGCAATCATTATAACATTGGTCGGGCGCGCCGAAGCGTTCTTCAGTTTCAGAAGCAGCGTTTCTGGGCATTCCTTCCAAGTCCTTAGGTACACAACACCGGCAGACCCAGAAGCCGTAGCGTCTGAAACAGCCGAGCGCGCGCCGCCGCCCGACCGTCGCCGATCAAAACCTTACAATTTGACACGGTCTACAATCACACCTAAATAATAAAATACATTCACACGCACACTAGATCTTGAAAGAAATCAAGTTAATCTAAATAACAATTAAGAGGTAGGTAATAAAATTTGTACTTAAATCAGAGTAGTAGTAGTAGTACATACTAAAGTCGCTCGTCAGCGTCACGAGTCGCGTGCAAACGAGCAACATATATAGTCACAAACAATTCATAAAATATATTCAGCCCAACAGTCTCAAACAGAGCCTATATGTCTCAATTAAAAATTCGTCAACAGCGAACGCTCGTGTATACAAGTAATTTAAAACTAAGTAAAGAGGTAGATGAATTTCGATAATAATTTTAGAGGTAATGAGACAGCGCGCCGGACCCTGCGCGGCCGGGGCCGCCCCGGCGCGCCCGTCCTAGCCTACTGTAGCCTAGCTTAGCCTAACTTAACCTAAACACCTTACTCGAGTAAAGCTTCTGAGTATTCATTCTTGTATAAATTGTATAATTTAAACTAATATGTAAAACCCGTATAAAAAGTGAAGAGGTAGATGATTGAGCTTTAAGTACTTAAAACCGATCCTACAGAGCACAACATCGAGAGAGCGCGCGCGCGCGCTCGAAGACACTGTGAACTTTGGACAATTTCGATAACTACTGGTATAATTCTTAAAGATTAAAGAGGCGGACTTCTAAATGTCTAAATAGCAAAAAGTATCTGAAAATTGTAAAGTCAACATTCTCAAAATAAATTAAGTAACTCTAAGTACAGTCCAGGGGACACCGTATTGCTATCTCGGAACGAGTTCTCCTCAATCAGTCACCGACGCGTCGCCGGCGGCGCGAGCACCGCCGGCCTCTCCTGTGCAATCCGAGTCGACTTCTGACCGGCTCCGTTCTGAGCCCGCCTGACCTGACTGCCGGCCTCCGCCTTGCGCTGCTTCCGGGTATACACTGCACGGGTCGATACACTAAACCAAACGCTACAAGCGGCCCTATTCCAGATAATAACCAACTGCCTAAAGCCTGACATCGATACGAGCTGACACCGTTATACATTCAGAAGTTCTTACACTTAACATTCTTATTAAACCTATTCGATTCGATAAATATCCCACGGATACCTTACGGATGACGCGGACAACCAGCTGCGCCCCTCAGACGCGGACACCTTCTCGTAGTACTGTCTCCGCCGTCTCCGCAGTCACCGGACGCCGACACATCAACACAGATACCATTACATTCACATTACCGATATCGAATAACCAACAATAGCCATCGCCGAATCCTAACTATACGACACCTCATCCCCTCATAACTTATGCTATTCCTTACATCTAAATAAATTATGCTATAATTTCGCACGCCAATAGGCTTTCAGAAAATATCGAATACTCGAACGTTACATCATTGTCATAGTCAAGTCGTTACGGTAGGTACATCGTTAAAATCGTTTTGCGAGCGGTCGCGGAGTCGCGGCCGTGCTCGCGGCCCGTCGACGGCGGGAAGAGAGCGGTTCAGTTCTCCTCCTTGCAGGGCGTGTCGACGAGCAGCGGCTTGGCCTGGTTGGTGTGTTGCGGCGGCGGCAGCGCGCCGGGCGACACGTGCGCGCCGGCTGCGGCCGTGGGCGCGGCGGCGGGCGCTCCGCCGGCGCTGGCGTTGGCCGTGGCTGTGGCGTGTGCCGTGGCGGCGTACAGCGCCAGCGCGTGCTGTAGCTGCAGCAGCTGGTGGTGCGGGTCGAGCGGCGCGGGCGCGCGGTGCCCGCTCTGGTGCGGCGTGCGCACCACGTAGCGTCCGTCGGCGAAGCGGCGCACGTTGGGCGGCGCGTGGTTGTGCGCGTAGCGCGAGCGCACGATGCGCTCGTGGCCCTCGGGCCCCTCGGTGTTGACGTCGGCGAGGCAGCGCGACGTGAGCCGCGACGAGCAGTACCACTGCTTGCGTCCGTGCGCCAGGTTGTTCTTCAGCCGGAACGTGTAGCCGCGGTGCAGCAGCAGCCGCCCCTTGCCGGCACGGATGAAGCGTGCTGCATCATAAACACATTACTCAGTACAGAGAAACGGGACATTCGTCTTATTTAGCAAGCATCCCACATCGGCTTCCGGGTATAATAGTTTTGTTCCAGTGACACTTCCGTGGGACACCTCCATCTAGCATGCAGTAAAACAATCTACATCTTATTATTTACAAGATAAATAGAACGTGCAAGCCCAGCTACGAATCGTCCTATTCACCTTTTGTTCTATGTTAGGTACTGTTACTGATGTAAGTTGTGAGGAATAAATAGAACATTAAATAAAACAATGACGCTTTGGTAAAATATGTAATTTCTGTAGGTTAGGGGGTAAATAAACATTGAACGAGATTATTTATATTTTATTTGCAATTTGACACATTACACGACTTCATGAACACGCCTCTTCTACTCCCGCTACTACTTATTTTATTATACCTACTAAAGATTGTCAATAAAGAGTCAATCAATACTAAACTTGTTCTCAATGAGAACATTAACAAATGAGCAAATACTTGGCACACAATATGATTTGGCAAACTTTACAGGAAGTGAGCAAAGGATTTACAGAACTACGGTCCGTAATTTTTAAAGAAAATGTAAATTCTTATTATTATATCCTAATAGTGAGATCATCATTTCTCAAAAAGGGAAGACTCAAAAACGTAATAAAACTAAGGGTAAATCTATCTACATAGTTTTGTCTAAACACACGTTATTCGCAGTTACCTATTCCACAATTAATTTTACTATAACGAAATATTACATAAACTTACTTTACATTTAGCTTCAATTCTCTCTAACATAAAATAACATTTACGATTATGATTTTGGGTACATATAAAATATATCACATTTGACTAGAGTATCTAAACGAAATAATTGTACTTTTTATTGCAATTACGAGTTCATCTTTTGGCACATACAAATATTAGGTAGTCTGTGATAATTCCATCAATTATGGTACTAGTAAATCACACACTCGACCATACATCCTATCATTTGATTTACCAACTCGTTACGTATGACTAGCTTATGAGGTAAGTTTCAGATATTTTGACCCGTATTGACCAAAAATGCAGCTTTAGGTAGCAACGGTGTAACAGGTAACTTTAAAAATGATATTTTACAAATGCAATTCGATGAAACATCGATAGACAGATGTTAGGTTCAATAGCGGACGACCCAAGCACTGGGATCGAAGTTGTCGAAGTCGAGTGTGGTCAACCGAGGGACCAAGCGAGGCAAGGGAGTAGGCGGGGAGGAGTTGGCGGAACCGAGCTCGGCGGGGAAAGGGAAGGGCTTGGCGGATTGTCGGCGCCCACAGCGACCCGTGTGGTTGTGCTCCCCGACCAGCTTGTGTAGCTGGCCCTTCTGCGTGTAGGCCTTGCAGCCGCAGCCGCCCATGGTGCAGCGCCAGCGCACCACGCCCGAGCGCATCGTGTGTGCAGCGTAGAAGCTGCGCCCGCGCACCCACAGCCGCGGCCGTCCGCCTGGGCCCACGCTCAGCCGCACTATATTTTTCTCTACAAACACACAAGGACTACATAACATCGTTCAATAGACAACATCGTAAAAGTACCGAAGCTTACTTTCAGGTTCACTAGCAACATGCAGATATGCGAATGAGCCCCGCAACGTTTACAAACGCATGCTGTTAAATCACCAACGTAATATACTGGAATACTAAAACTATATGCAAAATTATTAAATTTACATATATTTCGTAGGTATTGTGTGGTTTAAAAACAAATTTCAAGTTATGTAAAAATATACATTCACGCGAAAAAATACACTATGCTATGATCATACAGACATTAAAGTTTAATAGTATCATCCATAGATAAAAAATTGAAACTAAGGTCTTTTAAATGTACTAATTGTAAATATTAAAATAATTATTGCTATCCGCCTTTCAATTAATTTTATATTTTTATTTACTAAAATTTACATAGTTATTATAGCACTTACCTAAGTTACGTAAGATCTAAAAACCGAAATTAATATCGAAATCTGAATAAATACCTAATAAATATAAAATTAATACTGTTTTACCAACATCAATGAGATCGTAATAATTTTTGACTAGTTTATATCAGTAATTAGAGTATTGACTCGAAAATACCTACTAAGACAAAACACAAAATCATAAGAATTAAAAAATTACATGCAATAATGTCTCTGAATACCTAAGATTTTATTTCATATGAATAATATCCAGTGTGTGTACCGTTGTGAACTAAATGTTATAATATTAGTCGGTCTAAACTCTAAATTGTCTAATAAGGTTTTCGTTTGCTGCAAAGAGAATTGTGGTAAACAAAATAGCCTATTTTAATTAATAATAAAATAGCCAGTCTCTTCCTACCATGATATAACTACCTAGGTACCTAGACTTGCCGACGCTGTCGTGTCGTAAATAGATAATCTTGATCGATATTTTTTATCTATATGCGCTCTTATGTATTAAGCAATTTTGCCTTCAACATTTAAAGCAGAATAATTTCAAGATTCTACAACCTACTCCACTTTACTTCTACGAGTACATTTCCTCGTGTATCCATTATTTAGGTAATTTATCCATATCGCTCTTTTATCTTATTGCTGTATTGGCATTGGTAATTTCCACAAAGTTTTCGACAATACAAACAATTACGTATTTAGCACCTTTTTTTGTATTGGATAGGAAAATTATATTTATGTGCATTACGTTACAAATCTATGGATCACAACACAATAGAAGTTTAAGGTCCAAGTTTATTCAGCTACTTGTGGTATCCGAAATAGATTTTCCTGGTATTATTACCCTAATTTAAAATTTGATTGTCAAATTCCTTCACATTCACAATCATGGTACGAGTACACATTCTTAACACCATGGCGTTTATAATACCCCTATACTTTGTTACAATATATACTAAATTATTACCGACAAATACGTTGTTTAGTTTGTACACAGCGTTATTTACTATAAGCCAGTGGTCGCAAACTTCGCCAGTAACTTGGCAAAACAAGCGAAATTGTCTGTTAATATAATCTAAATGTGCTCTAGACAGGATTGCTTGTAGTCGCGGGGTTACTAACGATGCCTGCGACTCGGGTGTTACAGCATTGGGTTAGTCGTCCAGAACAGCCTTGACCGCTGATGCCGCGAAGGCTGCCTGAGCGAGGGAGCGCTGGGCGGCGCCGGGCGGCTCGTGCGAATGGTTGTTACTGAGCGCGAATATGCGATCGTGCAGAGTGTGCGCGTAGGCGCGACACGTACGCCGCGTGCACCGCCACCGAACTTTGCTCTTTTCCGGGAACACTTTCTCCGCGTAAAACGAGAACCCGCCCAGCCGCATGTGCCTCCGTCCCCGGTTAGATATCACGAACTCCACTGCAAAATAAGCTCCATCACTATTCGCTACCGCATACTACGAGAACCTTAAAGCGTGCACCTACAACAGTGACATTTTATCTCATACCTGTGTTAATACACTTGACAATTAGTTATTACACGAACACCTTGAAATGCTGAATGAATATATGAACGATGTGGTTCTAACTATTTCAGTAAAACATGCATGTTTACATTATAGCTTTCCTTTAATGTTGTCACGTTTTGAAGTATACTCATAACTCTGATTTAAAACAAACCATGCCTTAAAGGGTGATTATTATTTTATAACGGTGGAAGCTCCCGAGGACAAGTATACGGATATATGTTGGGTGTTGGGATCAGGAGACAAGCTTACATTATAACTAGCGTCAGAACTTAAAAATAAGATCGGACCCAACAAAAAGTATAAAAGTAGCAAAATATACAGAAAAACATGCAGTAATCAAAGGAAAAACAGTGTCACTTGTAAAAATCATACTTATTACTAGTAAAATGGACTGCTGCTATAGCTGTCTTACAACTCTAGAAACGTTTGAATACTCTTTAATGACGTACGGTACAAAACAGATTTATTCAGATACATTGATAATTAACACGCCTATCTATTATTTTCCGCCTAATTTTTACAGTGTCAATAGGAGTAACTCAATTGATAAAAAATGTCTTCCCCAACTTTCCACATGAATTCCAGTCATCGCGGTCTTACAATGCCAGGTTGGCCGATTTGGCTGTATCAGAAGTCCACTTTGTGGCAATTTTGGCACATAACTGCGGCATCCGGCAGTTGTGGTCTGCCGTCTGCCCAGTGCCACTATAGCTTTGTAGGAAAGTCTGCAATTTGAGTTTTAGAGGAGCTTCGAACTCGATCGGTTGATTGTTTAAGGCTAGCCTTTCACTCTCGTGGCGGCTGGTATAATAAAATAGTGTAATTGACACATTCCTAGCACATTTTGACTCGCCAGAACTCGCTCGTTGCACTCTGCTTTTGACGCGAGTCAAAATGACAGTCAACGCCACGAAAGTGTCGTCAACCAGATTTTGTCACAGAAAGCGAGTGAGCAGAAACAGAATACAGAATACAGAACAGATACAGAAACAGAAACAGAATGTTTCCTCACTCTTCACCTTGCTTAACTTCGAGCCTTCCATCGTCATGCCTTCACGAAAGTGAAGAGCTAGCACAAAATACGCTACAGCACCCTCTGACGAATCTTGAGTCTAAATGGCATCATTTATTTTTAATTATTTATTCGCAGAAATAGTTTCGATGAGGCTTTCGATACGCGTATGTTCATGTTGTTTGGGCGCGTGCGCCTCGTGGTTGTGGTAGGCGGTGTGCGCAAGCAGGTGACCGTCGTTGGTGAGCGCGCGCGCCGGGCAGCCGAGGCGGCGCGCACGGCACGTCCAATAGACGCGGGCGCCGCGCCGCTTGCGCGCCACAAACCCGAACCCCGCTACCAGCAGCGCCGGCGCACCGCGCTGCGTCACCGTGTACCGCACCTCCAGCCCTACAGAACACACGTGGCACACGACGTCATCATTACATGCAACACATAGCTTACGGCTAAGCCATACCACCACTAGGTCAGCTTCATATCACATTACCATTCTATCAGTAAAAAGTTATCGTATAAAATTGACATCTTTATTGCTAACTTATGACAACATTTCATGAACTTATTTATTAATCTTAAGACTTATATTCCATCACAAAAAACTAGGCAGTAATTAATTAATATTAAATTGTTATTTTTAATTTATCAAACTATGACACTAGGCATTTTCATCACTGTAGCTAGTCATCTTCCTGATAAGAAAAATACTAGCTAATTATATTATTTTTCTAATCAAAAAATATTGTAATAGGTATAAACTAACATAGCCGTTATAAAAAAAACCGATAAGATATTATATAAACAGGGCCTATTAAATTGTCATGTCAAATAAAGAAAATACAATAGTAAATCTAAATGAAACTAACAAAAAAAAATATTTCTTTCAGGAATTTTTCATTAATCATTGATAGCAATTGATTTTTAATCATTAACTCGTAAGGGTTAATAAAAACTCTTTCAACTTCACAAATTAATAACGCACAAAAGCATTTACCCAGATTTGATAATTTGGAGCAAATAGCACATTTGATTTCTTATTTAATCTATACCGAAGGGCAGGTGACTACTTCCCCTAACTCGTATTTGCGGGTAATTTTCTGCAAGTGGTTCTCGGTATGGTTGTGGACCGAGTTGGTGACTTTCAGCACGTTGTTCTTGGAAGTGATCCTCGCACGACACCGCTTTCCGTACTCCATGCACCTCCAGAATGTCCGACCACTCCGCACACTGTCAGTCACGAATATGTAAGGCTCGTGGATTAACTGCAGGTGCCCACTTTTCGTCTGAATGAAGTGCAACTCGCCTTTTACGGTGGAACTTATTGTTCCTAAAACTAAATAAAAAAACGTAAAATTAGTATATTTTGCTAACATTATTAATTCTAAACTAAATTAATTAAATAAAAGAACATAAATAAATAAAACTGTAACAAAACAAACATGATATTAATTTTAAGAAAATCATTTATTATAAATCCAGTCTACTTACAAAAGAAAATATGTGACAGGTAAGTAACAACAAAAGGACACAAGATAAGTAAATTGGGCGCCTCTTATCTCTTAATAAATTACTGGATATTAACAAATATTTTATGCTATTTTAACCCTTCTAGCTGTCATGAATAAGAGTCAACAAGTACAATGAATGATTTAACACTACTATATAGGAATAGGCACCATTAAAATTTGAACATTTCAAATAATTATTTATAACAATTGACATATTATCCTTACTAAACGGATTGGGATGAAATTTAGTATGGAGATAGCTTATACCCTGGATTAAAACATAGGCTACGTTTTATCCCGGGAAACCGCGGGTGAAACCGCAGGGCGCAGCTAGTTATACATGTATGGTAAAATAAAGTACGTACAGAAAATTATCCTACTTCCACACTCTAAGATTATAAATGCGAAAGTAACTCTATCTGTTTGTTACCTTTTCATGAATAAATGGATGAATCGAACTTGATGAAATTTGAAACAAAGATATCCTGTGGGCCGGAGAAGGACAGGATAATTTTCATCCCAATTTAACAGGTGGTTCCCGAGGGATAGCGATAAAACCAAATTTCAAGCGCACAGAGTCACGGGCAGCATCTAGTCCTAACTCCTAATTTTTCTAATATTATAATATTATAAATGTGAAAGTTTGTGTGTGATGTTGGTTACCATGTATCACCATGTAATTTGGACTGTAGATAATTTAAGTACTGAATTCACACATAGGCTAATCTAATTTTTGAAAATCAACTCCTAAGGCGGTTACAGTTTGTATGGGGAAAAAAATATTTCTTGGTTCGGTTCGTCCAAAACTCGGTACAAATAAACTTTAAGATTAATAATAAAACACATATATTTTATTTTTTCAAAACTACCCCTAGGAGGGGAGCATGAGAGTTATAAATTTAGTCTGGATTTTTCTGTGAAAATTTTATCCCATGGTTCGATTCACTCAAAACTTAATATGTGAATTTATTATTTATGTTAAAGTTTATTTAACTTTAACATAAATAATAAATTCACGTACTTTTTACTTTTTCGAAACTTCTAGGGGAGAAAGGGTGCAAGGGCGTTGTAAAGTTTGTTGGATTTTTTTAGTCCTTAGTTAGTTTAAAAATGGGAAAGGCATCTTCATGATGATGATTGATGGCACTTGCAATGGAGTCAAGAACTCAAATAATATAATTATATATATGAAGTTATAAATTATAAACATACTGTTGCAAAATATAATAACTAATCCATGCAAAAAGATACCATTCTGTAATGTAGAAAAAATTATATATTATAAATGTAAGCTAAATATAAAAGATGCACCATTTTTTTAAATTGTAACAAACCGTTTTGAAGGCTGTCACATAAAAAAGTTCAGCTTTACAACCATCAAAATACATTTGCCTTCAGTTCAGTGATGATTAGGGAAAGGCACATCTTAAATCTTAATGGCTGTAATTAGTAATAAATCTCATGTTTATTTCACTAACATTTTTCCTGAACAGGCCATAGATTTACTGCATTATGATGTTACAATTATACAATGCACCTTAAAACCCATTAAGTGAAACAACTACATTGATGGCTGGGCAATATTGCAGTAAAACTATGACCTACGTAGAAGAACCCTTAACCTTAACATTATGAGTGTAACCTGTCCCACAGTTAGGCTAAGGCCACCTTTTCCTCAGCAACTATCCTGACGTAAAGTCATCTGTTTAAACCCTTTTTATTTACATTATATATGCCCAAATTATTTTATATTCAGTAGGATCCATTTTAATATTTTTAATGCTGCATTCAGGTAATAAATTTGGTGTATGGCCGAGACATTCTTACCTACTTTAAATAGGCAACTATGTGGCCTACTGCTGCATTTTCATTTTGGAGCACAGTATACACAGTTTCTTATGCAGTCCGTTATTCGATTTTCACAATACAACCCTCTTGCCTCCGACACACTTCACATGTGGACTTATTATCTTTGTAAACACCTAATATTTTTTTTATTACCTATGCAAGTTTAGGAAAACTACAAACTTCATGCAACACATTCATGTAAAAGGTCTAGTGCCACTTACCTACATACAGCAAATATCTATTCTAAGGCTATGTACCTTGAAATAAGGTGGTTAACAATAACCTTATATTTCTACTTATTTATATTAAAACTGTAAGCTTCAAGAAAAGCTAACAGCATTGCACGACTACCACTGGCTAAATATCTACCCCCGTCTCTTACAGTTTCTTTAAGTCCTCTCCATCAAGAGGTTGTCTGGAAGAGATCGCTCTGAGCGATAACAACACCCATTATAACACTTTAGTAATTAAGTTTGTTATTGTATTTTTGTGATTATGGTTTCTGGTGGTGAAACAATAAAGAGTTATCATATCTAATCTATCTAGAATCAACAAGGAATGTGAATAGTGGCCATCATAACATAAACACTAGAAAACAGGATAGGATTGCTGTTTTGTAGGTACTTAGGTTTAGACTTAGTAAAATGAATAAGTCCTTTAAAGGCAACTGCATACATTTTTACAATAACAATCCAAAATGTATACGGACTTAAAGTTAAAAAAAATGTCTCTCAGATACTTGCTGACCTTGCTGTATCTTCTGGGTAATGTTTCCTTTTATTTCTGATATGGTGGTAGGAGTCATTGTAATAATAAAATAGACATTCATAGTGCTTCTGCAATATTGATTGAATAAAGAACTTTTGAACTAAAAAAAAAAACCTGCACCCTTTAAGCAAAGCTGAGAACACTTAAGCTCCTTTTTCTTTGTGAATTATGATAATAAGATATTTTTTGCACCTATTGGTAAGGAGCACACTTGATCATTACAGATTATGATGCGAGCAGGTAAGGAATGGAACACCTTACCAGCATCTTCATTTTCCAGTTTCTTATAATCGGTGTATTTTCAAGTCTATGAAGAATCACTTTCCATCTCAAGTTTTTCTGTCGTCAAGTGAGACTGCAGTCAAATGAAAATAGATCCAAAAATAAAAACATATTATACTTATGCCCTTATTTACCAGCATTTTCTCCAAATGGGAATAAGCATTCCATTGAGATTCGACAGTTCTAAGCTATACTTTACCTACCATGTTATATGCATTAAACTGACACCTTACACATCATTTTATAACTCTTACATCAAATTGAAATGTTCTGTCTATCAATTTGAAACCTATTTCATAATGATAAGTAACTAATTTTTACATCTACATAGGATTATTATTAGGTATCAAATTATGAAATTTTAGTTCTGTGCTACATAGTCATACCTGAGTCAGACTACTTATCAATATAAAACAAACTAAATAACGTCGTTTTTCAAGAAAAACTGCATCACTGATAAACTAGCTACATGTAAAGCAGCGACAATACTATTACTACTTCATTTACTGAAAGTGCAATCTGTTTGTACCAAAAATTTGTAGGTTATGTTTACAAGCTGCCGAGATTACCGAGATATAAACGTAAATAAGTGTGGCTTTATGAACTTTCACCTCTTCAGAAATGCTGTATACTAATGTAGGTACTTCGAAATATGTTTAAACATTAGAAGTAATAGAAATAACATTGTACCTGGTACTTTCGTTGACAACCTGCATTCGTTTCTGTGTCGTGTTACTTTCCCCAATGCTCGGAGCTCGTAATAAGGAAACTCCACATACCGTATGAATAATTAGCAATAACAACACTTTTTATTCAACTTTCATAGCAATATCACTTCAACATCACGAAACAATTTGTAGAATTCACGTAAACACGGCCAGAGATTAAATGTTTTTAAGTTTCACAAACACGGCCTACTTTGTAAAACTACACTTCAACAACACTCGCGGGGAACAGTTTATCGATGCATTTGCGATAATAATCATTTGAAAATTGAAAACTCATTTTATTTCCCAAAATAGTAAACAATCACCGATTGACACAAATGCAAGGAACCATAGATTCACGGCGTAACAAGACGGATGACCACAAATAACGGAGTAGCGTTCCATCTCACGCAGAAAGACATGAACCAAAACAAACTATAGGCGCGCGGCGCAGCATGTACAAGCATGCTGGTGCATGCAGGTTTTTACTTATTTGGTCAGATTTGTTTATTTAGTACATATTGTTCGCAATTAATTGATCAAGAACAAAAAATGTGCTTAAAAATGTTTACTTTATGAATGCGATGCCTGCTACGAGTTATCTTGACCCTGGAACATTGCTGATTGGGGAAAGTTGCGAATAGGTACCATTTTTTTAGCAACGCGGCGGCGGCGGGCATATTCAAAGTAACTTAAATAAAGCTAGCTAATTTTTTTAATCCTTTAAACAATAGCGAAATATCTTGTTAGAGAATTTAAATGGAATGCTATATATCAGTAAAAGCTCCAGTTTTTCACCTATCAAGGGGGCGCTAAAATCACTAGTGGAGATTTCATTCAGATTTTTACATTACATGTAATATTGCGTTATTACAGCCTAATATAACTATTCGCTGTTGATAATGATGTGCCGAATGAATATAAGTTATAAAAGCCTATATTTATCGAATTATATCTATTTTTTAATAATGAGTTTAAAACTGCTATCATGACAAAATACTGGTGGCGCCATCTAGTGAGTCGGGATGACTACTCGATGCGTAGCTTTATCAAATAAAAATAGGAATGTATATTATCTACTATTTTATTGGTTGGTTGTATATACCTTATAATAAAGTACTTACCTAATTTTTAAGTCTCTGTTCTAAATATTTAATAAAACGGCTAGGACTCACGTAGTTTGTCGAATTAGTCGACCTAGGTTTCGAGCATGTCTGATGTCTTTCTGTTCTGTAAGAACTTTGTGTACAATATAGGGCGTTATTATTATTATTATTTTCAGGTATTTTAGGTGGGATCCAGGATGTTTGACCTAGACTGGATTTAAAACAGACATTTCAGTTTATTAGTAAATTTCACGTACATAACCAGTCTTGACATCAAAATAGAAAACAAGTAAATGTTCGTGCTATTAATTTTTTTAATAGGATCTCCAACAAAGGATACAGATTACATGTGTCATATGCCTATGCGTATATATTTTTTTTTAATTTAACCTATTTGATCCCACTGCTGGGGAAAAGTCTCCATCTATGGATTCCTCTCCAAGTCTCCATTGCGATCTCAGGCCAATAACTCCAGAAAGCGTCCAAATCGTCCTGCCAACATTTTCTGAACCTACCTCGACGTCGACACCCGTTTTTTAGGCACCCATTGTGTAACTACTTTGGCCCACCTTTCCGGGTGCATTCGACAGATTTGGCGTGGCCAATCCCACTTTAGACTGGCACTTTTATCACCTACGTCAGCGATGCCTGTTTTGAGCGCAGTTTGTTGTATATAAACTATATAAAATGTGTATACTATGTAAAAAAAAATAAGTGATTTAACAGCAAAGGTGAATTTATACCCAGTACGCTGTTTGAAGCACAAGCGTAGTGGATGGACGGCGCAATGGAAATTCCCCGTGCACCAACCAGTGGGTGATAGTGGGTGGACTGGTAGCCACTCGCAACCCCTTCCTTCGTCCGCGTAGAGCCTAATAAGTCCATCGGTATTTAGTTTTATACTAGAAAGTTTTCATAGGATCAAAATAGTTCCAGATATTCTACAAATATACGATTAGTATTACATAGGTACCTAGTTATTACTTACGTAGATATTTGCGTAGATATAATATCTACACGTAAGCACAGAATACTAAGACTTAAGTAAGTAAAGAGGTCCCTAGTTTAAGTAGTTTTGCTTTAGGCCTACACTTAGTTAATTAGGTATTAAACTAAGGATACTTAGGATAGGTACCTCAGTGACCTAAGAAGCATCGAATACTATAGAAAGTAACAATACAAAAGAAGGAAAATGAACAGTTTTTCAGCTGCATTCTTTCATATTCCAGATATTTTGTACGTAACTACGTAATCTTTAGGAACGATTTACATGTAGTTTATTAGCCCTTGCCTACAATATTTTACTGCTGTAATGTTAGTGTACTGTAGATAAAATTAATTAGGCACGAGTAGGTCCTGGACCTTATCTTAGATTTAGATTTAGGCCTACACTTAGGCATTATATAAGTTTTACAATAAGCGAAGGATACTTAATAGGAATACCTACGTAGGCGACCTGAGAAGTATGGAATAGTAAGTAAAATTATAGAAGAATATATTTAGTTTTCTATTTTAAACACCCAACGGTAAAAGGAGGGGTGTTATAAGTTTGACCACTACTATGTGTGGCACCGTAGCTCTTAAACGGGTAAACCGGTTTGGATGCAGATTTTATTATTTGAAAGCAGGATATCTTGCGGTGGTTCCTAGACATGCTGTATCAAAATCGGTTCAACCGTTTTTCTTTTTTATAGGTGTTTTTAGTTGTTGGGGATTTTTTAATTTTAGTTTACTAAAATTTGCTTGTACTAAAATATTTTGTTCTACAAAATATTTTTCAGCCGCAATCTTTGTGTTGTACACAACATCTAGATACCTGCCTACATTATGTCAGCTTTACATTCAGTTCAGCCCCTGCCGATGCTACTCGTGTTGAAGTAAATAAAAGTAGGTGCCACTTCTGTGTCAGCGTCGAAGGCACTCGAAGCACAGTTACTTGTCTATTAGTTATGATTTACTAGATTGGACTGTGGTTGAAAGCAGTTTACCTATTGCTTCACTACCTTATTTCACTACGTATAGTTCATAACTCACTTTGGTTTCGAATCTGATTGAGACACTATTTCCATGGAATACAAAATAGAAAAAGTAAGACAAGCGTTTTTTTTTAAATTAGGTATATCCCATTATTTCTTTTTCGGCAAAAAAACGCAGTTGTGTTATTTGAGAATCTGTTTAAAATTTATGACGGCCTGATAAATAAAATTCTAGAGATATTGAGAATTTAATCAATAGAATACAAATAAAAAGCCGCCAGCAATGGAAACAGTGGGAGAATCAGTCCCAGTATTTCTATCAATAGCTAATGGAAATAGTGGGATACACCAATTGAGACAATAACCGAGGTCGAGAGAGATGAGAAGTGAACACTTTACATATATGCGCTACCCACTTCCGTGCTCACTTCCCTGCTCTCTGCTGCTGACTGTAAATGGAGGTAATTTGACACTTATCCAATATGATGTTGCACAGTAATATTGGCGTGAGCTGGTCATGGACAGTCATGACAAAAATCATTTTTTTTACGTCGGTCTACGTCAAGCGTTTGCCTAGTGACTAGGCCAACATTTGACCACGATCTCACGATGGGAAGCGAAGATGTGGTCGAAGATGAAGCACGCTTGCCTTATCTATTCACTCTTGATTTGAACACATCCAGGTTGTATTTAATAGGAAACACAGATGATGGCAGTGCGTTCCACTCTTTAGATGTACGTACGTATTAAGTATTAAGAAGGATGAGCCAAAACGCATCCATTTTCGACTCGTAAGTAGGTGCCTATCTTCCATTTCATTCATCAATTTCCTAACAGGCATAATCGGACAGAACAACAGACGTAATTGTACCTACCTGCCTAAAGGACGTATTTCACTTGGGCTACATTCTATACTTACTTAACCTGGAACACTACCTTGCTTGACCGCACTCTGCCAGCACCTTAGAATTTGGGTTTTCCCTGTTAGGTAGCTAAGAAACTACCCACCTAGGTAGGTATATTAATCTTTTGCAATGTAGTCCACGGAACTTAATATTATGTTATATAAATATATTAAATTAATAATAGTAATAATAAATGTCTTTATTCGGTCAAAAATCACTTTGGATACATCGGAGATAGAACAATGGTTGTTGCATTAATAATAATTTTATTAATATAATAACAATATTGATGATCCCTGGAACTCACACTAGGATTACCTGTGTCGTGAGTTTCCAGTGTCTTCCATTAGGTATATAATTAGTTTAGTTTAGACTTTTAAATACCTATGTATATATACCTATTATTTCCTTAGTTATTTCTTACTTAAGAATGACAAAATGCGATTATCATACCATTTTACAAATATGTATCTCATTTTTTTACATGTTGAGTGAGTGAATGCATTAGTGAGTGTATTGTGTAGTGTATGATGTAAACCTATGTGTAAACTTGCGACAAAACATTACCTATGCAAATAATTTGTTCCTTGTGCTTGGAATGAAACGATAAATATCACACTTTTAGGTACTACTAACGCCATCTGTCGGCAAAGGGTAATGACAGTTTAAGTTAAACTTGTAATTTAAACTATGTACTGTCCAAAATTTATAATGTAGGAAAAGTTTGTAAAATGTAACTTCATTTATATTATTAATTACCTTACACTTATGTACATACTTTTTTCTCTTCTTCGTGTGGGGTGTGTGGTGTGGCCAACTCTGGTGTCAGTTTTTAGACCACCCGAAGGCCTCCGAACCTATGTACTAGTAGGATTTTTTATAGTTACATACCCTACGTAGGGAAAGCTGGAACAGGTCATCAAAGGACATTTTCAAGAGATTGGTTCGAGAACTCTACTTCAACATAACTGAGCGAGCCTGCAAATTGATTGTCATATCCATTCTCATATTTTTACCTGAGTATGTATAATTTATTGGTACCTACTAAGTATCGTAACATTTGTTTATTATGTCATTTATGTTGACACCCCCGTCTCTTACAGTTTCTTTAAGTCCTATCCATCCAAAGGTTGTCTGGAAGAGATCGCTTTGAGCGATAAGACCGCCTATTGTAACACTATAGTTTTTAAGTTTGTTATTGTACTTTTTGTTATGTTTATATTATTTTACCATAGGTTTTAACTTTTTTTTTCTCCACATATGTTTCAAATTTATTCGTTTACTGTTACTGTTGATGTGGTAGAAAACGCTTTAGCATTAGGTTCTCCTTTTGTATTAGACTTATATTATAAAAAATAGTGCAATAAAAAAATAAAATAAATAAATAAATGTCAAAATATTAAAAGTTAGAAAAAACAAAAAATAAAGAACTTTTGTTTTTTTAACAGGGGAAATTATTATAATATATGCAAGGCAAATAAGGTATTTTAGATGCTCATACATTAAATATAATAATTATTTCATTAAAAAATAACAAAAGTGAAACAAAAATGGGACACGTAAATAAATACAAATATTTATACTTTATTTAAATAATTCGCATAATAGTAGATTGTAAAGCATGGGGTGGAATACTCGTATATACTTTTTTTTTATTTGTCGTTATTCCAAGTGAAAAGCAGAATGTTTTGAAGGTAAAACCCATAAACATTATAATTCTATGCATTTTAACACAAACTACAACCAACTACAACAGTCTGATGGAGCGTTTTAAGTTTTAACCGGAAGCGAGCGCATGTTCAACAAATCTTGCTACTATTTTACGGTAGGTAAGGTATTGAGTTGGCAGCGTAATCAGTTTTCTCCTCTTTGTAATGTAGTTTGGGTGTATCCCACTATTTCCATTAGGTATTTCTATTGATAGAAATACTGGGACTGATTCTCCCACTGTTTCCATTGCTGGCGGCGGCAAAAAAGACATTCAAGCTTCTCAACATTCAATTTATTATTGTTTTATAATCTTAGACTACCGACAACGATATGGGTTGATTTATTTTTAAAATAATACTTAGTATTCTGTGGTAATACCAGACGAAACAATATCGTTAAGCAAAGAAGGAATGATGGCCATGGAAACATATGAGCAGTACAGTCACAAACAATCATCTTTACGCGCGTAGTGACGAGGTGGCTTTTTGTATTTTGTACTGTAGAGTATGTGGTGGAGAATTAATTATTCACCAAAATGGAAGGTGATTAATTTGTTCTCCCCTTATTTTTTTCGATTAACGAGAAGCCGTGTTTTTATTTTATTCAATTGATTAAATTATCATTATCTCTTTAGAATTTTATGTATCAGGCCGTCATAAATATTAAAGTGAAAACAGATTCTCAAATAACACAACTGATTTTTTTTTGCCGTAATAGAAATAATGGGATATAATTTAGAAAAAACGCTAGTCCCACTTTTTCTATTTTGTATTTCCATGGAAATAGTGGGTTACACCGTTATTTTTCCCAACATTTTATAGCAGCTAGTGTTTTCTGAATATCTTATTCGGATCACGGCGCGGTATTTTTGTTGGATAATTAGCGCTTTTAATTTTTTTTACCAAAACATCGTTCACAGTACATACATATATAGTGCTGCTAGTTAATGTAGTAAAATAAGATGCGGAAAAGCATGGGACTCCGCCGCCACGGCGCCGCGCGCCACCCGCAACTATTTTACTCTTCGAGTAGACAGCCAATACTGGCTGGATACTTTATCTGAGATTTTACTACAAAAACTGGAGAGTCCAATGCCTGGTTCTAGAAGTAGTACCTACGGGCAGTGTTGCCAACTCTACGTATTTCAGGCCCTTTTCGAACCAGTAGTGGGTGATAGCGGCACACGGATCGTGACCTGTTAATGTGCCAAACCTAGGTATAACTGATTTATTGTGATTATAAAGGTATTAAAAAAATAAGAATTTGCTTTGCCTTTAACTATTGTGTGCCTTGATGTATGTAGGTAAGTACTTACTTTGATCGCGCAGCCGCATACTAATGCTCGCGTAAGCCATCTAGTCTGCCGGATGCGAAAAGCAGCTTATCAACTGAAATTTGTTATTGAACGTTTGGACCGTGACCTGTCACGACCTTAGGTACGTGGTAGGTGTCGCGACTTCAGGTAGGGTTAGATATCAGATTTTAGATGCACTATGTGGCTTATTCCATTTTCCCACTGTTCCCTCTGGGAATTGTTTCGCTGTGAATGGCTTTAGTTCATCACTACATAGCAGTGAACTGGCGAGTTTACATATTTATAATTATCATGTTCAATGAAAATTCGTAGGTCTGTACTTATATAGTTAGGTGTTTATAATGCGCCTGATGTTATCAAGCACCAACTTTTAATTACACATGTAAGACATTTTAAGCTATTTAAGGGAATGACGTCACCAGTGGTGACAAATGAGACGCCATTCCCAGTTGTCACCACTGGAGACATTGAAGGCGGTGACAACGGGAAAGACGCGATTAAAAAAATTAGGTTCTAGTTAATTCTATTATGAATTCCACCCATCAGGGCCTGCGGTTAGCTAACCGACATTTCCTCGTTGATATGTACCTACCATTATGGCATCCCCGTATTACCACCTAGGTACATACATACGATTGATGTCCTAGTCATACAACACATTTTAGTGTAACCTAGATGGTCAACACTGCTCTCGTCAAGCACGTGAAATTCCCATAGGTACAAACAGCAAGTGCTAGACTATTTCAGTAACTAGGCTTATGTACCAGTATGTAACGATTAGATGGATAGGTTGTTCATACCTATCAGTTACAATACTGGTACAGCAGTTAGGTACTGAAACCATTCAATATGATTGAACCAGAAAGTAATAAAGCCACATCTAACATGGTCAGGCTAATGTGACCATCAGAAGTTTCGTGCCAGCCGCACCGGGACCTGCACAGCAACTAATGGGATACATCCACAACCCTCACAGGTTACCCACCCTGCACAGGTCATGAAAAGCTGGTGTTTACCTAGATACACTCATATCAGTTACCCGGTGTATCAAGGTAGTGGCAGTTTGAGCATCTCATTCTTTGATGATCGTAATTTGATTCAACTACCTGGCTACACACACTTACCTTGAATATAATTGAACTGAACATTACCATCTATACTTAGTGAAGCTTATCTTTTTTTACCTGCCACGACTAAATTTGACCTTTGAACCTAATTACCTTACCCATGTAGGTTACCTCTTTACCAACCATACCTTGCACCTGAGAACTAACCTTACATTACCTTGACCAAACCTTACCATTATACCTTTACCTTACCTGAAGAAGACAATTCAGAAAAAGTGATCTCTTGAATTGTCCTCTTCCGACTGCCCACAAGTAACTATCTAAACTACTTCTACTTACAACTAACTTACAAATTTCATTTCTACAACTATGAACTCCCATGATCAGCGACCTGTTACCGAAAACTTTAAGACGCGATGTGATGTGATCATGTGAGTTGAGATTTAGAGACTGGTCGTATGTTAACGCATACGATCGGTCTCAAGAGCGGGAGATGGCAAACCTACCTTGTGCGTCGCCTACAGCTCCACCTTCACCGCCAGTTATATTGCCATCACCAGTAGTTGAACCATCAAAGCCTGAAAAAAATAACAAATGAAAAAACGCCCTTGTCCAAGTCGAAAACGAGACAGCAGATAGATTAAGTTAACATACCAGTCATTTCCATATTCGAATCATCTTCCCCGAAATTTGTTTCATCGTTATTTGTATCCCCTTCATCTTCATCCCACATACTTTCATTAACAAATTCGGGTTCCATTTTCGGTGCGACAGCGTTATTTTCATCTTCGTCAGGTATCGTTACGAATTCCTCTTTCGCAGATCCAGAGGGTCCGGCTTCTAATGGATCGACACATTTTCGTTTCGCGGGTCCACTTTGTGAAGATGACGAATTATTTGATGCTATCGATGGCCTATTTGGTCGCTTAACTGCTACTGGAGTTGAGGAGGGCTTAGAATCTAAATCAGTCTCTAACTTAGTCATTACAGATTGCCTTTGTTGTGACGACCTTGGGCCTGGCCTAGAGGTCGGCTTTGGTTTGGAGGGCGTGGAACTTTCTTCGTTTTGATTGCCGGTTAAACCTTTCACTTGAAGCTGTTCCGCTGTACTAATAAACGACGCTAACTCTTCCTGCTTAACATTAACTTCACCTTGGTACATAAACTGTAATAAGTCTCTTAACGCTGAATGACTAACATCTTTTAAAAATACTGAAACAAAAAAAAATCAGGTTAGTAGACGCATAACAAAGTGCAGAGAAAAAAAAGAAAATATAAGTCAATAAAAAGGTAAAACTCACCTATTGGATGTTGAGTTGGGTTCATTTTGAACATTTCTTGGAAATAGGGAGAACATACTGATAGTACTAATTTGTGTGCTTGTAGTAATCTGCCTTCGGCAGCCAATGTTACATCTACGAGATCTCCACGTGACAGCAGGCCGTGAAAGCCTGCTGACATATTCGCGTGGAAGTTGTTCCAACATAATGAAAACTGTTCGTCTGACGCCATGATGGCGGCAACCCCTTGAGGAACCTGAAAATAAGAAAATAAGTTTTAAGACACTTCTACAACCATTTTCAACCATTGAGATCAATAAATTGAACTGCCCAAAATACTAACCACTATATGGGAAACTTACCTATCCTAAACTGTTTGTACTTATAATTCCGATTTTAGAAACATTTGAAAAGAAATAAAGAGTTTCTAATGAGAGTTACACAGCACTTAGTTATTCCCCACGTCCACCCGGTTTGAAAGCTGTTCAAGGTATGATGACGCAAATGCGACGTCTGCAGTCGCGTCACAGCAACCATATGAAAGGAACAAATTGCACGAAAATGTTTTAAATTATTTTATCATAACACGCTTCAATATATTATTACGTTTATATTTTTTTCTCCAATAATAGTATATTACACGACGAACACACAAATATTTAATTTAATATCATTATTACTGAATATTATGCTAAATTATTTTCTGTGGAGCACTGCTTAGTGAAGTATCGTGACCAAGCGATATCAGGATTTAGCCGACAATAATAAATTGAGGTTATGCTTTTAACGTGATGTATATGATAATATTTTAATTAGTTACCCGGAGTTTAGTCTTTATTTTGTTCGTTCATATCTGAATTATTATAATAATATTAAGTAAGTACGCAGGTAAATATATTATATTTATATAATTATTATCTGAATATGATTGCCTAGAATAGTACCTAACATTGTTATTATAGTCAAAAATATTAAATATATTCTAATCATATTGAGGTACGTAAATACCTACCTCACTTAATTATGTGAGCTGGCTAAGCAATTGGTTTATCTTATACTTTCCTAGGTATGTAGGCCTCAAATTGAATGCAGCGTCTAATGTTTTCACATTGTACTTACCTACCTACTTATAGTTTACTAGTACCTACCTAAGTAGGTGTAATTACCGAGGTTAATTACCTAAGTACCTACCTAAGTAGGTACTTAGGTAATTACCCTCGGTAGAATATATAGGTATTGTGCCAATGCTCCCGACTGAGCTATTTCGGCTATTTCAATAAAGAGTAGGAATAATGTAATATCGGTGTCCAAGTTTACGTCTACTTTAGAAAGGGACAGAGCAAGCTAGAAAGAGATACAAAACTATAGTACCATTTAAATTTAGTGTTATGGAAATTTGAAACGTATTAATATTAAAATAAGGTTTTAAATGTATCAGCATATAATCTATTCAGTGTTGCAAGTTGTTAAGAGTTACACGTACATTGTGCAGTTTATTAATATCAATACTTCAATAATTGAAGTATTAAAATAAAAAAATAATAATGATATATATAAATATATTATTTTTTTATAATTATTATAAAAAAATAATATATTTATATATATTATTATTATTTTTTTATTTTAATATTTTAATGATTTTAAACTCAACTTACATTAAATCGTTGGTATTCTTATAGTAGATATTCCTAGGTACAACTAATACTACTAATAATATTATAAATGCGACGAACGGGAATTAAATAATAATATTAAAATGTATTCCCGTTGATTCCACCGCATCGGCTTGGTTTAGTAGGTAACAGAAAGTTATTAACTGATTCCTTGAATGTGAAAACATTAGACGCCGCATTCAATTTGAGGCCTACATACTTCGATCATATATACCTACCCCTACATACCTAGGAAAGTATAAGATAAACCAATTGCTCAGCCAGCTCACATAATTAAGTGAGGTAGGTATTTACGTACCTCAATATGATTAGAATATATTTAATATTTTTGACTATAATAACAATGTTAGACCTAACATTGTTATTATAGTACCTGTACTATTCTAGGCAATCATATTCAGATAATAAATATATAAATATAGTATATTTACCTACGTACCTACTTAATATTATTACAATAATTCAGATATGAACGAACATAAATTATTTTTCAAAAAAACTAAACCTCAAAACCATAGGGGCGTAAGGCGCTCGGGGAGCGCCCCGCCTTGGAAGAGCGGGAGGCCGTCCGGCGCGAGGCGAGGGACGCAGTCGTCCAACATTGGACGGAGGACCTCGCCACCGCCGCGTTTGGCCGACGGACGTTGGACGCTCTCGGGCCGGTCCTGCGGGACTGGCTCGGGAGGTCCCACGGTTTCCTCTCGTTCCGTCTGGTGCAGGTGTTATCTGGGCATGGATGCTTCGGATCATACCTGCACCGGATCGGACGGGAGGAGACACCGGCGTGCCACGACTGTGGCGCCGCGGAGGACACGGCGCAGCACACCCTCGAGGTGTGCCCGTCGTGGTCCGAGCTGCGTCGCAGCTTGGTCGCCGTCGTCGGCCGGGACCTCTCGCTTCCCAGCGTGGTCAATGCTGGGAAGCGAGGGGGCCTGGGCAGCGGTCGCCTCCTTTTGCGAGGACGTGATGTCGCAAAAGGAGGCGGCGGAGCGCGCAACGGAGGAAGACCCCCTTGCGGCGCCGCTGCGGAGACGGAGAAGGGGTGGAGAAGACGTGGTCTTCTCCTACCCCGGAGTGCCGCTTTGTTGTTTAGTGGGTATACCGGTCTCCTTGCCGGGAGTCCCATATACCCCCCCCCCCCCCCCCAACCCCAGATGGGGGGGTGTGCGTAATGCATTTTTCCCAGCGTCAAAAAAAAAAAGTTAAAGTTGCCAAAATGTATGAATTTACCTGAATCATATTACTATTAGTAAAATTACATGGTTGAACTTGGTATTCTGTGGTTGAACCAAGAGACACATTTGTTACAAATTATATTAATAAAATCCTAAATAAGCTCCGTGTTGGAATAGTTCCATAAAATGTAAAAACATATTGGTAATGCTGCCACGTTTGACGGTATCTATTTTGTGCAAATACCTCAGATAAAATAGCTCGAAGGCAAATACCGATCACAAGATCTTTGAAAGAGATCGGGATTGGTGTTCGAGAGAGCGGTTCCGCACTGCATCTAATCCGAAAAAATGCTGTCTGAAGTACCTGACCAAGTGACCACAGTGCTTTTCTAAAATAAGTTACCTCAGATAAAGTATCGAAGCAGCTGGCCGATTCAGAACCCCACGACAACATACCGAATCGATTCGATTGGATAACGATCTCGTGTCGTAGGTTTCTTTTCGAGCTATTCAGAACATCCGCCCTGAGGATTCGATACGGTTTCGGTTACGATATCGGAATCGATACGATAACGTGTTGCATTTACGGAGTTCGTTTTGTGTGCAATAGTCGCAGAAAATTGTATAATTATCTAGACGATATAAAAATGTTTTCAAGTTATCAAAATTTATTATAACAACGTTTATCACGAATTAAATTATAATTAACAATTATAAGCGCCAGATATTGGTAGAAATGTAAAAAAACAAGAGCTTCGTAAACACCCACCTGCTGATATCCACTTGACATTAATGTATTATCATGTATGCATTAAATATTAGCATGTATGTATGTATGATTATATAGGTATTTAGTTGTAATTAACAAATTTTGTTGTACACCGCCGTCTACTTCTTCTTCCGATACTGTCCATCCAAAGGTTGTCTGGAAGAGATCGCTTCAAGCGATAAGACCGCCCATTGTACTACCTTAGTTAAGGACTGTGTTATTGTCTATTTTTATAATTTGGTATACAATAAAAAGTTTTTCTATTCTATTCTATGCTTTCGACATTGACAAACCGCCACATTTAAATGTCTATCGCAAATTGTTTTCTTAATCATGTTTTGAAATTATTAAAAGAAGATCGAGCGAGAAGATGAGCCTCATTAAGATTCGTTAGAAATGTTAAGTAAATACCAAAATTACTATTACATAGTATCACAGAGTACTTTATAATAATTATATAGGTACAGTGATTTTATTTCGGTAGATTTATGCATCTTATTAAGTAATCTTATAGTAGTAGGTATGTAAATAGTTCTAAAACAATCAAAGCGAACCTATAAATAAATACTAGACTTGGTAGGTACTTTATTACATAGAATTAGTTTATGTTGAATCTTACTGTGAGTTTTATGTTATTTGAAGTAGAAAATGTAGTTTATTTAACAACACACGGAATATACTCGGTATTGATGGTCAAATCTAATGCTTTCGAGTGATATGTTGCACTCGATAAGTTGTCGTGGAAATTAATCGGACGTTCGGAAACTTTGCTTCGATATCTGCATTGTGAATAACGTTCTCGGTCGATAAATACGCGTTTATCGTACGGTTACGATTGGTTACCGACTACGACAATTTGAACGTCGATTCGACTACTGTGAATTTAAAATATTTTGAATCGTACGATATCAAACCGAATCTATCGACAAATGAGTTGTCGTGAGGTTCTGAATCGGCCAGCAGGTTACGCCTAGATCTACGTTAGACCCGAGTCCCTGATTTCTCCATAAATTATGATTCGGATCGGATGTATTGCGGGATCGCTCTTAACGATTCGCCTGCATTTCTTCCGAAATGTTAGATCGATCGACGTTCGGCCATCCCCATTCCATCACCGGACGACCAGACGTACGGCAAGCCGTCATAAATTTAAGGTTGACGTTCCACCTGCTCGCACTAAGCGCTTTGCTTCGACCTTCATAATGCGAACGGCCAAGGAGTGGAATTCATCATCGATGCATCTCATATAGCGGTCAAACGCAAGCCTATAATTAATAATAAAAAAACCCTTTCTGGGGCATCGTCCATCTTCAGGTTACCTATCCATTTTGTAGAAGTACCTATATTTTCGCAGCGGTCTGGATGCATTACGGCTGACGTGAATCCTATTTCTACCTACCTACCTAGTTACTATTGAATTTCGTCTATTTGTGTTTTATGAAATGAAACCCAAGATGAAAGAATCCAGACAGAAACGCAAGTCGCGATGCTTACGCTTGGCCGTTGATCATTGAGGTAGGTATAATATGTACTACATACTAGAATGTCGTTGATCCGTTTCGTAGATCCGTGCTACGCAGTGCCACAGCTTTTATGTTTTTTGAAGTTTTATTCTTTAGGTGGTATCAAGCTTCCTGGAACATAATCAACATTATCTTCCAGATTGTGAGGGGGAGGTAGGGTAGGTATGCTGAATTAGGTTGGTACATTAATAACAAAGTCAACAAAATATTATAGGTATATATTCATAATTCGTTAGTAGGCATGGAGATTAAACTTAACGTGGGATGTAAGTTCCGGAGTGCGAGATATGTGGTGTTAGTGATGGCTGGACCGCGTGCTTGGTGCGTTGTTCTGGTGAGCTTGGGGTGTTGGCTGGCTCCCGCAGCGGCCGTGGTCGGCGGTGAGCCAGCGGCGCCTCCGGAGCCCGACGCAGCGGTGGTCTTCGTACAAAGACACGGCCGCAGCGCGCGACTTGAAGGACTTAAGGACGATAGGCTGGGATACTACAGTTTCTATGGAATCAGGTAGATTAAGCATGCTAAGGTAGGTAGGTATACCATTTTAATCATAAGTCTTAGTACATACCTATTATATCCCTGCTTATTTATAATAGCTTATTCTGCAGGCCAAAAGCTTCTTTCTTCCAATCTTCACGGTTTAGGGCTCTAACTAAGCCAATTCCTGGCCAACGCTCTAATAGCTAGCGGGCACTACTAGGTACTACTTGTCAATTGCTTATACAATTCTTAGTAAATTATATATTTTTTTGTAATTTTAGTGTTTAGCTTGCTGCACATTTTGGTCAGTAAACAGCAAGCATCTAAACTTAAATAAATAAATAATTTCTCGTAAGCCACAGAATTTCAAGTCAATCAATCAATCAATCAAAAGTTCTTTATTTCAATTTTGTCGTCACAGACGCACTTATGAACGTCAATTATTACAATGACTACTCGTACTACTCAGAAGATACGGCAAGAAACTGAGGGGCATATTTTGTAGAACTTCTGTTACAATATTTTATGTTTGTTTTTGACATTATTATTTTTCTTATGTGCCAGTTGGCTACTTGGCAGAAGCGGAATGTTCCATGCATCTTTGTCTTCTATGTAATAACTAACTGCATAGTATGCTTTTTTCATTAGAATATTTTTCACACTCAATTTGAATCTACTTTCTGTGAGCTCCGTTACACATTTTGAAATTTTATTGTAAAAACGTACACAATTGCCCATGAAGGACTTATTCGTTTTACTCAGTCTAAACCTAGGTACTGCAATTCTATCCTTATTTCTAGTGTTTATGTTGTGGTGGTCACTATTCACCTTGAATTTGTGCAGATTTTTACGAACATACATTATATTCTATTATAATCGTATTGGGATGTCCTGTCAAGGTGTTATAATGTGTCTTAATAAATAAATAAATAAATATTTTCATAAATATACAGAGAAGGTAAAGTTAATACATTAATTTGTTTAAAGACTTCTCTTAATGATTCGCGAGGTCCCAACTCATAAATAGCTAAAGTTCGTCTTCTTTCGGTTTCGTTTGAGATTCACTTCGAGGTTGTTAGAAAACTGTAGGTAAGTAAGTACCTACATAGGTACTTAGGTATACTGTTAATTATTCTGTGTGTATTATTACATTAACTTCTTAGTGGTATTACCACAGACACAAAATATAGACTGGTACAGAAATCAATCAACATAGTAAGTGCGCTCGAGCAACGCACACATAGACATCGCTCACGGACACGATATCTGGGCACAGTTGGGATCAGTGCGAGCGCGAGTGCCATCCGAACTTTTTTGTGCAAAAATGGAGCAACGAAAAATAGGTTATTATAACTGTTCGGTGGACAGTTGTTTAAATTCAACATTAAACGGTGAATTATTAAGCTACCAGTTGTTTCAGAGAGGTATGTAGGTATTTGCTTGTATTTCGATGGTTCGTTTTCACGTAACACAGAACAGTTAGGTAGGTAGGTAAGCGCCCCGGCCCCCGGTCCCGCGCCCATCAAGCGGACGTGATTTTGTGGCCTTGTCATATTTTAACAATTTATATTAGATATTTATTGTAGTATAAGCTGTATAAGCTCCGTGTTCAATAATTTAATGAGGAAGATGTAAATATAAATTAATTGCATTTTTTGTCTTCAAAAAAACTTTATCCAATTATAATAATAACTGCGAAAAAATTATGTCCATATCTTGTAAAGTTATGTTTTTAAATCAATCAATTTTGGACTTCCCAAGAAATTCCTGCGCCGTCCGAGTTACTGTCGTGACGTCAAACCGCTGCACCGCGCCGCGCCGCCGCCGCCGAGTCGAAGACAGCGGGCGCGCGCATTCAATGCAACTTCCTTTCCATTTTGAAACTTACTTAGCTTACTGTAAACAATTGTACATAAGAATGCGAATTTATTACACTTTAAAATATAATAATCGTGCATTTCGCCAATGTCGAAATCGTCGCAAGATATTTTCTGTGACAAATTTGTAATATGTATAACGATATCATTAAAATTAAAATATTTAAGTTATTATTGTTTTATATTTCCGTTCTTCCTTCTCAACAATAAATCAAACAACTAGATACGAGTGCCATTACTACGATAGTTTTTTGTGCATAAGCCAAAGTTGACAACCCTAGCGCAACTGCCGAGAGTAGGTATGAAAAGTGAAGTACATACATGAGATTGCCTTCTGTACCAGTCTATATTTTGTGCCACAGATTTTATTTATTCTGTGATATTATTCGTAATCGTAACTCGTGACTGCCTCGCGATATGGATTGTTCAACAATTTTTCAGTAGATATCTACAGAATTACAACACATAACTGTAGTATATCTACCTCATTTTTTTTTTTTTTTTTTTTTTTAATGGGCGAATGCCTTTATTACTCAAAACAAACTACACTCTACTTACTAAAACTAAACTAACTACATACAAGGAGAAGCAATTGGACAACCCATAGACCATTAAAGGCCTATAGGTAGCTCAAATGCTCCAACCCACTACCAGTTGGCAGCGTACCCAAGATGCTGGCAGTATTGCCCCGTTGGATTGCAATACTGATACGTTGAGCCAAATAAGTCCCAGCATTTTGGTCACGCGTCGCATCGATCAGGCGCTCTGACAGACTTTTGAAAATACGATGAGCTCCCGGTCCCCACGGACCCAAAGTCTCCACACCAAACGGCTCAAATATGTAACCGCTACCGAGGTTAGCATATTTCCGCCGCTTGAGCTGCTCGGCCGAATTAGCCGCCGCGCCAGCCCTATTCTGCGTCTCCGGAAGATGCGACGGCGCCATAGTATCGACGCAAGTAGCGTCCCACACTAGAGGCCGCCCCAACTTCCAGGGGATCAGGGTCATACCGTCAGGCCTTTTACCATCGTCACGCATTAGACCATTCGGTTCGAGAATGGCTGCAACGTTAACGCTGGTAAAAGCCCGGCGGATGATATCGTTAAGACTGGCGTGACGCGAAATTCGACCGGCACTTCTGGAACATGAGAGACCGTGGTGACCGAGTTGATCAACTGCAGTACCACACTGGCAACGATGGGCTTCATAACACCTTGCACCCAGACGTAAGCTAATAGCAAGACGGAAAGCAGATGGGTCTAATAAATTGCCAGTATTAAAAGAGGGGATAGCCTGCAACCAAAGCCCTGATTCCCACACAGAGACTGCAAGAAGGCGGGCACGATCTGCGACGCTAGGACACGTATCTAAAAGATGTTTCCGTGCTAGTCCGCAGAGCGGCCCATCCCACAGCCTCATTTCTGGATCTATGCATATCTTTTCCATCACCTAGCAACTTTCTTTTATCGTTTTTATCTCGTCTTGCGGGCGAGATTAATTCCTGCCCGAGCAATTTAAATTTTCTTCTTTTTGATAAATAGGTATTTAAAATAAATATGTAGGTAGTAACTAATTTAAATAATTTTCAGGGACAGCGAACTTTATCTGCGGAAGTTCTGATAAAATGTCCGGCTATGTTAGCTGCTAGCGCTGATTTGGAGGTTAAATTTGCTAGCCCTCGGATTACTGCATATATTATCATAACTATTTGCCTGTTAATTCCCTCCTCTCTTATTGAACAATTTTATACCTCCAGCCGGTGTGAGCCATTCATCATTTTAGTGCTAGCATAGTCCTATAATCGTACTTATCTACTCCACAGAAGACTTAATTTACTCTATTATCATAGGAATAAATAATAGTATAACAATAATGTTATTGTTTATTGATTAAATTCCTATGTTAATACCCCATATTTAAAATTCGTCCCCTTGTCGTCAGAATTGCTATTATGATACCTTCTTTAGCAAGGTTTGTGGACGCGGAACTCCGTTTTTTAGCTGTAAGATCATTTGCTTGCTCGCCTAGAAGAAACCTGTTCACTCTTGTCTTAAAGACACCTGCAGAGAGTTCCACTCCTTGGCCGTTCGCATTATGAAGGTCGAAGTAAAGCGCTTGGTGCGACAGGAGGTATGTCAAGTCAACCATAAATTGATAACGGCTTGCCGTATGTCTGGTCATCCAGAGATCGGTGCCATAGTAGCCTACAACACCTGCTGTAATATAATATAACCTATATTCCAGATATGCAGAACCTCCTGTGGGCCCTCGTCGCTTCCAGCGCGCCACGCGGCGTTTCCTGGCGGGTGAGCTGACAGCCACCAAGCACTGCTTGCCATGTCCGCAGCCTGACCCTTACATGCCTAGGAGGATCATCGGTGACGAAGACTGCCTGTGCCTGAACGTCTTTGCACCCAAAATGCCGGGAGAAGAGAAAGGTAAAAGCTTTAGCAGTAGAGTAGATTTTCCTCTTGTTGGACTGCTTTCTTACCAATTTTCTGCGTTCTGCCGGTAAAGTACAGCTATAACTCGACTTCATTAGCTGCGATTGTTTGAATCTCTTGAAGTTAAGTAAGACACAGTAGTCCGGCTGCATTACATCTTGGTATAGGTTCCTATTACTACATAGATAAAAATGCTAAAGATCTGCCGTCTAGTCATTATGTTACGAAGCTATTAATTTCTATTATTTGCTTGCTTTGGCAGGATGTCCAGTCGTTTTCTTCATCCATGGGGGCAATTACAGGAGTGGATCCACCAGCGCTTATGGAGTAAATATCTATTCCATGTTAAAACTGAAATGGCAAATAAGAACTTTGTTATCATGGTTATGAACCTATACAACAATGAGTCATATTTCGTAACAGGGCCAGCACTTCGCGCAGAAAGACACCATCATAGTGACCGCCCAGTACCGATTGGGATCGCTGGGCTACCTCAGCACCGGCAACAGAGATGCAGCAGGCAACCTTGGACTGTTTGATCTGCATACGGCTATGGTTTGGGTAAGAGTTGACCTGTGGACATCTTGTTTCATTGTTCTAACTACATAAAGCTTTCTTCAATTATCATTTCTTGTTTTGTGGACTAAAGAATTTGGAGCAAGTTTAATTGTTATAGCTTCAAGTCTGGCTCTGGATCAACTAATAACTTCATAATATCTAGATATTAGGTACCTTCGTACTACCATACCATAACTAGGTCAAAGAATACTACTAGGTACGACACAATAGGTAGCGACTAAGTGAGATAGCGAAGAGTGTACGACCTAGGTACACATAGTAAGTCACTTGTATTTATTTTATTTAAAGATCAACGAGTACATCGAATTCTTCGGAGGAGACAAAGATCGCGTGGTCCTAATGGGTCAAGGTTCAGGTGGGAGTGCCGCGTCGCTTCTGGCCCTGTCTCCGGAAGGCCGCAGCGCCACCGGGGTGGCGGCTCTGTCAGGCACTCCGCTGTCCCCAGGCGCCGTGAGGTCTGATCCTGCGAAGCATGCGGAAGCGCTGGCCAATCACACCGGCTGCCCGCCCAAACCAGCTGAAAGCCTCGTCATGTGTCTAAGAAAACTGCCCGTTGAGAAATTGATTTTAGTAAGTTTCCAACAACAAACTTAAAACTAGAAGAATAAACTAGTAGAATTCGAGTAGTTGCTAATTTAATTACTGTATTTCACAGGCTGACATGGATATAAACATGGGCGGAATTGATACTGTGCAATTTTTGGATGAGATCTCAGGACGATCGGGTAAGGTTCTTATTTTAGATGTCGTTGTAATGACGTCATGTCATCTCTTGAATGTATTTCTTAGATTAAAATATCTTCGTATGGTAGGTGCTGGAGCCCGCGTGGAAGGTCAAGATGACCTTCGAGCGCTGCCGCCCCTTGTAGTAGAACCTCCAGCTGAATCATTGAACAGGAGGGAGAAGCGGGCGCCACTCCTTACTGGCGTCACTTCCGCGGAAACCTCGAGAGCTGTGTACGGTGAGGAACGAGTTTACAGTATTTCTAGTTTAAGTCTTTTGGATTTATATCTGTTCATAGGCGACGGTGATTTCTATTTACTAGATTCTCCCATATACCTCTATAAAAAAATTGCAAATTCTACATCTAATTTTTAGGCAAGTACAACAAGTTCCTGACCAATCAGCTGCAGTCAGTGAAGGACTTCATAAAGAAGGACCTAATCGGCGGTCTGCAGTCGGTGGTGTCCGGAGTAGACGGTCTACTGCCGATCACCGCGGTAGTGGGCCAGGTGCTGCCGCTGGCTAACTACTACCAGACACTATTCGATACTTCGCTGAACGCCGTCGATGGACTCTCGCAGATTGCTGAGGCTACGGGTAAGACCACCGATATAGTAGGTACAATTACATTAGAGATAAATAAGTAGGTGGGATAGTTATCTAGGTATGAAATCTATGGGTGAGACAGAACTCATCAACGTTTGTGAAAGATCTTTAAATCCTTGTCGCTCCAAAAACAGCGATTTATTATACATAGAGACATTATTTTTGTCTCACTGTGATGAGAGCAGGCCTCAGCAGGCGATACAGGCAAAACTTGACTACTATTTTGAGTTTATCACGTTAAAATGCACCAAACTATCTAAAATCGTGCTTTCGGGAGCTGCGTGGCCCAGACAGAATTATTATTATGTTGGCATGCCCCCTGCCAGTAGGCCCCTGCCAGTAGTCCCTAGTAACGGGGATGTACAAAGGGACCCTTCGTATGTTTACCTCGCCCTATCGAAACGAATCCGCCTCTAGCAGGTATAGGATTCTTGTTTTTTGAAGGCAAATCACCGAAGAATGGCCCAAGTTATTATTAAACATTTTCGGGATGAACATGTTGGAAATATTAATTTGTAAGTTGAAATAATGGTGGCCATGCCATGACACACAATCCCAGAATTAAATGTTTTTAGTCAATTTTTTCATAAATTTTCATACCAACCCATTGTTTGCTATAAGAATAATGTTAGCACCTGCCGGTGACGATATATAGCTAACAGGAAAATACTATTGTGAATTCAATACATTTTGTTGAGGAAAAAATATTTCAATTTTATGTTATTACCTATGTATGTAGGTCACACCTTGACCGAAATTAATCAAATGAATTTTCCATTTCCGAAGGCGTACTGCCGCTGGAGGCCTTCAGGCGGTCGTTGGCCAGTTTGGCCACACACTCCACAGGAGAAAGAGAGACCAACCGTTTGCCTATGCTAATAGGGTCTTCTATCGTTTGACAGGAGACGCCCTGTTCAACTTCCCGGCGTTCCAGAGTGTGAACGCATGGAGCGGTGGCGGCAACGCGTACCTCTACAGCTTCGAGCACGTCGGCAACCTCAGCAAGGGGTCCTTCTTCCTGCCGGGAGTACCGCTCGCTGGTCAGTGTTACTTGGATAGTGAATGATGCAGCACAAGGGAAAACCCACAATAAAGCTTCCTCATCAAATGTCTTATTCCCATGTCTGTAAGGTATGCTGTATTTTCTTGGATAGAGTTCTACGACTAAACAGACCTATTCGATTCAGGAGATAATTGAATGAAAATTGTGCTATTACTCTCATAATTATAGATAATATCTTCAATAATATAATAAATGATAATTATCATTATTAATTCGAGATTGATTTGAGTACCATATTTCTCACAACTTTAACAATTTGCATTATTTTTTCTTATATCTCAGAGCAATCCAACGACATGCCCGAAGACACCAAGCTGAAAGGTCCGGCGCATGGTGACGAGTTGGCCTATCTCTTTGAGCCCCTAGACGCCGATGGTAAGCCCGTAGGGGGCGAAGTCTCCGGAACAGACGCGCGCGCTAGGGAGAACTTTGTCGATCTCATCGCCAAGTTCGCGCGCTCGTCTGGCGAGAAGGAAAAGGACGCGGCAAAGAACGGCACTGGCTTATTTAATTTGCCGTTCTCGAAAAACAACGACCAGTTTTTGAAGATAACTGATAAGACCTCGGTTGAAAAAGATTTCAGGTAAGATCCGCAGATATTTATGACTTTGTCGCTCTTACACAAATCGATTCCATGGACACACAAGTCGATTTTGATTTTCTATTCGCCTACACTATAGACTCGTAGGAATGGATGTTATAAAAACCATTACCTATTAGGATTTTCCGAGTTTCCATACAATAAATAATCTGATCGCCTGCTTTTCGTTATAGGTTTTGCCAAATGGGAATTTGGGGAAACATGGCCGATCGGCTCACAGGACCTTTATGCAAGAACCTGATCACGAACCTGCTTGGTACCCTGCCGATTGGACAGTTGCCATTAGTAAACGGACAGAATGGATTGTTGTCCGGGCAAAATGGACAGTTGCCATTAGTTAACGGGCAGAATGGACTGTTGTCTGGGCAAAACGGACTGTTGTCAGGGCAAAATTCTGAAATGAAAGGCCAAGCTAATCTCCCGTTGGTCGGAGGCTTGCTCGGAGGAGGGCAAAAGACCACGGCTCCACCGAGGCGACAGGCGCCGGTAACTCGAAGAACCACTCCAAAAAGAGGTGGCTTGTTAGACGTTCCTTTCGATTTTTGAAAATTATTCATAATATTGTAAATTAAAATATACCTACTTACTATTAAAAATGTGTTTTATTTTTAAAGAAATATGCTTAGTAAAAGTAAATTAGTTAAAAAACAAGGATAGATCGTCATTTTTCAAAGAAGATTTTTGGTGGTAGAATGTGGGTAATCTCTTTTGTAGGAGTGTTTGGCTGAATATGCAGCACCAGACATTCTCCATTGTTGACGAGCGCAGTACATTGCCACACAGAACTTTACAAAAAACCAGTTAGACTGCTCATACACGTCGAAGGGTATTTCACTAGGGTCATAGAGTGGGCAACTGACGTGAGCAGCACTGAGCAGCCGGCGCAGCGTCGTCGTCACCGCGTTGGCGTCGTGTCGTTGTTGGCGTTGCGTTGGCGCAGCGTTGGCATCTTTATGATGAAAGGTATACAATTATGTCGGAGTAATACACTGATCAAATTATTCATTGGACTGCACGTGATCACGTGTTTGTTTTCTGTAGTGCCACCGCCGTCATTTGGTCATATTATACACATACTTATAATATGTAGGGCAGATATGCAATATCCGTTGCTCTCAATGTTGTCATGTACTTATGCCAAGTGGAGATTAGCAGGTAACTATAGGTTAATCGATTCTAATGAGCACGGACTGTCTCACGCTACAGGTTGATGAGTATTTTAGTTTTAAATAATAAAATACAATATTTGTTCTACTTACGAAGCTTGAAGAAAGCACGGGAAAGCATGAAGGGAGCTTCGTTTAAATTTTCATGATTCTGTATGGTTCTGTGCGGCGCTCGTACGCCAAAACTATTGACTTTATGAAAAAAAGGTGGATATATACATTGTAGGTAATTGTCTCTAGTTTAATTTTGTATATAATTTTTTATCGTAAAATAAGTCGGAAAGGATGTATTGTCAAAAAACTGCTTTTAGGCGCCATTTTTCCAAATATGGCGGTGCGAGCGGCAAAAATACAAGGTGGCAAAGTTGAAATTCGGAAAGAGCACATCAAAATCTATAAAATTACCAATTTTCGAAACTCCCGGAAAACTTTCCAGGTAGAACTACCAAATGATTGGACTATTTATCATTTTTTACATAGGAAAACACGTGCCTGCATAAACTTGGGTCGAATGGTAAGTTAGCGATAGCGATACTAGTTATTCTTTGGTGAAAGGTATGAGTACTACGATTATAGGGTTTTTGTTACTAGTACCACTAGCACCATCGTCATTGACTAGAACCGACTCACGACGGGTCCGTCTGAGTGCAAACATTTAGGAAGTTTATTAATTTATTGCTAATCTCATTTGAGCAGGCGTTGGTTGGCATCCGAATGGTTTTGTGTTTTTGCATCGTTTACTTCATTTATTTAGAACCTTAAAAGCACAGCATAGAGAAAAAGTTGTTTTAGCTCTTTATGTGCCATGTGTCTTATTTAGAGTCTTTTAGGACGGGTGGTCACAAATTGCAAGAGACCAAGACGTCTGGAAGAAAATGGGGTTTTTTTTTTATTTGCCGGTTTCGCTTAGAAAAAGAAATGTAGTTATTTAGTTTACACTCAATGACTACTCTACACTACTCAGTCTAGTCACACGGTAGTATACGCTATTTACATATTCCTTTAGTAACATTTGAATAGGAACTAGCACAGAATACTTAATAGTAGGTACAAGGTAAGAACGTAAGAAATAAAAAAGAAAATACATTTATTCCAGACACGCAACATTACACTGAATTTGCAATATAAAAACATAGGCACTAGTTGGCTTCCGCAGCTTGCTTTTCCCGCCTGCGCTTAGGAATTGCAATAATATAAAAACGGGATCCCGCGGGAATGCGTGATCCCGTTTTGCGGGATCTCCGCAGCTTTTATTAATCTGCTGATTCATAGAGTGGATCCGCGGATCCCGCAAATTAAAATTTGGCGCTAAAGCTTTCGCGTTAATTGCGAGTAGCACGAGCGCGACCTTGCCGTTCTGCACAGAAATGAACAAAAATATAAAACTATTGTTAGGAGTAAGGGTAAAATTAAACGAAACTATTAAACTCTGCCAAACATTTAAAGATGAATCTAAGAAAACAGATTACTAATTACTTATACTTAAGTAATAGGAAAGAAATAATTTCTGTTGCTTAATGTAAGAAATGTTTAATAAAAGTTAATTTTTACCTAAACATTTGTAGTTTCAATTTGATTTTATAATATTATTTCAAATATGCGGAATCCCGCGTGACCCCGCGCGGGATTGAGTGATCCAGCATATCAATCCCGCGTGATTTAATGAGCTGCGGGATTGCAATCCCTACCTGCGCTACGTGTGTTATTAATTATACTACACTGAGGTAGCGGGTTCGATTCCCGCGACGGGACAAATGTTTGTGCACAGAAAAAAAAGCGCAAGCATTTGTTTCGTGTCTGGGTGTTGTGGGACCATGGTCCTCATAGTTCCTGGTTTCCTAGATACAGGGAATCCTAGTTAGGAGCCAGGATCTACGTATGTGGATCGCTGGGCGTTTATTTATTTATTTATTGTCCAGTTTAAAACGAATATATTTTTAAAACTAGCCTATGTCCTTTAAATTCCTTTGGTTTCCTTTAATTTTGTTTATTTTCAGGACCTTTTTTACCTCCGCAAGGTATGAAAATCTGAATACTTAGAAATAGCCTGAGGCCTGAATTTATAAGTTATCATATTTTTATGTTTAAATTACAATAATTTAAACTGTACTGTACTTATTGAACTAATGTGACAGATAGATGGACTAACTTTTTATTGAAACATTACGGACAAATATTTATCGAATTCTCGGTCATATCACTGAAATCGTTCTCTTCCAGACGACGTGCAGGAAAGAGAAAAAATACACAAAGTATCTACCGGGACGTTGCTTATTTTTTTCTTTTTAGGCAATCATTCTGTGCTAGAGCACAGCACCACATGAACAACATTATCTCATCATATTGGAATCTCTGTGGTTTTGCCATTACATTTTCCTGTAAATTTTGAATCTGTAAAATCAGAGTATCATCCTGTAGGTACTTTGTTTACATCATACTTCACTTGTCGCCCAGCATGCCTTATCTCCAGCTGGGCCGCTCTCCTTTATATGCGGGCATTTGTACCTATTGCATATCGACGTACGAAAGGGAAACAAGGATAACTAATATTTTTCCTAATTGTGACAAACAAAATATTTTTTAAAATAAATTGTATGTAAGCACTTTGTAAGTACTATGTAGTGTTTAAGCTGCTTTATTGTTTTATTTTCTGTTCTGCTGTTTTATTCACTTAGGAAGATGATAATAAAAAGTTGACAGGAATGCGGAAAAATCTATACTTACTGTAAGGTGTTTACTGTACATTAAAGGTATTTTTAAAAACATTTTTTTCGTAATATATGGGAGCAACAGAACCCAAAAATACAGTTTTTAAAATTTCTGTCTGTCTGTCTGCCCGGGATGAACTCAGACTAAGGCACTAATTTTAAAGCACTTTTTTAAAATATGTTCTGTGGAGTCCGGCGCTACACAAAGGCTTTGTTTCATCAAAATCGGTCCAGGAATATTGAAGTTATGACGCAATTTAGGAAAAAATATATATGTTCACTTTAAGTTGAACCCCAGAACATACCAGACCCCTTGTGCACAAGGCTCATTTTAAACGGTATTTTTGCTTATCTTGAAAACTAAAGTATGGGTTGACATGCCGTTTTCCAAAAATGTTTTTTTTGAGTCCTAGGCTGCAACGAGATAGGACGGGATCGAGACAGAAGCGCAACGGTTACGGGATACGTGAGGTAAGTTAACGGGATTGGAGCGGGTAAGTAACAGGATAGGAGAAGGATGATAACGGAATAGGAGCGAGACGAAAGCAGGAGCGGAATCTCCTGCTTTGGAGCGCAGCGGGAGCAGGAGCAGGATTAGGGTGGGTTGGAAAATTGTCGAGTACAGATTAGATTACTTCACTATGCGTACGAAGTCGCAGGCAACAGCTAATAAGTAATAAGTAAAGTAAAAGACATCCTCTGTTGACTTCCTTACTTTCGAATTTGAATATTATACCCTGACTGGCATAAATAATCTCGAAAAACAAAATGTCTAACAATAGAATCGGAAAAGTTTATAAACGCTCACAAACTCAATGTGGAATCACTGTTGTTTTCAATAACTGCCAAAACAGTTGTTCCAAATATCCGGAGTTGATACATTACAAACAGGACAAATTACAGTTGCCAAATAATTGACGTTCATAAGTGCGTCTGTGACGACAAAATTGAATAAAGAACTTTTGATTTGATTTGATTTGATTTAAGATATAGTCTTTATCGTGCCTGACTGCCTCAAGTCATTGGTCATGCAAATGCGCAAAGGCATGTTGACGAATTGAAATTTGAAAAAGTTACAGTACGTTCTATCAAAACAAAAATAAAAATAAAGACAATAATCATCGTTTCCCTTTACCCCGTCGATACGAAATGAGTAATTGTTGATAGTGGCGAATGTCATGACGGACCTCACCCTTCGACTATATCAATGAGTGGCGTCGGTGACTCCGTTAGTACCTCATTACTATCCTTGTCACGATGGCCGTACTTGCTTTGTTCCTCTTTGTTTTGATCGCGAGCTGCAACTGCAACCTAATAAGGTCAGCTGAAGATGTCGGCACCAAGGACGTCCCCATCCCTCGGGAAGACATTGAGAACAATGACGCAAAACCACAAGAAGTAGACGTTGACGTTATACCGATTATGCCAGAGAACCGGAATTCTATTAGAAATTGTAATAAAATCGGGGAATCTGTAAGTTACCTATTCTTTTTTTAAGTAACATATTTAAGTGGGTTCTTTGATTACATGCCTATTTAGTATTTGACTTTGTTGATATTTTTCCATTTTGCATATTGGAACAAAAGAGAGCTTATCACAGGTTAGATTTTATCCTCGCCCGGAGTCTTATTTTGCGCAAATAGGTCATATAAATAAATCAAAGATTTGATCATACTAAAATTAATTTTATTGCTTAGCTTGTACTTAGTTTTGAATGTTATAATCTTATTTATAGTGTACCAGCCACGGTGACTGCTGCACTCGGGCTTGCTTGGGCTACATGAAGAAGTGCGTTTCAAGCTCAGGCCTGTATCCTGATTACCTGGACGCCGTCAACCCTGGCTACTAGACTCTAGGCCACCTTCCGGATGGGGTGGATGGGGTGGTCCATGTGACTCAAGTCGGGAGGGTTGGCTGCGAAGTGCTGAATCTCCTTCATTGCGTCCGAGGATATCTTCCACAACTCTGGATATTTGCTTTTGAATTCGTCGTACCATTTCTGTACCTGTGAAATATATTAAAATTTGAATAAAATATGTTTAATGTGATTTTTCTGGTTATTCCATTATTTTTGTAGGTATTCGATCGCAAACGTAGACCACTGATCTTATTTAGACCACCTGTAGCGGGTATCGAACCCGCAACGTCTGTGGAAAGTTTGCAAGGACTTTCTGTCACTGTGGTTTATCGCGTGGTGAGCGGAGGATATCTGTATGTATAACTCATGAATGGATGTATAACTTTCACTCAACAAATTAAGTAAATTCAATAGTTTTCAAAAATATAGGCAAGTAATATAAGTTTTTGAACTGGCATGGTCACTAACTATAATAGTAGGCAAGTACCTACCTACCCAGATAAAATAGCAAGTATTATTTACGTACATGCAAGTTCCAAACAAATGAAATTCGTTTGCCAAGAAACTAAAACATCCTCAATTTAATAATTAGATTTTGAAAAGTTTCGTGAGATTCCTAATTGATATAAAACGGCTAAGAGTCATGGGAAATTTAATCTTATTTATTTACCTTCGTATACTTAGAGAAGTCAAAGCCGATAGCTTCCAGCGTCATGGTGGAGTTGATAAGCTGCAAGTCGGCGATGGTGAGGTGATCAGCCGCCGCGTGGGTGGTGCCGAGGCGAGTCAGGTAGGTGTTGAACACGTCGAGAGCTATGTGGACCTTCTTGAGGCCCAGTGGAGTGCGCGGGTAGTCGAAAAATATTGGCGCCATCTGTGGACGAATCGTTTCTTTGTATTTCTAACCGACTTCAAAAAAGGGAGAAGGTCCGCAATTCAGTATTTTTTATTGTATTTGTTACCTCAGAACTCCGTCATTTATAAACCGATTTGGAAAATTCTTTTCAGGGTTCAGTATAGCTTCAAGGTGGTCCCATATAAATTTCATCGATAGTCTAACTTGGAATCCGAAGATATTTAAAATAATACATTATTTTTTTATAAAATGTTTTATTTTAAATAAAATATTGTAGGGCTATTAAATGCTATAAAAACTAGGTCCCTTGATACCTTACTAAGGACTATTTTTGTATAAAATAATAGTGTGTGTGGGGATGGATGTTCGTTACTCAATACCGCAAAACTACTAAAAGGATATGGATGAAATTTGGCATAAGGGTAGAACGTAGACTGAGGTCTAACTTAGAACATGGGATATATCACGACTTTTCATACCTACCAGAAAAACTAATGGGACAAATATAAACCTAATTCGTGGAGTTGGAGTCTCACGAGTATCGGCTAGTAAGATAAAAGTACAAGGTACCTACATATGTTTGTTGCCTGTTTTTCATTATCATAACTAGGTATACATACTTTTTAAAACTCCGTACTTACAGTATATGCAGATATATCGGCGTAGTACGATCCCAAATTGAAGCAAAGTCGGTGATTAACGATGGCCCTGTAAATAAACAATAATACTAGGTATTTTATTTTAAATAAGGTGTTCAGTTGAAAATACTTGTTTAAAAAACAAACGAACCATCTTTTGTTTTTATTTCATAAAAAATATTTTTTTCTTGGCTTATTTAGAATTCAAAGGCGCCGATTCCACAGCAATCAGTTCCGAGTTCCGCGGTCAATGTCATCTACGAGTATGCGACGCTATTATATAATATAGTTAGTACTACAACTACAACAATATTACATACCACGAGAACTCCAGAACTCTTGCTGTAGGATTATCTCCTAATACCACTACGTAACTATGTGACGGCGTCAGCGCCTACTAAATTGCAACGAGCAAACAACCACAGCGCCTTTTAAATCATAATAAGCAAAACCTTACCTTGTTTTAGGGTCTTGAGGATACAGAGGATTCCCAGGCTTGTATTTATCGCAGATGTACTGCAGGATGGCGTTGCTCTCGCTTAGAAAAAAACCGTCGTCATCCAGCACGGGGATCGCTTTTTGTGGATTCATCTGGAACACAGAATTGGATTGAATATTTCTCATAAAAAATCAATCTACAAGAAATATACAAGACAACTCTGTTGCTAAATAGTGTATGATGCTAAAACAGTAAGTAATAGTAGGTAAGTAGATATATTATATAAGTAGTAAATTACCTTCGCATACTCCTCAGTCATATGCTCCCCCGCTCCGAAGTCCATGTTAACCAGCTCGAAGGGAATGTCCAAAGCAGCCAAGGCCTGCCTCACGGACAGAGACGGGGGCCCGTCGGACACCGCGTAAAGTTTCAGCACCATTTCACTGGAAAATAAACAAATCTCGAAATTATGAGCTAGGCCAGAACTACTGCATGAGCAGAAGAAAGGGCTTCTAAGGGAAATACTAAAAAATATACAAAGCCTATATAAAAAAAACCTAATCGAATTCGTACTTGTCTAAGCATTAATACTCGTTTGTGATAAATTGATAATGAGAAAGAATTAAATCTAAGTAGATTACAGGCAAGAAGTGATGATACTGTACTGCTCCAAGAAGCAAGATATATAAAAATATTATTTATCTACTCATCATTAGCTTATTAAAGTTAAAATTGATAGGTACTCGTATATAAATACCAATTCAATTAATAGTAAGTAGATAGTTGCTTACCTTATCTGTGTAACTAAATAGCGGTGTTGAATGAATGGGTCGACAACCGGTACTGCCAGTAGAAGGCCGTCGGACGACGGCGTGCCGGCTGCCTACTGCCTAAGGAACAGCCTCCTTTCACTTGCATGCCTTCTGTCTGTTTAGATATTTTGATTTTGCACTTAGACACCTTCGACCTTATACCACTATATACCTAAGGCTATATTAGCTATGTTCACTTTCGTACGTTATGATAAGAATTTAGATGGCGGGGTATATATGTCGCAGCCAACTAGCTTAATTCGCCGTTCAATTAAAAGCCTAGCCTCTTAACTAAACGCCGCCATTCAACTAGTGGCCTGAATGATGTTCAGCCATTTGATCAAACAGCTAGGCAAATGACTTGGATCGATGACGTTTAATTACTTGCCTAGCCTGTTCATTTTTAAAGCCTGTTTTCCAAAGTTTAATGAAAAAAAAAGAAAGTAGTGACAATAATAACGAATATTGCCGCAGACCACGGTAGGTTAGGGTGCGGCGGGGGTGGCCCTTGGGCCACCTCAACGCCGCGAACATGTATGTTAGATACGAATATAATGTAAGTAGATTATATTCTATCACTTCGATAGATTGTAATCTACCGAAAAATAATGCGACGGTTCACAATCTTTCGACAGTTTACAATCTCGCGTAGGATACATCTAAGTTTAACCACATGCCTAAGCATTAGCCAGCCAGTTTATTAAATGTTGTAATAGACGTTATGGCTAAATATCATTCAGGCCAATAGTTGAATGGCGGCGTTTAGGCTAGGCTGTTAATTAAACGGCGAATTAAGCTAGTTGGCTGCGACTTATATATCGATACTAGCTGATGCCCGCGACTTCGTCCGCGTAGTGGAGTATTCATCCTGCATCCGAACATTTTTCGTCCCATCATATTCACGTTCCAGTTCCCGTCCCGCTCCTATCTCATTAACGTACCTTACCGCTTCTGTTCCGTTACCTTCCCACTCCCATCCTGTTATCTTCCCGCTCCTATAGCGTTACCGTAAGGCTCTGGTCCTTATTCCGTCCCGCTCCTATATCATTATCGTCCTGCTCTGCTACCGATCATATTCCGATCCTAACCCTTTATCGTCCTCCCTAGCGAACCTCCTATCGTGTTATAGTTTTGCCGTTCCTATCCCGTTACCATCACCTTTTTGTTCCTTTGTCATCCCATTCCGGTCCCGATATAATTACCAAATTTTTTGGCCCTAACTTTATTTGTGAATCGCGAATAGTTATAGTTTCTATGACCAAGTATCAAACGTACAAAATGCTAGCGTAGTAGTTTGAAACATATTACGGACTACAGAAACTACCGGGACTACAGAAACTACCGGGTGGGAATGAAACGTCGGGGGGAACTGCCACGGACACTTTACGATTCGTTATACCAGTAATACGTACAAACGGACGGACGGTGCGGCGCCCGTGGTCCCGGTCCGGGTTTGTGATTATTTACATGAGTTTGCGGTGTGGCGGCAGCGCCGGTGCGGCACCATGTACATACATGAAGTCTGAGTAAAAGAAATCTTTGAAACCTAAGTCTCCCATTTACATATACATAGCTGTTGCCCGCGACTTTGTACGCTTAGTAAAATAATTCATTTTGCTCCTGGCTATTTCCAGCTGCTCTCGCTTCTATGCCGATTTTGTCCTGCTTCTATCCCAATCCTATCCCGAATTCATCTCGTTTCTATTCCGATCTCTTTCAGCTCTTATCTCGTTTTAAGCAGATAGAATACTTACATTATAAACATATATTTTCTTTACAAACTTTACCTTGTGTTTAAACCTAACAGGGGATGGTATTCAAAACAATCGTAATAACACGTGTCAATAGTTTTTTTGGCTAAGTATATGTAATTATTTTGGCCAAAATTCAATCGTCGTAGCTCCAGAAAAAATATTGTATGTCGCAGGGAAATGAGGATACCAGGGATTTCACGAAATCTCTAGGGATATGACGTACAGTTTTAATAAATAGGCTCTCGCCAGAACTCTCGCTTCGTTATCCCTTCGCTCCACTCGCGCACTCGACCATCACTCCACTCGGGAGGTCGCCGGCTCGCTACACTCGCCACCTCTCCCCCTCACTTCGTTCTGGCCTTGCGCACTCGTTTTGCTCAGGAACTCCTTGTGAGCTCCTGGCTCCGCGCTTTTTATATACACTCTAGGGGTAAAAGCTAGTTGGACCGCGGAGAAGTAGTCCTTCCCATACATGATTATACCATGATTTTGTGGTATTCCTAGGAATATCGCGAAATCCCAGATATCCTCATTTCCCTGCGACACGTACGGTCAACGACAAAAGTTGCTGAATATTTGTAAATCTTCGATTGACTACACCTTTAGTATTTCTTATTCTTCTGAATGTTGCATTTTAAAAGTCTATTAAAGTCCTGTACGAATACGAAAATTGCAAAAAAATGCATTACTTTAGAAATCATTTATTGTGCCTAGTCTATAATACAAAGTTTCGCTTTCACCTTACAAACAAAGGTTTTCCACACAAATAATTGCCATCCCGTTTAGACTTTTTAAGATGTTTAAAAAGTGGTGAAACATGTGCGTATAGTATCTTCGATTAGTATATGTACCAAATTTCATAGTCATAGGTTTAGAAAAAATGTTATATTCGACCTTGTTTAATGTTTTTAGAGGTTAATTAATAAAGTGAGTTTCGTTTTAATTTATTACTTTTGTTTGGTCTGTAGGTATATACTCGTACCAAATTTCATTGCTACAACTGCATAAACAAAAATTCTCCACACAAACTTTACCACCCTGTATAACCCTATTAGGGGATGATATAAAACATGGTGGGATACGTGTTTATAATTTTATTGACTGAGTATTTGTAAGTTTGTAACAAATTTCAACATCGTAATTAGCATTAAAAGTTATTTGATACTTTCCACTCTGTTTAACCTTGTTTGAGAGTAAATTTCAAAAAATGGCGAGTTACGTTTACATTTATTTCTTTTGCTTACTCCATATACGAAAGTTAATTGCCATGACTTCATGAACAAAAATTCTCCATATAAACTTAACCACCCCGTTTGAACCGGTTTAGGGATGATTCCAGCATAATGGTAAAAGACGTGCTTAAAGTTTATCTGTCTGAGTATTTAAACCAAACTTCATCGTCGTATCGTCAAAAATATAATTACATTTCACGCTTATTTAACCTGATTAGGGGTAGATTTTCAAAAAAATTTGATTCACGTTTTAATTATCTTTTTTTTTCTTAGTTTATGTACCAAGTTCATAAATAAAAAAGATTTTCTATACAAACTTTACCACCCCACTTAGGCTTGTCGGGGGATGATTTAAAAAATGTGAAATACATATCTATAATTTCATTGGCTAAGCACGTATACCACATTTCATCGCTGTAGCTTAAAAATAATAATCTTCACTTTCCACCCTGTTTTACCCTTTTAAGGGATGATTTTTCAAAATTCTAAATCACTTTTTATTAATGTTTTTTAGGTGTGTGTACCAAGTTTCATCGCTATAAACAAAGATTTTTTATGTTAACTTTACCACCTCGTTTAACCCTATTAGGGGTTGATTTTTGAAAAATGCTGAAAAATTATTTTTAAGCTTGATCAAACTTAATTTATTTACCCTGTTTCTTTACTGTAACTACAGTGTTGCATTAATAAAAAAACCTACTCCATACAAACTTTGCGGCCCTATTTAATGACCTTGGGGGTTGATTTTTGAAAAGTTACTGAAAATGTATTTTTATATTTTTATGTTTAGTCAATTTACTAAGTTTCATAACTTTACTAAAAAAACCTACACCATGGAAATTTTGCGACCCCAATAAATGACTTAGGGTTCGAATTTCGCAAAATTCTGAAAACAAGTTCCTATTATTTACATGCTTAATGCTCACGCAAAGTTTGATATCTACTGGTCAAGAAACAATCACCGTAGCATACATTATAGTTTCCGCATTCCAATCTAAAAAAACCGCATTAAAACCCCCTTAAGGGTTGATTTTCAAAAAACTGTGATACACGTATTCTTTTATTTCTTTTGCATAGTATACTGCCAAATTTTCGTGACCGTGCGACAAAAGATTTTTTTTCCCCATACATCTTTATGACCCCATTTGACCCACTTATAGGTCAAATTTCGAAAAATCCCTTCTTAAATGACGCCTTCACTACTTGTAGAATACGTGGTCCAAATTTCAGGTTTCTATGTTAAGCGGTTTTGGCTGTGCGATGATTGTAGAAAAAAACCCTGTTCTTTTATTATATAGATATATCGATCGATATTTGTATAATCAATCGAACGTAGGAATATGAAGGTGCCTACGACACAGTGGTGATTCGTAGGTGTACGAGTATTAAGAGAATATTTAATATGGCTGGGTCGCCTGAAACCAAAAGAAAACGAACAATTGCTCAGCCTTGACATGCAGAGCTCATTGTGTCTAGGTATAGGCACAGTTTTATAATACTGCGGTAAGTATAGACTATTATTTATTGTGGTATAGGTATGTACCTACCTGCTATTTCGGTACCTATTATTTTTTGGTGCCCTAAGTTATTATATTACATGATGAAACTTTGATTTAGCTAAACCGCATAATGATATCTTACTTTAATGACTCTTCTAGTACTTTTGTCTAACCCTACACCTGATGAAGGTAAGCAAAGTTAAGTTGAATTTATAAGTTTAAAAATGTCTTCTTTATTCTTAATGGAGACAATCAAAGTCGCCTGTCTTTTTCACCTTTTCCAGAGAAAACGGGAAGGCTGTTATCGAAAAAATACTTTTGTATGGCGGCCATCTTGAAAAGTGCGAAATCCAAGTGTTTTTGTGGCGTGCGCGAGCTGCTAAAGCAGCTGGTAGAGCAAAAGTTTATGTTGCAGGTCACCATGGGTCATCAAGACTCATCTGGCAACCGTCTCTTATATGGAGATTGAAGTGTAGGAACGGGTATTATCACAGAATACTAAGTATTATATAGTATATATAGCGGTATATACCGGTAGCTATAGCACTATCTACTAATCATAATTTATTAGACTGAATCTGGCTATAAATATAACCATGCGAACCCAGTGCTCTTTGACCGTTAGCGGGTTTTGTGTTTTTCATCAAATGGGATATCTGATCATAACTTTAGGCAGGCATAGCTTTAAGACGAAGCTACAATATATAATAATAAGAACAGATATACCTACAGATAAATAAAAACCTATTTACTTATAAACCCTACAAAGGGAATTATAAGTACTTTTTCTGCTGGCATCATGCCTGTCTTAGGGTTAATAGTGGAAGTACAATTACAGTTTCGTAACATCCGTCGTGCACCTAAAGCTTCCCCATATTCCGTCAACTTGTTATAAATACTGGTAAACAAAGCTAAACACGACTTTTTGCACTCAGTCAGGTTTGCGTTGCACTTGCATAGAGTTGCCAAAGAGTTAAAAAATGAGACACGTAAAATATGCTAGTCTCTTTTTATATTTAATAGTGAATTCGAGTAGCCAGCTAGTTCCACGGCAACTGGAGTCACAGGGGTCGTTGGTGTCTCAAGTCATCCGCGTGAAGCGTCAAGCCGGGTACGTGTACGACAAGCCCAGTGTATCGTTCGATCTGCCCACGCGGGCCCCGACTGTGTCCACTCAAGCACCTACTGTTGACAGGACACAGGCGCAAATGATGTATTACGCGTATCCAGCGCCAGCGGCAGGCGGCAACGGGGTCAACATCGGCGGCTCGTCTGCAAGTAGCGTAAGCAGCACAGCAACAGCATCGTCTGTCTCCACACCAGGCGGCTATAACTACCCAGCGCAAAATACAGCATCGGCGGGAGCTCAGTCGACCTCGGCTACTGGTTTTGGTTCTTCTCAAACGAGTTCCGGATCCATTCCGTCATCTAACGGGGGTTCTTCGGGCTATGGTTATAATGCACCATCACCTGGAACGGCATCAGTATCAATATCTAACGGTTATCAAACTTCAAGCGTAGGTTCCACTCAAGCAAACAACGCGGGTTCACCGCAAACTGGTTTTGATTCCGGCTCCACTTCCGGTTACGCATACAACGCCCCGACCCCGACGAACACTCAGTCAGGCTCAGGGGCAGCACCGGCGCCAGCTGTCGAGGTTTCCACAAATGCTCCGAAATACTTGCCCCCCACGTCTGGCCCTATTTCGACAGGGGCTGGAGCTACAAGTGGTACCGTTGCCGGAGGCTCCGGTGCTGTTATTCCGCCTTTAGACCAGTACCTTCCTCCTATAAGTCAGCCTAGCCCTCCAGCTTCGTTGGCTCCTAGTGGTCCTTCAGAAAGTGTAGGCGTACAAACCAGCACTGGGCCTGGTCCGAGTTCTAATTACATACCCCCGGATCAGTCGCCTTTACCCGTGACTAATGCTACTCCTCGACCATTTTCACCAGCAGCCCCACCTGCTGTTCCACCGACCGGATATCTTCCACCCAATATTAATTCTCAGGCACAAAATTCTCCATCTACTCCAGCTTCCACTTACTTACCGCCTGTTCTATAACTGGAATATATCTGCAATAATGTATTATTAATTAAATATGCATAAAAGTTTTGAAATTATATTATACTTTTTTTATGCCCATAGTTATAATCTTTTCCTGACAACGGAACGTAGCGGCAAACGAACGAAAACGAAACGGACTTTTTGGCGGGAAGTGAAAAGCGATACAGGTCGATTTTGTCTTATTTTCCAAAAAAGTGTTATTTTGAGTAATCATGTGTAATATCGGTTGAATATTAACCATTATGTGTACATAAACGTGTAAGCAAATGTAATAAATTAGAGAAAAAAATAAAGTTCCACCACTTCATTGAAACACTAGGAGAGGGTCCGACTTGTTGCTGATGTGATGATCATTCTCAACAAAACTATAATAAATGGAATATTATACTATTAAATAAAAACTAAGTAAGACATGGCGGTTTTTTTTTACGATTAATAGATCTATGTTTGGCCACAATCTCACCTGATCACCTGATATGAAGCGATGATGTGGCCTACCTAAGATGGAGCGCATAGATCTAGAGAGACTATGGTCCTAGAGACTTTAGCCTACCTTAACGGGCGAATTAAAAAAATAAACATAAAAACGAAACGTTTAAGCTGTCAAATTACTGTCAGTTGTCAGTTGCCATTTATCTGTCAAAAAACGAAACTTCAAATTCAAAACACGTAAAACGTCATACGAAAATAGCATCCGAGATGAAAGTTATTTTTAATATTCTTTAAAAAAATATATCATATTAACTTGTTCCACTTCTAAGGATGATCAATTACTTTAACATGAAGATCCCTATTTCCAAGAGTATTTGACGTAGTGCAAATAACGTGTATCACTTGAATATTTAGTTGTAAAAATTATGATTGCACTAAAGCAAACATTACAATTTTCTCGAATAGGAAGCAAGGTAATCCCGAGGTAATTATAAGCAATACATTGTTTATAAAGCTGCTGCTTAGGTTTCTGTGCCGAATATTGAGGTGTTGTTAGTTATTACGGTTGTCCAAGGTTCATGACCTTACTGGGTTAAATTAATATTCTTTGTCTTGCTAAGTATAAAAGGCTATTTAAATATGTCATTGATAGATTAATCACTACATGTGTAAGGTATTAGACCTCTGTGACTGGTGTCTTAGTGCCCCCGGGATTGTTGTGAGGAATACAAAAGTGTATAATGTTTGCAGAACCACGGAAAGGCAAGCAAGGGTAGTGCAGAATGGTGCACCTCGAGATGACCGACGCCCAACTCTGTGCTCACGTGCTAACGATAAATGACCTGCCAAATGAAATACTTATATACATATTTTCCATGATAGATTTTGAGTCACTTTTATCTGTTGCAAAAGTTTGTATGAGATGGCAACAACTATGCTTGACTCCATGTGTCTGGGACAACACTCGCTTGATAGTTTGCATGAAGAACTATGCGAGGATAAGTGAAAATATTGTGCCTTTTGTGTCTAGGTATTTAAAAAATGTGAAATTACAGTATTTCAAATTGTATTCTCAAGTTAGGGCTTCATTAATAAGCTATTGCCCTAACCTTACTCACTTAGAAATAAGCATATCCCAGGTGGATAGTTGTATATTTGATGACTTAGGGCACTGGCCAAACCTGAAGTTCTTAAGTTTTCGTAACTCACTTATAGTTCATAGCCCGGAAAATGCCAATGGCAACTTTGTGTACCATTTGCCTTTTGAAAACTTGAAAAACCTAGAGACTCTCATTCTGTCAAACTTTGCTTTGACTCATGATAGCCTCTACAGCATGTTACAGTGCAACCATTTAGTCAGTATAAACATGGAAAAGATGAAGAACATCCCCGCCGACTTCCTGCAATCTCTACTAAGGACCAAACAGTCCACTTTGCGAGCACTCCACATTTATGGAGATACTTTAAACGATGATATAATTCGCTACATATCCAACTGCAAAGCACTACAAGTCTTGCACATAATGACTTGTAAAACTTTGTTTGACTCAACCTTATTACACTTGTATAGATTAAAGAATTTGCATTCACTAAAGTTGCGCCATGGCTATTTCTCCACAAGTGCTTTGCTTGCATATTTTTCCAATAACACATTTCACAACCTGACCTACCTGAGTCTTTCGAGATGTCTGCATGTCACCATGCAAATTGCAAAAGCAATTAAATCAAGTGCACCTAATTTAAAAGAACTGTCATTTTACCTCTGCCCTTTCATCATAGCCAGGGATTTCCAAAGAGCAGAGTTGGAAAGGATGTTTAAAATACAACTGCTACTTGATTAAAAAAAGAGTAATACTTATTTTGAAGCAGCTTAGATCTGTCCATCTCTTTAATTCTGTCTGTTTTTGTAATAATTAACCTTGACCCTTTCTAGGCTCGAGTAATTAACTACAGAGGAGCTCCATATAAATATTAAAACAGGAAGACTATGCTTATACATTTCAAATATTTTGGTAAACATTTACATGTATGAAATTAATGAGATAAGTTACTGTACTTCTGAACAACTTTTACTTCTAAAGAATTTATTCTAGGTTTTAAATAAGAAACATGGATCATATTGGCTTTGATATATTTTGAGATATTGTTTATTACTCAAGTATTTAAAAAATCTTAAACCCAACATCTGAACAGGTGTAAAAAATAGATTAGGAGCTGGTTGTGGCATGACATGCAATTTATAAAATGATCTTCTCAATTAGAATTTATATCAGTATTTATGAAATAAAGTATTATAAAAGATGTGAAATCTACAAAGTAGATTAATTTATAATGGCTATACAATGATTAGAAGAGGGTGCTGGCCATATTCACCTTACAATATAGGTAAATAATATGTTTATCACTATAAACAAGTTGTCAATTGAATATAAAGTGCCTTAGTATTTTTTGTAATAGAATGTACCATTCAGAATATGATTTTGTAAGGGTAACACAGAAAAAGTAAACATTTTCATTATGGCAATGAATTAACAATGTAATGTAACTATGACTATGATTGTAAACCCTCTTGAGTTTGAGTGCCATTTTTCTGAAATATTCACATGCTTTGTTTGACTTATGTTAAATTAAAAATTATGTAAAAAAACAACACAAATGGTTGTAATTAATATATGTATATTTCTTATGTTGTAATTCTTCTATCACTTTATTATTCTGCTTTCTAGATATTTCTAAAATGTACAAGTTGTTTGTAATTCAACAAATTAATTTTTGTTTTGTTTGTCTGTATTTCTGTGTTTGAAACAATTTAAGTAAGTACCTACTGCTGTTTTTAAGGAATTAATAAATGTTTCAGTGGAAAATATCTAGTGTATATCTACTTTAGTATAAATGTGATTGATGGTTTGTGCTGTTTTATTTATGGTGAACACAAATAAAATTACATAAATGTATTTAGAAAACCACATGTTATACATACTTCCTAGTATCCGCATGTCATCTATAAATCGTTGCATCATCCTAATTTATGGGCTATCAGGCGTTCGATTCACAGATAATCGTCGTGTTAAGTAATCAATCTTTTTTAATGGCTGATGTGATCTTCCATGATCTCTAACAATGACATAAGATGAAATCCTAAAGAAAAGGACTTAGAGCTACATACTCATATCAATTACCATGTTTGTTCGAAAGTTATTGGACTAAATACTCATATTTGCCTACAATTTAATAATTTAAATTATTGTATTGATAAAAAGTATTACGTCATTAACTACCCTACAAAAGGATACAAAAGTGTACCTACATTTATTATCATGACTGCCCCTTTCAAACGCATTTGAACTGTCCTCGCCCGCCGCCACCGTTCTATATGCAAGGAACATATACTATATGCCGATGGGTTGTGACAAAAATAAGATGCGAGCAGCGATAACTGCCGCTTAACACGTTGATTGCGGAATCTGCTGACAGAGATGTTGTCCTCTCTTTTATGCCATTGTGTAGAGTGACTATGGCCCAGCGGGAACTCGTGGGATTTTCAATTAGACGCACTGGAATTGGAATCTCAATAGCACGTGCTAATTTAATACACTATCTAAAAACGGGGAAGGAAAACCGACATGTCCAAGAATCTCAAAGATTAAGGACCACGTGACATCCACCAACCCGCAAGGACCCCCGTGTTTGGTAACGAGTTACGACCGCGACTATCTCCGCGAGAGAAGACTCGTGTCCCAATGGGAACGTAAAAGGCTGATGAAGATGGGTGGTTGGTTGTTGGTTCAATAGGCAATTTTGTGGGAATAAAAATACCAGTGCATTAATAAACATAAACATTTATAAACCCTTTAAGAGTCAATTAGCCTATTGATATCAGTTGAGCGGTAGCGTGTTTAACATTTCAATCGGCGCCGGCGCAGCGTGCTGGTACAGTCAACGACATCAGTAGCTGAACTTTTACAATAGTCAATAACACCATACATATTACATGCAATTTTTTGCAATTTCCCTATTCGCACAGGATATTAACAGAGTTTTTAAATGCAACATTTAGAGACAAGACAAATATTGAAGGTGTAGTCAATGAAAGATTCACAAATGTTCAGCAACTTTTGTCGTTGACCGTACAAAGACGAAGGGACACCAGACATCAGACGAAGGGCTCGATGTTGATCTCGAGCGCGGCGCAGGGGTGCGCGAGGTCGAAGGCCGTCAGCACGGCGGGGCGCACTACTCCTACACGGCCCAGAGATACGCCGCGGAGCACCACCTCAGCGCAGCGTCCCGGGAAGAACGCCGCGTCTGTAACCACGGTCAAAAATATGGTTTTTTATTTATTTAAAAGTTGTTGTCAAGTATCAAATATTCAGTGTAAGATCATAAATCCTCTCCATCCAAAGGTTGTCCGGAAGATATCGCTTATTAGCGATAAGACTGCCCATTGTACTAATGCAATATTTAAGTTCTATTTTTATTTGTTCTTGTTATGTTTTTGGTGTACAATAAAGTGTTATCAATCAATCAATCATAAAAATAATTCATTTATAAAAAAAATGTCCAAGGTCGAATATCGATGAACTTTATACTTTATACTTTTAACCCAACACAAAGAGAATTTTCCAAATCGGTTTATAAATGACGGAGTTCTGAGGTAATAAACATATAAAAATTCAATTGAATTGAGAATCTCCTCTTTTCTTTGAAGTCGGTTAAAAATGAAAATAACGGCCAAATGTATAAAAAGATTTTAGTATTTTTAATAGGGTATATGACAAGTGTCTAAAAGTAAAAGCTTCAAAAAAACATACACAAAGTAATCAAAATTAGTTAAAAATATAAAATAGTTACAGCGATTTAAATTCAAGAGTTAATTGGAAAGAAATAATGGCAATAATTTAAATCATTGCCATTTATTTCTAACTTAATATTTTTTCTTTTTAATATATAATATGCCAATTAGTAGACGAGTCAGAAGCATAAATTTAGGACTCAAGTGATGTGATTGACAAAACAAAAACAAACATAAAACTCATTTCCGTAATCGCTATTATGATCGTCATTGTAACACTAACATGTTTTCGAAATATGTACCTGCTTATGCAAAACTGTTTTCTGAATTTCAACATTATCATTATTATTATTGTGTGGATTTAACATTTGCTCTAAAAACGGCGAAGATAAACATCGTGAGAAAACAGACATGTCAAAAAATGAATCATAAATATTCAAGGACATGAGACAACAACCAACAACATGCCACAACTGGGCCAGCGTCGCGGATTACGGCCAAATTCTCTTTATGAGAGAAGGCCCGTTTCCCAACAGTGGGAACGTATTGGGCTAATGATGCTGATGACATCATTATTTGTGACAACATTAACATTTCATGACATAATTTGTTAAGTAACTTTCTCCAAATCAGGTATTTGAGCTAAGTGATTTATGATTTTCATGTCAGAATTGAAACTTGTCTTTTTTTTACGCTTAATAGATCTATGTTTGGCTACTATCTCGCCTGATGTGAAGCAATGCTGTGGCCTAAGATGGAGCACATAGATATAGAGAGAGATGGCAGTTGAGCGGCTGCTCAGACTCGTCTCCTCGATGGTCCCGAAACACGACTAGGTCGCTTGAAGGCATGGCTTTGTTCGGTTGTTTTTCAAATAATTTACTGTCGTCGACATGTGAATTGTTTTGCTATTGATTAGCATAATTAGCAGATAATTTATGCAAACAGAAACAAAACACAGCCGGGTGCTTAAATACTTAGCACAGCAGGTAGGCGCCGCGCCAAGGTCGGGTCGCGATCAATACGGAAACTGAATGTGTGTCCTAATAACCTCGATACACATGGATAGTGGAAGCAGTTACGAATGCATAGATTGGTAGTAAGCAGTGGCAGGCCTAGCGCACTCCGCACTGTAGGTACGAAGCTACAAGTACATAGCCGGACACTGACGGCGGGTCGCGCGTCGTTACACGTGCCGCGTCAGAAGAGATAAGAGCTATGCGATAGAAAGAGAGGCGCTCTGTAGGTTAATATGACTGGTATGTATGCAGCGCTACGCGAGCTGATTTGAATTTTATTGCGTCATACCAAGAGTCACTATTTGTTTAAATTTCTTAGCAGAGTGATGCTTCTGTCCCTTATTTCAGTGGCAGTGGTAACGTTTATTATGTTCTGTGGCAGTGGTAACATTTATTATGAGAGCTAACGTTGCAAGTTTTGTCTTTGGGTGCATAGACAGCAGTCATAGAAAATGCAAACCAACTGAATTTTACAGTTTGCCAGCTAAATTATAACTTTCAACGTAGGTACCTCTATAAAGATAAAGATAAATTTATTTAAATTTCAACAAACTTATATATATCATATACATTCAGAAGTGATTGTAACAAGTTTTTATTCCTGGTTGGAGAACATTGGTACCCAAACTAGGAGACCTGTGTTTTGTCATACCAATACCCCCTGCCCGACATATTTAAAAAAATATCAGATAAAAATTACAAAAGAGTTTGCATTTAGTAATAATATGTAGTTATGATACATGCAGTTTTAAGTAGATATTAGTTATATGTATGAATGAGTGGGTGTGAATGTTTGTGTGTGTGTATGAGAAGGTGTGGATGTAGATGAAGTGTGTAAGGAGTAGTGGTTGATTGAGGATTTACGATTTACGATATCTATTGTTAGTCAATATATGTATAAGGGTTAGACAGTTCTTACTTTAGGAAAGTTTAGTTCGATTCTGAAGATATGTATTAAAAGCAATATCAATGAACAACAAGGGCGTAAGTGTAAATAAAATTTGATATATTTTTTAACTCAATTGAATTTATTTCCCAAGAGGGATATAATGTCCAAAGTACCAACAAAATATTAACCGAAATCTAGAAAAGAAGTATTGGTTAAGTGTTGACTCTCTCGACGTCTCACTTCGAGGTTGACAAGGCAAAATATAATCCACATTCATAAAGATCCCTTTCACATTGCGTGCATTCCTGTTGGTCCCGCCGTCGCGTCGTATTTCCCAGTGGAACGAACGGGAATTTATTAAATGTATTTCCATGTACCACATACGAGGACGTTACGTTTGACTGACTGCCTACGAACGAGCCGTGCGGACCGAACCGAGGAAATTTGAACCAATAGTTAAGCTAAAGTCACAAACCGTAGATTCGCTTTTGTTTTTGTATTGATGGATTTTTCGTTTGATCTATTGGTTTAATTTTCATCGGGCGTCAGAGCCATTGACCATAAAAAACTATAGAGGACTTCTACCATTTAAAAAAGAACGGGTTAAATAAATCACACAAAATAATATCATTATCATGTCGTACGTAGTCAACCACTGTGGTCAAAAATTCAAAGTCAATGTCGAAAATCTAAACTGACCGCCCACAGACTAAAATAACGACGTTCCGTACCTGTTACACTTATTTATTTATTTATTTTTTAAATTCTGCTGAGCAAATTGTTTTGTAAACTTCGAGTAGACTTTAAATCTGAGGTTGTAAATATTCTGTTAAGTTTTTATAATTTAAAACTCTTTTTCATATAAAGTGAATTATGGGTAACTTTTTAGTATTGCAGTAGATGTGTAGTTTTTATATTTATGTAGTTTCTCTTTAGTATAAACCGGCAGGTGAAGCGAATAATAATTATTATTTATTAACTTTTATTAATTAATTTATATATTATTATAGTTTATTTAATTTATTAATATTATGTTAGGATTATTTAATGACAATAGTAATAGTGATGAGTATTTATCTATATCTTCTTCTTGTGATTGTAGTAGTAGCGATGATAGTTTCTTAAGCATTCCTTCTCTTTCTGAAACTTTAGAAAACCACTTCTCTGATGTATCTAAAAATTTAAATATCATTCACATTAATGCGCAGAGCATTCCGGCTCACTTTTCCGATATGCAGGTGTCCCTTGACAATAAGAACATTCATGCTATATTAGTCTCCGAATCCTGGCTTAAACCATCTCTTCCCTCTATTTCCTACACTTTGCCTGGCTTCAATCTTATTCGCAACGATCGTACAAATGGTGGTGGGGGTGGAGTAGCTATTTACCTCCGCTCGCACATTCCCTACTCAGTAATTAGTACATCCGCCCAACCACCTCCACCAAATGCCGGCGAGCATCTTTTCATTGAAGTTCTCCTTTCTCACTCTAAAATTCTTCTCGGAGTCTACTATAGCAATGCCTTACGCAATAACTTTTTCTCTTCCTTCGAAAAGATTTTACAAGATCTTACTCCCTCCTATAATCACACCATAATTATGGGCGATTTTAATACTTGCCTTTTAAAACTCGATTATCGTTCTTCCTTATTAGAAAACATTATTAAATCTAGCAACATGAATATCCTCCCCCTAAGTGCTACTCATCATTTTCCCAATGCAACCCCTTCTCTCCTTGATCTTATGATGGTATCTTCTATGAATCATGTTGCTAAGCACGGCCAATGTTCGGCCGATGCCTTTTCCTATCATGACCTTATTTTTCTATCGTACAAAATTCATCCTCCCAAACCAAAACCTACCATTATTCTGCAACGCAATTTTAGTGGTATGAATCATGAAGCTTTTGAAAGTGATGTGAAAGACATAGATTGGACACCGGTGACTAGTGCCGAAACAATTGATGACCAAATAGCGCTGTTCAACTCCCTCATCATCCAACTCTATGATGTTCACGCACCTCTCAGATCGATCAAAATCAAACACGTACCAGCACCTTGGCTTACAGAAGACATTAAATATCTCAAGAACAAAAAGGCTGCCGCCAAAACCAAATACAAGGTACATCCAAATGACGTGAACAAGTCACGGTATATTCGGTTACGAAATCACTGCAACGTGGTGTGTAGGGATGCTCAACGACGCCACATTCATGAATCTGTTCAAGATGAGGATCCAGCAAAAGTCTGGAAATTCCTCAGGTCTCTAGGAGTTGGAAAATCTCGTAAAGAATCTATTCCCTATAACTTAAACATAGACGCACTTAACGTACATTTCTCTTCATCGTCTAATATTGATGACTCAGCCAAAGCCAGTACTTTAAATATTCTTTCCAAAAAAACTCCTGACTTTCCTCCTTTTGTCTTTCGTCAGTTCACCGCTTGTGATGTTAGGAAGAGTATGCTTTCTATTACGTCTAATGCTGTTGGAGTTGACAGCATTAGTCGAAACATGCTGATCCCTATCCTTGATTACATCCTTCCTGTTCTTTGTAGTATATTAAACTTCTCCATACTCCGAGGTGAGTTTCCTTCCTTATGGAAAGAAGCACAAATTATTCCTTTGCAAAAAAAATCCAATCCAAAGACCTTTTCAGAATACCGTCCCATATCGATACTCCCCTTCCTATCAAAAGTCCTCGAACGCTTAGTTCACAACCAGATAAACTCGTTCCTCAACAGGAATGACCTCCTCAATCCCTTCCAGTCCGGTTTTCGTCCGGAACACAGCACCGTTACTGCACTTGTTAAAATCACTGACGATATACGTCTAGGGATGGAAAACGGTCAGTTAACTGTGCTTGCGCTCCTGGACTTCAGTAATGCTTTCAATACTGTAGACTTTGATGTCCTTCTTGCAATACTACACTCCCTTAACATATCTCCAACGGTAATTGACTGGTTTCATAGTTACCTGTATGGTCGCCGCCAGCGGGTTCGCCTAGAAGAGTCCTTCTCTTCCTGGTGTAACACTTCTGCCGGTATGCCTCAGGGTGGCGTCTTATCTCCTTTGCTTTTTGCTATATTTATTAATTCTATTTCACAAAATTTAACTTCTTCCTACCACCTCTACGCAGACGATCTCCAGTTGTATTGCCAGGCTCCTATTAGTCAGTTGGCTGAAGCAGTGGAAACTATAAATAGGGACTTGCGTGGTATTTCAGAATGGAGCAATGCATACGGGCTGAAAGTTAATCCACTAAAATCCCAAGTCATTGTGGTAGGAAGTTCTAGAACTATTTGTAAAGTCAAATTGGATGTACTTCCACGAGTAGTGCTTGATGGAGTTGCCATTCCTTTCTCTGACACAGTGAAGAATCTTGGCATAACCATTGACCAATGTTTGTCTTGGGGCCCTCAGTTAGCGGTCACTAGTCGAAAGCTGTTTGCCTCCGCAGGATCGATGCGTAGGTTACGTAATTTTCTGCCTACTACCACTAAGATTGCGCTTGCACAGTCTCTTCTACTCCCCATTCTCGATTACGCTGACGCCTGCTATCTTGACCTTACCGAGGACCAGCTAAACAAACTTGAGCGTCTCCAAAATTTCTGCATTAGGTTCATATTTGGCCTACGTAAATACGATCACGTTTCCGAATTTCGCACTAAGCTCAAGTGGCTTCCTATTCGTCTTCGCCGGAATGCTCATATCTTGTCCCTCCTTTACAATATTTTGTTCAATCCCTCTTCCCCGCGCTACCTTCAGGAACGTTTCGAGTTTCTTCACGCCTCTAACTCTAGTTCACTAAGGTCATCAGAGAACTTACTGCTAAAGGCTCCACCACACCGTACAACTTTTTATGATTGCTCCTTTACCGTGGAAGCTGTTCGTTTGTGGAACGCGTTACCAACTAAGATTAAACGGGCACCCTCGCTGGATACTTTTAAACAGCAAGTAAAAGTCTTTTACCATTCGCTATAGCTACAATCATCTTTATCCTGTTATTGTAATGTATTTAATATATATTTATTTTAATATTTATGTATGTTTATTATATTTTAATTGTATTGTATGTATTAAGATTATTTACTATTTTATTAGTGTGTATTCTATGTTATTGGTTTATGTAAGTGTATTGAGATATTGAAAACCACCGTCCATTATTTTTGCGTAATTCCTCTCCCTGCACGGTTGTCTGGAAGAGATCGCTTTAAGCGATAAGACCGCCAATTGTTACACTTTTGTTACGTTGTTTTTATTATTTATAATTTTATGTGTGTGTTTCAATAAAGAGTTATTTCATTTCATTTTCATTTTCATTATCATCATCATCATTTTCATCAGCCCATCACGTTCCCACTGTTGGGGACACGGGCCTTCTCTCATAGAGAGAGAATGGGCCATAATCCACCACGCTGGCCCAGTGCGGGTTGGTGGATGTCACATGTCCTTGACTTTTTGTGAAAAATTCTTGGACATGCCGGTTTCCTCACGATGTTTTCCTTCACCGTTTTTAGAGCGAGTGTTAAATCCGCACATAACTTGAGAAAGTCAGTGGTGTGGGGCCAGAGGGACTTCATCACAAAAAAGTGGCCAATAAACGAAGTAGCTGTTGCGTGCTGTTGCTACCTTTTTCTTTCATGAATATACATATACTTTTTACTAGTGTAAAAGAGGCAGGCAATATTTTGGCAGTTCAATGTCGATTTGTATTACATTTGTATAACAGGATTTTTTTTTATGATGAAATGTGCTCACGTTTGACAACAACTCACCTGATGGTAAGCGTAGTTGCGGTCTAAGGTGGAGCACGTTTGCCCATGAGGTGTCTAATCACTCTAGTCTTAAAGAGACCCAGGTCGTAATTGGAAGGAAATAAGTTTTCTGGTAGAGAATTCCACTCCTTAGCAGTACGCAAAATGAAAGAGTCAGCGAAGCGCTTTGTGCGGACTGGTAATATGTGCACAACGTAAGGGTGAAGTGACTCTCCTCGCCTGGTGGTCCTAAGGTGGAATGGGGATGAAGAAATCAGCTGATGCAGGTCTTGTGCACACTCCTGAAATGTAGTCTGTAGAAAATCGACAGGCTAGCCAGTTGTCTTCTGTGTTCAAGGCTTTGTACCATCAAGAGCCTCATCACCAATTAATCTAAGGGCGCGTCGTTCAATCAAGTCCAGAGCCGCAAGCTGATAGCTGATTGAAGTATGTTATCACTCTTGTTACTCTATGGACTGAGCACAGCTTCGGTAGAGTCACCCATACCTTCACACTGTCGCAGGTAGTAGCCCCCCTCCTTGCTCCAGGGTACTCCCAACATCGCCATCACCCTGTCCAGCAGGCCATGCACGAACTGGAAGCCGGCGGCGCGCGCGCAGTGCACCGCGCACAGCCTGCGCTCATTGCGGGCGCCCGTCTCTGCGGAGCAACCGATACCGATTTTTACCGGTTTGTAGCAATTTAAGCAAAGCCCATACAATTTATTGTTTCTTAAAAGCAACAGATTCTATTTTCGTGACGATATATTAATTGATTTGAGCAAATTTGTATGAAAATTATAGTACTGATTTTTCGAGTTGTAGCAACTTTAGAAAAATATGCCCTAACAATTTTTTATTCCTTATCAGCAGAGGAGTTTATGAAAACGAATCGATATGTTCGAAGAAAATTTTTTGGACATTTTGATTTCTAGCAAAAAAAACGATTTATACAAAAATCCAAAAATGACTCTAGAAGGATTTCTAAAAAGAAATGATTCTATCTCTAACAGTAGCTCCGGTAGGTAGGCTGTTTAAAAATCACCTGTATGCTTATGGATACATACATACTTTAGTTTGCATTGAAGTCCTCTATCCATTTAGGTATGATCAGGGGCAGCGACAGTATGTTTTTCTTTTCAAAATGGCGACATTGAGTACAGACAAGAAATGTTAGATGGATTATTCTACGATCACCAATTCTACAATCGGACACCTAGACGATCGGCACAACGGCTCCCCTACATGGTAGAAGTTCCGCCTGTTTTGGGTCATCCTTTTTAGTGCGAACGTCAAAGGAGTGGAATGTCTTGCCGTCGTCTGTGTTTCCACATAAATACAATTTGGGTGTGTTCAAATCTAGAGTGAATAAGTATCTACTGGGTAAGCGTGCTTCATCTTTGACCGCATCCTCACTCCCAGCAGGTGAGATTGTGGTCAAACGCAGACCCAGCCTATTTAAAAAACCCATCGCGATTAGGTCCTTCAAGTTGTCTACGGTAAAGTAAAAAAAAAGCAATATATACCTGCAGATTTATCTTGCACTACCACATCGCTAATCTCAAACAATTTGAGCGGCAGTGGCATCTTCTTATTAGCTGCGAGGGTTTTCAGCAGGCCAGGCAGTAGTAGTGTGCGTACCACTTGGAACTCTAGGGTCTTGGGGTTGGAGATGTGAACAGCTGGGACGTCTTCTATCTTGTACCCTAATTTCGTGGATACGTCATCTCGGGAGCACTGTGGAAGTTTAATAGTTGGTGTGGATTTTTATCGATTTATAGATTTGCGGGTTGGCCATATCTCGCCTGAAGTCAGGCGATGATGTGGCCGAAGATGGAGCATATAGATTTAAGTCAAAAGATATTTACTAAATAGGCACAAAAATGTACTTTTATAAACGTCATACACATAATACAAATCAATTATAATACGTTAAGAATTGTAACTTAAAAAATCATGACTGAAAATAAAAATAGGTAAGCATGATGTATTTTTTTTTACGCTTAATAGATCCATGTTTGGCCACTATCTCGCCTGATGTGAAGTGATGATGTGGCTTAAGATAAAGCACATAGATCTAGAGAGAGACGGCAGTTGTGCGGCTGCTCAGACCCGTCTCCCCGATGGTTCACCAAACATAATCCCTGTAGGCTAGGATTAGCGTTTTAGGATTTGGAAAATAGGGCTCACGTGTAAGTCCAGGGCGAAGTCCTTCGATATGGCTGTTTTAGGTCACAATTCACTTTCCACCATCACATTGTTTACTTTTGATGTATTTAGATGATGCACTCGCGGCCGCGTTATATTTTTGGAAACGTATAGCGTCGTTTCTTTTGCGTGAGATGAGCGTGGAGCGGGAGTTTTTTAGGAACTGATTTTTGAAGGGAAGAATGAGTGAGTGAGTGCGTGAGTGTTGACAGATAAAATATGCATATTTAGATATAGATAATAAACTATTGAGAACTAATTAAGCGGCGCGTACAATCCCGAAACACGACTAGGTCGCTTGACGGCATGGCTTTGTTCGGTGGGTGGTATTACAACCACGGCCAGAGCCTACCACTCCAAAGCGCGTAAGCGGGTTTCATCACGCTGTTTTCCTTCACCGTTTTAGAGCGAGCGTGCAAAATCTGCACTTAACTATAATAAGTCATTGGTGCAGAGCCACACTCGCTCTTAAATGTCTACCCATTTCTTTCCCATACTCAAATTAAAGTCTGGGTCCAGAAAATAAATGCGAAAACTGACTCTACCAGTGCTTTGGAAATACGCCCGCTAGAGAATATAGCACCAAAAAACTCTGCGAGGTGTCTCTTTTTTTTAATCTTTTAAAATGTCTAAAAATATTACACTAAACAATGAGGTATAAATTATAATTAATATACACAATGTCAAACTAGAAGTGCGAGTGAGATATCCCAGTCATAGTATCAGTAACATGAAAATCTTTTATTTCACTGCGTAGCGCTGCATTGCGCACGTCACCCCGAGACATCAGATATTAAGTCTCATATGCCCAGTAATTTCACTGGCTACAATGCCCTTCAACCCGGAATAGTGATTTTTGCGCACTACTGCTTGGCGGCAGAATAACCGCCAAAGCTGTGGTACCTACCCAGACGGCCTCCCGCATACGAGAGGCCTACCACGAGTAGAGTTAGAGTAGAGATGAGACCCCACCAGTCCTCACAAGCAGCACTCGTTCACGAGTATTGCTTGTCGACCAGCCATCACCATATTCACCATATTAACCATATTCGAAGGGAGTGACCCGACACAGAGCCGCCGCAAGCAAAGACATTTCAGTGAGCAAAGTCCGGTACTCACTAGAGTGAAGGTGAGTGCCTCCGTATACCCTGCGTGCGCACACTCCTGGCGCAGTTGCTCGGCGAGCTTGTTGGCGCGCGTCTGTCCACCCGCCGCCGACACCGCGCCGCTGCGCCGGACTATGTTGTTGTATCTACACGCAAACAAGTACTCTATAGTAGGTACAGTGCGGCAAAATTTTGGCACCTCCAGAGTAACTTTTTCCAGCAATCCAAAAAACTAGTTTTTATTTTATTTAAAAACGTTCGCAGCGGCCATAACTTGGATGCGTGACCGTTTGTGTGGTATTAGCATCTGAGCGCTACCGAGCTTCGGAGGGCACGTTAAGCCGTCTCGGTCCCGGTTGTTGTCTTAGGACAACAAGGCCATCGGAGGCCTTCGGGCGGTCTAAAAAGCCCGACATCAGGGTTGGCCAGTCACCCACACGAGAAAAAGAGAAGTAGATAGCGCTGTTCCCATTATTCATTATTCGATACTTACCCATAAGCGATAGCGATGTCCTCATACAAGTCACAGGCGTGTATGACGTCATGCCGGGTCGGTGGCACGCGGACCCTCAGTAAAGTATCTTCTTGTGTAGCTGATAAGCACATCCGAGTTAGAAGCGCCGCTAGCTTCTCGCTATTTTCACTGTACACAGAAAAGCCTATTATACTATACTTTTGGTGCTGAAACTGGGACTACTAGATTCAACTCGTGACCCTATTATAAGACCGGCAAGTGCTCTAACCATTAAACAGCAGAAGACCCCAAGCTACCAGTCAAATTTTTCAATTCCTTTTTCTAAATGTTGCTATCATTTCGGCAATTAATAAGATACTAAACAAAAATCATCGATTTTCCATATTCAGCAATACTTTAAACACTTCATTTTATGTTTGTGATTATAGAATACCTTGTAGCTATGTTACTATAAAAGTCCTTGTTCGAAATTGATTCTCAATACGAATACTATTGTCATATTTATACTTATAATAAAAGTGTAACGAGGCGGCTGTGTGTACTGTGCATTGAAGATATTTTTTAATAATCTATTTTTTTTAGAGTATTTGGGAGCATGAGACCCAAAAATACAGTTCTTAAAATTTTTGTCTGTCTGTCTGTCCGGGATAAACACAAAAACTAAAGCACGAATTGAAATACAGTTTTTCAAAATATGTTCTATGGAGTCCGGCGCAACATATAGGCTTGTTTCATCATAATCGGTCGAGGAATATTGAAGTTTTGACGCAATTTAGGAAAAAATAAATATGATTACTATAAGTTGAACCCCGGAACATACCGGATCCTTAGTGCACAAGGCTCAGCTGTTTTTTGCTTACTTGAGAACTAAAAGATGGATAGATATACCGTTTTCCAAAAAGATTTTTGAAGTACAAGGCTACAAGTTACAAGGAGGTAGGACGGGATCGAGACAGAAGAGCGACGGTTACGGGAAACGAGAGGGACGTTAACGGGATTGGAGCGGGTAGGTAACAGGATCGGAGGATGATGATAACGGGATAGGAGCGGGACGGTAACGGAATATGAGGGGGTCGGTTCCGGGTTAGGATTATCGGTAACGGCATATAATGGGGATAGAAGCGGGATGTTAATGGTATAGGAAAAGGACGTGATCTGGATAGGAGCGAGACGAAAGCAGAAGCGGGACAGTGAAGGGATAGGACGGGGACGGGATCGGGATAGGAGTGGAGCGGGATTAGGGTGGGATGGAAAATTGTCGGGAACAGGTTAGATTACTTCACTACGCGTACGAAGTCGCGGGCGAAAGCTAGTTTCTAATAATACTTTTAGCTTATTGCATGAAAATAGAGCCAAGGCCCATGGCACATTGTAGGCACACTATAATTAGTTAATTCTCACCTGATCCCGATGTAATTGTTTGCCTTTTCGACATTAATGATTTCTTCCCGATATTTTAATTTGGGATAAAGTTCATACGTGCCGTCTGGCGCGTACACCTTGCATGTTTCTACTGAGTACGGTTTCACACAGTATTTGGAGAACATTGTCACTACTGTGTCCAGAACTACGATCGCCTGGAATGCCACAAGATATATAATTACTATAAGCAGAGAAATGATAAATTGAGGCTATACAGGTCACTGAATTAGTTCATCAAAATAATCTGAGTCTGTACTGTTACTAAAAAAATATAGAGAGGTAAAGTTGTTTAAAGGTTGTGTAAAGTATGTTTGTCATTCTATCAAACTATTGATCCTGTTCTGAAAATTCTTTCACTCATAAAAAGCTAGACTATCCCCGAGTGACATAGGCTATATTTTATTGTGTCGATGCAAATGAAGTTGCAGGTGGTTGCTAGTAATTAAAACTCAAGATAATTTTGTAAAATTTGATGTAAAGATATACTCCCAAAAATTTAATAAAATTCTCCAAATTCCCAAAAGGAATGTTCTTTATTATAATAAGTAATAGTCAGTAGTCAGCCTTGCTTACCTTAGTCAAATCTGTTGCAGTGCACTCAATGAACACATTTTTAGTGTCGAGAGTGATCTTGGAATGGTCTCCGTTGATGATTGGCGGCATGGATAATACCACGCCATTTTTGTCCTTGATTATAGGGTATACCGGACTGTCTCTGATGATGCCTAGGTACTGTTTTAGTTGGGCATGGTTCTGTAAAAGTAAGGTTCAATATAAGATTTGGCAAGGAATACGCCATATTCATCGTTCTATATTTCTTTTGCTATCATGGACTAATTAATGGTGATGTTAAACAAGTATAAGACTTATGATTCTTATGAACAATCAAATATACTTACCGAATACAAGTCCATAAGTTCCGATGCGGTCATTTCTTTTTGTTGATTGAGAGCTTTGAATTTGATCTCGTCTGGCGGAAGTGCATCATAGACAAATGGGCCTTTGATGGTGTCCATGTCATGTGTGCCTATTGCTACTAGTGTCCTCTTACGGGCAATGTTTTGGTGGAGTTTGTCCTGCAATTATATTCTTTCAAGTAGTTATGTCTTTTAATGACTCATCAATACATTTTACACTAGACTGCCACATACCACAACATAGCCTGTAGGCATAATTATTTGGTGTTGCAAAGGATGTGACATACTTTTAAAAAATTATATTAAATTATAGCCCAGCTTAGTCCACATTTAAAAACTACAACATTTTAGAGCATGTGACATCCTTAATATTCTTTACTAGTGTAAAATTAGGTAACTCATTATGTTGAAGATGAAACGAACCAAAAAGTTACCTGTAAGTCGATGAAGCTGTCATAAGACTCCTTGGTAAATGTGACACCTTTGAGCACAGCTGCCACTGCATATGGTCTGATCTGAGCAGTTGTAGGTGTTAAGTGTAAAGAGTGGCAGTCTTCGTATTTGGTAAGAGTGTACTGTGGTGGATCTTTTCTGAAATGTTAAGATACTTTTATATTTATTTATTGAAAGGAAGACCGACAGCCTAAATTACATCATTGTTGGTGTATGTATATAACATTATATTGTGCATAAAACCTTGTCAATATATACTACAAACACAATAAAGGAACCTTAACTAGTGGCAATACAACTGGTAGTACTATCTGAAAGTAATCTGCTACAGACAACCTTTAGATAAGCTAGTCTAATGTGAAAATTATGCAATTTACAGGCCCAAACTCAATATTCGGAAAGAAGAAAAATGCATGTGCTTGGGTAGGACTAGAACTTGCGTCTTTGGAATACCGCCCCAACGCCTTAACCACTGGGCTACCGAGTCATCTGTTTGAGTTACCAAATTCCTTATTTTCACCAAGCATGCAATATCAAATCCAAACCAAATCTTTGAGTAATGCCATTAATTATACCTACTTTCCTAGAAACACTAAAAGGCCATCAACTAAGCCCTCCAGACACAGTAAGTCATATCTATTCGCCGGGATGTCTATCCTGTAGAGTATCTCTTCGGAGACTCCGGATCCAGCCTGGTCTCCTTGCTCCTTTATCAGCATTTGTTTCTCTGTAGTCTGGAATTTGAAAAAGATTTCGTTATTGGCTGACTTCTATAATTTTGTCTGGCTAGAATCAGGATAACAGCAATTTCTTATTGTTTTCTGTGTTAACTGTAGTTTGTTTCATATATCATATGTACAACAAAATGATAACAAAATATAATTTCTTCCTTATATAAGTTCTAGATTACAATCAACTTGTACTATTAGGTATAACGGGTATACAAATTCTGTACCACACTAATTTGTCAGTCTGAGTATCTAAACTGCTATATGTACTGGATATGGTTCTTACCATCACTTAAGAATTTCTTGAAGAAGGTGAGGGTGGGGTAATAATAATAATTTACCTATAGTAAATTTAATTCGCATGATAGGAAGCCGGACGACTGACGGGTTGCTTGTTTCTTTAGTTGGTTTACAATTTCTTGCTGACGGTTTAGGCAGGTCAGCTAAGCTGAGATTCGAAATTAAAATCTATGTACTTACTACTTCATCAAGTTCCAGGCCGAATTCAAAACACAAGTCCTGGAACTCGTCGTCGGCTGAAAAATAAACGTACTTAGGTTATGTACATGCACAAATCAAAATTTACTAATTCATGTTAGATAGATTAACTTACTGTAAGTTTTTCCAAGTGCCGCGAATAGCGAATCGCGCTTTATAGATATTGTAGGCATTGTCTTTAGGTTTTGTGATACACGTATTTAAAAAATAAATACAAATCTAAACCCAAAAACCTAAAAATCAATTTTTGTTATTTGACAACTTGGCAATAGCAGTGTCAATGTCAACTGTCAAGAGTGACATTAACATTATTTTCCAAGCGTGACATTGATTGCAGTGTTAAAATGACATTAATGCTGCAGTCTCATATCATTGTAAAATTTGGTGCTGCCAGTATCTCGTCAAAAATCTACCATTTTGACCTTCATTAACATCAAAGGTCGCGGTCCGAGACGCGCCGACTGTGTTAACGGGATGCTAACATAATATATAAATCGGTCCGATTTGAATATTTTGGCTGAATGCAATTAGCATTCAGCCAGTCCATCCTAAATGTAACCTTATTAGAAGCAAAGACGGTCGCTGACTGACTAAACCAGTTAGTATCCTAGGTAAGAAAGGAGAAGGTTGATATTTTGAAACTTTTGAGTATCTCCAAAGCATAATATCATCACAATTATGTATTTTGAACATTAATAGAACAAGTTATGCAGTTATGCACCCACAAGTACTTCTCATCACTTTTAGCCTGATATGTGTGTTGATAAAGCTGGTACTTTAACTTAAGTCCGACCATTGACTTGGGTTCATTGTTTTGTCAAACTAGTCGATTCTCGTTGTTCGGCTACCTGGCCCTAATGTTTATCCAGCAACATCTAGTTAATTCTTGATTCATTTCAGCATGTGCTGTACGTTGTAGCGGGATCAAGATACAGTTTCTTCCCTATTCAGACCGACATCGACAGCGAACGCGCTTATATCATAACAAGGAGATGACTCCAAACTTAGTAAAGTAATTCCCTTATACCTGAAAAAAGCGATAATTATTACTTACTTTGATTTATTGAATTCATTGTCAAGCCATGACGAAAAAAACTACGAACGTTTTTTTTTTCTATTTGCTCATTTGGGCAGACAGAAACTATTGAACGGGTTTTCACAGGTTATTAGGTACTTTAGGTCCTTTAAATATAGTAGAATGTCTAATATTCCACAAACATTACACATTATTTTTAGAATAGTAATCACAACATAAATGGAGCATCCTTTATACATGCAGCGCATGCGCACACATTGACGAATTTTTATCACCAATCACACTGTAACAAGTCGGAAGACTCACCTGACCGCTTCATTGATGCCGAGCTTCGAGTAGACAGCCAAATAGCCAAATGGCTGGATACTTTATCTGAGATGCCGAGAGATGTGTGTGTGCGTGCGAAGTGCATTATCACCTATCACTTTGTAAGACTTACCTTATTAAATAGTTGCAATAAAATCATCGAGAACCGTATGTCTAGACTAGACAAACCTAACCTAGGTTTTAAGACATTATTAACCATACACGTTAATTGGAATGTCTGTTTTGATAATTAATAAAAATAAAATGTTTTGGAAAATAACCTAAAACCAAAAACACTTTTACATGCCGCCAAAAAGGTCCTACAACTTCAATTTATCGGATTCATGCTCACAGTGCTATTGGTGCAGAGTGCTGACGGTGCTTAGGCGCGGGACCGTAAGTACTGTGTGCGCTGAAAAGTGATGTCATCAATGACTTACCGTGCAAACAATTTACACTATTCGCACGATTCGGACCAGCTGTAATCATTCAAAAAGCATGATTTGGACCGCGCCCTAGGTCAAGCGGTTTAGCTCTTGCGTTGATTAAAGGGATCTAGAAACGTCCAGAGCCCCTGGCCGCCATGCCTAGGGAATGAATTCGAAAATAATCCCTGCTTCCCTACACACATCCCAGCTTATAGGAGGCTTGGATACAAGGTCAAACTGATCGACTTAATAAAAATTAAATCATTTTTATCAAATTACACCTTATGAAAAAAAGCATACTCAATAAATGAATAGTATGTTAATGTCAAAAATGCATGGCCTCTATGCCGTAAGCTCCATGATGATATCAATTAACGCATAAGTGTGTGCATAATATTTGTAATTTATTTATTTTTGGATGTACCTACATTGTACAGTGCTATGTGAGATGTCTCATATAGTTAGACATTCAATGAAAGCTATAAAAATTGGTATTTGACTTGGAAGTGACAGTCATCCTCACTTAAATGTTTTTGCTTGCGGCGGCTCTGTGTGTCTGGTCACTCCCTTCCCTCCAATGGCTGGTCCACAAGTCATACTCGTGAACGGGTGCTGCTTGCGGGGACTGGTCTGGTCTGGTCACTCCTAACTACTACTGTCATACTTATTTATATTTTATCAACACTTTTTTGTTACTGATACTATGACTATCGGACATCTTATCGCACTTCATGTTTGAAATTCTGTTAGTTTTAATTTATACCCAATTGTTCATTGTTATATTTCGAGATATTTTAAAAGAGTTAAAAATGACATCCCGCAGAGTTTTTTTGTCCTACCTTCCCTAGCGGGTGTATTTCCGAAGCACTGGTAGAGTTAGTTTTCGCATTTCTTTTCTGCACCCGGACTTCAATTTGAGAATAGGAAAGAAATGGGTATACTTACCTATTTTAAAAGTCATGTTAACATAAGTTAAAATTTTTAACATATTTTTAATTTTATTTGTATCAAGTGTTTATGACCTTCAAAAGTACACTTTTGTGCCTATTTAATAAATTATGTTTGACTTTGACTTCTTGTCAATACATCCAAGGTTTTTTTGTTTGAGATTAGATGGGTAAAAGTATATTGAATTTTAATTATATAAACTAAAAGAGACAATGAATTTCAAGAATTAACAAGCTGCAAGCCCAAGAGTATTTCTTATCTTTTTATGGGGCTCATGTCTTACAATTGTTTTTGTTTTAAAATGTTTCATTATATTATTGACATTGTTGGTAGAAAATGTCTACTATAATTTGTTTGTTTAACGTATTCTGGTAACACTGTTGATCACGTGATTCCAGTCTGGTTTTGCAAACGGTGAGTGGAGTGCCTTGTCATCAATCCTTTGAGTTTTTGGATGATTTTCTTTGGAATTTTTATTCAAAGTGAGTAATTTTATAAACAGAATAGTAAAAACTGCATGTATTTATCTAAATGTGGTGCCTGTTTGTGATCGTGAAACGTGTATTCGTATGACGAAATCGTACCTTGTTCCGTGACTAGTGATATGACGCCATTTTCTTCGTGAATGCCAATTACTAAATTCTTCAATATTTTCTTTGTTTCTCAAGTAATGTGCCTTTACCGTCCATAATTGAAAGGTTGAGGGAATGCACCAGTAAGATTACTAACTGGAGTCTCTACCTGTATCTCTGTTTATTACGCACCAAGTATCGAGCTTGTTTTAATTGGTACGCATTTTTTGCATGAAACCACCATGGAAGGCGTTTCATCGAAGTTTCTTTCATTCTATCACCTCTGTAACCCTCGTGTGTAGCTGTAGACTGTAACATTGCGTAAGCTAACCTACTAACCATATCGCATGTAAGTAAAATCGTATTTATGTTTGTATGGTTCTACCCACTGTTTTACCTACTTCCTGTAAAAAATATCAATGTGGCGTGACTCCTTGTGTGAGCTGTTCTTTTTTAATAAGGGTCGTAGTTAGTGTCGTTACTTCGACAAAGATATGTTGTAGTAGGTATTTTTGCACTCTACAGCATTGGGAGCATATTTTATTTTATACTTGTAACTTTAGTGGTATGTCATAATCACATTCTTAGAATTTGGTGATTAAAAAATTCATGGCAGCTATTTCAATGTACTAAATTAGAAGTTTAGGTGATGACATCCCATACATAATAATATGTGTTTTGTAATACAATTGATTATTTTGATTGTTTGTCATTAAACAGCTGGTACACCATAGGTAACTTATATTTGAATTTGATTTACTTAGTTGTATGTCAAGTAATTGAGAATTATCTTCAATGCTTTATGTACATTCCCTGATTATGTTTCTTCTAGAAAACTTTGAATCTATAAAGCAGAGTTATCTGAAGATTGTAAATTATTACTGATTACTTCATGATTATAAAATTCATAATGCTGAAGCCTGATGAATAGTAATAAAATTATATTACTTATGTTATTATTAACTGCTTGAGATTCGGGCTGCAGTAACAGTAGTTGCAAATTCGATCTCACAATACTAAATAGTTATAATTACCTAACCTTAATTTAGGGTATTTTCTATCTCATAGGTATAGGCATAATTATTTATACTAATTTGTTTTCCTTATAATGTTAGAATATTAGTGATAAATATTGGCCAAAAGTATCTTATTAACAGTACATTATTCTTTGCTGCACATTTCGAACTAAAGTTATAAATGTATAATTAGATATAGAAGAGTAGCATGAATGTTCTTTAAAATGTGACTTTAGCTATGCTCCAAGTTCTCCATATCGTAATATTATCTCCACCCACAATACTTAGGTATGTAGACTTAATACAAACTATATTTTACTCAACTGTACTAGCACAGTTAAGAACACAAGTACCTAACCCACTTTATTTGTTAGGTCCATTCAGACACCTAGCGAAGTTGCTGATAACTCGGCTGGCTTGTTATCAGCTGTGGTTAATGGCAAGATAAATAGTTGAAAATAGATAGCGCTCTAATAAAATACCACAATGCTATCTACTACAAGAAGAAAGAAACCAGAATTGATAGTTTAACAGTAAGTTTTAAAGTAATAATTATATTACATAATTTTTAGAAATGTAGAACTAGACAGCCAGGTCTAATTTTGTGGCTCTCTTTGTTTTAATGCTTCATTGTTTCACCACAGGAAAACTTTGTTTGGGTTGCATTTGACTTTTACAGCTGAATTTACGCCAATATAGAAAACTAGCAAGTTGCACTCACATTCCACATCTGATAACTACATTAATATAAGAGCCTGAGGTGTAAACATATAATTTTTCATCAGCATTATTGACTAGTACAGTACAGCTACATTAATCTGAACCCTGCAAACACAGAGGACTTTATATGTGTTCAGATTACAGTATTTGCATTACGAAATAGATAGGTTTTACTATATATGGGTGACTTTAACATCTATCTACATGATGTACTTTTCGATTATTAATACATCAATAAACTCAAAATAAGGTTAAAAAAAGTGTTAACTAACAAATTGAAAAAGAAAAAGTTAATGGCACATTTAACACAAATAGCAAAACAATTAAATAAACACACTACATTGTTCCTTGTAGGCCAATGAAGGGGTAAGGAGAGGCAGAGATAGATATTGAATTTTTTAGCATTCTAATTACATACAAATTAGGTAGTGTTCATATATTAATGCAGCTGTACTGTACCGTCATGGTTACTTTATTAAATCAAATGCGTAATAATCTAAACTATATTATTTTGTTCACTATCTCAAGCTACCATACTAATTTGCACCATTGAAGCGTGAATTTGATGTCATTACATTAAAAAGACCGAGTTCATTGATTGCGGCCTCTCACTTTTTCATTAAATAATTTAATTATAACATTGAACTCCCATACAAGTGTGGAACGTAGTGAAAAGAGAGCTACATGTCTCACTGTCACTAACAGGTGGTGTAACCATTCATTGTGATGCCGGTGGATGCTGCTCTGAACCGCACAGACGTGGTGTCGCCTGCTTGTGAGCTGACGGGCCTGCGCACTTGGAAAGACATTTGTTTGGTACGGAACTCCCTTTTTCAACACCAGGTATGTATAATTCATAGTGCCTGTACAGTAGATTTAGTTTGTAGAGCAGATGGCATCATTAATTACTAAACAAGTTAACATAAATGAGTGTTCACATGGCTTCAGTTTAGAATTTAGATATAATAATTATTACTTAAATCATTATTTTACATATAATTGGGAACATAAACTAATGAATGGTTCTGAGGTTCTGCTCTGACTGAATCTTTTTTGCCCTTGTTTTACATTTTAGTTAAACCTCAGAAGCGGTTCATCAACAAGTCGTATGATTAGGTTCTCGGCCTTCATCTGATCATCGCATATTTTATAATGCGATGTATGCTTTGGCGCGGCTGTAACACACGACATTGATGACAGTGAGGTCGAATGCCTACTCAACATGAACTGGTTATCTTCAAGTCTGAAATATCAACTAAAGTTTATTTCAGCTGAAGACAAAGTCCATTGTTTAATGTGTAGGTACTTTCGTCCCCAACAAAAGCTGTCTGATTTAACAGGAATTGTACTACCGACGTATTAACAGCTCCCACTGATGCGTGCCAAATAAATTGGTGGCTGAAGCAATGAAGTGTAGGGCACGTGACGTTTGTGCGCCGCCGCGGCCATCACGCTGCGATTACTCCTGCCACGTGCTCGTATTTCATTGACCTTTATTGCTCAATTTTCTTTCTCTGGTCTTTGTCTCTTTGTTTCCATTCCTGCGCCTAATTGAAACAATGAGGAGTAGGGAGTTACTCATAGTTTTGATAATGACTGGGTTAATCAAACAATGTTTGTGTCTAAAATATTAAAGCTATTGTTTAAGTTTTAAAGCTAATTTGACTTTTGTCAGTACCTATCTGTAGATTTGGTTGCACATACTGAAGCCTTTGATTTTTATTTTGATATTAATAAACCCTCCAGATCAGCACTAGCACGTCATCTTCGAGCAGTCGTCATAGAGCCTGGGGCAGCGGGCTAGCTGCTGCCCGCGGCTTCGGGAATTTGATTATATCGCGATCGCCACCACGTGTTGAATTTAAATTTTCTATGTTCTTATATGGATTACAGGCTATATCTGTACTAAATGTAATCAAGATTGGTTCAACCGATTATTCGTGAGAAGGTAACGAACAGACAGACAGGCAATAGTTACTTTGGCATTTATAATATTAGTTGGGATTTAACGGTTTTCATAATAGCGCGACAGATGTTCCCCACTCAATCGTGCTGTATTTCTCATTGAAAAACGACATAAAGGAGCGGGCATTAAACCTGTATTTAATTTGATTCCAAATCAGTCACAAAGGACAAATCCACAAGTCATGATTCCGCATCGAGAGATCAGACCGGAACTTTTTAGGGCCAAATACGGACGCGGAAGTTAATCTCATGGACGAACGACGTAGTATCATAAAAAATCTATTAAAATGTTAAGCATGATAGATACCCGTTGCCACTATCATAGTTTGAACCACCAAGCAGTAGTGACCTATACTGTGTTCCTGTTTGAAGGGCTGTTACAAGTGACATTACTGGTCATTATGAGACTTGTCTCAGGGACCTCAAGAGTGTCGAGGTCAGTGCAGTGCCGTGAGAAGTTCTGGGTGGTTCTGCAACTGTTATGGGCAGGCGTATTGCTTACCAAATCATATGAACGACTTTATCGTCTCGTCACGCAATTATATATAAACCTATCAGTAGATTAGCATGTTTCCTTTTACTGTAATCACCAGATACAGAGTGTTTGAAAAGAGCGTGGCCAACATATTTTTAGTTTTAAGTGTGCAACGTAAAGACAACATACTTTACATTCTTTGCCTAAAAACTCCGCACAAAAAGTGCTTTTCCCGCGTTAGTTTCGTCTATGTCATTTTGCCCACATTAATGATGAGTTTTATCGCTATGAGCAAGTGAAAAAACATTGACTTGGCCCAGTGAAAACATAGAACGCCATTGGGACTTATTATTTTCCGATACTTTATTTTTGGGCAACTGAATACTTGTCACTTGTTACTTGTTGGGCGGGCAGTTTTCAGCAACTAGGCCGTAAATCGGCCCTTTTTGCGTGATGAGGTGGCGGCAGCTAATCCAGCCACCCGATGTCATTCAGAAAGGCCAGCAGCTCTCCGATTTTGGCGCAGGCTTCTCTGAACGACCCCGGCGCACCCAGGAACTGAACTGAATACTTGTGAGAGCTTTGACTATGGACCGCAATAGAATGATCGTACGAGCCATTTAAAATCCGGTAAAGGTGCATGTTGGGGCACGCTTCTCAAAATAGGGTTTGGGCAATTTGCACTTGTTTACCGGAACACTGGATGCTCTACTAAAAAGAGTGAATCGTGGTTTCTGCAAGAGGATAATGACCCTAAACACCCTAGTTAATAAACTTGGAAGTGGTAGAAATGGGAATTTGTCGAAAGTGAGAATCTGTAGAATTATCGGAAATCTGTAGACTAAACGGTGATAAACAAAGTGCAGATAGATATGATGAGCAGATAAAAAAAACTATTAAAACAACGATATGTTTTGATTTTTATTGTAGGTCCTGTACGCTAAATAACAATGTAAAGTTACAGAGATGTGGAAACCACTCATCAAACGCGTTAGGCAGAACCAATAGTGACTGGCCTTGCTTGTTTATCGTATATACATATTAACAAATTATGTCCAGGCGCATAAATACTATGATGGATACTTTGATATCGTGAAATTCGTGAAACAGTGGTGGCGCGGTAAGCGCGTGTGGCGCTGCGGAGGTCACCGCCCTGGCCCAGGACTAATTCGGGGAGATCGACGACTCCGCTCGTCGCGGCTTTGTCTGCGGCTCGCGACCGTCGCGTCGCTCGTGGCCTCTCCTCCCTCCTGCGCTGCGCCTCCGTAGCCGCATTGCACTTCGCGTGGCTTTGTTTGTGTACATGACACGACCTTTTCTTTATTATCATAAACCTTCATGTCAATGACAATGCGTAAATTTACAGAACTTCGCACCTTAAGTCTTGGTAATTGGTAAATACGACAACGTTATCTAAGGGTTGTTTTTGATGGCCGTTACTAGAAATACCGATGCTCCTGAAATTATTTCGCACTCGGCTATTAACAAGTTGAACGGCCGTCGACATTCAAATATTGATTTTTGTTGGTGTTTTCACTTTCGTTTCAAAGTGCACTGTACCATAGTTTGATATTGAACCCTGAAAAAGTTCAAACACACCCGTTGTTAATATAGCAAAGTTCTGTATAATATTTAAACCCATGTCATTTACTTAATATTATTTTCATGTCGGAGAATGTCTTGTCGTTACGATTATTTAGACGATTACTAATGTTGAAAAATACCGTTTAGTTTGATAGGCTGTCGTAGACATATCTCTGGCCGAATTACAATGCCGAAAGCATTAATATAATCCATGATCTGCTTCGCTTAGTTCATGACAACCACTAATGTCACACAGTAAAGCTACGAATTGATCGACTAGTCAATTCTCCGGTTACTAGTTGCATACGTCAGCACCTCAACGCCGCTCCTTGTCGTCCCTTTTTTTGGCGAATCCTTGATAACTCTAGATTGGTAGCAAAGCAACAAGAGTGTCTGTGCCACAGATACAGACATGCAAGTTGCCAGGGATCGGACTCCCAGAGTAATATAATGTATAGTGACTGACACAGCGGCAATCGCACCCCTGACACCCAAGCAATTGCCTTATGGCCGAACATGCCTGGGATGATCACAGTTTTTTAAAAGGCGTCCAAACTGCTCCGTCCAAAATGCTCTGGTTTTCTTTCATCATCCCTGCCCAGAGAGTCTAGAGACTACTACAAGAGTAATAAATTAGATTTTGTATAACTACTTTGAACTCATGTGCGTAATTTATCTAGTCGATACAACTGACTGTTATTATTTGGATTTATCAAATTCATTCCCATTTCATATTTTTAGGAAAGGTATTTATTTGTCATCAGTTCTCAACACTGAGCTATGAGTCATAGATCCGGTTCAAAATATTTACCAAGTAGTCCCAGATGATTCCGCTTAGTGTAAACGAAAATACCACGCTTACTTTCTATTAGAATTGAAATAGCTATTAGCAACGTCGTAAACGTTGCTGGCCATAGGAGCATAGGATTTATTAAAAATGCTTGTATTGTGCGATGTGGAGGTGGCTAGTCGGTCGGACATGTGTTTATCAGCTAGCGACCGCCGACCAGTGGCTTGTTTGTGTTGGTGGGTGCGTGCGCGTGTAGAATGGATGACGCGAATAGTTGCAGGCCCTCGGCCGCTCCACTCGCCAACCGAGTGGCTCACCCCGACTCAGTTCTCGCCTGTTCGCCGAGCGCGTCGGAGCTCGTGCCACCGAGGCCGACACGTGTTCAACACGATTACAGTACAATTCTGTTCATCAGGTGCGACTAACACACCTTATCTAGTCAGATAATAGTGCGATTTAGTGTCCTTTCTTTTGCAACGTGGAAAGTGTCTGTGAATAAAGTTATTGTGAGTTTGAGACGCTTTCGAGCGTGGATTCTACGTGGCCATGGGCTCAAGTTCCCACTTGAAGGTAATATCGTTAAGTGCGTGGTGTTGTTGTGTGCGTCTGTGTTTCGAGATGTGTCCGAAAGGAGCCTGTGTGCCGGCTAGCCGAGGCTGTTTGAAGGCCGCCGCTCTGACCTTGATGTCAGAAGGTCAACGTCCTCACGTGTTTAGAACTTTCATGCAATTTGTAACATCTAATACGAAACTAGATACTTCGATACGATCAAATCCGAGCTGACGTTGATCAGGTATTTGTTCGATAAGACTTCACCTGTGATAAAAAGTTATCAGAGCTCAAAATGCTACATTACATGAAATACTGCTTCAAAACATCAAAGTAGTTAGTGAAAAACATATTATTTCTTTGTTCAACAGTCGTGTTTTCATTTCTTATAATAAGATCGTCATCATTTGCGCTTCAATTCGAATAGTTCAACACAATTCCTGATAGCTTCATTAATGATAATCTTATCAACGACGACATTAAATTAAATGTTGATAACATTACTCAGTACATTAGTATTTGCCATTATGTAGTCGTCATTAACCCAACAGTATTTTCGACTGTCATTGCTTAATGAACTCATTTACTTGTATTAGATATTCTTAGATGTCTCAATATTATCAATTATCAATATTAAATTATAGTTAACCAAAGTCTTTCTCTTTTGGAACTTTGCGAATGTCATGCAACTCATGGACGTTTTTTTTTATGAAACTGAGTGACGAGACGAGCTTGTCGTTCGTCTGATGGTAAGTAATACGCCTGCCCATAACAGTAACAGCACCACCCAGAATGTGCCACTTAGAACAGAATGTGTAATTTTTATGTTCATTGGGTTTTGATATATTATTTTGTTACTGCTCCTAGTTGTTACTTTCTGAAGTCACGTTTGTTAAATTATATTCGTGAATTCATTATCATAGAACTTTGTACAAACTCATAATAAACACATTTTATCAAGACGTTTCAATCTTAGAGTCACGTTTTTTACACATTTATTTGTCAATAGACGTATTAAATAGTTTCGTGTTATCTTTTAGTATTTGTCTCGACTTCGGTAAAATATTTCAACCAACACCTTGGTCAAATGTGTCGAGACAGAGTAAAGTTCAATCATTGACACTGCTGAAGTACTACCTGTTGATACAATATAGTTTATAGTCAGTTATTCAAATGTTTTTGAAGGTTTTCGCAAACATATCTATTTGTTAAGTTTGTAGCTCGTCGAGCATTGTGTTCAAACAATGAGTGAGCACGTCCATTGTGGTCGGGCTGCGCGAATGAGACGGACATATCGCTCGCGTCTCGCGGAGATACGAGAGCAGTGTCACCGCCACGGCACAGCTGCGCTGCGTGAGCGCGATCAGCTGACACTGCGTTGAGCGGCCATCTTGCTTGCCGTGCGTGTTGCTTGATAATCGCCGCGTCATTGTGTAGTCCGTGACGCAAATTCTTCCTTCAAACCCTGATGTCATTGTCCTACAGTCCCGCCTTCGGTCGCTTCCTGCCGGTCTTACCTGCTCACAAGAAGAGTAAATGTTTTACGTGCTCGTTTCCTGGTTGCGAAACCAGGCAGAAGGTTAACCAGAAGACCCTGGCCAGTCTATTTTTGGTGAGTGACGTTTCCGCTAACATAGACAGATACACGCACTTATTGTGCGGAGAGATGCTACTTTAATGTCGTCCCAAATTATTTTTGATAAAATAAATTAAAGCGGCGCACGGAATAAAATTTACCTCGATCTTCGCCGTTTTTTTTCGGAGCTAGTTTCCGTAGTCTTTGTGTTATGTTGGTAGGCGGGAGTTTTTGTTTGATAACAAATTGATACACCTACTGCTATCATTATTGCTGTCTAACAAGAATTCTCTTGTTTTATTTAGAATAATGTATGTGTATATGGGTTCTTGTTCTCAGTCTCGTTATGGTTGTTTTTTGGAATTTCAGTTTCTCTACATACATTAAAACAAATAAATCCTGTTCCTGTTACATCTTTTCGATTGATTTTTTCTAAAGTTCTCCGGGCGGCGTTCCCAAGCATCTAATATCTTATTTGATTATTATTTAAATTCAAAATATAGGAATTTGCGAGTCTGGTTTTTAAGCAGTATAGTTATAAAAGTTTTCAATAGTTGTTCAGGATCGCCCAATTTTGGAGGGATTTTCTCAGCAGTACACGATTTTTGTGACTGGTACCGTTACGGATACCGTTGATCAAGTGGTCAGACCTGTATTTTGTCTCAGTCAGGCGAAAATCGAGCACTGCACCTATGTATAGAACTAAATGAATGATGGATTCCATGCGTCCTATACTCGATACCTATAGCCGCAGTGTCGACCTCAATATTCGGATCGTGGGAGGTAGCCTCAATTTTAATTTCTTAAGACCTTTCTGCTGATTCGTCATGTTGTTGTTCCAATTGTTTATTTAAAGCATTGCAAGGATGTTTATTATTGACAGAGTATTTATCTAGATCATTTACGCAGTAATGAATAGTACGACCAAACAAAAACTTTTGATTTCGTGTAATTTTGTTGACGGTTCCAATTTGGTGCGACAATATTTAATATTTTTATTTTATTAAATTTAACTTAAATCTAATCCTATAAAAATATATGCATTAATCTTTTACTTTATAACTATGGATATTAGAGATGATTGTTTACTGGTATCTGGTAGCTCTTCTTAATCATGGATTTATATGGCAAAAATATTCTTATTATATTCTATTATTAATGGGATCGTCGATCTACCAAGTGTACTTGGTACCTATTATAAGCGTTTCCATTGGTGTTGTGTTCACGTAACGGAAACGGTGTCTGATTCTGTGGTTTCAAGCTCATCTTTTCTAGTATTTCAAGTTTCAAGCTATTATGTTTACCTACCTCGAGGTAACTTTGCAGGGGTTAAACTACCATGTTGTGTGTTGTATGCCGCTGCAGGCAGGGTGCTTATTATTCAGTCAAAATTTTCGAGTATCGTCGCAGTAGAGCACCTGCAGACTATAAGCTCTCATTTGTATGTTGCCAGCCCACGGCTTGCCTTCCGCCGCAGTTGGCAATAGTAAACGTCTGTTTGTCGTGACTCGTGTCGCAAGCTTTGCGATGACGTCACTCGATTATGACGCTATAATTCCACCTAGACTTCGCTGTGTGAGTGCGAAGTCGCTCACAGACGATTAGAAACCAAATCGCAACGTGGCCTTAGTGTGTGTGGAATAGTGTGAATGCAAGCCGAGGCGGATCGCGCTCGAATTTCGTAGCGAACTTGGCAAGTGGGTCAGCGGGGCACCGCGGGCCGCACGGGGCGCCCGCGCCCGCCCGCTCCGTCGCCGACTCGTCGCAAGCACCGTCACCGCGTACTCACACATGTCATATCGTTTTGTCTATCACTCCCTTGGCTTACTGTCACCGAGCATTCATCGAGCATCTCTTATCAACTGGGAATTTCAAATCGCTTCGCTGGAAAATTACGGAATCACAGTGAATTTTAGCACAAATCATCATAATCAAAGTCAGATTCTTCGAATTTTTACCTCGAAGATGTTTCAATTCAACCAAGATTTTACATTGAAACACAGTTAGCAAAGGTGATGTTAATTTGGCAACACCAGAGCCAGGCATCGCCATTATCGTAATGCTATAATTGAACATCACGTTTCCGACTGGTTGAATAGGCTGATAGTCGCCTTGGCATACTTATTTGGTATCAATATTACTTACTTGACTTAATATTTGCTAGTAGCTAACTGCTGAGGTAAATTAATTAAGTACTTAGTCATATTTTTCACAGTATGGATACGAGGAAAGGTAGAGATAGATTTTATTTATGCATCTCGATCAGTTTGCTTTTATTACCTAACAAGAACACCCAAGACGTGGCGAATTTCTTTGATTGTCGTTCGTGATGTGGCCGAGCGTCTTCCTTTTCCTTATAGCCGCCTAAATTGCAAGCGGACTTTGAACTGACGCACACGAGTTAGAAGCGGTTTAATTAATTTTCTTTTCATTTCGTACTTTTTCATTTACTTTGAACGGGGAAAGTAATTTTGATGAAATTACTCGAGAAAGTTATGAGGGAAATGGTGTTGATCAAGAAACTGATGCTTTTTCGGGGCCATAAGTACCTAAGCGGAGCAGCATAATAAGTCGGCCAACAAGAAATTCTTGATTATGGCATTCGAGTACCTATTTTTATTGATAAATTGACTTTAATTCTACGGAGCCATACTAGATTTCGTAATTCTATTACAGACTCCCCAAGTATAAGTGAACTCTTTGTTAGCTCTCGTTTTTGTGAAGAGACATTATAGTAATAATGCGATCTGGTAGCGGGTGTCAGGTAAGGTGCGGGCGCATCGCACCCCCTGCGTGCGCGGCGGTCGATGACTCCCCAACTGCGCACCCGCACCGTCCCGTCCGTCCGCCCGCGCCCGTGCTAACGACCCGCGGTCCGCGCCGCTCTCCACTTGCACCAGTTTGTGGTACGACCGATGGACGAGTGCATTGGTATTTTCCATTCAGATCCACTGCTATTGTCATATGCAAACAATCATGAAGACTGAAACAGATTCATTGAACTTTTTGCGACTAGTATCGTTTAGCACAACGCAGTCTACGCACCAGTGACTAGGGACCTGTTATTGCCACAATTCGTGATTCCACAAAAATTATACAAATGCTAAATTTTCCGACTTAGTCTAACTTGAGTCTATCTATCTCGATATAGAGTTATAAATAATACACAATTCTACAAAAACTGTTTAAGTTTCGTACGTTGATCGTAATCCAAAACTTGCCCGGCGCCAGATAAGCAAATTTCGATTCACTCTGTATAATAAATAAGATACTAACATTTGACCTTCTTACTATTTAGTTAGCTCGAGGACAGTGCAAAGGCATCTCGCAATATCAATATGGTTTTTGTCGCCAAATATTAGCAAAGCTACGTAGTGTACAGTAGTGGTGCTGCGACCTTGGCGCGGGGCGCGGGCCGCAGCCGGTGCTGTTTCGCGTTCCACTTTGCTCTATAGCTCTCTCTTGTTACGCAAACCCGTCGTCGTTATGCATATTATGTTCTGCTTCCAGTCTACCAAATCATATTCTACGCCTAATATCACTTTCTAGTGAAATAATCGCGTTCTGTGCACATTCGAGCACGACACCGACACGCTGCCCGCCGCCGGCGCCGCCGAGCTAATGTATTATCGCTTTCAAAATGTTTTTGGTATTCAACCGTAAAATGATTCGATAATTGACTTAGCTCTAATCTTTAAGTTGAACCTATTTCGAAAGAAATATGTTATACGAAACTGTCTAGATATTAACACCATATCTAGACAGTTTCGTTTGTATATATTTTTGAATTCCTGTTTGATAACAGCTTGTTTATTTTTGTTACAGGGCTCGCTGAGATCCTGACATAAAAGGAACAGTTAGCTCTTTGGCAAGGAAAGCCACTTACCGCGGATACGGCAGACCAGAAGATAAATCACGTCTAAATTATATTGTTACAAGTGCACCGCGCCGCTCACCGGTCGTTGTGGAACACTCAGTGTTACGACAAACAAGTGCAATAACTGTCAGTGCAATCGTACTATACTAGTGTAAACGTCAAGTGATAGACTCGTTGAACTCAAGTGAAATTATAGTGCGGAACAATGGAGCGAGAATCGAATCCAATGGAGGCCCTGTGCCGCTCGGGATGTGGCTTCTACGGCAATCCCTCTACAGATGGGCTATGCTCAGTTTGTTTTAAGGTAAACATTGCACATTCTATACCCGGCTGTAGTCAGACACCAGCAGTATTACTGAACTTAATCGCAAGTATCGCTACTAATAACCACAAAACAGTACACGGGATTTTGTGATCAAATGTTTCAGTTTTACCACTCTCACCTTATGAAAAGCGAAGGTGTAAACCTGATACACTTGTATGAGTGCCATTGCCCATGTTAATTAAGTGCCTAGCCAATCGGTACATTCTTTAAAGAGGTGAAGCCTTTAGTTATCTGGTTTCCTTATTCATCTCTAGGTTAAAGACAGCTTACACAAGACACGTGCAACAAGCATGTCTGAATAGCTCTATTTACTATCCATTGCAAATATAGCTGTTAAGAAGCAGGCATGGTACTGTTAGGTGATCGATCACCGACCTGCTTAGGCCGAGTGACATTGGTCGCCACACCATGTTGCATGACTCGGCGAGCTGTATCCAGGTGCGCTTGTTTGATCTATTGTATCGTCAACGTCGTTACAACGATTTCATGCCGCAATTTTTTTATTTATTGGAGAAGCTGTAAGCCAAGAAACTGTTTATACATAATATGATGGACTCAGTGGATTAGATTCCACACGTTATCCATACCTCATTATACTTTAATATTGGTGAAGAGCGACTTGTCGAGGCTTTTAATTTAGTCGGGGTTTAAGTGACATACACTCGTATAGGATATTAACCTGTCCGGGGGCCGTTTAGTCACAAATTTGTTATCGTTTACCTGTCCTTCATTCTTCTCTGTCGTCTAGTAGAAGTTAATATTTTAGTTTACGTTGATTTAAATCAATGTAGCTTGACGCATTTTACAAATCTCATTGACCTTAAAATATCACCTAAATATAAGACAGTGAATGCGGACGGATGGAATCCGTCTGTAGATTCCCAACGTAGAATCAGGCCAAACTATTGCGCAGTTGTGTTTGCAACAATTTAAATACAAATGATTTAAATTGTAATTTTGTATGCAGTGGCATACACACGGACACACCAGAGTATCGCTAGCACGGCTCGACAAGTGCTATTAATTCAAGACCATAACTAGCTGCCGTCTAGAGAGGCAACCGGGCCTCATAGACATCCCTCTCACACGCGACTTGCGATCGCGACGAGAGCGCAGATTGGCTCAATTTTGTATGCCATTACTCCGCCTCCTTCGCCTCTTCCACATATCTGAGCACTTGGAATTCTGTGCGACTGTGGGAAGACCGTCGATTCGCGCTTACGGAATAAGGCTTATGATATGCCCAATTATATGGCTAATTATCAATTAAATATTTTGTTATGAATTGGTATCCCGCTGCGCTCGATAAACGAGACTGCAAACGCGCCGAGCAAATCCTAATAAGACTTTCGCTTTTCAATGATTTAGCGTATAACTAATCTAATTTGGAAATGAAGTTCAATCATGAAAACTATAAATGCTGGCTGTTATTGTACCCATTAACTACGTTGATGTTTCAAGCTCTATGCAGATTCGGTCACATGAGTTTCCAATTGTCGGTGGTTGTATGTTGTTGGTATGCTAAACCAGTATGAATTTGTTTTTATCTTGTTTGGCGCAAGATTTTGTGTGTTGTTGTGGCTTCCCACGGAGCCATTTCCGAAATTTATACAAATACCCTAGCAAATGTGACGGAGTTTGACAACATGTTTTTCTTAATTTGTCCTCATTCTGTTTTAATTGAAAACCAGTTTCTTCTAATGTGCTTGAAAACTTGGCGTGATTTGCCGGTTTCCATCCTTTGTACTGATAAATAAATAATATCACGTGTACTTTGCACTACGACTACCATGCAACATGCAAGCGCACAGAACCAAGGCTTTGTTTCATGACTTTCAAAACAACCTTTGATTACGTAAGTCGAGACCCATTCCATGAGGATGCCATAACGTAGTGGTTTAGTTATTATTTCGTAGCAACTCGATAAAACACTTCATCAGCATCACTATTAGCCTGTGTCATTCTGCAGGACATGGCTTAACACAAAACACGCCACTGTCTTGAATTTTCTCTTCCAAATGCCGCCGGCCTGTGCGTCTCTTAGCGATATCTCCGCTCCTCTGGACGTCTAAACTACACGTGATAAGTAGCACGTCTATCACAAAGAGAAGTGTACGAACCTATATATCTGTGATTCCAGGAGGCCCTAAAGAAGAAACAGCAGCCGCCGACGACGGCGCCGTCCCCGGTGTCGGCGCCGTTCGTTCCGGCCGCCGCCGCCACGCCGCTGGCCGCCGCCGCGCCCACTGTGCCCAGCCTGCCCGCCTCGCCGCAAGCGCACACAGACGTGAGGCCGCACTTCTCTTGCTTATACTATACACCCCACGCACACTACGTCATCATATGCGTCACCCGGCCATGTCATACTCTGTCATTACATTAGTGTTAGGGCTCCCACTTTCTAGAATCTTCTGGCATCGCATATGCTGAATAGAAAGAAATCTGTGATCAGATTGATTGGCCTTTTATTCGAGCAAAATGACTATATCCTTGCTCTTGTTAACTTACACATTTCGCACAAATAAACGTAAGTTGCTTGCAACAACTATGATGCCGTCTAGCTCACCTTGCGGTTCTTTTAAATCAAGCTGAATGTTGGCCTTCATGTAGGTATTCAAATTGGGAATTGCTGTGAATTTGTTAAACCAATAAAATGTAAGTAGCAAGAATTATAAAATATAGTCTGATTAACAAGTATACATTAACAAAAAAACCTGATGTATCTTAGAAGTCCACGGTCGAATATCGATTAAATTTATATGGGACCTTATTGTAGCTATAATGAATCTGAAGCAAAAACAATTTTCCATATTGGTTTATAAATGACTAAATTCTGAGGTAACAAAAAAATACAATCGGATTGAGGATCTCCTCCTTTTCTAAGTCGGTTAAAAATTGCTTTTAGCATCAGACTAACTATTTCATCTTTGACTCAGATCTCTGAGAGAAAATAAGGCTTCTTGGTATTGTTTTTTGTACCCGACAGTTTCCTCGGAGTTGTCCTCTGGCGTAATTCCTTACCTTCATGCATATATCAGAACAATTATGCAGTGAAAGTAAGTGTGAAACTGAAAATTACTTATGAATAAGTTGCAAATAGAACATTGAAATGTTTTGCATGAAATTAGCACGTTTGATAATGAAGTATAAATGCTAGCACGCATGGATGTCGTGTGTGAACTGCAGTCGGCAACCCTAGCTAGGAGCACCACAATCAGGGCCATAGCTTTACCTAAATTGTTGATTGCACCTACGCTACGTAGCGCGGCATTGGTCAGCGAGGACGATCGCTCTCCGATAGCTGCGAATGTTTCGACAGTGCGCGAAATTTCCATATGATGCCAAATGCTTCACGAACTAGTAACAAGTAGGTATACAATAAAATAACACTGTTTTGCACACCAAATAAACACAATACAAGAAAAAGAAATAGTAATGACAAAATATATTAATTTGAGGTACAATGAGCGGACTTATCGCTTAGAGCGATAAGGCATACATTGTTATACTTGTAGTATGGTATACATTGTTGTATAAATTTTGTCAAACAAAAAACCGACTTCAATTCTGATGTATCTTGGAAGTCCAAGGTCGAATATCGATGAAATTTATATGCGACCACTTCGTACTGAACCCAACGCAAAAAAATAATATTACAGCGGTTTATAAATGACTGAGTTCTGAGGTAACAAACATAAAAAAGTATAATAGAAGTGAGAACCTCCTTCTTTTTGAAGTCGGTTAAAAAGCAAGTTAAACACGAAATTTACTATACATGAGTGTATACAATTTGGCAAGCGTTATACATTCCTCTTTATATTCCATACCACATCCGCACATGTATGCGCAAATAACAATTCTTGTTTATCGGCATTATATTGAAGTGAATGCACTTAATGAACTCGCTTGAAGGTAAACTGTTTTCAACACGATTGGTATGGTTCTGTTATATCAAGAATAAAAAAGTTTGAAAACAACATGAATCAGTAATAGAAATATATTTTCGTATCCTCTACACGGAGTCCAAATATTTTTCGTTGTGTTTATCAACAATATCTAAATACGCACATTTAATGAGGTTCAGTGTAACAAGAGTACAGTGACCTGATAATTGGGACATTCGGGGTATTGCCCTAAAAAGGGTTTTGTTTCCATCAGGAGTGTTTTATTATTGTTTATATGTAGTAGACACACGTGGTTGTTCTCCCGTATGTGGGAGGCCGTCTGAGTACCACCGCTTTGCCAGTAATTCTGCCGCCAAGCAGTAGTGCGCAAGCATTACTGTCTTCCGGTTTGAAGGACATTGTAGCCAGCTAAATTACTGGACATAATATGAGGCAATATCTGATGTCTCGGGGTGATGAGCGCAATGCTATGCTACGCAGTGTTTTTTAAGGTATAAAGAGTTCTGGGTGGCAATGCAATTGTTATAGGCAGGTGTGGCGCTTACCATCAGGCGAACGGCTTGCTCGTCTCATTACTTAGTTTCATAAAAAAATATATGCATACTTTCTAATTATGATAAATCAATATTTGACTCTTTACTAATAATTCTAATTGTGGTCGGTGGCGTATGGATAATTCGGGTTCCAATCACGTCACAGGTAAGCAGTGACTTTGTGTTATTTCAACTGCTTTGTTTGTTCGAAGGTATTTAATACAATGTATATATGTATAATATGGCCGTTTGTATTGACATGTACATGTATATTATTGTACTTGAGCGAAACCACGTATAAATAAATAATACGACACTACTACGGACGTCGTATAAACTTAATCCAAGGCCTCGTAACCTCAATTAAAGTATGTTATTGACTATAATTTGTTTTACATTAAATACATATTATGTTTTCGGATTCGGATTTGTGCACTACGGATATGTTCTGAATTTACAATTTTATCCAACAAACTGAGACATAATTATAATGAATACTAGTTGCTGTCTGCGACTTCGTGCGCGTGCAATTCGATCATATCGCGATCCATCGAGGACCACGTCTTACATTGGGATGAAAATTATCCTTTGTCTTTCTCTGGGCTACAATCTACCTCTGTACCAAATTACATCAAGACCAGCCGTTTATAATATTAGTGCGGATGACGTCGAACATAGTGAGAAATTAAAACAATAAAACGATATGTTTTATACAATGTATGAACTGTAACATTATTCGATCTTGCGGACGGTTGGTTGAATGGTCTAGAGACCTCTGCAACGGCTTAGTGCAATAAGTCCACATTAATACTTAGTATACATACCCTCGCAGGTAATAATAATATTGAAGCACGCAAGCGTTTCCTTCGTGGTCGCGCAAAAAGTATACAAATAAATTTTTGAATTCCTGGCAGCCGACGTCCGTTTAAAATAAGAATATTGTCAATTTGACATTTTGTATACAACAAGCACCGATAAACAGTTTCTTGAATTATTTTATAACCCGTTCGTTTTATATTTAAATATTATAATCAAAGCTTTGTTTGTTAGTGAGTTTAAAAATGTAACATTTTTTACGTATCTTTAGTCCCCAAGTCAGTGACTCGCGATGAGGGGCACCTTTACATAGCTGGTAAAGTGTTTACGATTACAATTTCTCAACATAATGAATATTACGTTGTTTTTGTAAATATTTAGTTTCTTTGTTAAAATTTGCAACCATATATTGAAGGTGAAGTGAAAACAACTTCAATTAAAGATAAAAACTTTTGTTTGCAGTCAAAATGTCTAGTCTGAAAAATAAACACAAAATCTGAATAATGGAAAATGACCCTAACAAAAAAGAGTCGAAGGGGAAGAGGATAATCAAAAAAGCGTTACGCCGTAACAGTAAATCCAGCAACAGCGGCCAGAGCGCTACGCTCGACGCCGATATCGGCGTGTCGCGTTCTAAGAGCTTCGAGAACAAGCGGCTCTCGCTCGAGATCAACGACAGCGCGCCGCTGCCCAAGCCCGACGGGACCGCGGACAAGGCCGACCGCGAGCCCGCCCGCGGCAAGCCGACCCTCGACGGGAAACTCATCTTGAACCAAGACGGCCTCGGTCTACTTAATTCGAAGAAAGTTGAAATAAACGAAAGTCAGAATGAAACCATCGAAGAGATCGCATACGAAACTAAAACTAAAATAAACGAGATATTCCCCACTCCCAAAGAACCGCTTCCTTCCATTCAGGACGGCAACAAGAGGAACTTGAAAAGGGTTGGTTTTGGATCGTAACGGATGACTCATACTCGGTATTTACGCGTACTCGCGCTGACGTCACCGCGCCCGGTGTTTATAGCTGACCCGTTTCTGAGGACGATAATACTAGTAGTCGGGGCATTTCCCGATATCATAAAAGTATTCCTCGAACTAATTCACTTTACCTTATGCGTTATGTAACGGGTGTATTTTTGAGTCATCTCATTAACCATCATCGTCTGTTAAGTGAAGACTGCAAGACGTCATTGGCTTATCGATCGTGCTGTAATTTTCACAACCTGTTTGCTTTTTACGTTCAGTTCCAATAAATCTTTACACATACCTACATACAAGTAGAAAATAGGCCCGATGAATCGAGAGACGTACAAGGAAAATGCTAATTTAATCGAAATCTAGTAATCTATATTATTCGTATTATTTTTAGAAATACGCTAGAAGAGTTATTAGTTAAACTGACAAGTATCGTAACAATTGATTCCAGAAATTGGAAGAGGAGAGCGGTTCGGGCGCGGGCGCGGGCACGAGCGGAGCGAGCGCCGGCACGTCGGAGTCGGACGCCGACGACCGGGACCCCAGCAAGGACAAGAAGAAAAAGAACAGGTGCGCCGTCTGCCGCAAGAAGGTTGGACTCACAGGTAAACAAATACTTTATTATTATTAGGAGCCTGTTGTCCCACTGCAGGGAAAAGGCCTCTCTACCCTCCCTTCACTTATCTCTATTCATTGTTACGATGGACCAATCTTTAAGGTGTGAGTCTAGCTCATCTCCTTGGTCTGCCGCGGAGTCGTTTGCGATCGTGTGGGTTCGATGGGTAGTGGTTTTGGCCCAGAGATCATCCGACATGCGGCAGACATGTCCAGCCAATACTTTTTTATTAGCCACATTAGAACTAGTACTCATCTATGTAGTCGTTTTTTGCAAGCGTGTCCTCTCATCCGTGAAGATTCGATGCAATTATAAATAAACTTAACAATTTAAGAATAAAAAGGATTGAGACGAATTGTCCCGCAGTGGGACCATCGAAACTTGACACTAAAGCGTTAATGGCCAGACAAACAAGACTGTCATAATTAATTTTGTTACTTAACGAGCTTCGAACCCTACACTGGACCCTAATTCACTATGACAACTTGGCGATTCCTTGCTTCGAAATCACGTCGATTCCTTCATTAATAAACGATGTGATTTCGAAGCAAAGAATCGCCAAGTTGTCATAGTGAATTGGGGCCCTGTTTTGTTTGTGACTTTCCATATAATAAGTATGAGAGCCAAAGAAAGACTTAGTTAAAAATTAGTTTTTCTAAGCATCTAACGTAATCTTTTTCTCGAGTATGCATCACTGAAGGTCGGACTTTCTTCAGGAGGATCGGTCTGCCTGACCTTGTCTTGTGCCTGCCGTGCCTTGGGAGAACCCTATGTCCAGTAGCAACCGAGTAGCTGTTGATTATGCTGAATCTTTCTCAGTGTATTTAAATAATTATCGTCTAAGCATTCGTGTTACAGACAGGAATTACTATTAACTGGAACGAATGAAGGAAAACGCGTCATAATGGACGCTTTAGCCGTACATGCATAGCATTGCGTCACGAAGGAAATGGAAACTCTTATCTAAATCAAACTAAATTATCGTCGACCATGACGCATCGGACTTTCAAGTATTTTTAATGCCCGTTTTGAAAATTATGTACATCAGCCATCATCATCAGCCCATTACGTTCCCTCTACAGGGACACTGGCCTTCTCTCGTAGAGAGAATATGGGCCATAGTCCACCACGCTAGGCCAGTACGGGTTGGTGGATGTGACGACATGTGAATGTCTTTGAATTTTTGTGATAACTTCTTGGACATGCCGGTTTCCTCACGATGTTTTCGTTCACCGTTTTTAGAGCGAGTGCTAAATCGCATAACTTAGGAAAGTCAGTGGTTCGGAGCTAGCGGGATTCGAACTCGGGTGCAGAACAGAACTCAGAACAAAATTTGCACGTGCTCCCACTGAGCCACACTCGCTCTACTAATGTACGCTTTACTCATTCCGTCCACATCTCGAGGAGGGTGGTGGCTGGTCCCGCTCGCGGCAGCAGTCGGCAAGTGAGCCAGATAAGCAGCGGGCGTGTGGTTGCAGGGTTCGAGTGTCGATGCGGCGGGCTGTTCTGCGCCGTGCACCGGTACAGCGACAAGCACGAGTGCTCGTTCGACTACCGGGAGCTCGGCGCGCAGGAGATCCGGCGCAACAACCCCGTCGTGGTGTCGCAGAAGATACACAAGATATGAGCCGCCGCCGCCCGCGCCGCGTCGCCCGAGCCCCCGGGTCCCGCCTCGTTTACTCTAAATAAATGTATCGATCGAGTTTGTGTCTCTTATTTCGATTCATTGTACAGTTGACTGGCGCCGGCGGCCGCCCGCCTCGGCCGTCGCGCCGAGCGATCGCCGTCGACCGCGCGAAATTCGAAACGCAGACTCGATCCCCGGTTTAGATTTTATTTGTGGCGAGAGTTTTACTTTTAAATTTCTATTAAAAGTTTGTAGATACGTTCGTTTCGGGTAGGATTCAGGATTATTTTCGAGGATGACGAAGTAGAGTTCGCGGATCGTCCGTTCACCTCCATTGTAAATATTAGATATAATTAATTATAGAGACAAATCCTATATATTGTAAAAAAATTAAACTCCAAAAAAAGCTACATTGTTACGGTTCCACCCGCGGTATATATATAGCGCGCTTCACGTTATCGGAATGACAATCGTACGCTGAGCTCAAGGAGCGGGGCGGCGCGCGGCGGCGGAGCCACGTGGTGGCACGTGGCGGCACGTCGCGGCGCGCGGCCCCCACACTGGATCGACACGTCTAAAATTGTTAGTACTGTAATTTGGTTTGGGAAGTTGTCGCTTTATTTTCGTCTAACATTCGGCATAAGTGACATAGTGTTTAGCGAGATTGTGGTGTGTAACGGCGTAAGGAGAGCGCAGGCGCGTGTGCCGGCGACGCGAGACACGCGGGTCACACGACATTACGCGGGTAATACATAACGCGGGTAACACGTCGTGACCCGGGTAACACGACATGACGCGGGTAACACGATCTGACGCGTATAACACATGACGCGGGTAACATGACATGACCTGGGTAACACGACATGACGCGGGTAACAGGACATGACGCGGGTAACACGATATGACGCGGGTAACACAAAACGCGGGTAAAATGACATAACCTGGGTAACACGACGTGACCCGCGCAACACGACTTGACGCGGGTAACACGACACAACGCGGGTCGCAAGTCGCAATGGGACGCGCGCCCTGGCCGCTCCGCTCTTTGTGTGAAAAATTTAAAGTAAGCATTATATTATTAAGTAGTCGACACTTTATATTATTACACATTATATAAGTAGGAAAGAATTATTTAGCTTTTTTTCTTTTAATCACAATATTATTCAAAATTGTAAGTTGTATTATGTAACTTGTTCATTTTAGTGGTGAAGTTGAATGAATAATATCCATGTATCGCTTCGGTCGTTGTCCACGGTAGACTAACTGATTCATTGGACTCAATTATTTAATGACTTTTGTTGTATATTTTGTTAGGTCATTGATTAATTTTGGTCGTCTTGCTTGAACATAATCAGAGAGATGTTAATATGAATGATTTTCTTCTATCTTGCTGTTTTAATTTAGTTATCTTCTATTAAAAGTCATTAAATTTTCAGGAACATAAACTTCGTTTTATTAATATTCTCTCCAACCAAACTCCCCTAGATAGAATATTTATTTGACCACCTTTAAACCTACTACAAGTTATAGATGCTACCTAGTAGTAGAACCTACTAGGCTACTAGAAATCACTAAGAAAATGAATCTTATTGAATGTTAAAGTAAGGAGGGATCTTTTTAATGTTTAACTTCGGCACAGCACCTAGCACCCACGATGGAATTAAATTCTTAACATTTTGTCGGTACTTAGTATTATAGCCAAATGAAAGGTGCACTATTGAAGTAAGCTTACTTCATCCCAATAGGCTTGAAAACTATACCACCTAGGATGGATCTGTTTCATTTGCACCAAGATTATGTCATGCTTGTCTAAGTTCGAGAAAATAGAACATTTGGTGTTGTGTGCGGTCAACGCAGATTTTGTTAAAGCCGTCCGGCCCGTCCGCTTCCTGTTAGGATACTGGATTGTAAATATGCCATTTTTTTAGAGAATATTTGGGGAAATCATGGCAAAACTAGTGATGTTCATGTACAAAAAATATCGATATTTTTCCGATATAATATATCGAAATATTGTATCGATGTTTAACGATATATCAGTCAAAAACATCGATACTTTCGATATATCGTATTGTAGAACGGAAAAGACTATTAGGAGTAAATAAGTCAGCCCACCAAGGTTAAAAATCAATCAACTTATCATATATATAACCAGCCATCTTATTTCTACCAATCCACCATAGATAATACAATATTTTTTTAATATTTTTACTGGCCCGGATACGATGTCCTTTAAGCCATGATAATACAATAATCAAAGTAGATCTGCAACTCGATCATGGTTCAAGCGGGGTGATACAAGTACAGTGCTGCTTTCTTGAGAGTATTTCGTGAATCCGAATCGGGTTGGCGAACTATTTTTTGTAGTTGAGTTTTTATTGAAAATTAACGATAGGTGTAGCTGAAGTATAATACGTTTTGAAAATGTTTGAAATGAATAAATATGTAAACTAATTAATGATGAGTTTTCCTAAACATTCTAATTTCGTACGATATTTCATATATCGGATAAAATATATCGATATTATATATTGACTTCAATGATTCGATAATATTGAATTGATTCGATATATCAAATAAATGTATCGTTATTTTATCACATATCGATTCATATCGAGCACCCCTAGCCAAAACATAAATATGCCTCATTCAACAATAATGGTTCATTAGAAGCGGAGAACTCATCACAGAGCCCGTTAGGGATGTCTCTAACTTCCCGTTTTCTAATTCTAACATCAGTGGTGGTTAGTGAATTAAAAAACATGTGTTTGGTTGTGTATAGGATTCACGAATAAAATTCCTTCGTACTATCTGTAACTTTTATTTAATTAATAATCTAATATCATATTTATTAATTACAACTTTTGTAAATTTGTTATTCTTTGATGTTCACAGTACTCTTTACCAGTACCTCTGTGTGGTACCTAGATTAACTTAATCACATGAAAGTATATTATGCACAAACTGTACACTTTAGTTTTTGACTAAATAAAAAGAAATAAAAATTAAATACATCGGTACCTATTTCACAATCTCCTGGTAAAATTCTTATCGAACAAATACATGGCGAGTCAAAACAACAAAATGCATTTATAATTTTAGAAATGTGATTGGTTCTATCCTAATTTATCTTTAATTATTTACCTAACAGGAGATTCTGAATTAAGGCAGTCGAGCTTTGTCGTAAAAGATATTAAATATTTTTTTTTGTATAAAAATAAACTTGACTAGTAAAATTGTCATCACAACTTGTTAATAACTACGTAGACAGAAGAGTTTTCGTTTGTTGCATTTATTTTGTTATTAAGTATTTAAAAAAACATTTTATAAACGCTTGATTTAAGCTTATTTACTATGTTACGTTACGGGTAGTTTTCCACTTGATCTACAAAAAAGAAATTGGTACATGATAACTGAAGCACTGCATTTCTCACTTAACACCGACTGTCGTGACGTTGGAAATGTTAAAATATCAGATCAACTGAAATCTTTAAAACCGCTCGATTTATAAACTTGGCACATTTGTTCCTCTTGGCTTGGTTTTCCCTAAGAACGGGATTCTTTATAATTCCCATGGGAAAACCTTGGTACAGCGGAAAATAAAAAATAAATTGTGTCTAGCACAGAGTTGAATTGTATTGAATGAGCGTCATTGCAAGCTAAACTTTTTTGTAGATCGTGTAAAGCACCTAGGATAAGGAAAACAGTGATATACGTACAGTGTGACGATATGACGTGAACTTCCATAAGTCGTAGTCATATCGCGTGTGCATTTTCTGGAGGAGCTTATTGTTCGCAGATATAATATACTATATTTAGCCGTCAACGCTTGCGTCTCCACTAGCAAACTGGCACTGCGCTTCTGAAGAGGCATCCAACGAAGCTGAGCGGATACCGTAGCGATTGAATTAATCAAAATCCTTTGATTTAAAAACAAGCAAATCTATTAATCTCGTATTGGTTAAATTTCCACGCTTCGGTCCCCACATCTTAAGGCCATAGCATACGTAACGTGTTTATTCTCGTGCCGGACGGAACGGGATAATCTCTAATTCTAATCATTTCGTAAAAACAAAATGTACGTGACGAGAACACGGACTGGACGGGACGTGGCGTTATGCTATGAATGTTCGCCTCGTGTATCCCGGCCGAGGTTTTATTCCGTTACGAAGGAATGCTACGGCTTAAACTTATACAGACACAATTCACCTCTTCTTACAATGCAGCCTCAGTTGGCTTGACCGTGGCGTCACAATGTTCCTTACAAAGTAGGTAGTTAACATTTGTACGTTAAACTTTGGTGACTTGTCTGATCCAGTCGCGCACGGCGGAGACGCGAGAGAACACCACGAGTGCTCCATTGCGGCACTCGTGCGCGTCGTCCTCGACCCATGACGCCACGCCTACTAACTTGCCGGTGTTATCCACCAGACCACTGCCACTGTCGCCCTGGAAACGTAGAATTCATATGTTAATGGTGCCCAAATGATCTATGCTGCTGTACTCGACCAAGAAAGGATAGAGTGTCACATATAATAATTAGGGATTGCTATGAATATGGGGGCACACGACAGGCACAAATAGTTACTTTCCAAAATAAATAGTTACTTTCCACGGTGACAATATAGTTAGTCCACTCCTGCCGTAGATAGTCATTATTCTGTTCTATTTCTTGTTCCAGTAAACATAGAAACAAGTTAGATATGCATCGACCGGTGGCCTGCAATGCAACCGCGTCTTTTTATTCCATGAAATCATCATAATGCATTTTGTGCACACGGATAATTGAATAGTTCGAACGGATAGTTGAGTACTACTAAGTTCATGGTTATTTATTTATTTATTTAATCTTTATTTCAGGCAACATTAAAATAAGTTACAGATGTTATTTACTTATTCTACGGCCCATGTACCATTTACCTTATTGAATTTGCTGTGTCTACAATTGTATGTTTATGGAAATCATTGCTCTCTTGTCTGGCTCTACAATAGGGTGTTGGGGTATTTTAAAAATAAATGAACCTACCCAGACTTACTTCTGCCACAGAAAATATACCAGTACCGACGTTTGATATCTAGAGTAAATATCATGAGAATACTTACGTTGCATGCAGAGTCAAGGCGGGGCGGGCGTCCCTTTGCGCACAGCATGTCCTGAGGATTGTACTGCTCGAGAGTCTTGCACGTGGCGTCATCCTGGACGGATAGCTCCATTCCGTGCATGTCACTACGCATAGTTCCCTGAAAGTAAACAAACAGTGTAAAGATTAGCACGAAAAATCAATTTTCCTACAGCAGAAATTTTAATGCGCGCCTCATATTAATGCGCTTCTCGACTCTCCGCTTGCTCTTCGATAGCCTTGCTAGTTTTAATAGCAGTTTCTAAACAACGTGCTCATCAGGCATAAGGCACACCTACATAATTTTAATATCTACATACTACCACTACCATTATATTTCCATTTAGTACAATTATATACATACCTACGAGGCTTTGTTAATGACCTTATACCTACAAGATATGTATATAGACAGGGAACCAAACAAACGAAGAACATCGTCAAAATAACACTTACTCCATGGTGCTTAGTGCCGTAACCGGCGTAGTCGACGTCCGTGCCAGCCTTGAGCTCGGCCTCCTCATTCAAAGGGGCGGCTACCATGGTCTTGCCGTCCAGAGGGAGAGGCTCAGCCAGCTCGGCGAGAAGGAAATCCCAGCGAGCAGCCACCTGGAAAACGAACAACGTGGTGCTGACTACCTAGTTGATGCTCTTTAGATCGATAAGTAGGTAAGCATAACTATGCCATTGTGTTCTTAGCTCGTAGAGAGTGTATCTGGAAACTTTGTTGCACGAGCTTATATTAACCAGCTAGTAGGGTGGCGCAGTGACCCAAAATGTGTCGTGGCATCCGACAATGTTGAAGACACCATTTTTGTGTCTTTCTTGCGCCAACTCTTATACCAGTCTTCGACCAGGACGTTACGTACATACCTAGGGGTTGCTACATTCTTAATGCCGGCTGTACCTACCCTCTCGCCCGAGTGCTCTCGCCATGCCTCGTCTGAGGCTCCTCACAAGAGAGGTTTGACCGGGGGAGGACCAAAGAGACGCCCCGAGGGCGTGCGAGCGTATCCCTGTACACTCTCGTCCTCGACTTGTCTTGGTCTTCCACGTAGAAAATGTACTGGCGGCATAAGAAGTTGTGAATGGTCCTACATTGATAAGGGGTGCACTGATGCGTATGCTTATTAACCTGTTTGAGGTTGAACTCGTCGGCATTCAGCCAGTAGGGCCCCACGGTGAACAGCGGGTGTATCACGAGCCGCTTGACGCGCCGGTACACCCCGGATCCGTCATCAGTGTTATTGGTTCCAGCGAGCACGTACCGCCCTCCCGTGAACAGAGTGCTGTTGACATTAAATTCAATTAATATCGCAGAAACAATACCTATCACTAACGCGCTCATCAACTCCATTTGTGTAGTGGCTCAATACATAAGTATCTAGTCAACGAAATGCTGCAAATCAACCAACAATTAACTTGAAGTGATGTTTATTGAATTGTCACTTGTGTATACCTGCTACTTGATACTGAATTTGTCTACCCTGTTTTAATTGGTACAATGCTGTAGGTGGACTGCTTTTATACATATAATTATTATAAGCGCATAGTTGTTGATAAGGAGAACGAAACTTAACGACTATAGTAAAAATGCTTAGAATTACATTTTGTTATTCTTATGCCTGTAATTGTATAGTACCTACCTCTAAATACGCAGTTATTAACTTGGAATTATCCTACCTAATAATGCAGCTTGCTTAGTAATGGAAGGTTAGATACTGTATGTGCAAACATTTAGGTAAGTACCTATTTAGCCTTCTCGTAGCTTCATTGTACCTAGATGTCGTTGCGGTCGAATCATTGTAAACGGTTGACATTTTTTGGGGATTCGGTTGGTAGCACATATTAATTTGGCAATTGTGACTGACTAAACGGGTGCGGCGACTAAACTGATGACACACGATGATAGGAAGCTATTATGTTTCTAAATAAGGTCTAAAATAGAAGAATGAGGTAAGTATTTACTTAGCATGATCATTTTAGGAATTGTAGGGTACGGTTACCTACGTTCGACTTTATCATAGCAACATTACTCTTGCTGTGATATATTTCAGTAGCAGCTGAAGCCCTGCGGTATTTAAAAAAAAAGCAGAACATACCTACTCATTAAATTCTTAAGTAGGTAGCAATAAGACCGCCCATTGTGCTACCCTAGTTATAAGGGTTTTCAGTAATCGTTTTTTATGTTATTGGTATACAATAAAGAGTTTTTTTATTTCTATTCTTAATACTTAGGTTTACAATTTATTGATTGGTTCGTCTTTAATCCATGCTTATACTTATTTATCAACTCGTACTTTAGGGTTATCAAAAAGTGGTCACGGCAATTAACAACAATGATATTGACGTACATGATTTAACTTTTTATAAATATGAAAACGTAGTTGTTATATAATAATACATAATGTGTAGATTTAAATTGAGGTACCTGGGTACTAAATTTAACTGTAACAGGATCATTGTATAAGTTTATCTAGATACTAAAAACTGACTATAAGTATTAGTTCTTTTACGTAGGTATCTACAGCTTTTAACATAGCTTTATAGGTGCATCTATAGAATAAAAGTCTCGCAGATGAGTCATTATTTTGAAAGGAATAAAATTGTACCAACTCATCCGCTAACAAAGAGCCGTAGTATATGCGCATTATATTTTATTAGTTACTTATGAGTTGTTTACAAGCAACGGATTTCATTATGAAGACGGGAGGTTGAATATAACTGGTATTAATTAAGTGACCACAACACGTAGCCCCAGTCAACTACTCGTGTATCGCAGGCACTTAATGTTACCGGGAAAACCACTCATTATTCTTTGCATTGACGTAGATCGGTATTAATTTATTTGTCCATGCTTACAAACTGTTTTTGTAAGCTTTGAAGGCGTAACCTTAAGAAAAATTACTCATTTTTATTCTTCAAACGTAACGAGTTTGGTCAATGCACCAAAAGAATATGCAAATGATTTATTTTGAGATAAAGTTTAAAACACATATATCCATATGCCATATTATGGAGCTGATGATGATGGCTGGTCCATAAGTCATACTCGTGAACGGGTGCTTGTGGGGACTGGTCTGGTCTGGTCACTCTTAACTGCTACTTTATCTATATATTACGTGATATTACTCATATTTTCATGTACTATGACTATGGGACTTCTTACTCGCACTTCTAGTTTGACCTGTGTTATGTTAATTATAATTTATACTTCATTGTTCAGTGTAACATTTTAAGACATTTTAAAAGATTAAAAAAAAGAGACGTCCCCGCAGAGTTTCTTGGTGCTATCTTCTCTAGCAGATGTATTTCCGAAGCTCTGGTAGAGTCAGTTTTCGCATTTCTTTTCTGGGCGGGCTTCAATTTGAGTATGGGAAAGAAATGTGTAGACATGCTTGCCAAGTCATGATATCTTAAGTTATAATTTTTAAAGTATTTAAATTGATTTGTATGATGTGTATGACGTTTAAAAGTGCTGAAATGTTTTGTGCCTATTTACTATGTCTTTGGACTTTCCCCTTAATATGGCGTCATAATTACCCACATTAGGTACAGGCGATATCAGTAATGCAGCACCCTGTAGTGCTCGAAAGGAAACGTTTTATTTTAATTTTGTGGTTTGTAATACGAATACATTAATATCTAGTAGGTGTAGAAAACGGCATAAGTGACCACGTAGGGAACTTATCAATTAGTTGTGTTTGTTTGTCTAATGCCCATATTATCCCGTATCCGTTAATGCCCGTATTTTCAATACCATTTATTTTATGGGGCTTAGAACCAGAGTCGTAATGAGTATGCTTATCTACCTATTGAAATATTTTAGTATTAGAATAACTAGAATAAAGAACCTATTTGAGTACTATTATTCAGCTTGTCGGTCGTCGTGAACGGCCCTTTTCAGGTCTTTGTAGTGGTGAACTCTGCCTTGGGAAGTACCACTCACCTTTGCCAAAACCGTTAAGCAGTAGTGTGCAAACACTAAGAAATCAGCTGAAAATGTATGGAAAACGTTTCTATAAATTTTCTCAAAAAAGTACGATTATATATGATAGGCTTCGGGGGAAACATTCCTGGCAGGAAATCGGGCCGATTAAGCCTATGTTGTTGTTTTTTTGACAAATTACATGGTTCTGCGTGCCTGTATCTTTTTTGAAAAATCCTGATATGCAGATTTTATTTTCTCAAAAATGCACCCGATATTTCCTCAGAACAAAACTTCCTCACTGCAAAAGAAAAAGTTTACCCTGAAGGTCCCAAAATTCGTTTACAGTTTTAGATACGTACCAATGCCCAGCTGTGAGAACCCATGTTGGGCTGATGATAGTGCCTCCACAGGTGCCTCCGAAGAGGAGTGCATGGGGGTATTTTTCATTAACGGCCTTAAATAGTTCAGCCGGTTCAGGCTTTTCGTTGGTCGGCTTGTCTACAGGCTCTGCTTTGCTGCTTACAGCTTCAACTGTAAGAAAAAGAAAACTTAAAATTAGATAACGATGTTACTATTACCACGGCAGTTTAGCGATAAACGGTTTGAGTCTCAAGGTGAGAAATGTAACGCAGTACTGAAGTCATAATGACCAGAGATTTCATGCGCTTAGTTTCAGTACGTAAGTAATAGTTAGTATTCTTTGGTTTCAGAATGTTTCAGGGAATTCGATAGGCACTTGTTTTTTGGCTTGTCTGTTGTTGCAACTTTGTGAAAGATTTTGTAACATTCAGTTAGATTCTTTACAATACAATACAATAATGCTGTATTGTACAATACTCTCATACAATACTCCTCGATACAGAACCAGACATACCAAATTTTTAAATGAGGCACCTTGCAAAACAAACTACGGTTGTAACTATGTTATTAATAGGCTATCAAAAACGTACAATCATTTATTCATGGATATTGACCCCTATACCTGTCTAAAAACCTCTTTTAAATACCAAGTCTTCAAAACTCTCCATGACAAATAACCAATAATGTTAATATATAAATTTACTACAAACATACACTTCTATACACAGTCAACTTTACATGCATACGCGCACGCACACATACACACACACATACATAGACTCACACACATACACGCTTTATACATACTTGAATCCTCTGCTAGAGAGCGCAAAATACATAATAATTGTAATAATTAGGATGATCTTTCATTAGCCTATATTATGATTACTTAAGATTGTAACTGAATCTCTTGTATAAGCTGTTGATCATCTAATAATAAATAAATAAATAAAATAAGTACACCAAACAAGAAATTAACAAGGTACACGAAATAATCTTTCAATGCATTGCGATATTATCTTACCTATCATGTTTACTGTCACGTTTTCTTTCGAAATCTTAAAAGTAGAAAGATAGTTTTGTTAACGGCAATGTCGTCAAAACTGGTATAACAACATAGAAAAGAAGCAAAAGTTAACATTCATTAAAATGCGCAGTTGAATCGTACCTACCTATATTAATAGCTGACGAACTAAAATAAACTTCTATTAAGTTCGTGGTGACAGGTAACTTAGTGATGGCACAGAATAATATACAGTAAGTACGTGATGGTCCAGTTTGGACAATCCGGTTTTCAGATGAGACAGGTATATGACCCCCGCCCCGTAGCATAAATATAGGTAGGTACATTTTAAGCGTGTTTATATTAAACGTGTTTGATAAGAGGGTCCTATAGCCTAAGAGAAGCCCGTATTTATGCGCTACACGTATTTAGAACTGCAGTATTTGACAGCCTCTGTGGTGTCGTGGTTGGGCAGGTTGGCTCAAATCTCATACACCACTGAGATTGCGGGTTCGATTCCCGCGATGGGACAAATGTTTGTGCACAGAAAAAAAAGCGCAAATATTTGTTTCGTGTCTGGGTGTTGTGGGACCATGGTCCTCATAGTTCAGTAACTAGATACCGGTTCCCTAGATACAGGGAATCCTAGTTAGGGGTCAGGATCTGTGTATGTGATCGTTGGGCGTAATTTATTTATTTATTTAGTATTATAGGGCCTACCTATATTAGTCCTATTAAGTTCTTCGCCGACTCGTCAACGCTACTTTCAATTAACTATAATTTTCAGAAAAAATCAATAACCGACTTCAATGTATCTTCGACGTCCAAGGTCAAATATCGAAGAAATCTACATGGGATCAATTCGTATCTATTCTGAACCCAACGCAAAAAGAATTTTCCAAATCGGTTCATAAAAGACGGAGATCTGAGGCAACAAACATAAAAAAATAAAAAACGTATAAAAGTACAATCGAATAGAGAGCCTTCTCCTTTTATGAAGTCAGTTAAAAATAGCTGTAAATGCAAATGAATACAAAATAAAATCATCAGTTTTCAGCGCTAAGTTAGCTTGACAGCTTCTAACAACCGGCAGGTGCAATCAGTGGCTAATGATACATCGATTACCTCGGGACACGAACGAATGGAAAACGCTCGCTTATCGGAGCAAAAACTGTCGCACTTGTTCGCGATTGCAACAGTTTTTAATTGCTACTTAGTATTGTAATAATATCCTTTGAATCTTTGCATTCACTGACTATTCAGCAGATAATTATACTCGCATAATTGTACGTCGTAGTGCAAGCCGCAGTAGGCCATAGACAGGGTGCGTTGTACCTACTATTGAAAGTTCAAACCGAACCCTAAATGTAGGTATATACATATGTATGTATTACCATTATTCCTTTTGTATTCTGTGGTATTACTCTTTCTGCCTGTAAAACCTACCAGAAATTATAGTGTAATATTGTATACATATATATATATATATATACAATATTACATATATATATATATATATATCTATATATATATATAAAGTAAATATTTAAGTATATGTTTTTGAATTAGGCTTAGTTTAGGTATATATTAAGTTTATGTGGTAATAATATCTAAGGGTAAGGTCTATATTTTTACATAATATTCATATGTAACTTTCTTAGGTAATAATTAAGAATATTAAAAATGTCTTGTCACGTACTTTACTGCACCGCTACCATTTTTTCTTGTAGGTCCTGGATGACTGGTAGAAAATGATATTTAGTATTAAGTCCTCCATGTACAAACTGTTTTGTGCTCATGTGTAAATAAATAAATAAAAGTCATAAAAAGTACTTTTTATACATATATTATTATTTAACGCAATACATTGTATACAAATTAACTATTAGGCCTGTTAGTAATTAATTTCCAGCCAAATATTTTTTTTTTGAACGTTGTAACTGTAAACCTACCTAGCCTAGGGCTAAAAAATGGAGATAATGGAGTAAATGAAGGAGATCCTATATCCTTTATTTGTTAAAATGTTTTTAGAGATCTTTAATTAAGTATAAAAATAAATAAAGATTTGTTTACCTTTTAAAGGTACATTAATAATATAATTGTTTTATATCTCTTAAAAATAATTTTGGGAGTTACCTATAGTTTTTCAATTCGTGTTGCGGCAATCAAGTAAATGCGTCACAATTTAAATATTCTGTAGTTTCTGTTTTGTTACAGCTACATACATAATTTGATTGTGTTTTGTGTAAAAAAATGTAAGTCTTTGGTATAGATCGGTTTTTGTTACATTTTGAGTTGGTACTTTTTGAGTAGGTTTACTAAGAACAAAACTTCTTGACTGAAATTGAAAAGGTATATACCCAGAAAGTCCCAAATATTGGCACATTCTGTATCTATATCTGCATAGGCTTTGTAAGTCGGTGTGGGGTTGGAGTGCCATTTCTCAAAATCAATCATCATCTTATTTAATTTTATAAACAAAATAAAGGACAAGAATGGTAAAAAATAATGTGAGAGATCGAGTTGCATGACGTGAGCTTCACTGATTCTATCATCATGTATTTAAATGCATAAGATGTGCTGTACATTTGCTTTGTGTGACTTCATTATTTATGCAAGTACCAGGAATTGAACAGTGAAGTCAGACAAGTATTATATATATTATACTTCGGTAAGTACCTACTGATGTTATTTTCTGTACTTTGTTCATTACGGGGAAAACTATTGTTTAAACATAATTTTTTGCATAGCAATTCGATTAAGGACAATAAATACTCGAGTATGTATTACAAATTGCCGATTAGTTTCATTACAAATTGATCAAAAGCGAAACGTAGAATAAACAAGTTAATAATGTAGCTTGAAATACAAACCTTTGAAACACTTAACGGTATGCGTTTCTTAATTGGACGGGAAATCCTTTTCACATCATTAGTATCAGAAATACTCGCGTTATCAATAAAGAAGTAAGTTATTTGTGTGGGTAGGTAAATCCATTAGGTAAATTAAATTATTATGATATAATAAAACTGTATAAATATGTCTTAAAATAGAAAAATATTGTTTTTTTTTCAATATTAGGAGATTTTCTAATAATGTCAAATAAACACTATAACACACCTTACGTATTAAAGGAACACAACGGTTGCTCCACTTCTTTATACATGACAGGTTTAGATCACTTTCGCTTACTGCATTGTTTTGTTTTGTTTGAAAATAGTAAATTTAATTGACTCACTAGGTTTGCTAGCGACAGCGATATCGTTGTCACCGGGGCGCGCGTGCACCGCGGCGCCGGCAGCCACGAGCAAGAGCGCGCACAACTGACAACTGCGTGGAGACATCGTGGAAGGCCTGGCTGGTACTGCTCCGGTCACTGCCGCACGCCACTATATATGAGGCTTTAACCACTCAAGCCCAAGCTACTAGGAAGTTATAATACGCACTTGACCGATTGGAGGGTGTTAGACTTGTTATTGCCGGTGACCGTTGGACCTGTGACCTATGGTTGTCGGATCTCCCCAGGACTCGGTCTCGGTAGGTACCTCTTTTTCAGTTTCATCTAATTTAAACAGTCTTTTGTCAAAGTATGATGAATTAGTGACTCACTACGTATTGTGGTAAGTATATCACAATAGGTATACGATGTATATTACCATCACACCTGATAAGGTATTATGCATCGTAGAATTACTATCTACTACAGTAATACTACCAGTGATTATAAAAAAATAATATATTGGTTAATACATTTTAAATTATTTTTTCATTGGTAGTACGTAGACGTAATATACTTAGGTACTCAATGAAAATTTTATTACAGTTATATAAAATGCCTTCTTATCAATGTTAGGTATAGGTATCAAAACCTCAATCACTGGGTTTAGAAACATAAAACTTGGAGGTTTTGCTCCTTATAATAATTAAAATTGTTGAAGACCATGTACTACATTAAGTATTTGTCAAATCCCGTCCCTATGCGGAAAAGGGGGTTGAAAATTATATGTAGGTAGTAGGTAGGTACTATAAAGGTATAAGGTTCCAGAGTTATGTTATGACAATAATAGATATAACAACACTGAAATGTCAATAATACATGTTGTTTTAGTATATAAATATTCATATAATGAAAACAAAATATTTAGTTTCCAATCTTAATTCTCCATAGTGACTAATTAGAATATATTGTTATCCATAGTCATTCTAGCTGGTATAATGACGGCACAGGTAGGTGGTACCTACAGAGATAATACGAATGTAAACCCAGCATGCGGGCTGTTTCTTGCGTCAATCGTATCCTCAGCAGATTCACTCAAAATGTTTATGGGAGGTTACAAATGACGAATAACAATAAAAATATTATTATAAATTTAAATCAATGCAACCCAGTTTTTCTTTTTGAGTAGCGATTTATAGAATTTTAAATCAACGGTGAAAATATTATATTCGATGTCAATATGCAAGGTATTCTTTAGTATACTATACAGGTTGGAATTGAATACGATATTATTCAGTATGTACTCAGTCCATGCTTTAGAATAAATCTATAGTGTTAAACAAAAAAAAATATCAGAGAACTAAAATTAAAAAAAAACCTGACACAAAAAATCTATAAAAAGTAAAAAACGGCTGAACCGATTTTGATAAAAACTAGTCTAAGAACCACCGCTAGAAAACCTGCTTTCTAATAGAAAAAAATGCAACGGTGGCCACAGACAGACACATAGTGGTCAAACTTATAACACACCTTATAAATTAAAAATAAATAACCAAAAAATAATAAACAATTAGCTGAAATGTCTATTTCACTATACATGTTACGCGGGGGCGACGCATCAGCGCCGTACATACATTTCGGAAAAATATCGAATTCAATTTCACGGTGTATATTAGGGTAGGTACATATATTTATTCCAGGAAGTCCTACAATTTATCTATTGTAACCGGAAAACTATATTAATGTGACCCCAGTGTTGATAAGGTTGTACATGTACGTAGGTATATACCTAATAGAACAAGACATATTTACAAGATAACCTATTGTGATAATGTTTATCGATGACCAATTTATCGACTGTCTGTAGCACGATTTGTTGTAAGAATGAATGAATAAATATGCGAGCAGAAAACAAAAACCTATAAGCCTTTTAAGAGCCTAAAGTGAACTATTACATTTTAAAAGAGGGTCTAAAATGTAGATTATTGTTATTCTTGTTAGCTTATTGTTTCTTAGATAAGTTCTATCTTCGAGTAAGTGAGATCGCGCCGCAACAGGGACGCGAACTCACTCGAACTAACTTACTCAAATTTGCTCCTTTGTCATTTTTTTTATTTTTAATTATAATGTCGTATCACAAAAGCGACCCGCCCCGGCTTCGCACGGTTATTATACATATAAGCCTTCCTCTTCAATCACTCTATCTATTAAAAAAACCGCATCAAAATCCGTTGCGTAGTTTTAAAGATTTAAGCATACATAGGGATATAGGGACAGAGAAAGCGACTTTGTTTTATACTATTTAGTGATTTATTTTACTTATTTAAATAATAAATAAAATCTTGGTTTAGGTATGAAATGAAACAAGTAATTTGAATTTAAATAAACTTTAATAATCCCTTCAACGTCTACAGTTTGAAAAGTTCGATCAAGAAAATAAATTGTCGTTACTTAATTCTAAGATAAGTGCGAACTGGCAACGTCCTCCCGCCGACATATTCGAGTCCAAAAATAACTAACATTATAAGTAATCCAATACTGTTTCATGTATTGCTTACAATTATTATCACTAATTAATCCAAAATTATTTGCTCTTCATAAAATAGCTTGATCAATAATTACACACCTATATTTTGTACTACAACATTGTCGTGCCTTTGGTATAGCAATGAAAAGTGCTCAAATACTGAAATAAAATGAATTAAAGAAAGTTTAATTATGTCAAAATGGGCTATAACTATAAGTATTGAAATAAACATTGGAATACTAAACATAGCATAAGTGCATATAAATACAGTTATTTAATTGTTCACAAATCAATCATGTTACATTCCGTTTGATCGTTTTTACATTTGCAACCCTATGTGGGTATATTTAAGTGTTTCGATGATAAATAACACAGCTATTAGGTACTCAATTATATTTCATAAATTGAACAATTTATCAGAGAATTAACCTTGGCAAGTTGACCTAAACCTATCTTTGTTTTTTAGTCAGTTTCGATCAACACGTGACTTAACTGAGATATGAATAATAAGTGTTATACAAAATATACGGTGATAATGTACATAAATAAAATATATTTACGGATTTCATTATTTTAACAAACTGCGACAAAAGTATCATTTTCATTTTAAACTAGAATCGCATCAATCTAAATAAATTATTTTGAAACAATAAACAACAGTATAAAGTTAACCCGTAAGTAATACTTGTGTAATTAGGCATGGCAATAATTGACTTGCATCTTCTAAATGACGTTCAACGATGGACGTCTAGACGGTGTAAGTCAATTATTACCTTACTATTATGGTATGAAACTGGAAACAGGCAAGAAACAGGCATCTTTTAAAGTGAGTCTTTATATTAAATTATCCACAGTTGAATATCTATGTGATGTATCTTAAATTTATTTTACACTTGGCAATTGTTATTGTAGTATACCAAATTGTGTTGATATTGTACAATGTACATGTAGGTATTCCTGCTAACATGTCAGTATTTGCGGTACAATGTACATGTAGGTATTCCTGCTAACATGTCAGTATTTGCGGTACATTGTACAATGTACATGTAGGTATTCCAGCTAACATGTCAGTATTTGCGGTACATTGTACAATGTACATGTAGGTATTTCTGCTAACATGTCAGTATTTGCGGTACATTGTACAATGTACATGTAGGTATTCCAGCTAACATGTCAGTATTTGCGGTACATTGTACAATGCACATGTAGGTATTTCTGCTAACATGTCAGTATTTGCGGTACATTGTACAATGTACATGTAGGTATTCCAGCTAACATGTCAGTATTTGCGGTACATTGTACAATGTACATGTAGGTATTCCAGCTAACATGTCAGTATTTGCGGTACATTGTACAATGTACATGTAGGTATTCCTGCTAACATGTCAGTGTTCGGTCTCTCATTCCGACCTCCACCTCCGCAGGGAACGACTAGGATAAACCTTAAGTAAGTCATTGCTTTTATCTAAAACACTACGGCATGTAACAAATAACGTAAGTCATAATTAATTATAACAACAGAATGTTGACAAAAGTAGACACCAATTGAAGCCATCAAAAAGACGCGATAAAAACTTTCAACAATTTACTTCGTGTAAAATATTTTGTCGTTATTTTTATGCTAAGTGTTTATTTGACTAGACTACTTTTGTCAAACTTCGTAACAAATTGTCTTCTAATTATTGCTCGTTAACTATCTAGGTAACTACGCAATCTACTCTAAGACTAGCTTATGAATAGTCCTATAGAGTGACTAGCGGAGATCAGGTTAATAATTAATTTAGCTAAACAAGAATAGTGGTTATTGTAAAGTAGGGAAATGTTTCCCGTACACGCCTCAGCAAGACAAGCGGACAAGCACACGACATCAAGAATATAAAAATATAATTGTACCACTGATTGGTCGCAGAGTAAGTATATCATAATTAGATTTATACAGAGGAATGTCTCGAAGAGAAACCACGCGGAATGATACAGCGAAATTTTAATAGCTTAACATTATTTTGAAGTGCTTACCTAAATAGTTAATAATCCGATTTGGAAATTTACCCAAAACCTATGATCTACAGGCATACCTAATATATCTTTCTAGGTAAACTTTAATTTACAGCAATTGAAATGCTGATATCATATCAGCTTTGGTGTTACCTTTATTTGAAATAAATTAAAAAGTTAATATATAAACAACGTATTAAACCAACGTAATAATAATATAATATTGTATGCCTACATATAAATTATGCTTTTTGTTAATTAAAATAGGTAGGTATATATGCCGAAGGTACACAGTACCAGTTTTCAGGTGAGTTAATTGAGTTGATTGCGCAATGAACAAAACGTTCGTTATTACATAATGTTCATACAAGATGTGCATATAGAGATGTATGAAGAAATCTTTCACTCAAATAAGGTCAGGATCAATCAATTAACGTAGTAATTATTACTAACAAGCCTACTACTGAGAGTTAAAACAATTCGTTTGCGATAATAACATTTCTAATTCGATAACTTATCTCACTAATCACTTTAACTATTAATTAACGGAGTTCTATCTAAAGTTTTAACGATCTAGTTATTGTAAGTGGCTTTATAATAGGATAAAACTAAATTACACGAAGGTACTATCGCAGTAATGACGAAATACGTCGACTCTAACCGGTAGGCCGTGATATTGTCTACCATGTAACAACTTATATATTTTGATTCGTCACAATCCAAGTGAATGCGTTCCGTATAATACCTTAGACATTACCTTAATGTAGTTTATTTGAAAGTTTAATTAATTTAATCGCAATAAGATCACATAAAGCGCCGATTATAGCCTAGGTAGGAGCCATCATCGTGACAGTATGCTATCCGCTGAAATCACCAGTTTCAGCAGTCAACACTAAATTCAACATATCAAACCTATCAACTTTACAATGGAACTTTTCAAACGCTTTAGCGTACTAAAATGAAGAGATGGAATTGTCAGCTTAAGACATCTTTTTCTAGCATTATGCATAAATAAAAAGACGTCGTGCTTAACTATAACTATTCCTATAATTTTGACTAGTTTTTAAACATTTGAACTTTATGTGTACCCCGTGTTTGAGAACGGCAGGTTGTAGATATGTTTATCATACGCATCCCGAACGTATGAAAATGCAGAATAGTTGGTAAGAATTGGAAATTTCGCTATATTGCCTACCTATCTATTATCATTAGCAAAGCGGCGCCGGCGTCGGCGTCAGCAGCACCGCCCACTGTCTGCATTGCCACTACTAAATAATGACCTGGAATTTAATATGACATGAAAAATTTATCTATCGAACCCATATCGGATTGTTTGCAAGCCCTTTCATCAAATGTTTGAACAACTTAGTCATAATTGTCACACTTAGCACTGTGTACTTGACCATTATATCTGAAGTGGCTTAACCAGGTCACGAAACTTTCCTCATTCCATTTGTCAATCTAGAGCAGAATGTAAAGTACGTGATTGGTCATTTGTTATTTTCCTTATTTAGAACCCACCAGTTCCAAGTTATTATTTAGTATTTCGACTTTGAACCATTAGAAGTATAGGACCTTAGAAATATGGTGCGGACGAAAGAGTGTTTCTAGCAAATTTAACTCAATATGTGATACACCAATGGCGCCTAGAGAGCATAACGTAGTTCAACGCGCACGGCAATCGCCTTCAAGTTTAAACCGATAATTTTACGCACTATGGGCATATCACATGTAAGGTTTTTAGTAATTAGAAGTAAAAGCGTAGAGCGGAGGGTATCATCCCTGGTGACGTCATAGGTTGCGTAGCGGCGCGTGGCAGTCCACGCGAGACATCCACTCCAGGTCGCGCGTCGTCACCTGAAACAGTCGAAGTAGAAGGTCAGAATTTAGAAACTCAAATAAACAAAGCTATTCAGGTTTTGTTGTGATAAAAATACATTTTAACGGAACGTAATTTAAAAGATATTAGAAATTAGACCCTTTACGGATTCTATAAAAATTTTCAACTGGAAGTTCCATAAGCGTTTACGGAACTGAAACATGAATTTTAGAATTTTATCTCTAATAGCCTGGCCTGGTGAGCCATTGTCTCAAGGTAAAGAGCGCAATGCAGTGCCGCGCAAGATTTCGCACAGCAAAGATCTGGGTGGTGTTGTAACTATTATGGGCAGGCGCGTTATTTCCTTCAAATGAACGACAAGTCTCAGTTTGTATAAAAAAAGGTCGGAACTGACCTGGTGCATGGAGTAGACGGCGAGCACCACCAGCACATGCATGATGTTGTGCGAGTTGAGGCAGCGGTCCACCGTGCCCGGGAACCACTTCTCCGGGATGTGCATCGCGCCGATTACACCGCCACCCAGCGACACTGCATCCTGAAAAATACAAATAGAACGATCAATGCCAAGTGGACCTGCTCATGTCGTCAAAGCTAACTCCTTTAATAACAAAAACATTTGTTAATTTATACTGATGGAGAATAAAAACGTTTTTATACTCTTTTTTACTCGTAAACACTAATTTTTTCAGAGTACAGCCGAAACCCTACAATCACGGATAATTTCTACATAACTACCCACCTAATGAGCTTAAGCGTATCGCATGCAGTACTGTAATTGCGCAATGAATACAGCAGACAAGTGTACTCAGTATATAATTTATTATCGTAGAAATAACAATCAACATTATAACTGAAAGGTTAGAAAAACCTTATTACTCATCATGACCTAGAACTTGCCGAAGTATTCAATGTTCCCGACACACTTTAAAGTGCAAAACGCGATCGTACATCGATCCGCAGCAGGCAAGGGTCAGCACGGAACCCTTTGTTCCGTGGCGGCGGGCGGCGTGTTGAGCCTCAAGAATGATTATACGGCCCGCGCCGGAAGGGGCGCGGATTCATTTATTATTCTCCACAAGCCGGGAGCCGGGGCCGGGACGCATATTTGCAAAGATCTGGCTATGCGCCACTCGAACTACGACATGGGTAGCTTTAGCATATGTCATAGGCCACAGTTAGGCGATCCATGAATACGAGTACTTATAACCAGAGATGCGACGAATAGTGGTTTCACCGAATAACCGAATACCTAATGTTATTCGGTTTAACCTTTACCGAACCGGATATTCGGCTGAATTATTCGGTTTACCATAACTATTTATGCGGCAAAACAATAATTTTTTGTCGCGTAAACAGGTTCTAACATATACGCTACGTGTCGCTGCTGTATTTAAAGTTTAATAATAAATATTGTTTTGAGATTTAAAAATAAATGTTGATTTAAGGCTTAAAATAAAGGTTGACTATACTAACTATAGGTTTTCGTTGACTTATATTATAATAAAAAACAAATCTTACATTAGAAGTTTTGTCTTTTTTTTTGTGTGTGTTTGTTACGCGATTACTCCGCCAATTATGAATGGATTTCGATGATTCTTTTTTTGATTGGTAGGTCATACTTCAGAGGTGGTCCCATATAAATTTTATCGAAATTCATTCAGCACTTTTTGAAAAAAATAGCAAAAACAAAAAAATATAAGTTTAATCTCCAAGTCGGTTCTTGTTTTTGTTGTAACCGACTTTCTAAAGGTGGAGATTTGTATTCGACTGCTTCACCTGCTTCACCCAGGGTTGACTTCCGGCGAGGGAACTCCTCAACGGTGGATAGTACAGACACAAAATTTTGTAAATGGATTTAACCATAATAGCCTGTTCTAAATTCCACCATGACATGGCTGATACACCCAGGAATGACTTCCGGCGAGGGAACTCCTCAACAGAGAATAGAAGAGTCATGAATTTTTTTTGTACATAAATTTAATTGTGATAGCCCGTTTTAAATTTCGTCATGATGTGGCTGCTAGATCATAAATGCTTGTCTTTAAAAACTTTTTAAATTAATTTAATTAAAACTTGTTTTGCACTAAAAAGGGTAAAATAAATTATTTTTCAAAAAAAAGCGCTACCCACTCATATATTTGAAGTCGGTGCCAGCCAAGTCTAAAAGGTAGTAGATAGATACTACCTACAAGTAGTACAATACAATACAGTAGTACAATAGTTACTATATACATAGTATTTATCTGCTACCTAATAGACTTGGCTGGCACCGACTTCAAATATATGAGTGGGTAGCGCTTATGATAATTATATTAATTTATTTTTCACTTTTGAGTGCCTATTTGTGGTTTTGAAGTCGGTTTAGTTTTTTTTGAAAAATAATTTATAGTTATACACCATGTCATGTAGCCAAGAAAAATAGAAATGCTTGAACTGAATATATTCGGCAACAAAACCGAATAATTCGGCCGAACACAAATAGTGGAAAAGATGCCAAATACGCCGAATACCGAATGCCATACGAATATTCGGCGCATCTCTACTTATAACGTACAAACTGTTTCTATCATAGATATCCTATCATTATCAATATTATTATTATATCAGCGGATTTAATATACAAGGTAATTTGTCAAACACCAGCTCACAGACCATAATTAAATTAAATAGGTATAATGATTTATTAAGGACAGAGGATTTTGCACAACGATTTTTAGGGTGGTTTTGCAATTGTTGTGGGTAGGTGTGTTGCTTGCCATCAGGTAAACGACCTGTTCGTCTCGACAATTACTTAAAAAGTATTGTTATATTATTTGTTTATTATAAAACATTAATGTATTGAATGTTTTAAATTGTCACAGTTTGGATTGGAGCTTTCTGGGGTTTAATACCAGAAAGTTTTCAGACAACATTACTAATGACTGGCTTAGGCTTAAATTTATAAATAAAAAGTTGACTGCAAAACCTGAAACAAACAGCCACTTAGTGACTATAATATACTCGATTATATTATTTCTATTCTATTTATGAATCCTCGGAGTCTTACTTTACGGTTAGTTTCCCTCCTGCGCCAATGCGGGTTGACCCTTTGGTTCTTTTAAGCTCGAAAACTTAGAGAGTAGTTTACTCTAAGCTTGGAAGTCTCGAAGAAAGGATAGGAAGACACAAAAGACATTTGTTTTTATTGGCAAGATGCAAGATCAATCATCTGATTTTCACATGCCGTATCAGTTACGTCGCATAGGTTTCGCAATATCGCCTGCGGAGGTCACAGCGTAATTTGGCAACAAGCCAACTCGTGACGAGCCATTGTGTTCCATTCAAAGGGACAAGGGATTCATTTTACGCGCTCAACATTCTGAAGGGAATTGAAGATGTTTTAACGTTGCTCCTACACTCTTTGAATTGATATTTATGCGTTACTGATTTTTGTCGCGTGCATTATTAATATAATTGAACCTAGAATTCACAAACATTGTCGATGTCGTTCTGAAAGGATCGCTAAGATTTTTTTATTTGTAAGTGACATTTCACGTGACTACCATCTCGCCTGATTTTAATCGACGATGTGGCCGAAGATGGACTACGTAGATCTAGAAGATACCTATTCACTCTGGACTTGAAGATACCCAGATTGTAATTATCAGGAAACAAAGAAGACGGCAAAGAGTTACATTCCTTAGCAGTACGCACAGTACAGTAGGTATAAACGTGGAACCTAAAGGCTTTGTATGAATTGGCGTAATGTTTACTAAGTTACGCCAATTCGTACAAAGCCTTTAGGTTCCACGTTTATACCTAACCTAACCTAACCTAATCTACTAAGTAAGGTTTGATTTATTTTGTAATAGTTTCATACAGGCGACGTATTTTGATTGTGATGAACCAACCAAATTGAATATTGTAAAAATATAAGTAAAATGTATGTATGTATACCTACAACAACTTCGTTCAAATTTCAACATCGTGCTTCAATTTTAGTTGAACGTGCATGTGCCTTGCGCCCTAACATAATATTTAATTATTTTTGCTCTTGTTTGTGATAATAATACTGCGGCATATTTGAGGTTTGGGAAAAACCTGGATAGGCGTGGTGATCAGAAGGGGGTCTAAAGATTGTTTACCAACTATAAACTTTGAAGGAAGGAAACCAGTAATTTATCAATGAACTGGAAAATCAAGGAAACAGGCTTCAATATAGTATATACTAACGGGTTTTTAAACAGGTTAAGAAATTACGTTAGTTAATTTTTTTTAAGATCTGTTAATCATGCTTCCGAGAACATTTTGGATACGTGACAAGGAAATGTTAAAATTATAGTCTAGGTTTAACCCATTATGTTTTAACACCCGCAAGAGTGTACAAAGAGCGTGCGTCATCAAAACGCTTCCTAGTACATTTACAGGGAGGTAATTGTGCTGTGAACAAGCATTTAGCCTTTAGCTACAGTGTTTTTCTTTTAAACACATACTGCCAGTGTTGTGAGTAAGATTTATGAGTCAAACCTAGTGTGGAAAATACAAAGATAAGCAGACCAAATGTGTTAAAGGTACTAAGCACTTAATGATTTGACATTATAGGTAATTTAAAGAATTCTTTCCGATATCATAAGTAGTCAGTAATTTAGCCTGGTACATAAGAAACATAACATTGTAAAACCCAAAAAAATTGTAACAAAATCTCTAAAAAAAAATGCATCTTAGTTTCTTGCCGTATTTTCTGAGTAGTGGTTCTTTTTCCGATACGGTGGTAAAGTCATTGTGATAATTTGTCGTTCATAAGTGTGTCTGTGATGCCAAAATGATTAATAAGATTTTGATTTTTTTTTTGCCTTACTTTTGCATATTATTAGGTACATCCTACTTCCTACTAATGTTATGGTTGGATGGATGGATGTTTGTTTCTCAATCACGCAAAAACTATACAAAGGATTTAGATCCTGGAAAAGGATACAGGCTACTGTAATTTAAAAATTTGTTAAATTATTAAATAAAAGTGTGTTGTGTATGTTTAGGACCTGTCGTTATAGTAAATCTATTCTAAAATTATTGTTTTCCGTGATGGGTAGCGTGATAAAAACTGACCATTGTGTTTATCTATCACACGAAAAAGGAATTAATAAACAATAATAATTGTATCGAATCACGAACGACTGATTACATGTTCTATGTACATATTATATCTACTGTACCTACTTAGATATATACGAGTACATTGGTATAGGTAGAGTTCACATGTGTAATGAGTTAATGACTGTAATGTATGTAGGTATTTCATGCTTACCCTACGTTTGTTAATTTTTTTGCATTTTTTAAAATGAAATGAAATGAATGAATTTTGGGTAGTTACTGTCGCGCGATGCGAGTTGCCGACAGTTACGTTACGTAGGTACATTACTAAAAATTGGCTAATAATAGTAGATTGTATCATAAGGGAGCAAAATAATATTTTTACGGCGAGGGCGCTTTTTGGAATCCAGAGCGAAGTGAGGGATTCTAGAGTAGAATCCCGAGCGTAGCGAGGGATTCTTTAGTAGAATCCTGAACGTAGCGAGGGATTCAAAGTACGTCGCCCGAGCCAAAAATATATTTTGCGCCCGAGTGATACACTCTACTTTTCATCACCCACTATGAGAAAATAAAAGCGCCTCATATTTTATTCACTGTCACTTGAAGAACTCATTTTTCAAAACAAAACAAAACAATGAATTTCTAACAATCCGTGAAAATTTACGAAAACGCGGGCTGTAGTTCGCGCTTTTTTAATTTGTTTTTTTTTTCATTCATCCGGCGGCGTGACTATGGGCCGTCGTACCAGCCAGTCTTTATTCAAACAATATTTGCGTTCGATTTCTTTGGTGCTGAACACTAAGATGTTCCAAATTCAAAAAGTGCGCGGCAAAGATAATTGCGGCGCACTTATAAAGAGGATTAAAAACTCATTACTGCCCGCTAAAAGTTTCTTATAGAAAACACCACCTTTGGGTGCACATAAAGGCAAACCAAGTCGTCCTTTTCGAATAGATGGGATGAAAAACATAATACTGCCCAACAAAATTCTACCTGTATGCGTGACACGTGCGTTATAATACAGGTACATTTTGATTATAATTTATCTTGATTATAATTTGATATAAATTACCTTTGAAAAGGTTATATCTTAAGTTTCAACCAGTTTAGCTATCTATGGTTGTCACCAAGTCGAATGCCGAATTTTTTTCTTTCGCTATCTAAACGCTTTATTTTCCGCGCCCCGGGTATGTTGTGATGCAGGTTCACGTCCCAGCGGTAGTCGTAGTTTATCATTTCACAAAACTTTTTTGATTTAGGATATCACGAGTTCTTCAAAATATAAAACATGGTGAATTTTTCAAGTGGGCGTAGAGGGCCAATTTCGAAACTTTAACGAATAGTGAAAATGCTCAAAGGAGGCTCGGGGCTGATTATGATAAAAACTAAAACTACGGTCCTAATTGGACACACATAATCTTCCTCTTCTCACAATGCAGTCTCAACTGGCGTGGCATCACAATGTTCCTTACAAACTAGTTAACATTTGTACTTGAAACTTTGGTGATAGCAGCTATGTGATAGAGATAACTTTTTTAAGATTGATTTGTTTCCATTTTTTTATATTGAAATAAAATATATAAACTTCAACATTTGGAGTCACTTTATCGATCACGAATATATGTTGGTCAGTCAACACAAAGCCATACCGACGTATCCCGCAACCCAACGCATGTTTGCGAATGGATACACGTACCTACATACAATATTCACGAGGTGGAAGTCGAATTTTAAGCCCTCGTCAACGGCGAGGAAATTATCTTTGTTTCGTATTTGCGTAGCTGTATCCATCAGGTAACCGCGAGAGAACTAATCGGAAACATGTAGAAAAACACAATGCTCAACACAACCTGCAGATCGAGCGAAACAATGCCTTCTAATAGGAGTAAATCGGAGTAATGAAGTGCGCTAATTGCAAAGGAGCTAATGAACGGGCGGGGAGCAGTCGAGCGTGGATTAATATCGGCTGCAATCCGCCGCGATGGCAAATATCCAGCGCTACAGCCCGCTGCGGTGGACACTGGTAATTTATCGTCTGTTCGTTTATTGGAGAGGTGCTTCATACTGAACCGACCACGAGGGACACGAGGGTAGTGTATCGGAAATTAACTCGTTTTTCGAAGTTTGTATACTACTAATACTATTTATAGGTAATACCTACTTACTTTAGGTTTTATGTACACATCTACTTACTTTCCTTCTTATCACATTAATAATATAATTGCAAAAGTTTGTTATTTTTTATACCGATTAACCGTGGGTAGGTAATTTTTTACGTACCTACGTTTGGTGGATTGCATTGGTATGGCAGGTCTCACAATTTTGTTCCAGTTCAATATATTTAAACTGTTGTTCCTAAACCCCTAGACTATGCAGACAGCTGGAATATATCCACACTTTTTAATTCTGACCTGTAAGAAAACGTGCAGGATGGCCTGAGGCGCGCCGCCGCCGACGCGTGCCGCCCTCGCTCCCGCCAGCAGCAGCCTCATGCAGAAAGGCGCAGCGAAGCACAGCCGCCGCTCCCACGGGGACCACGCCCGCATCGCCTGGAGGCATCGAGGATAGTTACCATATATTACCAAAGTTTAAACGAAAACCAAAACGTATATTTGTAAGTTGTAACTTTGTACCCAAGTGGGTGGCCCATTGTACTACCCTAGTTATAAGGTTTATCTGTAATCATTTTTTTATGTTATTGGTATACAATAAAGAGTATTAGTATTGTATTGTATTGTGGTTTCCCCGTCGCTTTAACTTGCCTACACGTGTCGTGGATTGAAGGGAAATTGGATTGTTTCGTACTATCCTACTAATAAAATAAACGCGAAAGTTTGTTAGGATGGATAGATGGATTGATGTTATTCAATCACGCAAAAACTACTGAACAGGCTTTGATGAAATTTGGTACGTATGTAGATATATTATATAGGTCGACGGTCAACAACAAGTAAAACCGCATAGAAGGTCCTAAGAGTAGAAACCACGTTTTATCTACTTTGTGAAAAGTACTCGTATGTCTAATGTATGAGTTACCTTATAAAGACCAAGCATGCTGCCGAGACAATAGACGGCGAGCGCGCCATAACGCAAAATCGCAGGCGCGCAATACACCGTCGCCGTCACCATCGGAATCGCACCTGGAACAAGCATCTGTAGGGTTAGTAAAAACAATGGTATTTTACGTTGTTTTTATTATGTTACTTTCTTGTTTATCTGTCTGTCGTTCCGGGTGGAATCTTGAAACTCAAATTTCGAGCACTTCCCGATTAGCTATCAGGCTGAAACTGTCAGGATAGCTCACAACTCGATGACAATAGTATATAGTATTCAAAATACATAAAAACGTGGATTTCAGATTATTTTTTTAATCTATTACGGATTCCTGTTAGTATCTAGCCTTGCTTGGGTGGACTAGTTTGTGAATGAACTCCAGTCTATAATATATTCTAACGTCTGAGACTGAAGACTATGGTCTTTCAAGGACAACCCTGTGAATTCCTTTCATATTTAGAGAGCTCTACTCAGTAATTACAACAAGTACTTAAGTAAGTTTAAATGTAATGTAACTTTACAAAATTTTGCTGTAAAGTGGCCAGTTACTTTCAAAATCTGTTAACCTCCAGAAAAATCCGTTCTAAGAGGAAAACTCCGTCGGATGAAAAGTTGCCCGTAACTTTCCCCATTTCTCATGTTTTTATTTCCACCGGTCGCGAGTCGGCCCGCCCGTTGGACGGCTAACTCCATTTGCGGGAACTGTAACGATATTGTTCAGTATCTGAATCATTAGCTACGTCCGCGTCCTCGGAGGGCTGCCAATGCCACCCTAACTCTTGTGATTAATATGTTTTTAACGACGGCCCTTACCGTGCACGAACGTATGCCTACTTCCCAAAGAAATTGCTGACTATAATTTGTACAACAAAATAATACAATATCTGAAGCCGCCTCACGGAAACGTGGTTTACTTTTCGAGACCTCGGGAGGATTTGGTTCAACAGATATAAAATATTCATATTAGCTTTGGATGGTACCTACCTAGTCCGATTACGCTGGGATTTTCACACTTTTCCCAACAATGTTTTAACAATTTTGTTTGATATTTTTCCTATTTTTATACGATAAAGTTTTGCAAACAGCCTTATCTCTCAGGAATATTGTACGCACAAACGAGTGGATTGAAACGAGCATAATTTGTACGAAAAAAACTCAGCGTTTGAATTTTTTTAGGCAGCTGTTTATGCGTTCCAAGTCAAAAGATCAAAGACACGTTCCATTTCCATCTTCCCCGTCATGATATAGATATAATGTTTTGAATCTTCAAATGCGTTCCAGTTCCCCAGTTCCCTAGCGGGCCGGGGACAGGCCGCTACGGGAACGTCACACGCACAAAGGCACACGTCGCAGGCATAAGCTTGTCCATCGCTTCCACTTTATTGCTCTTGTTGTAACTTCGGTAGAACTTTGAATATAAAAGTATTTAGTTATAAGCTGGCTAATGTCGTCATTTGATAAATCTTTTATATTTATGGTGATATTTATGGTTCCAGTATACATTTATATTATGTGTATTAAGCGTCGCGCCTGGCTGCATGAGTTGTAGCACAGAAATTTGTAGCTTTACACAGAACTTCTTTTGTATCATCAGCTTTCGAGTCTCATATGGTGAGAAGTTTCAATGATGTCACAGTGAGTTCCCTTACACATTATTGTTATCTTAAATAATATGTATAATCTTACTACGTAAGTCCACCTTCTATCATTATTTACTAATGGAAGCATAACAGAGGCATACTGCAGCTCGTATCAGAACTATTCAGTATCTACTATACACACATAGCCTAATTTTAGCTAAGATTAGGTATCTCCGCAACACAAACTAGGATGTAATCTGCACAACGCAGAGCCCGAGCTCGGTATAATATGTGTAACGACACCATTTATAGGTATTGTCTGGAGCTAACGGAGCGAAGGCCGTCAGCCGCAGCCAGGCCCGTATCTCGAGATTACAGCAGCTCGTGTAAACAAAACATTGCTGATATATACTTCAGTAATAAGGACAACATTAGCCATTGTTTCTTACATAGATAGATAGATAGATAGATAGATAAACACTTTATTGTTAAAAAAACAAACTTCCCAATTTCTTGCCAACAGCAACTAAAGTTTCACTTGCACAGTCTCTCCTACTTCCTATACTTGATTACGCTGACGCCTGCTACTTAGATCTTACGGAGGACCAGCTTAATAAACTTGAGCGATTTCAAAACTTCGCAATAAGGTTCATATATGGCTTACGCAAATATGACCATGTCTCCGAATTTCGCACTAAACTCAAGTGGCTTCCTATATGTCGTCGCCGGAATACTCATATCCTAACACTTCTCTACAATGTCTTGTTTAATCCCTTCTCCCCTGAATATCTCAAAGAACGTTTTGAGTTCCTGCACGTGTCCAATCCCTGTTCATTAAGATCATCAGAGAATCTACAACTTAAGACTCCTCCGCACCGTAGCTCATTCTATGACCACTCGTTTACTGTTGAAGCTGTTCGTTTGTGGAATGAGCTGTCGAAATTGAACGCTGTCAAACATACTAAAAACTTCTTAATCTTATATCAGCTAATGACTTTATCAGCTAATTAGTGAAAGAAAACACTCGAAAATTCTTCAAACGAGTAGGTATTTACAATACAATAGTGAAACACAATAAAGGTCCCTCTGGGGACTCGATAAGGTGTTAAGAGCCTTAAAGCATTTCTCTTAAAGTTGCTACCCGTTGCCCTCTGGGATAATTGTTCGTCCAAATCCGTAAACAATGAGGCTGCCACCATCCGTGCCACATTCCTGGCAAAGCTCTCATGTTACATGAGTTGTATATAAGCTTCCAGAATCCAGGCTTGGTTCGCCAGTGCTCTAAAACTATAGCGCGTTTCCTAAACTTTACCACATATACGCAGCTCGGAGTTTTGTTACGACTTCATATTGCTATTGTGGAGGCAGGGTCATAGTCGTAACTACCTCAAACTGCCCGAGGGACTTTTGTGCAAATAACACCTGAGTTTAACTGAAGGTTTGAGAACAATGGGCTTATTGTAAAACGGACATAATACCTAAAACTTGTTGTGTAATACAGGGTATTCCTAATAAATAAACTTCCTTATAGAAAAAGTAATTAAGTATTTTCCATCTGACATTCACGTCTATATAATGCTTAACACCGAGTTCCATTTTAACATGCTCATGTAAAATTAACTTCATACGACGGTTATTCCTAATTGTTTATATTATATATAATAACATAGACTACATTATTTCTCGTATTGTATAGCAATCTCTAGGTTTGCTAACTAAATTACTTTTTTCCTTTAATAACTAAAAATGTATACGGAGGTAGGTCAAACACAAGAAGCTTGAAATAAGTATGGTAGGTATATTATTTGAACTAACCATCACACTAATATTATAAATGTTAAAGTTTGTATGTAAGTGTGTTATTGTGTTAGTGTGTTTGTTTACGCCGCAACAGCTGAACAGTTTTGAGTGAAAATCGGAATGGAGATAGATTATTCCCTGGATTAACACATAGTAAATTTTTTTAAAGCGGGAAACTGCAGGTGAAACCGCGTGGCGCAGCTAGTGTAGTGCTAGTGTATAAATATATTTTGCAGTGGCAGGCCTCTTCTGCTATAGAGTCCGCCTTGGGAAATACCTACCATATCTTGTTATTCAACCGCCAAGCGATGACTGTGAAAACGTTACTATGTTCCCGTTTGAAGGGCACTGTTTCAAGATGAGACTGCACAAAGTTATGGACAGTGCAGCCAAATCTCAAGCGTAGAGAAAAATCTCCAAGGCCTAAGAAATAGTAACAATGCTTGAAAATATATTTTTTACGGTTGAATATAAAACATTTATCTGCGGCTTTGCTCTCATTTGAATGGCGTCCATGTAGTAAAATGAAGAATGAAAAATCACGAACGTCACGTAGCACCCGCTTGCAAAGGAATATTAGAGCTCTGCTTGACGACATCTGATAAATTAAACACAGCAGAACTCCAAGACGTGACAAAATAGCTAGTGACAATGGAATAAAAATGAATATTTTCAAAATAATAGCAAAAGCTTGAAAAGGTTTGTTCTCGTTTGAATGGCGGCGGCAGAGTCGTCACGCAGCCGCCGCCGTCTGCGAAGATATATTAGAGCTTAGACTGAGTAATTGTATGCGGCGTTCTACTCCAAGACACGAGATATAGCGAGCCCGGATTATGAAGACTTGACTGTAAATAGATCAGTTATTCACTAAATAATATTTTATGATTAAACCTAACTTAGCTAACAGTTAGGTAATGTCAAATTAACTTAACCAACGTCTATAAGTATAAGGCTGAAAGTTATTGATTGTAAACGCTTTAGTTTCGTTGATTATATTCGCTACCGACTCAGCCTTGCACCGCGCAATATTCAGTCACAGCTCAACGTCAGTCAGTCTGTTTTACAGAAGCTCGCGGTTTATTTTACACCACAAGCAGAATAAAGGGCACATACCCAACAACTAAAATAAATAAACATAACTATTATAATTTATAATCAAGCCAGTCTAATGAAATGTTTTATCGCTTTTTCGTACTGCTAACAAGTGTATGAGACTTGACATTTGCTTACACACTCAGCTGAAATTAACGTCAAATGATAAAACAATTAATTAGCACTAGGCGCCAACCCACATTAGGCCCGCTTGGTGGATATGGCCTATTTAATCTCTCTCTGAGAGAGTCTCACGAGCCTTTCCCAGCACCCGCGAGGGCCAAACCACATATGCTACTTTTAGCATCGACGATCTTAAATGTGTATGAAAGCAAGTGTGTTTTGATCCTCAGGGCCAACACATGCTTTTTGGAAAAGGCACTTGATTTTTATTTTACGAATTTTAAGGCCTACGTTTGACCACCATCTCTCCTGATGTTAAGCGACGATGTGGCCGAAGATGGAGCACGTAGATCTAGAAGATACCTATTCACTCTGGCTTTGAAGAAACCCATATTGGAGTTATCAGGAAACAGAGAAGACGGCAATGAGTTCCATTCCTTAGCAGTATGCACTATAAATGTGGAACCAAAACGCTTTGTACGAATTGGCGGAATGTCTACTAAATAAGGGTGATATTTGGCCGATCTTCTACTCGCCCTGTGATGGAAGGGGGAGGGTGGAATTAGGTCGTGAAGTTCCTGTGCACATTCGCCGAAATGTATCCTATAAAAGATTGAAATACATGCTACCTTACGCCGATGCTCAAGACTGCAGCTTTGTAGCGACCAGTCGTTCGTCACCAATTAGCCGCTTTGCACGTCGTTTAGTCCAGTAGTACTGGTCACGCAAGTTACCGTTAAAAAAATCGCCTAAAAAGAAATAAGTTGAAAGAAAACCGATCTCGGCTTTGAAATTGTACAAAAGGTATTGAATAAGAAAATATACTTTATTTACTTTGTTCATCAGTCCAGACCTACATACATAAAACGCAATCGCAAAAATGTGAGCGCTCGTTGATGTCTTTTGTTCTCAAAAATCGATAATATTAACTTTATATTATCGGTAACTATCTATGTTTATCTTTCTATTGATGAATTAATTAATTATACTTCAGTAGTGTAATGGATCTTACAATTGCATAAGAGTATTATTATTAGAGGGTGTAAATAGTGTGATGTCTCTAGGGTAATGGAAACATTTTGATAGTAAATTAAAGCCTAATGGCAAACCTCTTCTACCTCTTCCGTTTTAATCCTGGTTTGGATATTAGAAGGCTTATTTTAAAGGTCTAATCGGTTGATTAAGCGTGAATATTTAACCAAGTTGTAGGTTGTAAGAGTGTAGCGCCGGCTGACATATCACGAATAACAGTTGATTTATTTAATTTCACGAAAAAGATTTATTACTTGTAGTCTATAAATAAACATACCTACTATAGAAAAGTTAATGTATTTTTATCAATGACGAAAGAAAAGTTATGTAATATTTTTATACCTACACAACGTACGGTACGTACGTAGCCTTTATGAATTAGACTTTACGGCCTTTTAGTAAGAGTGAAAATTAGTAAACATTATTTGACCGAATATCCAACTCACGTCGCTTCTTGTAAGGTTTCCAATCATGCGAATTCGCGAGTCACAGTCAATCTAATAAATGACGTTGACGGGTGACCTATGACGTCATCGCCTCAGGGTACCGCGCCCAGTATTGTGCCGAACTATAATGACAGCTTGATTGCTTCGCGCTCCAATATTTTCCACATTCTTCGATTGAAGGCCGGCCTTCACTTTGAGTGGCTTCTTTCCGAAATGTTACCTAATGCCTCTTCGAAAATTGGCGTTTTTATGTCACAAGTTAACGACAGGAATGTCACGCGAATCTTTAACAAAAAAGTCGTCAAAGGAAATTGGTCTACTTCTCTGTAAGATGATAAAAACCGCGTTTAAATGGGTATTGCGTCTCCGACACGACAAAGAGGAGGCGATTTGTATTCAGAAGTAGTTCTTCTCGGACCGGAGGCGTAAAGAAAGCCGCATTAAAAGTTTCGGTAAAGTTAAGCAGTCCGTTTACAAATGTACAAAGACGAGAGCTATCGAGCCGAGTGGAGGAAAGGGAAAGATCTCAGAGCGTCGATGGGCCTCCAATAAAGTCGGGGGTCTCTTGACTGAGCCTCTCCTCGACCACTTGTGCTACGTGCATCTCTGCCTAATTTCAGACCTATTAAGGAAAATTACATTTGTTCGTTTTTAAAACTTACCTGAGTTGTACATTAAATTCTCACTCAAAAGTACAAGTATGTAGATGCAATTAAGAGTGGTGTACTTATATGAATGTCGGGATATAGATGAAAGCTTCGTACACAACTTTATGAGGTCGAGCGAGTACGAGTACTGTACTGTCTACATTTTACATTTCCCGTCCGTTCCTGTCAGCAACCGGTAAAAGCGCACCGTTATTATAATCATAAACCGCTCATAAAACAATGATGGAACCTGTGCCGCGCGATAACGCCACCACCACCCACGCCGGAACCTACGACGAAATAATATACGAAAGCAAACTTGAGCAGCTTTAAGCAGTGCTTTTTGAGTTCTCCCACATCTTGAAAATACTCCGCGATCCCTGAATCTCTACTTCAGTCACACTCCATCACTAAATACAACCTACCGTGAAAAACAATCCCCCACTTTAGCATAAGATTTATAAATACATAAAACTGTCAGACGATATGAAAAGATGAAGGCGAAATGAGACCGTGCATGTTAGAGACGGGATGACAGCCATTGAGCCTTGATTTCATTACATAACTATAACATTTAGTTAGTGTTATTAAATTATCAAAGCATTTCCGAGAAAACCTTAACAAGAATAGTAGTTGGAAAACTAACTCTATGATTATACAACACAATTTCAGTCGGTCAGTTTAACTTCTATTATGCAGGTGAGTTAACGGTCACATGAACGGATTAACGTATAATTGGAATAAAAACAAAAAAGCAAGCTTTTCAATAGTAGGACTTGTGTTACCGCTCACTGCCCGCCCACCGGCTGCCAGTTAAAAGATGCAGCGAGAAGCAATCAACTTATATATTCGAAGTGGCTAAGCAAGGAACGTGCAACTTCCAATTTTAATATTTGAATGTTGTTGTATTATCTATGTTAGAATAAACTCTTTATTGAAATATCGAGACAAAGTTAGATTAAAATACACATATATATATATATATATATATATATATATATATATATATATATATATATATATATATATATATATATATATTAAAATACATATATGTATTTGTATTTAGTCACAATAGGTGGTCTTATAGCTTAGAAGCGGTCTCTTGTAGTTGTAAGTAAGAAAAAAAAAGCTATGTAAATTAACCGCCCGAACAGTTTCAGTACTTCCATCGTATTGGTCGTAATATCACAATGTAACAGATGATAGAAGGAAAAAAAATCGTATATTTGACATCAAAAATTGTTGAAAGTTGATCACACTAATAACAAAACAATAGTGCGCAACAGCAACACCATTTTTTGTTAGTTTTGTACGGTTTCGAAAAACTGATCAGTGTAGAAAGTAGAGTGCAGTCGAGATAAGTTCTAACGGGGCTATTTCCTTGGCGAAACGTATATCACAGGAGCCGGGAACCGCGCCAACTAGGCCAATGTGTGTGAGATTAATTAACGAGGTTCCTGGTTCTACAGTTTGTCAAGGCTTTTACTATACAAGGTTAGTTTCGGTTTGGTACGTTACAGGCGCTGATTTTTTTTTTTATTTATTTGGATCTCAAATGGGATGTAACACTTGATCATATGGTGGCAATGGGCCGGCCCCCCACAAGGTGGACCGACGACCTGGTAAGAGTCGCGGGGAGCCGCTGGATGCATATAGCGAGCAACCGCTCGTTGTGGCGATCTATGGGGAGGCCTATGTTCAGCAGTGGACGTCTTCCGGCTGATGATGATGATGATGATTTACTGACCTTATCATAATTACTTATATAATATAAAAGCTAGTTAACAATCGGCGTTCGTCTTTAAAAACAGTGAACACAGCATGATATGGTGACACGTTAAATTAAAGAAAAACAAAAATGTTTAAAACTAGTTGTACAGTAAAAACAAATACAGTTGTCAATTTACAATTTTAGAGACTTTAGCCTAGCTTGAGGCTAAAGATTTAATGCGGTTTCAATCTTTTACAAGAAACGGTATTCAATGCATGCTTCTCTACTCTGCTACTAAGCTGTACGAGTACAAAGCCTATAAAAAGTCCATATATAATATGTCTTGTTCCGGGAACTAAAATCCCTATATACAAAATTTTATCAAATTCCTTTTAGCCGTTATGGGTTGGGTGGTGACAAACATACTTACATAGACTGAATCTACATTATATAGACTACTATCTAAACTACCTGTTAGAAAAGCTTTTTACTTGCCTTGTACATTTCTAGGGCTGATATAATTATTTTAAAATAGAGATACTTGCATAAAGACATCCTTCTATAGGTATTATGCTTCTAAGTTTTAAAATTATAAGCGTTTTCCTGACGCATTGCTGCTCGCTTCATAAATATGACTTCTTACATTTACTTATTACTTTAGGCTTTATAAAAACCCATTATAAATATATCCACAACACATTAAAAGGCTGATTATAATAATCGCCCTAATCCGTGGTATTATGTCAGCCGCAGTTGTCCTGAAAAGTAGGTTTTCCAAACGTAATCTTATTAGCCCTGCGGTTTTTAACCACTGCGTTAAAATGTACCCCTACAGCTACTATTCGTAATAATTTTGGTTTGGAATCTCTTGCCACCCTCAGCCATTTCAGAAACTACATTTCTCCGTCGAGCACAACCTTTTGTTTTAATATCACACTAGTTATAATTACAGAAAGTTTCTGATTGAATTTGCATAATTTATTTACTCGCCGACGAAATTGCCCGTGTAACATGATTTTGAATTTCTCTAGAAGTTTACGAGTTGTTTGAGTATTAATAAATAACGAAACATTAATATTGAGCTGCAAACTTGGATGCTCATGGAAAGTTAGTCTTGATTTCGAGTTCAATACAATATTATCTGAGAACGAATGAATGATTTTGAGTAAAATACGCTTTCAGCAAGGTATCACGTTTTCGTTCGCAAGGAATAACAAACACGTCGAGTACCTACGCGATACGTGGAGCACGTGCGAAGCTAATTACAAAATAGATCCGACATTGTCTATGCTAATGTTAGCTTTTTTACATTCGTCGGGCGGTCTCGGCTGTATTGCCGTATGCAAAGTCCAAGGGCTCATTAATAGTTGGCATTTTCTGTTATGTGTGTATGAAAGCGTTTAATTAGAGGTGACGGCGGCGTATCAAGATTCGGCGACGGCGTCGAGTCCCGGCAGAGTGGAGGAGGGTGCGCTTGGTGCACTCGGCTCGTTAATAAGGTGACCCAGTTGGAGCCGGCCTACTGACATTTCGTGTGCTGCGCCGCGTCGCGCCGCCTGGGACCGCGCGGTGCCACTCCAGGGTTGCCAAATTTTCACGTAACAATTATACATATGTATCTTTTAAGCTAACGGAGCCTCTAAGTTTACAGTCACGTGGACTTTCAAAAAACTCGCACGTCTAGAACATTAGGTCACAAGGCTAGAAATGGCTAGGCAATTTGTTAATATACTTGCAAACTTGTTTTCTTGGATTATAGAGTTTAATAAAACCATTGTTTTCCTCTTGTTTCATTAACAAAAATAACAAATAGAAAACATAGGTACATGATATTTAGCTTTTAGCTGAGCTCTACATGATAAACTAACATTACTATTAAACACACTTTACACAATGGGAACAAGGGTCTTCACTCTATACGCAAAACTAAGGTTTTAGCACGACTAAGTCACGTTTTAATATAAAAAAATATGTTTTAAAAGTTGTATTAAATTTATACTAACATTTATATACTGTAAACAAGATGTTAATAATAGCTAATGTTTTTATCCCAAAACCAGGATAAAATTGTGTGCTACTCGTACTATATTTCAATAATAAGAATTAGTAAGTAGTTACTTTAAATAAACTTTTAGAGTGGTTTTAATATGAATATTTTTGAAAATTTGTTTGAAAAATAATAAATCTTCACAGTGAATACATATGCATAAAACATTTGTATTTGAATAGTAATAGTTTTGTATGTTATTGGTATACAATAAACAGTTTTTGTATTGTATTGTATTTATTGAAATACAATAATTATGAACAGGGTGGTAACCCTAATCCCACCCCGGCTGCTTGTTTAACGTGGGCACGGGAAAGCCCGCTGACGCCACCGAGCGCCGCGCCGTGGGTCGATTCGCTCACTTTCCCCTTCTGTCTTCGTAGTTTTATTTTATAGTAAACATTGATCACGGTGAAGACCGACAATTAAATGTTAACTACTCATATATATTGTATCAATGCTTGCTGCATGAGATTTGGAACATAAGTCCATATTTTTTTATGATTATGATTAATTCTCAAATATGTTTTTTGTAATAACTTATAGGTAACCAAACTATTTAATGGCAATTGATATGACAGAGACTTATTTATAGCACTGTGCTTATAGCTTGGTTACGTACGGAATGACAGAGGTCTATCTATATTAAAACTTGTGCTTCGGCGAGCTTTCTATGGCACTTCGATTAATGAAGGTATTTTATTTTGTATAACGAGGGATAAACCAGTTACCTACTTGAGATACGTCATTCAATGGAATTTATCGGTAGTGAACTATTGTATTCGTAATGATGACTTTCTTTCGGATTTGTTGACATGTATTTCTGAACTTTGATCCTTTTTTTTTCGCCCAATGATCACTGTATACTTAGATCCCCCTAACTAGGATTCCCTGTATCTAGGGAACCAGGAACTACGAAGACCATGGTACCACAACACCCAGACACGAAACAAATGCATGCACTTCTTTTTTGTCTGTGCACAAACATTTGTCCCGTCGCGGGAATCGAACCCGCAACCTCAGTGGTGTATGAGATTTGAGCCGACCTGCCTAACGACTACACCACAGAGGCTGTCCTTGATTATATTTATCCTTCATTACTCATACTTACAGTGAGGAAAAGAAGAACTGCGCTGCAACATTCTAGAGGTATTTAAATGTACCTACCTACCTACCTAACCCTTCCTCGGGAAATTGTTGGTACCTACATAGGTACTTACGCTACGTCGCAACAACCCTCTTGATATTCGTCCAAAAGCCCACACGCCAGCTTTTCTACTTCCCTTCCGGCCTAAATAATCTTGATTAAAATTAAACCTGAGAAAATGAGGTTCTAAGTTTGCAGAATCCTGTCATTTGCATTTCATAGTTCACCGAAGTAAAAGGAATAAAAAAGAAAGCACGCCACAGCTGAAATTGTTAATAGTTGCGTAGATAAGGGGAATTATGTGAGGGAATCGCAAAAAACATGCCATCATATTGATTGCAGTGCAAGGAGCGAGCTTCGATGACAATATGAGTTTAACCTTAAATTACCCTTTGCTGCACGTAGGTATATCGATTATACTTAAATGGTATTTTTAATGACCTTTGAGTCGATGTGGGGATTTTAAATATACCTATTGTATATCTACGTCATCTAACGCCACGCTGTAGGTAATTAAATTATGGATATTAATGATTCCCGCGAATAAAATTTTTGCAAAATATATTTTTCTCCAACGTCATTTTTAGTTCCACTTATTATATATATGATTTAATCTACAATATATGATAAATTGTTGTTTGGAATCTTGAGTTTTTGCCTCACTAAGTCACGATCACGTTTTCCTGTTTTGTTAAAACGACGTTGCAATGTTTGAAGCAGCTCAAGGTGAAACTGTAAACATGCCGGCGGGTCAGAGATACCCTCGTTTCATTTCCCCTTTCTTCACGTGTACGGAACACGCTACCACTACCGGTGCCGGCGTCCATGACATTGCACTTGACCCCGCACCTCGCCACTGCAATCAGAATACAGCGTAGCCACTAGCACATGTACTACATAGCTACTACGGTGTGAATACAGTCTCCTAACTAGTTACTATAGAGTATAGAGTCTATAGTATAAAATATTTATGTAGACACATCAGGCAATAGTTACTACGGTATACCTGCAGGTTATGTAACAGTAAGGCCTGGCCTAGATAGAGTGTCTAGACCAGACAACAATAGCCAGGTCAGGCCACAGTTTAGAGACTAACACTTAAGTACACGTTTAAGTAAGTTTTTTTTTGTAAGGAATTTTCTCTTCTCGATTGATTTTGTAGAGAGATATGTCCCTTGCCATAGTGTCTCCACTGTCCTAAAATCATTCAGTTTCCTTATTACCTATTTGTTTTGTATAATTTTAAACATTGAACACGCGCAAGTAGAAGTTAATATTCATAAATACGACATAGGACGGAATTACAATTATTCTCCTGATCCTATAATAATGATCACATAAATCTTGTAAATGGGACAACCCACAAGCATTTATATGAACAACGGTTATTTCATCCGCTCCTAAAATATTAATTCAATTCCTGTTTATATAAGGATAAACGTAGAGTCGTTGGTCCGGCATCGACACTTTGTTATATTATTAATTAATGCCCATAGTTTAACTAAATGGTTTTGTGATTCAATTATGAATATCAATTCAATTTATCTAAATGGAAAACAAATAGGTTTGAATACTTTTAGGAGAATGATGTAAGTTATACACTAACAAATTGGACTGCACATTCTAGAGTAGGTATATTTGTTTGAATTTTAAAGATTTTTCTCAATTAGGAATAATTCGGTACTTACACAAAACGATAGAACTTAGTTTTATCGCATTGAGTATTTACTCTACGAAAGGCACTATTATTACAGCCGGGTTTGTTTGAACTCCCGGCCGCTGATCCGCTCAGAGCTCCGATCAGAGGAACTCGGTAAGTAGTTATCGAGGACTTCGACCGCGAGGTTTGTCATTAAAGTCTTATTAGTTCACATTTACCGTGAACAAGGAAACAAAGATTTTTTTAAATGTGCTAGATTCTGTTCTTGGATTCTCCCAACGAAGTCTTGGGAATACCTATTGTATATTATTTTGCTCGCGTATTATTTTATTCCTAATAATTTTATGAATGCTATATTTCGTGAGGATGGATGGATTCTCAAACAAGCAAAAAAACATGACACTTTTATCCCGAAAAATGCGGGTGAAATAGCAGGGCTGAGCTAGAGAGAAATAATAAACCTCTGTCATCTGTTTGGAATTGAATAAGATTGCTCCCGGCAGTTTTAAGCTTGGAGAGGAAAATAAAAATATATATGACGCAGTTTTAGTGCCGTTTTAATGTTTGTTTAAAAATGAATGAATCACTTTCTTACAAAGTACCTAGTTTATTAGAAAAAGTAGTGATAGTTAGTGGGTTTATGGAGGAAAATTTTTAATTTATAAAGTTGTGCGTTCACCCTGACATTGCAACAAATGGGGCTAAATGCGAGGCGCGCCGGCTGACGCAAACGAGTTAGTTATTGCACAGAATAAGTAACAGTAGTACGGATATTGTCAAGATTTTATGACATAATCTGCCTCAGTTAGGTATCGCACATTACTGTTATCTGTGTCTGTTCTGGTTTGCTGTCGTGCATGAATTGAGTTCCACTCGTTAGCAGTGCGCATAATGAAAGTGGAAGCGAAGCGCTTAGTGCGCGCAGGAGGAATGTCCACCATATAACGGTGGCGCGTTGCCGTTGCGTTGCGAGTTTAATAATAATTATTAAAATATGACATATACGAATAAAAATATATGAAAATGTAATTTAAATACACATAAGATATTCATCCGTGCAAAATGCAGTTGCTGAGTGGCTCTCCCTTTGCCCCAGCGTTTATTTTAAAATGCATGCAGCCATAAAAATTTAACACTCTTGACCGAGCGACGACGGGCTGTCGGATGTCGGGTCTGCTAATAAATTCATGTCACGGCAGACGGTCGAATTTTTAAGAATTAAATAAATATTACTGAAATAAATGCATTAAATCTTTAAGAACTGGTATTCCATCATTATTAGTATACATAGCTCCAAACAGAATAAAACAACTTTACGACTTCAATGATATCATAATGGGTTTTGTTTTTTTAGTAACGGCTGACTATATATTTATTTACATCGTAGAGATCTTGAGTAATTAATCAAAAACAAACTATTTATTTCGTTAGGTTCAAGATGGTTACGTTCTATTCTAAGATATTTCCGTAAATATATGCTTGCACTTTTTTCTATGCACAAACATTTGTCACGTAGTGAAAATCGAACTCGCATCCTCCGCGGTATATGACATTTGAGCTGACCTCATTTTTAAACAAATGACAAAAATGTCATTGATAATTGCTGCTTATTGCAGTGGAGGAGCGCGTACTTTTAGTTTTAAATATCTCCACTACCCAAACTCCTTTAATTTCTAAACTTTTATAAAGGATAATAAAAGAATTGGTAATGGAATGGGTCCTGGGAATATTTGCGGTAAAGTAAAAACATGTTACTTACTTCGTAGGCCTCATTCATCTGTAGAATTTTCTATAGAAATTGATAATAGATGTTAGAATTTATAGCAAAAGAAAAATGATATAATAATGTTAATTGCAACATGAGACTCGGACTCCAGACTTCCATTACTTTTTACAAACTTAGTCGTATTTGGCATATACGCGCGCAAGAGGAAGTATTATGAACGAAGATAACGACGATAGAACGAAGTGATGTGATCTACATTGCGAAATTGTAAGTTAATTTCCGAATAACAGGCGGCTTTATATTTCAAATTCGGATGGAATTTCCGTGAGTCGGTATAATCGTATTATGCCGGTCGGAAGCGTCAGCCACTGCTGCTGCCACCACCCGCCCTGCGTTGTTCGCCGGAGGGCGGGCGGCCTGCGCTACGATCAAACTGATCGGTCGTAGCGGGCGGCGCGGCGCGAGCGGCTCGCGCCTCAACCAGCGGATGTCAACTAGCACACTCTGCTTAGTATCGGGGACTGAGTATCGATGATTAATAAATTTTAAAGATTTCCATTCTAACGAAGGATAAAATAGGTATTTTATTTGAAATGCGAAATGTAGCGAAATAAGATTACAATAATCAACACGTAGCGTTAAAGACTTCGAAATCAATATTACACGTCGAAATCGATCGTCGACATGAAGCTATGTTTGTTTCACCAAAGTCATTATTAAAATTTACCATAGAGTCTAGCCTGTAGCCATCTAGCAACCATCATACGGGCATATGGGCTCGCAAGTTTAAAGTTACACGTAACGTAGATACGTGTACGTGCTACGGGATGCTACGATTCCATGAAGTGAGGTAAAGATAACGTCGCGTTAGTCATATCAAAGAATACTAACTATGGTCACACTCTATACCTATCTATCTAATATATATATCACCTATAACTGTATATAGTCTGCCCGACACACAATACACCGCTGTTACGAGTGACGATATAATGTTTCAGTAAAGTGTCACTAATTATATGAACTCTCAAAAAGTTTATATATTACATATCAGATGATACTATAACCACAGAATACATAATAGTACTAACTATAACTCTTCGTCTACGTGTACGTGCTACGGATAGCTAGGGGCGCAGTAAGGCTATTTGTTTACGTCGTGTTAGCCAGAGAATAGAGCCGGCTAACGTGAGTCTAACGTGAGTCTATCACGTTAGTCACTAAAACATCTGCGATGTCAGGCTCAACGAGGGGTGCTTTTAGAGGCTCTGTTAAAACTAGCCTTTCATGTAATTATTTGTACTTGTAATAAGCTAATAAATTATGTATACCCAAGTCCTTGTATGTTATTCCTGATTTATTTCTTTATGGTACTGAGTGATGAGACGAGCAAGTCGTTCGCTTGATGGTAAGAGCTACACCTGTCCATATTTAATACCATAAAAAGCACTGCGTAGCACTGTATTGCGCTCATCGCCCCGAGACATCAGATATTAAGTCTCATATGCCCAGTAATTTCGCTGGATACAATGCCCTTCAAACCAGAACACAGTAAATTTCAGTTGCGTAATACTGCTTGGCGGCAGAATAACTGGCAAAGCTGTGGCACATTTTTGGTCACATCATGAAGTGATCACTTTTTATTTATTAATAAGGTCATGTAAACTTACAAGTCATGTCTTAATATTAGGTAATGTGCATTCACATCATTGTTCAATTATTTAATTAATATTTAGCCATAAAATTATGTATAAAAATTCATTTTTTTTAATGAAATGCTAACTAATACTAGCCATATCGCTTAATTGTCAACGTTGATCGAAATGTCCATCCGCATTTGGGCATATCATTGGTGCCCATGAAGTATATAATAAAAAATCGAAATATATATAGCTATTAGGAACATATTTACTGTGCTCGTTGGTACAAAATTAAGAACTTCCTAACAAATTATGTATTGCATTATGTAATACATTATTCGCATATTGTTTACCGCCACTATGATGATTTACATAAACATTGCGTTATCAGAGCCTGTAGCGGTGGATAATGTACCTTTTTTACGATATTATTATTTCATGTTTCTTATAGTGTATTCATCATGAAATATCCTTGCGTTTAGTTGGCCACATCGACAAACATACCTATTCTATTCTTTGGTCGAAACAAGACATATCATGACGTACACAGTGTAATATTTTGTGATATGGGACAATTTCATGAAATGATCATGCACTTCATGTCATCAAACTAAAATCGGGCCGCGACATATACGGCGGAAGTTACGGGACAATTAAATAAGATTTGTTTGCGCATAGGACCTGAGATGTATAAACCTTTTTATTGTTGCCATGTATACGGATTAAACTATAGGGTCTTTTAATTATATTATAATAAATATTTATGATATAATCGTCATATTTCTAAAGATAAAATAGTGACAAAAGTAATTGACAGCCCTTCACATTGCGGGTTAAGAAGTGCTAACACCCAGAGAAATCTTCAATTGTTTGCTAACCGCTAATAGAAGCGATAGTTCCTCTCTATCGATTTCGACCAACTTGAATGAGTCTGTTCCACAGAGAATTTATACGAGCAGATCGAATTTTGCAGTCAACAATTCGCGTGTTATAGTCGCGTGACGCGTGGTCGGCGAAAGCAGGCTTTTGACATTGATATGAATGTATTTGAACCTAAATGCTGGAAAAGTTTGAAAATTCTTTTGTAAACCATTGAATAGAGTATTTAAATTATTCTCCTGCGTATTATATATACAAACGTAATTATGGAATTGCGTATGTACGCAATTACCTACTAACGAGCATTCTGATTTATACGAGGTATACCAATGTACCTATGTATGTTCTCTAAAATGTTAATTGGCAAATTAACTGCTAATGTCAATGGCTCAGCTTTGTTAGAGTTTGAGCAGTTCTGTAAGCTCTGCAAACTAACATAATATAAATACTTCTCGTAAATCTTTACTCTCTAGGTACTTGATATAAAATACTTTTCTACCACCTACCTGCAATACTTCTTCAATTAATATTCGTAATCACCTTTAGTCCCTGAATGTATCGTGCAAGTCACGTTGGTGCATTGTGCAAAGGGCGTAGCAAAAGATGGCTTTGAAAATGGAAACGGTTATTTCGAACATGAAGCGAAATGTGTTCTAGAAGACTAGAAGTGACAGTACAATAAACGTAAATTGAAATCAGAATTTTAATTGGCTAAGTACTTTTAGGACACACTGCTGTAAAAAAAATATAAAAATAATGATATAATAGAAACAGAACCTTTCGACTTGTTAATAAAATACAATTTCTATTTTTGTCATAAAAATAAATTGATGTACAAAAACGGCCTTTATCCACCCCTTCTCATGTGTGCACCCTCCACATAATTGTTTATTCTGAGAGCCTGCGAATGTTGTCAAAGGGATATTTCCATAGAATGCCATTTTATAACGGCCCTTTATAAATTCCTGTAAATTGTTGGACTCGCCTACTCGCCACGTTTGTTACGCCTTTTATTAGCTTGCCACGAACTTTACTAGTTATTTTGTTTATAAGAAGACCGGGGCTGTCAACCTTATAACGTAAGTTAGTTTGTTTAGGGCTGCAATCTGTTTGTAAAGATAGTTTTTGGGGCATTAACTTTTGTTAAAGCAAGCGGGTGCGAAAGTTATTTAGGTAAGATTCCAAAAAACGAGGCACCCCTAACGCGGCCCCCTCGGGCGGAGAATCCTACAGTGAGTAGCTAGAATATGATTACATATATAACTACTTTTATTGGGGACTCACTCATACGCATGCATACATCACCCTAATAAGCTGATTGTCTTGATAAACTTTAGTCACTCAAGCGAGGCTGAATACTGAAATTACGCCAAAAGGACTTAGCATTAGCATTTACTTAGCATATAACGTCAAAATAACCTTTGCTACAGATGCTGGGACGAAATGCCAAGGCCTTTTCTACCTTAATGGGCCCCAAAGACCTGACCTTATTTTAAGTATTCTTGCGGAACTTTCCACCCAAAATATTTTATCGCAACTACATCCTTCAGTCACGTCCTCGCCCTCACGTTTTGATTTAAATATTCCGAAACTTCAACTCTTGTAAAAGACCTTAAGTTGTTACCTAACTTAAGTGATCTTTTAAACAAAAAAAGGAAATTATACTATTAAAAAAATTAACTACATCCACTGCTTCTGAAGTCACAATTAGCCCCGTCAAGTAACAACGCTAGATTCATAACCAGAAATAAAATATACCTACCCATGTTATCCATGTTGTATGACTTATTAACCGAAACACTTAGGTACTTACCTACATATAAAAACTCGAACAACATAAACACTACCTTCACAGGCGTTTGAGTTGAAATAGATCTGTCTAATATTAGCCTACTTCCATTATTCACTGAGTTTAAGTTTCAGTTAAAAAAGCAATCACGGAGAGGCAGCGCGTTGCACGCGTTACACAACATAACAATATAACGGAGCCTTACCTATACTCTGGCTGACCCAAATCCCGAGCATGTCGAGCTGCAGCAGGCGGTGGTAGAGCGCCTCGCCGCGGTCGTGGTTCATGAACAGGTGGTAGAGGAAGGAGCCCAGCCATGGCGCCAGAGCGCCCAGCAGGTGGCACAGTGAGAGGAACCATGGCCCGCCGCCGCCCCACGGCAGCAGGCCGGGGAGCACCATCATCATATACACGAGGGAAACCCCTGGAACGAAAGATCCTTGTTAACGCTAATTAATCTAAAAGTAAAAAAGATATAAAAAATGCCGATTTAAACACACATATATAGTTTGGCTCAGGGAACATGATAACCAGCAGGTAAAGAAACTATCACCATCGAGCTAAATAAAATTAAGACAGGAAATCAATTAAAACAGAGCGAGTGTGGCTCGGTGCAAGCATGCGCGACTTTCGATCCGACGCACCCGAGTTTGAATCCCGCTGGCCTCACAACAGTGATTTTCTTAAAAAGTTATGTGCAGATTTAACACATGCTCTAAAACGGTGAAGGAAAATATTGTGAGGAGACCGACATGTCCAAGAATTTATCACAATAATTCAAGGACATGTGTCATCCACCAACAGCACCGGGCCAGCATGGTGACCCATACTCTCTCTATGAGAGAGGCCCGTATCCCAGCAGTGAAAACAGGAAATAATAGTGTTAAAACGATTAGACGTGACAAGTCATATTTAATCATAAACTGCAAATTCGCAGGCTATTTTTAGTAGGTACGTACCTCAGTAGGTAATGAGAATAGCAGTTGAGATTCCAAGAGTGGCCTTTGTTGGACGATGCACCACGTGATGAAAAAGCAATCTTACGCAAAATCATTGAAGGATGATGTATAAATGTTGGCAAAAATTTGCCAGTTTCTTTGTGAATCTTTTTCTTGTCTTTTCGATTCACTGGTCTTGAAAGCATCGGATACGGTGACAAAGTTAGTCATCGTTGTGGAAGTAGGATGGGTGAGTGAGCATGATGAAGTTCTCACTGTCCAGATTACTCCGATCGATTGATTGATCATATATAGAATTATATATATACTGCTCGCGAATACTCTAGCTGCAAATTACTTTGGTAATGTTGTATATATGACTAGTAGTGGTAGATATATAGATACATAATGTAATTTTACCAAACGAAGCCTATCTGCAGGCAGGCACCAATACCCAACTCGACTCGGTATTTTATAAAGCATTGTTCATCCAGATAGTGAATATAGAATTAATTTTAGTGCAAGCCACTTATGATATTCATGTAACGGAAAATTCTGGAAACGTGGGCGATAAACGTGATCGGTTTCTAAGTCTAGACTCAAGCAAACAGCGGTATGGATATGTATTTTAGACATTACGCAAGATTTGCATTGTTTTTTCTCGAAAGGTGACCGCTTGTGTGTCAGCGCGGTATTCTAGAGTAATTAGATATTATATTTTATATAGTTAATATCTAATTACTCTAGTGTAAGCCCTTAGTATATCTATTATAATTTCTTTCACCGCCGTCTTTTTATGTTTATAAGTAGTAGTAGTAGGTATATCATTCCTCTTCGTCCAAAGGTTGTCTGGAAGAGATCGCTTTAAGCGACAAGACCGCTCATTGTTACACAATTGTAAACATACAACTTTTACTTAATTCTATGTTTAAGGTAAATAATAAAGTGTTTATTTATCTATCTATTTAAAATAACTATCTAGGTATATGTAGGTATAAATATTCCAAACTCGCACTTGCTTTGAATTTCCACTGAAATAACAGTTACGCCTGAATGTCTGTCCGCCTAAAGCTGATGTTTTATGGTCCGCATTGAAAGCGCTGCCCTTACTTCAGCCAAAACGAAAGTCGAGTGCAGTATTTTACTTTCGTTCTGCTGAGTGCCATTACGTAACGAAGTTGGCTGACCCATATATTTCGATTCTTACGTTGGCATTGTTTCTTTATTAAGTTCTACAATTCAGCAAATGTTTCTTTATGTTGAAGTGTCAGTGTTGAACAGAATGGGCGCTAGGCTGTCATCCATGTCCCCCAGAACAATTCCAGAATATATGGCGCATGGTAAAGTCCATAGGGACGTTGTGGGAAGTTGAGTTGACAAACGACACACGCAGTCTTCCGATAATATTCGTGGTAGAAAACAAAATAAAATATTCAATGAGCTGCTTTGAAAAGAGCCTATTATATTATATATTCGTATGATATGATATTATATATTCGTATAAAGTTCACAATAAATAGGCACAAAAATAATAAATAAATATAATACTTCATCATAATTTAAAAGGGGAACGTCACGCATAGGGTTTCGCTTGATTCGTTATCACTATATTATTACTATCGTTATCTAATATTGGCTTATCTTAGATATTTTGACTAATGTAGGCGTTAGTCAAAGTCGCAACGTGGGCGCTAAAGGCTAAATGTAGGGTCACCGGGTAGGGGGAGCCGACCGTCGCGGCGGCACAGCACGATGCGATGGTGTCATATCGTGGGCCGCGGGCCGTTCACGCGACGTTTACAATAGCTGTCTATCGCTACGCAAGCTACTGCTACGGCTTCTGAGCTATGATTACTGTAGGATTACTGAGATTTCACGTACTTATTTACACTCTAGGGTGAAAATAGAGGCATTATTTTATATGCTAGTATAAGGTAGGCGCTTGATAACATAATTACACAGCTTTGCATATTATAGATTACTAGCTGCTGTCCGCGACTTAGTGCGCGTGGGATTTGGTTAAACGAGATCCCTCGGGAAACGTGCTAAAATTGGGATGACAGTTATCTTATCCAGGTTACATCGGGCCATCTCTGTCCATGCCCGATTTCATGAAGATAGATACAGAAGTTTAGTCGTGTTAAGTTAATAAACAGACAGACAGAAAGAGTTACTTTCACATTTATAGTAGTAGGTATTACCATGGATTATTAACCGACTTCAAAAAAAGGAGGAGTTTCTCAAGTCAACTGTATTTGATTTTTTTGTTACCTCAGAACTCCGTCATTTTAAACTGATTTGGACAATTCTTTTTGCGTTGGGTTCAGTATAGCTACGTAGTGGAATATAAATAAATATTAATTTTATCGATATTCGACCTTGGACTTCGAAGATACATTAGAATTGAAGTCGGCTTTTTTAAAATAAAATGTATACTTTTTTGTATAGATAGATTTTTGGCGAAGTAAAGTGATGGAATCCGAATTGTTAAATGCGTGTTTCTTATAGAAATGTAATGTAATGTTCGTGCGTGTGGTAGGGTATTAAAATAAAAATGTGAACTGTGACTTTTCAAGTGCCTAATTGAAGTTTTTCACGATTTCTCTCAAGAATTTCACGTAGAGTTTCAAATATTCTGTGATTTTACTGAAGCTTAGGTATTAGGCCTGCTTATATTATACCTGTAGCCTTGATGTGAAGCATATCTAGAAAGTTTTATATACTTATAATAAATATAATACTAATACTTGAAGCAATATTCAAGCTGCATCCTGATGACGGTAGCAGATAGGTTCATCTCTCCGCTCTGGAAGTACCATATGGAAAGTACCATAAAGTACCATATGGAATATTTAGTTTTCTTTGCTGGAAGTGTCTGGCGGGGCGAAGTTTGCCTATCTATAATACCTATTAATTATTTCACTTATCTTTTGTTACCTATGGATATCTTTTATGGCCCCAATTTTATAAACAATTTGTATTTTTATTTATTTAATAACATGTGGACAAACCGTGCCTAGAATTAAATATCTGTAAGTCTACCTAAGTAAAGACAATAATCAATAGTTTTATGTTATTAGCCCCACACTTTGTTATGCATTCGCAATTCGTGCATTTAGTATTTTACATTTATTTTAATCGGACAGTGATCTGAGCTCTGTTTTTACCTGATTCCGTGTTATTATTTTTGTTATAAGCAATACCTCTCTTTCCACTCTTGTTGTTATATTATACAAATAGCTACTGGTACTCTCTCTCTAAGGTGTCTTCATTAAGTCTTAGCTAAAAAACCGGGCTGACATAGTGATGTGTAACAGTAAGTTAATGAAATTAATTATAATACTTACTTATATTACACAATTAGATAAATAATAATAACATTGAAAAAACAGATAACATGTCAGCAAATAAAATAACAGAATAAGTATATAATAAAATAATCGAATGCAAGCAACATTCAAAGCCAAAATTAAAAATAATCAATTAAGCATTAAATAAAATGACAAAATGTGGCAATAATAAGCTCAAATGCCAGGTGATGTAATGTCAGTAGGCTAACAATAACAACATTCCTTCCCTATTATTACACGTGTTTATTTCCTGTTCGCATGTACTTCCCGACAAAACAAACCAGCCTATTGCTTTTACGTTTAAAATAATTCATATCTAACTACTGTAATTATTTTTAATTACGTGTGATAATTTTATGTATCTGCCTAATTCAGAGTGTTGCTTACACCTTACATTACAGGTAATTACGATTAAGTACTTCGATATAACTATATTTGCTATTTTAGGGTAAATTACCCATGTAAATGTAATGGGGTAAATTACATTGCGCCTCATATCACCGTCGAGCAACTACACACGTGTAGAAAGGACGTCATAGGTGACAACTTTCCTAATAATATTAGACTCCTTAATTGTACCCTCTTTCCTGCTAAATGTTACGAGTTTTATGCACGAGGACACATGTCTGGAGCCAAATTAATTGTATACACCTCTATAATATTCTATAAGTAGCTGTTTTGTGTCGGTGAAAAATCCGAAGATAAAAAACCTTTATTTCTGCCTAATCGAAAGCACTTAGACGGCCCTTAGGACATTGTATCAACAACGTAGTCTCTGATGTAGAGGCGGGTAAAAAAAACATTGTTTTCAAGCCAGTATGTGTAAAGCTGGATGTGTGCCAACCTAGGTACAAAAATATTTCTAATTTATCCCTAGGCATTCTTAGATGCGACCATATATAAACGTTCATATCTACATGTAGTTTCAGAATGCAACCACATGTCGTGTATGGATATTTTCCTTGCAAATATGTTTATCGATTGTAGAGAATGCACAGCCCTGGCACTGCTGTCATTACGACCGTGACAACCGGTAGTTAGCGTAGCGGGTGTCAATTATGCAACACTACCTAGAAGTCGAGCGTGGCTCAGTGGGAGCACGTGCGACTTTCGATTCGACGCACCCGAGTTCGAATCCCACTGGCCCCGCACCACTGACTTTCTTAAGTTATGTGCGGATTTATCACTCACTCACACGCGCATGTCAAAGAATTTATCACAAAAATTCAAAGACATGTGACATCCACCAACCCGCACTGGGCCAGCGTGGTGGATTATGGCCCATACTCTCCCTGCGAGGGAAGGCCCGTGTCCCAGCAGCGGGAACGTAATGGGCTGATGATGATGATGACCTAGAAGTCACCGCCGACTTCTAGTGTTACGGAACAGTTTCTCTTCAAGCAGAGAATTAAGTATAGTGATGAGGTGAGGTGTGTATGAACAAAAATTGTGGGCGTTGCTGTAACATTTACATTACACACCGTAGAAGTATTGCAAGATAATTAGTACTGCAATTAATATATAGTTATATAAGTATTGAATCCTATCATTATAATGATAGGAGCCGATACAAAGCTTACTTAAATCATTTTTATGTACCTACATTTGTATTTATACATACCTACCTACATGACAACGGTGGACTAGTAATACTAGGCATTTTATACAGGTTTTTTTTTTATTTTTTTTATTTAGTGTGTCGTCAAACAAGCAGACGACCCTCCTGATGGTAAGCGGTTACCGTCGCCTATGGACATCTGCAGCACCAGAGGCATTGCTGATGCGTTGCCGACCCTTAAGGACTCTATTAATTCCGCTTTTAAAGGACTCCATGTTGTAGCTGAAAGGAAATACCGACGAAGGTAGGTCGTTCCACATCTTACAAGTGCGAGGAAGGAAAGTGCGAGTGAAGCGTGTGGTGTGGGAAGTCCAGTTTTGTAAGATGTGGGGGTGAGCTTTTTGACGATGGCGAGATGTGCGGTGGAAAAATTGGGAAGGCGAAGGTATACCAACAATATAGCGAAAATAAATGAACCAATACCAAAGTGCTTTCCAACTCTATATTTAAGTAAATCGTGTGGGAGTAGTATACGTGGGTGTCGTTCACATTACCTACACAAAGCACTCTATTGGAAGCTGGATTGATTTTAATATTAGTTTTATCAGAGATAATACGAGATATCGTCGGAGGTTCTGGGACAAACGTCATCAGCCATTACCCTGACAAAAGAACTGTGTGTGAGAGAGCTATACCATTGTTTAGTATCTAGAGACGCCGAGCCACGAGCGAGACCCTATTAGCACTAACACGTAACAGATGTTACACCCTACCATGTTTGTCTTCTTTATCTCCTTAGTGAACATTTCACCACATATTTTCTCATTCTCAGTATTACAACAATGTATGGTTTTCCACGTTGTAATAGCTTAGATACAAAAGCTCGCACCGCGTCGCTTCGTAGCACCTTGCTGTAAGCGGTGAACTTCGTGTTATGTAAGGTGAAGGTTACACGAGAAACTTCCGCGATTTCTTTTGTCTCTCTCTGTATAGAACCAGATGGCACGACGGTGAAAAAAATGAAAATGGAAAGACTAAAGATGTTTTAAAGTCGTTGACTAAAAATTGATGTTGATGAGGCACAAAGTAAAACATGGAGTATAAAACCAACTTGATTAATACATTCGGGATAAAGTTACCGGCGCTGCGTAAAACGTAGACGTATTTTCAAAATGAAATACTGTTGTATGAATATAGGTACCTATATAAGTAAGTAAGCATAATGCCGAAACAATAACTCGACGAATCCTTTGATGGAACCTGAGTAAGTACGGTGCTAATGGGTTTTGTCACTGAATTATAGATGCTATGAACATTGAAGTACCTACCTACCTGCCCCTGTCGCCTGCATATTCATTGCTATGAATCTACTATTATATATTATATTGTGGTTTCGGCTCCATTTGGCTTCCAATCTTCAGGCATGAATACTTCGATTTAAGTCGCTATTATGATGATTCTATCATGACTTTCTAACTCACTCTATTAACTGTAATTGTAAATAACAGTCCAACAGAAAATAGGTACACATAAGTTCCTATTTATTGGTATAATTATTTTTCTTTAAAAAGTCGATTTCTGCGAACTACTTTGATTCGTAGTTCTCGATTAAAAAGGTTAAATCCGAAGTTCGGGTCAAACTCACAAGATAGAAGATGGCATAGTAGTAATTTTATAACAAGTTACAAACAAATTCCCTTTGTGGGATTACAATGAAAATTTAGCATTGGATTTCAATTTTATTATAAAAGCGCCAGCGGTGCCTAAAATAAATTGTTTTTCTCAGATACCAGGTAAAGATATCTACTTAGATATCTTAACCGTAAATTCGAATTAGCTCTGAAGCCATTTTCAGAATTGTCCCAAGTATCGATCGCCATAACGAATGTAAGTCGGATTCGGCGCGAGTTAACGAATTTCCGCCGTCTATCGAGTCGATGATTGCTTTAATCGATGCAATCGGATTTATATATTTGAACGCGATCATTTTTGGTGGCGAGTGCAAAGTGATAATAAGTGAATGATGAAGTTGACTTTGTTTTAATTTCCATCAGAATTCAAACAGGTGCAATTTATTAGAAGAATTTAAATGCAGGTATAAATGTATAAATGTATTTTGGCCAAAGGATAAGCATTGCCATTCAACGTGGCAATGCTGCCATAATTTTGGTAACTTTGCCCACTGGAAATGGTTTATAAGATTAGATATTAGTTTAAATAAATTAGATAAATTTTTATTGTTTACCTTTGGTTTTGAAAATGATGTTCAGTATACATCATGATCATAACACTAAAGAAATAAACAAATAATTATTAGAGAAGGTTACAACGTGACTAAAGCTCCTTGGTTCAAAAGTTCTAGCGTTTATAAGTGTTCATTCTTACATCGAATAATCATATAACACACATTACGTTGCAGATTATGCGTAGGCAAATAAAATAACAAGTATACGTTTTATAAAACAAAAAAACCGATCTTCGAAGTCCAAGGTCAAATATCGATAAAATTTATATGGGACCACTTCGTAGCTACACTGAACCCAGAATTTTCCAAATAGTTCATGAATGGACGGAGTTCTGAGGTAACAAACATTAAAAAAAAACAATCGGCAAGTGGGAGATCAATGCTGTCAATATGTCAGTCAGTGGTCTTTTAATTTTATATAATATAAATATATGTTATATTATATAATTATATTTATTGTGATGTTGTATATATATTTCTATTGTTATACAATTTATCATATTAATTTGATGTAATTTATTTAGTATCTCTTAACGTACTTCTGCTCAAAACGTAGCTGCACACCCAATATATTATTTCTTTCACGACCTGGAAGACTGGTAGATAATGCTAAATAGCATTAAGTCATTCCTTGTACCATTTTTGTGCAAAACTATTAAATAAATAAATCGAATAGAGAACCTTCATTTTTTTAAGTCGGTTAACAAAATAGAGTAAGTGTAATATACAGATCCTCAATTCTGTGGTAGGTCCTTGCTTATCAAGTGTAATGTGATGTAATCAATATTCCTCTAATTTTCCTGTTAGATACTGTTTTAATTATTTTGATGACTCTAAAAGTTAGGGTTTTTATTTAGTTATTTGTCATTTAACATTTACGTTAAACTAGAATTGCAATGCCTATTCCAATTTTTTTTCAGAAATTTTCAAGCAAGTGTCAGTAGGTAACAACTGTAGTTACCTATACAAAGCTAAAATAGAGAATGAGGTTCATTATCTCTCTACGATACAAAGTTACGACTGATTCGGATAAACGATACGCGAACGAATAGAAAACAAACATACAAACATAAATTAAAATTATATTTAAAAATAACATTACTTGGCTGTGCTATAGGGTATATCTATACAACGGCAAGTCGTACACGTACTCGTAGTATGTCACTCGTATGTGGGAGGCCGTCTGGGTACCACAGCTTTGCCAATTATTCTGCCACCAAGCAGTAGTGCGCAAACATTACTATGTACCAGTTTGAAGGGCATTGTAGCCAGCGCAATTACTGGGCATATGAGACTTTATATCTGATGTCTCGGGGTGTGAGCGCAAGGGAACGCTACGCAGTGCTATTTACGTTATTAAAAGTTCTGGGTGGCACTGCAATTGTTATGGGTAGGCATGGCGCTTACCATCAGGCGAACGACCTGCTCGTTCCATCACTCAGTTCCATTAAAAAATGACAATATATAGAGTTGCAATCACTTATTCCAATAGTACGAAATTATGTTTTAAACAACTACCTATCATAAAGAATACTCTCTATATACAATAGATGCCGTAAATGCTATGCCTACGCTGTATAACTTCTTATTTCACGTAAATATAGTCTTAGAAATAATTGAAGAATGTTTGCTTGTATAAATATATTTTTCAATATCGCATAGTGGCAGAGAACGACTTCGATCGGCCGCCTGAACTAACTGGTTTATTATTGATACGGCGAGTGCAACTTTGGTTGACTTAACGACAATACTAAACATTTGAGACTTGAGTTTAAGCTTATAAGTCTGTTGTTTAAGCTTTAAGCATGTAAGTGAGAGATTTGCTTTGTAAGCTTTCACAAGTGTAAGAAAAATTGTACTGACTAGATGATTTCAAATTTCAAAGTCAATGTTTATGAAACCACTATTCATTAAATTATCACGACTCCAAATAAAGGAATGTTTGAGGTCGTGCAATTGAAATAAATTGAGGCGTCCGTTGTTCAGTTTTATGAAAGAAACTAGCTGCGCCCTGCGGTTTCACCCGCGTTTTCCCGGAATAAAATGCCTAAGTGTTAAGTTAATCCAGGGTATAAGCTATCTCCATTCCGAATATCCAAATTCATGGAGCTCTTACAGTGTGAAGTAGTAACAAACACATTAACACTAACATACACATCATCATTATCATCATCAGCCGTTAAGTTCCCACTTTTGGGACACGGGCCTTCTTTTATAGAGAGAGTATGGGCCATATTCCGCCACGCTTGCCTAGTGTGGGTGTCCAATGTCCTTGAATTTTTGTGATTAATTCTTGTACATGCCGGTTTCCTCACGATGTACCTATTTCCTTCACCGTTTTGAATGAAAGTCATTGATAGATAGATAGATAGATGAACGCTTTATTGCAAACATTAAATTACAGACATTACATAAAAAACAATTAAAGAAAGTGTTGCAATGGGCGGCCTTATCGCTAAAAGCTATCTCTTCCAGGCAATCTTTGGGTAGAGAGGAATTATCAATATGTCAAAGACGGGGATGTTAGGTCTACAATAATAATATAAACATAAACAATGTCAATAAAATAAACAGTGTGTGTGTGGGGCCAGCCGAATTTGAACTCCGATGCGTCGGATCGTATAAGTCGCACGAGTTACCGCTGAGCCACACTCGATCTCATACCAACTTTCGCATTTATAATATGAGTGTGATTAGTGTGATTATGATAACCGGATAACGCTTCAGTTTCGGTTACCATTAATAAGTACTTAGTTCAAAGTGTTTAAATAAGGTATATGTTTGCTTATATCAGCATTATATATACTTGAGTAGATTAGTTTACTACTCGTACTTGGAAATAGTTAGGATGTCACTCAGAGGAGTGCCTACTTCATGTATATATACCTGCTATCAAGTCTATCCCACGGCTCACCCCACCTGATATATTGTTCTAGTTAAAAGCAATAAATTAACAGACGCACACCACGTATAAGTGCCTAGGTACCTACCGCTATTACTCTCAGGCAGATAATTTACGCTTTTCAATGTGCAGTTCGCTGACACATTGTAATGTAGACTTATGTAATATCTGATGTCTCGGGGTTACGAGCGCAACGCAATGCTACGAAGTGCCTTTTATGGCATTAAATGTTCTGAGTGGCACTTCAATTGTTATGGCCAGGCGTGGCGCTTCTTGTCAGGCAAACGACATGCTAGAGCCTAGCATGTCGTTCGCCTGACAATAAGCGCCACTCCACTCACGCACTCCTAACATCACTCAGTTAAATAAAAATATATAATATTTATCTCATCACATATGATTTAACTTAACCGGCTGCTGCCCGTGACTTCCAACGCGTGGTATTTGGTTGTATCTCGATCCCTCACACACCAAGTGTTAAATTGATAGAAGATAAATATTATGTATATAGTAAGTACTACTTGTAGGTAGTATTTATCTACTACCTATTAGACTTGGCTGGCACCGACTATACTAAACTAATACTATGTATATAGTAAGTACTACTTGTAGGTAGTATTTATCTACTACCTATTAGACTTGGCTGGCACCGACTTCAAATATATGAGTGGGTAGCGCTTATGATAATTATATTAATTTATTTTTTACTTTTGAGTGCCATTTGTGGTTTTGAAGTCGGTTTAGTTTTTTTTGAAAAATAATTTATTTTAACCTGTTTAGTGAAAAACAAGTTTTAATTAAATTAATTCAAAAAGTTTTTAAAGACAAGCTTTTATGATCTAGAAGCCACATCATGACGAAGTTTAAAACGGGCTATCACAATTAAATGCATGTACAAAAAAATTTCATGTCTGTCCTATTCAGTTGTCAGTGTGTTGTCAGTGTGTTGAGGAGTTCCCTCGCCGGAAGTCAATCCTGGGTGTATCTGCCATGTCATGATGGAATTTAGAACAGGCTATTATGGTTAAATCCATTTACGAAATGTTGTGTCTGTACTATTCACCGTTGAGGAGTTCCCTCACCGGAAGTCAACCCTGGGTGAAGCAGGTGAAGCAGTCGAATACAAACCTCCACCTTTAGAAAGTTGGTTACGAAAAAAACAAGAACCGACTTGAAGATTAAACTTATATATTTTTGTTTTTGCTATTTTTTTCAAAAACTACTGAATGAATTTCGATAAAATTTATATGGGACCACCTTTGAAGTATTACCTACCAATCAAAAAAAGAATCATTGAAATCAATGCATAATTGGCGGAGTAATCGCGTAACAAACACACAAAAAAAAAAACCAACCGTCGAATTGTAAACCTCCTCCTTTTTGAAGTCGGTTAAAAATAGTGACGGTTGCATACCCATACCTCCATCAAGCACTACATTTCAGGCGGCGAGGGGTTACGGAGATGTAGAGCGACGTATGCTTCCTCTAATATTAAGCTGGGCGGTCACAGTCCATAAACTACAGGGGACCACCCTCGAAAGAGCTGTGATCGATCTCGGTAAAAAAAAATTTGCAAAAAGGCAAACATATGTGGCACTAAGTCGTGTCAGAAGTTTAGAAGGCATCGTTTTGTCAGATTTGGACGCCAACAAATTATTAATTCGACCACACGACGACAGAGCGAAAAACGAGATAACGAGGCTACGAAATCTGCCCTCTGACAATTAAGGCCACACATAGAAACACACCTGCTCCTTTTTTAAACTTTAAAAATAATATTCTAAATTGGTTTATAAATGACGAAGTTCTGTGATAACAAACATAATAAGAAAAAAAACTCCTTTTATTAATTCATGTTTGGCATCACAGACGCATGAACGTCAATTATTACAATGACTCTACCACCGTATCGGAAAAAGAACCACTACTCAGAAGATACGGCAAGAAACTGAGGGGCATATTTTTTTTTTTACGCTTAATGGATCCATGTTTGGCCACTATCTCGCCTGATGTGAAGCGATGATGTGGCCTAAGATGAAGCACATAAATCTAGAGAGAGACGGCAGTTGAGCGGCTGCTCAGACCCGTCTCCCCGATGGTTCACCGAACATTATCCCAAAACACGACAGGTCGTTTGACGGCATGGTTTTGTTCGGTGGGTGGTATTACAACCACGGCCAGAGCCTACCACTCCAAAGCGCGTAAGCGGCTTTCATCACGATGTTTTCCTTCACCGTTTTAGAGCGAGCGTGCAAAATCTGCACTTTACTATAAGTCATTGGTGCAGGGCCGAGTTGGGATTCAAACCCTTGTGCGTCGGATCGAAAAGCGCACGAGTCCCCGCTGAGCCACACTCGCTCTCGCATATTTTTTAGAACTTTTGTTACAATATTTTATGTTTGTTTTTGACAATATTATTTTTCTTATGGGCCAGTTGGCTACTTGGCAGAAGCGGAATGTTCGATGCATCTTTGTCTTCTATGTAATTACTAACTGTATAGTATGCTTTTTTCATTACAATATTTTTCACACGCAATTTGAATCTACTTTCTGTGAGCTCCGTTATAAATTTTGGAATTTTATTGTAGAAACGTACGCAATTGTCCATGAAGGACTTATTTGTTTTACTCAATCTAAACCTAAGTAATGCAATTCTATCCTTATTTCTGGTGTTTATGTTGTGGTGGTCACTATTCAACTTGAATTTGTGCATATTTTTAAGAACATACATTATATAAGAATTTTCATAATTATACAGAGAAGGTAAAGTTAATTAATTAATTTGTTTAAAGACTTCTTTTAATGATTCGCTTTAATGATTTCCGGATAGAGCATCGATATGAGGACCCTATTGCAACTTAGAGTCTATGCTTATACCTAGGAATACCGTCACCCTGTCTGTGTCGAGTTCTATAGGCTATCTCTGCGCCAAATTTCATCAAGATCGGTTCAGTCGATTTGTTCTGAAAAGGTAACAAACAAAAAACAAAAAGACATACAGACAGACAGTTACTTTCGCATTTATAACATTGACATGGCCTAATGATTGTTGCCCTAAGACAACAACCGGAACCAACGGTCACCCATCCAAGTTGTGACCGCTGCGAACTTTGCTTAACCTAGCAGATCTGTTACGAATGGCTAGGCGAGCTTTGCTACGAGAGCTGCTCATGTGGTGACTTGGCCTACCAGTCTTGAGAGAATTTACGTATGTAGGTCAATTCGACCCGTAAAATGTTTGATCAACAATCGTAATTTAGTTTGCATGAAACGTGTACCTACTCGTATTTATATGTAAGTACATTTATGAAGGGATGGACTGGGACCGCCTTGGTAGAGCCGGATGACCGCTACTCAATAATGCAACGTGAGCAGGGAATTCAGTGCTCTACGCGGGATCTTTATTGACTCTGGTCTCTACCGTAGGTATTATGCAGGATTTAATCATACATGTACCGCCCAAGGTATTATAATAAATATACAATGGGAAAGATGGGCTTTGTGGACAGAGTCAGTGAAAGTGATTTTTCTATTATTATTAAAATCCCTCATTTATCTTAAATTATATCCTAAATAAACAATTAAGTTCATGACTAATAGAATTATGTACTTTTTTAAATAAATAGGTACCGACCAGTACCTTATGCCTACGGCGCAGATGATATAACATCTATACTATGCAATATAGATTTACAAAATAAGTGTCTATTGTCTTTATAAATTCAAAGTTACATACATTTAAAAAAAAGAATTTCATGCGATATTCTTGAATACAAAATTAATTATTTCTTGAATATCATTCCTTTTATGTAAAAGTAAGCTAAACGGTTCTTTCATCTTTCATTTGAATCTATGGACCGGTCACTGCCTCAAGCAATTAGGGAATAAACAAATCACTTCAAACAAAAGTTGTCCGTAAGAGATTGCTTTGAGCGAGAACACCGCCAATTATTAATTTACTACCGTACTTAAACTTTATTTACGTGATATAACATAAAGAAAAGTACTAATATTAGGCCTATAGACCCTACAGTACAAGTAAATAATAAACCTTTCGAACTTTGGTTTTGATTAGGAAATACCTAAATAGAATCTTGGGACAATTCAAGAACGGTAATAAACAAGGAAAAACTACTGTTTGAGTTTACTGAAAATCCATAAATGTGAGCAAACCCTCAAAGTGAACCTTATAAACGTTTGGGAATTTAATTCCTATTATTACTCAACTAACTGCGCCCTGCGGTTTCACCCGCGGTTTCTCGGGATAAGAAGTAGCCTATATGTTATCCAGGGTATAGGCTATCTCCATACTGAATTTCATCCCAATGCGTTTAGCCATTGCAGCGTGAAAGAGTAACAAACATACATCCATACATTCTTAGAAACTAGGATATAAATAGTAGGATTATAAATTGCTAATACGTAAAACATAATTGAAGCTGCTACGAGGTACTCGACCCGTACAAAAAGCTAAGGCAAGGGATAATTTATTTACCAGGAGCATTGATATTTTAGAGCATTTCGCAATAGGCTCTCCGCTCACCGTAAGCGAATTTGTATAGGAATGGAATGGTGCCAATGGGCTCCCCTCGCCGCCATTGTGTTCCGGCCCACACAATCATTGGCCGTTCCGGAGAAAACTGAATCTGTTTACATTCCAAGGCCTAGCAATATTTGCGTTCCATTACGTCTCCGCAGCTTTATAATATGTAGTTACGTATAACTACATATTATAATGCTGCGGAGAGGAATGGGTTCGTTGGCGTGAGTGCGTGTCCTTAGAATTCCTATTTATTTTATCTCAGAGACTTTCTGTCTTTGAGACATTAAACCTAATGTGCCTACGTAGGCGTAGGCACGTGTGTCCGTTTATAGCATGTTTTAAATTATGTCACAGTTTTCTTAACAGGGATCGTAAAATATAGGCATATATATATAATGTGCAAAATGCTGATGGTTTTTACGGTTTGTATTTATATCTGAGTAAGTTTAGTCTGCGCTAATTAACTTTGTATGTGGGAGTGTAAGGGAAGGGCAATTAATCTGGGGTCGAAAAAAAAGTCAACATGCTAAAAATGTGCAAATCAGGTCATGTATCTGATAGCATCGACATTTATGTAGTTATGTATTATTAAGTACTTTTAGTTATATGTGCATATTCAATATCTTTAATCATGCCGGTTCTGTGGTTTGGGTGATTCGGCAGCTGCACTCGTTTCTGTCGTTGATAGACGTGATCGATCCAACAAGACACGTTGCCACTTGCATATATTCATTTCATTATAATTTAAACCTGGCGAAGATAATCCTTTTCGGTACTCTGTAGCTTGGAGCAGATTATAACTCTAACAAAAGTTTTTAAAGTATCTATTTGGTTTTCAAAAATAAACAGTAACTTATTTTAAAACTGAAAACATAATTTTATACAGCAATATAAAAGCAGTATTAACTTAAAAAGCTAGGGAAGTAATGTAATCCCCCCAGTGGTCTAAAAATGGCAAACAGAAAATATATCGCTACGAGAGCCGTAGCTAATGCTACGCCGGCGTAGCATGAGAAAATTCACGTAATATATTATACGTCGATATGACTATCGTATTGGTGCCTGTGTCTACTATCTACGTTTAATACATACTGTCGCCTAGTGAATAAATTAATTAGGTCATATAAATTAGTATTTTCCTCAAAGCAAGCATCGTATTTGTTATCATTATTATCCATTCCCCTGATAAACGGATGTATTTCCTGCATTATGAATTAAAAATACTAATCTAAATAGTAGGTAGTTAATCCCTTTTCTTGGTAGGTCATAATATTATCTGTCTAATATAAGTGCCTAACCTATAGCAATGTCCAGTTTCTGATAAAACGCGATGTCTGATAAGATAAGATGAGAATCTCCGATACCTACAGAAAACAAAGACAAAGGTGATGTAGGCAAAATTGGGAAGAGTTAAGGTCGAATAAATTACCATGTGTGAGTATGTTAATGGTCTCGTTGTGGAAGTAGAAGAGGCTGCCCACGCAGCCAGCCCAGGACTGCAGCGGGCGGTAGCCGGTGAGCACGTAGGGGTTGAACTGCAGGTGGCGCGGCATGTCCCGCCAGTGCAGCAGCGTCACGCCGCCGGCCGCCGGCAGCCGCGCCGCCGCCGCCTCAGCCGCGCCGCTCGGCTTCTCCTCGCCGCGGTCCTGGACCGCGAGACCCTCCGTCCGCTCCCGACCATCGCTATCACAGATCACCTCCAGAGACTTTTTCCTTTTCTTAGGTCCTTTGCCGTTCACTTCCTGAATTGACATGTCGAACATTTTTGTACACGGATCGTCGTCTCTCATAATAGCGAGGCGATGCGGCGGATAGAGAAGGGAGGCTGCGTCGCGGGCCGGCGAGCTACGTTTCCCGCCCGCATGGCCGGCTCTTTGTACGGTTATCACAGATTCAGGTCGGAGGAGGGGCGCGGCGGCTGTGCATGTGTTACGATTTGCAGGTTTCTGTCAGAGTGGAAATGCGGCCGCGGTGGGGCGTCGTGTGACGGGCGTCGGGCGCGGACGCCGAGCGGTCGCGGTCGGGGCGCGGGCTCGTCGCCGTCGGCCGCCGCGGGAGCGCGCGACTGTCCGGGCCCGCGAGCGCCGCCGTGCATCGAGGCCCGCCCCGCGCCCCTCAGATTTGCGCACTGCGCAATCCCGATCAGCTGATTCCCGCCAGAAGGTCGGCCCACTCCCTTTCAGACACTTTCGCCTAGCTCACATGTTGAACTGAACAGAGCGGAAGAGTGATTGACTACCAGCTCGCTTATGGGAAATCAGCACGCTATTTGCGAATGAGACTTTCCTTTCCATACAGTGTGTTTAAAAGTACTGCGACCCTACTCTCCCTATTCTGCACAATTACTATTACAATCTTAGAGTATATATAACTAGGTACTAGGTACCTAACATTACAATAGTCAAAGTCAACGTAGAAATGAAATACGAATATTAACTTTACCAGTGCTTCGGAAATATACCCGCTAGACGCTACAATTATACAAAATCGAAGTGTCGAATCTGTGATTAATGCTAAGTAGGTATGATAGATTTTTTGTGATGTTTTTCCAGAATAGGCACCAAAACGGCTGTATCATTTAATTATACTTTCTGATATCAATGATGGAAAATGGTAACTACATACTTACTCTGCTGTTTTATATAGGTATGTATACGTATACCTATGTATTATGTATATATATATTAAAAATGCATGTATATAGTTACATTGTATATAATATAGATTTATTTATGTATTATAATATACAATTATAATATACCCATATTACATGTATTAATGTTTTTGTATAAAACTAAAGGATGTGTACAATCTGGAAGAGATCGCTGCTTAGCGATGAGACCGCCTATTGTAATTATAAGAAAAACATATATTGCCAACTGCAATTCCTATTTACTTTTTAATTGCAATAAAGTGTTTTCTATCTCGGTACATATCTACTTACGTATTGATTCTATTTATTTTACAATCTGCATCTTGTTTCATATTTTTCCCTGTATCTAGGGAACCAGAAACTATGAGGACCACGGTCTTATTTTTCTGTGCACAAACATTTGACCCGTCGCGTCGCGGGAATCAAGTCTATAACATCAGTGGTGTACCCATGAGATTTTTGCCAACCTGCTGAACCACTACACCACAGAGGCTAACAAATAGGTACCTAGGTACTTATATACATACGACTGTGTAGTTCTTCTGCTAGTAAAATGTTAGTCAAAGTGAAATATCATTTATGAAATAGGCAAAAACATGCACTTTTTAAACGTCTGTCGTAAACACATAATATTATTCAAACTAAAAATACGTCAAAAATTTTAACTTAAATTAACATAACTTTGAATAAAAGGTAAGTATGTTTACCCATTTATTTCCTACGGTACGGTAAGGTTTGTAGGTAGGTAGGAGTCCCATACAATTTTTATCTAGGGGAGTCTCTAGGTTAAGATCCTTCAATAAAGTTGACAGGTATTTGTCGTGACATTCGTGACACTAAAGGTAGGGTTCCATACAAAGATAACTTCGTCTTTGGTTCCGTAGCTACTGCGGTTTATAGTTCAATCAGAAATCAGACTACTTTGGAAGCACACATCTCAAAAGTGATGTATTAAACCTGACTTTCATTTTGAAAGACCTATTCAACGATAACACACGCGACGGGGTACAGTAAGTTTTTATTATACCCACTTTACCTATATGGGAGCTAACCCTATTTTTTAATTTTAAATTTGAGATTACTATTATATCTTCAAAATCATTGTAACAAATTTCTTGAACTTACGATCACAGTGTAGAAGTTATGAGTCTGTGAAGGATTAGAACGAACAGCAGACAGACGGACGGACGGATTTTACTTTAATTAAGCACAAGGAGAGAAGGAAGATATAATGATCAGGGCAGGCTTGCTTGGCAACGTACCTATATAAGTAAAGCATGTTCAAAAACTAGTTACTTAACACTTACAATTTAACAGTGGCTGTATGCAAAAACCATGTGAAGCTAAGCTGGTAATCTAAAAAGTATTATTATGAACGCGACTTTAAAAATGTTCATGTTGGTACGCTTAGTTTTTCCTTTACTCACAAGATGGCACTTTTTAAAGTTCCGGCTCCAGAGTGACTTTATAAACAATTTTTGATAAATTCATATTAATTTCGATATGTTTTACGTAATTTACAGTTTTGATCGTATTTATTAATAAAAAAATATTTAATGAACCTATTTATAGTTCTTCAAATATTTAAATAGACTTAATGAATTAACACGGAACAGTAACTTGAGAGCAAGTTTACGCCATCGGCCATCGCGCTGCTTGCGTACGTTCAACCAACCAACAAGCGAGTAGCTTCGTTCTAGGATTCGGATCGATGTTCGGGCCTTTATTGCGAACCAGCATTATTCAGGGCTCTGCATCGCGAACTTGGAACTGTCTCACAAATTTTACTCAACTTCTTTGGTGTAAATTGAAATACTTACGTGAATTGAGGGTAAGTAATTTGTTTTACTTTCGAACTGCATAGTTAGGGCTCCAATGGAGTCGTAGTCGTAGTGAAACCAACATGGCGTCAGTTTGTTAAATGTAAATAAATTGTGACATTTGTATACCTAGTAGACCACATGAGCTACTTCAAAAGAAATCCATGAGAATGTAATGAAACGTGCATTTGATTGAAATTAGTATTGAATATTATTAAACGCACTTTACTATTGAGTACTGATGACATAGATTCACTGATGGTCTGCTACTGCAGTCAACAAAATATTCCTTCTAAATTCTTAGCTATAATAGTGTAACGTAGTTGTTGCCACCCTTTGAATGTTATTAGAAAATATATAAGTAGGTACCTAGTTTTTGTTTAGATCTAGTATTCAAAATGATTTCAAGGTAATAACTTGTACCTTTAGAAGTAGCTACCTAGTTACATATTTAATACAAATATATAGTACATAAATAAACAACTCTCCTCCTACCTACTGCATTCTTGTCATATGATTTCAACAAACTAGCTCTATAGCAAGTTATGATTATGAATACCTTTCCAAGCATCTACAGATCTGTATGTATTTATTCTGTCTGAAATCATTCATGCCAGAAACTTCCATTGCAATTTTATTTAACTTTCTTTTCTAATAGTAATTTTTATCCAGTAGGTACCTTTTTTCATTATCAGTTCATCAGGCTTAGATGCATGTTGGTTTGAAATTTTATAATGCAAAGCACTTGTGACCAAATGTTGATGGTCTAAACAGTTTATGTTTTTCAGCTTTAACCTCTTGGATACGAGTTTTGGTATCTGTTTATGGTAAGTGGAAGTACTACCAGTACTTTCCCTATATTGTATGACTGTCAAAAATATATTATTGTGTTAATATAACTATATGCTAGCGTATAGCTGCATGTTTTAGTACAGAAATTGAGATTCATTGACAGCTATTTTCTTATCATTACTGTGAAAGAAATTTGTAACAGTTGCTATTTTGTTACACAATTACAACACTAATTTAGTAGTTTTTGACTGTCATAAAATCATAATCAGCATGGTTTACATTGGAATGGCTTTAAAAATCTGTTTATTAAAAATATTTTCTGACCTACCTTTAATGATGATTTTGTTTGATTAAATTAACAAAATCTATGTTTATACATGCCAATTCATCTCATATTACGTAAGGTAAATGTAGATGTTACATTGTGATATCATATACATGTCTTGATATTATAAAAAACCTGATCGGAAATATAAATATTTTATAATTTATGATTGTTATGTTATCATTGCATACTTTCACTTTTTCTCTTATGTATTGATACACTTAGTATTTGTGAACCTGGAGGAACTAACACTGTTTAGTTCTGAAAATAAAAGTTTTGGATAACAGGCTAGTGTCATTATAGTTAAAGGATGGTTCAGTGAGAAAGATGGTATCCGTCTAGGGTAAGCTGGGTGCTATGACCATATACCTATTGTAATAGAAAGATAAGGAAATAACTGAAATCCTACTGTACAAGCTCTCACTGATTAAATATGTCAAAATGAATCATACCACTTTTGATAATCTCGAGAATTGACTATGCAAAAAATTCAACCTGAATTAATTGAATTTTTCAACCAGCTAATGTTAATCTATGAAGTTAACAAACAATATTTACCAGTTTGAGACTGCATATCAATGTGTTAATCACAATGGGACAATGTTATGTTATAATAAGTCATTTAACTAAAAGAAAAAAAATATTCTGATTTAAAATAAGTCATAATTTAACTAATGAATCATGGATTCATAACTAATCATCTATTATTAATAGAAGTGATGCACCCTTCCATTGCATATTTCATAGGTATTATTTATGTCAATTTAGGCACAAATATTTCTACCTACTTAACTATTCTGTAAATAAAAAATAAAATGTTTAAACTATGTTGCAAAATAATGAAGTTGTTAATTTCTACATTGATTAACAACACTACCAACAGCTTTCACAGCATACAGTAATTGCCATGCTTATGGTACACAAAGCTGCCCTTTGTTTCAATCAGCAATGTTAATACTTTTAGCTTCACGTGGGAAAGCTATTTGCCCTACTTTCTGCAGCTTTTCTCTTGAGTTTCCATTGAGCTTGACCTGTTCAGTTTTGTTGTTGTTTAAAACACATTGAGTGAGTTGAAAGTTTATCATTAGGTAATTGAAACTTAAATAAACAGTCAGCATATAAACCTGGTGTATATATTTCTAGGTATGGATAGCTTATCACGACGCTAAAATGCTAACATTCCTGCTTCTCAGAACACAGGGTTGGATTTGCTTGGTTGGTGCCAGCGTGTGTGAATAGTTTGGTCTGTTTGCAGATGCCGCGAACCCGCAGGAAGCATTACGCGTCCCATTCGCGGTCTCGCTCGCGTTCGTATGAGGCCAAACGGCGGAGGCTCGATGACGGCTCCGCTGAGGGCTCCTACAGAAAGAGAAGCAGATCCAGGGATCGTGACAGGTGAGCTTCATATTCTTTTGTTACACTTCAGCCAAGATTCAGTACCTACATTCGCGTAAGGCAAGAACTCACTAGGCGATGCTTTGTCGCGCCGCGTAGTGCCGTGCCGCCTAGTGCGGTCTACAACAATTCATAGCTGTGAAAACCAAAACGACAGAAAAATTGCTAAATTGCGCAGCAGACTTGTAGCGCCATCTAGCGGAGGACAGTGGTGTCAGGTCGACAAGTACGCCGTGGCTACGACAGCACTGAGGGCCAAGCGTTGAACTCGTCGCTAACTCTGCGAGTTCTCATAACTTTAACTAGATGGCACTGTAGAAAATAACGTTCATGTCGTTTATCAAATTCACTTTTTAACTTGTAGCCATATTCTCTCTATTTAGCAGCAGTCTTGTTATCTACGGACCCATCTACTCATAGGGTGTATCGTGGGGTCGGCCGTGTCCCCGAAGTATACATTTAATTAGCCGTGCTTTGCTTACCCATACCATTGTGAAGGGTTATATCAATTATTGTAATTTGTTACCTCATCATGTTGTAGGTATTATGCAGAATTGTATGACTAAATAACATTGTTGCATTGTTGCTAGGTAGCATTATCCACGTCTATGAGTTTAAGTATTGCCAGTCAAACAAATATGCGAAATTAACGATAGTCATCAAATCATAAAAACGTAACGTGTTGTTGATGACCATTTGTGTTTGGTTGTAGGCGCTACAATTTCGTTCTGGTCGGGTTCAAGTTCAACAACTTTAATTATTCATTCTATGCTACATTTCAAAACTCTAAATTGCAAAAACCTATTAGATTTCATGCTATTTTGTCTTGTGCCATCGTTGCAAATAACAGGGAATGTAGTGGAAATCGTTTAAGGATTGCATCAGGACAAAGTAATGTTTTATTATGGTGGTTTCTAAAATTGTTATTGAGGAAAACAAAATAATTAGATATCCTCACGATGTGCATTGGAGCATGGATCCCCAAATCTAAAGGCTACATACATACCTACTTACATATTATGCTGAAATAACGGTGCCGGGCGGTGGTCGACTGCGGGTTAGCGAACGGTATTCGCGGATTAGGGCTCGCATAAAAGCATCGCTCGGGAGTCGAACACATACATGCCTGCTCGCCAAACACCCTGAGAAACGAGGCCCTGATGGAATTTATGTAAAAGCCCTACGGAACAAGATAAATAAGTAATTTCATAAACCAACTTTAAAATCTTCGTGACGACGACGAGGCGTCTGATCGCAGCGGTGGCGGCGGCTACTTTTTGTTCTGTTGTCAAGAAGTGCCAATCAATAATTGTATAATTAAGTAGGTGGTTCTTGTACAAATTGGCAATACAAACTATGGTTATGCTGTCACACATGTCTGTATAAAGCGGCGGCCTTCGACGTGTTTCGCTTCGTGGGAACGCACTTGACTTTTTTCATGCATCCACGCTAACATTGACATTCGTATCGCATAATGGTTATTGTTTTACCCCATTAACCAAGTTTTACTTTCTGATGAGCCGCGCGTTATTCACCCAAGGCTGTGAATAAATATTTCCATTTCATTGTTGTTAAATCCGTTATTCTGTGCCTTGTATTCTTCTTGCTATGTAAACTCGTATATAGAATAAGCAGTTAAAACTGTATTAAAATTTTTTAATTGTTGTTACTGTGCTTAGTTACTATATTTTGGTCAGGCATTGCTAATTTAGCACAATACCAAATCTGAAATTATAACTCATAAACTTAACTGTTACAAATGAGAATCATCATTGCCCGAGGCCCCCAGCTGCCACTACAACCGTTACCGGTCATTTTCTATTTGTGTCAAAGTTGAAGCTAAGGATTTAACAACACTTCTTGTGTTGGTATGTCGGTAACAAAACGTTACTGTGACGATACGATCGAAAATGTAATGCTCGTTCAGACTGTAAAACTTATCTCAAAAATAGCGGCTAGTAAAATGGCCAGCTACAAAGTTGGCCTGAACTGTCAGTAGTGGTCTGGAATCCAGTTTCGATATTGCATTCCCCTGCGGCCGCGAGCGCCTTATTCATCTGAAGGCGTAGGTATTATGGACCAATATACCGATTGACTATCAGGTTTTTTCTTTTTCATTGTCCACTTAATGACAGGATGGCTGTCGTATCGTAAGTTAACCCACGATCAATTGCATACATGGTTACTGTTTATATCCTCATTCTGTCCGTTAGTGAGATTGCTTGTTAGGAAAAACTTCAGTAATTGGCTTTTCAAATTCATTTTATCCTTGCTTCTTTTCCTTTTTTAATTTCCTAAAGTTGTCGTAAATCAAATGTTAAATATATTATTGCCAAAGTTGCCAAACATTTCGAAAGATAATTAAAAGGATAGAGGCGGACGTGTGCATTTTAGACACTGGTATTAGACATTTGCAAATATGTATTTGCCGAAGTGGCCACTGAATTGTGTTCTGCTTCACAAAGCTTAAACATTTATAATGCATCAGATTCGACACTGAGGACTGATGGCCATAAATTGATATTTCACACAAAAGGCTGGCGACAGTAATTGTTGCGTTGTACCAGTAGGTAATTGTTGCAAATTGCAGCTAACGCGTTGCGTTGTGGAAATTCTGTAGTCCGCGACCGACTATATGTAGAGATAGACAGCGGCTAGTATCAAATTGTAATTCACAACAATCGAACTCTCAAAACATAAGTTTTCATACGTTATTGAAAGTAATCACAGGTTACATACGTCGGCGTCGCGTTGTTCAAGCATGAACGTTTTTTACTCGTATGACTGTAATGTCGGCGCATGAACGTGTCGATATATTTTCATTTTCATGTGTTTCGCAACGATTGTATGCCAAGGACCTCTGAAAGGTCGTTTACTAAAACGGTAATCTTTATTTTATCTCTGACCGAGTAATACGTGATTTCGGTTTTGGTAAACGGGACACACGTCATCTTCATAAATGAATTGCAATTATTGAAATTCTTTTACTTCTAGGTTTGTCATGTGTGGCACCTTCTTGCGAAGCACATCATGTGTCGTGGTTAATTTGTTTTGTGGGACGATTGCTGAATGAGGAAGTGTCTAAACAGCATTGTTATTTTGTGAAAAATGCAACATTTTAGACCGCAAGAACGATTGCGTACCAATTGTCGCAAGACTTGGTGTTGTTTGTACTCAGATGACAAATGGTGGGACGACGACGGGCGCGCGCCGCAGCGGGGTGGGGGCGACAGGCGTTGTTCTTGACACAGTAAAACTAGAAGTGCAGTAGGTAGGTGCAGCTGCGACCTACGCTGAGCTTTTTGCAAAAAATGTAATGCAACTATTTTACAATTACCCTCGAAGCCATCTTACAGCAAATTCATTTAATTACTTTGACTATGAATTTTGTTCGTGTTCGCTAACGAGCGCATCAACTAGACATAATGAGATAGACATGTTAATTAAAATATTTCGTAACTTTCTCCAGATGCCTCTAAATTATAATCTAATTCGTTGCGGGCAAGTGTACTACGTTGATAATAATGCAATTTGCAGAATGTCGAATTTCACTAGGTTCCGACTGTTCTCAGCGCGTATTGCACGAGATTTATCTGCCTTTGCCTGCGTCTATCTCGGCCAGAAACGCTTTCCATGTTGCGAAGCGGAACGCAGCCACCGCCGTCGCACCGTGCCGTCGGCCTCACGGGGGATTTATGTCTCGGAGCTGTACAAGATATCCGATATAATCCAATTGACGATTTATACCTCCAGCCCGTTAGTTGCATATTCGATAACTCGTGCCCTCATACTCGCTCATTTCCTACAAGCATAATTTATTACACTGGGATTTATTAAAACGTGACACTAACTTTGCATACAACAATATGGACATCACGAAACGTTAATGAGCATTCTCATCATCAGCGTGTCACACGACTTCATAGTTTTGACAACGACCCAAGGTGATTAAGAAAATGATTTCCTCACTAACGGATCGGATTACGATGGTGAGGTCGCCACTCATCATATCCTGTTTAAATAAAGTCGACGTCTGGCCTCGAAGCTCGGAGTCTCCGCAGCGCGATGCTCTCCTTCGATATGTTGCGTATTGCAGACAGCAAGTCTCATTGTGTTTTGTAATTGCGATTACGTCTTGACATTCGATCTCTAAATTCGGATTAAACGGCAGCTTTACAAATTTTGAAGTTCCGTTTCACGTTTACCGCACTAAATTATATAATTCCAGACGCGGTTTCTTGTAAAGTTAACGAATCGAATCGTAAATGGTGAGCGGGGCAAACAAATAGATAACTATCATGGAATGATCGAGGAACACTTATACACGGTTCTTATAGCTGTCATTTGGAAACATTTACCATAAAACCGATTTGAGCGAGTGGCTTTATGTGTGGAAATTGTGGAATTGGTGTTGTCGAGTGGATGATGTCTTTATTATGAAAACTGCTGCTTATTTCATCTACGCGTTTGTCTGCGTCGCCGTCGCCGTCGCCGGTGTTACTGTGCACGGATCGGGCACATGTCACGGAATCAACGACCGTTTAGTGAGAGCTGCTCGCTGGCGATTTATCACGCCACTAAATTGTAGCTTTGACTGCGCAAATTTTACTTTGCTACACACTTTTCTAATATTAGACTATAATTCGGTGCCAAATCGTTGCACCTCGTCCATTTCAATTTGTTCTGCCGTAGCCTTGTTTATTGGCAACGTGCTTCGATCGATAGGTGCGACGACTTCAACAATATCAACAAGATATAACTGCGATGTTATGATCATAAATGGATAAAAGGATTAATGGTAATAAATTAACATTTCGATTCAATCTTCTAGTTTATTTTATACTCCGCACAATCTTATAAATCACTCTCTTTGGGCCCTACTTGGCAGAGTTAGTAAATCATTGCAACTATTATGGAAAATGGTGGATTGTTTATGTGTTGGCGTCTGGTATTTGTGGGTCAACCCATCCAGTTAAATATCGGCATCTGCTTTAAGCTATTAGCTTAATTCTAACAAAAACAAACTATATGAATTTGGTAATTCGTTCTTGGAACAAGATGTGGGCATTATTGCGGTTTACTCATTCATTTACAAGGGATGGTTTATCGATATCTCAGACTACATCAATTGTTGCGACTAATGGCTAATCATAATATGCGCCGAGAAACAATGGTGCCATTGTCACGTCCGCAGAATGGTACTATTAGCACTGACATTTCAATCGATTTGGAGAAAATGCGAGTATTACTATTACGACTGGTCGGTTCCCCTCCAACTGAACGGTCATTACTGTCACATAATTACTTATTAGTTCCTCTGCGGAAAATGTATTACACAACTCAGCAAGCACTGGTAAACTAATAAGTGCCAGTTAGATGTTACGTGAAGCGTTTATACGATTACGAAATATGTTATTTTCTTTCAACAGGTATACTTTAAATATAGTTGCAATATAAATGACGTGGAATCGTTTTATTCTTCAGCGGATATTTAATTTGCTAAGTGAACCAAGCTTACGCGTACGGGTTAGACAGGTTGCCGAGAATCGCAGTATGCATTTCGACCCGAGGCTGCCATATTTATTATTCAACATAAACAGTCGATTGTGAAAAGATAAATAAATACCATTAGTCAAACAATAGAATTAATACGTGGTCCTGCGGAGTAGTATTGCGTCCACTTCTCTTGCTTTGAGCGAAACGTTTCTACTTGTCTACTTCTAAAACACTAGCGGTAATTATTACTTTTATTTTTTTGTTACACAACGTTTAGCGAGTTAGTAAACGAATGTAGGTACGCGTTTCTCGTAGCTTACTTCCTAAATGATGAAATATGTAACTGGATTATGCTAACTGGTCAGTCCGGTTTTCCTTAAAGTTTTCATGTGACGAATTGAAATAAAAACAATTCGAGTAAAAGCTAGCCATTGGCGACCACATTGCCACGGTATCTGGTCTCCGGCGGGGGAGGAAGCCGTTAGCTTTAGGTGCGGACGGGAGCTCGGCCGCGGCCGGCTGGGGATCGATTAGCAAACCGGTCTCGCGGTACGTTGCTCCCGGCCGCGGGAACCAAACGCAAAACCGCGCACCTTTCTGCCCGACACACCCCTCACACCCGCCTGCATGTGGCACCAGCCTCTTCCAATGTCCTGGCTACGTTTCAAGCATGCTCTTCTAAACAATATCATCATCACACTGATTTCTGTAGGAATAGCTAAGAAGGCTGACTGACGATGTAGTTCCATTTCACTGTATCCCTACCGGTGCTTCCTCACTCATCAATACTTTCATAATGTTACGTATATTTCGGAAGCAATGTTTTGTTATTTCCTGTCTTCTTTTCTGTTATACCTACGTCAATTTAATATCCTGACATAGCGTAACATTGAATTTTTTAAAGTATTAGGAAGTTCTATAATCACCAAGAAAAACAGTACGTTATACACATTCTATTAAAATAGTAAATGCGAAAAATGTGTTTTTATTTGTGTGTTTTACTACGTAGCTCAGTAACGAGCGAACGGATTTTAATGAAAATTGGTATGTAGATTGTTTAGGTTCTTAAATAGGACATAGTATACTTTCATCCCGAAAAACGAACGAACATTTCCTTGGGATAACTATAAACCTAATTCTACGCAGACGTCGCATCGTCGTGCGTACGCGTACGCAGAGTCGCAGGCATCTGCTAGTTACTGAATAAAATGTTAAAATATGATATCGATATTAAAGAGAAGAGATCAGAAGCAGACTATTAAAAACCCATTTCAACTCTAAAGCTTGCAATATTGCGGTATATATTGTTAATATAAAGCGGTAACTGGTACTTTTTAAGTTTTTGTAAAATTAATAAATGTTCTAAAACAGTAGGTTCAAAATTAACCTTTAATTTTCTAAAAAAACTACACGAAAAACCAACAATATTATTATATTTTCACGATTCACGGTTGGCCCATCCCATCAGTTTCGAATCCTGATCAGACAGAGCCTTAAAATTTATCACCCCAAATTGGCATTCTATTGACGCAAACAGGAAGCTATACTTCACCTATGCAAGACTAAATGCTTATATAAGTTATGAATATACCTTCTGCAAATAGCATTCGCATAAATCACGCACACACTATCACTCATCATGGGCGCAGTAACTCAGGGTTAGTTTCACTAGGCGCGCCGGATGACAGGTTCAGTTTTTAACTGCACACATCCGCTGACGTGTAATTGCTGGCAGGTGTTCCTGCATCACTCCGTGACTGACTGTCGCTGGATTAACAGCTGGTTTTTAATAATTTACATTAATTAATGACGATCCTGGGTACTTGACACTTTTCACACAAAAGACATCAACGCGCTGCCTCTTGCAAAAAACCACTATTTCCACAATGACACGAAGAAAAATGTATCGGATTTTAAAAATACATGCTTGCGGTACGCTTAATGCTGTATTTTTATGCACGATAGTCTTTACTAAAGCTTCATAGCTATAGTAGATGTGTCTGGTCTGGGATTAGGGGAGAATAAATATTAAACACTATAGGTTTGCGTGAATTCTTTTGCTTTCTGTTTTATACCATAAAATCTTTATTTTATTATGTTTAGCTTGCATAATAATTATAAAGCATAGATATTGTTGGAAAGGAAAAACAGGATGTAATTAAGGTGGTATGCGTGCACGCTCATTATGTTTATCATTATTGATAATCGTGATTTACACTTATGTTGAATAGTGTAAACAAGAAGTCGGTTGTGCTGATTAAACAGTACTGATAAAGACGTCTGCCGTGTTGTCGTCCTGGTTGGAAGGGCCGTAGTCGAAGGGAAGGATGGGTGTGCGGGGGACGCGTGCGGCCGTCGAACCCGCGTGGGTCGGGGGTCAGCGGCGCGACATGCGTTCATTAGCGCATTCGTGCGCTTGCGCATACTTACACCTATTGTACTTATATTATCTTTATTTTTTATTTTCTTTATTTATTTATTTAGCCAGGTAACAATTAACAATTTTAATACATATCTGAGATGTGGAACAATTTGCGATTGTTAGGTTTGTTATGCAATGCAAGCAATTATGCCATGGTACAATATGTGAACTTAACTTGCATGCCTTTACGCGTACCCATCTTCCCAGATAGGTACGCAGGCTTGTTGTAGCTGGGAAGCTACAAGACTCCCTGACTGCATCCAAGCTTTTCTTGGAAGACCTGTTATTTAAAATATTTTTGCATAACGACGTTATTTATGGTACTTGTACTTGTGATATAAATTACTACTAAACTCAAAGTTGGTACAAAAAAGCCAGAAGTAATAACTAATATGTAAATTCATTTAAAATGAGTCATCATTTTGTTATTTTCCTATATGTGTATACAGTTTTCAGGAATTCTTTTGTCCTTATAAATTGTAAGCTAAGTTAGTTCAACATTTCCTTGTAGAGAACGCGTCAATTGTTCAATTTAAGTGCACTGCGCCTTTCCAGGGCCAATGCAAGGCTCTTTGTGGTTTAATTTATTTAGTTAAATCATTGCTTTGTTCGTTCGTGCTTGCATCTCTCTTTGTAGACAATGGGTCTACTCGGAACTTTATTGTCTGATTACATACTTAAGTCAGCACGGCTTTCTGATCAGTTCTGTTGACAATATGCTAATGAAAGTGAACCAATTTGTTGTCGTGTCATTTGTGTGAGATTCCTAGACTCGTACCATCAATCTAATTCGTGTAGCTAGACGTATGCAATGAATTAGTGTGAGTCAATCGAGAAAGTAAACCAGTAAGCATTTTTCCGAGTGGATGCGCGCTGTACCGAGCGCGTGGGCGCAGGCAGCGGCGCGAATTAAAGCAGCTCTCTATTCATTACTCATCGTTATTGCTATACCCATTTCGGGAGACGAAAGCGAGTGTAGGCTTATTGAACCTACCTACGTACTATATTGCACCATAATCATATTTTTATAATTCAAAGGGGACTATTTTTAAATTTTCCCGTCCATGGTCACCACTCTCCACACTTGAGTGCGTCTTTCGTAAATCGATTCACGCTCAATGAGCACTTATTTGAGCGTAATACGTTTACTCTAATGGCTTGTGTATAAATAGCTGTATATATACACTATTAAATGTCAAAGTGGTAAGTTACCTGTAAATCCTTTCCTGGCGTAAAAGGTCGAGCACTTGTTATATTCTAAAAGCATTCGCGATGGGATACTGAAAGAAAAAGTATGCAGTGAAAACTATATTCTAGCTGAGAAAGAAAATCTAGAGCAAGCTGCATTAACTCACTTACACTACTTAACTTTAACTACTTAACACACTTACTAATAACGTATCTATAGACAAAAAGTATAATAATGTGATTGTTGATCGTGGAACGCGCCGGTCTGTAGAAAGTACTCGCAGCGCGTGCAAGAACGACAATTAAGATCGGTCTATTCCATCTCCGCGTTTATTGTTCGAAAATAATTCTTGAGGAAAACTTATTTTAAAGATACCGAAGTAATAAAGACAATCCAAATTGTAAGATAGCCTTCCTATGGCTTATGTGTCATTCTTCCTTGACGTCTGGACCCTTGATTCGAGCTTATAATTTGAACTGTCGATATTTATTCATCAATCAATAATTCATTTCCAACACAAGCTAAATAAGCAACGAATTTTGATGGTAGTACATCATACATACAACATACATCATATCATACGATAAGTTATTAGTGAGGAGTGGCTGTTTAAAACTAGCTATCTAAGTTTTCAGAAATATTTTTCTATTCCGACTCGCATCTGTAATAAAATTATATTTTGTCTTATAAAGGTCAGTATCATAATTTAGTGTGCTATAACATTCTTCATTATAATCATCGATTGTCCGAATACATGTTATAGTGTACAATTCAAAGCCTACCTGATATATAAAGGAATACCTAATATAATGTTCACTCATATTGAAAACACTAATTATTATAAATTATTTTTCAAAAAAAACTAAACCGACTTCAAAACCCAAATGGCACTCAAAAGTAAAAAATAAATTAATATAATTATCATAAGCGCTACCCACTCATATATTTGAAGTCGGTGCCAGCCAAGTCTAATAGGTAGCAGATAAATACAATGTATATAGTAAGTACTACTTGTAGGTAGTATCTATCTACTACCTTTTAGACTTGGCTGGCACCGACTTCAAATATATGAGTGGGTAGCGCTTATGATAATTATATTAATTTATTTTTTACTTTTGAGTGCCATTTGGGTTTTGAAGTCGGTTTAGTTTTTTTTGAAAAATAATTTATTTTACCCTTTTTAGTGAAAAACAAGTTTTAATTAAATTAAATCAAAAAGTTTTTAAAGACAAGCTTTTATGATCTAGAAGCAACATCATGACGAAGTTAAATCCGGGCTATCACAATTAAATGCATGTACAAAAAAATTTCATGTCTGTCCTATTCTCTGTTGAGGAGTTCCCTCGCCGGAAGTCAATCCTGGGTGTATCTGCCATGTCATGATGGAATTTAGAACAGGCTATTATGGTTAAATCCATTTACGAAATGTTGTGTCTGTACTATTCACCGTTGAGGAGTTCCCTCACCGGAAGTCAACCCTGGGTGAAGCAGGTGAAGCAGTCGAATACAAACCTCCACCTTTAGTAAGTTGGTTACGAAAAAAACAAGAACCGACTTGAAGATTAAAACTTATATTTTTTGTTTTTGCTATTTTTTTCAAAAACTACTGAATGAATTTCGATAAAATTTATATGGGACCACCTTTGAAGTATAACCTACCAATCAAAAAAAGAATCATCGAAATCGATGCATAATTGGTGGAGTAATCGCGTAACAAACACACAAAAAAAAAATAAAAAAAAAACATACCGTCGAATTGTAAACCTCCTCCTTTTTGAAGTCGGTTAAAAATAGGGACCGAGTGAAGTTTCGGTTTTGGCCAGTTTCAGCATAAAAACTGGTTTCGGTTTATCATAATGATAAAACGATATATTACATATACAGACAACATTTTGGGATCTTCAGGGTAGGTACTTTTCTTTTGCAGGGAGGAAGTTCTGTTCTTAGGAAATATCGCGTACCTACACTGAAGATCCCAAAATGTTACTATACACCCTGTATAACCCACTACCAAAGAATAACTAATAGTACCACTACACAGCTTTCATTTATCTGTTAAACTTTTCATTTTAATTATTAGATGCTGCTCTATTTTTGAAAAGTCTCTCCTTAGTTGACGCAAGACACTATTCGTTAAAAATTTAATCATACTGCTATAATTTTAATAGTAAGATAAATAAAATGAGCTTGCATGTTACGCAGTACATAATATAATTGCATATTACAGTATCCAAAAGAGCCTTTCTCTCGAAATTATAAACCGTGACATCTTTTCACTTTCACTATTACTAAGTCAATCAAATTGCGAAATACAATTCATAAATTAGTAAAGATATTAATTGGGGTTATAGAGATTATTGAATGTGGGCGTTACTTGGAAGACACCACTAAGTTTTCTTGCGTTAAACCAGTATTGTGGGTTTGGGTTGGACGCCCGCCCGCTCGCCCGTGGTAGGCGTCTAGTGAAAGCTACTTGCCATGGACCTGTTTGTCTGTTTATTAAAAACATTGCTTAATTAATACTCTCCATTTCACAGAATCATTTTATCATTTCGATGTCTTCCTCCGCCAATAAATTATCTGATGTAATAAATATTAATTTTAATGTAAATGGAACAGTGTTAAGATTATTTATGCTTTCAGAACGGAAGATCAAAGCATCACTTGTATAATTTATTATAATTGTAAATAATCATCGATGTTATTTAAATGTTAACGGTCTGCCCAATTTAATTTCAAAATCTGTAAATTCGAATACACCGATAAGCATCGGCATTGTATTCATATGAGCGTTAATCGAATGTACCAAATAAATTATGCGCATGTTGGATATGTACTTAGTACATAAATCCGTTACATATCTTGCTTCATGGAACCGGTAGATACATACTAATCACTGCTGTCGGTATTGTTTGGTGGGGTACGTGGGCGGGCTTTGTTTATGTTATTTTATAGGTTGCAACACTCTTCTAGAACAGAATTATTTAATATGTTCCATGATGAGAAAAGTGACAGCAAATCAGTTCTCATATTTACGTATACGACCTAGACCTACCATGCCTGTAGGCCATATTTATCTTTACAGTAGCCACAAAATACACAATGAGTTCACACGACACATTTGGATGAAATGTGATATGAACGATGTGGGGAATTGGAGCAAGTGTGAGCCTAGACCGAAAACAGTTAACGTGCTCTGAGTCATCTGTGGAAAATGATCGTGTTAACCCAAATTGTCAAGAGCACTTATTGTCTCCGACGACTTTATTTACCTCGATTGAGATTTACTTCTTTGTCCACTGGAGAAAGTGCAAAATGAGTGCTTAGATTGTGCTGATAATGACTACAATTTCAAAGACGTTTTTGTTTGATCACCTCAAGCTCAGATAACGAAAAATTACTCGTGTAAAAATACCTATACCTACGCCTTTGTATAGAGACACTTGCGTGTTAAGGTGCGTTAGCAATAAACATTGACATTGACCATCATGCTTAATCACACATAAGTATGCATACGATATGCCAATTAACACTACCTGCTAATAAAAACAATGATTCTTTGCTTCATACGATGCAACGAATACGGGTACTTGAAGCTTTAATCTATTATTTATTCCATAATATGTTAGTTCGCTTCATAAGACAAGTTTATTCTCTAAGCGATTAAACTAAATAAAGAAAAACCGTGACGGCACGTTCTCGATTATGCAAATCAAATCATTTATTTCCTTTTTTGCTTACAATAAACACAAAATGTAGGTACACTACACAAAGCTCCCTGCACTCATCAGTGTGTTTACACGGGAGGCGAGGCGGCAGTCGGCACCAGCATGTGCAGGTCACGAATACGGAAGTTCAACCGACGAATTGAATCATTTTTGTGAAGGACTGAGGAACCGATATGCCGCCGCGCCGCGCCGGCTTGCTTGTGCTTATTAAAGTAAGAGATAAGATTCCTCGCTTAACGAGACTCAGTATAATGACGGGGGACCTTGTCGAGCATCGATATTGGCTATCCTAAAGGGAAGACAAGTAGGTAAACAAGGTTTCCGTTTAAGGATCGGCAATGCATCGGCCGCCCACGTATTGTTCGATACCGTCGAAGGCGTCGCACTAAAACACTGCAAACGATCTTTTGGTAAATTGTTCGTTCACGGAAGTGTTTAACAGGCGGCCAGTTCATTCGTTGTAAACCGATTTACTTTTAAGTCAACTATATTATAGGGTGTTTAAAATATATTTCTTAATGATACCAGAATTCAAATCTAAATAAACTTTTAAAATGTGCTTTTTATCTACTATTTAATAGAAGCTGTAAGTTCTTAGTTCTCTCCATGTGTAATAGGTCAGAATATGTGCAAACAAAAACATAATGGTCCGCATCATAATACAACCTAATCTAACAAATCTGCGTTAAAATAGTAATACTAACATAAAATTTCAGCGTCGATTTATTATTTTTATAAATTATTATCTTTTAGTTTGGCCCAGATCCTAAAACATCCTATATAATAAAAACACGTTACTTAAAATGATTCTGTGATTGGACTGTGGGTGTTGGAAGTTTTATAACATTTTTAGTGCCATTAAAATATTAAATCAGGTCTTTCTATAGGAAATCAAATGCAATTAAAATCATTATGTAGATATCTGATCTATTCCGTTCAAAATGTGAACAGCTGTACGTCAACTTTTAGAGCTTAATGTTCTAAAAAGGAAAACGAGAACCTGTCTACTTTACCAATAAGAAAAAAGGGCTTGTTATTTGTTCCATTGTCATCGCCGCCGCACTAGTGCGCAAGAGGTGCGTGGGCAAATAAAGCTCTGCTTTACGCAATCCCGCGTGAACTGTAATGTTTTTTGATTTCAAGCTTTTACGCAGACAAGATCCGTCGAAGCGACCTTGATTGTTATTCGCATCAATACCGCTGGAGATACAATGTGACTACACACCCGACATGATTTCCCTTTTATCAAAATAAGTATTTATAAATGAAAGTTTCCATCCGATGCCCGCGGCTATCAAAGATTTATCGCTACGTGCTCAAAGGAGTAAAGTGACGTGTCAGAAAGCAACGTCAATCGTTTCATGGTTTTTAACCTTCTTCTCGACGAATTGCCTACGTGCTTCCGCGTTTCGAACACGATAAAGTACCCGCATTATATATTTTTTCTGAGTCATTCAAGTTCAGGTGTTAATGACTGTACAATGAATACGTACGTGCCGTGATAATAATTACAACTTACTAAAAAAATTGAAAAGAAAATAATGGTAATCCATTTTGCGTTATCTAAATCTAAAATCGCTTTTTCATCCCCCCCATCTCGGAAAGAGTATTTTTGCTCTTCGATATCTGAGTGCAAAAGTCGTTTTTATCCGCAAGAGGATAAAGTAAATTTGAATTTAGAACATCGTGTGCACTAAGTTTGTGAATTCGAAACATTATGAAACCTATTTACTTCTACCTCCATGGTGCCGAATTCATCATACAACTTTTTTTAATTTGTTGTTAAAAACTCAGACTATTCACCTCCTTGGTGTATTTTTTTTTTAATTTGCTTTGCGCGCGCAAAGTATCTTATGATTGTAGATGATCTTTTTGCATTTAGTAATTTCCTCGCTGAGGTGGGATGAAAAGTTACGTGTTGCACTCGAGTGCAAAGATTTTTCACCTCGTGCTCTTTTGATTCCCTCGCTAACGCTCAGGATTCTAATTATTGACTCACTCGCTTCGCTCGTGATTCAATTTTAGAATTCTTCGCTTGCTCGGTCATCAAAATTAAGCACGCGGTTAAAAAGCAACTTTGCACTCTTATATAACAAATAACTATTATAGCCTTTTTTCTGATACTTACAATATCGTACATATATAATATGCCATTGGCTTGTTTTTGATTCATATAGACTCACCCAACAAATGAGTTCTTTGGCCCCAAATATTTGCTAAACGGAACATTAATTTCACCTCAATCATAACACGAAATATAATGTTTTAATGTTTATCGCAATACAATTGCAGTCTCCTTTCTAATCGCACATCGTAAGTATGACAGCGACCCCGAATACAAATTATGGGAACAAGTAATTTCTTGTATGAAGGATGGCTGTTGGCGATAATGCGGCTGGCGACACCTACGCGGCTCTTCGGCGAATCCAACTGTATAGAGCTGTAAGACCACTTTCTGCCCCAATTGCAGCCCCGCGGCGGACGTGGCGTGGTATACCTACGACCACGGACACACTTCTCTTATCCCATTAACACGACCACCTCATTGGTGTCAACATTCGTAACGCATTTTTCTGCAATCTAACTAGATTGGTGTCTGGTGTGTCTATGCTATTATTGTGAAAATCGCCATCTTGAAGGACCGTAGCAAAGATGTAAAGGTAGCTCTTTTTTACAAACTCTGATGACTTGCTCGTGCAATAATTACTTTCGAAAGCTAAATCTAGAGTGACTGCTATTTTGAAATTTATATTATTTTTCATTACTTTTTTAGCCAATAAAACAACATACCAAACTAAATTGAAACGAACTGAATCTTATGTTTAGAGGTGATCTTGGTTCGCTACGTCAAGCGACGGTCAGTCTAAAAACAACAAAGTTTGTTTTCTTTGTTTTGAAAAACAGTTTGACATTCTTTTTATTGTCTGGAAGGCTCTACCAGAAGCGTGAGTCACTAACACGTACAGGATCTTTGTTGTGCTTCTGAGAAGCTCGACTGGCGAGTCTTTGTGGGAAAGGCGCTTTTTACGCGGGTCGACGGACTGATTTCTCCTGTCCTGGTTATCCGTCTGTATACAGGTAAAAAAATAATTAAACGTCTCTTGTAATTTTATACTCGATTCGTTAGATTTTGTTTTATTTGTGTTCATAAATCGGAGCTGTTCCCACGAATCCGTAGCAGTTGTTTGAGACTTGAGATCCCGTTTATTATGAGTATAATTGACAGTGTCCGGTGCCTGTAAGATTGGTCAGGGAACTAGTGATGATTATAACTTCGTGAATTGTCAGAAATGAGGAAGATTTTTTTAAAATTAGTTACATTTGTTTGTGTTTACACACGTTTTTTCTGTTCCCATGCAAGTGAAAAGTGAAAAATCTGTTAAAACACCACATCACAGTAAAATATTTTTAACAATACAAAGTAAAATTTATGAAAGTAACAATTGGTCTTACTGCCCAAAGCGATCTATTCTAGAGGGCAGGGGGAGGAAAGCTTATATAAAATAAAATAAAAAATGTTGTAAATACAGTACCTATGTTAGTTTTTTATTCATTATCTCTAACAATGTGTAATCAATTTAGCTTATTCTGAAATTAATTTAGAGGTTGAGATTGATGATGATGAATATTCACTAGTAAGCTATGGGGCCTAGTGACCCAGTGATGAGTGTGATGACGAATCAATAACTAATATTGTTCGCCTGTGTGGGTAAAATGTACTTGGTGATTGACCGGCCTCGATGATTAATGAGGACCGTTACTTTTGACTCAGTTATGATTGCGCGATTTTTTGAAACGCTCTGTACTTACCTTTTATTTTTATTATTACTCCCCGCCTGCTAATGTCAGCCAGCCCGGTAATTAAGGAGAACAAGACAACCTCAATTGATCCATTAACCACACATTTCCATGCCTTCTCGTATTTGACGTGTTATTGGCTCGATAATAAGAGTGCAAAAAAGTCGTTTTCTTGTCTTAATACAGGCACGCAACTCCATTAAGTGGTGGCGAAGAATCCCATGGCTCCAGGAAGTCTATTTATGGCTGCTATTTTGATAGATTGTTGAGATTGTGCTGAACTCGTGTTCGCCGGATCAGGTTTCCGTGGGAGCACCATTTATGGTATCGGATTAATTCACCATGGCCAGCTTAGAACGGGTCTAAAATGTTTGTACATGTGTGTCTTGAATTTTTGTATCAGTGAAGCTATTGATGGGTTTGCTTATTCGGAGCAATCCATTTACAGTATAATGTTTCCTGTTTGATATCTTTTGTTGTAAAAAAATTCACACGTGCTAAGCAAACAAGTCCAAAAGACTAACTTTATCAAACGAACATCATTAAGTTTCTCTTTGTTTGCGTGGAGCACGTGGTTCGCGGAAGTATTAAGTGGCGACCGATTTTTCTTTCGTTAGTCGTCTAGCGGCGGCCCAGTAATGAACCATTTGGGTCATTGGACCTCTCCGTTTGTTGGCTTCTCGCAGCCGCCTTCGGGGCCATCATTTTTTGCCGTCATTTACGCGCCACCAATTGTAAAGATTGACGCAGTCACCTACAATCCTAGGTCGACTACACTTTTTGTTGCTCTCGACGCGACGTGTATGTGTGTATGCTTCATCAATTTACATGCGAAGATTTTCATCACTCACCCGTAACGGACTGTGTTTGAGGGGTTTTTACAATCAATTGCCGTGTAGGAGGTAAGGAACATAAAGATTCTAACGGTTGTTTAGGTAAAATAACTTCAATACGATGATTCACTCATTATTATATCCTCATTCTTTCTCGATCGCTGCGGACTTTCCAATTCATTACTTTACTTAGAAGGCGAAGTATGCTTCAGTAAGCTTTAAGTATGTGTTTATTTCTGATAGAATGAAGGTGATCAGAAGTAGAGCTTAAAACCCTAAAGGGGATAAGCATACGAGCACATAATCGTTGGCAGTGACACACATCACCACTGAATAAGCAATAATGTCCTACTCTAGGCCACATTTGTTTCACACATAAATAAATATTAAATGAACCATTTCTCGTCACAAAATTGGTTATCATTATAGTATTTGCCTTGTCGGTAGTTTTAGGGTAAACATATGTAATCATTATACTTCATTTCAAAACAATCAACTTGACTCACCCTTTTACATCATTTTATGTCTACACTCTACTACAGTCGGCGTCATTCTAACACCCCATTCATTGTTAATACAACAAAAAGTAACATGGGGAAAACTAACCATTTCTACTAGTGCGGCCACAGTTCGAGTATTAAATGGGTCTTATCTTAACCCTTCCCTGAACACTGCTTTTCACTTTGAATAGCGAGGAAAACAATAAATAAAATATTAATTTGCGCGCTATAGTTGTTTATACAAGCTGTTATTTAACTTGCAATGTATGTATATATGTATGTAACTATGTTTGTTCGGGTGGAATCTTGCAATCTAGAATCTTATCCTACGAAGTTAAAATATTTGCTGACTTGTCCAAGTCCGATGACAATGCAATATTTTGGTGACATTCAGCTGATCTGATGATGTAGACGGAAGGTGGGCAATAATGGAACTCCTTGACGGATAATCGTAAACTACTAGTGTTTGGGCTCATTTTAATCTGCTTGCGGTTGCGATTACGAGTTTTTTAAAAGCTTGTCTTAAAAAAAATTACATAAAACTTTTTTTTTCTTTATTTTGTCCACAGTACAAGCCTCCGCCGCGAGAAAATTTTGTATGTGGCCAATTTCCTTTTCTAATTTGTTTTTTATTATTGTGGCTGAATGCAATTTTGACAATTTAATCATCATCATCGGCCTGCCCTCCTAGAGAGAGTATGGGCTATAATCCACCACGCTGGCCCAGTGCGGGTTGGTGGATGTCACATGTCCTTGAATTTTTGTGATAAATTCTTGCCACTTGCTCACGATGTTTGCCTTCACCGTTTTTACAGCGAGTGTTAAATCCGCACATAGCTTAAGAAAGTCAGTGGCGCGGGGCCAAGGGGATTCGAACTCGGGTACGTCGGATTGAAAGTCGCACGTGCTCCCACTGAGCCACACTTGCTCTCATTAGTAGTTTAATGCTTATAGTTAAATGCAATTTAAAAAGGTAATTTAGTCTAAGCCCTAAAAGTGCCCGTTTATTCCTCCTGCACCCAGAATACTTATATGACGTCATTTACGAGCATGAGAAGTGAAAAAATGTTTTGTCAACATCCGTGCACATCTGACAGGTGAGGAAGTCTGAGAAGTTGAGTCTATTTTAATAACATAAAGTATATGTATCAGTTTGTGTAATTAAAATAACATTAGGTACATCTAATTTTCTATTTTATTTGAAGGCTATGTATGTGAAGGTTGTTGTTATGATATAACTATATATTTAGAATTTGATGTGTTATGTAGCATTTGTATATTAAAACTATAAGTACTAACTAATAGCAAGGCTAAAGTAGAGATGGGCGGGACATCTGACTAGAAGAGAAGACGTTAGATGGACCAAGGCAGTTACAGAATGGTGACCGAGAGACGAGCGTAGACTGGTAGGCAAACCACTGACCTACCGATCTGATGATATAGTCACAGTAATATAGTGAAGGGGGTAGGTAATCTGTGAATGCAGAAAGCACAGGACCGGAACAAAATATGGCGTGAGGGACAGGTCTATAGCAGTGGGTAGACACCGGCTGAAATAATGAAGATGATGATAGGTGCTGATAGTATTTTGAGGAGGATTGATATGTGATATTGTACCTAATACTGGCCTTACTTCTATACTTGCTACCTACTATCAATCTATGTGTTAGCCTATTTGTTATTTACCCGGTCTCGGATGCTGCCGTTCCTCCACTCGTATAATAAGTTATTCAGTGTTTCTCAATACAAGTGAATTGTATTCTGTTTTTGATAAATAAATGTCTTAAACCATAGGATGAAGTCACTAGTAGATATTAATCATATTTGTCAAATCATAGTAGCAAAGAATTTGTAACTAAATGTGACATCCTTTGTATGTATCTGATTGAGTATTGACGAATTTCTTGTATTGATATAACTACCTATATTAATTTTTGTGAATTATTTTGTTTTGTCAGTGGCCCAAATGCATACATTATAATGTTCAGTTAATGCAGTGTTTCGAAACTGTGTCGACCTTCGGTACCTCGCTTGGCTTGAAGTGTACATGATTTCTTTTTTATTTTACAATATTTACCTTGTTATGGCCACGGTTCATTGTCAAAGTATCAATAAATTGTATATTTTTGTTTCAGGTAAATATGCACTTGACTTATCTTGCAACAAACGTTTCCGATGAGGTGTCCGGTCCAATTTTCCACTAACACACAAGGTAAATAAAATAGCAGTGAAATACACAACACACACAGTAAATACATAACAGTAGTTATAACTAAATGTAGCTCCTGTAGCTGCACAAGTATTTTTTTAGTTAATCGTGATACTACAGTCATACGTTCGTCGGTACGCAATTTCTCCAAAAGTAAACGCTGTGTAGCTGATAGTTATTTTGTTTAGATGTTGAATTGATTTCACGTATATGCAATAAACAAGTGATCTGCGGTGAACTTTCTTCATCTTTTTGTGGCTAACTGTATATTACCAAAGCGATGTTTTACATGATTATATCGGCAAGTGCCAAGTAATATTTTCTACTTGCGGTTATAGTAAAATACATTGAGTCTTTAGTAAAACACCTATTTCTATATCGACTTCAAAATTATTCAACCATAGCGTAATGGCGTATAAAAATTATTTTAGGTATATCCGATCAATCCGACCAACCGATCAACCGAGGCAATAAATGAAATAAAAACGTTTCTTTGATATCATGGATTCATGGTTTCTTTTCTCTCGTCTTTTCGAATTGAACGAACTGAGCTGAACCACAAAATAGATTTTCCAATTCCAAACTAATTTCGAGTTAATATTTTAATAATGTTTATTTCGCTGTTTTCCTTATTGTCTTTGTTTAACTTGTCTATTTATTTATTCATGTGGTAAGACGTTTAAAACGGCCATAATTGCTCAGAAAATGAATTTCCTATAAACTAGTTGGAGTATTGCACTGTGTCGGATGCAGGCGGTGCGGCACTCGAACTCTGCGCTCGGCAGTCGGCAGCTAGTATGTCGGCTTTGTCGTAGCGAAGGTCAGTGCTCCTGCGTTTCAACCCGTAGTGCTCTCGCGTTAGAGTCACTAGTGGTGGCAGGAGAGAGGCGGCGGCCGCGGCGGTGGGGTCCTCGCGGCGGCCGCGGTTCGCGCTGCTTCCCTTCAGTCAGTTTAGTCGCAGCGGTGCACGCACACCGCACGCAGTTCTCGCGCGCGCAACGAGAAGGTATGCACGACCGGTCTTTCGCCCGCGTCTGGCGCACGCACTCGTTTCCGGTGGTTGCTCTCCTTACGCGCCACATCGCGATCGGTCGGATAGCTCCCGTCACATACGTGTTATGACAGATTGTGGTTTCTTTCGTTATTTTAGCCACCGGTGCTATAATTCGCTCGGTATCTTACTCCGATGACAGGAAATCGTTCAGGAAACTTTCGACTCGTGAAAGAGAAGTGTTCAGCTCGTCAATCTGAAATATAAAGTGCTGAAAATGTGTCGAATCGAACGTGTCGTTTTAACAAAACCAATATGTATTGTTCTTTCCGTGTTGCTTAATTTCAAAACAATAACCTAGTTTAATACATTTACAAACATGTCTCGTTATCTATTTCGTACTGTGCTTGTTAATACAACCATAGCGCATTTATTTATTTAAATGTTTGCAGTGTAATGTATCAGAGAGAGTCTTTAAATACCTGTCTATGATAAAACTCGAACAAACGCGTGTCAGTTAACTTTAAAAATTTGACTCTAAATATTGGCCCAGAAAGCTAGAATGTGTAGTGAGTGGTTGTGTTTGTGTAGATGCAGCTGGTGGGACCGCCTGGGATGTATCGGGCGCTGCCATATGGCAGCGGCTCTACCCATATTAGGGATGTCACCAAGGCGACACTTGTTGCACTTATACGGCGTAACCGCTCAACAAAACGGGCTAACGCACAAGTGACGTCGTATCACCATGGTTCACTCTAATAGATTCGTCTATCACCGACTGACGTTCATTAATATTAACGCGCCGCATTCACTAAGTTTTTGCCCGGTGCTGATTATGTATGATCGGTCGTCGCGATCGGCAGAATAACTGCATAAGAGATCGCGGTAGGGCTCGGTCGAGCGTTATGCAAGTTGTCAGGCTGAGCGGAGACGGTGCGCTGCGAGCCGCCCTGGTTCGTTGACCAGTGCGTTGTCCCGCCGCTGCCGCCCACCGCGAAGGTCGCGGCCCACAGCCGCCGCCGCATATCCATTCGGTGCATCCAAACTGACACACAAAAATAAAACCTTTTGTTGACTGTCATCAAACATCTAATCGCATCGCGATCACGTTACGTTCGGTTCGATACCTACATTTTCGCATTTTCTACTTTTTTCAGGTAGAGTCGATATGTATTCAGTGTGCTTTGTGCTAATATATATTAATTAGTGTGTTTAAACTTTTACCGTACGGAGAAATTTTGATCTCAAAATGGTGACTTCGAGAATACCGGCTTATTCTTTGAGTTCGGAGTTCAACAGGGAGTTCAGAAGTTTCCGCATAACGCGAGCTACGCCTCGGTCGACTCTATATGCGCCCGCCATCGTTCCTATACACGAGTACCCGAGGGTTAGCGTGCACGAACGGCGGGAGGCGCTCAAGGCAGCACTTGCCAAAGCTTGGTCTTCGAAGAGCAGTGAAAAGAAGAAACACGACACCTGGACCGTTCCCAACGAACAGAGTAGGGCTGGCATCATGACCGCAGACTTCAATGGTAAACTACAACGTAAAAACGGTGACATATCGCGCGTCGCTCTCGTCAAACACGAATTCGAAAGCAAGGATGCAGAACGAATAGACGCGATGGAGCATAGAATTGACAGCGGACAGCCTGCCAGCTTCAGCTACAGTCGAGTGAACGGCAACGGAATAGATATTCAAGAGACTCTCAAAAAAGGCTGTGATAAAGGCTTACATAGTAAAAATTTAGTAGGCTATAACGACTATCTGACCAATGTTCCTAAATGTAAAACTAGCTTCGAAAATAATTTTCTTAAACAAAGTCACGAGGAACGTTATAGCAAACGAAATGGGTACGACCTGGCGTCCAAACGAGTCGACAGAGACATCAATCTAAACCACATCGAATATAGCAGCCTGAACGGCGACACTTACGATTCTTTGAAGTATTCGCGAATAGCGAACGGAACAGAATCAGTGCAGTATAAAACTTACAGTAAGACGGATACCGTTAAGAGCAAATTGCTCAGCACAGATAGCCCGAAAAGCGTGACGTCTTGCAACGGAGAGAAAATAAACGGGTACAACGGATCTGAGGCCCGCGGCGTGAAGGACTTGCAGCGGCCGCTGACCAGCGGGCCTAAGGCGTTGGTGGAGCAGCGCTTGGCCGAGCGGCTCGAAGTGAAGGTGGCTGAGCTACCCGCGCTCTACCGCGGCGTGGACTCCTGGACGCCTAAATCTGCCGCCTTCCAGAAGAACATGCGCGACCATGAGTGGAGCGTATCGTATGTACCCACCCCATATCCCGCTTGACGACTTTGCCTACTAACCAAAACCAACCTATTCCTCACTTGCGACGTAACCTTTTTGAGCTCAAGTGTGCGTTAGTGTTGTTCTGTTCAGATTATTGATAGACTGCCTGGCTAAACAACTATGCTAACCGACTTGGCAAACCTATAAATAGGAAAAAACCTAGGGTTCTTTTGATGTCGAGTGCATCGACTCGTTTCTGATCCGGTCTGAATGCAGTGCGCTCAGGCTTGCATTCAAACTATGTTAACAATAAATTATTTATTACTTATTGAAAATGTCAGTGCCAATTCAAAGACTGAAGTATCTTCATTTTGGCTTAACAGTTTTCAGTTTTGATTTCATCTAGATCTTATTTATATAATAACAAATAAATGTCTCTACAATATCGGTTTTTCTGTTTGTTATTACTTCTATAGCAATAACGTCAATATACTTAATATGCGTAAATTAGGTTTCCTTTCGTAAAGTTACTGTATTGGGAATGAAAAAGAAAAATGTTTTCCTTGCCAATTTGTGAGCTTAACGCGTGGTCATAGAGTCGAAAAGTGGTAAAACACTTCGTCATACAGCTTTTATAAATTCAAAGCGGTCTTGCATGTGCCGTTATTTTTGCCCACGGCCTGTGTGTACTCCAAACCATGTCTCATTAATTCGAAGCAAAAAATGGACTCATTGTTTTGTGACTTACTTTGGGCTGACCCTGACCTCCCGCGTTCGCGATTTTGATGATCGTCTCTGCAAACTATTTGCTAAAATATTATTACGAGGTATGACAGTGGCGGCGATAGCCGTGGCTGGTTGTGCAAAGAGGTTGCACAACTTACCGTGACTCACCTTTGTAGTACTTTATCCATCCTGCTGCGGATTGCTTAATGTCTTCGCTCATTATCGCCGCTTGGCTTCAATGCGCGAATCGCGTAATGTTTTGCTAACCAATCGTTTTCAAAACGCCCTTCCTTCCTTTTTTATGGTTTTAAAATAGGAAGGTCCATTATGCGGACGTAATCAGGAGTATTAAATGAAACATTGAGTGGTCGTCGAGTTTACGCTTTGTAAATTCTTCTTACCTAAGAGAATCAGAACCTAGGTCGAGAAATTAGATAATCGTAAGTCGTCTCTTCAGACACAAACAGTCATTACAAACAAGAAGAAAACGTTTATCCCCTTAGTGCAAATAAATTTAGTTTCCCTATTTCCTTTATTGAGTCACAAGTCACAACACAAACAATTCCTTCACTATTACTCGGGTCCGTTACTTTAAAAGGCACCAGCGGCAGCTCCCCCATGTAGATAATTAAAATGAACAATGTAGAGTATTTACGATTATTTTAGTATCTAAATTCGTGGGCGCGCTCGGCTTCGCCATAGCTCAAAAGATTCGTCTCGATAACGTTCACAGTGAATGTTTCAAGGTCCTGTCCTGGTTAGTGCTTGCAAAGGATTTGTCAACTTGGTAGGCGTCATGACGTAATTACAATTCGTCTATTATACTTTTGTTTCTATTAGTGTTTGCAAAAGGGACAGTGCTATGCTATTATTATGATAATGTATAATGTTGTCAAAATATGAATTGCCTTCTCCATGTCGCTTTAATAAAACCATGTCCAATCCAAATCTATATTCAAATGATTAGCTACGTCTCGTGGTTTTACCCGTGGATGAAGAGTATAATATAATACTAATCTAGTCTAGAATACTACTCTAGATCTAGATTCCAGTGCATCATTACACCAAAGTTCATCAAAATCCATTCAGCCGTTGCGGTGTGAAGAGACTAACACATTTACATACAAACTTGCATTTACAATATTATACTAGCTGCGGCCCTCGGTTTCTCGGGATAAAAATGTGTTAATTTAATGTGTTATAATCTATCCCTGCTGAGAGCGCAGTGAATCTATCCCTGGCGAGATGGTGGATGCTAGCGCAACCCCATCTTGCCCCATCTCGGCAGTGGACTGCTTACGGGGGGTTTTAGTGGGTTCGAGCCCCACACACCCCCTTCTGCCACCCCCGTGGCAAACGGCATTTTACCCCACCAAAAAGCGTATGAGCTGCTATCTCCATTCCCAATTTTACCCAAATCCGATGAGCCGTTACAGCGCGAAGAAGTAACAAACACATTAACATACAAACTTTCGTATTTGTAATATCAGTGTGATATTAATACTTAGAAGGCGCTAATTCAGACTTGAGCGAATACGGGTACTTTCATTATTTTATAGCTTTCCAAAGCTTGCTTGCTCTTTATGCGATAGCTAATTGGCTACGATACATAATTTGGTCATTTCTGAACCAATACTACATCAATAATGGTAATTGTGACATTAAAAAGTTCATAAAATGTAATGTTACCGCAAAATATTTACGTTGTCATTGACCCGACAAAAGCGGTGTCAATGTGCGAGTGGCCATTAGCGGAGGTTGCAGCTTTGACACGGTTCTTAATATTCGATCATCCGAGTCGGCCTTCTCTAAATGTGGTCCTTGATTTCAACCCCATTCTTCTTTCTTTGCTATAAGTATTGCTAAGCGGAGACATCGCAAACTAAACGTTTAACGAGTTTTATCTTGAGTTTGTACTATTTGGTTTTCATTCATGTGTAAAGCTAGTCTGATTTTTTGACCGGTGATCGCGTTCAGCGGTTGCTTGTATTTCGTAACAGCGCTAGCCAACTCAGCTCAGTGCTACTGCTAAGTGCAGCCACAAAACTAACTAGTGATTATGTCCATTGTGTACCACAGAGTTTTACTCTCGCTCCGATTTCCTGACCTTTGCATACCTTGTCATTTGTGCTGATTTCCTCATTATTTACACTACACTTTCATTATCCATTATCTGCACAAATGCAAAACCTAAAGGGTATAAATTAACTCATAATTTATTTATTAAATAAAATACATTAATGAAAGTGAAATTACGAAATGTGTATAAGGAAATGCCCGACAGCGGAACAGTATACACAGATGAGATGATTCAATACACGTGTTTGTTTTTCTAAATATAAAGAACCGTTCGTTGTGTGAATACCGTTGTTACTTAAACGTTGACCGCATTGCAAATTAATGTTTTCCTCCATTGCTTCTTCATTTGTCGTATTTGTACTATTTCCTTAATGACTTGCGTCGAGGGTCAATATGTCGAGCGAAACCATTATGTATGTAATGTATTAGACTTTATTAAACCATGTTCAGAAGTTGTAAAGTTGTCAACTGACCAGTCGCGATTGTCCCATAACCGAATATGGTATTCATATGAACTTTCTCACAGTTTCTACCAATATTGACAAGTGTCTTTACCATGAGACTGGCAGCGCGCAACCGAAGGCGCTCGTCGCGACTACATTAACACACGAGTTGCGAATTACGTCCATGTTCGCTTTCACCTTTAACAACCACCTTGAGTTGTCGCAATTAAACTCCTAGACTACCGGTCCTAACTAAGTGGAAAGGAAAGAAAGATTCTACAAAATTTCACAAATTATCTCACGCTTTATGATAATGAGAGATGACTGTGCTCATTATAAAATTTTGGTGTTACCGAGAAGATGACGCTTTGTTACCGGTTACGCTGGTTTTGGGTTTTTGAGAGCCGGTTCCGATAGCTTCTCATATGTATTCTATTGCGTGCTTACGAAGCTGGAGACCGATAGCGTCGTCGATCGTCGAAAGTGAATTTTCCGGTGTTTGTTATTCGCGACCATCGTCGTCGGGTGACGTGCTTCGCTTTGTTGAGCATCGAACACCACTACCGAATGGCTTCCTTAAATAACACTGACATGTTGTGTAATTGTTATACACACACGCTGTAATCAAACATCCTCTGTATTATGTGTGTTACAACTGTTACATAGTCCGATGTCACTTTTAAAATGAGAACATTAACAACTATTAACTATTTACTTCTGGGCTATTGTTAATTTGTAAAGATTTATGAGTTGCTGCTTTCACTGATGACGACTGCAGACTAATCTGTCTCTTCGTACACTTAATGATTATGTAGCTTTTGTCTGGTTTCAAAAACTCGTATTACAAAACATTACTATTAGCCCACGCTGCCGTCTCATTGACAGGCATGCACTGTCTAGTTTCGTATTTCAAATGCATACTCAAACAATAACCTTTTTGGAAATCGTTATTTACAGTGTGTTGGAAAGTTAACGATCAGTAAGAATGAAGACTTGTTATATCAGTTACTAGATTTTCTTATTTCCTTTTGCGTGGACAACAGAAAAAATCGTTTTATGGTTCATTTACTTTAAAATAGATAACCAGCACAGTTACTTTTTCAAAAAATATCTTTAAAGGGACTATATAGTCTCTTCAAATTAAAGATTTAAATTTGGTTTCTATTCTATTATTATGTTTTGCCAATTTGTATTTAATAAAATTGTAACTTATGATTTTAAAATGAATACCATAGTTACATAAGTATTCTTTCCATCCAAAGGTTGATTGGAAGAGATCGCTTTTAACGACAAGTCCGCCTGGTGTACTATAGTTTGTAAGAGTATTTCGTGTACCTTGTTAATTTCTTGTTTGGTGTACAATAAAGAATTAATCATTATTATTATTATAAATAAATGATTTACAGACGGTTCAGTTAGTTATATTTATAGTATGTATAAATTAGGCTTTCGTAATAAAGAGCGCTTTGAGCGAGAGATTTATTAGGTTCGTAATCGTAAAATCGTGGTTAATAGAATGGTCAGTGAAAATAGTGGAAGTTCCGACCGATTCCTTATTACCGTTTAGAAACTTTAAAATTAATCGATTCTTATACTAGCTTGATTATAACATATAGTAATGATTAATTCAATATATGCTTTTTTTTTATGCTTGTCCAATAAATATGAACACATGAAGGTCTAGTCTGAAACAATCACGCGTGTTCAAGTTCAACCTGTCGTCTGGTGCCGCTAAACAATGTGACATTAAGCTTGACACACATCGCAGCCGCCCGCGCAGCCTCTCAAGGAGCTTGTCTAGCTTAAATATGCACACAGCAGTAAAAATTCAGCACTAGCACTAGACCATTATGTTATGCTCCACAACGGTACAACTAACTGGCTTGTTACTACTGATACCAATGCAATCCTGTTAGTTTAACATTCACACTACCTAACCATTTCCTACTAAAGTAGCAAATCGAAATTTATCTGGCTTTTCTATTACGTGATTCACATAGCTTGAAATTCGACCTTCGCTTTAGCAAATTGGAACGACTGAGATTCTTGAATACAAACTGATTCAATTTGTAATTTTGTACACATGCCAGTGGGTGTTATCTCTCAAAAGGTAAACAATGTGTTTCAAATAACTTCATAAGGCAACATTTCAGCACGTCTGTATAATGTTTGTAAATTCTTTCGTACTTCTAGTTTCACAAACTTCTTCTCGCTTGCAAACGCAAGCTACATTTGTGAATTTGAATGCCAGAAGATTACTAATATATTATTATGTGTTTCGATACGGTGTCATGTCATATTTCGTAAGAGCCAGAGTAGGATGACGATGATGATCATTATGATGTTGATGATGTCTAATATACCGAAAATCCCTGCCATGCCATCAACAGATGTTGTTTATTTTATAAAGTGTTGCAATTTGCAAATAAGTTACAAATGCTAAAAAGTTGGTAGATGTAGATATACTATTTCTGTATTTCTACATTATTGCCTTAAAAAGTTATGTTTATTTTTGCATTATAGTTATGCGTATATTTACTGCGACTAGGTAAACCAATTATCTAAAGGCGTAATTGTATTAGTAGTGTACCTTGTCCCTTTCGCTTGCTCAGTTCTATGTTCTTCACTGTGTTAGTTAATTGCGTGTATTTATTGGAGTGGAATACTCATTCATGGTTGAGCGTGAATTTATTCCACATTTAATCTCTCCGCCATGATACTACTTGTAATGGCAGAAAGAGGTGCAAGCCTATCCAGGATCACTAACAGTACACCAACGTACCCTCTAGATTTGAGAGTATGCTGGTAAGTTTCGAACTAAAGGCTAGCGCTGTGTTTTGGTGATTTTATTTTTATACAGCTAGCGAAACAGAACACGTACGTGGTTATTATTATTTAAATTAATCGAGCTGTACATTATTATCATTCAGTTTTTTATGTTCTCGTCAAACAGATGGTATTACTGTGGATGACGTGGAGGTTTTGATTGTTCGGTTGTGACGGCGGTTGTTTTGAAACGACCGTCTGATTGTGATGTAGTTTTACTTCACTAAGTATCTCGTGCGCAAGCAATGGCGACGCTGGCAGTGCGTTCGCGACCGCAGCCCGCGGCGGGTCCTCGCGCTGTGCCTACTGATTGCCCGTGACATAACCGCCGCTACGCTTCCGCATACACGTTTCATATTCTCTTTCACCTTTTATCTTGTCATTGATTACGTTTATATACTTTAGAAGTTATAGCTAAACGCGACGCTGTCCTTAACCTTGAACGAGACGTAAAAGATTATTGTGCTTTTAGTCCTCAAAAAGTACCGGATAATAATGCCATTTACAACATTGTGCAATATCGTCGAATTCTAAGATAGGTATAAAGCGCCACCAAACCGTAGGCACGGGGCAGCGGCGATGGAGTGCCGTGCAGGCGTTGCTGCGCATCTGCTGCTTGCCGCCGTCTGATCATCTTGTGCTGCTCAATGATCCATATTACGGCAGCCGGCGATCACCGACGTTAGTAACACATAAACCGAAACCTAACGCACACTGTCACCTCACCAAACGTTTGTTGCAAACTCTTCACTTTTACCCCTTAGCCACTAACCCTACAGCCTACCGATGAATGATTTCACAGCTCGGAGCACTCGTGGAGGCGGCGAAATGAACGCTCCAAGCGATCTCATCACCGGCGGTCGCCTACTTCACATAGGCGGAGGAGGCACCACCGCGACGAGTCATCGCCACGATCCCCAGAACAGGTGAGTCTCTTCCGTTCCATTTCAATACTTTAGACTGATGAATGAAAGATGCGAATTAAAATCCAACACTCGTCATTACAAGTGTCCACCCGAAAACCTGTCTGTTGCTCACTTCTGTATTATCGTGTACTTGGCGAACGCAAAGTGCGGAACCAGAATAAAGCATAAACGTCAGCGTGCCTGTTTGGGATAACATGCGGGACGGGTTTGGCTAGTGTATGCGCGTGCGCGTGCGCCTTCGCCCGTGAAGATGTGCGCGAGAGACGGCGACCTCCTCGCGCTTGCGCCCGTTCTATTTGTGTTCGCCTTCGTCACTTCGTACGCCTTCAGTCAGTCGCAAAGCTCTGCCGGCCGCCTGGCGCGTCTCCTTTGCCGAAAAGATATTGTAGTCCGCCGCGACGGGCTGCGGGCGGCCGCTGCTTGAGCCATGGCCGCACAGCCGCCCCGAGCACCGCCCAACAACTTGCTGTTCTGCGGGCCGCCACCGACGCTGCCGCGCGTGCTGCTGCTGCCCAGCGACGCCGTCGCCGCACCCGAAGGCTCAGCCCCTGCCTCCGGCGCACCGCTCGACACTCGTATTCAAACAAACGATGAGGATGCGTTACGCGAAATAAACAACGTGGGCGTGCCTACATATGATGGAGTTTTTGATGGTCAAGTTGAGAACGAAGTGCTAAATACGGAAAATGCTGAATATCAGATACCACCGGAAAATTATTTACGAAGGACGCATAGTTTTGATATTTCTGACATTTATACTTCACACTTTGATATAGTCATCGACTCCCATGCTTTCCGGCACAGGCGATCTGAACCAGATCTTTCAAAATACGGATTATTTGTTGAAGCCGAAGTGACTGTGGACTGTGCTGCTCTGGAACATCCTCAACTTGTGCTCAATAACCCCTTCTACGATGGCTCTTACGCTATGCACCCTACACAATTAACCCCGACAATGGTGATGCTGCCAGAAAATTATTTAGCTTTTGAAGATGCATTTGTACCGACCTGGGATTACAAGCCGGAGTATTTGATAGACAGGGATTTAAACACAGGATTGTATTATGATGGATTGCCTTTAATTCCTACAAACGACCCTTGGTCTGCTTATTGTGGTGACAACGCCGGTTTCCAGTACTATTCACCTCATTATGAAACTCCTATCGGTGATCAAGATGGCATCAACTACATGCCGTTGACAGATTTGGATTATGCCATACCAACATATATGAGTTTACCTGAAGTAGAACAAGCTCAAATAGAAGACACTGATGCTAGTCATCTGTTGCAAATTAGTCATTTAGCTAAAGTGGATATAGATAGTGATAATAATGGAAATCTTGAGACGAATATACCATCAGATGTATCATCTGTTTTAGTGAGTGATGTTGTTAGTGAAGATGAGAAAAATAGTGTTATTGACTCTTCTATCGTTAAAGAATCGTCCGCACATTCTGAAGAATCTTTAAATGCAGATATATCTAACGATATTACATCTAGTTTGGCCTTTGTTCCTGATAGTAAAAGTTTACAAATGCCGGATGGTGTCGACGATACGAGCGATGACACATGTTCCACTGATTATCACGAAGCGTCCGCTCTGGATCTCGTGCAGAGCCTGGATGAACTTTCGTGCTGTGATAGTACTGACTATTCACAAAGTAGAGACGAATTGTCACCGGCCCTTCCTCCCGAGGTACAACCAGAAAAAAAAGCCGAAGAAGCGAAAAAAACAACAGTCTACAACAAAGAACTAGACGAGGCCTCGTGTTCGACGACATCAAATTTACCTTTGAACCAGTTACCGTCCATTCCAATACCTGACAGCTTAGCGCCTAAACTACCTTCTTTAGAGAGGACAACGGAGAAGGAGGCGAACAAAGTGGGAAACAAACAAGATGCTACACAAGCCAATACTCAAATTCATACTAATCCACGAGCGAATAATTCAAAACCAACAGAAAAAAACGATAATCTTAAAAATGACATGGGTGAAGTAAAACCGGCACACCATCCACCGCATCCACCCGCAGTACCTCCTTCGTGGCTACCCCGTAAGCCATCTTCACAGCATACTAGTGACAAACCGATAAACGCCGTCCCTCCACCACAGATTCGGGTGCAGAAAGTGGAAAGTAGGCCTGCCTTCGAGAAGAGCCAGAAGCCGCCATCACTGCCACAAGTAAAAGGAAACCAACAAGCAGCCGGAGAACCCCAACCTTCATGTTCCTTTGCAACGACTCAGGCGGCGCCGTCAGCCCATACATCCCAGCTTAAACTTGAGAAGCAACCGAAGGAAGTAGAGGTCAGCCAACACATTATATTAGCATCTAGTAGAGTTAAAAGTTACATAGAAGTTGAATGAATTCTATGTTGATATCAAAACTACGCGCAAGCGCTGCCAGCGCATCGGGAGCAATGCGCATCTATTTTAGCATGATATTATTAGGTCAAGGATTGAATTTGTCTTGAGTCTCTGGCCTCTTTGACTTAATCCATTTCTAGAATAAAAAAGTAATTGTTTTATGTAATGCTTACAGTTGTGATAAAAATAAGCTTATGTTCCTGGAAATTAATATCTTTCAGTGTGCCCTTCCTTAGATTTTGTAATATTACATATTAACATTCGGACTTACTCACGGTTAGAATACAGACTACATGTGTTGATGCTAATTATTCTAAAATATGTAAATAACCGACCGAGAAAAAGGCAATTCATTTCATAAGTTCAAATACTTAGTACAGAAACTGCTGAAAAATATATATGATCAAATACCGAAATAGAGCAACGCAGCGCAGCTGGCACGAAAGTATGCGATTCTAATGGCGAATACTAGATGGCGCCACGTGTTGTGAATTCTGCCGCTATAAACATAACGACGCATGCGCACGGAAATAGTAACGCGTTGATCACCTTCACCTAGGAAAAAATAAGATATTCTGCGCGGGTAGATAAGATAGACTCATACTGACAAGGCATAAAGTCACCGCAACAGGAATCGTATTTTTCTCAAAAGAATCAATTGAAATGTATAAAGAGAAATAAAAAATGTCGAAAGCACCTAATCTCAATTTGATTGCGATACAAATGTGTACGATTTTTGTACGTTGTCTATATTAGAAGCAGCATTTGCCGAATAGAGAGTAATAAAGAGGCGTCTCGTATGTGCGACCACGCTTCAATTTCATTGTTGTGAAATAGTACCTATCTATTAATTTGAATCATTGAAACCGGCTCGAGTCGGACTTTACCAGCTTTGCAAAACCTTAACATTCTTAGAATTCCAGTAATGTACGGTATTAACATTAATCAAAATGTCGCGTATTTTGGTGTGTCAATTAAAATAGCTGCCATAATTATATGTCATTGATTATTTACAAAACATCAACACTATTCAGACTACAAGTGAGTCATTAGACCTTTAAAAGCTATGTATGTTGTTTTTGTTTACAAGTAATGTAGTTCGATAAATAGTACGCACTCCTTTCTCCAGTGATTCGAAGCACGTAGCGATTTTTAGTAGCCATAGGATATTAGGAATTCTAGGAATTGTTGACATCACATCTTATGCTTGGTATTTGGAGGCCAAGTTCATTGTTTAGAATGTATCGCTATCGCATAACATTAGTATTGCCTAGTGTGGCGTGCTTACGGACGAAACGGTCAAGATATGGTCTGATAAATGCGGTACGCCCGTGGTTTAGCGCACCTATCTATTTGGTAATGCCCAGTTCCTTCCGGCCGACCTTGCCGATATTGCTTGTGTTGCCTCAATCGCCGCATTCTCACTGCACGCTTGGCTAAAAAGCCTTTATTGTTATCGTCCCCAGCTCTACGTTACAGATCCAGAATACTACTGACTCGGACAAACATATCTATCATTGTAAATAATTTTACTGCTGATAAAATGTAAATCCGCAACGTTTTATAATAAACTTAAATCCACGGAGATAACAATGTGATAGCTCAGTGAAACGTCAAGCAACAAGCTTCAAATCTTTTGTATGCAAATTTCTACTTTAAAAATCTTAAACTCTAAAATATCTCTAATTCGTATAGTCATCGAGTTCTGCTGACCAGTGTGACGAATCAATTGGACGCGGATATATCCTGTTTTAACCGAAAGCTCGGTTACAATTGTTTGTTCCATTTGTCGTCATTAATTGAAGTGCTACAGCGCCGGCCGTTCTTTTAGTTTTGTCTCAGACTTTGTTCAGTGCGGTTACAAACGTCTCTTATCAATAAGTTGTAATTTTTTGTATACATACTTTGTATGTTTTGAGTAGATTAAATATTTTTGATCGTGTCAGGAGTGCCGTTGGTTGTTCGGTGAACAGTCGTGCACGCTAGAGTGGCGTATCGCTCGCAGTTGTGTAACAACCGGCCGCGAGCCCGCCCGCCCCTAACGCGAGGCGGGTGTTTACACACATTCTAAACTGCATACTTAGTGCCACAGCATACGAAGTGCATAATGACTGAAGTAACAGTGAAGCATGACCGCTCGCGGCTGCCTCTCCGGTTCACCTCCTTTTATGAGCTTTACAAGCGGTTTCTCAAGGAGCACGGGTGCAAGTGGCACGATGTTTCGAAATTGCTCTCTGTCGTCGCGGAGATCCTATTCGATGTCGACGGTGCGTGTAGTCGACTCGTGGGCAAGGTCAGTTTTTCAAAAGTGCAACGAAAGCTTATACTGTTCTTCTACCTTTTCCCACCATTAATCTTTTTTTATCCAGGCTCGATAATTCATTTAACTCACTATACGAATCTGCTAAATGTTCAGTTTACCTTCGGGTATTATGTACATATTTTTATCTTGTTTTGCTGCATTATAATATATGTCGGCTTTATTTTAGGGCAATGAACCGATTACAGTGCATTTTAATATTCAAGATTATATCTGTAGCTTCAACTATGTCTAGAACAGAAGGAACATGTAGAACACACGTGAACTATAGGTATTTATACAGTCATATTTGTAGATACCTATAGTTTCACGTATTTGAATTCAAAAGAAACAGCTGCTTTAAGGCTATCGCTAAACCTTGTGCCGATCATTTTATTTTATTATTCAGTTTCCGCTTCTATTATTATTATTGTATTCTGTTCGGGCGGGACCGGCATACCAGCATGGCGGCCTATGAAGCGAGGGTCTTTTACCTTTACCTGTCAGTGCCCCTTGTTATTCCGCTGCCGGGGCTCTATTCCCGCGTAATAACAGCTGTTCGCACAGTCTGTTTTGTACGACCTTACAAGAAACAACTGCAATGCTATCGAATAGTTCGGGTGTAAATTTCGTGAAATATCCCATTTTTCACAGTGCCGACCAATCATTAGTATCAGTGTTGTTAATGGTGCTCACGCTATACCTAACTGTGTGCAGAATGAAAACTTTAAATTTGTTAAGAGCTATCCAAGAATTCATAGACTTCAACTATCCGCTCTCAATGCACGAATACTGCTTGTTTACAGGGGTGTGTATTTTAATAATCTAAAGTATTGGAATATCTTAGTGCTTGGTAAAACAGAAAGAAAAGCTTGCACTATTGTAAAAAATATAATGAACGTCCCACACGATATTTTTTTTAAATATTTGTATGGTAAACAAAAGTTTAAAACATTTTTGATTATGAATTTTATAAGTTATAACAAGGCCGCTTAAAAACAAAAATAATCTGTTGAAGCTACTTGACGCAAACACGGTTGCTGCATAAGCACCATTTCATACATAATATTATTGTGATTGAACCTACGAATATTAATAAATATTCATTGTATTCTTATGTGATGCGTAGTACAATTCAAACTTATTAATGCATACTTAATTTCTAAAAAAATATCGTAGATAAAGTAAACTATAATGTTCCTTATATTACTGTGGTTTGATAAAAGTCCGACGTCACGTATAGTGTCTGATACGAGCTATCAATCTATCTCTCGTCTGCGGTTGCGCCCGCATCCGCTAGTTACCACAGTTCCGAGATAAGGCACGGTTGTCATCAGTGGTATAGATAACTTTTGACCTATGGTGTAACCGGCAACGCAGAGTGCTGTGTACAGATAAGGTGGGCATCTTGAGTATTAGGCCGCGTGCGCCTGCGCATGTGCACCGCTCGCACTCGCTCCACTGACCTAATTACTCACCTCTTATTGACAGAGCTGTCTTGGCTACCTCGTCGCTTAAAGAAAGCTACAGCTGACTGGAGACTATGACATTAAGAACCATAACATATAACGCGACTACTTTGTGAATCAATAAGTCAGAAATCTGACAGTTTATAAACACACTGGATTTATGAATTATAAACATACTACGTGTGCACGTCTGGCGCTGATGTCAGCGGCTACGATAATAGCAGATGAGAGAAATTATAGGTGCTAGGTATTTTATTTATTCTTAGAACGAAACTAAAATGTGCCGTCTTCACTTTTTAATCTAACAGTATTTATTTTCGAGTTAAACAGTAATTACAAGCAATTTGCCGTTTAATTAGTTCATGATTACAAAAAAGTAGATAGGTAGGTAATGAAGTGTATTGCGAAGAAATGTGTTCGCGACGGGCACCTTCGGAGTGCGCGGGAGGGCGCTCCCACGGGTTGCCGATATTTTTAGTCCGCGACCATTACTTGGCACCGACGGCCGCACACGGCTGCGCTAGTGATCTTTCTGAAATTCGCTCGCTCTTAGGTACGCTCTCAATCTCGAGATAGCACCAGTCTAATGTCCGGTGGTGAACTATTACGCCGTGTAAACCAGTGAAATAGTACTTGACAGTGTGTGTCGTGAAAATATGATGTTTTTAGAGTATGTGATAAATCCGGGATAAATTGCTTGTAAACGCATAAATTAGTTACAATTCCTACCAAATCAATTAACATGGCTAGCATAGGCACGACCGGAAACGGCACGACCAGCCCTCGTCGTCAACGGTACAACCGTTCGTCCACAACTAGTGTAACTCAGCTGCTGTCCGACAGCTATTCCAGCTTCATCAACAGATTAACGCGTCGAGGGCCCTCCGAAAAGACTGAAACTCCCGGCGAAGCGAAGCTGTCTGTAGCACGATCGCGGTACGACGACAAATCACTTTCTAATAAAAGTTCCGTCATGTCAAACGTTCGCCGCTACGAGAACAACGGACACAATATTTCGCCGTACACGTCCCTTACGTCCGGCGTGAGCATGCCGACCGCAAGGAAGCTGACCGAGGACCGCGCGTACGCTTACCTGGGGGGCGCCACTAAATCTCGCATCGACATATCACCTTTGCATTCTGCCGCCAGCTTTGGCGCTTTAACCCGCAGTGACTCACTACGCAGAGCGCACATGAAAGATAATAAATCATCACCGTTCATAAAACGATATCCTCTCAAGGAAGCCAATAACAATATTGAAGGCACGATTTTCTTGGGAAGTACTCGCAGTCGTTTAGAAGACAAATACTCGTCAGTTTTGGATAGAATAGCGGTTCAGAAAAAAGAAAGAGCTCGAAAGGAAAAAGAAGACCGCGATAAAACTCTGGAACCGGAAGCGTCCCTTCCTAAAGGAGGAATAATGAGAAGTTTAACGACTGCCGTCTTTGGCGAAAATTCATTCAGGAGGAACAACTACTCTCGTGAGAAAACTCGTGACAAAACACCTTTTAGAAATACAGCGGATCGTAGACTATCCTCCGCGAACAAACAAAAAGATAAAGAAGTTGAATATAAAAATGGTTTTGACGTGACCCTTCGAGACGGGAAGACATACTACGGAAAGGATAGAGACAGTGTCTACAGGCGACACCAACGCAGATCTCTTAGAGCCGAAAAAAGTGAAAACGAAAGAAAGCTTGCGAAATTATCATTACGCCCTGTAGACTTAACTAAAATACAACACGGAAGCCGTGATTTGATTTCGCCGCTAAGGACGGGTAAGGAGCTCAATTCAAAATTATTAACAACAACAAAAACACCAGTATCGTCGCCCAACAGAGAAAGGGCTGGACAGAAACAGATCTATTTCCCTTCGAGCGACGAGGACGACGATAAGACACCGGTCGGCGATCGCTTACTGAGCGATCGCGAGACGAAACGACAAGAAATACAAGGATTGATAATGAAGTACGCGCACCTGGACGAAATGTACGGGCGAATGGTGGCGGAGAAGGACGCAAAGGAAGCGCCCAGCGAACCGATCGCGTCTCGTAAGCTGGAGCCGCCTGGCGTTGGGGACGTGGTGGCGCTGCCGCCCGAGCTGCGCGCCCGCACGCGGCCGCAGCGCCCGCGCCACCTCATGCGGCGCGCGGTCACGCCGCCTGTAAGCACAAGCTAACCACCCGCCTGCGCCTGCGCCTGCGCCTCTGTGTGCCGCTAACAAACACCTGGTCCGTGGGTTACTATATTCACTTTACAAATATTTTCTCAATAATGTGGCTACAAATAATACCTCTACATATTTTGTTTATTGACATCCCAACAATACTTACCTAACATGATGAAATTATAAATCATATATTGTTCGATCATTTCGAACGCAACATAACTATAAATATTTCTTGAACGCAATATTTTATGACAGCGTACGGTGCGTTCGAAAACAAGAAGCAAGTACCACCTATTATGATATTGACTTTCAAACTATTTACTACGTTTTTATTTTGAGGGTATAATGTAAAAAAATATATACAAGAATAAAATGCAACTAACAGTGAGTGAATAAATTGTCGAGGCTTAAATAAACTAAAAACAGCTAGTGCTATGATAGTGCATGATGTATTGAGTTTTTTTATGCGTGTTTTTAACCATAAAATGTCTCTCTTATGTTTGAAGATATTTTCTAATTCCAAACGTAAGCGAAGTTCTATCAGATCTATATCTGCCAATGTTAGTATACGATTCGTAATTATTAATGTGAAGAGAGGTTCGGGTGGACACTATTTCCTAATATATCTGTGCGAAAGGTCGTTGTGAGAGCGAGTGCTATACGAGTGTTGGTTGAAGATCGGATCCCATCCCCGGCGAGCCCCGTCCCGGTCCCGCGGCAGTGGAGCGGGCGGTCGAGGCGCTCGGCTCGGTCGCCCGCGGCCCGTCCGCGCTTCCTCCACCCGTCCGCCCTCTTAACAGCATGTACGACACTCCAATACCAATTGTCGCTTGTCTGACGGGCAACCGTTCCATTGTCTGATTGTTGGGTACAACACTACTCGGGTCGTGGCGAACGTGGCGCTCTTCGTGGCGTGTGGCGTGGTGGTGCGTGTGGCGTGACGGTGCGTGCGGCGCGTGCGGCGTGTGCGGCTTCCGGCCCTCCCGCGGCGGACTCGGTGCTGGCGCGTGCAGAGCTCCCGGGCACGCTCCTCCGTCAAGGACGACAAGGACGGACATCTGGTCTACTGGCCCGGATATGTCATGGGAGCCCGATGTTCGTGTACCATAACTATCGAACTTACACTACACATACACCACACACCCCTCACCTAACTACTACATTCGATACACACTACACACATACTCAAACATCATATAATGTTCTTATCAAAATACGAAACAAATCACATAGACACATGACAATATCAGCATCATTCCAACAGAAGCTCAAGAGCGATCACTATTCTATTGCTGAGATTTTTACAGTTCAGTGAATCGTGTACAAGAAGATTTTATCTTATTGTTTAATATTTTTATTTTGCAAATGTAATTTGCCAATACGAGATTAATGACGATTTCTTGAATCAGATCATTGCCACAAAGTTCAGCAATTTCGCAAGTCATGTTGGAGCTCTGTTCATTGGTCGACAATAAACCGAATGTATCCTACGTTGTATGATTCTCGATCTGTTTATAACAGGTGAAACTCAAACCAATGTCGGTCGGACTCCATCATGACTTTGTCTAACGGTACAGTTGACTAATTGTGTCGGTTTGATTGCAGACAAAATCATCGACACGCTCGGTGAGGGCACCTTCGGCAAAGTGGTCGAGGTGAAGGACTTGGAAATGTAAGTACTAACTCACACTATCACTGACGCTTGTCTATCTATGCTCCGACATGACCCCAGGCATGGCATTGTGGCATGATAACCGCGCAATTCGCCCTTATATAGTGACAATTCTGAACATGTCATCGCCCTTTATCTGATTGAGATTGTACTGATAACTTATTTACCATTATGACTTAGCATGATAAAATTAACATACCAGGTCCGGTAGCACCCAAAAATTATTTTATAAATATGAATTTATTTGTATTAGTTGGTCGGTGTCGTTCACACCCGTGCCGGCGGATGATGACACACATTGTTTGGCGCAGCGCGCGCTTTACGTCAATTATTCACCTCTATTTTCATTTGTTTATAGTAACGGTCTACTTTCTACACCTTGCACCGCACGAAAATTCCAATCTCCTATGAGCGTGTCAAGCTTATCATTTAATCGTATGTTTTCAGGGAGCACAGAATGGCTCTGAAGATAATCAAAAACGTCGAGAAGTACAGAGAGGCTGCAAAACTCGAGATTAACGTATTAGAAAAGTTAGCCGAATTAGATCCAGACTGTAAAAAGTGAGTATTGTAACCGCGCGGCGGAATGCGCCCGCGGGTTCATTGTTGATAACGGAGGCGGGTCGCTCGACGCCGGCGAATGTAACAATATTTGACCTTGCACGTTTATATGCGACGTTATGGCTCCCGCCTGGCACCTTGCCAGCGAAGAACTCGATGTCAACTCCAAACAAAAATACCGACCGCCGCTCGCCTCTAACTTTGATATAAAATCTATATTGTACACGAGCGCCCTTGATTGCGAAGCGAATCGTGCGAAATTTTAACGAGCCTGTCTTTTCTCTTTCAGCTTATGCGTTAAGATGTTAGACTGGTTCGAATACCACGGCCACATGTGCATTGCGTTCGAGATGCTCGGACAGAGCGTATTCGACTTCCTGGTAAGTCACGTTTCAGCGCTCCATAATGCATGTTGTGAGTAAACATGCAGACAGACCTCCACACTCTTGACTCACAGCTTGTATTTTTAAAGCGTACAATAAACGTAAATATCTGGGGTTGGAAATTATACAGTTATCGACCGGAAGTTTGTTTCGAAGAAGCATTTTACAGATTGTTTAAATATTGCAAAAACAACAAAAATGCATAGGTAATAATAATTATTATTGTTAAATCACGTTTTTATTGAGATACAAATAGACTCCAATAAAATACATGTACGAGACTTACTTCCGTATATTGAGGCGCCCAGCGCACAATGTCATGAAGTGTAAAATTGATGCTATACAAATGAGACCTACGTTCTGCAGTGAATAGATAAATGCCGATGACGATAAACAAGATAAAGCTAAAAGGCATGAAAGTTATTGGTAATCACAGCATAATCATCATAAAAACAAAGTCCTTGAGCGGATTTCTCTGTCTGCCGTGTTTGTTTGCTCATTTCAAGGACAGCATGTTTGAATTGACCTTGTTTTATTCGCCATTCCTTATCTTGTCTATTTGAGAATTGGATTAAAACATCAAGCCTTAGTAAAACTTAGATTTTTTCAAATCCTTAGAATATGGGCAGTGTTTTTATGTAAGTGACGAGACAAGTAGGTTGTTCGCGTGATGGTAAACAACATAATATTTATTTATTGCCACCATTGTACATTAATTATATTATGGAAGTCAAATTAAATTAAGCAGAGTTCTTAAAAATATGCTATCATTTTACCCCACCGTTTGTATGATAATTGTAGAAGCCTATGAAATAAAATAAAATAATACATTTGCAATTTATATTCAAAATGTTATATGCATTTTAAATTCATGTGGATCCAATACACTGTTAGTTTTTAGTGACAACCAAATATTTACGATATTTAATTAATCAAACATTACGTAATAACGTAACAAGAGTTATAAATTATTGAATCTAATGGAATCAGGCGTAACGTTGCGGAAATTCATCTGGAACGCAACGAAAATATCTAGTGTAATTCCGTTTGAATGAATTATTTAAATTCATTTTACATTTACTTTTCATTGCGTTTCACAATAAATTATTGCTTAGTTTTAATATAATTTACATGGATTAATGTACATGATGTAACACGCTCCCGTTCCGTTGCAGAAGGACAACAACTACCAGCCGTACCCGCTGGAGCAGGTGCGGCACGTGGCGTACCAGCTCGCGTACAGCGTGCTGTTCCTGCACGACAACAAGCTCACGCACACCGACCTCAAGCCGGAGAACATTCTGTTCGTCGACAGTGACTACGAGCTCGTCTCGGTGTACAACCCCTCTAAGAAGGTACTTGTGTTGCTATCTCTGTTCCTTCACAACAACAAGCTCACGCACACAGACCTCAAGCCGGAGAACATTCTGTTCGTCGACAGCGACTACGAGCTCGTCTCGGTGTACAACCCCTCTAAGAAGGTACTTGTGTTGCTATCTCTGTTCCTTCACAACAACAAGCTCACGCACACAGACCTCAAGCCGGAGAACATTCTGTTCGTCGACAGCGACTACGAGCTCGTCTCGGTGTACAACCCCTCTAAGAAGGTACTTGTGTTGCTATCTCTGTTCCTTCACAACAACAAGCTCACGCACACAGACCTCAAGCCGGAGAACATTCTGTTCGTCGACAGCGACTACGAGCTCGTCTCGGTGTACAACCCCTCTAAGAAGGTAGGTGCTTGTGTTGCGAATATCTCTTTTTTAACAGACTTCAAGTAAGGAGGAGGTTCTCAATTCGATTGCTGTTTCTTCTTGATGAGAGATGACTAATAAAATGGTAGCCTGATAGCTTCAGCCGGGCGTCTGTTTCTATGGCGTTTAGTTATCCAACTACGTCGTCCGTCTCTTTCTTTCATATTCAGTTAGTGTGAGTTCAGGTAGTGAGTTACACAAGCTCTGAGCATTCAGTGAAATTATTAACGTTGACTGTACAATTCGATATTCGAGAATATAATTATTATATCTATGTGTACAAATTTATTGAAACCGGTTCAGCTGATCGGACAGTCGAAATGCACATGCACACTGCCAACTTTCTGATTTCTTAATTAGTTCATTAGTGGTCGTTACCCGCAGCTTTCAGACTGACTCTCGCGGAAACGATTACTTGCCGGATATGCTGGTAACCGATCTTAAACCAACGATTATCAATGATGGATTTCATGTATCGCAAAGTGATTTTTGAAACCATGCTTCATAAAAACTAATTACTAAACAAATATTGTCAGCCTCTATTGTGAAGTGGTTGGGCAGGTTGGCTCAAATCTCATACAATACTCGGGTTCTATTCCCGCGACGGGACAAATATTAATGCAAAGAAAAACAAAAAAACGCAAGTATTTCTTTCTCGTCTGGGACCGTGGTCTTTGTAGTTCCTGGTTCCCTAGAACTGGAAACCTAGTTAAGAGCCAGGATCTATCTATGTGATAGTTGGGTGTATTTTTTCAATAGGTTCGTTCATGTAGTTAGTACAATAATAGCTTTTACGAGACACCGAATAATTTGCATAACAAACAAGGCATCCATCACATAGCACTGGATAGAAAGTCGTTACCGCCCCATATAGACACTAACATCCATAATTTCTAACAGGTAGTAAACCCGTGGTTAGAAAAACTAGTCGCATAGTGGAAAACCAGTTACTTTTCTATCCATTAACTTTAATAACACTTGCAAACTAACGCGTCACTGAAGATATCAACCTCCTTCGATGCAAGCATGACTTGGATAATCCAATTTACAAGATTACAACTACCGTTATCGGTCATTCTCTTTGTTATTAAAACTTTATCAGTGGCATATAATTGCTCCAAATATTTCATTATTGAGTTAAGTAAAAGTAATAAGTTATTCCCCAATCGCTTGTTTTGGTTTCGGACGTTGAGTACACGCTCATGGGGACGTGGAACATTTTTCTTTTTAACAGATTTCAAAAAAGGACGAGGTTTCTCAATTCTATTGGTTTTTTTTAATGTTTGTTACTTCAGAACTCCGTCATTTATAAACTGATTTGGATGATATTTTTTGCGTTTCGTTCAGTATAGCTACGAAGTGATCGCATGTAAATAAATTTCATCGATATTCGATCTTGGACTTCAAAGATACATTAGAAATAAAGCCTATTTGTTCCTGTTATAATGGAATGTTTGATCAGATTATAAAGTGTTATATCAAAAGTTTTACTAACCGTACGCGGCTCTGAATAAAAATAAATAGAAATACGGTATCTGCATACATTTTGCGAGTGTGATACTGAATGCACAGGCATTTTCTTAGGACTTTCATTAGAGAGACGGATCTGAGCCGCTGCTAGATACATCTGCTCCATCTTCGGCCACATCATGTACATCAGGCGAGATAGTGGCCAAACATAGATTTATAAACGATATAAGATTTTTGTTGCAATATATTTTTTTCTAGACAGGCTTTTAACAAATTCGTAATAGCAACCGCGAGCAGATTAAAATGAGCCCAAACACTATTAGTTTACGATTAACCGTCAAGGAGTTCTATTGCCCACCTTCTGTCTCCATCATCAGATCAGCTGGATGTCACCATAAAATAACATTTTCATCGGACTTTGACAAGTATGCAAAATTTCAACTCCGTAGGATAAGAGGAAGTGGTTCTGATTCATATTGCAAGATTTGGCCCAAACAATTAAATAAATGAACATTGCTGCTTAATAAAAAGTTAGTAAAAGCTTGTAATAAAAACAGACAAATTTACTCGAAACCTATGAGCGCAAGGTTCCTAAAACTATTCTCCTATATCTATAACTGTTTAGAAAATGACTCATTCTGCATTCAGGGTTCCCTTTACGTGCCAAAACATTCGTCTAACGATAGAAACAGTGTAATGAAGGACAAGATTAATTAACAAACTTTGTTATGCAAAATGTTTCGCCGCAGCAACTCGGGACCTTTTCCTTCAGTACAGGAAAAGGTCCCGAGTTCAAACCTCGGCTGCGGCGAAATACTTTGCACACCTACAACGTTTGTCAAACTTGAGCCATGCACGCTTAGAAACAAACATTCTAGAATTCTTGTTATATTTATATTAATGAATGTCATGCGAAAACACAAAGTTTTTCGGAAAGAAAAAATACGACCACGGGCCGGGATCTTAACCCGTTCAATCCAATCCCAATTGATGGCGTACACGTCACCATTAAGACGGTTAAATAACGTAAGAAAAAATTCGGCACTCAACTTGGTGACCACAGCTCAATTGGGCAGAGCACTTCCCGCGTTGAGGGAAGATTGAGACGCGGGTTATATTTTATTATGTCATTATAAATTACATGATTTGTTTTTCTTATACAAGTCCCAGCCTAGAGAAACTCTGTTTAAAAATAGTATAAACACATATTAACTAGATGCATCTCCTTTGCAGACACACGACCAGCTCCGCGTGAAGCGCACGGACGTGCGTCTGATCGACTTCGGCAGCGCGACGTTCGACCACGAGCACCACAGCACCATCGTCTCCACCAGGCACTACCGGGCGCCCGAAGTCATATTAGGTACACATTCAATACTTCAGTTACAAACGTAAAAACGGGACGTCGGTGAATTTGTCATTATCAATCAATCATTTTATTGCTAATACAAATCGTGTAGTACAATCAATTCTATGAGCTCTGAATCCCACACCTAATCCCAAAAAATCCTGTGTTGTAGGATTCAGTCTCTTCAGACAAAACGAAACAAACAGGTTAAATTCATTAATCAGTGTGTTTTGTCATTAAAGTTTGGAAACTATCGTGAGTCGAAATATTCATTATAAATATAAATTAACATTATCAAGATATGTTTCAAACTAATTGCACAATCAATTATAGGTAAACACCACTAATCCAAATTTAACTTAACATACTTTTAAATAGGTATAATAGATTAAGTACAAATTCATTTCGATATTGCATCCAACAATTGCAGACGAAAGTGATATAAAGATGTCGAAGAGGCCACTAAAGTTATTTAATGATTTGCTCAATCTGGCTACAGGGGAATTACATCCTAGAATTGTGTTGCGAAAGGGGGGGGGGGGCAAATGGGGCTATGGTCTTACGCGGGTATCTTCTAGGTACTGTAAAGTTGAAACAACTGAGAAGCTGAGGACAATCAAATCATCGAGTTCAAAGAGAAAAGGAAAGTAAGGTCTATGAGAGTTCTTCATTTGTCCAATGAATGCATTTTAAATACTCAAGTCTCTCGGCGTAGCTCTGACCATTTCTTGCCATATTAAAAGAATATGCTAAGTGCCAAAGAAACCTGTTTTGTATTCTTTCTAGCCGCAGTGAGTGAGTGAGGTTTAGGATTTTTATAGTGTTTTTGTATATATATTTTTATAGAAATATTGTAAAAATCTTAAATTTAAGAAATTAAATAAATAAATGATAATAATAATACGCCCAACAATCACATACATAGATCTTGGCTCCTAACTAGGTTTCCCTGTATCTAGAACCAGGAACTATGAGGACCATGGTACCACAACACCCTGACACAAAACAAATGCTTGAAATAGTTTAGTTGAAACGAATACTTTACGTGACATCTTACGACGCTCATTGACGTCTATTCGATTGTTAATGAGCAGTGCGCTGATAGATAAACTATCGTCTTGAACCCATTGCACGGACGCAGTACTTATGTTAACATAATTGTTTAGTTTAAAAGGGACGTTTGTTTATCTATTTCTCGACGGAATATTGCCTTCCCGTATTTTGTGGTGATACTCGACAGCTTGACCAATGTGGGTCACATTGGTCAAGCTGTTGATAAACGGTTTTCCTGTTGATAACATTGAAATAATTATACATTTTAGGTACAATGACATATCAGTTGCATATAATTGTTATTATTCATATATTTTATTATGTCATTGTAAATTACATGATTTGTTTTTCTTATACTGCTTTATTATAAACGATTTTTTAATCGCCACTTGATTGTTTTAAACGCGCCCACACTCATTAAAAGAACAGACAGAATGTCTTGCGCTAGCGAGGCCAATGATTCTCGACAATTACACTCCATTTAATTATTTTATTTATGTTGACACCCCTGTCTCTTACAGTCTTTAAATCCTCTCCATCCAAAGGTTGTCTAAAAGACATCGCTTTAGAGCGGTTTTATCACACCCTTTATTTTTCAAGTTTATTTTTCATTTTGTTATGTTTTCTGGTGGTGTAACAATAAAGAGTTATCTAATCTAATACATACATAATCGCTTTCTAACATGTTTTTCGTATGTTTATAGAAACAAATAACATCTATGGGGACTAAATGTATTAGGAAGCTTGACGAATATTTCTAAAATGAAGCTTATACAATTTCGCAAGTTATATGGTAAATATTTATTTTCTCTTAGACAGCCTTTATATCTACGTAGAACACCAGCATGGTATCGACCAGTGCGGTGCCAACCCTCGACTTGCAAGACTATTATTTCCATCCACCCTTTAGATTTTAAATATATAAGTGAGTAGCGAAAGGAACAGGTCTTCCTACTGATAATAAGCATCACGCCTGCCCATAACAGTTACAGCACCAATCAAAATAAGCAAAATTTTGTACGAGCTCTGTTTAAAAATAATCATAATTACTGGCCAGCGAAATTACTGGGCATGAGACTCAACAGCTCATTGTCTCAGAGTGACGAGCGCAGTGTAGTGTCGCGCAGGATTTTGCAAAACAAAGTTCTGGGTGGTGCTGTTATTGTTATGGGCTGGCGTATTGCTTACCATCAGGCGAACGACCAGCTCGTCTCGTCATTCAGATACATAAAAAAAAAAATTGAAACAGAATTCGTACAAAATTTTGCAGAATTATTTCAGGCAACAATACAAATTAAAAATACCAGAAGCCCATAAAATACCTTACACATTAGCATATATACAAATTATAAAAAAATAATACTTGGATAAGAGGCATTTCGGTTTCGCCTCTCTGTAAAGCAGGAACACTATTCCCTCTGGCCAAAATTAAAACAATTACCAGTGGTAATACTCGTGGTAGGTCTCTCGTATGCGGGAGGCCGTCTGGAGTAGGTACCACAGATTTGCCAGTTTTTCTGCCGCCAAGCAGTAGTGCGCAAGCATTACTGTGTCCCGGTTTGAAAGGCATTGTAGCCAGCGAAATTACTGGGCATATGAGACTTATATCTAATGTCTCGGGGTGAAGAGTGCAATGCAGTGCTACGCAGTACTTTTTATGGTATTAAAAGTTCTGAGTGGCACTGCAATGGTTATGAGCAGGCGTGGCGCTTACCATCAGCCGAACGACTTGCTCGTCTCAACACTCAGTTCCATAAAAAAAAAGTATTTTGGCAGTATATGTAACAGTAGTGGTTGCGTTGTTCCAGAGCTGGGCTGGTCGCAGCCGTGCGACGTGTGGTCCATCGGCTGCATCATGTTCGAGCTGTACCTCGGCATCACGCTGTTCCAGACGCACGACAACCGCGAGCACCTCGCCATGATGGAGCGCATCCTCGGACCCATTCCCTACAGGTAACACTGTTCTAATAATAAAAATAAAAATCATTTATTTCAGGCTAATACAGTTAACAAATTAAAAGTACCAGTGGCCCATAAAATGTATACCTTACACTAACATATATACAAATTATAAAACAATAGGATAACGGGCATTTCGGTTTAGTCTCTCTTTAGCGCCGAAACACTATTCCCTCGGCTATCTATCTATTCACTTTTTATTATTTAATGAGAAAAGCATACTATACTGTTCTTAATTCTATAGAAGACAAAGATGCTTGAACATTCCACTTCTGCAAATATATAATAGCCAACTGGTATATAAGAAACATAACATTGTAAAAAACCAAAAAGTTATAAGAAAATCTCTAAAAAATGCATCTCAGTTTATTGCCGTATCTTCTTCGTAGTGATTCTTTTTCCAATACGGTGGTAGAGTCATGGTGATAATTTGACGTTCATAAGTGCGTCTTGTCATGCCAAAAATTCATAAAGAGATTTTGATTTCATTTGATTTGGTACCTATAATTACACTACTTGTAGGGTATTTATAATCGGGCATGTAATTTGGATGAGGACGTCAAAACTTGTGCCAATCAATGGTGATTAGTCAGGTCCACAACGGCCGATCCAAAGTCAGTTCCTTGACCGAACATTTGTTTCGTTTAGTTCGTGGTCATAGATTACATACTAGTTACTTGAATACTTTGTTGATCAAAGTCTCATCACTCATCCCTCATCATAATTATTAAATATATTCTAATTTTTTGGATAGTTAAATTCCTTAATAAAAGATCATTAGTATAATTGTCTGCGCAGGATAAACGTCAATTGCTAGAATGACGCACGATATTGAATACGAGTTTTTTTACTATCACATAAAACATATTTTAATGTCTTCATTGAAAACGCCACCTGTTACAGACCTATTAACTTTACAAAACCTTGTGGCAGTTATGGCTGAGGTTAGGCTCCAATCACAACTGACAATTATCGCATCGCTGCCCTATATGGTTGCCTTACTTTAACAGGGGTGCCATAATTGATATCAATTCCAGTACGTACTATGACTATACTTTCAAAATGACGTATAAATAGATCAACGTTAAAATGATATAACATCAAGTATGGTTAGCTCACAAGGTTATTCTCTTCTATAACTAGTTTATATAATAATATACTAACTTCCTCATGTCTCACGTCGTGACCGGTTCGAATGTTTACAAAATAATTTATTCAAATAAACTGCACTTTATTTATAGCAAGCAATTGCGTTAACATTATGATTAACGCTGTGGAGTGGAACGCTAATGGAGACCGCTTAGCGAGCGCGCGGAACGGACGTGTCGCTAAACTTAACTTTAAAAATTTAATTATCGGTCAAAGTAATATAAACTTAACGTGCTTTAATATAAAACACATAATTTACTGCATAGTGAATGTGACAAACATCGTTATAAGTTGGAAACCAGTGCGCAAGCCAGTGCAGCAACGCTCTGCATACCCGCCCCTCACCCCCTGGGTGAAAAGAAACAGGCTCCGAAACAGTGATAATTCATCTCGCTCATCTTGACGCTGCACCCACGCGCCTTACAAGTTCTCACATACGTAACTATACCCACTCATTTTATCTTTGAGAAACTCGATTTTCAATAACAATGGCAGGACGTCGCTCACCGACTCGCCTACTTACTACGTGTGCTGATGGCAATGAGCCAATAGCAATTCGTTCCGGATCACAACCAGACCTTAGACAGGCGATCCAGTCGGAAAGTGATACCAAAAAAATTATTCTACGGAAAAGAAAGCAACCTGACGATGACTTATCCGACAAATTTGACAAATTTGAGAGCAAAATTATGTCGGTATTAACTGCTATGGCTCAAACGCAAACCGAAAAATTGGATAAAATATCTCAAGATGTTTCACTCTTAACAGACCAGGTGTCGCAAATTAAATCTACTACGGGGCTTCTTGTTACAGAACAGAATAGACTTAGAGAAGAATTAGCAAATATAGAAATCTCTAAGACTAATTTGGAGAGAAAGGTCGAGGATCTTACAAAAGACTTAGGAAGCTTTAAAGCTACTACCTCTTTAATTATCCAGCCTTCTACTAACCTTCCATACGAAAACGTCATTACGGAGATTCATGAACGCTCCCTAAGAGAGAAAAATATAATCATTACCGGCATAGATGAGATAAATTCAAAAAATTCAACAGAAAGAATTGAACATGATAAACAAGTAATTAATAAAATCATTAAGCTAGCTAATCCTCAAGCCGTTGAGCCTACCAAATGGTATCGGTTAGGAAAGTATAACAGCAGTAAATCTCGACCCATAAAGGTTTGCTTTGCTTCAGCCGATACGGCCAAAATAATACTGCGTAACAAGACCATCATCTATAAAGAGTTTAAAAACATCAAATGTTATTCGGACCAAACCCCATATCAGAAAGATGAAATGCTGAAGTTGAGAGCTGAATTAAAAAGTAGAACAGAAAAGGGAGAAGAAAATCTTACAATCAAATATATTAAAGGAATTCCCAAAATCATCGAAAGCCTTCCAAAAAACGATCAAGAATAGACACAAATGAAAAAGATAGTACAACCTCCGACTTCATTACATACCAATTATCAAGTAACCATGCTAATATTATCAACAATTCTAAATCTCTAAAATGTTTATACGCCAACGTACGCAGTATAGTAAGCCCAGGTAAACTCGATGAATTGAGATGCATAATCCGCTCTATTCCAAGTACACTACACGTAGTTATACTAACTGAGACATGGATAAAAAGCGATTCTGAAGCTGAACGTTTAACCTTACTCCACTATACCCACTACTATAATTATCGAAATAATGGAAGAGGAGGTGGAGTATCTATTTACGTACATGACAGCCTAAAGCACAATTTTATTGAAGATCTATATGATAACGACAATCACTATTTATGGATTCACTTAAACAAATTCTCGATTGACATCGGGGCTATCTACAAACCGGAAAGGACTAATAGCAATGAATTCCTCGAAATCTACTCACAGCAGCTATTGAAACGGAAACGGGCAATTGTATTTGGGGACCTTAATTATAACTTACTAAAGAAAAACCAACCCACTATTAACTACAAAACAATGCTACATGAAAACGGATTCAACATTTTGAATAAAATAAACCCCTCTTACTGTACCCGAGAAACACCCAGTACTCAAACAATTCTTGACCATGTCTGCTCTAACCTGAAGAATAACAAATTTCATCTCGCCGTAGTCAATTCGCTGATGTCTGACCATAAACATATTTACCTGGAAATACACAAATACCAACCTGTTAAGAATAAAAGGATTACATACAAAGCAATAGATTATGATAAGCTATATATAACAGTAGAGCGAAGTTTATTACAAGATTACGACTTTAAGTATGAACAACTCGAGACAAAATTAATAGAAGCTATAAAACAGAGCAAGATCACCATAACAAAATTTCAAAACCCTGTAAAGTCTGATTGGATTAACAAAGACATCATTGTTGCTATAGCCAAAAGGAACAAACTATGGAGTGAACATTTGAAGACAACACACAATCAAAATATAGAAGAGGAAGAAGACATAAAGAAACATGAATGTTTAATGGCAAGAAAAGAAGTCCAAGAAAAAATACAATTTGCTAAATCTAGATATTATCTAAAATCTTTCAAAGGTTGCGACAAAAATCCTCGAAAAATGTGGCAATTAATAAAATCTTTGAGCAATAATAAAACAAAAAATTGCACTGCTCCATCTAAACTTGAAACTCAGTTGGGCAGTTTTACTGAAGTGGCTGATATATGTAACTGCTTTAATTCTTTCTTTGCCAACATAGGCTCTGTTTTAGCTAACCAAATTCCCCAGACGTACCACGATACTAAAACATACAATAATTTATACAATAAAAAAACTAAACTTAACTCTGCTGAACTATCGGAATTTGTTCCGGCTTCAACGCATGAGGTTAATAAGATAATCGATAACCTTAACTCCAATACGACTAGTGGTCTCGATGACATTTCATGTAAAGCTATAAAAAGCGTTAAGAATTTGATACTAGAAAAATTAACAAGTTCTATTAATGAATGTCTTAAATGTGGCTATTTTCCTGACACACTCAAAATAGCTAAAGTGAGTCCTATATATAAAGCTGGCAAAAAAACGGACCCAGGTAACTATCGCCCTATTTCTGTACTTCCTATATTTTCCAAAATTTTTGAAAAAATCATTTATAACCGTCTTGATAAATTCTTAACTTCTATAAACTTCCTTTATTGTAAGCAGTATGGGTTCAGATCTCAATCAAATACATTATCAGCTTGTATAGACCTCGTAACTAATTTAAAATGTAACATAGATGAGAAACAAATAGCTATCGGAGTATTCATAGATCTCAAAAAAGCCTTCGATACAATAAGCCACAAATTGCTACTTCAAAAACTTCTCGCTATCGGTATTAAAGAGACTGCTTACAATATGATACAGTCATACCTTTCTAACAGACATCAAATAGTGAAAATTGGCGAGATAAAAAGTACATCCGAACTAATAACTTATGGTGTGCCTCAAGGATCGATCCTCGGGCCCTTGCTTTTTCTTATATATATTAATAATATTAAAGACCTAGGTCTAGTTGGTGATGTAACATTGTATGCTGATGATACCTGTCTTTTTTATTTTGGCAAAGACATTCAAATACTATCCAAACAAGCCCAAGATGACTTAAATATCTTATATACCTGGTTCCAATATAATTTATTGACCGTTAACATAGCTAAGACAAACTACATGATTTTTTGTGCAAAAAATAAAAATGTCCCAAATTGTCAACCACTACGCATTAATAACGAACCACTATCTGAAGTGAAATGTGAAAAATATCTCGGCCTTACATTGGATAGCCACTTGACTTGGAAACCTCAAATAGACACAATACGAAATAAATTATCATCCCTAATGGGCATTCTTCGAGGCACTGTCCGTTGTTATCCTTTACCTGTCCGATATATTATATATAACTCTCTTATTAAATCTCATCTGACCTATCTAATTGAAGTGTGGGGATCGGCCACCAAAACCAATATGAAACAATTGCAAGTTGCCCAAAATAAATGTATAAAATTACTTTTCCACCTTAATTATCTAACACCAACAGTTACCGTATATAATAAAACAAAGTTAATGACGCTTACGCAAATATATAAATTTCATACTTGTATATTGATAAGAAAGATATTGGCAAAGGATACGCACTCTCAAATAATTTTTACTAAAAAAGCACAAATACAAACGCGAAAAATGAGAAATGCTAACAATATCTGCTTACTTAAGCCACGAACCAGCTATGGAACTAGAAATATTAGATTTGAAGGTGCCAAAATATATAACAAGTTACCAAACGACATAAAGGAAATACAGTCATTTCCATTATTTAAAACAAAACTAAAATATCACATTATGAAAAATAATTCTTAACAAATATCAACTATTTAACCAACCACAAAATATATATATATATATATATATATATATATACATATAAACAAATTACTACACACCTTAAATACACTAGATACCTAAATAAATATAAATAATTAAAACAATACAAATTAAATCTTATGAAGTAATCCTAATCTAACATCAAATATACATAATTGCTATCAAGACCTATTATGATAGCAAGTAAGTTTCGATACTTAATATGGCAGTCGCAAAACAATGGCCATCCATTGAACTAGTTCCTAACAATTTTTTTTAAATCTACCTTCACAAAATAAAAATAATGTTTATCATGTTTGTTATTGATTATGTAATCTAAGTATTATTTTATTTTGTAATGCGATATGTTATTTGTAATACTTGCCTTAGTTCTATACTTGCTACCTACTGTCAATCTATGTGTAAGTGTATTTGTTATCCACTTGGTCTCGGATGCTGTCGTTCCGCCCTCGTATGATAATTTTACTTTTAAGTTTATTTAGTGTTTCTCAATATAAGTGAATTGTATTCTGTTTTTGAGAAATAAATGTCTTAAACCATAAACCATATTAACTTAAATTTCGTTCGTTTCAGAATGGCACGTAAAACTAGGACAAAATACTTCTATCACGGAAAATTAGACTGGGATGAAAAATCATCTGCAGGCAGATACGTCAGAGAAAACTGCAAACCATTATTGGTAAGTTGTTCGATAAGTTATTACACTCGTGGTAGCCACGATATAAACAGAAATGTCGTGAATTATTTTTATTACTATCATTTTGGCAAAGGCAATGCCGACCGCAGCAGCAAAAAGTTTTCTAAACAAGATCATAAACTTAATAGTTATTATGTAACGGCAGAGATATAGAGTAAAACTTAGCTAAACTTTCACTTGGACGCAGTGAAGGCAAGTATAACTACGTAGGGTTATCACGTACATCTGATTGTGAGTTTCCATTTGCTTTACGAGCTTTGCATTACATATTACTGAATTGCGTAAACGTGATCCGGCCGATAGTCGCGCTACATAAATTGAGTTGATTCTTGCAGAAAATTGTTCCTTTTGTTTAAAGTCATTGCCGCCACTTCCTCAATTCTAAGTTTAATTTCCATTTGTAGAAATACTTAATGGTCGGTTTTTTATTATTATTGAGTAAGTCAATTTCAACTTATTATTAGATCAAATGGGTTTTAGGGTTTTGTATTCAAAGGGTATAAAAAGAGTTTTATGGCTATCGCTCTCAAACCTTCAAATGTTCACTGATATTGTTTTGCAGTGGCTTCAATAACAACAAAAACGCTTCTTTACGAAATACGCGAGTTCGCAACTCTCATTTGACTATTTTTTTCCTGTTTGCATTCGGGTTAAACCTCCGAAAATGTTCAAATCAAGTCACAATTATAAAATATGAAAGCCTTCGCTATAAGGCCGTTCGCCGAAACAACTATCGGAAGAATGATCGTCGAGTTAACATCCCACATGGCAGTTACCTCGTGGGTCAAGTCAAAGTACTTGCTGAGCCTTCTCGGCGTTCATGAGGTTCTCGTCATGTGGGATGTCGACGGGCACTGCCCGGCGTCGGGGCCGGTCGACCACCACGATAACGGGCTTATTGGCCACAATATGATGATAGAGCGGTCCCAATAGAGCAATTATTATATTATTAATAATATATTTATTATGATTATTATTGCAGAGGTACCTGACCAGCAACAGCGAGGAGGCGCGCCAGCTGTTCGACCTGATCGCGCGCATGCTGGAGTACGAGCCCTCGCAGCGCATCACGCTCCGCGAGGCGCTCGCGCATCCCTTCTTCAGCAAGCTGCCGCCGCACCAGAGGCTCGGTCAGTACCCGTCTGTGCAGACTGAGTAGTCTGCACTAGCTGTTCAGCACAGGTTTCTTCTAGGCGGGCGTGCTACATCTTCGACCGCATCGTCACTTAACAAATGGTGAGATAGCCGTCAAACGCAAGCCTATAAATAGTAAAAAAAAAAAGCTGTATAACAAGCTAATTTCAGTAAACTAAAATTTAAAATCACAAAAAACCTATGAAAAGTAAAAAACGGCTGAACCGATTTTGATAAAACATGTCTAAGAACCACCGCTAGAAAACCTTGCAAATAAAAAATCCGAATCGGTGCAACCGTTTAAGAGCTACAGTGCCACAGACAGACACACATAGTGGTCCAACTTATAACTCCCCTACTTTTTGCGTCGGGGGCTAAAAATACTGGCTGTACCCCGCGGTTTCACCCGTTGTTTTATGGGAAAAAAGTATCCAGAACCTATTCCAAATTTCGTCAAATTCCATTTTGTAGTTTTTGAGTGACGAACATCCATCTATTCATCCTTACAAACTTTCACATTTGTGATAGTATAATAGTATTGGCATGAAATGCAACAAGTTTATAAAAATGTCTTTTGTCGCTGACAAGGATCTAGTGAAGTCTTAACTTGATTGAGGTAGTACCTGATTCAACCTCAAATTCATTCAACCCTCTGATGTATTTTTGATATGACCTGTTCCATCAATATTATCGGTGGCGCGTACGTCTTACTGTCAAGACAGATAAAGATCCGTTTCACACGTAAACGAACGAGTGTGTCCCTCAAGCGATACCAGTGATATCTCTTCTGTCTATCGTTCAGTGTTAGACCCCGACCTTCATGACGCCTTTGAGTGAATATTTACGGCGCCGAAGAGTGATGATTCAGAATTAACCGAGGCTGCCCTCGATAACGACGGAAATTGTTGTGATCTTTTTCTGGCCGCGATGTTGTAAAAGTACATTGCAGAGGTCAATGTCATTCTAAACTTATGCCGCCGAAACTAGTTTCGGTTGACTAACGAACGATAAAATGTTATCTTTTGTTATAGGACACCAGTTTACAAGGCCAGCATTCCTTAGGTCAGGCCTTAATATGAGGCCTCGAGAGTAAGACTAACCCGAGCAACAATAGAACACAGTAGAATATTATTATAACATGTTGTTGCTTGGGTAATTCTTCCCCTCGTGATCTCGTATAACGTTAGACGCTTTTTGGAAGCTTTGTCCTTTTGTTATTGAATCACATACTGCGACATGTCGATTATGAACAATTGTATTTATGTTGTGCCATTTATTTTATTTGGCTTACGTTACGATACTTTAAATTGACTTATTTTTCCATATAATCGTTCTTATGTATCGTAAAATTATAGATTTTTGTCTTGTAAATGGTATGATGCCGTCAAATCTCGGATATTGGCATGATTTAATCTTTTTGTGATCGTCCGTGTTGTCTTCGACTAACGAGATTTGCTCGCATCACTAATCAATTTTATCTAAATACTGTATATTAGTAATATGATGCTTGTGGTTGTGAAAAAAATTGCTTTTATTATATTTATCACGATCGGCGATCATCACAACTGCAAAATCAATGTAATGCACTACAATCTTTGAAATGTTAAAATAGTTCGTAACGTTAACATGATATTGCAGGCAATGACCGCGCACGGTGCAACGGTGAGAGCTCGACGTCCCGCGAGCGGTCGCATTCACTGAGCAGGTGAGCGGCGCCGCGCGCAGGCGGCCGGCGGCTCGTCCCGCCAGGCCGGCGGCACGCAGCGCCAGGCCGGCGGCACGCGGTGCCAAGCCGGCGGCACGCGGCCGGTAGTGCCGCTCTCGGGCCGGGCGCCTCGCCCGACCACCGTGTAAAATAACTTGTACAGAATGGACGTGAAGTGATAAGTGATAATTATAATGTCGAACGATGTAATCTAGGTAATATTTTGTTGTGAATCGGTACTTCTCAATTTGTATTTATAAATATTATTTTGAAATATAGACTGTCAGTCTCAATGATTCGTTTTGTTTTGCTATAACCCTCCAAACATACTGGTCATGATTATTATTAACTTACACTTTATATCGCTCATGCATGATAGCTATAAACAAGTTTATCAAGTAAGAAAGAGTTTTTTAGATATATAAACAACAAAACGGTATCAGACGGTTATAAATAGGAAATTCGTAAGCAGGAATGTAGATGTGCGTAGCTTCTTATGCATCCATATCAGATAATCATTTTATGAAAAAGATAGTTTTCTTTTGTTTTTTTTTTTTAAAGATTTCAGAGCTAAGTATTTAAATATAAATAATGACGTCATGACCACGTAAATCACATGGTTTAGTTTGCTTATGACAACGCCTGCCGTGATGACGTGCCCCGGCTGCAACATCTGTTTCTGTGCCACTATCAGCTGCCTACCATTATGTAAGTTATCGTCATGGAAATCTGTTTACTAAAGTATATCATATTAGCTCCTTGGTTATCGTCAACAATAAATGTCAATATTATATATTATGTAATGTCCTTCGAGGTAGGTAATATATGCTAATCTGGTAGTTCTGGTTAAATACCTATTTTGGTGCTTTAATTTAGCTAAACAGTAAACACAAGTAGTAGGTTGGTATATTACTTATTACTATTTCCAAATATAAAATCTATAAATTTCGGATGTGCCAGTGACAATGCTTCCTTGTTGTGCTAACTTAGTAGCCGTGTTCTACCACAGCATACTTTATGCTAGAACACTGGGAACTACCGGCACTCGTACTTTAGCGCCAGATGCAGTGTTAGAGGCGCGGCCTCCTACCTCATCTATGTTAGCATGAGTAGCATGGCTCTTCTACAAAATAATTAACACATTACACTAAAATATACGAAATTTAAAACTACATAGAGATAAAAATAAGAGAGACAGTTAATGTCAGAGAAAATTACAATTATACAATTTATTATTTTAGTACTTGATTATACTTGTAGACAAAAGATGAGCTATTTATATGCAGCAGTTAGACCACAAAAACATCCGTAATTGGGTAATAACTCACTCGTGGCATCACCTCTGTTCTGCTGCCTTGTAATCTGTTAGCTAGCCTCCTGTTACTGTTCTATATCGTAACTTAATAATTGTATAAGGTATTTTTAACAGGCGTTAATAAAACACAGATATTACATACATCATTCATTTATTTAAAATTCACATTATAATATAAATACCACACATGTATAGTATGAGCATATTCATAACTTACACTAAAAATTTAAGGAACTTAACATCTTTTTAATGAAATGGGTTTTAATTGTGATGCCTACGACAAGGAATTACATCGAGATTACCGATTTTAATTACTTAAACAATAACTAGTTAGTATGTTAGTTTGGAATGATGAATAAATATGTAGATATCTAACCTGGCAAGATGGTAAATGCTTGTCCGATTAAATGTTTATATTTATGCAGAAGTGCCACAGCTTTTCATATCACAAAACGTAGGTAGTATTCACACTGCACATAACATTTTAGCATTTCGCTGCAAAAGCATTACATAAATAGTATCATTATTTCATTACGGTAGTAGTTAGGTACATTATACTTGCATCCGTACCCACTGGTCCCTCAGCGCCAATCGTAAATCGTGTTGAGATCAAATTAAGGTATAGCTTCACTACGACTAATGAAATGGTCTCTTATTATTGTCGAATCAGGCAAGTAATCGAATTAATCTCATTAATTTACTCCAAAATACGATAACTAAAAATCGAGCTAAAGTTTCATGGGACAAATATGGCATCACAAGACATTGTCGCAATGAATCCTACACCTTAATCTGAGCGCAAAACGATTTACAATTGGCGCTTGAGGGACCTGTTGAGGGGGTTGACTCGTATATCTAAAAATCATTTTGTTCGAAATTATTACAAATACTTGTATATAATATGCTATATATTCATACCACATTAAAGTTGGGAATCAGCAAATAATAATTTAATTTATAAACTGAAACCGAACCGATTTGCTATTTACATAGTAACATACGTAGTTATACTTCCTAGTCTGTGGTAACGTATTTGGAACATATGCGTATAATTATGTATTTATTTATACGTACGGTGAATCTAGAAATACTAAATTATTTCCATATCTACTCATGATGAAATAAATATTTAAATATTTACGCATATTTCCCTAATGAAGATGTTTGTAAAAGTTTATTAGAAAACAATGACATGATCAACATACGTCGGTATTGGTGGCCGGACACACTATCACTTTCCAAATCACAATACGGCAATGATTTAGGTCGATTCAGATTGTCGTCTGTCAATAAAATTTTTCAAAAACCTATAAACATTTTGACAACTTTGTAATATTTGTAAAAAAATACCGAACCGGCAACCTTTCAACGCCGGGATGATGTTAGCGCCACTTTGCACTAACTTATCCATAAATAGTGCGAGATCACAAGACACCTCAACTTGGAAAGTTGCGCTTCACACAATGTCGTCCATGTCCAGTATATATTCTTATCGCACTAGAGTGCCACGAACTTGTCTGATCCGGAAAAACGGAACAAAAAGTGACTAACAATGTCAGATAAGCTTGTGGCACTAGGTGTAACGTTGGTACCTAATTGAATGTTCTGAATCAACCCACCAGCGCCCCCTACAACTTGTCATCAGACCGACGGCGGCTAGGCCATGTCGACGCGCGGCCCGTCGGCGGGCCACGAGTACACCGGCGGGATGGCGCCGTTGTACGCCACGTCGTACATCTGTGCGCGGATGAATTCTTCGATGTTTTCGGGCTGCGGCTGGACTGACGCCTTGCCTGGAGAAAAGATGCTAGTTTTAGAAATTTATTTTGTGATTGTACGCTCTGCGACACTCTGCGATTTCCAGTAAAAGCGTATTCAGGGGACCTATTTCAAATTCAACGTGATTCGAATCTTATTAATATAATACATACTCTTCTATTGATTTTTAACATCGGTTCTAGTAGTTATCGAACTACTTATATCTTTTTACAGTTGGAAAATATACAAATAGCAAACGATCACACAAGGACTACTTCGTAACTTTGTCCAAAAATAGTAAATACTACGTGAAAAAAAATTGCTGACTAAAAATGCTACTATGCGCAAGCGGTGCGCGTCCATGGTGCGCCGGGTGTGGGCCAGTCCCAACGTCGTCCTAGCTATGATCGCTGACAGGCTTGACTGTGAATATATAAGGCATGCCTGCGACAGGCATGTTGCAGTCCCAATGCCAGTTAGAAAATGGTAGTTTTATTATTTATATTCTTAAATTCTATCAAAATGTTCCGTATCTGACTTTAATTTGCATGAGTATTCCCTATATTGTATGAATATGTATGACATCTAATTGATTTTTGTATGAATTTGTATTTTAAAATTAAAAAAATAAAAAATAAAAAAAAAAGTACGCGGCGTAGAAGTTTGCGCATCAGAACCTGACAGAAAATATAAGCTCAATTGGAGCGAAAACCTTCCAATAGTCTCTTCCACCAAGAACCATTCAACCTATAAATTACTGCAGATTTTTAGACAGTAGTTTCGTCGTACTTACCACAGCTGTAGGCGTGCTCCACGATTTTCTTGGCGATCTTGACGGAACAGTTCTTGATCTCCGAGAGCGGCGGGTACAGGCCACCCTGGTCCAGGTCCTTTTGGGACACGATCTCTGCCAACGCCTGGGAACAGAACAATGCTGTTATAACTGGCCTTAATTCCGATAAGAATAGCAAGTATTAAGTATGATATTATACTACCGCGCCCCGCTGTTTCTCGCGATAAAAAGCTATTTCCATTCCGAATTTTACTCAAATCCGTTAAGCCGTCGCGGCGTTAAGAGGGAACAAACATACTAACCCACAAACTTTAGCATTTACAATATAAGTGTATTTTCTTCTTTGTTTCCAGCAATGCTTTCTAAACAGGACTGGTATTTTATTGAACCAAGACTTCTTATTGAACTGTTAGTGCAAGTGCGTACCTACCTTAGAAAGGTGAAGCGACCAAATAGATGGTATATAGATAGCCAACCAAAACCTTGATGTGGCTTCGCACATCTGCTCTAACAGCTAAAGTTATCAACGTCCTTGTACTATCAATTTAAAATACCACTGTTTATATCTAACGCTAATGACATCGGGGCCTATTCTAAAGGCAATAGAGTCACCACTCTCCGCAGCGGCAGCCAGTAACATAAAATAAGATTAAGGCCTACTATGATGACACTAGGGTCTCCTCACTCACCTCGGCCGCCAGCAGCATGAAGTCCTCGGAGATGTCGATGATGCCGGCGCAGATGATGCCGAGCGCGAGTCCGGGGAAGATGTACGAGTTGTTCCCCTGTCCGGGGCGCAGCACGCGCCCGTCCTTCGTGCGGTAATCGGGGAACGGGGAGCCCGACGCGAAGATCGCGCGGTCCTGCAGTACAGGTATGTCAACTATGTTAGTTAGCGCATATAGACTGAGACCTACGAATAATATGTATTATTCGTAGACTGGGACTATCTAAGTTGTTCCTTCAATGCTGACAGTCTTGTTTTTGTAGGATCTGATTTTTATTACGACAAATTTTCGTTTCATCAATAAATGATAGAAGTACTGTTTTCAAAATTTTTGGTTTTTATTTCGTCAGATTTTTGTTTAATCACAAAATGTACGAAGTACTTATAAAGTACCAAAAAAAAAGAAGTAAAGTACTCGTATTTATAAAGTCCGATTAATGATGTCGACGATAGATGTATAGATTTTTCAGATCTTTGTTTCATCAGAAATTTTCGAAGAACTTTGTTTTTATAAAGTTTTATTTAAATGTTAAGATCTTTATAAATTTTTGTTTTATTAGAAAATGTTATAAGTACTGCTACTAATAAATAAAGTTCAACTTGCCTCCAAGTACCTATATAGTACAAAGAAGAGCAGATTGACCGTCGTCACACGAATCTGCCTCTGGTGTGACGATAACGATTACGTGTTTTTCATCTGATGAAATATAGATCTGACTCGTTAAACAAAGATTAATAATGTAGGTAAATGGAAAAATTAAAAATGGAAATCTTTAAGTCGTAAGAACACTTCACACAGTTTCAGCAAATCTAGAGAGGGTAAGCACAAAACAAATAAAATATTTTTATACGTATTACAAAACGCGACATTTAGTATATATTATTGTTTTAAAGCCCTCTATCCATTTTTTAAAAAGACTGTTTTTATGGCTGTGATTCCGCGATTCTTTCAAAGTGGCGGCCAATAGCCAGACCAAGCTTCATAGTAAAATGTTGCACACCATTTCCTCGTTTCGATGCAAACAGCTAAGATGAACACTTGGACTGACACCTTTTACGGCTGCGACGGTATAATGGACGGTCAGCATTAGTCCGACGTGGCTGTATACCGTGACGTCACAATGTAGGCGTCACTTACGTCAGTATTGCTGTATGCCTCCTCAGCAGTACATTCTGCCTTGCTGGTGGGGTTTGAAAGCGCGAAGATGACGGGCCGCTCGTTGAACTCGCCCATCATGCGCAGGATCTCCGGCGTGAACGCGCCGCCGACGGCCGCGGCGCCTAAATACATTGAAAAATGATTAAGAATTGGGACAATATTATGTTAATGCCGTATGACTTAAAATTTGTCGATCTTCAGTATTGAAGCTATGCTATCCATTCTTAAAGTTAGTCCCACTTTGGTCTATCACCTTGGTGTAAAAGAGTTGCTCTATCACTTGGTGTAGAAGAGTGTTGCCGTATCACCTTGGTGTAGGAGTGTTGCCCTATCACCTTGGTTTAAAACAGTGTTGCTCTATCACCTTAGTGTAGGAGTTTTGCCTTTTTAACTTTGGGATAGAAAAGTGTTGCCCTATCATCTTGGTGTAGGAGTTTTGTCCTATCACCTTGGAGTGTATCACTGTGGTCTAAAAAAATGTTTCTTTATCACCTTGGTGCCCTAACACCTAGACGACGAGGAAAGCTCTAACACCAGTGATTGAAATGTGAGCTTCCACATGCATAAATCCTCATATTATTGCACTATTAATTATTCTGTGATAGAATGGGTGCCTGAACATGGAAGACGGCGCCCAGGCCGATCCAAAAGGAAGGACGATCTGGATGCTTACCAAGAAGGCTGGTGCGAGTTGGCGCAGGATAGGGACGGCTGGAAAGACTTGGGGGAGACCTTTGCCCAGCAGTTGGACAGCATAGGTTAAAAATAAAACATCTTAATCATAATGTAACTAGAAATGCTGGTAGGGCCTCATTGCTGCCTTTTACCACCTTGATAAGTCGGTATTTTGGCCCTGGAGTAGGACGCTAACAGGACCTTGTCCTTTTACATTCCCCATATAGTTAGTAGAGTAGTAGAGTATGTTAAGCATCTTAGACAAGTGACTGTCTTCAGACATGTTTTCGCATACCTAGTTAAACTAAAAATACCTGCTCCATTTTACTTTCAACGAGACCTAATTACGTTAAAATAGTATAGCGTGTCACAAGGTGGTAAAATAGTATACTATTCTTAGCTGAGGACTTGTACTATTAATTATTCTGTGGCCGAGGGCTCTATATCTCAAGTAAAACTCCGGTTTTTAATTAAACTGTAACTCACCGATAAGCACGGAAGGTACAACTCACCGATAGGCACGGAAGGTACAACTCACCGATAAGCACGGAAGGGCGCGCCTTCTCCACGACCTCATGTAACGTGCGGATGGGCGCGTGATCTCTCGCGAACTTCTCCTTGTGCTCGGTGAGTCCGCCCTCGGGCCGGTTCCGCACGATGAGCCCCTTCGAGTCCACCATCCAGATGCGAGACTTGGCGTCCTCCTCCGACGTGCCCTCGGCCATCATCGCCATCACGCACAGCTGCGCGATGCCGAGGGATGCCTGGAAATGTTCGCAATATCATATAATATATATAATCACAGTTGAAACTGACGCTGTTTTTGTTTGTATTTAAGTAAATATTCCTAATATAATCGCAACTCAAACAGGCCCTATTTTCTTGTATAAACTATTCTCTCACGACAGTTGCATGGGGCCAACAACCAAGCATATGTATAAATTTTAATCTATGCAACCGTGGTTGCTCCGGGGCAATGGAGCGGGTGAGAAGGATAAATTGAATGTTTGTTCACCTCTCCGGCGCCCTGGAACACGATGACGTTGTGCGAGAGCTTGGTGCTGGTGAGGCGCAGGCTCGCCAGCAGCCCCGCCACCGCCACCGCCGCCGTGCCTTGGATGTCGTCGTTGAACGTGCAGTATCTACGCATATACATAAATAGCTGGTAAGTTACTTGAACATAACAAAAACATGTAACAAGCTAATTTTAGAAAACTAATATTTAAAAACCCCCGACATAAAACCTATAAAAAGTAAAAAGCGGTTAAACCAATTTTGATCAAACGTAATTTTTCTGTTTCTGTTTGTACTTTCAAATAAAAAAAACGCATCCAAATCGGTTCAACCGTTTAAGAGCTACGGTGCCACAGACAGACACACAGATAGACACACATAGTGGTTAAACTTATAACGACCCTCGTTTATTCGACGGGCGTTAAAAATACAGAACAAGACAAGTATTAAATTTAAGGATCAAACTCCCGGACTATCTTCATACAACTCACTTTCCGCGATACTTCTCGAGCAGCCTGAAAGCGTTCGCGTTCCCGAAGTCCTCGAACTGTATGAGACAGTTCTGCCCGAAGCGGCGCACGACGGCCTGCATGAACTCATCGACGAACTCGTCGTACTGTGCGCCGCGCACGCGCCGGTGCCGCAGCCCGATGTACAGCGGGTCCTCGAGCATTGCGTCTGTGTTTGTGCCCACGTCTGGAAATAATAATGGAGTGAAAGATGAAAAGAAAGAATGGACGTTTATTTGACAACTACACAAATATATAATAATATTAATAATTAATGCTTTATTGTACACCAAACAAGAAATAAAACTATAGTACAACGGGCGGACTTATCAATATATATCAAACATAATACAGAAAAGAACACGGAAAATAGTTTATGGATATATATTTATACTAATAAACAAAAACAAAGATAGAATTGTCGTGCCAAATGGGATTTTGGCTCAGCACAAATGTCTAGTTATTAATTGACACCATACGCCGGTTTTTAGCAAATGAGTATTTTAGTGAAAACGGTGGGACCCACCCAGGCCTATCTATGTCAAACAAAATACAACTCTAATAAGCGTGAAATAACTAACCCAAAGTGATGGGCAGGCACTGATGTGGCTTGATCCCCGCGAGCGCGGTGTATAGCGCCAGCTTGCCCACGGGGATGCCCATTCCGCACGCGCCCAGGTCCCCGAGCCCCAGGATACGCTCCCCGTCGGTCACCACGATAGCGCGGACGTCTGATTCTGGCCTAAAACAATATCAAAAGCATATTTATTTATCTCTACCACCGTATCGGGTGAAGAACGACCACTCAGAAGATACGACAAGAAACTGACGGGCATTTTTTTAGAACTTTTGTTACAATATTTTATTTTTGTTTTTGACAATATTATGTTTCTTATGTGCCAATTGGTTACTTGGCAGAAGCGAAATGTTACATACATCTTTGTCTTCGATGTTTCGCTGAAATGAATTTTATGTCTATGCAAGCTATCAAATTTCATAACATGCAGTTCGATCAAGAGATCCGTTGCTTGGCCGATACTCACCTCCTGCATCGGCCGCAAGAATTAAATTAAAAATATTTCACAAGCCCACCCAAGTTCCGCAGTGACGATAATGTCAGTAGTTACCACCAGATACCACTGGCCTCCATCCAAATAGGTACCATAATCTAACACAATGCTTGATACGACTGCGAATTATTTTCCTACGAATTCAGCAAATTATTTAAATAGGTACCTACAAGTAAACCTAAAATTCTGCGGAAGCGAATATTGTATAAAACGAATATTTCAGCCCATCAACTCGTCTCTCCCATCAAAGGGTCTCAAGATAATCTTACCGAATTAATGAAGGATCAAAAGAAAACTTTATAATGGGTATACCTGGAAAGTCTTATTACAGGAAATTACTTCCTTTCATCACAGTCATCGGCATCGATGATTAGAACTTTTATATATGAATAAATGATCTTATGATTGCGCTGAGAAACAAATGCTCACCAGTTCTTCAAGATATCATACACGTGTCCCTTGTCGTGGATGGTGATGAATAGTCCGCGCGGCCGGCGGTACACCAGCCCGAACTTCTGGCACGCGAGGCCCACTGTGGGGGTGTACACTATGGGCATCATCTCGGCCACGTTCTCACCGACGAACCGGTAGAAGAGGTGCTCGTTGCGGTCCTGGAATTAAATTCGATACTTGACGTAAAATTTTGGGATTGAGGAAAAAAGTACGAAAGGTTACCATCATGCAGCTCTAATTGAAATACGTCTGTAGCATATCTATTTTGTGGCCTAGAAGAGCAAAGATATTTGGAAAGCCTCACAATTTCACTTAAGTTAGCCCTAGTCTTAACTTTTATTAAGACAGAGAACACTCATTCATTCTCATAATAGAGCTTTATTTGTGTCAACGTCACTCGCAGACAGAGTGGCGGCATTGTCAGTTTCTCGGTTGTGGGTACTATTAAGTATTCTGTGGTTGTAAGTACCTATTGATTCTATAGTAGGTATTCGAGCTATTCAATAATACCTACCTTAGCTTTACCTTGGTTAAAGATAAAGCCTGTTTGGTAAATGTATTGTCATACTGTGGTAAATGTATGAATCCTTACCTCAGTTACCTGTTATATGTTACTAGATATTTATATGTAGGTAGGAACTTTAACTTAAACTTACCTATAGAACTACATTTACTATCAAATGTTTATAATAGTAAAATAGGGATGTTGGTTTCTAAACAGAAGATAATAACCTAATGTCGTAATTAGAAACCATGTCTATGTACAGATAAGCTTACCCTTATATGTAGATCAACTACACGATACAGTCTTGTTATCATTTAATAACCTACAGAGCAATAGCTATTAGTGTAGCGAGTACCTTCTAATGAACACTTGTAGGTCAGAACAAAAGCCCGAGGCGGCGCGGCACCGACGGTGCGGCCTCGCATTGGCAGGAACCATGCTTGACGGTATCCCCTCACCGTGCCTTACCTTGCTCTCACCGCCATGATTCATACGTAAAACTACGACGTGCCACTGACAGCGAATACTTGCCACCATTCTTACCGGTCCTATATTCAGGACTAGCAAACGCCCGGGACTTTGCTCGCGTCGACACAATAAATATAATCTGTCACTCGGCGATTGTGTAGCTTTCTATCATAGAAATATTTTTAGTCGGTTCAGTAGTTCCAGTGACCCCACAAACATACCTACATACTAATATACAAGTTTACCTCTTTATAATATTAGATAGATAGAAACTCAATTATCGCCAGCCCATGACAAACGAACAAAAACTAAGTTAAAAATAGTTAAATATTTTTGAACAATATAATGTTCCGTTTAATATCATTGTAATTTAATTTACCGCATATTTTACCAAAACAAGAACATGTCATGCCCCAAATAATCGCCGCATGCAATAAAGTGATATCGTCGTTACAAATTGCCTCTTCAATCAAATCAAAGAACTCGACAATAAATCATATCTTATCGTGTGCCTAAAATAGCAATACTACTGCAATGAAATCGCACAAATGTTCGTATTGTTGTAGGTTTTATCTTTAATTTATACGTAAAGAATCCTCCATTTTTTTATCTAAAATTTTAATAATCTGTTGAGTCAACTTGTAAAGCTTTGTTTACCCACTAGTTAGACAAGATACCTTACGATCTTCCGAAATTCCGGGCTGGAACTTTACGACTTTTTTCCGTCCTTCACGGTCTCTCAGTTGAAGTATCTACTAGGAACGTTCATTTTGTTACAATTTTACTAATAAAAAAGTTTCAAGGAAACATCGCTCTTAAGACATTTAGGATCTACTATTACATATTATTATATTGCTATTGGTAGCCAGCGAAATTACTGGGCATTATGAGACTCAACAGCTAATTGTCTCAGGGTAACGAGCGCAGTGCAGCGCCGCGTAGGATTTTGTAAAACAAAGTTCTGGGTGGTGCTATTATTGTTATGGGCTGGCGTATTGCTTACCATCTGGCAAACGACCAGCTCGTCTCGTCACTAAGTTGCATAAAACATACATCGACATAGCCATGGCATGGTGATGCATGATAAATACATTCAGTAAATGTATCAGTTAATTGAAGAATGAAGTGTAGTAATGTGAACTCGACTGGTCGAAACAAGGAGCATAAAACCATTATGGTCAAATTGATTTATTTGCTGATGTTGATGTCCCAAACGCACGATCTTGTAGGTTTAGGTAGGTACTTCATCACATAAAAAATACTGTCAAGAAAAGAAAATAAGGTATCTGTTCTAATTCCAAACTTGCTAGTTCAGTGCAACATTCGTTCCCGTAAGTGCCTAGTCGTAGAGAGCTCCTGGGAATCATACCATCGTCTTTATCGACTCTCATAGTTGTAGATTTCAGTTTTCTTTCGTTGAACAAAGTATCTTCGCTGCGATTGCTTCTCCTATACCTATAGATGCCCTAGAAGTGTTAAGTTCGTACTGTCTAGCTATATTCAATTTATCTTTGAAATAAGTTTTCGCTGAAGTAAACTCGCTCGTCATATATTTCTATGAGTATGGATCTCCTGAATGCCATACTCATAGAAAATTCCTGCACAGAAAACATGCTAAAATGAAACAATTAAAACTATACTCATATACTCACAAGCAATCCCATCAAGTAGATGTATTTGTTCAACGGGTTCTCGTATCTCTCGATGGAGAGCTTGCAGAGCTGCACCTGCTCCTCCTGCGTCTTGACCCTGGCCGGCAGCAGGCCGTGTATGCCCAGCGTCTGCCGCTCCTCGATCGTGAACGCCATGCCCTGGAAAATGGAGGGGGTGTTAGAGAAAATGTTATAGTGAAGTACGTTGAGAAATAATTTAAATAGAAATGTCTGCGGGCTCACTTTTGTCTAACCATCATTGAGACTTAGATCCACAAAAAAATCATATTCCTAACATAAACTGCTAAAAAAAGAATGAATTTTACATCATATTATAATTTCTATACAATGCTTATACCTCTACAATATCATTATTTTAGTACTTAGTATATATTTTATAATAGAGACTTGGAAAGTAAGTAAGAAGGACAATTTTTTCATGCGTCTTCTTATCGTAATGTTAAATACCAAATAATTTTCTAAATGTACACCTGCACCGCACGGGACAGGTTTAGAACAGTCTGATATGGTAACGCGATATTATAAAACAAACAATATAAAGATAATATTATGTAGATACCTATATATTCTATAAACCCGTAGATTTATAACCATGATATTAAAACCTATTTTAATATCATGGTTTGCTTTCACGACTGCTGTTACAATACTTAATTAAAGAAACTCATTGCCTATATTTTTATATCATTTCAACTATTCTAAAGAACCACAGAGTTATTCAGTCTATTTACCTATAACATTACTTAAGTGAGTCAATGCATGCTGAAAAGGTCACACACGCTTGATCTTGGTGATAGGTACCTATCTATATCAGTAGGTACACCAAACAAAGTCGAATAGACTGTAGAGTGTAGACCACAGAAGACACAATTTTTAGAATAACCTAATATAGAGGATCGGAAACGAATGTTTGTCGACTCTGAAAGATCACTCAATCAATATTTTTGTAAAATAATAATAATTTATATTTTTAAATCAAATTAATAAATTCTAATAATTCTGAAATTTTATATCTGTTCCGAGACACCAACATATGACGTCATTTCAAAGTAAATACCGTGTGCGAAGCTTGTGTTTCTTTTATATTTTTGCTTTTTATCAAAATCAAAACGATATTTTTTTCATGCCATGACGACCCTAACGTCCTTAAACTTCAAAAATCACTTTGCAAGCTTGCTTTCGTAGAGATTGTCGTTTCGTTTGCCAGCGTGTGACGCCATACGTCCTGAGGTGACCTTTTGCGCGGCAATATTTGAAACATAACAGTTAAACATAGTTTTAGGTACGTTTAGGACTTTATTGAATTAAAATATTATTTTTCATGGCTATATATACCTATATACACTATGTAATATGTATGTTCCTTATAATTATATATTGTATGTATGTGTGTATGTATATTAATTAGGTATATAAGTTTATTTATATAGTCATATATATATTTAAGTAATTAGATTATATATTGTATATCATATGTAAGCCCTTAGTATATCTATTATAATTAATATCACCACCGTCTGTGTATATTTCGTTATTCCTCTCCATCCAAAGGTTGTCTGGAAGAGATCGCTTTAAGCGATAAGACCGCCCATTGTTACACCATTGTAAACATGTGACTTGTACTTTATCTCTATTTTTAAGGTGAATAATAAAGTGTTTATCTATCTATCTATCTATCTATGGTTAATTTTAAACACGTTCTGAAAAGTTGTCCGATCCCCCATTGGTGCCTACGAGTATGTCTGATTCGTACTGTCCAGCGCAGCGTTTCTATTTGAAGAATCTACTGTATTCTATCAGAACAATTGAACAAGTGCACACTTCCCTTTCTTATTGCAATTTGATTCAATCAGGAGTCCATTGCACTTAGTTGCATCTACAAATTGAACGACTCTTCTGCAGATACTGTTCCCGATTAACTGTGGGTGCGAAATTGAGGAGAGATGCATCCTGAACGTTTCGCATCAGGCCAACAGTTCGCAGGCGTTTTGTGGTTTTCGCTTATTTATAAACTTCCAATATAGCTATAATTGATTAAGATAACATCTAACATGTAAGTTTACTGGCACATATCCAGATTCATATACCTACTATGTAAAGCTGCGATTTGAGAATGAATTATTTTTGTTCAGTATTCTGTGGTGAAGAAAGGATATGTTTGTGGTAAAAAAAATCTCTTCAACTTCTCAAATGTAATTATTGGTACAAGCACGCTTAATATTTGATAACTAAAAAGCAAATAAAAGGAGCGAAATGAAAGATAATTAATTAAGAATTAATTCAAGAGAGAAACGTTCCATACAGGAAATGTATGCCGAGTGTGACTGGCAGTCAGCTGGGATGACGCAACGAAGGTGACCGGCTGGTGGCCTTGTACCACGAATACAGTTGCAATTTTAAACAACCGTGACGCTTTTAAAATAAAGTTCAAATTTAATTACACTAGAAGCAGACGTATTTATGTTTGCGTGCGTAAATCACTATTTCTACTATCACTGCTCTAGTGAAGTTACAATTGTACTATAACTGTTGTAACTGGTGTGAACAGTAAAATTAAGTTAATTACGTAGGTAAGTACATCTGTTTACGTACTCGTCGTTGATTTTTAAATCAATGACTTTTTTATTACAGGCTTAAGAATACTATAGGTGCATAGGTAGGGTAAAGTAATCATCATCAACAAACTAAAACTAGAGAATATATATTTTTTTTCTAATGAAGTTTCTTAATAAGACACCTCAAAATCATTACAATCTAGCCTAATAAGACTAATAAGTAATTTGAATTTAACTTAAGCTGCTAAGTAGAGTAAAACTAAGAATGTGTCCATTAACACTTTTCTTACTGTCTCTATTACGGCCAAGACACTGTTCTTGTGTTCTTTATGGGTAGCACTATTATACTAAAATACACTGTCACTTCACTACACTAACTCAAAAGGTTTTGTCCATTTGAGTCTTCTCACTATGTCTGTGCTGTCAAGGAGCTGGATAGCCTCGAGAATATGAAATTATAAAAATACCTACGCAATATTGCAAAATAAGCTGGTTGAGCTGAAAGATTTATCTTAATCGCATGAATAAAGTAAAAGCCAGCTACAACAAATCTTACCTACATACCTACGTTAATATAATATGTCATGGTATGTATTTCATATAATATGTAATAATGTGTACCTAGTATATGTATGTATGTTTTTATGTAGACATTTAGTGTTGCTATTGTATTGTAGTTTATTTTACTGACATTTTATGTTGTTATTATTATTGTAGATCTTACATCCCCGTCTTTAATTTTGATAATTTCTGTCCATCCAAAGGTTGCCTGGAAGACATCGCTTTTAGAGATAAGGCCATATTGTAACATTTTCTTCAATTGTTTTTATGAAATGTCTTTAATTTAATGTTTGCAATAAAGCGTTCATCTATCTATCTATCTACGGTTGGTTATAGGTTCAAGCTACCTATTATATCTAGATATGAAAACGACATGCAAAAAGTAAGACAATTGGCAATTCGGGGAAACACATCAGACAAAGTTACTTATCTAGTAAACACGAAATGAGGTGATTTACATTTTTTAAATACGAGAAGGAAAATGCTTGTAACAACAAGCATTTATATATAAAGTTTCCAACTAGGTAAGACATCTCCTGTATACTGGCTGCAAACTCTGGGCTATCCGTTTGCCAATTAAAACACAATTCTGGGATTTCCTTACCGTGGCTAACTCGTAAAACTTTGTTGAAATAAAAGCTCCAAAAAACAATTTATTACGGGCTTCTCTCAGACTCTACGCTTTGGAGTTACATTTGAAAGTCGAGGTGGAAAGCGAATAACATTTAGAATTCAAATAGGTATTCAGGGGCTTAAAGAGCTTACCTCAATTTCGTTACCTTTGATAATATGGTTGTACATTGACAACTTCGCTTGTAGCTTCGCATTAATACATATAATATACAATAGCTAGTAAGTAAATTTAAAATACTTTAGGAATAAACTAGGTCGCGATTTTAGAAACGGTGAAAATATTAGTCACCTCGCGCCCGGTCGTAATTGAAATCACCGGCGACTAGGTATTTTGAACCTGAAAATTATGAAACGATAGGTATCTTTACCCACCTACATATATTTGTGTAAAAAGGATTAAGTATATTTCGTAATGGTTATTTTGTCGTTTTTTAATTTTAGGATCACCGGTGGGCTTTAAAAATCGCGTTCCTGTTCTGGTGGTCTTCTGTGGTTCTGATTACTTATGCCACAGCTTATACATATTAATTCATTCAAATTATTTTCATCAAGAGTAAGTATATTGTATATTGTGTATATAAGTATACATTAATAAAAATTCCGTCCTCTCGTTAAGCCTTTGGCTTGCGTACTTTAGCAGATAGAGAATACAAATCAGAAAATAGAATATAGGCTCATTATACAAGTGAATAATGAATAAACAAACCCGTGAATCAGAGGCCACAAGACACTCCGGCACCGAGTGCATTTCTCTCCGAGGAGTCAGCTGCCACCAGTCCCTCTCCATATCAGCACAAACACACACTATGTTCGTATACACACATATGCCGATACAATCATCTATAACTTGTAACTAAGCTCTGATTTGATTGCTTCATTAACCGACAAAATCACACGACTATTCTCTCTCCAAGAGGTAAATGGATTCAATTACAACATGCTCCAATAAAATGATTACAGCATTTTCTTTAACGATAAAACTTTTCTTGTCGAAACAAAAGCAATTTTTACTGTTTTAGCAAATAATTAAAGCAATTTATAAAAATACAAGCTTTAACTTTTTTGAATGGGTAAGAACTGCAGCAATTTATTTAATTTTCAACGTCATTACTGATGGTGGTCGGGGGCCGACTAGTCGCCCGAGTCCTAGCTGTCCATTGGAACGATGATATACACTATTATAAATTTAATAGAAAATGCTTGGTGCCGCGCCGGTCGATACTTCATGAAATTTAAGTGCGCAATTTATTATGTAGCGTCATCGCACTCCATTTCTCTGTCATCGGAGCTCATCGCCATGAAAAAATCGTATAGGTTGGTATGACAACGGAATAAATGCTACGCTGGATATTTATGGCCAATATGCAACATACTGTCGTGGTGAAATAAATAAATAAATACTCCCCACGATCACATACATAGATCCTGGCTCCTAACTAAGATTCCCTGTATCTAGGGAACCAGGAACTACAAGGACCATGGTCCCACAACACCGAGACACGAAACAAATGGAATCGAACCCGCAACCTCACCTGGTGTATGAGATTTGAACCAACCTCCTCAACAACTACACCAGGCTGTCTAGAAATATCTAAAAGAACGAAACTTCGGCGAATGTAGGTAGTTACAATAGTATACAAGTAAGTTTACTCTGTTCGCTGTTGTAACTCGTGAGACCGCTCGCACCGTTCGTACGGTCTGACTTTGATGAATGAAATGTGACAAGTTGAGAAATCTGGGTAAACAAACGCCGGACCTGCGTTTGACAACGGTTTAAGTACATTCCAACCTTACAGAAACAAATAGGAAATGTCAGTAGGTAAAAGCACAGAATACTTGATAATACAAGGAAGTTCGGAAAATCAAGAACATAAAAAACGGAAACGGTGGTGTGCGCTTAGATACGATGATCTGAAAATATTGGACATGACTGAAAAAAATACTAGTGAGTCGTAAACTCAGCGGACCTCAGCATACTCTGCTGATCTCTGATGACTATACGTTTTTGTGTACAATCATAGTTTATTCTACCTGCTATCGTGTGTACACATTATATATACACACAACATAACGAAATGTAAACATAACTAGTAACGGATGACTTCATGAAAAATTATGACTTAGCATAAATTTTATAACAATATGTCCCGTTGAACAGGCGTGACACGTTTTTCAAATTAAAGTTAGAAATTAAAGATAGATGTCCAAAATTTTTTAAAACCTGTTGTGGTTGATGCTCTTGAATTTATGACTTTTATTAATATAATTTCCAATTCATTTATTCGACCAATATAGATCACAATATATACAACACAATAATTTAATAAATATTCTAATATCAAAAATATTAAAGATAACATGAAATAGTAATAATAAAGTGAATTAAATTAAAATAATATTTTGACTTTAGTCAGTAAGTTTACCATGTTACAATGGTACTGACAGTCAAAACGTTCCGCAAATGCCTTCTAGATACTATATAATGAAAACCGTCAACAAACCGACACTTTCTACATTGATTACACATTGCCGTAACGATTCAACAGTAAAAAAGTAGGTGTGTCATTAGTTTCCATGACCAGTCGCGCCGCGGCCTTCACCTTGGTAAGTGGTATCGGCACCGCCGGCGTCACCTGATGTAACAGAAACCCGCGGAGATCGATTGCCTGTCGGATTAGAGCAACATTGGTTGCCAAATAGGTGCTATTAGGTGCATTTAGAGTAATGAGATTTCGGGTTTTAGTAAATCCGGTTCTGTCCGATTCGAAATCGGTTTAGAGTAGGTAACAAGTACACCTCTATCATTTCTTAGGCATGTTACTTCATAATTTTTTCAAAGTTCAGAGAAAAGTGATTCATTTTGGGCTCTGCTCAGTCCAATGAATTGGAAAGACATTAATTAGTGATTTTCTTTTAGATTGTTAGCTAAACATAATTGTACATATATCTACACTATCTACCTATTAAATCGAACGTTTGAGATATGTCTAACGTCAAATAACTTTTTGACATAGTGAATTTCCAACACACACTCGAGTCCACGAACTTATTTCCCTCTGTAGAGAAAACTATTTATAAGCAAACTAGCGAAATATGGTCAACTTTGGTAGAGAATTGTTGATTTTACGCTACGACAATTTTATTCGACGTGTACTCACTGTAGGTAAATCTCTATTTGTTTCGGTGACCCTCAATTTACATACGTAATGCGTAGAGTTCCCTAAAGGCAATTCATTCACGCGTGTCTAACGTAAACTTACAATTTAAGAAAAAAATACCTCTAATAAAACTTTGATATAATATTCAGATATATACGTAATACCTTGAACATATTATTATATAATAATATTATTATATCTCTGTCTACTTCATTTTTCTTCATTTAGTGCACTTAGATAAAAGGGACTCAAACTTTACTATTTAGGTACATACTCTACAATTTGACTGACTACGAATAATTTACCTTTAAGTTGTGATTATTCTTAGAAATTAGATACTTAAAATATATATATATATATATATATATATATATATATATATTATATCTACCAATATACAAATGATACAATAACAGGTTCAAAGATCAATGTCCTAAAGTTATTTATTCTATTTAAACATCACAGACGCATTATGAACGTCAATTACATATTACAACGCTTCTACCACCGCCACCGTATCAAAAAAAGAACATAACCCAGAAGACACAGCAAAAAACTTTTAGACCTTTTAATTACTAACACATACCTAGAAATAATTGTATGCTTCTTTCATTACAATATTTTTACACGCATTTGAATTTACTTTCTGTGAGCTCTGTTATACATTTTGATCTAGAGGTATCTAAATGCATAAATCAATTACAGCTCTGTTGTAAATCATGGGATGGGAGATCGCAAACAGGAAAATTATGACAGGGTGCCGGCAATTACACGCAGCCCCTTAAATAGGGGCCTGTAATTAAATTTCAAGAGTTTCATGAGTTTCATGACTGACGGAACGTAAACTTGGAAATTCTGTAACATTTTGCAATAAACTGATGAAATCACGACCTAAGTAGGGTTACCTGAAAATTCAATAACCATGAAACCTAGTTATTTTAACATTGACCTGTGGATCTAAAAACGTTACAAACTTTTGGTTTCATTCGCTACATTTTATTTAATGAGTAGGTAATGAGTCACGACAGTACCTACAGTTTTTCATTCATAATTTGAATTTATAATCGAAACAGTCTTTTTTAAGATTTTTCACTAATAATATAAGAAGATTTATCTAAACAAACGTAGGTATATCTATACCTACCTGCCTACACCAACAACAATTTCTTTCTCAAAAAGTCTTGACATTTGTAAAAGTCACGAAGCAAGGATAGGCCACAGAATGGACTAGAGCAAAGGCCGGTGACCTAGGACATAGGACGACTAGACCAGCAGTATTGGGATCAAGGTACAAGGCCGATATGAGAATATTTGCACATAATCACCTTAATGAGAGGTTGGAACAAATAACCTGTAATCAATCGTACGATTATAATACACACAGTAAAAATTTATAGCATCCGCTGTCCGTAATTGTTGCCTTGGTCTTATTTATTTACCTACGCCAATTAGATAATCGTATAATAGGGCCATATTAGATATTATCTAGATAATATCAATAAATATTTATATATAATCGTTTAGGAACGCAAATGCGAACAATGCCATGAGCACAGTGATGAGGATTAGAATAGAATAAGTAAACTAGGTCACACGGTCTATAGGTACCTACTATCTATATATTGCAATAGATGCGCACATTAACATTAAGGTAAAATTAAAGCAAATTGGTTTGAAAAGACAGGCGAGAAGAGTTACAGCAATTATTATATCACATGCACAACTTCGAAAGACCGACTTTAGGCAAAAACGAAAACATATTTCACATGATTTGATATGAAAAATCACATATGTAAAATAACCAAATAAATTTTTACAAACGATAAAATATATATAATTCGAAATTACGAAAATACTGGGTTTATGAAAAAACCAAACACAATCCGGCTATAAACCGCGCGAAAACTAGCACTAGTAATATCGCACTGGCATGGTGTCTATGATAAGGTGTCGGTGCCGTCGTTTCCCCTTCTATTGACGATGGTGATGGTGCGGTTATCTGGTGCCCATGGCGACGAGAAGCCGACGGGGAAATGATGACGCCTGATTTCATAATAAGCGATAGGGTATTGCATTTTAGGTTAATTCTATTATAATGGAAAGGAAAAGTTAGTCATTGGCATATGTGCTTTTGCATTATTTTTATATACTTAGCTGTGTTTGTGTTTGTCATGTTGTGTTTAAACAGTTTTTTTAAATAGACGTGCCTTATCCCTTATCAGATTTAATGCAATCTAAAGTAAAATAATCTGCAAGAAACGTTTAATTACGGTTCCGGAAAAATGAGACGTTGGAATTCGGTGACCTTGATATTGATTTCATCTGATAAGATGAAAATTAGAAAATTATATCCCTGACAGAGGTGCGACTCCTATAGTGGTTCCGCAAACCAAAATCAAAACTATAAGCGAAATAGTAATTGAATACAAATAAATTGCAAAGTTTTAACGCCTAGGTTCTGGAGGGAGACACGAGTACGCTACCACATCCACAGCTTCAAACATGGGAAACCTTTTACGTCAAGCGTTATAAGCGTTGCGTTGCATCATTTACGCGCTACTCTCCGCGCTTATGAAATCGAACCCTAAGATAACGTGATTGTTCACAGCACTAAGTGCCGATGGTGCTATCTCGTCTCTATGGCGACGGTACTAGGTAATCCCCCCACAAGTGCAAATAATCACAATATTTACCCGAAGCGCTTCACTACGGCTTTAGGGTGGCGATAGGGCTTAATTGGAATGTGGTTGGTTAGGTAACTTTTGGTATTTCTAGTGTTATTTTCTGAACTGAAGGAATCAAATAAAACTAATCACACAGCTTACAGGAAAAAGAGAACAAATATTTTTTATTATAATCGGTATCAATCAATCAAAAGTTCTTTATTCAATATTGGCATCACAGACGCACTTATGAACGTAAAAAGAGTTCTTTACTTGAATACTTTTAATTATGTAGGTATAAATGAAAATAATGTAAATGATGTTGCCGACATGTTTCTCAGCTCTACATTTTTATCGTATAGATACTCTACATTTTAACTCGTTAACCATGACGAATAGGTATTTCTCGTTACGAAAATTGCCGATGTCACCATTCCTTATAAAACATTTTAGCCAATATTGTCTCGAAATAATACGACGGATTGGTCCTGACAATCAAAATAACATCCGGAATTTTATTAGCAGATTTTATCTTGAACGTCAAATAATGCGAACACAAAGGAATTTATTTATCAAGTCAATAAAGGGATTTCTTCTTACGTTTCTCGCCGAGGCTCTTTTCAGACACGCGTTTCAAAGGACCGTAGCACTTTCCTTTATTTTAAGGCAATTTAGAGCTAACTCACAAAGGAAAAGTATATTCGTCCCAAGTTAAATGAATATACGACTATGTATTTTTATGCGTAAGTAATAGACGTGTGCTTCAACATAAAACCTGATAGTACCTCGTAACCTATTTTATCGACATTCAATTGAACGGCCATTATCGGTGTAAATATTTCAAACGCGGTCTTAAGCTTTTCTGATTTTTAATACACCTTAGGGTAATATAATAATATACCTTAGGATAATATGTATAAGGTACGATAATAAATGCCAACATTATTTCCACCTTTTTACTCGTGCTTTTAGTAACGAAAGAAAAATGGCATCTACCTTCTCAGACCTACTTACTAAGTACTTGGAAAAAGAATCGTACTAAGCACCACTTACGCCGGGAAGTCACGTCTGTCTGGGAAGTCTGACCTAAATAGAACAACTATTACAAGATGACCTATATCTACTCTGGAAAATACTTAAAGAATATTACTAAGACACTATTAGTTATTCTGTGACTTAGAAAAGGCGATACGTATGTAGAGAGAGAGAGTAGTGAGGTACTTAGTTTATTTATGGTTCGACTGAAGAGTGCATGGAAAGTATATAATAATTGCAAGTACGTATATCACATAAACATAATGTATACCATAAGAGTGCTTGAATATTCATTAAATATTATAAAAAAGTAGTTGTTAGTGTTGTTAGTACATAAGTTTGGGAGTATCAATGTAATTATAGAGCTATTTGTTAAAAATAATAAATCCGGTTCCTCCCTTGGGATAAGCAGTAATACCGGGAACCACGAGATAATTAATCACCAGGAAGAACAAGGTATATAAGGTATATCTGATTCTACTTATTCTGAAACATATTTTAAATATTGGAACAAGGGAGTAGAATTTGAAGTGGGTAGAATTATTCAAAACCTAGTAATGAAAGTAATATTCAAGAAGGAAAAGCTAGCTACTTTAGGTATTTTAATGAGGTAGAATAACTACATTATAACAACTCTTCGAAGGTACCAAGATATACAAGTCAATAATAGACAATTAGGTATAAAATAGTAAAAGGTGCGACGGCTTATAGCTGACAGCAATTTCTTCTAACCAGACAGACGGCAGAGCTCCTTACTTTTAATCTTAGAAATGTACAAATTATATAATAGGTGTTACCTACATCAATAAATACATTTCTGAGAGCAGGAAACAAATATTACACATACATATCCAACTTAATGGTTTGCCATTACGTTGGGAGTTAAACATATACGAACCGTGTACGAACGCTCCAAACTGGCATAGAATTTAAAAAAAAGCTAATCCCAAAGAAGGCATACCTAGTCCTGCTTTACAACCTTGCGTAAGCAGGTTTTACCGACGATTTTTCTACGAGCTTAGCGGCTTGTTTTTAAATTACTTACGTATTATTCCGTTACCCAATTTCGTCTGTAATTATGCATCGTACCCTAACTTATCAACTTTAAGTTATAATTGTGGTTAAAATATTGCATCTTTTAGGTACTCCAAAGCGAGAAAGTTAGTAGGTAGTAAAAGTACTGTTCCATTTTGCAAGAGGGAATACTTGACGGGCTTTGTAGGGTTCATAAAAATGTTATTGACCCTCGAAAGAAACTGAAAAATAAATAGGTATAAATGGAGCAATTTTGGCAACTGTACGGAGAATAACCTTGACCATTATTATGGATTAGATTTTTAATAACATTAGGTGTTATAAACGGAACTGAGCTATAATTCTATTGATTTATTATATTTGCTCATTTGCTATAAAACTTTATGATAGTTTGATCACCTTGTTCAAGTATGGAAGAGGATGGTATACCTGTTGTGACACAAAATGTCGGTTTGAACATGAACCGGGGCGCTGCGCTGCTTTGATAGACATGCCTACGTTATGTTATTTATCAATTACGCGGAAAGTTAGTTAATGGGTGTTTTCATTAATATTCTTGCCGTCAGGCGACCTAGTCGTGTGAGACGTGTCGGAGCAATCGCTCAAGTCCCCTTTTGATCTATGTGCTCTAATCTATCTAGATCTCGATAGATCTCGATCTAAAGACTGGTAGTTGATGCTAATTAGCATTATGTCATTCCTCGTACCATTTTTGTACAAAACTATTAAATAAAATAAATAATGTAAACGATTAGATCGACCACGTTTATTATTATCCTTATAACCTGATAGTGGTCAAACGTAAGCCAATAACGTATAAAAAATAAAAATGAATAAATAACACTTTTACTTTGTTCAACCAACTACTGCGGCAGGCCGATATGTCACGCCACACGGCCTCACAGACAAAATCGATCGTCCAACAGATGTTGACTCGTGCTTGTTGAAAATATTGTGTTCGTTATTGTACTTAGAGATACCGCGTGGTACCTAGCAGTTACAGGGCTACAGGTCTTTCTAGAAGTTCTTTTATCGATAAATTTAATTAAAATATCGTTACGTTCCGTTTTTTTTTGGGCGTCAGTAAATTTTTGTTCTTTATTTATTATTATATTATTTCTGCAGCTATTGTCGTAGGACATTTAGTCACCTAATTGCTTTTTAACTAAAATCAAAAATCATAGTCTCTTTAATCAGTTTTGGCATCACAGACGCACATAACAACGTCAAATTATCACAATGACTCTACCACCGTATCGGAAAAAGAACCACTACTCAGAAGATACGGCAATAAACTGAGGGACATTTTTTTAGAGATTTTGTTACAATTTTTTGGTTATCTATAATGTAAATGTTTCTGAAGTACCAGTTCGCTACTTTGCAGAAAAGGAATGTTCCAATCATCTTTGTTTTCTATATATAATTACAAACAGTATAGTATGCTTTTTTTATTAGAACAATCTTTACGCGTAATTTGAATTTACTTTCTGTGAGCTCCTTTATACATTTTATATGTTTTCAAATTAATGAGCTAATCACATATTTAAAAAATCGAGGATTCTCAAGAACGTTCATAAACCTATCAAATAAAATAAAATGTTTTGCACTCATAGAATGAGAACGCTAATTCTATAATTGTACTTTAGATGCTGTATCTCAGAAATGGAAAGGTAAGTAGTCATCGTGGCGGTACGTTTCTATAATCTACGTTTAGCTGTACATGTACTATCGACAAAACCTTCCGTTATGAGTACCTATGTTCTTAATTAATCATATAAGGTATATATAAGTGGAATGGTATAAAACATGAGAGGCACACGATCCATTTATATTCAAATGCTACGCGCCTAATAAATTATTACCAATTCCGAGCTATGTTCTTGATAATTGAATTTTCGTACAATATAGTTTATTAGCGACCCCGCTTCCTTCGAACGCGTACGAATATGAATATATTATATGTAACTACATCAAGGTTTATTCTATTCTGTCTCCCTCGCACTTCTAGTTTGACATTGTGTTATTTTAATCGTAATTTACACCATTTAAAGATTTAAAAAAGAGACATCCCCACAGAGTTCCTTGGTGCTATCTTCTCTAGCGGGCGTATTTCCGAAGCACTGATAGAGTCAGTTTTCGCATTTCTTTTCTGGACCCGGACTTCAATTTGAGTTGAATTTGAAATGGGTAGAGATGCTTACCTTTTTTTACAAAGTATTTTAATTGATTTGCATTGTGTGTATAACGTTTAAAAGTGCATTTTATGCGATTTTAATAAATAACTTTTAATTTTTTATATCTACAGCTACCGCGCTTCGTATGGTTCCCGATTGTTGTATTAGTGCAACAGTCGTTAGGCAACGTTGGATGCCTTTTCAGGCGGTCTATAAACCCGACACCAGGATTGGCCCCACACCCACACGAGAAAGAAGATGAAGTACCTATACAGTGACAAAAGTCACCGGTGAGGTGATATTAATTACGGGCGGTAGGGATCCCGCTCGTATTCGAAATCACCGGTGATTACTTTATTTACTATGATTTTCATTACTATGATTTACTTTGATTACTATGAATACTTTGACCCTGAAAATTCTCAAACGGTTATGTACCTAAATAAACAAATTATGAATATTTGTCATGTTTTGATTGCTTTGTCATTTTGAATTACAAGATCACCGGTTAGATTCAAAAATCGCACGCCAGCCTACTAATAACCTATCCTATTAATCACTATCACTACATAGTATAAAACAAAGTCGCTTTCTGTGTCCCTATGTCCCTATGTATGCTTAAATCTTTAAAACTACGCAACGGATTTTGATGCGGGTTTTTTTAATAGATAGAGTGATTGAAGAAGAAGCATGTATAATAACCGTGCGAACCCGGGGCGGGTCGCTAGTAATATTATAAATGCGAAAGTTTGTGGGGATAGAGGGATGGATGAATGGATGTTTGTTACTCAATCACGCAAAAACAACGAACGGTTTTTGATGAAATTTGTAAGGTAACGAACATAGGCTACTTTATATAGAAGTATTTAGTAGAAACCCAAAAAAAAATTAACAAAATCTATAAAAAAATGCCCCTCAGTTTCTTACCGTATCTTCTGAGTAGTGGTTCTTTTTCCGATACGGTGGTAGTCATTGTGATAATTTGACGTTCATAAGTGCGTCTGATGCCAAAATGATAAAAGAGATTTTGACTTTTGACTTTGACTTTGACTATCCCGGAACACCGCGGGTGAAACAACGGGGAGCAGCTAGTACAAAAATATTCGTCATATAAAAAAAAGATAAGTAACTTGTATATGGTAGCTCCTATATAAATAACACACCTTACTTATGGAGATGATGAAACAAATAAGTTATAATACGATTAGCGGTTAGCATAGCACGTCCATGCAATACTAATGAAACGGTTAGTTAACCGCTCGATTTTACTGATTGAATTAACCATGAGCATGTTAATTGGTTAGAGCGATGACTGATGATTATATTCGCAATCAGGATTTAATTTGGGGTGTTTCTTAAATTAAATGTACCTTAAGTACCAATTACCATTGAACTAGCTACCTATAGGATTATGTGATTTAGGAAACTCTTTCTAAGTAGCTCGTGCAAAAATTCAGTACTTACGTACCGAGAGCTAACCCAACAAAGGGGTTAGAACATTTTTCTTCGGAGATTGGCTTAGTCCGAACCCCCGAGTTATTTTATCTCCAGATGTATCTCGGTAGCATTAACTGTGTTATTTTATTTTCTTACAAGTATTAAGGTACCATTAAGTAGGCCTTGGTACTATTAAGTACATTAAGTATTCTTTGGTACTATAGATAAATAAATAAAAAACTAGTGTAACAGCGTCAACGGCTCAGGATTATTTTGTAACCCTCACACTTATCCAAAAAAGCATTTAACACTGTCTTATTTGTACCCCAGAAGTAGTTACATAAGTACATATTATTATGTAGGTACTTGTAAGCCTGTAATATATATCACTGGATTTTAGTTTTCATAAATTATTTTCATAAGTATTACCCATCATGTACCTAATAGTACCTATTATGCACTTACCTATTTCAGCTCCTTAGATATGTCGTCAAAAATGTTGAGATAAATGTACATAATTATGTACATTAGTGCAATACCATAGTGCAATTTTATTACACTATGGTATACGAGAGTGACGATATCCTCAATAATTAATATTGTTTTCGAAAACCCATTTTGTAGGCAAACAACATGGCATCCCGCATCTACGTCAGACTATGACGCAAATATTATATTCATATTGGGAAAGTTTATGGTGTACAGTCGGCAACAAAAGCTCCTGAACATTTTTCATCTTTTTAACCGACTTCAAAGGAGAAGGTTCTCTATCCTATTTTATATTTTTTATGTTTGTTACCTCAGACCTCTGTTGTTCATGAACCGAGTCGGAAAATTATTTTTGCGTTGGGTTCAGTATAGCTACGAAGTGGTCTCATATAAATTTCATCGATATTTGCCCTTGGACTTCAAAGATACATTGAAGTCGGTTTTTTATTTTTTTTTAAAGTATACTTGTATGTAGTATAGCTATGTCCCGCGATTTCACCCGCGGATAAAAAGTACCCTATTTCATCAAAATCTGTTCAGCCGTTGCGATGTGGAAAGAGAACAAACACATACACACACAACCTTTCGCATTTATAGTATAAGTAATAAGTGATATATGATGCAGATTCAACATCGACGACATGGTGTAATACAGGGGATATTAAAAAATATTATGTTTCAATAACTGTACAAGAAGACGACTAGACGAAGCTGTATATGTATAGCTCTTTTTCTATGTAAACTATAGTATAGATTTTATAGGCGTTTCATTGTGCCGTCCCCACTTCCCCTCGCCACCCCATGTCTACTGTCGCGACTTGTGACCCTTCGCCCTTTCAAAACCCTTCAGATTATTGAATAGGTTTTATAAACTCAAGCAAACGAGTAAAGACTAACTAAAATATACGAAAGTACATATTTTTCAAATGAATACGAAACTTAATATTAGGTATGTTAATGGTTACTATTTAATCGACTATGTATATTTAAGGTAGATGAAGTTTTATAACTTTGTGCTGACGCGCGCAAATCCGCGTGCGCCAATATTTATAGGTACCACATAAATCAGTTCGCTTTTAACTACTTAGGTGGTTCCATTTACGCTGCTCTATATCTTACTTTCCCCGGTTTATCACCTCTAGTGTAAGGGGTTACAATTACTTCATTATTTCATCAACTGTTACATAAAAATTGTGGAATAGAACGGGGTAGCAAATTTTCACTTCACACCTTCAACTTTTCCAATCGTTCAGACAAAACATCCTTTGTGCGTTGTGTCATGTGTACGCACTACGCAGCGCACATACTTGACGCGGGAATAAATAGTAGGTAATGTAGGTCTAAATACGTCGGCACATAGCAGTAAACAGAATGCAGACACGGTTATGTAACCTAAACTAAGATAAGTAAAATGCATATAGATTATAATTTGACAAACGTACGAGTATGTTCCATTTAAAGATTATGCAAGATATTTTTTGAGATAAAAGAAAAGACCTGAGATAAAAATCTGGCATGTATTTGAACTAACAAGATACAATATTTATGTTAAAGAAATGCGTCAAGATTTGACGTAAGCTTTAAAGATTAACGTAAATTATTTTTTTGCCTTCCGTAATTATAATAGTAGTATGTTTACCGACTTTCGCATTCTTAGTAATTCAATGTGAAGAGATTATTTTTAAACGACTTCAAAAAAGGAGAAGGTTCTCTATTCGATTGTATTTTTTGTTATGTTTTTCACCTTAAAACTCCGTCATTTATGAACTGAATTGAAAAAATCTTTTTGCGTTAGGTTCAGTATAGCTACGAAGAGGTCCCATATAAATTTCATCGATATTTGACCTTGGACTTCGAAGATACATTGAAGTCGGTTTTTGTTTTTTTCTAATAATGAATTATTGAAAATGCGTCTGAATGTTATCCATCTTCTTACATACCACGCAGCGTTGCGTTTTATTATTTTTAGTTTATATTATTGTGTACCTCTATAGCCTGAGGTGGAGTCGACTAGGACCACTGAATTCAAGTCATATAGGCTCCAAATTCAGGCGGTGCATAAAGAACTGTTCCTGAATTCTGACTTCTGGCCTGTAGGGGTAGTATACTGGAGATACAGGGAAGGAATGACATTTCTGAACCCTGTGAAGTAGTGTGTATAGTTTATTAAATTTTATGTAATATTTTTGTATGTATGTTAGTCTGTAAGGTATATATTCTATGAGCCTCTGTTAATTTTACTTTATTGTACCTTAATATTGCCTGAAATAAATTGATTAATAATAATAATAACTTTTAACTTGTCTTTATAACCCACTTCACCTCGTTTCACATTTCACTTGACTGTTGAATTTAATAATAATAATGGTATAAATAAATACCATCGTTATAATTATTAAGCCTGAGAGGCGTAATAATAGATGAATCGTGTTTTCTGTCGGCATAAAGGCACCTTATGTCGCCGATCATGTCATTTTACTTATATCGTAACCATATCAGATGCAAATTAAATTATTAGGTACTTAGGTTTGTTAGTCTCAATTGTAGAGATCATCATCATCATCATCATCATCAGCCCATCACGTTCCCACTGCTGGGAAACGGGCCTTCTCTCATAGAGAGAGAATGGGCCATAATCCACCACGCTGGCCCAGTGGGGGTTGGTGGATGTATGGATGTATTGTAGAGATAATCTCTACATACTTATCGGAGAATTGCCTCCCTGTTATACTTGCCCATTGCTAGAATAGAGACTCACAGAGCGTGTGAGAAATCTAGGATACCCCTACTTGTATCCACGTACAATCTACTTGTTCCCCTATTTATGTATCTAAAACAATATCGGTTATATCGGTAGTGATTATAAGTAGGTACTTTTTCAATTGCCAAATCGATTGAAAGTAATTAGTTTCCAATTTAAAATGATTGCAAACTCGTCTAGTCATTGTTATAATCAGTTGTGACGACTGTTCAACATATTTATAGTTCAGTTAAGTTAACGGTTAAAGAATGTATTTCTCATAAGAATTTACAAATTCACTTGCTGAGACAAACAATTTTACATTAAAATATACAGTACGAGTAGGTATCCAAAGTAATCCAAATAAGTAGTTGGAATGTTTGCGAAACAATTTCATTCACAAGTTCCGGTGAGAAGTTTGTTGACACCACGTGAACCTACTGCGCTGCGGTCGCAAGTTTCAAAACAAACATTTGCATCACAATGACTGCGGTCGCAAGCTGACGCCTTTTGACCTACTGTGGCTACTCAGAAGCCGGCAAACACCTGCGACAAACAGATGACCGTAACCGTAACAACACTTCCGCAGCATGCGTGCAACCATGACCTAACCGAATTACGCGCTCATCGATCTGACAGCTGTCAAAGTAGTCAAAAAAAACGTACCTTGTTCAGTCCGGGGTGTTTCAGTCGGTCGAGTCCGGAGACACGGCTGGCGGACTGGCCGTCGCCGGAGCCCCACAGTCCGATGCGATCACGTTCCATGTCGTACGTACAGTTCCCTCCGCTGGCGAGCAGCGACTGCTTGGTGTCGGCGGGCGAGGTGCCGGTTTTGTCTCGGTGCGCGGGGGGTGCCGGACTCATTGCGCTCTCGCTCCTGGGAAAGCGGGAAAACTTTTCAGCGTTATCACAGATACGAACCACACGAGCATGGAGCGGTTGCGGTCACAAGATAACAGATGGCGCTGGGCCATCGACCTTACTCGCCCGTGGGAATATTAGAAACTATTAATTTTTCTCGCACTGATAACACAATTATGTGACCTGATTCTCGTCGATAATGAATACCAACAATTAGCTCCTACTTCAATATTTACCTACTACACATTTTAGCAAACTTTCAGGGACCTTTTTTAGCAACTGACATGGTTTCATGAAGTCCACGAGTACTTTAAAGGATTTAATGATTTTAATCTATATCAAGACCACATAGGAAAGAATGTATTATTACCATGAGTTCAAAATTTAAAATAAATGCTTTTATAAGTATTTTCATACAAATAAGTAATCTAAAATTATTCATTTGGCGGTAGTTAGGTACGCGATGTATTTAGGTGCTACGGTCATTGACATTAGATATGTAAAGGTATCGACTACAAAACATTGCGGTTTCGTCAGTGCTGATAGCAATAGAGGTAGATACATTGATTTGAGTACTTGCAAATCATTTTACCATTCCTTATCAATTTTATATGGATAGTTCTCGTTTTGAATTTAAATCGATCATTTGCATGCATTTACACTACGCAATAGCCTGCTGTTCTAAATTGCCTATTGCATATTTAAATTATTCTCAGGAAGCTTCCTATTTCAGAGAAAATAGGAAAACCGGGCTTACTCGGTTGACATATTATTCCTTTAGTACAAGAGCAGCAGCCGGTCCTACGGTATACCTACCTGCCCTACATCAGGTAAACGCCACGGTAGCAGACATTCGTTGCATATTATATGTAGGCTCCTGTCTCATTTACATTCTATATTGTCGTTTCTTTAAGATTTATACTTATGTAGTTCCGCTCTCTGAATTTCAGTTACTATTCGAGCGTTGACCTTAGAGTCAGTAAAGCCATTTTGGAAAGTTATACGTATATAGTTTAAATCAGGTATACACGTATTCAACGAATTTTTGAACATAGAATTTAAACTATTATTAACGACGAATTATTTACTAATCTAATAATAAAAAGTACTGAAAAACGAAAAGTGCTACGACGCAGGGCTTAGCTCTACGAACAGCTACGGGGCTACGAAGGGAAGCGCTACGGCTACGGCTACGGCCTACCTAAAGCGAGCGCGTCCGGGGCAAATTTTGCCGTCGGTCGCGCAAGGGCAGCTCATTCAGACGAGACTACGTCTGAAAATAACAATAACAAGAGAAGTTTACACTCTCTGTAACTAAGCTCTGTAACCATAATCATAATCATTTATTAATTGTAAATACCTATGGGTACAATTGGTCTTGATGTAAACCATAAGGATAAATTACTATACTGCCTTTGTTAAAGCCCCAGTGATCTTTCTGATATAGTTAGTGTATGTGTTAGGGTGTGTGTGAGAGGGTGTGTGTGAGGGTGTGTGTGTCTGTGTTACCACTTATTGTTAGCTTCATAATGACTAAAAGAACTTCGTGGTTTGGTGTGATCAAACTAACCTATTCAAGTTAACCAAAGACTTAAATTACTGTTAACAGATTGTTCAAAAATATGATCATTGTTTACGAAAATAGTATACCTATACCTTATAAGGTATTAAAAAAATATATCATTAACAGCAACTTGTTTTATCCACCTAGAGTGCCTATTAAGTAATTTCCGGATATAGGTGTATTGAGTTAGTATGACAAATCCTTATATAGGGGTCTAAACTATAAAACCACGCTATGGTGACGCAACGTTGCGTCATGTTCGATGATGCCGCGATGATGGTGTCGCAAACTAGCATGACTTTTTACTATTCGCTGTGAATCAACACCTTACTTCTGAACAAAAAATACTAGGTAGGATGATCACGCTCTCATAAAAACAAAATAATGAAGGAAAACATAGGTGCCTAGTCTTTTTATTTGTAATTGTAATCAGAAAACCGGCATGAATATTATGAACCGCAAAATAAAACAGCTTATTATAAAATGTTAATGTGATTTTGAGGTAATGAGAAGCAGGCAAGTAATTATAATTAGTGCCAAATGGTCATTCAAATTACTACATTAATTTCATTATGTTTCTCAAATGATAGTAGTCATCAGCCATTAAACCTAAAGCCCTAAGCAAATAAACCTAACAAAATACACTAAGGGAGCAGATCGTTTAGTAATAACACACGTTAAAATTATATAAGTAGTTACCTACTTATATATATGTATATCAGTTTATCGCTCGGTATCCAACTAAGAGCGGGCTAACTGGCCCCTGAAGAAGGTAAATAAATAATAGATGAAGAGCACGGGCACGGCCTCACAGTGAAGAACTAGAAATTACTCTACATTTTACTTAGTTTCTTTTACGTCAGTACCTAGTAAATCAAAAATATACTTCTTGACAAACTTAATGAATACCATACCTATTATATGTATTTTTGTGAAAGTTAATAGATAAATACATATAATAAGGTCTACGTCTACCAATACCTACTATACTATAAACCTACTTTTTACATAGCAACTGATATCTCTCTCACTCTTCCCACTCTACCTATTTTAGGGCAAAATTATGATAGACAGGTTTACCTATTATTTCCAGGAAGTACTGCTTTCAAAGACTTGAAGACCACTACAAAGAATATGATAATGAGATAAAAAATAATTATAAACAAAAAACTATAGTAGTTTCTTTTTGCTGTATGAAATGTCCAATTATAATAAAGTGAGTCTATAAAAATGTGCGGACCAAAGCGGGGGAAATTTAAGTAATATGATTATAAACATATGCTATTGAACAATACAACTCTATTGGTTTAATTTTCCTAGCTCGGGTCCACTCTACGTGTGCCGCCCCATTACTGCGGCGGATAATTATACGGCATCATATATTAACAATCGTAAGGTCAATTACTTACATGTTTTTGACAGTAGAAATCTTTTCGAGAGGTAAAGAACTTTCGTCATTGTAATCCAGATATAACTTTATAAATTTTATAAAAATCTGTAAAAAACTTACCGTTTAATTTTACGCAAGTCACCGCATGCGCCATTCAATTGACGCGTGTTAATTTGACTGTTGGACTTGACTTTGCGCGACAAAAATTCCATCTTCGAACCGGGAAAAGAAATCAACTATATCACAGTAGGTTTTTATTTAAAACATTAAACTTTTTTGCGTGAAAAGAGGTTTTAATGCATTTTATTTTAATTGTATTTTTGATATCGATTATGTTTGGAGGGAGGTGCTATGAAACTCCAACGAGCTCTGAAAGTCAACTAAAGGATGTAGAATCTGCGATCTCTTCTCAATTCGACATGCACTTATCAAAACATAAAACAGTGTTCAACTATGACCGTGTCTGCAGATATCACGCGGCAACAAATTAAATAAACTGAAACGCGTGATGCAGAATTACATAATTATGTAGGTATGGTATGATAATTTAAAACTTGTTCCATCTCATATCTGTGACGTATAACTGTATTTATTTATCAACATACAAAACAAAATGTAATAATTTAAAGATAAATTGCATTTTATATATTATTATTTAAAGATAACATAGAAATTGCATTTTTTATTATATTATTGCCTAACTGAATTATAATAATAACATTTTCATATACAATCACTACAGAATTAGATTATTGATGTAATAAGTTTCATAACATTATGATTAATTAATTAAATAATAAACTAAATACATGTATGCAAACAATTTATGAGCGAGTGTGGCTCAGTGGGAGCACGTGCGACTTTAGATCCGACGCACCCGAGTTCGAATCCCGCTGGCCCCGCACCACTGCTTTCTTAAGTTATTTGCGAATTTAACACTCGCTCTAGAAACGGCGAAGGAAAACATCGTGAGGAAACCGGCATGTCCAAGAATTTTTCACAAAAAGTCAAGGACATGTGACATCCACCAACCCGCACTGGGCCAGCGTGGTGGATTATGGCCCTTCCTCTCTCTATGAGAGAAGGCCCGTGTCCCAGCTGTGGGAACGTGATGGGCTGATGATGAATGATGATGATGCAAACAATGATATATATTTTGGCTGCAGCGGGAGCCATCTCATGCGTTTATTATAATTATTTTCTTCCTGTATCTAACGACTTGTTAAAACCTTGTTAAGATATCACCATATTAAAACCATGAAGGGTGGTGGTTAACTATTACCTGATGAGGTAAAGCTTTATTTGCGGAACGAAAAGAACCCAGTTTATGGTAGGTACATAATAGACTTTGACGTGTTTGTGATCAGGTACTTACTGCTTAATGCTTTTAACGCAACGGCAGAAACTAGTTCTTCATTACAACACCTGATTAATCAGTAGATTTGTTAATTAGTAGTAAGACAACATTTACAAAAGGAACTAGATTTTAGAACAATACGGACTCGAAACACCCTAAACACCTACCTTAAATGAAAAGATCGAGAGCGAAGTAAAGTAGGTATTAATAAAAATTGGGCAAGTCACCCATCGATATTAGTTCCTCAATGACGTCACCTCTTCAATTTCGATGATACTTCAGACTGGCTCCAAAAATATTTAAACGAGGACTAGGCTAATGTTATCTCAATATAACTACATACGTATATAATAATAATAATAAACCCATTTATTTTCAACAACCTTAAATAACAATTTTACTTATAATATAGAAAGTTTTATATAAATTAAATGCAGATTATTTAAATATTATTTTTGTTATTTGATGCTGGAACCCCAGACTGGGTATGAGCCTCCTCCAGTTTACTCCAACTCTCTCTGTCCCTTGCTTTTTTATTTGCCATTCTTTTCCTGCTGTGGCGATTATTTCGTTAATCCATCTGTTCTTTGGACGTCCTCTGCTCCTTTTACCAATTGGTCCTTTCCATATCGTTGTTTCTATTGTCCATCTTTTGTCTCTATATCTTGCTAGGTGCCCTGCCCATCGCCACTTTAGTGTTAAAGCGTATTGCAGAGCATCTATGAGGTTTGTTTTACTTCTTATGTACCTATTCGTTTCTTATTCTGTGTATTCTCTTTTTTCTCAATAGACTTCTTTCCATCGCTCTCTGGCACGTCACGAGCTTAGTTTTACTCTTACAAGTTTTTGCAAAAGAACATTACTAGTGTATGTGTAATTGTGTAACCTATAGAGCATTATTGCTAATAGGTGTTTAGCCGATAATATGCGTGCGCAAGATAAATGTCTAAAGAATTATGATCTAATCTTTCGCGCAATCATAAGCCACTGCGATGAAGGCTAACCTGCGGCTGACAATGACAATGCCCTACATATCATTGCGATCATGAACAAGGTCGATGTTGTGTAATCTTTTTCCCATAGAAGAAATACGTAGATGAAGTCACAAAATAGTACTTAATAGGTACCTAAATAGAACGTCAATAGGTAGCTGACCTAGGCATCTTATAGGTACACGAGTGGATATCGATTGGTGCTTTCAGCTAAGCTAGCCTGTATTTGTATAGAACCAATCAGCATAGAACCAGCTGTCATAAAACGAGATGCGATAAGCTATGGCGGCGCGTCATGACGCTTGCATGCTAGACCTCGGGTCAGGTTCAAACCAAGGGCACGGCTTGCGGTGCATAAAGACCGATACTAGGTATCACCTATGTAGGTACGTGACTCTAATTAAATGTGTAATTAGTGCTAGATTAGCCACAGATAAACTGCTAGCTACATACATACCTAACTGGGCAGAGTTAGGCAACTTGTAAGTAAGGTGGTTGGTACAAATAATAAAATCCCAGACGTCAGAAACTCAATAGGTATGATTGCGTTTTATCTGAAGGCCTCTGAGGATAAAACATAAGGTGTTATATATGGGAAAAAGGTCTTAAGAACCGATTTTGAAAAAAAGTTCCGTATTTAAAAACCATTGAAGGTCTTAGCGTTTTTACCTACTTAAAAAAACTGGAAGGAAAACAACGTGAGGAAACCGGCATGTCCAAGAATTTTTCACAAAAATTCAAGGACATGTGACATCCACCAACCCTTACTGGGCCAGCGTGGTGGATTATGGCCCATTCTCTCTCTATGAGAGAAGACCCGTGTCTCAGCAGTGGGAACGTGATGGGCTGATGATGATGATGATGATGATGAAGTATCACCTCATCACACTAGAAAAGTTATTTTTATAAATTCCAGTATGGTAGGTAGTAAAGAATACTTGCACCAAAAATAGTCTCTTATTCAGCCTCTAGGCTAGGTAGGTAGAGCAACTATAAGAATAACTAAATTGTGCACCTTATAGGTAGGTACCTTCCTGAACGTACCAACGTCAACGTTAATTTGGGTTTCGCAAGGCAGACAAAAACACCGGCTAATGCCTGTCATCCAACAGTGAGTGATGTAGCAACACTACCAACAGCACAATTCACTGCAAGAGCCTTGTACAGTATAAGTCACCATGCAGTCCATGCATACATCCTTTTGCACCTTACTGCGTGGGAATAGAGATGAAAATCTACAAGGTAGAAATGTATCAAGTCAGTTTGTTGCATATAATCTAAATCTGTGTCGTAATTGTGCCTCCTATTGCGACCACACACGACACGAAAAAGCGAGTAAAGCACAGCATTAGAAAGTCCACAATGCATTACGACTTCGCCGGAATACTCACATACTCTCTCTCCTTTACAATATATTGTTCAATCCTAAGTCCCCGCGCTATCTCAAGGAACGTTTTGAATTCCTTCACAGCTCCAATTTGCATTCTTTGAGGTCATCAGAAAATCTCACACTGAAAACTCCTTCGCATAGCAGTACCTTCTATGATGATTCTTTCACTGTGGAAGCCGTACGCCTGTGGAACTCTTTACCGGTATCCATAAGGCGTGCGCAAACTCTTAACAAATTTAAAAATAGCATCAAAAAGCTTTATTTAGCTACGTAACTGCAGCCTGCTACTCTGGAGTTCTGACTGTCGGTAGTTCTGTTTTTATCTGTTTAACACTGTTTATTATCTCACTTATAGACTTAATATAGTATATATATATATATATATATATAAGTTAATATAAGTAAATATAATTATAATATAGGTACCTAGGTACCTATATTATAATTATACCAAAAGAAAAAGTACATATCATAATAAAGTAAACATACCTGTATGTAATATATAGGTACCTAGGTACCTATATTATAATTATATTTACTTATATATTATTACGATTATATAGACTGTATATGATATTATTCTTTTATGCTTATACTGGTTAGTTTGTTTATGCACAACACCACCGTCCCTTACAGTTTCTTTGGGTCCTCTCCATCCAAAGGTTGTCTGGAAGAGATCGCTATAAGCGATAAGACCGCCCATTGTAACACTTTAGCTTTAAGTATTGTTTTGTTATTTATTTCATGTTGTTGTGTAACAATAAAGCGTTATCTAATCTAATCTAATTACTGAGATTCGCGATCCTGTGTAGTACATGGTTAGGTTAGCACTGCACAAGAACAAAATCATACATCACCTACTAGTATACGAATATGAAGGTAAGTAGGTATGCGTCCAAGGCAGAAAGATGAATATGTCAACGTGGGAAAACATTACAGCAGTAGGTATGGCACAAGAAAATAAGGAGTAATCGCCAGCTCTATAGTTTTAACTGCAATATTTTTAATATTCTTGGCCAGTATCAGTCAGTATAAGAAGACTAATGCGCTTATAAATTGATCGCAATAAAGTCGAAACATAAATGAAATGGGCCGGATCCTCTACCATCGTGGTCCTTATTCGCAAAATCGAAAAAACAAGAAACGACCTCAAAAAATGTTCGCGATGGCATTTACTTAAACCTGAAGTTAATTTAAAAATACGAAATCGATGGGTGGTTTCAGACTTATATATTTTAAGGAAGACTAGAAAAGCCGAAAAGTTCTTATACATACCTACCTATTATAATATTTTCCAGTGGTATATGTAATGTATTTTTTTTTAAACTGTCGAATGCGTTTATTACTGAAAACACTCTACTTACTAAAACTAAACTAACTACTTACAAGGAGAAGCGATTGGAAAACCCATAGAGCATAGACCATTAAAGGCCTAATGGCTCAAATGCTCCAACCCACTACCAGTTGGCAGCGTACCCAAGATGCTGGCAGTATTGCCCCGTTGGATTGCAATGTAATGAATTAAATATTCTGTACGCAGGTCGTGCGCTTGAGCAAAGCAAGATTAGCTATACAGCCTTACACCTAAAATCAAGAACCTACCTATAAGCCATAAAGTAAAATGTTTCGCTAATGACCGTAATGCTCGTCATAAGAAACTAGACATTTTTACGCCTCATAAACAACAAATCCAAGGCAAAAAGCTTTGTGCGGCCGCCATTTAAAATTATACCTACGTGCAGTGTGAATTGTATATAATGTATACAGTGCATAAATCAGACTTTATTATACTTCTGCCACTTATATGCCTTGAAAATAAAATTCTTATTTAACTTAGTCATTAAAATAGTAAAACTTAAATATTATTTTACAAAATAATGATTTACCTATCGGCTAAACCCTCGTCAAATAAATATACATAATAAACATGTATATTTTCTATATAAAATATACATATTTTTAAAATAGTTGATTTATGGATTAGTGTTTAAATAAAAAGTGTATGTAGAGCAGAGTTTCACAATTCTTTCTCTGCGATTCTGTATTTGTTTTAGCTCTGGTTCTCCCTACTAAGATTTCGTCTTTTGAAGATTTTTGGTGGGATTTGGACTTCATCGATTTTATTAATAAAGTTTGTATTTTATTTAATTTTGTTCTTACCTATGGTAATAAACGTCCAAACGGAGGTAGATCCGTTTCCGGTACATTATAAAATTAAATGTTCCTAGTAAACTTCCGTTTGATTATTTATTATTCACCACCTACGCTTACATACCTACCTACTTAATGTTTGACCGCAATTTCTACCTCAAGAACTTTGACTCCAACTCTAGTTTTTCTATCTTTCCCAAAAGGCAACAGTTATATAACTAAACCATCCAAAACAACAACTTCTCGCATTAAACCACAACAACGAAGTACATCTCCACAACGGTAAATTTGTTCAAATGACTCCTTAAGCGTGCAAATTAATTTGCAAACTTTTACTTTCTTTGGCCTCACACGACACGTATAGGTTTATAATATAGATATTATACGAGCTAAGTAATGTGTAAAGTGGGTAATTTTATATAACAATTATAATGTTGAGTGATTAAAATTAAATAGACGAAATGAAATAGAATGGGTCTATTTTGTATATAGGAAAAAAATTATGAGCTTGTTTTATTTCCTGACTACACATTGATAAGATATTGTTATACAAGTATACGTTTTATCAAACAAAAAAACCGACTTCAATGTATCTTCGAAGTCCAAGGTCAAATATCGATGAAATGTATATGGGACCACTTCGTAGCTATACTGAACCCAACGCAATTCATGAATGACGGAGTTCGAGGTAACAAACATACAAAAAAAATACAATCGAATAGAGAACCTTCTCCTTTTTTGAAGTCGGTTAAATACTAGGTATAGTAAGCCACAGAATATATTACATAGTAGATTATTATAAAGGTAGGTAGGTATTTATAGAAGTACCTATATACTAGAGGAAAATGAATGAAATGAAAAATAGATTACATAATCGTTTTTTTTTTTGCATTTATGAGTTATGTACTCGTATTTACAATTTCAGCATTTATAATTTAATTAGCTGAAAATGTTTCTACCTCTTTAAAATTGCCAATACGTGACTAGAATATGAATGAACTTGCTGGTTGGTCACCTAACTAGACTAATTTCCGGTGTTGGTGCTAATACATAAATAATGACACACCTTGCATATCATACCTAACGCCTATAACATCTAACTTCCATAAAGGTTATTTAAGCAAGACATTCATCAGACAGCCTCAGAAATACTCAGAATAACACCTTTTTTAGGTTGAGCGGATACTTTTGAGACACAGTAGTGTTGGAAGTAGTGTTTATATTGTGACAAGCTTTAGGTACCTAAATATAATAAATTGAGTCGTGCACTACGACAATCAACGTCTCATTAACTACATTCAAAACTAGTCTGCTATCACTTGTTTTTATTCCGCACCCAAAACGGAGGGAATAAAACCCCCGCCGATTTTTGCGACTGTAATCACTGGGTTGTAACTTGTATACCTAAGTAGGTAGTCCTCCTCATTCAAAGGTTGTCTGGAAGAGATCACTTCAAGCGATAAGACCGTTAATTGTTACATACATAGACATTTGTGAAGTACTTAATTTATGTAGGTACCTAAAAGCATTTAACTTTAATCGGTAAATACGAAGTATTTCTGTCTATCCATTTTTTATATCTATTATTACCACACTGCATGTCACCGGCGGCGGGCGGTCGTTACCATTTAAGTCACCCCAGTGCAGTGGTAGGTAAGTAGGTACTATCATAAATGCTCATAAACATTATATTATTGGTATGAACCAATAGTTAATCGTTAACCAATAGTTAATCGTTAACCAATAGTTAATCTTACAGTGATATTCTAATGAGGAGAGCTAATACTCTTACATACCTACATTATCTACTTTGTAGCCGATATCACATGAAGTCTCTAATCAATCAACTGCAATTCAAAGAAAAAGAGCGGAAGTTATAAAAAAAACTCACCGCCAGCGCCGCTTTTCATTTAACTTCACAGATGCCGAGTTTCCCATGGCGTCTAAACAAAATCGATCGTCGCGGTGTTGGATTTATCACTTTCCTCAGCGTAAATGTAAACAATGAATGATAAAGACGCGTGTTAGCTATTCAGCGTTAAGCCAGACTTTAAAGTAAGCAGCACTTGTTGCCGACGACAGACGCTTGGTGGCCATGACTTTCCCTCGCTGATCTATGACGATTGCGCTACACCGCTACCCGCCATGTCCTTCAATCACCTTGATGGAAATGTGGTGGAAATCCCTGGAAGCTGATTTTAAATTATAAATGGATATTTAATTAATAACACAACTTTTAATAAGACTACATACCTACTTATCTGGTTCTGGATGGTAAACTAGTTATAAGTAAATAAGTATTATAAATTATAACAAACGCGATATCTTCCTAAAAGCATGCTTAATTATACTTACTTATTTAAAATATATCTCAAGCAATGAATTTTATAATTCTATGATCTCAAGAAAGAATTCAGTATAATGATGTTTTAAAATGAAAGTAGTTTTGTTTACTTAGGTAATAATTTTAATTTAAATATGGTAGGTACCTAGCTAATTCTTATAGGTACATATCTGCTGGTATCTTCGAGGGCTGGATATTTTATCTGAGGCTGGTAGTTACGTATTATATTTATGATTTTGATTACAAATTATATTGAAGTATCATTGTGTACTGGGGCAGCAGGTAGGTATGCAACTCTGTACGCACAAGGAGCTTAATTATACGCATCTATAAGTAGCGCGGCAGACGCTTACTCCTACGTTTCAAAGTATAGCGCATAATTTCTAGTTCAGCTTCGCACAGTATACAATATTGCATTTCATGTTCTCTAAAATACTCAAGCTTGGGTAAAGTTCCACCATTATACTCAAGCATAAGGGGTGAGGGTTCGGCTTGTAGCCGGACAGCCCTCATCTCCAGAATAGAAGAAGAAAATGCTAAAATGCGCGTGACCAAAATCTTAAAAGCGTTTATTGACAGTGACAGTTGACAATAGAGTTATAATTTGTTTGACAATGACATTGACATTTAATATTTCGTTTTGAGGTTACAATTCATATAAACGAACTTTCAGCACGTAAACAACTTGCTTATATCAAGTTATTTTGTTTAATTTTAGTTTTTCTAGCTATCTGTACATATATAATGAAGAAAGAAGGCAAGCATCACCCACATTTTATCACTTTAAGTCACTTAAAACAATGTCCACAATCTGTTGCTCTTCCGTTTTCAGAGGTTCAGGAGATATTCCTCAAGATCCTGAGGGAAGAGGAGGATGTATCAGCAGGAGTCGCAGCTATCAGAACCCTCCTCACAGTTATTGAAAACTATAAAGGTATATTTAGACTCCTAGCGATTTAAGTCACTATTGCAGCAATACACGCTATGCTATGGCTATGTAATTGTACACGTATGTATAAATATGCAACTAATTTCTTTAAGTATAAACATAACTAAAAATCACGTACAATGCTTCGTAAAACATTTCATCAGAGAAATGTTGCCTTACTGTTCTTAATTGTAAAAAAATTGGGATATCGATATTTCGGCAGTATCGCAAGCACCATGATCAAGATACGTTTTTGTAGGTGGGATGTTAATATTATAACATGCAGTCTAACAAGCACTTATCTGTAAATGTTAATAACTCAAAACAAAACGAATACAGGTTTTAAAACAAATTCTAATGTCAGTGACAATCCTACTGTCCTACTAATATTATAAACGCGAAATTTTGTAAGAATGTATGGATGTATGTTTGTTACTCTTTCACGCTGCAACAGCTAAACGGATTGGGATGAAATTTAGTATGGAGATAGCTTATACCCTGGATTAACACATAGGCTACTTTTTATCCCGGGAAACCGCGGGTGAAACCACAGGGCACAGCTGATGGTATAAAAACTTACCTATATTCACTGTTCCATTTATATAATTTAACTTCTTGCATAGAATAAAATTGTTCCACAATGTAAATGTACCTACTTGTATGCCCTAGTTACAGTTTAAGTTTCTATAGACAGTAGCCGTTACCTTTTACATGTTCTTAAGTACATGTTTATTCTAAAAAATATTCCTCTAAATGGGTTCACACGGACCCTGTATCCATGATTTTTATATTAACATGTTCCAGTGGCGACAGTGAGAGAGCTGGATTTGAATCTGCAGCTGGCAGTGGATGCCATGCGACACTGCGACCAGCCCGTCACAGCCATCTCATCAGGGTGCGAACTGTTCATGAGATTCATCACATTTGCCAAACTTGATACTAAGGTCAGTTTCTTATACCTTATATATATATATCTATGGAACTATAAAATGTAGTATGAAAACTGGTCCTATAACACCCAGAGTCACCGAGACAGGACTAGCTAGCTAAAAAGTTACATAAATTATAAGTAAATAAAGAGATAACCCTTTATTGACTCAGAATTGAATATCAAGATATTATTACACAAGTCTTAAGTCAGCTTCAATTAAGTTAATGCACTTGCTTTGTTTAGAAGATGAAAATAAAATCCAACCCTATTACATAAACCTCTATATATATATATATATATATTAAAAGTACTGTGCCTACTGGAAAACTAATGTTTAATTTTTCTTATGTTTCAGTCTTTTGAAGAATGTGAGCAGATAATGTTACAGCGCGGGCGCATATTCCTGGAAAACCTGATGGAAGCCAGAGGCAAAATAGCAGAACAAGCTATGTCTTTTATTAGAGTTGGAAGTGTAAGTAATTTTTATTATGTAGCTCGTAGTTACATAGCCCGCCTAGTTGTTCTTAACAGATGTTTTTTTAATACAAATGAGTGACGAGACGAACAGGTCGTTCCCCTGATGGTAAACAACCTGGATTGTAAGAATGGTAAGAATGGTTGATGATAAGAATGGTAAGCGCCCGCGTATAACATCAACAGCACCACCCAGGACATTTTGTAAAATTTTGTGTGGCACTGCACTGCACTGAGATTTGCCAGTGGCCACACACCCAGACGAGAAAGAGAGAGATTATACTAGCTAACCCCCATGGCTATGGTAAAGAAAACTAAATATTACTATGTAAAGAAGCGACACTCCCACCACCCTGCTAATTTGTTGTCACCCGCAACAAACCGATGAAAAAATGGGCAATGCCGTGCTTGCGTCACTCGGTTGTCACCGCTCGCTGCAAATGACTAATGAGTGATATTCAAATGTTTGTTTTATATGTGCGATCAATTATGTTATTTGAGGTTGTTATGACCTTTTTGGATGACGACGACGACCTGCTTTACAGAGGTAGAGCAGGCCGGCTATTTGACTTTGACATATAGACGAAACATATTGAGAAAAAGACGAAGAACGGCTGAAGACGGTGGAGCTGATCAGGACCTGACCTGAATGACGGAGGTCTGCCTATCTCTTTTAAAATGGTTCATTATTGTTCTGTGTATGGATGCCAAGAAACCACTTACGCAAATAAGAATCGAAGATTTTTTGGTTTTTCGCGTCTTCCAGCCAAGCGATAGTGGGTGTGAAAGAGAAACACTTAGGTTGCTTACGTATAGCGTTGTCCTTGTCGCGCGCGATTCGTATTAGCTCCTCCCTACAATACTTACGCACACACAAAACGTGTGCGGACAGGCCGGTGCCCCAGTAGTAGTACTAGACAGTTAGCTCGGCGAATTTGTATGGAGTGGCAAGGGTCTGGCTATGGTATGTATGACAATCTAAAAAGTGTGTGATGAACCCTCATATCCATGTTATAACTTTCTCAAAGAAGTTAAACAAAATATACAAAAAAATCCTTAAAAAATAATTTCAAAGCTTCTATTCCATATTTCCATTTCAGAAAATTCTAACACACTCAAGATCAAGGGTAGTTCTGCAAGCTATGTTAGAAGCAGCAAAAGCAAATATACTATTCCAAGTTTATGTCACAATGTCAGCTCCGGACAACAGTGGGTAAGTCGTTTTATTTTACATTTTTCATTTTCCTCCCGCGCGTACTTAACGCTTCGCTTCCACTTTTATTATGCGTACTGCTAACGAGTGGAACTCCTTGCCAGAGTCAGTCTTTCCCTATAGCTACAATCTAGGGATCTTCAAGTCTCGAGTGAACGGGTACTATCTTGGTAAGCGTGCTAGATCGTCGACCGCATCGTCGCTTACCATCAGGTGACATAGTGGTCAAACGCAAGCCAATTAACAAGTAAAAAAAAATATACTTGCCAGTACTAGTTTTGCTCCATTTTTATTTTTTTATTTAGGGATCTTTTAGGCGCGTTGTCCGGCCGGCGCGGCGCGGCGGACGGTATCGGAAACGGTCCTTACATACCTAACCTACACACAAGTTAACAGATGCTTACCTATCCTATGTTTACGTTATAATATGTTGTATGTGTTTACATTTATGTTATTTTATAGTTGAACTCTTCATGGCAGTAGAAAGCTAATGTGCGTACCAAGACAAACCTACTGTGGTTTTGTGGTACTACCGAAATATGTTTTGTATAATACGTTTTTTAATAAAATAAAAAAGGCGCATTTTCGCAGCTATGCCAGTCCCTGTGTAACTAATTTAGCTCCTGGAACTAGAATGACAGACTGAGAAAGGTGGTAAGCGATAAGGACGTTACTCAAATACATAAATAAAACTCCGCCCATTACACCATAGCATACCAACTGTACTAACACAGCCATAAAAGTGTTATTTCTACCGGTTTCTATGAGACAACGCCCACTACACCATTCTATAAGTGGTCTGCACCAGACTGAATATTTCGCAGAACGGCACACAGTATGACACAGTATACTGTGTGAAGTCTCTTAATAATGTGCAGATTTTTTGCTGATAATTGACTTGCGTTTGACCACTATGTCACCTGATGGTAAGCGACGATGCGGTCGACGATCTAGCACGCTTGCCAAGATAGTACCTGTTCACTCGAGATTTGAAGATTCCAAGATTGTAGCTATGAGGAAAGACTTACTCTGGCAGGGAGTTCCACTCGTTAGCAGTGCGTTAATTCTGGCAAGACAATCTGTTGCCATTCAAACAGTAATTAAAATGAAGTATATTGTTCTGACACCATCGGTCTGTTGATCAGGGTTCGCATGCACAAGGAGCTGAAAGAGGCCGGCATCGACGCGACGTTGATCCTGGATTCTTCTGTCGGCTACATCATGGAACAAGTGGACTGCGTCATGATCGGCGCTGAAGGCGTCACCGAAAGCGGCGGAATTATCAATAAAGTTAGTTGTGCTTTTGATTATAAGAACAAAACAGCACTTTTAAAAGTAAACTTGTTTTTTTTTAATACACATAATATCAATTAAAATTATGTTAAAAATTATAACCTAAAATATCATATCTTTGAAAAAAATAGGTATGCATTTCTAATCATTTCTTTCCCATACTCAAATTGAAGTCCGGGTCCAGAAATGAAATGCGTATATTGACTCTACCAGTGCTTCGGAAATTTGCCCGCTAGAGAAGATAGCACTAAGAAACGGTTATGGCTAGCTGGACTAATTTAATTAATCGAAAATTTTAACAGGACAACACTACAAGGTTGGAAATCGTTTGACGGTTTCAAATCCTTTCGGGTTTAAGAAGAAGAAATAACTTTGATTTGCAAGTTTGCTTTCGTAGAGCTTGTCGTTTCGTTTACCTGCGTGTGACGTCATACGTTCTGAGGTGACCTTTTGCGCGGCAATAGTTGAAACATAACATTAAAACATAGTTTTAGGTACTTTTAGGACTTTATTTAATTAATATATTATTTTTCGTATATTATAAAATTAACCACAATATATATAAATATATATATCTATACATTATGGTTAATTTTATACACTTTCTGAAAAGTTGTCCGATTCCTTATGATCTTACTTTTTTCAACGTCCACGTTCTATCCGATAAAATGTTCGATATCGCAATTTGAAGGATGCTAACTCCTTCTATTACACTGCTGACCCCGGCAATCTAAGAAAAAAACTAAGTACATTTTGCAATTAAATTTAGTAAATATAGTTATTGAACTAGAGAACCATCTTCTTGTTTACAGATTGGCACATACTCCTTAGGAATGGCAGCACTAGAGCTCAAGAAACCCGTACTAGTCCTGACAGAAAGCTTCAAATTCTCCCGGATATACCCTCTCAACCAACAAGACCTGCCTAATGAGTTCAAATATCTCTCCAGCGTGCTCAAATCTGGAAAAGATTTGTCTAAAGAACATCCTTTGGTAGACTACACGCCGCCCGCTTATGTGACTCTCCTGTTTACCGATATTGGAGTCCTGACGCCGTCTGCTGTAAGTGATGAACTGATCAAATTGTATTTATAAATATTAATATACGGTTAAAAATTAAAATTATATATTCTATTTGTATAACTCTTGTTTTTATCGATGACCACAAGACAAATGAGGAACTATATATATATATAAGTACTACTAAATACACATACAGTACGGTCAACGTAACTTGGCGAGTCTGAACATCGCGCAGAAGGCAGTAACACATTTTAGGAACCAAATGGTGGCATGAGGTGAAGTGCGCGGGGAGGTGGTCTAGGCTAGATATGTACCTTACGTAAACACAATCAATCCTTTAATCGATTAATTATCGCATTCGATTAATTTTATTTAGAAATCATGAATTTTGTTTTTTATAATATATTAAACGAAATAGATTTATTTATAGAGAAAAAAGGATTATTTAAGGACGATTTATTAATATAGTGTTGATAAAAGGAAACTGATTCTAATAAAATTACATTTTCTCGGTTGAAATAAATCATTTACTTAAACAATAGTTGTCTATTAACGATTACTTGATGAACAACTGTTTGAAATCTTCTTCTACGATCAAATAGAAATATATTTATATTACTTGATTTCCATCGATTTTAATAAAAATCGATTAACATCACTCAAAGGCACGGATATTGGACATCCCTTTTTATTTACTTCGTAAAGCTTCGTGTTCTTTCGGCAATGCTCGGTACAAGGTAATGTATCTCAGTCACACGTTAGTATTGGTGTAGTGTACGCTTCGCTGTCTCTGTCTTTAGCACAGTCGGCTACAAAAGTTTTCGGTGTGTTTTTCTCGGAGTTGTTTTTATTATGTATTGATTGTTATTGTTAATATTGTTGTTTTTATTGGTGTTAAGTTTTTTGTTTAGTGTTAAGCGTTAAGTTATTTGGAACTATACTATACTATAATAATTGTGTTTTAAATCGTCAGCATAACAGTTTTGTTCATCAGTGTACATGCGCTAAAGTTCGCAGAGCTTATGTCCAGACTCGCCAAGATACGTCGCCCGTATTGTACATGGTGAGTTTTGAACGGATCCCTGTTCATAAACTCACCCTGTAGATATGTTTATATAGCACGCCTATACGTATTCAGTTGTTCACTATGCATATAATTCATACAAACTATATAAATAAAAATAACAGCTAACTATTCGGCAATTTTATTTTTAGATTTTGAAAAGTTTCGGGAGTGTTAATTATAATTGATATACCTGGTCGGAGTAATTTCGACGTTTACCGTGAGCCGTTTTATATCAATTATATACTTAGGTATATATTTTTATATTTCCGAATTAGGTAGCGCTCGTAGCGTAGCTAACCTAGCCGTTCGCTCAGATCTGCTATGTTAAGCAACGTTTGCAGCGGTCACAACTTGGATGGGTAGTTTGTGTGATATTTACACCTGAGCGCTACCGTGCTTCGAGTTATAGTAGATAGATATAGGCAAGGCATTTATTAAAAGAAAATACAAAACTAATTCCAAAAATTGTCTGGCACTTTAATAAGTATGAAAAATATTTACAGTAACTTTTAATAGCTATGATTTCATGATTAATCGCTAAAGTAATTTATTTCACCATCTGTTATCTCACTTAGTGTTACATTTCAACATATTCATGGATACCTACATTAGACACATATTATAAAATTTAATATAAGTAAAATTGTCATTAATATATTTATTTATTTTTATAATTGTTATCCTTGGATAGGAAGCACAAAATATATCACAACATATATTTGATATTGCCAGAATGTTTACAAATTATTCTATATAACAGCATAAAATATTTTTATTATGGAAGCACAAGACCGACATTTTCACATACAAAGCTATAAACTCTGATTATTTCATTACACATTAATAAAAATGATATTCACAATCTCACGAATAAACTATATTAAAAATACATCGATATACACACATATGATAATGTAAAATTGTACTGGATAAAATACAAGGATCATTCCAACACTGATACAAAAATCGTACCTTACAACCCTACTTGCTAAAAAGTACCATTTGAAAGAGATCAAACACTTCGTTGGTGACGTATTTCAATAATACTAAACAACAAGTTACGAATACTTCATACTTACAATCCATCCTTATTACTAATACTTCATACTTATAAACAAACTTCATTAATCAGCACTGGAAATTAGACTTAAGATTCACAAAATGTTTTTTGAAAATAGGTACTAAAACTTGCCATTATATTAATAGGTAATCAACTGCATAACTTCGTGATCAGGTAATAAACATTTATAGTTTTAGCTGGAAAGTGCCTGCTACGTATACAGTACAGATTTTGGCTATCAAAATAATACACATTCATTCCTAAAAATTATTTATAGACCTACTGAATCACCATTAGCAGCCCAATTGGTAGAATTAATTATTACATATTCATATGAGTAAAAGGCAATAGTAATTTAATATACTTACCGTACAAAGGCTTTATCATACAATAATATTTGTTCTTTGAAGTTTTATATATGAACCTTAGGCTAGGTCAGCATACTATTTCATAAGACACCTCTATATTATTACTAGCTGACCCGGCAAACGTTGTTTTGCCATATAAATTAAAAAAAATGTTAAGGGTGAACAACCCTTATCACTTAGGGGGATGAAAAATAGATGTTGGCCGATTCTCATAGATACCGGATAAGCACAAAAAATTTCATCAAAATCGGTCAAGCCGTTTCGGAGGAGTATGGCAACGAAAACTGTGACACGAGAATTTTATATATTAGATTCGAAAAAGAAATACTTTAGCGTTAAACAAGCCGGGGCGAGACGGGGCCCGGCCGGGGCGACGCCCCCGCCTTGCAACGCCCCGGCCCGTTTTCTATGTGCCTTAGGCATTTAGTTGGTACCTGTTAAACACATTAAATTAAGAAATTATCGCTTCGGTTACAATTTTGCAGAACAAAACTTCTTTTGAAGACATCACATAGACCAAAATCTAGTCATTTTTTAAATCTTCTAATAGTCTCGATCCAGTTACATAGCTCGTGGATGTTACCTATTGTTGTGCCTATTGTAGGTGTAACGTATTATAGATGTAACCTATTGCAGGTATTTTTTATTTTTTGAAATTGAAACTGTATGACGAGACGAGCTGGTCGTTTGCCTGATGGTAAGCAATACGCCAGCCCATAACAATAACAGCACCACCCAGAACTTTGTTTTGCAAAATCCTGCGCGGCGCTGCACTGCGCTCGTCACCCTGAGACAATTAGCTGTTGAGTCTCATAATGCCCAGTAATTTCACTGGCTACAATGCCCTTCAAGCCGGAACACAGTAATGCTTGCGCACTACTGCTTGTATTACATAGTTTGTAGATGTTATCTATTGTAGTTGTTACCTATTGTAGGTGTTACCTAATGTAGATGTAACTTATTGCAGGTATAGCCCATTGTAGGTGTAAACTACTGTAGATATTACCTATTGTAGATGTATTATAGTATTATTGTAGGTGTAGCCTATTGTAGATATTACCTTTTGTAAATGTAACCCATTGTAGGTGTAACCTTTTGTAGATTCAACCCATTGTAGGTGTAACCTACTTAAGATGTTACCTATTGTATATGTTATCAATAAGTGTGTATAACTGGTGGAAATGCGGTCGTTTCTCCGGTTCATATTCCCAGCAGCGTAGCATCAGGGCGTAAACATCCTCGGAACAGCCTTCTGGCGCTGGCATGCGGAATCCTGAAAGAAAGAAAACTTTTTTTAGAAAACTAACGAGACGAGCAGGTTGTTCACCTGAAGTCAAGCAACACGCCTGCCCATAACAGTTTAACAATTTCAGCACCACCAAGAAATTTATGTTGCAAAATCTTGCGGCACTGCACTGCTTTCGTTATCCTGAGACAATAACTTCATGTCCAGTCGCCAATATTGTATGTGATTAAATTAATAAACGGTGCGGAGAGTAGAGAAAATAATTATAACTGGGAATATTGAAATCAACAGAGTTTTTCAAAAACAATCAATCTAACAACAAAGCAGCTCTTGATATTGATCTGAACCACTCTACCTTGCTCTATTCTATATTATATTCTATATTATATATATTCCGCTTTGGTGGGCGGGCTGGAACTCTAAAAGGCCTAGTTTTCGGCTTTAAGAGGTCCTAAAGATCCTGGATGATTTGACCGTTGTACTAGTAATTATTCTGTGGCTGAGTTCGGCTGTGACAGTTACATTTCGAGTTTTAATTTACCTTCAGAGACATAGTATCTAAGCTAAGAGGAAACATTATTTTGTCAGTACGGTTGTTGGTTACCTGTGTCTATTTTCTCCCTGGCCCGCGAATTGCTCATGCCTGCGTACGGAGTGTCACCCTTCGAGAATATCTCCCACATCAGCACTCCGTAGCTCCACACGTCGCACAGTGATGTATATTTACCTGGAAATGTCAAGTATATATAGAAAACAATACTTCCCTGTTAGAGTGGTTTCGCATTACATCCGATCCGAATCCGAAAGAATCCATAATAGATTAAAAAGTTAATCTAAAAACCACGTTTTTTATAGATTTACTCGTAGAATGCATTGTCATCGAGTTGTGAGCTACCCTGAAAGTTTCAGCCGGATAGCCAATCGGAAAGTGGTCGAAATTTGAGTGCTTGAATTTGGTCGTTTCGAAACGACAGACAGACAAACAAACAAGAAAGTGACTTAATAAACACGTAGTTAAATGCTGTTCGAAGTAACCACAGTGCTATTTATAAGACATGTTACGCACTAGATCCGAGTCCCGTCATCATGGATGACGGAATCGGATCTAGTAGTCGGATCGAATGCAGTGCGGAACCGCTCTTAGGGTTTATTATAGAAAAAAGGCTTTATCGCCGATTTTTCGCCCTGCACTTATGATCTATTGCCTTACTAAGGTTATCACACATTCAGGTTACTCATTTGTCTCGTAATTCGTTCATATTTTGAAGAACTTACCAAAATTCAAAGCTTCCGGCGCCGTCCACTTAATCGGGATCTGCTTCATGCCCCCCGAGACGATGTATTCTTCTTCCTCCCTCGACATGCCGAAGTCTGATATCTTGACGATGTTGTCGTCTCCGATGAGGCAGTTCCTCGCGGCCAGGTCGCGGTGGATGCAGTTCTTGGACTCGAGGTAGCGCATGCCGGCGGCCGCGTCGCGACACATCGCCAGCAGCGAGCGGGACGTCAGCGAGGACGACCGCGTGCGGAGGAACGTAAGGAGTGAACCACCTGGAATTGGGAGAAGATTATTAGGAATTGTGAGAAGATTATTAGGAATTGTGAGAAGATTATTAGGAATTGTGAGAAGATTATTAGGAATTGGGAGAAGATTATTAGGAATTGGGAAAAGAAGAAATTTTTTTTTTGAAGTGGTATGATGAGATGTGCAGGTCGTTCGCCCGATGTTAAACGCCACATCTGCCTATAACAATTGCGGTGACATCCAGAACTTTTAATACCATAAAAAGTACTGCGTAGCGCTGCATTGCGCTTATCACCTCGAAACATCAGATATTAAGTCTCATATGCCCGGTAATTTCGCTGGCCACAATGCCCTTCAAACTGGAATACAGTAATGCTTACGAATTACTGCTTGGCGGCAGAATAACTGGCAAAGCTGAGGCACTTACCCAGACGGCAAACATTTTTGTTTGTCTCGCTTGAAGAAGGGACAATGTGGCCGAAGATGGGGCAAATAAATCTAGTCTAGACTAGATGGACTAGATCTGAACTTTCTTACTCTAGATTCTAGAGCATAATAAAATAGATTAATGATAAAAATAGATTATTGTTATAAAATAGATTAATGTTCATGCAGCGTCTGTACTATTTATTCCTCTCCAGAAAGTAATATTCAAAATCCTGGAAGACGTAAAAGTGCAGATTTAATTTTAACCATGTCGATACCTACTGCGCCCACTCGTCGCCGAAACGGGTGCGTTTAACCGACCGGCACCGCCGAATAAATAATAGTTGCTGGTACCCTCCCACGTGCTTTCTATATCTATAACGAAACTCATAAACTTGTAATGACACGCCATTTCTGATCTGAGTACCTAATTGACCCATCCATGTCATATACCTAACGATCAAATCAAATGAAGATAAAACTTCCTTATAGTGGTCTAATAACTGTAAAAGTATGACATAACGTTGCGGAATTGTACATAATTATATTCAATTGCTGATGAAATATATTTTAGAGACTGATAGCGGGAAACTTTGATACAATTGAAGAAACCTAATAAAAACTATAAATATTTGAAAACTTATATAAAGAAATTACTGAAATGTTTAAATCCTTGGATGTCAAACACACTAATGAGAGCGAAGCCAGCAAGAAGAAGCTTAGAAGAGAGACTTACCAGAGACGAGTTCCATAACGATCATGATCGGCTGCTTCTGCACAGCTATCCCAATCAGCCGCACTATGTTCGGATGCTGGTACTGCTTCAGTATCCGTCCTTCTTGCAAGAAGGTCCTCTTTTGTTCCTCTGGCAGCGCGACCCGGCAAGTCTTCACTGCTACTTCTTGAGCGGTGGTCTTCAGACGGGCTTTGTATACGTCGCCGAAGTTTCCCTGAATAAAACAAGATAATGTTATATAAGAACAACACCAGGGGTCATCTTTTGTGGACGTCTGTCACGGAAGAAAATAATTAAAATGAAATGAAATTTATTATGATTACAAACTTACATTTAACTTAACTTTAGGTACAGATATGTTGTTATATTTATTCGTGTTTTTAATAATAAGCTTAAGTTATCAATCCAAAGAGTGTAGTTGGCACCCAAACTAGGTAAAATTATAGTGTTCGTTTTAAAAGACAATTCATGAAATAACAATGGAGTACCTATTCAATCTATGATTTTTCTCTATACAATCAAAACAAAAATTAATAGTGTACAGTTACAGAAAACAAAGGCTATAGAACAAATAAAAAAAAACAGCTAATCGTATCACTAATATACCTCTACAAATCTATCCAAATTAAGCAATGACAGCTGGTACCGACGAGGAACAAACTTACTCTGCCTATCTTGTCCAATAGCTGCACATCATCATTGTTAAGCTCCCAGTTCTCCCTCGGCACTGCTCTCCGCAGCAACGCGCCTGACCTGGCCGTCACTGGCACGCCACTGGTCCTCTGCCAAGCTATGAGCTCGGCCACTGAAGGGAACGCTGCGCCTTCAAACCTATAGTGACCCTGGAAGGTGTCAAATGAGTGGGTATTAATGGAACTGTCAAAGTAACCTTGGACTAGATAGGTATTTGGTTGTGGAATAGACTTTATAAATGAAGCATCACATCAGAACGTGTCTGACATGAAAAGGAAGAAGAAATAAATAATGTTAAAAAAAATTGCCTAAATCTAAATAGCTTATGCGAAATAAATGTCAGATTAACAATAGCAGCTATGTTCTCATTCGTAAAAAATAATGAATAATGCATAAAACTGCAACTCGTCCACAAATAATACCTACAAAAAGTTAAATGTCAACTACAGAACAAGCCAGATCCTCACCTCAGGCGTCGTTTGCACAATAAAGTGTTTATGCTGCCCCCAACACACAGACAGGACGAGCTGTCGCGCGTGGTTCCTCGTCGTCTCCCGCACCAGATAGTCCCCGTCAGCCCTCAGCAGCCGCACCACCTCCTCTCGAGGTAACACTCCATGGAACCACTCCTGCTCGACCAGAGTCCGCTCTGTCTCGCTCACGCTCACCTGGACCGTAAATGATACGTTAATAAAAAATGCAAGGAGACAGGACGCTGTGTTATGTGACCGAAAATTGTATTGCTATTTGTTTAAAGATTTAATGAGTGCCGTTAATTAAACTAACCACACACACGCCAATTTAACGCGTACTACTAACATTTACACGCCAATTAAGAAAATCGCATGCGCACACGTGAACTTACATAATAAATTAAATAATCATAACAAACACACGTAACACCTAAAGCCGCAACATACGTATTCGGCTAATTCCTGCTCAAGTTCAAGTTGTAGTTGTTTCAGTCGCTTCTTCCTGCGAGGAACGATGACCGGAGGCGGCAAGTCACCATGCGTTATATACATGGCGAATGGATCCATTTTTTCACCACACAAGCTCTCAAAAGTCCACGGAACACATGATTCTTACTTTATTATCTTTTAATGTCTGCACTGGAAGGAAATATCACAAAAAACAGGATGAGCTTGACGCAAGTCTCGCGACCGGAGCGTACACAGACGCTGCGTAAACACAGATACATTTCTGGAACGGCCCAAGCGGCGTCACCTTGATTTTGAAGTTGGGTTTCAGAAGGAGCCGGTGCTATTTTAATTTTACATGAAAGCTTTCCCGACAGAAGTTCGTGCGGTGCGGTGACGCTGAAACTTGCGCTAAAATTAGCACGGACACGTTTTGAATGACGTCGAGTACGAAGCCAATAAATTGTGCTCTATAGTGCCACGTGGTTAGAGCATCATGCGAAAACCATGCCATGCGTGGGGGACTTAATCTGCAGTTAGTGGCACTCACCACACTGTTAGAATTACTATCAAGGGCGACATGAGTCTTCCTCCGTTTCTTGAACAATGTTTTATGCTGCACACGACATTTCACATAGACATCCATACGTTTACGCAAGCGTCGCTTCAAGACTCTGATCCGTTTCTTGCGGAGAGTCAGCACTTTTACCGGTTCTGTGGGACCGACGCTGCTGCTTCTGTAGGTCTTAGGAGGTAACGCTGGGCTGGATGGGGCCGATTTACGTCGAAAAGGTCTCGTAAAGAATCTGAAGAATGGCTTCGGAGGTATAACTGAATGGAGGTGCAACCGCAGCGCGTCCATTGACGCCTTTGAGCCAATCGACGACTGATCCTGATAATGGATTATAGTTTTCAAATCTATAGCGTGATTCTAAGATGAAAATAAGATTGGTATCATAGACAATTGACTTAGGTATTAATTAAAAGATCACGAAGATCACCGACGCAAAAAACCGAAAGGAAAGTTACTACCCCGTACAATTAGAACCAATTACTCCCATTAAGCGGTTGTCATTTTAACACACGCACGTACCTGATGATCAGGGGAGCTTCCATCTAGGCTATCGACACCCACGGTCTCGTTGGAGAGATCGGGGCATCCGCTGGGCGCCTCCTCGCAGCCAAGCTCGGCCAGGGCTGACCTGATCATCTCGGCTTGTTTGGCACATTTGCGTTCAGCTACTCGGAGCTCCAGCAGCTTTATTGGCTCCGATGTCGTCACTGGTATCGGGGGCGGTGAATGCCTGAAGAAATATAAGATTAATACAAGCGCAGTCACTTTCAAAACATTTTAAAACATGTCAATTAAAAACACAAGATCAAATTCCAAGACCAGTTCTAGCGGCCGATCTCAAACAAACTTTCTGGAACCATTGAATAAATGAAAACAAAATAAATTACCCATAAACGATGACTGGTCTAATGAAATGACTCAGTCTTGTGGTTTTAAAGAGGAAACTGGAATTAGGAAATAAAGAAATTGGTTTGCGTAAGCAATGTTTATTAATGAAATTCGAGGTTTGCATAGCAGATGAGATGACTATTAAGTAGGTATTTGGTTATACATGTTTTGCTAAGAACTGATAGCTGAGCTCGTAACCATATTCTTATAAGCTCAAATAAAGCCTTGCATAACGTTCATAGGCGTCCCAATTATTTTTCTTGCGAATGGGACACACTACATAATATTTAGCACAAAACAGATAGTACATGGACCTAACGCTATGTAGCATCCACCTAATAATCCAAGACGTGCAAGAAAAAATTAAGGACAAAGAACCGCTACCGCTTCTTTATTGTTTCCTGGCATTGACGTACACCGCGGTAACACTTGGGATCTGTTGTACTGTTTGGTAAGCTTACCTGTCGATCCCATTAACTCCATTCGCGATCCCCGTGTTGTTATTCTTGCAGACTCCATTCCCAATAATCTCTGGACCTTGCAGCGCCGTCTGCTTCTCCCTGTTATCTTGCAGCGTGGTTTCCAGCTCCGTGAGTTTTTCCTTCAGCCACTCCACGGTGAGATTGTCCACAGTCAGCTGGTTTGGTTGAAGCTTTCCGCTCGTGTCTTCGACTAGGCTCTCGTCGAATGTGAAGATCACTGGTGTCGAAGGTGGGGATCTGTGGAGGATTTCGGTAATTGTGAATATTGTGTGTTTGTGAAGATTGGTGGTTTGAATGGAACTAAACAAACTAGATATAGTTTGTTTCTGCTTATTGTCTCTAGTCTTCTCTGTCGTAATTTTTTACTACATTAGTTTGCTGGGTCTCAGTGTTTTCATCTTGTATGCCAATACAGTAGTATTACACTGGAAGTTTAACATTATTATAGAGTGGATTAATATTTTTTACATCTCATCAAGCAGAACAGTTAGGAATATACAAATATTTAATTGTAATTGTCCTTCTTTTTTTAACCTGACATTATAATTATCCAGTGTAACTGTTTCTTTCAAATGATTTTCTGTGGTTTTCCTGTTAAATTTTAGATTAATTTCCTCATGTAGGCGCCATTAATAAGGTCATTCATACATAACTATAGGAACAGTGTGAACCCGTTTAATCCTATACCTACGTAGGTATAGGGTCGTCTATGACATCTACGTCGTCGACTCGGGTAATTTAACGATTTCAACGTATACTTTCTGAATCACCAGTGTTTGGTTACTCACTTGTACTTTTCTATAAACTCTTTGTATTCATCCTGAGGCCTTAAATTCTGGACAGTGGTTTCGATTTTGGTTTGGATTTCTCTAAATTTTTCTGTGCTGAAGTCTCCTCGTTGCACCACTTCGAGAAGGATGCCTTTCCTGAAAATAACAATTTTAATTTAAAGTTTTGTTTAGGTAATTGGAAGTTTATCTTAGAAAATTAGACAGGTTTGTTTTAGAGTTTTAAAATTCCGAATATTTTAACCATAGCAAATACTATGAGAAGGTTTTTTGGAGTGGTAGACTCTGGCCGTGGTTGTAATACCACCCACCGAACAAAGCCATGCCGTCAAGCGACCTAGTCGTGTTTCGGGATGATGTTCGGTGAACCATAGGGGAGACGGGTCTGAGCAGCCGCTCAACTGCCGTCTCTTTCTAGATCTATGTGCTCCATCTTAGGCCACATCATCGCTTCACATCAGGCGAGATAGTGGCGAAACATAGATCTATTAAGCGTAAAAAAGAAAAAAAAGTACGAGATATTGAGGAGAACAAAATTAGTATTGAAGCATCCGACTGTAATAATAATAATGAATTAACCCACAGTTTTTACTAGTTATTGACCATCCATGACTAAATTTCAAATTTAGATCCAGCACTGCCAGTAACGCCGTTATCCTAAAAGCTCGCTCGCACTTAGTGGCTTCAGCCAGTAGCAGCACATATCCATTCCGCGCCCGGTGCAGCCTCCAGCAACCCTAGCCATACTTTTCGTCCAAGATAACTTACCACGAGGATGCAGTCGCCTCGCCCTGCCGTCGCTGCTGATCCAGCAGAGCCGGTAACGCCGCTGTCCTGAGAGCTCGCTCACACTCAGTGGCTTCAGCCAGTAGTAGCACATATTCATTGTGCGCCCGATGCAGCCTCCTGCAAGCCTTGCCGTACTTGTCTCTGGTCTCATCCAGCTTTCTACCGCCTCTACTCGTTGGACCTGAAATTAAGCAAACATGCTTTATTGATTTTACAGCTTTAACTTGTATAAGTGTAAGTACAAATGCCATGCCAAATTGGAGTACTTTTAAGAAACTGGCACATTGCTTCATTATTAAGTAACAATCATCATCATCACTGTTGAACTGATTTTAAGAAAATGAACTAATAAACTAAGGTCACCTTTATTGCGTCATCGATGATGATTCATCATTATCATTATTATAATTATCGATGAGACAATAAAGGTGACCTAAGATTATTATTAGTTATTTTACTTAAAATCAGTGCATCAGTGATGATGATGATTGTTACCTGATAATAAAGCAGGAAATTAAAAAAACTGAAATTAGTGGGCACAAATGTCCCACGCCAGAATAATGCGAGTCCCATTTCATAATCATGCATAATTTGAAGGCTGATTCGTAATTATTGAGATTCGATACAAGTAGGTGCCTACATAATAGGTATTACTATGGTACTGTGTTAACGAATTCGATTAAGTCATAACCCAAATCATCACATTCGCCTCATGATTAATTATTAAAAAATAAATATAAGCAAATCTATGCATGCTTAGAAACACTGAATTTTAAACTTACACTTACATTTTAAGTAGTTCTCCTCGAACTTCGTCCTCATCTGTTTGTATGACTCCAGGCATTTTTGGTATTCGCTCTGCTTCCTTGTCACTTCTTCCGACAACTGTAAAGAAGAAAACATAACTTTATAAATTAGCTTAGATGTGTCCTAAAACAAAATGAAAAGAAAAACTTCAACACTGCGCAAAAATGTAAAACAACCAATAAACATGAAATAATATCACATAAAGAGAGTAAAACTGTTAAAGAGCAATTCCAAGGCAACGATCATTAAGTTTCGAACATATCATCGGTAATTTTAATGCAAAAGATACATTCATCTCGTACGTAGGTACAATTTATTTCTTCAACAAATGTTTCGACCTATGGCAAAGGAAAACAGAATCAGACATCAACAATAAATTAATGGGGCTAGTCTACACTAGGTAGTAATGTTCTACTAATCTTAACTTTATAAATCAATCAATCAATCAAACCTCTGTTTGAAACTGTCATTGTTATACATACAAATTGTTTGTGAGGATGGATGAATATTTGTTCCTCAATCAACCAAAAACTACTGAACGGATTTTGATGAAATATGTAGATACCTGAGGCTCTAGAAATAGACTTTTACCCCGGAAATCCTATAACTAGCAACTGGTATGTGATAGTTCATTGTAAGTAAAAACGTGAAGGTCACTACAAATGTCAGCAGAATAAACAAGAGAGGCGGTACTTTGGTATTACTGTTGGATTGAGTATTCGTTTTACTTCGGCACAATCCGCTCTTGTCTCTCACGGACTTGCCTAATGCCATGACAAAAATAATGGTTCCAGGAGAGTTCAAGCGGGCGACGACGTCTGGAATTACTGGAGTTATCTGAAATTCTTTACTTTTGTCTACCAAAAATAATTCGAGCTAAAATAAAAGTAAGTAGTTCCACGAGAGTTCAAGCGGACGACTTCTGGAATTACTGGAGTTGTCTCAAATTCTTTACTTTTCTTTACCAAAAATATATTCGAGCTAAAATAAAAGTAAGTGGTTACACGAGAGTTCAAGCGGACGACGCCGACGGTGACGTTGGGAACTACTGGAATTGTCTGAAATTCTTTTCTTTTCTCTACCAAAACATATTCGTGGTGATAACTTACGAATGACTACTAACTTGTAAAAAGTAGATTGATGACGATTTGAGGTTATGGTACATTAATATGTGTTTGTTTTTGTTATCTAATAAAGTAACTTATTTTATTATTCAAGATTCAAGATTCATTTATATGCGTACTGGTACCCAAGTAGATGCTAATTAAATTCAGATTTAGATATTTTGTTTGTATCTAGATGATGTAACCAAGTGTACGAAATGTTCCTATAGTCTGAAATAATTGTATGAATAAGTATATGTACTTAGATAATATTTTTCCCATTTCAAATTCACCAAAATCTATATTGGACTGGACAACATATTATTATAGTAGAGTCGACGTAGTACTCTTAGCTGTACTAAATTATATAATGAATAATCGGGTTGGACTCTGCCAACTAGTGCCAACTTTAAACTCTACCGGGTACTTCACTAGTTTAAACTAGACTTAAAACACAGGCGTAAAATATGTTTTGAACGCTGAGTTAAATAGTTTTATAATAAACAAATCTGTCTTTTGGGATAAGGATAAAATATAGCCTATGGCACTCAGGGACAGTAGGTATATCTTTCCATCAGTGAAAGAATTTTTAGAATCGGATCAGTAGTCCCACAGATTCTCTTCTACAAACATACATACAATTTTACCTCTTTGTAATATTAGTATAGATTTCAGTCGGCCAGAAACCCATTTATGACTAACAATAACTATAGCAATATGGCAAGAATTGAATGCTTATGACGTACTTCTTCATCAGATCGTAGGGCAGTTGCAAATGTCTATGACGTCATGAACGCTCTTATGCCATTGAAATAGAGCTGTTTCTATCCGGCTCCAGCCGATTCCGGGTCAGCTAATGTAGGCCGGCCGTCACGAAATAAATCTTACCACGCAGAATACGAAGATATTTTTAATATCCGACTAATTCTTATCGATAAAGCAGAAGACCTATTTGTCCAAGTGAGAGCTTTCCTCAAGGTTTGCTGGAAGAAAACTCTTAGGGTTAAGAAAGGGTTTAAAGTTTAAAGGTAAAATTAGGGTTCCCCTTTGTACATGTATTTTATAATCCACGATGGAAATGTTCTGCCAGTGTACAATAAATAATATAAACAAGTAAGTAAGATTCATAAAATAACAAACTAGAATATGAAACAAGTGCACCAGAAACTAGGTGAAACAACGGAGCTATATGAAAGTTTCCCACGACCATCTTCTCAAATACAAGCCGATAATTGAATGAAGAGTTAACGACATAACAAAATGTTTTCATTCACAACAGTACGTTTTGCACACACCCTGAGCCATATCATAATGTGATGTTTTAATTTTAACCAATTAAAAAAAAAGGAAGAGGTTCTCAATTCGATTGTATGTTTTATGTTTGTTGCCTCAGAACTCCGTCATTTTTAAACCGATTTGGAAAATTCTGCTTAATTTTTGGGTTGGGTTCAGTATAGCTACCTACAAGGTGGTACCATATAAATTTCGTCGATATTCGACCTTGGACTTCAAAGATACATCAGAATTGAAGTTTTTTTTGTTATAAAATGAATTATTACTATTATCATTATTAGCTACATCACCATCATTCATCATCAGCCCATCACTTTCCCACTGCTGAGATACGGGCCTTCTCTCATAGAGAGAGTATGGGCCAAAATCCACCGCACTGGCCTAGTGCGGGCTAGTGGATGGCACATGTCCTTGAATATTTGTAATTCTTCCAATTTCCTCACGATGTTTTCCTTCACCGTTTTTAGAGCGAGTGTTAAATCCGCAAATAACTTAAGAAAGTTAGTGGTGCGAGGCCAACGGGATTCGAACTTGGGTGCGTGGGATCGAAAGTCGCACGTGCTCCCACTGAGCCACACTCGCTCATTAGCCGCATTAGCTACATGCTGTGCCTTATTTACGAAATAAAGCAAAAAAGGTTAATTATTATTAGTATTAAACTCCTTATGTCAGGCAATATTAAAGTATGTAGCGAAGCTACATAATAATAATAATTAAAATTTATTTGTTTATCCTATATATTTTAAGTATACATATATTATTAAGTGTATTTTACCTATATTAATAAACTTATCTATACTAACTTATATAATCATATATATATATATATATATATATATAACAATTTTGTATTTATGTTTGTAATTCTATAACCGTACTTAAATATATTATTATATAAAATATAAATAATTAATTTTAATTTTAATTATTATTATTATGTAACTCCGCTACAAGTACAATAAATTAAAATAACAAAATCCCTTATAATATATACCTTACAGACTAACATATATACAAAAATATAACATAAAATGTAATAAACCACACACACTAAAACATAGGGCTTAAAAATTTCGCTCCTTCCCGGTATCTCCGGTATACTAAGGCCACGAATTCAGGAACATACAGCGCTTTATGCACCGCCGGAATTTAGAGCCTATAGGACTTGAATTCAGTGGTCCTAGACGACTTCAGCCTCAACAGTCGCATTGCTATCTGTCCCTGGATCCGTCCATGAAACAAGTAAATTAATAAATTAATTAAGCAAGTACTTATTTTTTTTTGTCCATTTGTTTTACGTTCTGCATGCTGAGTGTTTATAGTCTCAACATAATCGTAATAAAGCGATCATATCATAACAATAATCATTATAAATGCATTCCAGTTGGCTTTTAACTTACGTTTAGTTGCTATAATTTTACGACCTTCCATATAAAATGTGTGCGTAATGTCAAGATAAAATAATCCTGTATTTCTCTTTATACTTATGCACAAGAGTTTTGATGTAGGTACCCATGCACAAATTTGCAACTTATCATGTTATAATTAAAATTAATAAATACGCCCAACGATCACATACATAGAACCTGGCCCCTAACTAGGGTTCCCTGTATTTAGAAAACCAGGAACTATGAGGACTACAGTCCCATTTAAGGTCTCTGCACACAGCGGGCGCAGCGCAGCGTTGGCATTATGTTTTTAGTTGTAATGTACTGAACTGTATTGGGCTGTACCTACGCAATAATTATTTTCAAAAAACCCGACTTCAATTCTGATGTATCTTCGATGTCCACGCTCGAATGTCGATGAAATTTATATGGGACCACCTTGAAGCTATACTGAACCCAACGCAAAAAAATCCAAATCAGTTTGAAAATGACGGAGTAAAGGCCAACGCCGCGCTGCTGCGGTCACATCACGCCCGATGTGTGCAGAGGCCTTTAATCATCTCGAAGATGATGAACCTTGCTATGTATAATGAATTTTTAAGTTGTTATTCTCATTATTGCTCTGAAATACATTAAATAACCTTATCAATTCCCTCAATATTATAACGACTAAACAGCGGCCGACATATCGTAAATTTTGGTGAAACTTGTGTTGATCTAACCTGCTTAAAATAAATTACATCATTTGAATAACATATTTGTCATAATGATGAGGTAGGCGTAGTTAAGCCTACACCACTGTGACAAATATGTTATTGGTTGCGTAATAGTAAACAAAATACACAATACAGTAAATCTCTCACTAAGCCAGCCTCTGTGGTGTAGTGGTTGAGCAGGTTGACTCTAATCTTTTACACCACTGAGGTTGCGAGTTCAATTCCGACGGGACAAACGGTTGTGCTCAAAAATTAATAAGCGCAAGCATTTGATTCTTCGATCATATATACATTTGATTCGTGTCCAGACACGAAACAAATGCTTGCGCTTATTGGTCCCACAACAACCAGGTGTTGTGGGACCATGGTTCTTGTTCCATCCATAGTTCCTGGTTCCCAAAATACGGGGAATTCTAGTTAAGGGCCAGGATCTACGAGTATGTATGTGATCGTTGGGCGTATTTATTTATTTCGTATTCATCGACACGTATGTGATAATGACAAGTGAAAGAAAGAAAGAAAATAAATTTATTCACGACATCACACAACATACACACAGTGAAATGTTGCGCGATGTCAGGAAAAGTTTCCGACCCAGCATACGCTAAGGTAAGTGCAATAATATACGTATATAGTATATACTCCCTCATAAAGATAAAACATACAAAACAACTATAGTACCAAGAATTTATACGTTTACTACCTACTTATAGTTAAGTCATTAATTTATAAGAAGCCTTCGATAACGAGGCAGACCGGAAATACTTTGAATTGCAATTCGGAAACCTACATTTTGTAGGTACTAAACTCATCTGTGATTGAATTTGAAATAATTGGTAAGTAACTTATTTTATACTATTGTACTAAGACATCGGTAGACATCGTGATTATAATTTATTATTTATTCATGTAAATCGTTTACGATGATTATCGTCATAAAATATAACTTGTATTTTTTTGCGAAATGCCATTGATACGAGTGCAGCTCATAATAATTAACAAAGAAGGTATTTATTTATGTATAGATATCTATAAAAAAGGGTTTACAAACGTAATCATTTGTCATTGGTTTAACAAATTTAAATTGGTAATTGGAAATTGAAACCTTTTACATCGTTTCGGCATTTTTCAAATAAACATCCGTACGATAGAAAAGCAAAACTAAAACTGAAAGTCATTGAGGTTCAAAATTAGTTAAGTGCGGAATTTGCAGGTACAATAAGAATAAGTAAGTAAACAAACAAAACGGTGTCATCTCAGTCACAGAGGTTAATGCATATAAAATTCACTCGCTGTCTCAGGTATAGAGGTAACTATCACAAAAAAATCGAAAAAACGAATCCCAGATATAGAGGTTTGCTTCTTTCCACTAACAGAGGTAATTCAGTGCCAAAGTGTTGGGACCTCAGCATGAGTTCCAGTTATGGAGGTTTCTCACTTAACCAAGTTCCAGGTCCCACTTAACCAAGTTTCACTGTACTTATAATGAAACCGTAACGAGGCGGCTACTACATTGAAGATATTTTTGTTAAGCGGGAACAAGAGCGGGATTAGGGTGAAAACTTACGGGAACAGGTTAGATTACTTCACTACGCGTACGAAGTCGCAGGCAACAGCTAGTATAATGTGATATATATCAAACTGCCCATTGTTACACCATTGTAAACATTTAACTTGTACTTAATTTCTGTGTTTAAGGTGAATAATAAAGTGTTTATCTATCTATCTATCTATCAAACTCCCCATCAATTTTGGGCCAGTGGGGTTAATATACATGTACCTTTATTAATACATTATGTGGCCGTGCACTGTGTACCTAACTACAAGGAAAACCGTAGCTGTTGGGCAAACCTTCGTTAATTCACACTTGACCCAAATTAAATTAAATAACATCGAATTTTCCTATTCCAGGATCTAAAATACCTACTTACAAAATTTCATCAAAATCCGTCTAGTAGTTTTTGCGTGATTGAGTATCTAACAAAAATCTATTCATACACCCGCACAAAATTTCGCATTTTTAACCGACTTCAAAAAGGAGGAGGTTTACAATTCGACGGTATGTTTTTTTTTTTTTTTTTTTTTTTTTGTGTGTTTGTTACGCGATTACTCCGCCAATTATGCATTGATTTCGATGATTCTTTTTTTGATTGGTAGGTAATACTTCAAAGGTGGTCCCATATAAATTTTATCGAAATTCATTCAGTAGTTTTTGAAAAAAATAGCAAAAACAAAAAAATATAAGTTTAATCTTCAAGTCGGTTCTTGTTTTTTTCGTAACCAACTTTCTAAAGGTGGAGGTTTGTATTCGACTGCTTCACCTGCTTCACCCAGGGTTGACTTCCGGTGAGGGAACTCCTCAACGGTGAATAGTACAGGCACAACATTTCGTAAATGGATTTAACCATAATAGCCTGTTCTAAATTCCATCATGACATGGCAGATACACCCAGGATTGACTTCCGGCGAGGGAACTCCTCAACAGAGAATAGGACAGACATGAAATTTTTTTGTACATGCATTTAATTGTGATAGCCCGTTTTAAACTTCGTCATGATGTGGCTTCTAAATCATAAAAGCTTGTCTTTAAAAACTTTTTGAATGAATTTAATTAAAACTTGTTTTTCACTAAAAAGGTTAAAATAAATTATTTTTCAAAAAAAACTAAACCGACTTCAAAACCACCAATGGCACTCAAAAGTAAAAAATAAATTAATATAATTATCATAAGCGCTACCCACTCATATATTTGAAGTCGGTGCCAGCCAAGTCTAAAAGGTAGTAGATATATACTACCTACAAGTAGTACTTACTATATACATAGTATTTATCTACTATCTATTAGACTTGGCTGGCACCGACTTCAAATATATGAGTGGGTAGCGCTTATGATAATTATATCAATTTATTTTTTACTTTTGAGTGCCATTGGTGGTTTTGAAGTCGGTTTAGTTTTTTTTGAAAAATAATTTATTATAATATTAGTAGATATTTAAAAATAGGTTGACATAAATAAAAAATAAATAACGCCCAACGATCACATACATAGATCTTTGCCCCTTACTAGGATTCCCTGTATCTAGGAAACCAGGAACTATAAGGACCATGGTCTCACAACACCCACACACGAAACAAACGCTTGCGCTTTTTTTTCTGTGCTCAAACATTTGTCCTGTCGCGGCAATCGAATCGGCAACCTCAGTGGTGTATGAGATTTGAGCTAACCTGCTCAGCCACTACACCACAGAGGCTGTCAATAAAGTAACATCAAAAATTTAATACAAAAATGTTACACTATAATTAAGAATATTAAATTGTATGTAATGAAATAGTCATATTGCCAGTAGAAATTGATTCTGCTATTAAAATAAATGAAAGATAATCTGATTCTCAGAATTCAATTTAGCTCAGACGAGAGTAATATAACTTTGGCTATAAAACTTCATTATGGTATGTTAACGCGCGAGAAGCATACAAACAAAAGGACCGTGGACCCAGTGCAGAGCCCTGCGGTAAACCGCTAACAGCTCACAGTTCATTGACATGAGCACTCTCACTCTTACTTATATTCAATAGTTAATTTTATCAGTTTCGCTTTGATAATTCAGACACGTAAGTTTGCTGTACCTTTTACATATAAATTTAAACATCAATAGTGTCGTAAGTCTGCCTAAAATCTGCAGTTGAAATGTAAATTACCTATTGAGTAACGCGCCAGCTACCGATTTAAATAAAATCACATGAAACCTTTATGTATTCTGCATACTAATTGTGGATATTATTTTTTGTTACACGTTTAATTGCCAATAATAACGGTGGTTAGGAGAGAAAGTCGGAGAGGGCAACACTGCAACGTGATTGTGTAAGGCTAAAACGCCGTAAACATGATGGAATAGTGACAATTGACAATCACCATGAGGTTTCTCAAACAAAAGCAAAAAGTAACAATGTTGCCTATGAAAATTACGGAAGGAGACGAAGTAACGGTAACCATGAACGGTGTTTACGATTTACAATGTAAGAACCTTGTTTTTATGTGGGCCGTGACATAGCGCTAGTAAAACATGGACCTGAGATCACATAAGTGTTCCACATATATGTATATACGCGTGTAGTCGACAAATCCCTTATTCGCGAAATATATGCACCTGTCACAGAAACAATACAACTAGCACACAAATCGTTATCTTCCTATCGATTATATCATCCCCCCAAAATACTCATAAGCATCAATCGACAAACTAAGATTTCTAAAAATAAAAATACATGTTACTGAAACAGACCCGCCTAGCCGTAAAAATGCATTGTAGATATTTATAAACAAAGTTCTATTGTCACTGTTGTGTTGGCGTTGACCCACATCGGTACTCGCGCGAGCTTGCCATTTCCATCATCTGAGTCGAGGATCGCAACGGACTAAGACTCACGAGGAATCTTAACGTCATACATTGCGGGTGTATTACTATTGATTATTCTCGTAGAACGAATACAATTAAACTCGAGGTTACGCTACACAATCAAGAGAGTACACTTAATAAAACATATCGTCTAACTTGTATAATATTCTTGAAAGACAATGCCGGGATGTTTACGACCAATTTATTATATTGATGTCAGACGGGATAATCGCACCTGCTGCTAATCAATAGAGACGAGTCAATGAACCAGGCCAGGACTTTGACATTGCTGCCCATTAGGTGACTTAAAGACGTGTTATGCATATATTATCGGCAGACTTTAAAGGTGGTTAGCCGTTAGAACGTTAGACTAGATTATGATACCGTTTCTAACGTTCAATTCAATTGAAACAACTTTGTCAGTGTCTTCGAACAACTCACTTCTGAACAATTTGTTAATGACCAACAAACAATGAGGCTCATAAAAAGCACCACACAAAGTACACAAGTACATAAGTATATTATTCATCAGCTTCCAGGAAACGTCAGCAGAAGGCGTTGGCCGTGAGAAAATAACCAATACAGGTTTAGCGTTGGATACAGTCTTCGAGTCTACCAAATGGATTATTGTGCCATCGATCATTCTTTCCCGCAATATGAGCCTTCAGTTTGACTCGCTCGCTACCGGTTTGTGAGACATGTGCCAAGAGCAAATGCACCACGGAGACCAGTGTCTCGAGATCGCATCAAGCCTCTTTGACCGTGCCGCTGACAAGTAGAAAGCGTTTTTCGTGGAAACGACCATACCGTTTGCTTTGTTATAATTTTAAATACAGTTTTGAGTATCGGTTCTTTTAATAACCCGTGAGAACATAGTAACATGCTAAAAGTCAATTAGAGACAAGATAGAATCTTAAATACCTATTTGTGATATTTGCATGCTCAATAATGTCTGCTGCAAAGTGAAAGGTCAAACGAAGATATGTTGAAATAGCTAGGTTACAAGACTTTAATAATACCTAAATATGTATATCTTATATGAATCCAATATGGGTGAAAGATAAAATAAAAATAACTATAATTATCAATACTATAAAATAACGACACTAAGAACTGCAAGGTCAGTATACAAAGAAATGCCCTTAAATAATAAAAAAAATACCCTTGAATAATATAATTCGAAAGAAACGCATTACGAATGAATATTTTTTAATTGGTTATCGACTATGAGTCACTAGGAGCTTTATCTTCAGACGCATGAGCTTTTGAACTAACTATATGATTTCGGTCTTTATTTCTATAACATAAGGTCTATAATGCTTGTAAGCTTCTGGAGTCAGTCGTGGCAGGCTGTAGAACACGTTCTTGAATAGGTACCGAAGGGATATGGACTCGCAAGTCCTGGGGCGGTGGCGTGTCGCATAATGATGTTTCGCACGCGGAATTATGCAGAGCGTTATTGTACCTTCCATTCATACTGAGTGACTGAGGGCGTGGAAAAATTATGGAGTTCAGGGTTACCTATAGATAGATAGAGGTGATTTTTGTTTTTAAGAAAAGTGTCTATTCAAATGAGACTGAGATTTGCTATCTACAACTGGATCTAATTTGTATTATTAAATTAGACATACACGAGATATTATATTATATAGATATTTTCTTAAAATACTCCATTATATCATCAGATAAAATATTTGATTGTCTACTAGAAGATTTTATCAAAGAAATAATTGAAACTGTTAGTCTGAAAGAATTATAACCCCATTATTATGCACACGACTCCGAAAATCAAGAAGCTAGAGCATTTTTAACATAAATAATTTTAAGTTGGCACCCTTTTATTAATCGTTAAATTGGTGAAAAAAGCTGTGGGTACTAATATTTTTTGCCTAAAACAAAGCGTTGTACCGGCGAGTCACTTGCAGAACTCGTTTGACTTGATCCCGTGAGAATTCTGCTCAATCTCGTATTTCTACTATCTAAAGGAACACTGGTGCTTAAACAGCTTTCTAGAACTGAGCGGATTGAAATTACAGCTTCTAACATCATCCGCAGTTTACAAAGATTTTGCTGCGAACTGCGACTACGTAAGTATTTACCAAGATTAGCACATTTTGCAGCGGTCTATATATTGTATTCTCTGTACCAGTCTAATATTCAACTGGTAGAATGTAGTCTACAAACTGTGTTTCTTCCAAATACCACCAAATTGAACGACGAACAACTTCGATGATTCAACCAAATTCAACCAATCTAGTTTACTAAAAAGCATTTGAATGTTACCTACATGTTTCACGGATTCTGTTTTGTACCAAGAGCATATATTTTTTCTGACAAGCCTAGCCAGTCCGGGAAAGCTATTGTTGCATAGAAATCACACTAGCTATTGCAATAAACGACCAGTCTCGTAGCAAACCTGTGTCCGAGCGATGCAAGGTGCGGCCCTGTGCTTTCACCAGCCAGCCGGCCGCCAGTACCTACGCACGTGCAAGCTTGCTGATCGACTTGCATCGCAACGACGTTGGGGGTTCGACCAGATGAAACCATTCAGGGTTGTTTACGATGTGATAAAAACAAAAGAGTGCGAAAAATACAATAAAATATAACCACAGAATAAGTAAGTAGTTTTACCTACTGCAGATATATAACATTCTTCCAAGATTGCTAAAAGAGTTAGAGAGAGTGAAATAAAACTCCAATACTGAAATGGAAAACATTTTAACTGCGGGTGGGGATAGCTATTGGTTCAGTCTCAAGGCATTCGTGAGTGTTGTATAAAGATCATGCATGTTATTTTTGTCGAAAAGCACGTTTCTATTTAGTTTGCTATATTCATAATAATTATGAAAATTAGAAAAATACCTACCAATAATATAAGAGACGAATTATATGATAAGAATTATGAGAATTTTCTAATAGGATAGAAGTAATAATGTAGATGAGGACATTGATGATATAGAAGATATAACAGATTAAACGCATGTTTCGGTTGGTCGAAATTTGGTTATATAAAATACAATAAATGATAGTAGGTACTCTTATTTTCATAGTAGGTGTTGATAATACGAAACATATCCAATCCAATGACAGGTACAATAATTACAGTCGCGCTATCAATGATGAAGCTTATTAGTGGCAAAAGCCAAACAACGCATTATGCCAGCTTTCCTATTTTCATCAACTTTCTCCATTACCACGGTATCGGCATTCGTAACTGAGTTAATAGCCGTAGCAACAATGGGTTCATTCATCGGGAGCGAGGGTCATTCACTACACCCTCACTGCCTCACCGCCTGAGCGCCCAAGCCGCCTCAGGGTCTCGCCTCTTTCCCACGGGCTGCATGCCAATTACAACCACCTCTATTATATGCAGGCGCACATTTGTTGCAATTTCCTGAGGGACCTCATTCAGGTAGAGCGATTTTCCTGTTCACGCTGGCGTTGTAATCAGTTTTGGTTGCTATGCGGAGACTGTATGGAAAGCTAAGCTTATTTATTCAGGACAGGTTCGTGTTTGGCCACATCTCACCGGAAAGTACGCGAGACGCTGCGGTAGGATAGGGTTTGTAGATGTACTCGCACATAGAAGCTTAAAAAAGTACCGATTTCGAAAAATACCGGTACACTCATATAAGTATAGTTATAGTGATAAACGCTTCTAAGGGTATATGTATAATTATTATAAACTTAAAAATGGAAGATGTCTCTTCAGTCCAGCCCCCCAACCCATATGTCCCTCAAGCGCCAATCGTATATCGTGTTGAGCTCAAATTAAGGTATACTTCTCTACGACTAATGAGATACGGTGTAACTATTGTCGATTCAGATAAGAAATCGAATTAATCTCATTAATTTATACCAAAATCCGATAACTACAAGTTGAAATAAACTTAATAAGACAATATGACAATATTTGTCGCATTGAATCTACACCCTAATCTGAGCTCAACACGATATACGATTGGTACTTGAGGGACATATGGGTACGGGGGCTGTTCACTTGATGATTCACAATTTCACAAATGTGATTTATTTTGATCACATTACAGGAAACTTTACAACCAAAAGGCAAAGTCGTCATTAGACAAATCTTCTATCTATATTGCAGTAGCCAACGTTGTTTGCGTTTTATAAATGACCTCAAAAATTGAATGGTACGATCCATCGGTTTCACGTTAATACGTGTTGTGGTCAATGTGTCAACTCTACCACCTATTTCATGATCACACTACTCTCATATCATGCCAACAGTAAAAACGACTTACTCCTTCCTCCCATCGCAGCCTACTTACGAGGTACATGTAAACAAAGTACAGTAAGTTAAGGACATTGACACACAGCATGCCTACACGTTCGCGGCGGTCCTAATGCTAACGCACTACCAGGGGCCCTTTGTGACGACTCAGGTGGTCTGCGTCTGCTGCGCACAATAATACCTACCTATAAACGCTTTGTCTACCTACCTAGCTGTACCAAATATTACTCTTGTGAATAAGTTTAGTTTATTTTTTTTATTATTTTTTTTTTTTGATAAATCTACGTTTTACCACCATCTCGCCTGATGTTAAGCGACGATGTGGCCGAAGATGAAGCACGTAGATTTAGAAGATACCTATTCACTCTAGTCTTGAACGCCCAAATTATTGTTTTCAGGAAACAGAGAAGACGGCAAGGAGTTCCATTCCTTAGCAGTACGCACTATAAACGTGGAACCAAAACGCTTTGTTCGAATTGGCGGAATGTCTACTATATAGGGATGATATTTGGCCGACTTTCTGCTCGTCCTGTGATGGAAGGGGGAGGGTGGAATTAGGTCGTCAAGTTCCTGTGCACATTCCCCGAAATGTATCCTATAGAAGATTGACAGACATGCTACCTTACGTCGATGCTCAAGACTATACATCTTGGTAGCGACTAGTTTTTCGTCCCCAATAAGTCGCTTCGCACGTCGATCTACAGCCTCCAATGCTGCCAGCTGGTACTTGGCCGATCCGTCCCATAGATGGCAACAGTACTCCACACACGAACGGACCTGAGCTTGATAGAGGTTCAAAAGCTGTCCCGGTTGTTAACCGCCTCACCTTATTTATGATACCAAGCTTCTTACCTGCAAGCTTAGCTTTGGAGTCTAAGTACGTGCCGAAGTTGAGCGTAGGAGAAAGGGTACCTATTGTATGTCTATTGTTGTACCTATTGTACCTTAGTACCTATTAAGCCTTCTGTGAATTAAATTATAGATACATACTTGCTTGGTAGCCTTCTATTTTGAAGCTTAATTAGATAGCATTTATTATGTACCTTTTTCTATAATTAACGTATATATTCACATATATATCAGTTTATTTATACATAATATTATCTAATTCACATATATTTTAATGATATATTATATGTAATTTTATTTATAATGTAATTATATGTCTCACTTACACCTCAACACAACACAAAACAACAATGTTTTTGTACTCCGACGAAAGAGGCCTGGAAGCTATATCACAGGCCACAAGCCTAGTTTAGGTTGCAGGTGCTCCACCAGTTAATTTTTTGTAACAAATATTTCAATATGATTTTGATTGATTTTGATTTGATTTGATTATTGATCCTCGACTAATTTATACGTATTATTATAAAGAGAGTATTAGGTAGGTACTTATTATATACCCGCACTAGGCCAGCGTGATGGATTATGGCCAATACTCTCTCTAAGAGAGAAGGCCCGTGTCCCAGCAGTGGGAACGTAATGGGCTGATGATGGTTATAGTAAAGTTGTTTGTTAGTACGTAATTTTGTAAGAGGTAATCTCTGAACCTATTAAACTGACTCTGAAAATCCTGACACTGATAGAACGCTACACTATCTTCGAGTGACATAAGCCATATTTTATTGTGCTGAGGGCACCTATATAGAGCATATCACATTGGTATTTCAAAGCTAGAACGTATGTCGTTCTGATAGTTATCTTAATAACTTTCTACCTTCTTTTAAAGCTGAATGAAACAGAAGAGTAGGTGATGTAATTCAGTCAAAGCATCCATTTACAAGCTCGTCGAAGAATATCAGTAAACATTATTATCAAACTTCACATCCTCCGGTGACTTAATAGAAATAACAAAGATAAATATAATTTAAGTACCTACATCAGTATGTAAACGAGAGAGTTCTTGGTATCGCACGGGCGCTACCAAACGACTCTATTTACACAGCTAAGCAAACTCAATGTTATCGGTAAACCACTCCAAGTAGACACTTCAAATAGCGAACTTAATGACAAAGATTAATGGGTAAATGTTAATTTAAAGAACACTTGAGGCTCTGATTAAACTGGTGATGTTATATCAAAGTGTGATGACGAAGGTGCGCCTGGTAAAGAGAAATGGAATAATGGTGCTGTCGGTTTTCAACTCAGAACTAGGTCGATGTTTACCGATAGGGTTGCACTTGTATACCTACCTAAGTATAATGCTATTTTTAATTAATATTTCCCATAATAACGAAGAAAAGATATGAAAGCAAGGACGTATGTCCATATTGTAAAGATTTATAACGTTTTATGAATTCAATGTAACTTTTATTATTGTTTGATTATTACGAGAACAATGCGACGATATTAATAATATTGTCAAAGATTTTAATTAAAATAAATAATACGAAAGAATTTCGTATGGTGTTTTAAAAAACACCAAATTGGTGTAATAATTTAGATGTATTACCATGTTGTTACAATATTGTATTTGGTTGTAGGTAACTTTCAAGTTTAAAGCAGTTAAACCATTATGTAAGCAATTTTACCATGTGATTCAGATTCCGAGTATGGCGTGTACCTAACACGTCTGCTCAATATTAACATGACATACTTATACTGTGGTATTACGTAGACAAGGCTGCCATCGAACACATCAAGGGACTTTTACTTTTAAACTATTAGTATTCAGAAAGCTGACTTTTCCTAAGTATTGGTAACTTAGCACTGCCGGATCAGTACGACTACGAAATCTGTTAAGCAAAAACCGTTCCAGTTACTAGATCAACATCAGCAGCATTTGCAGTCATATTAAAGTTCAATAAGACTCGGAAAAGAGAAAATGAATAAAACTTTCTTGATTTGATGAAGAACGAAGCTATAACTCGACACAAGAAATTAAAAACAGCAATAAATATACAATAACAACTGTAAAAGCTAACGAAACACGCTGAGCCGGTGAGCGGCGGCGGCGCCGGCTACGAGCCTCTTAGCTTACGATTCGATACAACAAATAAACTAACGCACACAGATACAACCGCACACACAAGCAATGTGCCCGCCTGGAGCGATGCGCTTGCGCACGCCTTGCCACAGGTTTACTCAATGAACACGAAGATAGGAAACAAAAAACATATTGATAGGTCAGCAGGAGAGAATATATAAATATGCTTCGACGTAATAAAAGAGATTATTTATTTCGTAAGACAGAAATATCGAAAATGCTACATAATTATGGCATTCTTGAAGATATTAAAACGTATTTCGGTAGATGTATCATCCATCTAGTTGTAATATCGTCGCGGCAAGGCAGCAAACTAGTTCATCCACGATGTTGGTAACGTCATTGACTTTACAATTTTTTTTCATTCAGACAACCGAAAAATTATATTATTAATTAAAGTATCTGACAGCGAAATGACAAAAAAGGAACCGACAGATTTCCAATTTGTTATATTAGGTATTTGAAATGGATCCAACTAAAAGTAGCTAAATTTAAATACAAAGCTATTAATAACGATGATCACACAATACCATCAGCTATTCGTGCAAAGAGTAATCTATCTGAGCTGCTCATCGATGAATTTAATATTGTTGACGAGAACACTAGCCTTGAGTTAGATGAGACAGATCATTGCTCCGAGTTCCTTTCCTAAGCGTTCTATTATAAAGACAATTGGTCGGGATTTGGAACAGAACTCTGAGCACTGTAACATCAAAATCCCATAAAAGTATGGTCCTAAATCAAGTTGTGGATAATAATATTAATAATATATTGCAAAAAGAGAAACCACTACTGGTAGGTGGGTCTATTGCCTGCATTGATATATTTCCCCGGCGAGGTTCCGACGGGTGGTCTCGCGATTCCAGCGCCCCGGGACCGTACCGGCTGGTGTTTCTAGTCGTAAATACAGACGCGATAAGTATCGGGAGTGAACGTGAAGCGACCGATGGGTGGTCGACGCGAAATTCGGCAGAGCAGCCCGAGCATAGACCGGTTCTGAGAAGGCTCGTCGGCTGCAGCGGCGGCGGCTATTGTGTCTGCCCTCCGCCACACGCGCTTCATTACCGTCCTGAGCCTGCTCCGCTCTCCTCGCCCCTCCCCCAACCCTCCTTTCCACTTCACGTGGCGAGCAGGCGCCAACACCATCAGCTCGTTATGTTACACTGCTCGCTACTAGCGATTGATGATGATAATATCTGGCATATTCGCGCCGCCTTTCCACGAGAGATTGTTATCTCCTGTATTTTACAAATTATGCAGTGTTAATCGTGATAAGATAAACCTTTATATTTACTAGATTCTAGACTATCGTTTCTTGTATCTAATAGAAACCTCACTTTAAACCATAATGGTCCAGATTATGATCAATTGATGACTTATGTTAACTATCTAATTAATAAAGTGTTGTATCATATCATGTTCGTAAAATAACATCTTTTTGGGAAATTGTGACGAGCGATTAATAGATATTATTACGTATACGATATCCTAAAATAATATTCAACCTTCGTCACAGTCACACAGCACGCACATCTTAGCAGGTGATTAAAAAAATAACAGTGTTTGAAAGAGCAAACAGCGCCGCACAGCGATCTCCACAATAGACGAAGAATAATATCGCCCGCCTAATCTTTTTTCGTTAGCAGCGCGCCATATTTCATTCTGGCAGCCATTGTCAATAAGAACCGAGGTCAAAGGCAAATAGGAGAAAAGAACCACCACACTTTTGTTTTCTTTTTCAAGCACTCAAACAAAATAAACTCCAGCGCACGGTTGCTTGAACGCACCGCCTTTTAAAAGTCGAATTTCTAATATCTTTTTTCTATCCCATCTTTTCATTAATATATTACGTTGGATGCTGGCTGTCAATTTCGCTTTTTTATGTCGAGTTTAGTTCGAGGTACCTGAACAGTGATGTCTAACATTTTATTGTGGGAGCGTATTGTGATGAGTCGCGTGAAATGCCATAAAACATAAATAAATTGTTAAAACGTTTGTTGAAAACTGATGACTAATTGAAAAAGGCCTGGTTTTGTATGTACCTACCAACAATTACACACCTATTAAAAGCAAATAACTTATTGGATTTTGTATTAATTTTTACCCAAACTGGAAACTTGTTGTCCTATTATTTTTCGATAATATTATATCGTTATTGATTAACTTCTTACTTAGTTTGATTGATTTAAATCATATTCTTTATTGAATAAGATTATATCATTGGTCAACACAGACTTTTGAATAGCAAGATAATAATAATTTCATTTTCTCTATATATGAACTTATGACGACTTGACATAAAATTACGAATGATCTCAGTGACAACACCAATCTCAATTCTCGACCGAGCAATTAGACGATGGCAATCTCAAAGGAAATTGCCAATTGACCCCGCAGTTGAACTTTGAATTGAAGCTTGGCTGGTATTTAGTCCGTGCAACAGCCTCTGCCTCTATGAAGAATGTTCTCTCAGACTATGGTCTTATTCCATACGTAACACCTGCCTCATGATAGTTTTCATAGCTAGGTAAAATTCGGAAGGAAAATATATCGGTGCTATATATAAAGGAAGTTAAGTCGAAAACAGCATTCTTTGTCCTTTTACTTTATCTACCTTTGAACTTTGACTCTACCTATTGCATTCATTAACACTCATGTGTTTGCAGTAAAGTTGGACATCGGATGCTCATTACCAACATACCAACTATTCCGAGAACTGGGTCGTAAAACTCATTAACCATTTAATTCACCTTTCCTCTATGAACAAAATGCTCCACTTCCATGCTTACTAAATTTAATTCAGAATTATGCGTCGGCGCACTCTCATGGCCTAGTTTACAGCAAAAAGTTGTATTATATCATTTTTATATCACAAGAATTGTAACACAAATTTACAACATTTGTAGCGTTGCATCATTCATAACAATAGCAGCTTTATTAAGATTAGTATAATGTAATGAATTAACAACCAGATGCTAATTTGTTTCTTTAGTTCTAGTATCTTATCTCTTGAGGTCATCGACATTAAGGCAGACAATAATTTCAGTTTCAACCTACTTCTCCACTTTGATGACTTCTTCGTTTACAGTAGTTCTCAAAATCCCTTCAGTGTCATTATTTACCATCATTAAGAACCTTTTAACAAAATTTAAATAATTTATAGTTTTATATATTTATATCTTTGTTCTTCTACGCTGTAAATTCAATCACACATACATATCACATCACATCAGTACATTCGTTTCTGCCGGTGCCGACACGAACGCCGGTGTCATATTGCTCAATTTCTACTAATGTAGTCGCGTTGAAACTACAACCAATGGCCGTGTGCCTATTTTGCACGTGCTATTTGAATAAATAAACTTACACTTACTTAAGGTACAATTATATTTTTGTCTGTAGCACTGAATAAACCTTAATGCATGTTCCTAAACCTCTGAACTAGGTACATCAAAATTGTCATAAACGTAAAGCCTTTCTGTATTTAAGGTAAGCCTCTTAGTCTTGTGGAACCGTAACACTTACAAGTAAGTAGTAGCACAGGTAGTAGCAAGGATGTCTGGTTTTAGTGAAATGTGGAACATTCTATAATGAAATGGTGTAAACCGCTTAAGTTTTAGTTTTAATACCTGTATGTAGACGTAATCTTTCTGTAAATTCGTATTTTGTAGCATTTTCTAACCTAATTTTAATATCAGTAGTTATAGTAAGTACTGTCTTCTTGGATTCCATAGTGCCTACTTTCGTTTAGTTTCCGTTATCCATTTCTAAAAACTACTCATAGTTTATATTACTAAGAAAGCCATTGAAGTCCGATACAGCATACAAATTCAGCCTTTGTTGTTTTGCTGATTTGCAATTCAAATGTGGCATCATGACAGCAATAACTCATGTGTCATTGAATAAAATAATAATATGTTAAGTAATTGGCATTTTTGCACATTTCGTAATAGAACAAAGACTTTTATGCTCGTGAACCATAGTATATACTAGGTTTTATGAAGAAATATAATACTTGATAATACTATCAGTTTCTTCACATTTTACGCTAAAGCTTAATCTTCGGTTACTCGATGAAAAGCACCATATGCATTATTTTTTATTTAACTGCGATATTATGCGAGGTGAGCCCACATCCGAGAGACAGTGCAACGAACTATTTGGAGCGATGCGCGATGCGAGGCGACGCGAGCGCGACATCTGATTCTCGGAATTGCGCATGGGCCGCGCGCCAGCCGCCAGCGCCAGCCCGCAGCGCAGCGTCTGTATCAGCGACCCAAACGATCGAACGAACACTTTGTGAGCAGCGCCAAATTATGGACATTTAATTTTATTCCTTCGAGGTGGGACTTTAAAATATTGTGCGTTATTGGGTTGCTTAAAGTGTTTTTCACGTTCTCAATTGTAAGAGATATACATTCTACAGGTTGTTTTGTAGAATTTGGAATGATGCTGTTTTTTAAACAGCGCTTAGTGGTAAATAGCCATCTTTATCAGTCTTTTATGGTTCCACGGCTGACATGGTAAAAATACACAAAAGAAAAAAGGCGAAAGCGGCTGTCAACCAGCATATATACCTACACCCATTGATTCCTCAATGCCTACATCCATCACACTAAAACCATTAGGTACAACGGTAGCTGTCACTGTGAAATTGTTTATAGTTATTTGCACAAGGAGCAAAATAAAGGACAACGGACAACGTAAAACTTTAGACAAGCGCACGAGTGCGCTCTATTTCTGAGCATCTCGAATTAATATCAATAATTAATGCGTTCTGCATAACCGATAAATATTGCTCAAGTAGGGTTGCTATATGTGATTATTGATTGTAATATGTGAATTATATTCACTCTTTTGTCCGGACAATGTTCTAGCACATTTAATAAATTATGGAGAACATGGTAGAACAGAAACTTTGACTTTGCAATAGCCGAAGAAGACTGCACATTTTTATCAGACAACCAAAATTAACCTTAGATAACGATAAATGGTTAATCTGCCAGAAGGCATGGATAAGATCAACAACAACAATTTGGTGTTACCTCATTCACACTGTGAAGTAAGCTAGAGATGTTACGGTTCCCGAAGGGTCATCATTGTACTCGCAGCCTCTCTCTACTGGCTAAATACAACTTTTCAACTTCAAATTCAACTTCCGATCACAGATTACCGCATGTTTTAAAGCAAATCAAAGACATGGACGACGCGACGGCCCTGCCTTTGATCTATATACCTACTCTCATCCAAGCCCAATATATTTTAATATTAATTCGAGTTGAGACTAATGAGTTGGCCACAGAAAATCAATGACAACACGGGGCTTTTGCAAATGAGTTGTGCCATGCGCTGATTATTATTATACTAATTAGGTAGGATAGTTGTAATTGGCAAGTTCCCAGAAGTTATGTACAATGGGCCAGTCTTTATATAAGGTATCAAGCTCGTCCTCTTGTTTCTTTTCTCAGGTCTGTAGTGAAGGCTACAGGTAGGTATCTGTAGCGTTAGAATAGTGTAGCCAAGTACCTTTCAGTGGCCTGAATGAATCTGTTGGCAAACGCATTACAGCGAGACAACAAGTCGACTCTAACTCAACTCCTAAAATATGCAACTATCAGATTTTGCTACGGCTGCATCTTGTTCTATTGTTATTTCATAAACTTCATTACACGGACGGATTACAAAGGTGTGATGAGGCAGAGTTTGGTTTCCAGAAACGCACAAATAGATATTAGTGGCCTCATAATAATATTATAGTTCATAGATGCAGAGATCCTAGTTAGGGAAAGAAACCGACTATGTACATAGGTACACGTGATCGTTAGGGGTTATGTATTACGGTGTTAGTTCTCGAATCAGTGTTAAATAAATGTAAAAACATCTCAATATAACGTTATACTTTGTTATCCGATATAAATATCTGAGCGCTCTCAGCACCCGCTTCGGAAAGCGGGTAGGCGCAAATAACAGGTCCGATGTCTAACGGGCGATTACCACGAATCGCGAAACAAATCGGACCAAAACGACCGGTGTTCGAGACCAAATTAAAATGGCGGCAACGTCAACAAAGGACTTGGTAATTTATGGAGTTTTGCTGCAACAGAAACCGGGCGCGATAAACGCAAAACGATAAAGATTGGCGATCGCTACGAATCCGAATATAGCTTAATTTTAGGTTCCGTTCCGACAAACCGATTGGCAGTTTATTGGTTAGCGCATTTACATAAAAACAAATTGAACTTTGTTTAGCCTGTTATTTTGAGACTGATACAAGGATTTCGCTTATAACTATTTAAAAACTGTTTCCACAGAAATCTAGACCACAGCCACACCGACACATTATTGGAAATACACGTGTTCCGATGGCATTGCTCTCAGGGTTAGAAGTGAGAGATAATTCAAACAGGAAATAATAATTAGATCTAGACTTTAAGCCATGCATACCAATTATTTCAAACTTGTAGTTTGGCCAGCTCAATGTGTATAATCGTTCATATTTAACGCTTTATTAGGAATCGCAATTGTGCAATGGTTCTCGGGCGCAGGCGAGGTAACAAAGGATCGTGAGAAACAACAAAATGTAAAAGGTTACTTATTGCAGCTTACTTGTTACATTATGATGATATCGCTACCATCTCACCGCTAATAATATTTGGAAATGTGTACATTATTTTACTTTTAATGGGGTCGCACGATGCACGGTAGAAATAGAGACACATTTGGTAGTACAATTTATTAATGAATAGTGACTAATTGCAATATAAAGTATAAGTAAGTATAAGCATTATAAGTGTAATTAACCGCACTATTAGTATATAAAAGTAGGTATCTTGATAGCCAACTACAAAATTCCCTGTATCTTGTAATCTATCATGAATGATTATCTAGATTTGAGACCCATGTCTCTACAATAAGATGAAAAATTACCTATTTTCTATTGAAAGGATAGAGAATTTCATGAATCATCAAAGGTTATCGCTTCGCATTGTAAAGTGTCCGGACCTTAAATAATTTTGCGGGGGATTCACCTGAGTTCTCGTGTTTTCCAGTAACATACGAACCTACTTATAAAGGAAGCGAACCGTCGACTCTTCCATTACCTAAGTTATTTCTAAGCAGACAACACTCACATTTGTCTACTAGTTCCTTGACTAAATCAAGGAATTTAAGCAGCGTGCAGGATTATAAGACTTTGTATTCCGTTTCGCTCTAAGATATCAATTTTACAGCAAGAATCAAGTAAAGTGAAATTTTCTAAGCATAATTTCCCACTCAAGAAAAAGTTGTGTTCTGAAAAATGAAAAAATATCGGCTGGTTGGCAACAATCTGACAATGGAAATGTCAGAAAATCACCGTCGTTTGAAGATCGAGGGCAACAACAACCACATGAAAATAAAAAGAAATTTTGGAAGTGTTATCATGGTCGGAAATAACTGTACCATTGATGTGGAAGAAAATTATGGTAGTGTTGTGAATTTGAGTGATAATAGTACCGGTTTAATAAATAATATCGATGTATATAAATGCGATTTGAACAACATACACCTCCCAAGTGAAATTAATAAAAATGCCTCCAGTGGCGAAAGTGTTTTTAGTGATAATAATATTTTAAATGACTGTAATCGATTCAAAGGCATGAATTATTCCAGTGGCGAAAAGTTAGATTCGACGAAGAAATATAGAATTCGATCATTCCAAGAATTGAAAAAGAGAGTCAAATTATTTATTTTCACTGTTTATTGCAAAACGAATCACATTGTTTCTTGTATTCGTTAATGGTCATTTAAGTGCGCGATCATTGTATTTATGGCTTTTATTTTTATTTACTATATTATCAATCGGAACAGTAGGTAGGTAGATCAATAGATATCGTCAATTGTTTTGTTACTACAGAAATAATTGTTCTGACTATCAGTAACTATTATCTACTTAGACTGGTAATACTTGTAGGATTTATGAATCCTGATATCTATATAATCGTGATATTTATATGAACTCAGGAATTAGGCCTATCTGTAGAATTAAGTCAGGTATTTAATACAAGAATTAATTCCTTACGTTTCTGTGTATAAGTACATATGTAGATACTTATAAGATGACCTAACATAAGGTTAGAAACACGTTTTAAGTAAAATTAATAAGTATATTGTATGCTATAAATCTTAAGATTAGGTATAATAATAAAATAAAAGATTTATGACATATTATGTTTTATTTAATACGTTGTCCAAAATTGAGATAACCTATAAAATATTCAGCGACGACAATCCTTAATTTAAGAGACTTGGTAAAAGCCACGAAGACCATGGAGGTTTAAATTGCTTTTAGAGAACGCGCAATTTTATTGGCAAGGGGCCATGTGACTTCATCACACGCTTAAAACGAATGTACTTCGGACTAGTTAACGCTAATCACTTCCAACAATACAATAGAAATAACGTTGAGTCAGGGTTAAAAAATCTTATCGGAGGTAAGTGAACATTTTTAAATGGGGAGAAGAAAGGTGAAGTTTGATTAGGTTTTACTACTAAAGCTTGAAAGGAAGCTTTGTTTCAAAACAACTTGGCAGTTAATATTGACGATGATGTCAGATGAATACATATTATAAGACCGACACAGAAAAAATGTTTCGGGTATATTAAGTAGACTACCTTGGTAATTAGATGACGGAAGACATGCCTAGGTTTTGCTTTGGTAGATAATCCCTACGTGTATCGTAGCAGATTTAGAAAATAAAATAGGAACATAAAAATAATAGGTTTTGGATATAATAAGGCCAACAATAACAATGATCATTTACTTCATGAGCTTGGTCTTTGACCTTGATATTTGCGGAGAATGCCAAAGACAACAAATAGGAATGTTATCGCCAAGTAAGTGGAAATACCGACCTGCGGCTCGATAATCTGGAACTGAGGACTAATTGACTCAGCCTCGGAATGCAACAGATAAAGACGCCTTGACAAGTTTAGAGGTGAATGCAGAAGTAAGTAGGTACATGTGCAATGGCTTTATTTGAGAAACAATACTTACACAAGTCACAAGAAATTCGATAAGATAAGTAAAGAACGTAAAGACGTAAACCGATTTTAACCGATACCTGTCAATAATAAAAGTGTAATGTTGTGGTATATAGTAATTTCTACCGCTGAAGATTCCTTGGCCAAAAGACACAGTCAATATTTTCCTTCTGTGAAAGAATTACTTCGGAGTGTGGCGTGTGAAGTGAACACGTGATTGAGGGAAGGTAAAAAGTCCTTCGTCCTATTCGTAGACGTTAGATTTCATAATAATTTCTGCGTCATTATTCGAGTAAAGTCTAACCTTTTCTTTTTTTATAACCGTCGGCCGTGGTCAAGTCAAGTCAAGTCACTCACCGCCATAAGGGCGACATACTCACTAAAAACTGGGGTGTTCTATCACGGCACCATTAGTGCAGAGGTTACGGGCACGCGTTAGAGGTCCCAGCAACGGTTCGAGTAAGGTCCTCTATGGGGCTCCCCATAGAGGACTGCTCTGTCCGTCTTTGATGATGATGTATCGGAACACATGACACATCGTGCAACCTCGGAAAACTCACTCAATTTGGGCTACGTGTTCCCCCGACTTGGCCGCCCAGATTTCCCTGTTTTGGGTATGTCACGCTCATGAGCGTGTCTCCTGCGTCGCATCCTACTGCGCCGCATAGAGTTAGGAGGAACATTATCTTTACTTACTCTCTTGACTTCTTCTGTTAGCGCAAAAACCCTCTTCGCAGAATGTGCGCATCCCAAGCCGACTCACTGCTGACGATGACCGTTACAACGGCTGGCAAGGATACACTTTCTCCCACTTGAGCAGCAAATCGGGACCGCTGACTCTTCGGTGCAACCACAATGGTGAAACCCGGGTATGGGCTCACTCACTTCTTTACTTTCTCTCATCTGCATAGGTATCGGCCGAAATAGTCTTGATCTGTCAAAATTTGTACTAGTCGAAAGACACCCCATGCTTTTTCTCGAACCATTTTCGAAGGATTGGTCGACACGGCTTCACATCAGGCGAGATAATGGCCAAACATAGATCTATTAAGGTAAAAAAAGAGGGTTGGGTAAGTCCCTCCTGTTTCGGCATTCTGACATTGAGTCAACATCTTCGCGTCCAAGTCCCATTAAATTATTCCGGCTAGCACGCACGCATTCTAGTCCTAGTACCGTCAGCCAACCCTTATTAACCCTTACTACACCTATATTCTTCAACTGACTAGCCACCTGCAGCCATGGCGTTACCTACATTATATAGATAAATATGTAGGTGCAGATGCATTGAATATTGGATATCATAATATACTATCTGAATATGATTTTAGAAAATATCACGAAACCATTTTATTTACATTAAAGTCCTATTAGCAACTTGTAGCTTTTTCTGTTCAAAAGCTGCACTTTACATGCTTAAGATTCTTGATCTCTTTATTCCGAAACTGGTCATGACCAGGCTCGGTCATCACCTGCAGCCTGCCGGCATTAAATTAGATAACTGCCATGTACTTTCACTGATCGCGCCGGTTTCACTTTCCCCCCAGGTCTGTGCCGGCCCACTAATGACGATTCGATTGTTGCGCAACAAAGCGATACCGATGCCGATACAGACAACTAATGGAATCGATTGGTGCGAATGTGAATCGATTAGGTGGTCTCAATTAAGTACTTAGTGATCATTAGCTTGCCTTTTGCGGTCGTTTTAACGTCAACGAATTAAACAAGTTAGTTTGGTGTTTTTAGAGAGGTTTCCAATGTCTTCTCGTTATAAAGTGGAAGAGGAAGCAAACATAATTAATTATTACGAAGAAATTGTAAAGGTAGGTACATCGTCTCTATGGTTGTTTTCTATTGTCTACGGCTTCTATATTAATCCGATTTTATTTTCTTTGTAATTTGACGAACTGTGACCGGTATTCATGAATTTTATTGGTTGCTGTGTCTTACTTATCCGTAAGTGTTCAAGTATTGTTCATGAATACGGGTGTCCCCTGAATAATTATAAGTAAGAGAGCTGCTCTCTTTGTAGTTACAAAAGATCCATTAATCAAGTTGTTCAAGACACAAGAATCTGTCCTAAAAGTACCGGCCCACTGCTCCTCGCCAATACCCGCTGCAGACACGACTTATTGGCACTAATTCAAATATTTCAACGGGAAAAAAATATTCGTGACACTAATGTAAGATGACGTAATGGATTTCCGAACATCGTAAACGAAAACGTGATATTAGTCTTTCAAATGTGTGTTGTCTTTTGCTTATATCATCAAATTTTAATAAAATATAACACCTACTTTCCTACTTATATCACAATTTGAAAAATTTACTTATTAACTCTGACAGACTTATCAAATATTTTATTTTATTCAGAATCATAAGAAACAAGTATATTATAATAAATAAAATATAATAAAAAAATATATGTAGCTAGGTATATAATAAAAATAAATTACATTATAAATATAAATACTTTCTGTAGACGATCTATAAAAAATATTTACAAAGAAGCATTTGGGAACAATCTGATCCGACACTATTTCGTTCTTCCAATTTCTAATATGTGATAGAGTCTACCGTGATTATAAATTTAATGTGAAAGCATTCGACACTCGGTAGGTACTCTCTAAAATTGTCTTGTGAGCTATTAAGATCTATACTAGATTTAGGTACCTATATATTTATTTATTTATTCACATCTGGAAAAAAGGCTTTATAATATTTATAAAGACATGCATGATACATCTTTACAATGGTACATCTTTGTTTTCATTCGATCTCGGCCAGAATTGTTTAACGGTCGCGCAAACGGAGTAGAAGCATTTCCAACAACGGCATCAATATTCTTTTGCCCCAGTTAACGCGCTTTATTTGCTTAGCAACTCAGACACGAACCATTCTAGTTTCGCGACAAGTGGAGAGATGTTCCTACCTAACTGGAATATGTCGGCACATCCGGTTCCGGTACATCTAGATCGAGCATCGACCTTCATCGCTTCCAACGAATTTGGTGTTGACGTCTACCATTGCAACATCGATAACACAGTGAGTAATAAAGCTAAGGTGAAATATAAGTATGCGTAGTTGAGTACATGAGTTCATTACAAATAAACAAATCGCGGACAGGGGAAATACTGGAGGCCATATACCTTTTTATAATAAGGAAAACTTGCAAGTTAAAACAACCAAAGAAAATTACTATCGATCACGTAACTAAATAAGTGCATAATAGTGTCAGCCGATGACTGACTATGGCTTTCACATTTTTTGCAGAAAAAATTGCTTTAGAAATAATGACAAATAAAGCAAAGGTTGAGAAGAAATTGGCTGCACGCGCGCGGGCGCAGGCCAATGAACGGTGACAGGTGCCGCCACCAATCCCAGAGCTGCAGAGTGCAGACAGAGTCATAGTCTTGCTTTACACGACCAAGTTCAAATTACAATATATTATTTTACATCCTTTTCTGAAGCACCGATGTTACGCTACAATAAAACGGGACGCAAGATTGAACGAGGCCTTTCACTGCGTCCTGATTGCACTCAGCCTTTTGTTTACTGATCACCCAGAGAACCTTAGCCTAATTTTGTTCTTCTTAGTTTGGAATAACTATACATATAATACGAATTTAAAGGTGTTGTCATTATTATAATTAGGTATAAGTTACGAAGACCTTTGAATAATCATAAAACTAATATAAAGTGGTAGAGTGGCTTTTGGATCAAGAACATTACGCGATTGCCTTTGTTCGAGGACAATGTTACATAAGCTTTAGGTTGGATTGCCTGTCGGGTAAATCTTTGTACCGACATATATCGTTGTCTCGTCGAAGTGTCTATTGTAATTCCTCGAATGGTTCCACACATTCCATGACTCGTTACTGTGGAGCCTAATGTCACTCATTCATTAGACGGAGTGCATTCTCAAGCATACAAATGCCCTTCCTGTCGCTCTGTCCACAAATAAAATGTAAATTACATACAACTTTCTAGCATTTATAGTCACACCAAATAACAGCTTAGACCGCAGGAGCAAAACAATGCCCAGAATACGATTCATTCAGCATAAGGTTAAAAAATAGGGCACCCCAGATTTCACTAAACAGTTTAAATTTTAACACATGTGCACGACCGAATGGCGCCAATATCGTTTGTTTTATTTACATCACGTAATGTGGAAAAAATTGGCACCGAGCCCGAACGATGGAGCGAGATGTCTGTCCATAACGATATCTGAGCATTTTGAAATCCTAATGTCGGTAAACAGGTTTAGGTTTAACCAGAACTGATAGCTGCAAAAATGTAATATTGAAACCAGTCTGCTCTCAGTTTTGATCGGCATCAGTGTTTGAGCAATCATGAGTTCTGACGATTGTATTGCGCCTTATCTCCGATGCTGACGGCGTGTCACTCGTCAGCTCCGAGTACCGTAAGTCATTTGCTGCGTCGGATAAAATCAATTAGCCTACATCGGGGTCTTATTGGGGTATCAGTTGACGTGCGGTAGTAAACTGGCCTCGACACAGTTGTTTCATTTGCACCGTTCGCTCAGACCTAATTATGTAGAGCAGGCGCTGGCTGGGAGTAGATCAGTGATAGGAAACGGACGAGGAACTACGAGCCGAACCGGTCCCGCCGTAACGGGTCGCGCCGCGCCGTCGCGGTACGCTTTAGCCGAGAATAATGAAACAAACATGAAAACATAGTGCTGCACTACAGCTTCCCTTCCAGTTTACAATCTCTTGGAGAGCTCACAGAACAAAAACAAATCTTAGAAGTAATTGACCACTTGGACCACCAGTGGTTCGCATTTCTCAGCCAACTTGTCATCCCAAACGTGACTCGCCTGTGCGTAGTGAAAAGAAAATATGCAACACATCGTATGAGTCAGACTGTTATCGAAGCAGGACGTGATCGGATACGGTGATACCGGTGGTGATAAAGCTGAAGGAATTATAACCATGCCTAACATGATTTCTTGTAGGTTCATGAAATTGGCTATTGCTATGGCTAATCGTACTCTCGTACTCGTACACCTTTTCCGTTGTGGTTTAATCTTAATTTTCGCTACCTATTTTGAGAGGACCGCTGTTTTCTTGAATAGAAAAGTCCATTGGGAAAGCAAATACAGAAACCTATTTTCAATTACAAATATGAAATTATCAGCCTACCTGTGTGAACTGTGAAGATATCTTGGTGTGATCTTCCTGGTTTGCTTTCCTGGCTTTCCTCCTCTCGCTCATAAGTAATGTCAAACGGTCCAGGGCTCGCGACTCCAGTGCTTCCGCGTTGGCTTTAATCAATTTGCTGGTGTTCTCCCACTCCTCAGTCATGGTCCGCCACGCCGAAGCTATCAATGATCCTGGTCAAGAGAAAACTCTTTGAATAATATGGTGGAACCACCTTTGTGGTTCTATGATAATTAGGTATTATTATCCTTTTCGGATCGAGGAGTGTGATGGCGTCTGTCGTAGTGTAGTGAGTGTCGTTTATCATTGAAGAAAATAATTAATTTATTGTAAAAACTAAGAGGGACAGTAACTCGTGCTTGATTTGACCATCAATTATTAAAAAATAATACATAAGCAGTTATTTTTATAGTATTATAACATCTGGGTGGCACTGCAATTATTATGGGCAGGCGTGGCGCTTACCATCAGGCGAACGACTTCCTCGTCTCATTACTCAGTTCCATGAAAATAAACCTAATTATCCCTTTATCAAAAGCTTTAGTACCATTATGTGGTAGTGGTCACACAGATGGGTATAAAAGTCTGTTAAATGTTGGTGAAGTCAGGTAGGCCTTCTTGAACAAATCTAATCCAGACCCGGAAATTCATATAGGTAATTTAGATGCACGAAGTGTTTCCTTAGACGCGGAAAGGTTTATGTGACAGTAGAATTCTAGTATTTGTAAAACACGAATGTAAAACCTGTCTCTACTGTCAATCCTGCTTAGTTCTACTACTATTATAAATGCGAAAGTTTGCTGATTGATGAATGGATGGATGGACGGATGGATAGACGGATGTTCGTTAGTCAATCACGCAAAAACTGCTAAACAGATTTTGATGAAATTTGGTATGTGGTTTGGTACTTGAGGTCTTGGAAGAGGACATATATTATGATCACGGAAAACAGCGGGTGAAACCGCTGGGAGAAATTAATTACTGTCTATTAAGTCTTCTGTGATACTGTCTAAAGGTGTCCTATACTTATAGATAAATGCGAAAGTTAGTGAGTATGGATCTATAAATGTTTGTAACTCAAAACTACTGAACCGACTTTAATGAATGTAGCTAGGTAGCTACTTTACGTCTAATAATAATACTTTTTATTATTGGCTACTATTATTTATTAGATAATGACCTAATTGAACGTATGAACAATCCTTATATTACCTAAACTTTAAAAGTACCCACTTGAAAAGTTCGTTAGTTAAACTAGCTGCTTAGCGATAAGAACGCCTATTGTACTTATAGGAAATTATGTATTACCAACTGTAATTCTGTTTTCTTTTTTTAAGTGCAATAAAGAAAAGTCTCTATCTAGAAAATTATTCGTACCTAGGATATCAAAATCATTTTTTTAAATTACGTTTGAGGGTAGGTACTTTACTTTTCAATATCATTACAATCACAACAACCGTTGTTAACTGTTGATAAAATCTTCAATTAAGAACTATAAAACAGTGCTTAATCAAGCATGTCGCGGTTTATGGTCTTTACTCCTTACCGTTAAGTTCCTCGCACTTGTCCATCTTCTGACCCTGCGCGGCGGCGGCGGACAGTGCCAGCGCGTACTCGCGGTCGCTCTTCATCTTGGCCTGCAGGCTCCTCTTCATCGCCTCCATGAGCCTCAGCTCGGCGTCCTGGCGCGCCAGCAGCGCCTCATGCGCCCCGCGCCCCGCTCCGTTCGACGCATACCCCATTATAAACAAAACAATCCACTCCTACACTATACCGCACATCGCAAACATAAACACAACACTAATCACATCGTACTCCCGTTATCACTGGCACCGTCGAATGTCTCGACAGAACTCAATACGAACTATACGACATTAGATTTAGTTAGCTAGTCTAAATAAAACATGACAAGAGACGGACGGTTGGTGTAAACGGCGCGCGTCGTTGGTTCGCGTGGCGCGTCCGCACGGTAGGTGCGCTCGGGCTGAATGCCATCTATCGCGGTCTCATCACGTCTGGTCTGGGGCTGCGGGCGGCAGCTTCACTGGCCCAGTCACCCGCCGCGGTGCCCTCGCCTCCATCACCACAGAATAATTAGCAGTCGCTACAAAGCTTGCACGGCTTGCACCGCAGATTACCTGCCAGTTATTATTCCGACGCGACCACCACCCAGACGTTAGAATAGGCACCGCCGCGCGCTTACTGCGCTTTTTGATTTGGTTTACTCTTTGCCTTTGATTTGATTTACCCTTTGTCTGACATTGCACCTCTGCCAGGAGTACCTGTCTGGATTGTTGTTATATAGTTTAGCCTAGAGCTCAGCAGCTAGGTACCTACGAGTATATAGCTATCAAATTGAACATTGATCGAAGTGGGACAAAGCGATATCATTCATTAGGTAGGTATTTCTGTAAGGCCTCCATCACATTGTAACTGTAGAGTCTAGGACTTATCTTTTTCACAATAACGTAACAATAATATTTTTGTTACTAGATAAAAAAAAGAAAAAAGGACAGGGTAAAATTTATCTTTTATTAAAAGTACTTAAGTAAGCTTGTATTGATAGCCTAGTAAACTGTTAAATTTATTTTTCTGATATAAGTGAATAGGTATACTTATTGAGAAATAAATATCTTAAACCTGAAAAGTTAATATTTTTAATGTAGGTGCTTAAGTCAATAAGTACTACTCGCCGGGAGGCCATCTGGGTAGGTAGGTCAGCTTTGCCAGTTATTCTGCCACCAAGTAGTAGTGCGTTACCATGTTCCGGTTTGAAGAGCATTGTAGCCAGAGAAATTACTGGGCATATGAGACTTATCTAATGTCTTGAGGCGATGAGAGCAATGCAGTGCTACGCAGTACTTTTTATGGTATAAAAAGATCTGAGTAACACTGTAATTGTCATGGGCAGGCATGGCGCTTACCATCAGGCGAACGACTTGCAGGTCTCATCACTAAGTAACATAAAAAAATACTACGTGGGTAGGTATGTACATGTATATATATAAGGTAGATGTACCAGTAGGTAGAGAGGTTCAATTTGTCTAGTTGAACAGTACAACGACATGAATAGTGACTGGACAATCAAAAGAGAATGCCAGATTGTGGACTAAAAAAGTTATAATTCAAGGTCGGTCCGTGCCTCCCAATCTAGATCTACTATTTACTCATGCTGCATTGCCGCACTTGCACCAATCCCAATAGGCAGCAGAATGTTTGATTGCTTTCTCTATGATTTTTCATTGTAACTCAGTTTTAATAATATTTTTGACATAATTTATTATTTTCATAATTATTATAGGTTACCTATATCATGGACCAAATTCATGTCTATATATAAACGTATGTTTGTCTTTATACACGGTGTGAGTGGAGGGGTAGATCATCCGTGGCATGGAGGTGGTGGACCTCAATACCTATCGATTTAAACCCCATATAATAACTATGTTCTGCGATATTCAGTTGTTCCAAAGTTATTTGAATTTTGAGAATATCATTTTTTTTTTAAGTTCGCCCATTAGGGCAGGCTAAAGTCTCTAGGACCATACCGCCATGTCTTACGTAGCTTTTATTTGATAGTTTAATATTCCATTTATTATACTTTTGTTGAGAATGAGGGTCAACAGCAACAAGCTGGACCCTCTCCTAGTGCTTAAATAAAGTGGTGGAACTTAATTCAAGCTTTCCATGGACTTTTTGAGAAAACATAAAAAGCAATATTTTCTCTAAGTATTTTGTTTCATTTACCTACACTCGTGCACGTTTACGAACACATAATGGTTAATATTCCAGCGATATTACTCATGATCACTCGAAATAACACTTGTTTGGAAATTCAAATAAAATCGAACTGTATCACTTCTCACTTCCCGCCAAAAAGCCTTGTGAATATCAGATTTTTGACTGAATTTTGCAATTGTTGCCAAACTATTAGGTCTAGGACCATGATTTTTTTTTCACAAAATAGGTAGCTCAATATAATATATGTATATCTAGCCTATCATACCATTACACCCTCAGAGGAATGTACACTTCAAGCCGTGCCTTTACAGACATCAAAATAAATAAAAATGTAAAAAAAATATCTCTCAAGAGCACTAACATTTTTTTTTCCCATATTTTTTTCTGCAACTTATCTATAAAACTACTAGTGGTTGTGGAGAATGATCCCACATAATTTCATTTTGCTTGCATAGTTCAAGTCTCAAAAAACGGTATTATTTCTTTTTATTAAAGAATACAAATAAAAACTTGTTGGCTGAATTTGGTACCTACCTAAGTCTATGCTACGCTAGTAAGTAGAACAACCCCACCCCCATGCCACCGACGCCAGTATTACAGCGTGTATATGTCTTATACCAAATATTTAATCCATGGTCATAGTAAGATATGTGGAGTTCTGGAGCCTCGCCTGTGATGGCCTCCGTAGGAGTATTATTGTTGTCTGGTTATGCCCCCTTTTGCGGATAGGGAAAAGAACTTTGAGACTATTATCTTTGGGGAAAAGCATTAATCAAAGATAACTTACACTTTTTATGGGAAGAAGACAAGGTGTGAAATAAAAATAACGTATATAATAAGTAGTTACATAAACAGTAATAATTATAAAAAAAATATCTGTAAAGGTATCATTGAAATTGATTGATATTTTGAATTGCTCTGCACAAAGATTTATTTTTTAATACTTTTTCTTTGGCTCTGCATACTGGAATGATTTATTCTAGTGAGAACGTGGCTTTATTTCCATAGACAAAAAATATTTTTCAGTGTTGCTATTAATGAAAAATGTACCCTTAATTTGGGGAGTTTTAAAACATGGTCTTTTTACAATATAAGCTAACGCAGCGGTACTGAGTATAGGGAAGGGTCATTGGTTAGAGTTAGGTTAAGTACTAGCTTTATCCACCCGGTTTTTTGCAATAAGTGATGAGATATACGAGTGGGTGCATTTAACTTGTTCTATTATTTAAAAGATAATAAACATTAAAAAACGGCTATCATATTGTATAGCTGTAGCATCTCTACAGGGTGTGGCAAAATTTTTGGACTTTCAGGGTAGTTTCCTTTTCCCTTGCACATAGGAAGTTTTGTTCTGAGGAATCATCGGTTGGATTTTAGAGAAAACAAAAATCAAATGTTTTGATTTTTTTTAAATTACTACATTTTGCCACACCTTGTATAGTGTACACAGTGTTATCCTAAGCTCCATAAATTATGAAACATCTTTATAGCATTCGATGTTGTGGACAATGACATCTTATACGTTTTTAAGCTAACATGGTCACTGACACTCGAATTTGATTTAGAAACGGGATATTTACCATGTATTTCTTTTGTTTTGAGTTCTCGATACTTCAGCACTGTTACAAGCACCATGATCACGACGATACTAAAGTTCGATACTAAAATCCAGTGGTGCGTTTATGTAATAACATAAAAAGAACTAAAACCTCGCGAGCGGATACAGTGAGTGTTGTGTGTCGAGAAACAAATCGAGTTAAGAGTGACAAAGGCGAAGTTAGTAATTGTGACGCGCGCAAAAAACGAGTGAGGAAGCGGGTAGATAGATATGTCTGCCCGTTATAACATTAAAATCCACCCGCAAATACTTTAGTATCGTCGTGATCATGGTACTTGTAACATTGCTGAAATATCGAGAACTCAAAACAAAAGAAATACATGGTAAATATCCCGTTTCTAAATCAAATTCGAATGACATCTTATTAGTGAAGCTTTCAACGTTAAACGCTTCGAAAAGCTAAGCTATTAAGATTCTTGGCTGACTATATAAAATATCGTAGTAGACAATACATAATTATGTGCAGATCAAAATGTACAAATCAGACGCATTTTATAGGTGTAAGTCAGAGTAGCAATCTGGGCCCTACCCTCTTTCTAGCTATGGTAAATGATCTTATTGGTGTACTCCTATATATAGTAATCATCCAAGAAAAATTATTATAGTTGTATACCAACTACGGTTGTATTTATCACACGATCCTAGGTGTTCATACAAGTATATCGGCTACGATGAGGCGACGCGTTATTATAATCGCTACGAGTGGCGTTCATTACGAAGTCAGAAAGTTATAATAGCTAATTTTAGTTTTTCAAGTTAGTTATAGTATATGTTATCTAATTGTAAGCATCAATCATGTTCGTTATTATTAAGAGTAAATGAATTCTTTAACAAAAGTAATAAATAAAGTTGGGAATTTTTGTTAGTTTTTACTTTGGCAATTATAGTAATGCCAATATTGGGGTAATTTTAGTTCAGTCAGTGGCAACACTGACCCCAGCCTTGTAATATGGCCGCTTCAGGTTAGTTCTGTGAATTTTGTCATGTGAAAAAATCTTATTTTTTGCTGTTATTTCGTATTTATTTTCATATTTCTGCACGTCGTTGTCTTAGTTTAATGAACATTCAATCAATTGCATCAATAAAAAGCTTTTTTTTATTACCTAATAATGCTAACGTGTCATCGTTTCACCCTTGCGGACGTTTGGATTTACCGCGTGGCCACATTTCTGAACATTTTTTAAGTCTCTAATTCTCCATTTACTCAGTAAAATTACAGTTTCTAGTGTTTGTTACGTTCTCGGGCAGGTAAGACATGCTTAGTTGAGGCTCAAACGCTTTATCTGTTAATTTGCAGTTTCGATCTGCTCACTAATAACCGCTTTCCAAAATCGGAGTAGGTCGTTCACTTACTATGCGTCATCATTATTCATGAATTCTCTCACTTTTACAATTAACATGTCCTGTCCTGTCCTTCACCGTCGTCCGAGTACAGTTCGCTACATATCTTCATTGGTATTTTACAGGCAAGAAATCAAAGAAGGCAAAATGGATCAAAGCCAACCTTACAGACATAATTGCGGAGCCGACGACCATCGCAACTACAAATAATTGGGCGGCCTCCGTTGACGAAGAAAGTAAGTGTAATAATCTATCACTTAACTGCCATAAACCAAAAATCATAACCCAATGATGATAAAAAGGGTAATGGCTTGCCAATGTTAATCTCGTACTTGGGGTGCACCTACAGAGTGCCAGGTCACTCCTGTCACCTCGGGAAGGTCTGAGGAAAGGTCTTTGTGTTTTAAAAACATTCTAGCCGGATGCTTCTCTCAAAGGGAAGATGGGGGAACCAGAAATGCCGGTGTAGTGTCGAGCCTGTGATGCCTAGCCTGTGTAGGGCAGGGTGGAAGCGTTGACACTGTCACTGTTGGAAACTCCTGTGACCAGCTGTTTTAGCACAATCTACGAGATGGCTTCTGCCACAACTCAATTCAGACTAGTCTTTCATTGGCCAGCTCCCTGATTTTGCTGAGGGTCTTCTAAAATCAATAAATAAGTTTGCTCAATTTAGAGGCATGTTAAGTGTATAACATGAAGAATGCAATATGTGAAACATTTCATCATTGTCCTCAAATCAATAAATGCCAACAAGGCATTGATTTATGGAAGCATTTCAAGTATTAAAATATTAGTGCATTTTTCATCATGACATGCATGACACATAAAATATGCATAGATTGAATAATCTAATGCATTAAATAAGGTGCAAATTCAAATTGCTATGTCTATATAAAATGTTCAGTTTACAACAATTTATAAATTTAGTTCATAGCTTCATTGAAGCGCAAAAAGTTTCGACTTTAAGTAACGAATATTATTTGTACAAATAACATAACTAATGTAATCTAATATGGTTGAGTTATATTGATTTTTGAGTTTTTATGTGTTTTACCTACACTGCAACCACAGGTAAAAGGTTGCAGCTGTAAGCTCTTGTTTTCCGTGTTAATTCCCAGCCGAGAACTATGGCTATGGGTCCCGCACGCGGGCGCCGGTGGTGCTGCCGTCTGCGTCGCGCGCGGCGCGCGGCGGGCTCGCCGTTGACGACGAGTCCATCCCGCGCCGCCCGCCCTACATTGCGCACATATCCAATCTGCCTTATGATGTGGACGAAAGCGCTATCACAGACCTCTTCGAGGGGCTTAAGGTGAAACTGATAATAATAAATCTTAATTTTTCAAACTTACAAAAAGTAGCTATTAACAACCCTAAACTTTCACACACATACTTAATATTTTTCAAAAATAGAGAGTATAATAACTTAAAGCCAAATAATATATTAAAATAGACCCTGGGTTTCACTGAGACAGGAAGGAACTGAGAGGCGTCAACCAATGTTGTATTTGTTTTGTGGATTGTCTTCAGAGCTTCTGGTTTCGATCAACGATCTGTGTATGTAATTGTGTATCATTGTTTTATTTTATTCTTATTGTGGGGTAAACATGGCTGTGGACTGTAGACAAATGAGATTATGATGTAGTTAATCAATATTGTAAGTAAAACATGGAACATTGAAAGTGCCTTTGCAAAGTGGGCGGGTGTAATGGGGTGATAATGAAATTATTTGTAAGTCAAGGTTGTGGGGTTATTTGAAACTGCTGTGTGCAGAGTGTAGGGCCGATGGCTGGAATACACAGCATACTAATGTCTTGCAATGGACATACACATATTCTGTGAGTGTTGGAAGCCGGTTTAACAGTGCTGGGATCTTCTCATCCTGTGATAAAAGGCGCTTTCCTTATATCTACTATAAAATGTTTATAGACACTTAAATAATTTATGGTCCACAGATTACCAACTTGAGATTGCCCCGTGAAGGTGAACGACTCAAAGGATTTGGTTATGTTGATTTTGAAGACAGGGAGAGCCTTGTCAGTGCTATGAATATTGCAGATCTGGTAAGTTTCACTGACTACCTTTTAATAATATAAACCATGAATTTTGGTTTTACTACAGTATAATTAAATATAACGTAATATTTATTTTATTTAAAATCTGTTACTTTTTACTTATTTAGTGTATTGAGGGGGCTTGAGCTATCAGCTAACCTTTTCTAGCAGTACTTGAATTTAAAACTCGGATTTTTCTTGAATTAACTCCTGTGCAATATCTAAAATAACAAAGTTACTTGACAATGCTACCTGAAGTTATCTATGTACCTAATATACTATTGAAAAAAGGGTCAGCTTATCTCTTGCAGACAAATTCCAAACAATGCCCAGCGAAAATAATACTTACCTACTTAAATTATTTCAGAGGGTCTTTTTGTCATCAGTTTTGAACTAGTTTTTCTTTTGTTACGCAGACAATAAGCGGCAGGAGAATAAGAATAGAAGTGGCCACACAGGATAACGACCGCCGTATGGGAAGGGGTGGCATGGGAAGATCCGATCGGGACAGGTAACAAGCGGCATTGTAATTTGTTAAAGTGAGCTTTTCTCTACAAAATTATGACAGTAAAATTCCTCAGATTCATATTATTAATAATGTTTGGAAAATCAAACTATCTAATACATTTGAAAACAATGTATGAATGTACTCAAACAAATACAAATTTGGAGTATTTATAAAATTACTGACAAAGATATTCTAACATAATTTATACTGATGCAACTTGAATAGATCTGTTGATAGAATTCAATGTGATAGTTGTTCCCTCTGTTCCATTTCATAAAAGATAGCTATTATTCTCCCTTTTGGAGGCCACATCCTTGTTAAATAATCACAGATTTTATTAATATTATTGCTTCTGTATTAGGGAACTCCATGATATCATAGTGGCTTGTTTAGGTTACAAAGTGTTTAATAAAATTCCTAATCTTGTTGTTCAACACATTTGAAAAAAATGCCTAATCTTGTAATCTTGTTGTTCAACTAAAGAACACGTTTGTAACTTCGATGATTGAAAACATGGGCAGATTCTAAATTCTGTTAATAATATTATCTCCTTAAAAATTAAATTAGGACTAATTCTACTACCTACTCAGTTTCAGTTCTAGATTATTCCTTTGCATGTAAATTGTAGAAGCAAATAAATTGTTCGCAGTTTTCATAAAAATCACATACATCCTAAGTGTGGTCCTAAAATCGGGGATAGTGTAGCTTTTATAAATGTAATATGCAGAATCGGTTTGCCTTAGCAAGTATATTTCGCATGACACGGTGGTCCGGAGGTTGTTATGCTATGTTAGCGGTTTCGCTAGAAACGTTTGTTATCAGAAATGTTTGTTACCTCGAGGCGATCCCATAACCACTGTCTACTTAATCGTTTATTTACAGTTATTAACGGAAGGATAACAATTACAATAATTAACAGACACAATATCAAATTTCCTCACAACAAAAAATAATAAATATAAACACTACACTATTCTAATCATTTTTTTCAGACTTAGTCCAAGCAAATTTTCAAATAAAATTATAGAATAATTACAAATAAAATAAAATCATTTTTGTTTGTTATATTACTATAATATATGTAGCTAAGCTGTATAACAGGGCAGTTACATCTGATGATCTATTAAACACAAGTTTTTTTTATATATAAAAAAAACTTGTGTTTGCGCCCACTGATCTCATACATATCCTATGCCCTATTTAGGATTCCCTATAGGGAACCAGGAACTACGAAGACCATGGTCCACAATCAATCAATCAATCAAAAGTTCTTTATTCAATTTTGTCGTCACAGACGCACTTATGAACGTCAATTATTACAATGACTCTACCACCGTATCGGAAAAAGAACCACTACTCAGAAGATACGGCAAGAAATGCATATTTTTTTAGAACTTTTGTTACAATATTTTATGTTTGTTTTTGACAATATTATTTTTCTTATGTGCCAGTTGGCTACTTGGCAGAAGCGGAATGTTCCATGCATCTTTGTCTTCTATGTAATTACTAACTTTATAGTATGCTTTTTTTATTAGAATATTTTTCACCCTAAATTTGAATCTACTTTCTGTTTAATTTGAATCAACACCCAGATACGCTCTGTTCTCAAAAAAATGTCCGGTCGGGGGAATCGAACCCGCAACCTCGGTGGTGTATGAGATTTGAGCCAACCTGCCCAACAACTACACCATAGAGGATGAAGAATCAGCTCCCCCATCCAGAACTTCGCAAAAGCGAATACCGAATCGATTCGAATGGATATCGATCTTCGGTCGTAGTTTCCTTTTCAAGCTATTCCGCCCTAAGAATCCGTTACGGTTTCGGTTATAATTTCGATATCGATTACATGTTGCGTTTACGGAATTTGTTTTGTGTGTAATATTTTGGAGCGTACGATATCAATCCGAGTCGGTCGACAACGAATTATCGTTCTAAATCGGCCAGCACAAGTTGATGACACTTAATGAACAGGGAATACGACCCCGAGCGCACCATGGGCGACTGGCGCTCCGGGCCGCGCGCGGCGCCCGAGCCGCAGGCGCGCGCCCCGCGCACCATGGACCGCGAGGACATGGGCCGCCGCCCCCCCGGCGACGAGCGCGAGCGCCGCCCCGACCGCGAGAGGGACTGTAAGTACCTATATGTAACTCTAATTAGTGGTAAGCCTCCGAAAGATCATATTTCTTAAAATAAGAAGTAGATTCGATAGTATGCTGTAGCGGTAGGCCTCATCTGCATGAGAATAGAATAGAATAATTTATTAACCATAATAACTCAGTTTGTTATTCTAGGCAAGTCTTAATTACAATATTTTTTCATGGCATTAATATACATGGAATAAATAAAAAATTAAATTACATAATTATTAACTTCAAGAATAGAATAGAATTTTTTATAGACTCCATAATATTGTTTGTCACTCTGGGCAAGTCAAATTTACATTACTACATTACATTATTAACATTAAGAATTATACATTATAAGATGTCAAATAAATTATTTTGAAACCGCCTTGAAAAGTAACTTTTGCCATATATCCAATTCCGCAGAACAGTAGTGTACAAACAACAGTGTACATGTGTACAAGTAACAGTATTCAGTGGAATGTTTCAAGCGAAATTACTAGGCATTAAAAGACTTGGTAGCCGTCGTCTCAGGGTGACGAGCGCAGTGCAGTGCCGCAAGATATTGCAAAACAAAGATCTAGACGGCATGTTGGACTTATATATTTATGTCCAACACGTCAAAAGCAGGGGGAAGTAATTAGGATTAGTACACAAAACAACAGAGTCGTGTAAGTCAAAACCGATCTCCATCGCTTTCAATTTGAAATTTGGAAGGTGTTAGCATCTTTTAAACTGCAATAACGTTCATTTTTAGCGATCATGATTGGGTTAGGGATTGGGACGCGAACTTTGAGTAGAAAAGTTCGACAATTCCACAGAAAATACCGATCACAAGACATGTTTGAAAACGTTTGGGATCGGTGTTGGAGTTCGACGATTGCTGGTCATCTGCAGCCTGTATTACTACTACTCTATTCTACCCTGTCTTTGATATCTCAAACTATACTTTTAATATGATTGTCAATCAGTTAACAATTAGCGTTTTGACGTATAAGAACGTTGCGTCTGCATTTCATCATGTTTTAAAATGTTACATTCCACAGCTGTCGATCGTCGTAATTGTTTACCATCAAATCTAATGACATTAGATAAAAAATTATGTAATAGTGACAATCATGCGTTAAGCTATGATTGATATGTAATAAATTTGACCTTTAAACTCCAGTTCTAGTTCAGTAAAACTAAACAATAATGATAAAATTACGATTAGTTATACTAAAGTTCAGGCAAATGTTACTCTAGGCACATTCAACATTCGGTCCTTGTCACAATGATGATAAGTAATCTGCTAGTTGTAGAGCGAGCTCTAATGTCACACTTGGGATGCACATGCAGAGTACATGGATCACCGCATTTTCTTCCAAATCCATTTTAGTTTAAATCAAAACTAAACATTTCCTCAATTTGACGGCAGTAAAACGTCAAGCAGCGTTTAAAGCCATAATCAGATTGAAAATAAACTTCCGCACAATAATAATTTTGATCACTTATTCTAACGTGTAAAAGTTATTTGTTGTCGATTCCCGATTGATCTATCAAAGGCGTGAATCGGTGATCCGGGTTACTCCCTCCATCTCGGGAAGGTCTGAGTAAAGGTCTAAGTGCGTGGTTTGCACGGTACACCCTCCAGCCGGGGGCGCCGCCCACAGCGGCGGCGGGGGCACCAGAAACGCGAGCCCTAGGGCTCCGTCGAGGACTCCCTTCGGACGAGACTCTGCCCTGGAACTCTTGGAAGTCCCCCGCGACCGGCGGTTTTAGTACAATCTGTGACACGACGCGCGTCGTAACTCAATTCAGACTAGTCTCGGGCTCGCTCCGCCTCTACAGATACTTATAACTGAGTGATCTTTTTTAATCTAGTTAACTGGAGCTATGAATGTGCTAGGAGCTACAATATAGTGTGTTTTCAGCGAGTGCGGACAACAGGCCGGGCGGGTGGCGCGACGGCGAGCGCGCGGCGCCCGAGCCGGCGCGGACGCCCTACGGCGGCCGCGACTCCTTCGGACGCGACCGCTTCGGCGAGGATCGCGACCGCGACCGGTCAGTTGCATAACTATAATAATAAATACACCCAACTATCACATACATAGATCCTGGTCCCTAACTAGGATTCCCTGTATCTAGGGAACCAAGAACTAGGGCCATGACCCCACAACACCCAGACATGAACCAAATGCTAGGGTTTTTCTTTCTATGCACAAACATTTGTCCCGACGCGGGAATCGCACCCGCAACCTTAGTGTATGAGAGTTGAGCCAACCTGCCCAACCACTACACCACAGAGGCTGTCGATATCTTGTAAATATACTTAACTATACCTCGTAACTCCATGTCTAACTAGCTATGAGAACCTATTGAATAAATAAAATATAACGAGCATTCAGGATTTCTACATAAGTACTTTCCCAAGATTTACAAAACCAGCATGTTCTAGGAGTATAAAATTCCATGGACATGTGACATCCAGCAACTGCATTAGGCCCTCGTCTTGGATGTTTTACCCTATACGAGAAGGTTTGTGTGCCAGCAGTAGCACATAATCATGAAATTGATTGTTCTTGATCATCATCAGCCTACATCAGTCTATGCTGGACACAGACCTCTCCCAAATCAGGCCATTGAGCCTGATCTTCGGCTTTCCTTCTACCAGCTACCATGAATTAACTACTGAACGGATTTTGATGTTGGTTTGGTTACTTTATTAGGTCCTAGAAAAGGACATGGATAGGTACAGGCCAGCGAAATTACTGGGCATATGAGACTTAATATCTGATGTCTCGGGGTGATGAGCACAATGCAGCGCTACACAGTCCGTTTTATGTCATTAAAAGTTCTGGGTGGCCCTGCAATCGTAATCAGCAGGCGTGGCGTTTACCATCAGGCAAACGACCTACTAATCTCATCACTCAGATCTATAAAAGAAGAAAAAAGTACATTTTATTTCGGAAAACCGCAGGGTAATAATGTTCTCCCATTTGATTTGTCGGTTGCGTTTCAGTGGCGGGCGGGAGCAGCGCGGGTACGGCGGCCGCGACGGGTTCCGCGCCGCCGAGCGGGACGGCGGCGGACCGGGGTACGCGTAAGTTGACACTTATTATGTCTTGGCACTTAGTATGTTTGGTGTCTTTAGACGTGTCTCCTACAGACACCTGTTAAAATCTGGCCTAATAAGACAGTAATTTAAATTTTATTTAAACTGCTAAGTATGACTAAGTCTTATACTATACTTTTATTACTGTCTGTTGTGTGAAGACACTTTATCTAGGGTTATTATCAGATATTTTTAACTTACTTCGAAAAAGGAGGAGGTTGTTTTTATGTTTGTTATGTCAGAACAATGTCATTTATAAACCGATTTAGAAAATTCTTTTTGCGTTGGGTTCAATATAGCTAGCTACAAGGTTGTCCCATATAAAGTTCATCGATATTCGACAATAGACTTCTGAAGATACATCATAGTTGAAGTTCTATTTTGTTATAAAATAAATTTTATGGTGAACATCCCTCATATTTTTCTTTAGAGTATATTTGAACGATTGCCTTTCATCCTTGACATCACATCGTAACATGTCGAAATGATATCTTGAACAAGTACCATTCATTTCGCAGAAAGATGTGAGGATCATGTATCCATAACATTGTATAATTTGGTTGTGCCAATGTCGAAGTTCATATGGCCACATATGAACTCTATCGTTTTTAACCGACTTCAAAAAAGGAGGAGGTTCTCTGTTCGATTGTATTTTTTTTTATGTTTGTTACCTCAGAACTCCGTCATTTATGAACCAATTTGAAAAATTATTTTGCGTTGGGTTCAGTATAGCTACGAAGTGGTCCCATATAAATTTCATCAATATGTGACCTTGGACTTCGAAGATACATTGAAGTCGGTTTTTGTTTTTTTCTAAAAATTAATTATATATGCAGAAGTCGAGACACCGAGTGGAGAGGCTTCGGCGGAAGAAGCTTTGGCGAACGCGACCGCGACCGCGACCCGCCGCCTAGAGAAGGTAACTCATGTTTTTTTTTACGCTTTATCGATCTATGTTTGGCCACTATCTCGCCTGATGTGAAGCGATGATGTGGCCTATGATGGAGCACATAGATCTAGGGAGAGACAGCAGTTGAGCGACTGCTCAGACCCGTCTCCCCGATCGCATCCCGATCCCGTCGTTTGTCAGTCTTAAAAAATATTATAAATAATGAATAACCGGCCAAGTGCGAGTCGGACTCGCACACGAAGGGTTCCGTATCATTATCAAAAAAAAAAATACAATTATCAATAAAATACTTAGTTATATTTTTGTATGTATATTAGTCTATAAGGTATATATTCTATGGGCCTATGTTAATTTTACTTTATTGTACATTAATACTGCCTGAAATAAATAAATAAATAAATTATCTATAAAAACAGCAAAAAATCACGTTTGTTTGCTGTGGGCTGTGGGTTATTGTATTGTGGTATTTCAGTAAAGAGTTCATTCATTTCGTTAATTTAATATTCTAGACACAAAACCCCGCGAGCGGCCGAAGCTCAATCTACTCCCGCGCACGGTCCCGCGCGACGCCGAACAGCCTACGAAGCCCGCGGACGGCGCTCCACACGACAAGGAAGAGAAACAGCCGGAGAAACCTAAGCCGGTGCCAGCGGAGAAGGTCTTCGGTGCTGCTAAACCGGTGGACACGGCTGCTAAGTAAGTGTATACAAAACAAATGTAAAAGCAATATTCTACTACAAAATATATGTATTTTGCTTTATGTTGCTGAAGAGTAAGTCATATGCAGTGGTGTAATATTTTAGATTTGTCAATAAAATCATAATTAGCTGAATTCTAGTCTCTACATAATTAATTTTTAGAAAAAATAAAAAACCAACTTCAATGTATCTTCGAAGTCCAAGGTCACATATAGATGAAATTTATATGGGACCACTTCGTAGCTATACTGAACCCGACGCAAAAAGATTTTTTCAAATCGGTTCATAAATGACGGAGTTCTGAGATAAAAAACATAAAAAAAATAATAATAAAAAAAAACAATCGAACAGAGAACCTCCTCCTTTTTTTAAGTCGGTTAAAAATATGACCTGCTTCATGCTTTATTATGTCTCGTATTCTATAGTGAGTCAATGCCTCTGTTACTTCAGCAATTAATTAAGTTGGGGTTTATATTTAAGATCTGCACATAAAACAAAAGTCAAGGGCTAGCAAGGTCCTGATTGTTGTTGTTACTTCAAGTGACAATGTGCTAGAATAATCAGGGTTAACTAGACACCGTTTAGCGCTCTATATGCGCGATTCGGTCGCTTTACACCCACATTCTAATCCTATATTTTCAAATATATTTGTTTCTGAAGTATTTTTATTAATGTATAAATAAATTTTTCAGAGAACGCGAAATAGAAGAACGTCTTCGCAAACAAGAAGAAGAAGCTAGACGTGGAACTGAAGAGAAGGAACGTTGGGGTTCACGACGAGTCAGTATCATATCACTTTTTGTGTACACTTCCCCATTATAAAGTTCCTAAATCTTATTTTTTTCTTTGTAGAATGACCATTCCGATGACCGTCGCGGCGGAGGCGCTAGGCGTGGTGAGTTACATATTTTTACTGCTCTCTCATAATATATCTGTTATAAAATTAAACATGTCGCTAACCCAACCACTCTCCACAGATGATCGCCCGAGAGACTCGCGAAGCTACAATCGAGACAAGCGCGACTATTCCAAGGACGACAAAGACAGGCGCAACGACAGGGACAGACGTGACTACTCGAAAGACGACCGAGAGCGACGCGACTACTCAAAGGATGACAAAGACAGGCGCGATTACAGAGACGACAGAGATCGCCGCGACGACCGCGACCGCGACCGCCGGGACGGCAGCCACCGCAGCGACGACAGGCGGCGTGACGGCAGCCACCGCAGCGACGACAAACGGCGCGACGATCGCGACAGGCGGGACCACTCCGACGAGCGGCGCCGCGACCCATCCCGAGAGAAGGACGGTTCTCCCGCGCGGCGCGACTACTCCCGCGGCCGCGACGACTCGCGCGAGCGGCGCCGCCCCGACTCGCGCGACCGGGACGCGCCGCGCGAGCGCCCGCGCGCCCAGCCCGACGACGAGCGCAACGGCCGCGAGCGACCGAGCCGCGAACGAGCGAGCTGCGAGCGAGCGAGCCGCTCGCGCGACCGCCGCGACGATGCAGAGGAGAAGCCGCTGCCTAAGTTGATGGAACAAGAGAAACCGGTATGTACTGGATTGATTAACCTTTCCATGAATTGGTTATCTATTTTGTTCATTTGTGTATATTAATATGTATAGTTTATCTTATCATGCCATGCCATCATGTTCTGAATTTCAAGGTCACATGAGATGGCATAGGTCATATCATATTTACGCTACTTTTGAAATAAATAGTTCTAATACAGTGGCGTTAGTGTGTTATTAGGTAACACACTATCCTAAGTCTATGTAAGATTAAATTGAGAATGCTTCTTCTCTCGTAAGATTGTGTGGCTAACCCTGATGTCGGAGTTTTTAGACCGCCTGAGGGCCTCCGACATGGCCTAACGACTGTTGAGAATGCTGACTACGCACTACATATTTTTGCACATAAAACAAAATTCAAGACTGAAAATGTCCTGATTGTTGTTGTTACTTCATGTGACAATGTGCTAGAGAATTAGAGTTGACTAGACACCGTTTCATGCTATTTATGTGCGATCCGGTCGCTGTTTACCTACATGTCTTTATTACAACAATGTTAATGTTACCACAGAATACTAAGGGACAGAAGCATCACTCCGCAAAGAAATTTAAACAAATAGCGACTCTTTCTATGACGCAATAAATTCAATTCAGCTCGCGTAGCGCTGCATACCTTCCAGTCACATTAACATACAGAGCGCCTCTCTTTCTATCGCATAGCTCTTATCTCTTCTGAAGCGGAACGTGTAACGACACGCGACCCGCCGCACATACGGGTATTTGATACAAAAAACTGGCCAAAACCTTTTTTTGGTAATTTTGGGTCAATTGTGCCTCCTAATTATTTTTCATATTAATTTTAGTATAACCCAATCATTTCTATACCCTTTTCTCCAAAGGGACTTACGTGTGAAATAAAATCGAAATAAAATAAAACATTATTTTCTATTTCAAGCATTATGGTGATTTATTTGTACAATAATTAATAAAAAAAGCATTTAAAAATACACAATGATTTAAAAATAACGCTTACTTTTTACATAACCTTACAAAATACATAAATGAAAAGCTATGTACAAACTGTAATTTACATCGAAATAAAAGTTAAATATACATTTTCTTGTAATATTTACAGAGAAACTTATACAGCTAATATTCGTCAGACTCGCTATCGCTATCTGCTTGATCAGTACTAGTGCCCGGGTCAGCATTATCAGTGTCAGTGTCCGCGGGACACTCGTATTCAACTTTAAGAAATTGTAGAATTTCTTGCGATAGTGGTTTCCTGTTCCTTTTGAATTGCATTCTGCTGCTGCTACTAAGAAAGACATCAGAGGTCAGAAGAAGGCGGTTCATGACATCTTGGAGGCAATTCTTTCGCGAAAACTTTCTTGCAAAGTTTTGCCTGTATAGGCGGAAATGTTTATTCCGCGACTCAGCTGCCTCCTCTGATAATTGTCCAATCGGCAAAAGAGCATGTTTGATTACCAAAGCCCCATGACACAAAACTTTATGCAAAGTTGGCGTCATGGGGTGCCAGTTGTATAACTGCACATATAGTTCGGCTGTTGACTTCAGAAACACCGAAAATTTTTCCGTGTCAATAGAGAACCCACTCGAAATAACTTCTAGAATCAACTTGAGGTTCTTAAGGAAGTTTATATCAATCCCTGTTATTGAGGCAGTTGTTACAGGATCGGCAAAGAATCTCCTAGAAGTATTTCCATCGTTAGTATTTCCAAAGCCAGCTTTCGGCACGTCTACAAGCAAGCCCATTTGCTCTCGAAAGGCCTCTTGAATCTCTTTCTTTTTATCTGCCGAAAGCTGCTTTTCCTCCTTGTTAAGCCTCCATTTTTTGATAGGTAGTTTGTAGGCTATATGGAGACATGTTTCGAGAAATCTAATCCGAGCGTGCAATATTGATAGTCCAAATTTGAGCGAGTTCGAATCTATCAAACTTTCGTCGGTTTTAAGATTGTTGAAATCTTTGCTGGTCTGCTTGCATATGTAGCACTTCATTGTTGACGTGGTATTAGTTGCGGCATTGCACACTTTACCATCTACCATTGTAAGCACAAGTGTGTGCGACACCTTTATGACTTTATTGTCAGCCTCAACTTCAGTGGGGTTTATGTTTTGTGCCTGGTTTTCAATGTGTGCTATTTCGGATCGAGTCACTTCATTATTTTCATGCACAAACTGAATCCTTATAGGACGGCAAAATCGGCAAGATGAAGGAGCTGGATTCTGCCACCAAATCTTCAGTTGGCCATTCACATTACTTGTCAGTCGTAGGGGTACTAATGAGCTTATAAAAACATGGGCATCGGAGCCTGACTCATCTTGGAATTTTTGTTTAAATTCTTGTGCTTTCGAGCCATCACATCCCCATTTGCAAATGAGTTCCATATTCTGCCCTTCAATTTCTGTTGCTGTCATTAACACTTTCTGGAGGTACAGGCAAAGGCGTTGAGTGGTGTGGTCAAGAAGATCTTGTAAAGTAATTTCTGCTATCGATTCGGAGACAATAGATTTAGGATAGCACTCCGTTTTCGCTCTCTGTAGGAGAGAATAACAGGGGTATATATCCTCCTGCCCATCTCTTATCACATTATATTGTTTGCGCGTTAGGTCGGCTTCCACGTATTTAATCAGTGCTTGTGTTATCGTTAACTTGCCGCTTTTTGAACTTTTGTCGGCTGAACTTATGATTTTGCGGAATCTAGTGGCTCGTCTCGGAGTCGCTGAAGCCTGTTTTATTATTTGAGACAAATCATTGTTGCCTGCGGCTCGTTCACTCATCACGGCAGCATACGTCAACTCTTCATGCGATATTTCTGATCTCACTTTCTCTGTTTTGCGCCTTTTGCTTCTTTCACTACATTCTTGGAATTCCTTAAGAGGTCGGCCGGGTTTATTGTGTCGCCAAACAGGTAGAGAAATTTTTTCTTTAAGCCATTGTTCATTCGTTTTTCGGAAACGACATTCTTTGTAGCTTGCTGAGGTCCATTTTAGCTTGTAATGATGTTTAAATGATTTTAAGCAATGGCGGAGTACTTTAGTTTTGTCCTCGGGGCATTTGGTCATTTCAATTAGTTTATGCTCAAGAAAGTCCAGTTTTTTATCTAAATTTTTGTAGTCGCACTGTTTTATTACGTTAAACATATCCTCTCTTGTTATTGTCATCGATGACTCATCATAAGGACCTGCCAACAAGAAAAAATCTATGTTAAAATCAAAGAAACACAAAGTGTTGTTTTTTTTTCGAAAAAAACCTATTTTTGTTCAGAGGCTATAATTCATAGGGGCGGAAAGAGGCGGAAGGTTTTTCTCTTGATATGAAATCTAGAAGGTTCAAAGAACACGATTATGTATAAACTTTAGCTTAACTATGTTTATCTGATACTTAATTTGACGAAGGAAACCTATTTTACGTGTTTTTTTTTGCATAAAAATACTCATGACTTTATGGTACAATTAAAGAATGAAAAAGTGATCCTAACAGTAGCACAATAGATTCAAAATAAAGTACATACCTGTGCCTGAAGATTCCATGGTGGTTTTTGGGGTTTGCACTAAACACAACAGTATGATTAGTCTTAAACAGCAATTGAAATTTGCGAGCGCCGAGAAAACAAACGTGTCACTAGCACAACAGATGAGTTCCGACTGACGTTGAGGGCGCATGGAGCGCTCTAGCCCCTTCTGGGTACCGGTTTCTTAATGAATAGAGTGTCCCATTGTTAAAACATAACAAAGGATAGCTGCGCGGTTACTATTGTAAAAATGACTTTTGGCCAGTTTTTTGTATCAAATACCCGTATGTGCGCCGTCGGTGTCCGGCTATGTACTTGTAGCTTCGTACCTACAGTGCGGAGTGCGCTAGGCCTGATGTTACTCAATGGGGGATCGGACAACTTTTTAGATATTGTCTAAAATTAACCATAATATACCTATATAGCCATGAAAAATCAATATTTTAATTAAATAAAGCCCTAAAAGTGCCTAAAACTATGTTTAAATGTTATGTTTCAAATATTGCCGCGCAAAAGGTGCCTCAGAACTTGTGACGTCATAAAGGCAAATGAAACGACAAGGTCTACGAAAGAAGATTTGCAAAGTGATTTACACGTTTTTGTGAAGTTTAAAGACTACGGTTGTCGTGGAATGAAAAACATATCGTTTTGATTTCATCATCATCATCATCATCAGCCCACATCAGTCCACTGCTGGACATAGGCCTCTCCCATAGCACGCCACTGAGCCCGATCTTCGGCTTTCCTTCTCCAGTCGCTACCAGCAACCCTACGTATATCGTCGCTCCATCTAGTCACAGGGTCCATCGTTTTGATTTAATAAAAAGCAAAAATATAAAATGAACACAAGCTTCGCACACTTTATTTTGAAATGTACTGTGATTGGTGTTTCTTTTTAGATATTAGATTTTATTTATTGATTTAAAAATATAAATCATTACATATTATTTTATAAAAATATTAATTGAATGATCTTTCTTCGGATTCAACAAACATTCATTTTATCTACATTTAATTTTTTTTCGAATACTGTACCTATTATCAAAAATGGCTCCATAACTCTTGGCGAGGGTGTAATTTTACAGCTTATAGAAAGAATCATCAAGCGAAGTATCTAAAGCGTAACTTTTTATTCACAGAATTTCGTGGCATCAAATAAGTTCAGTTTCCTCGAAGACGCAGACGACGGAGCGTCTGATTAACACGTACGGAACTTTGGTGTGCACTAAAAATATACAGTGTCCGTTTTACAATTGACTCGAGTGTAAAGTGTAAATTAACGAGTATCAAGTGTCTAACGTGTAGTGGGACTCGATATAGCACTGAGACGATCTTACATACTGCTATGTAATAGAACTGATTAGTGGTTAGTGTTGTGTGGATATACGTGTATATTAGGGTTGCTATATGCTCACATTGCTCCGAATGAGGCCCCAGTCTTTATTGTAGCTTTAGTTCATTATCATTTTCTTTGAATATAATCATCTTTTTATGTCTCGTTTATGTAAGTGACAATAGAGACTGGGGCTCATAGTTGTGACCATTATTGAACTGATTGGTGTAAATTTTTCTATGGGTTTTGTTACATAATGATGTTGTATGTATGATTATGAGAATACCCTAGAATCAGCAATCTGGTTTGTTCAGGTGCTGCTCTCCGAGTTTATTGTTTGTTATTACAATACATTTCATTTATGATAATAATGATTACCCTTACCATAAACAATTTTGCAATAATGTAATTAATTAAGTAAGAACATTACATTCAGTGCAGTAATGTGATATCCACCATGAGGAATCTAATTTCTTTATTCTAGAATATTTCTTTGTGTTAAATATTTAGTTGATATAGGTTATTATTAGAATGTTAATTTGTATTATTTATCTTTACACTCAAATTCTTTATAGTAATCAAAATACATGTACGATATTATGGCGCAATGCACATTGCAAGTATGCATTCTACTGTTAGTGCCTGCCTCAATCGTGATAATAATGCTGGCTTACGTGAGTACCTCCCCATTATTGCGATCAGGGCTAAGGTCACAAAATTTTTAAAAGCGTCCATTTGACGTAACGAAATGTAATTTGTATCACGGATTTTGTTTGGTACATTATGTTCTAATTGTGAATTATAAATAAATTATCTTTTTACAGCCACATGAATTAGTTTTTATTATGTCCCTTGGAAGTTTTCTAAAATAATAAAATTCGGTCCTTGAAATGCATAGAGCCGTCGCAATTTCTAAAATTATAGACCGCATATTATTGAAGCGTTTCTTCGGATTGATTAAATACCGAACCCAGAATTTTCGGGGAGACGGGTTTGAGCAGCCGCTCAACTGTCGTCTCTCTCTAGATCTATGTGCTCCATCTTAGGCCACATCATCGCTTCACATCAGGCGAGATAGTGGCCAAACATAGATCTATTAAGCGTAAAAAAAAAAATTCATTCATCTGCGAACTTTACTCGTCTTACATCCGTCGCACTAGTACGCACTCATAAAAATCAGATTTTACATCGTTGGTTGTACGCACCATAGACTATCTTGTTCACGCACCTTAGAGGAAGAACACTATCTTCCTCTGAGACACGCACGTTGCATTCTTCGTACAAAACAATAATAAAGACTAGTTTAGACACGGTCGGTGCCGACTGCCGGCGCCAAAAACGGACTTGTCCTATTTATACCTATTACCATGGACTTCCGTCCACCTATTCCTACGTTTCTCTTAGTTTCTCTATTCCAAGTCAGTCGGCGCTCTACTGACTTGAAAATCAATTTAAACCAATCGGTACCAAGTCAGCGTTGCCTTGTCTCGATTTCGGACTTAGTCGCTGACTGCGTGTAAATTTTCCTTTATTCTTACTTTCACAAAGTACATAATATATACTGGCCAAAAACTTTGTAACACTTGAGTATCGGTTTTGTTATGAGGTTTTCATTCGAGATTAGATTGTTCATTGTTTATTAATTTAAATCTAGTTGCCGTCATTCTAAACCGGCTGAAACGGATTATTTAACTTTGCTTTCGTCATTGTATCTACCTAATTTATTGGTTTGTGACATGGTGACCGCACCCGCTTATGTATTTGACTTGATTGATTTGGTTGCGTTGCTTGTAGTTAGTTGGTAGTCTGTGCTAGCTAGCGCACCTCAGCTGCCTCGTCCCAAAAGTTGTTCTATTTTAGTCCAACCTTAATATATGTTCCTTGAATCTTAAATTACCTTAGTCATCGAGATTTGCTACGACGGCGACGCGACGCACGCAGTCGCATCGCAAATGAGTTTAGTTGATGCTTACTTAATAGATACTCAGTCCTAGATATTCATTAAATCTACCTTTTACCCTCTCTATATCGCACCTTCGGTGCAACAAAGTCACAAATAGCCAAAACTGCAAAATTGAGTTAAGTATGCCAAATTGTCTTAGAGCCATGCCTATATCGGGGCAACAAAAACACCCGCGAAAGTATCGCAAAAATCTACTAAATGGCGCGAGTGCCTTTGTGGTTATTGGTGCATTTTTCCATTCGTTTTGGGCCAACAAAGTTTGATTAGACAGTTGTGCCCCCGCGCCTGCGAGATTATGACGTGCGTTGGAGCTATAGCCACACAAATGATGTAGACGAGTGCAAAAAGCCCGACTGAAATGCCTAAATAATAAGGCATAACTCATTTAACTAAATAATTCCTGGTGCAACAAAGTCACAATTCAGGACACTTTTTTAGTTTTGCGTTTTATTAGAATAATTTTAGTAATTTGAATTAAACTTTTGACATGAAACTATAGAAAACACAATAAAGCATTAATTTTATAAGGATTTCAAACCTACTACAATTAGACATCCAGTATTAAGGCAGTAAATGCGAAAAAAATCTTCAAAGTCCTCTCCTGTAAAATTCAAAACTGAGCTGTTGTGACTTTTTAGCACCGAAGGTGCGATATGTTCTCTGTGCTAATTGATGGGACCTATTAACAAGTTTAAATTACCTACTTATAGTTTCTGAACTTACATACCACCTGTTACTTCCTATGTGATCTCAAAAACATCATACCTATTAAGAATAAGACAAAGGCGGAACCATTCGTACGTAGCAAATTATTCGCAGCAAGGAATCATTAATTTAATTAGTACAAAATGGCTATCTAATTGCTCTCTTAAAATACAGTTCGATTTTGTTTTATTTTCCAAACAAGTGCTATGTCTAGTGATCATGTGTAATATCGGTGGAATATTAACCATTATGTGTTCGTTAACGTGCACGAGTGTAGGCAAATGAAACAAAATAGGGAAAACATTGCTTTTTATGTTCTCAAAAAAAGTCCATGGAAAGCTTGATTAAAGTTCTACCACTTTATTGAAGCACTAGGAGAGGGTCCGGCTTGTTGCTGTTGACCCTCATTCTCAACAAAAGTATAATAAAATGGAATATTAAACTATCAAATAAAAACTACGTAAGACATGGCGGTATGGTCCTAGAGACTTTAGCCTGCCCTAACGGGCAAACTTAAAAAAAAAACAGCTGAATTCGGGAGTTGGTCCCGCCGCGCCGCTCTCACAGAAATCTTAATATTAAGGTAGATTTCTGTTGTCCCGCCATTATGAGACACGTGTCTTTTATTAATATTGTGAGAATCTCCTCGCAGTATCAGAAACTACTTGAGTGGATTAACTTTTATTTAAAAAAATGGAGCAGTGTGCTTGACAATCAATAAATGCCTACCACAAAATATGCCGAATAAGATTTTAGCTTTCTACTTCCTATAAAAAGCAATGAAAACAAAACTAAAGGTTTTAACTATGTCAAAACAATCTTTTATTATTGAAGAAAAAATATTTCAATCAATACCATGCAAACTACATTTATTTAATCTTAATAATCAATTTAAAAGTAGGTATAAGTATGCATTTTTTTTTTTTGTAAAATCTTAGTAAACTAATACATTTATCAAATTTAAAACAAATAGGTACCTATTTTATACATACGTAGGTACGTAACTTTACGCCTATATTCCATGTTCGTTTCAAGTTAGTAAAACATTTAAGAGGCATTAAATGTGTTTAACATCTCATATCTTAAAATACCTACTCTTTATACAATCTTGTATTAAGAAATACCTATGTCTACCAAAAGTTAAGAACTACCCAATCTTATAAAATAACTTGTCAAATCCGTGATTGCTTGCTTGCATAACATTTGCATGGCATTTTTATTAGTAACATTAACATTCTCATAAAATTCATTTGTAGGTACAAATATGACCTTACAATATATTAGACATTTAATAAAATTCCGCCATATAAAACAAATAAAATGGCGTCGTCCATAAATAAAGATAAATCTTTAAATGAGACATAAAACTCAAGGCGCTAAGATTCACGCTTCACAATGAAAGCTAGGTAAATACTATTTCATTTTTGTAAAATAGCTGTCATTAATGCTTCCTTTAATCGTTTCGTCATATCTTCTAGAATATCTGCTTTAACTAATAATTTTTTATTCTTCTCTTCTAATTCTGTAGCTAACTGTTCCATTTGTAGCTCCTTGAGTTTTCTGTTCATTCTTGATCTTTTTGATGCCTCATTATTTTTGTCTCTTAATTCTCTATACTTATTATCAGTTGTAGATGCAGACGAAGAATTTTCATCTACACTACATACTGAGGACAGTGTGCTCTCCCTTCTCTTGGGAGGACGTCCTCTTCGCGCCTTCGTCAGCTGACGTGACCCTTCCAGCGCGAGAATCATATCCTTAATGGGAACATTAGGCTTTTTCCTCCTGTACTTCCTAGGTGTTGTTTCGGAATAAGGTGTGTAAGTTTCATCGGAATCTTCACTGTCGTGGCGTCTTCTTTTGCTTGAATGAGATTTGATGTCATCATGGTCCGACTCCACGTGAGATTCGCTTTTAGGAGTGATAGGCTCGTAATCCGGCGACGGAACGTCCATTTTCGTGATGTCAACAATTTCTGGTGAGGTTTCTTGAACTGGCCATACTTGTTTAGTTTTCTGTAACAATGAAAATAACGATTTATTATTAAATAATAGGTAGTACAATATCCACGCAGTAAATTATTGACTATTGAATTTAGGAAATAACCGATCTAACAAAAATACATCTATAATACTAACCATAGTCTGAGAGCATTTCTCTCTTTCCAACTGTTCCACGAAGGACAGAATTTCAGGTGTGCTGACAACTTCGTTTGGCCAGTTCGAAGCGCGTGCCGTGACGTCCACTGACAGCCCCCCGCTCCTCCTAAGCAAGCTGGATTCTTGCAAAACTCCCTTGTGGATCCCATTGTCTTTGACTATATACTCCGATACTACTACATCATTATTCTCCACCTCCCGCGGTGTTACTGATACATATTTAATGTCTAGGGAGTCGTCTTGGTCGATGAAGGGCATGATATTATGTGAGTTGTAAGGTTTTGTGTAAATTGTGTCAATTGTGTCAGTCCAACCCACCTGTGGCATGACGGGCCACGGGTGGGCATCATGGACTCGATCTGACACCGACTCTCCAATGACGACTGGCAGACTGCTAATATCTAAAAATTGTTCCAATTGAACTTTCCCTAATTCTAGATTTTTTTTATCGAGTTGGGTGGACCCGTCTGAACTTGGTGAAAGTAGGTCCACCGTCGTTGTGGTGTTATAGAAGCCCGTTTGAACATATGGAGAGTTAGTGTCATACACATCCCAGCCTTGCGGCGAGAATGGTGTGTGTTGTGTGTCAATAATTGTGTGTGCCCGATCTTCAGTGGTCTTGGAATCTGTCATAAAGAAAAAAAATATTAGAATCTTAGGTACTTGGAGTAATACTTAGTAGGTCTAGGATTTAATGAAGAATTTTTATTTTATTTGAATTTTTATTTCATGGAGTCAACGCAAAAAACAATAGACGAATTGTATACCATTAGCGAAGCGATACATTGATTGATCATACTCACCAATGATTTGTGCTTGTTCTTCCTTTGCGGGAGTGGAGCACCACTGGACCAGATCTTGGAAGAACTCTGAGTCCGATTCGTGCAACATTTTGTCGTCGTACAACGGCTCCGGTTTCAAATAACCCTGAAAACAGATTAGCAATATGTTAGTTAGAGTTCAATACTGAAATGGGTGATCAACTAATAATTAACTTAATATAATAATTAATAATAAAGGTGTAATTATGTATGTAGTACTCACGCGCGCTGGGACTGGTCTTACCTCTGAAAAGCTGGTGGTGGCCACGGGAGAAGGAAGCGTTGCTTCTAAGTTCGTATATCCGTCGGTAACCACTCCGGTTGAACCGTTCACCTGTTGACTCTTTTCGTGCTTTAAACGATCTAGTTCTACCACTTTCAAAATACTTTGAGTCTTGTGACTCGTTTGCGAAAAAACCATATCTTTTGGTGTTTGAATTGGTGTATCGATTTCCGATATCGTCGCTCCGACTCGGACAGGTGATCTTTTGAGCAACCATTTTGAATAGAACTACAAACAAAAATGATACGACGTAACATAATGTGCATATTCGTATGAAGCGAGGTGGGAGGGATGGTCGTAGAAATAGGTGAGGTGGGTGGGAGAATTTTATAGAAAGCAGCTGAAAACAATATTTAAATACTTATCGTCATAAAGCTGTTTTCTATTATTTAATTGCAATGGTTAGAATGAAGAGATAGATGCTTTTCCATGACGGAGATACAATCTTTAATAACTTGTAGACTACACAAGAGTTTTTTACGGTCGCCTGCCCAAAGGTCAGAACCTTGAGTCGGATAGATAAATTAATGCAAATGTATAGTTAGAATAGATAAGTATGAAGTGGTATATAATAATATAAATATACACTGTATTAGAAGGAATGATGATTGCATAAATATTTAAAATAAATGTAAATACTATATAGGTAGTTCTTCAAATGTTTTTATTTTATTTTTGTTCTGCTGGATGTTATGCAATCAACATAATATATATGATAATGTCTTGTCACCTGCCCTATTAATGGTTTCGCTTGTCATCATCTCAATTCATATCACGATTACCTCATCGAAAATTGTGCTAGCCAGTGTTACTCGTTCCCGGTCGGTGATTACCATATTTGGTAAGAGAGCCAATACTAATTCTAGAGTCTATATTAATCTCCCTTCTTCTTACTCTAAATTATACTAGCGATATCTATGTATAAAAAAACTATAGTTAAAACTTACGCCATTTGGTTAAAATACTAGACTTTACTGACTAAATTAGGACTAAGTTAAATACTAATTGTCAATTCGGTACGAAAACATTACCGTAATTTAATAGAATTTTGATGGAATGGAGTATTAATATTCTGTTCAATAAAGTAATGTTTTTGAATTTTTGTGAACTTGTTTATTTTTATGAAACTAGCAACTAAATTTAATGACTTGCGTCTTAGTAATCTTATGTTAAATAGAAGTTCGCGAAGCTACATTAATTTTTAAAGCGATTTCATAGATATCAATTTATTACTTTGTTTCATCCTTGAGTTGAATATTCGATATTTTTTTTTTGTACGACATGATTTGAGATGTTGAATTCATGCATTGATGGGTAATCGATCATCATTCATCAATGAAAGCGTGAAAATGCAAGCGAAGAAAATTTCACTGTTAAGTACGATCCAATGGAGATCATCATTGACAAGATTAAAGGAATGTATATATCTAATAGAGAATCTTGTGACAGATATGTTTTAGATTTTTTTTTAATCTGTAGCTATAAAACGGACACTAAGGGGCAGTTAAAAATTTTGTTTCGATTATAATATATAAAAATTAAAAAAAAAACAATTGTGCAAGGGTTTTTCGGATATAAAAAAAAGTTTTTAAGGGGAACCTACAAATATCCTAAAATTTGAGAAAAGGTTAATATTCTTCTGTTTTCGTGTGTCTTGATTTATGATCTTGATCCGATGCGTTCTATAGGACCTGTGAACAGATAACTTTTTCGGAGGGTAGGGTGAACGTAATTACTTACTTGTTTGAACTCTTCTTGAGCTCCTAATGAAATCTTAGCTCTTTAGGCAGCCAACCAAAGTACTGTCCCGACAGTAGGCCTGCAACAAGGAAAAACACACCCTTTAAAAAATGAGAATTGTGTCAATACATTATTGATAAAAAAGTACCTAAATAGAATACCAACACAAACATACACCACTGTTTAAAAGAAGTTGTACAAAAACCACTTGTTTTTTCTAGTCTCCACCTACGTACTGTATGATTAAACTAGCTAGGAAATATTTTAATCACATTAATATGATTGTCGTCATTAGATAAACGAGTATGATAATTGAAGTGGATACCTACTCAAATGGATCGATTTTAATTATTAAAATATTATTATAATATAAGATAACTCGTGGCGAGTGGCCTTGTGAAACAAACAAGTTCTTTCGAGACGCTGGCAATCCGCCAGAATATTAGTGAGTAGTATAAAACTTGCTTCCAAGAAACTGAATATCTGGTACAATACGTGGAATAATATCGTGCCCAAAATATCTACATAATAGTATGGAGAAATACCTAGTATTAAAACAAATACGTCACGCGTCATCATCATACAACGTGGGCGTCTTAATCTGTCCCATAAATATTCCATTTATACTAGATAAAGCTGTAGGTATTATATGTAGATAAACGCTGTTGCCGTACACCTCGTCGAAGTCGTGAATCGTGTTGTGTTTAATTGGCATTTATGTTACGTTATATCTATCAGGGTTTTTACAATCTTATATATAAAATTCTCGTGTCACAATGTTAGTTACCTTACTCCTCCGAAACGGCTTTACTGATTTTTACCAAATTTTATATGCATATTCAGTAGGTCTGAGAATCGGCTACTATCTATTTTTCATACCCCTAAGTGACCCCTTAACATTTTTATTAATTTATATGGCAAAACAACGTTTGCCGGGTCAGCTAGTTTTCTATAAAAATATACAAAAAACTAAGTAACTAATACACAAAAATACTATAAAAAACTAAACGTGAGTGCCGTTGGCAGCGGGGCAGCATAGCAGGGCCTGACAGTTTATTTTATTTTAACTTTTTTTTATTATTGGAGACTCATAAACTTCCATCCACTAGCATTTTGAAAGTTATAATATTTTAAGTTATAGTTATGTTATTGTATTTTAGTACGGTATAGTAGTTGTGTATTTGTTACTTAATGTCTTATAGGTAATTTGGTAGCGTTTTTATTTATCTACTAGCTGCGCCCTGCGGTTTCACCCGCGGTTTATGTGTTAATCCAGGGTATAAGCTATCTTCATGCAAAATTTCATCAAAATCCATTCGGTAGTTTTTGCGTAAAAGAGTAACTGACATACATTCATACATCCATACATTCTTAAACTTTTGCGTTTATAATATTAGTAGGACAGTTACTTGATATATTTTATACCGTTAGGTAAGTATTTATATTATTATTATATTGGATTAGAATAGGTATTTTATCTAATATATTTTGGAAATGCTTTTAAAAACGATAAATCGTCCCCTTACTGCAAAAACCAACTAATTTCAATTGTTTGGCACCCTTTTTGACGGAAGTATTGCGATCGCATGTTTTAGAAAGGGTGGCTAACCGGTCGTCGAATGAAAGCAACCCGACTCAACAATAGGTACATTATACAAGTCGCGACATGTTCAAACACTATATACGCCGCGGCGTAGATTACGGCGCGCGGCGCCGTAACCTACATACAGCATGGTGAGTTTAATTACGCTTCATAATCCAAACCAAAATCACATCAACGAAACTAAACACTCAACATTTCTAAATTAACACACTCCTAAAGTCAAGCTTAAGTAGAAATTCAACAAAATTAATTTATTAGTAATAAATTATAACTATTGCGCAATTACCTTGTTACTATTTAATACCGGATTTGTTGCTATAAAATGGACACGCTTAACAAATAGGTATATTTAATTTATTTTTGAAATTACGATGATAAATAATAATATTAGGCACGTACGAAATATTTTCCGCCATAAACATAAATAGGGCACATACCTCACTACAAAAAAATACGTAGAGCCTCCAGTTGCTTTAATGGAACAAATACACTTGTCCCAAAATAATGAAAAGAAAGATATTAAACTTTCAGTCACTTTAGAAATGCGCGATAACTTTCAACGCGATTCAATTAAACTATTACTGATACAATGTGTCGCTTAGACGTACACGTGCTCTCCGTGCGAGCTCTGTAAATGTTGTGCAATTTCCGCACCGAAGCCAATCGTAGCTTCTACAGTTTTCCTCAGTCCCCACCCTTGAACTTTTGCGTTCTAAAAATATCTCAGCTCGTCTGCTATTGGACGAGGCCATATGACGTTAATTTTCGAGCCAATGGGATTGCATGAATGTGCGAGTCACGAGACTACATATACGCATCATTAGTATGCATAGCTATAGATTTGTTTGCGGGGATTCACGCAGGTCGAAACTCGAAAGCGAAACTTGAGGATTTTGTTGTTTTGTATGATTCATTCCTGATAGGTAGGCAGTAGCCACAAGAGCAACCACAAGCAAATAAAAACAATATGCAGGGTTTCAGTTTGAAAACCATTACTTATATTTCAGAATTCAAAGATTATTAAATTCGCATGTTATAAAACTAGATAAACAGGAACTTATTTGATTGTAATTTTTTGGGGTCTTTCAATTTGATTATCAGAGATTTGTTATTAGTAAGAATTAAATAAGTAAATGAGTACCTACCTAGGTATGTATTTCCACCGATATAGGTACCTATTATTGTAGGTAGTTATTTAAAAAACTTAATCGATAAATGATGGCTGGAACAATAAATAATGGCTGCTGGAACTACTTGTCGGTGAAAAATGCTTTGCAATTATTCAGAGTAATAGCGCATGAATGTAGGTTATTCAACCTGGGTAGTTCAATGTCAGACAGGAGTGTGAGTCATGCTAACACCTAAAAACGGGGCTCCACTTCATGTTTGAACTTGTACTCTTTGTTTGTTGATAATAATATAACATGTAGGGGCGAAGTATACATACTGAAAACATGACATATAATGTACTGAGTTAATTACGTTGTTAGTGCACTTTGGTTGTCTTTGATACTTTGGACTAATTTGATTAAGGCTATGTACTTACTAGGGCGGTAACGAGCGCGTGTGGCTCAGTGGGAACACGTGCGACTTTCGATCCGACGCACCTGAGTTGAATCCCGCTGGCCGCGCACCACTGACTTTCTTAAGTTATGTGCGGATTTAACACTCGCTCTTAAAACGGTGAAGGAAAACATCGTGAGGAAACCGGCATGTCCAAGAATTTATCACAAAATTTCAAGGACATGTGACATCCACCAACCCGCACTGGGCCAGCGTGGTGGATTATGGCCCATACTCTCTCTATGAGAGAAGGCCCGTGGCCCAGCAGTGGGAACGTAATGACCTTATGATGATGACTAACCTACTAGGTACTTAATGAAAAAAATTAACGTTATCAATATTATGCTATAAACTTGTAAAATAAATCTAAACTTAAAACGACTACCTACATGGGAATTTCTTACATTGTCGATTTAAATGAAAGTATTACAATACGTAGATCAACATTTGAACTAGGACTTATCGTATCGATTATTTCTTGGGTATGATAATTTGGAGACCGTTTCATGGCATATTCAGGGTAACAAACAGAAACCAACCGGCAAGTTGATAATAATTAGTCCTGATTGCGACGTTGTCCACATAATTTTAGAATTTTAGTTTTCTGTATCATCTCATTCTTTACAGAACAGTTCGTTCGTTAAAGTTCTTCTTTATGGAATTTTGGGTCACAAATCCTAAACGAGGTAACTAACGTGTTAATCCCGAACCAATACCCAACATATTTCATGTGCAAAGTGTACATCTATTCATATTCGTTATATTTGTGTACCTAACAAAAAACTCTCGTAGTAGGTATACAATCATTCTAATATTATGATGTATGGCCTTGTAGGTATAGTAAATTGAACAAAATGAAAGAGTTGCCATGCCATGATTGTTAAGCGTTAACCCATCGAGGCCCCTGTCGAGGACACACGGCACGTCTAGCGTCTGCTGACGTCACAGTGATAAACTAGATACCGACCGATGATTGCAAGTTTTGATAATAACACATACCTATATGTATAGGTGAGGGGTTTACCGTATTGATAATACCTACATAGAAATACATATTTAGAAAAATTCTCATCATAAGTGACAAGTGACTATTTTTTTTTTTATTTATTAATTTTAAGATACTAGTACTACTAGTATCCTGTAGTAGTACTACCAGTAATAGTTAGTATTGTTTGGTACTACTCTCTTATTTCTGGTGACAAGGAAATATATAAATATAAGGTAGGTTACCTACCTCTAATGTCAATTATAGTCTTGTACAACTTGTTTTCAACTTTTAGGCATATTTTTATGTACTTAGGTGTAAATAAATAAGTACCTTGACCCTAGAGAAATGGAGTCTAGGTTCAATTTAACCTGTAGTTTCTAGGTTCAAGAAGTATAGCTAAAATACCTACCTACATTTCGATAAGAAACAACTTTCTACGCGAAAAATAGTGAACTTTCTCCTAAAAGGAAAAAACAGTGGTTTCTCAATTCTATAAAGAATTCTTGGAACACACGCCTTGAATGCCAATCGGTGACTGGTGTGATATTACTATTATTACTTAATTGGACTTTGAATTCATTATTTCGGCATACGTTTAAAAGCATTGCATTTCACATGCTTAATATTATGCTCGCGAAATTTTGCAATTTGGCACCGACGAAAATGAATTGGCACACGAGTAACACGAACTTTCTAACTTTTTAAAACGTGACCGGTGAATTTGAGATCTCGTGAGAATAGGTAAGTATAAGATATTCGCAACTTAGATAGGAATCACCTAGTTACCAACCATACCTACATAGGGGGCGTTCAGAAATCACCCAGTGAATGTACATAATTATTACCCAAAGGCCGTTCAGGAATCATTCGGGTGAACTCGGACATTTACTCTGAGCCGTTCAGAAAACCAATCGGGGAGAGTTAGTTATTCCACAGCACTGATAGACTAGTAGTAGTCTATATTTGTACTTTTTAGTACTAGTCTATATTTTGTGGTGTTGTTCCCGAAAAGTGTATCTGACTTTTTTTATAGGATCAGTGTTCCACAGGTTATACTAAGTTTGCTGGGCGACCGCAACCAAATCAAACTCTAGCTGATGTCTTACTCTATAATCTAGATGATTAATTTATGTTGCCTACCATTAGGTACACAATAGCCTCCTTATTATGTCATGCTCATGTTCGTAGAATAAGAACGTTTTAATTCTATAGTCATGCATGATACAGGTTACAGTTGAGACCATAGAAATAGAGACCAGTGGTGGAAGCAGACAGAAAATTAAAATGGCTGTCAGAGTCAGAGGCAAAAGGCATGCATGCAGCGATGATGTTTGTGTGTTCAATTTAAAATTGTGCTTCAGTGTTTATTTCTATATCTTCTGGTTTTCGTATTACTTACCTACCTACAAATTTGTACATTCAAAGGTGCGAAAGCATTTGCAAGTTTTGATACAGCAAAACAACAACGGGCATGGCTTTGTGTACGACCCAATAGATGGCGTTCATTCTTTCGGTTGTACTATTAAGTTTTCTGTGCTTCCGGTCACTTTTGAAAGTTTTTTGCGAGTCACTTTTTAAAGCTTTTGTCATGCAGCGGATAATAAAGAAAATTAAGTAGATACGCATATTAATATTATAAATATACATTGTAGTTGGTACTTACATTTTAATATGTCTTCTAAAAATTGCTGTCTTAAACTTCTTGATCTTGTCTTTTCTTTGACAACAATGGTTAATTCGGCGCAAGACCAACTGCTTATTGGTCAAATTAAGGGTAATGTTAACAGGCTCGTAATAACTCGTGGTATATAGATTTGGTCGTTGATTATACACGTAGCTCATGTTAAACAGTTCTTCGGATCCCTCGTATTGTTTTTAGCTATATTTTTGCTTTGATCAACACGAAAACTATCTGACGGAGGTCTTAGTAACAGAGTTATTAAGACCAAGAAATTAAAAAGAAAAATATATTGGCTACCAGAATACCGGTACCTATGTTAAAACATATGATAATAATTAAAACAATATTTTCAATAACGAATGACGTAGGTAACCCGCGGTACCACGAATAGTTATCTGAGTTGAGTCACTTGCGTTGAGACGAAACGCGAGAAAAAATCCGTATAACCAGTTAGAAGATTGAAGGCAAAGTGGCGACCAGAAAATCGAGATATAGCTCGCGCTTTGAATGACGATGTCTTTTGTAAACTAATGAAAGGCTGACGCAATATTACGTTCCAATCCACGCATTTCACATTATACATTATTGCATCATGTTATTAGCGTCGTCGTCTGTATGTAAAAGTTAAATGTAAATCAATATTTCACTGCAAACACTTGTCGTTTTTTCCACTGTTTTTCAAACCGAAATATAGCTCTACAGTTCGTATATTTTATCTAATCTGCGTGAAATGGAACACTTTAATGAGAGACGCCATTTTATTTGAACCCTATACGCAGATAACGTAGACAGTACTTCACAGGTACCCATGCTCTGTCTACGACCCTACATCATCCGTCTCTTTCAGTTACATGATTTCATCTCTTTCATCTCAATGCAGTTAGCAGTTCTAGTTATTTTATTAACTTTTGTATGTTTGAACGTACTACCACCCACTTCACTACATAATGTTTTTCATGTAACTCTTACATGGCACAGGCAACTAAACTTTGCTATTTTTACTCATAAACTCCTAAAATATCCAAAAAATACAGTTCTATATTTTGCTTACGTCATAGCAAGATGATGCAACTCATAAGGTTTGTGACGTGATGCGATGCGGGACGGGGTTGGTCAAAGAGATACTTTCTCGAGTTATCTAAGTACATAATATATGTTTATGAATAGAAGCACAGAATAATTAATAGAATAATAATTAATTGTTTCAGCTGAATGAATTATTTATAAACTAGGAATCTAAAATCATAGAAAAATAGAATGTATTTGTACCTAAATTAGCTCTTTCTCTTCTGTAATTATCTACCTAGAAAAGTAAAATAAAATACCTAGGTAGGGTGAATACCAGTCTTTTAGTGGTAATTATATCTTCAAAAACTCGTGCTATTTTAACAAATAATCTATTAATTTTTATAAATTAAATACAGAATGTGGCATAATTTTACGATATTCACATATTCAGGGTAGGTCTCTTTTCCTTTTTTAGTAAGGAGTTTGTTATTAGAAAATATCGGATGAATTTCGAAGACAAGAAACACTGCAGTTATTTTTGAAAAAATGTACTGAATATCTGGAAAACTTAATTTCTTGAAAAACAACATGGGTTTAATTGACACTTTTTCCCATCTAGAAATCTGGAATGTTTCCTTTAAAGTTATGTAGCCCATCAAATCAAATCGCTGGTCTCTAGACAAACCACCTCAGAGGAAGAACACTAGCGTTCTTTGAGCAAACCACCAAACAACAGCACCAAACCGCACTCCGAAGACAGAGCGTAGGCGGTGGACACAGCTGTGCCGGTCAAAGAAAAAATACTAAATCTTAGGTGCCGGTTTCCGGTTCCCATATCCCGCCAAATGTATGATTGGCCATCGTTAAACGAACTACCTTTACTGATTGGGTGAAATACTGTTAACTGAATGCACCATAGACAAATAAAAACGAATGTTATTATTTTTTCAGACTGTCAAAAATTTAAATGTCAAATGACATTTCGCGTAGGTTGTGTTTTCTCGTCGGATTCGAGATAATTTTGTGAATTTTTGTTCATTTTGCCAATAGAAACATACGACGTAAAATATTAGTTTACTAGTTGTAAGAAGTGGAGTTCGTGCTATACGAATAGTTGTCGTTTATGCATGTAACTGGTTCGTCGCCCGAGAACTCACGAAATGTTGTTTTACGTCGAGTTGCGTTTTTTGTAAATATTTGCTGATTCTACTGAGCTGCTGGCGTCAGTGAAGTATAGCCGAGCCGTGTGGAAGTAACTAGAGGTAATGCCATTGTTTTTATATTAAATGACCTTGGATTCAGGTCTAGTGTCAAGAAAGTATATAGGGCACTATAACAATTGTCTAGATCTCTTGACTGCATTTTTTCTGACGCAGATAGCGTAACAAGCATTACTTTTGGTATATAACATATGTGTACAATACAGGAGTACTTATCTTTTTTACAACACTCAATACTACCTGTTGGTGTAGTTACTTGTAAAGTTCTTGTGCACTGCCTATTTTGATAATATGTGTTTATTCAAATGAATGCATGTATCCCATTTATCAGGAAAGCGAAAGTTTATGTTCTTCTCATTCATTCATGTGTATGATTGTTTAAACAAATAGGAACAGCAGGGAACAGCTTTATAGCCTAGTCTACTTATAAAGTATACCAAATTCTATGCAGGCGCAGTTGCTTGTGATATTAACCTATTGAAATCCACACCATTCACATTATTGTCAGGAATTCATACTCACAATGAGTTAAATCATATTCTAGGTATGAATTTTTATGTGTCAAGTGTCTATCAGACTACAACTACTACACCTAAGGCCAGCCAAATTTTGACATTACATCCACAAAATATTATCTGTCGGTAAAATAACTTCTTACTTGAACATAAGAATTGGGCACAAATTGTTTTTTCTGGTTGTCTTTTAAATACCTAATGATATATACTTGGATTTGTATGATATATATATACATATAATTAATCACATTAGTGACATTAAGGTAAAATATATTTTCTTAGTTCTACCAACTGTTTGCATTGGTTATAGTATGTTTATACAGCTGGTATTTCCTCAAAATGATACTGTCTTACTAAAAACAAACTGCTATACTATACTGCTAGATATATGCTTTGTACTATAGTGAATATTTAATATGCTAGATATTATATATAGTGTGATATATCTATATGTGTGTACATACTTTTTTATTTGGTAATCGGTAGGCACTTAGCTTAATTCTTCAAAATATGAAAGACTAGCTACTATCCGTGACTTAGTGCGGGTGGTATTTGGTTATATCACGATCCCTCAGAACCCATTTAAAATTGGGATGAAAATTATCCTATGTGCCTAATTAAGATCAGTACAGTCATTTAGTTGTGAAAAGGTAAAGAAACAGACAGAGTACCTACTTTCGCATGTATAGTATTAGTGTGAATGACAACGAAACAACAATACAGTGTTGATACTAAGCTCAAAATTATTTACCAAGAATTTCTCATAGTTATCAACACTATACAAACAAGTTTAAAAGGTTTGAATTTTAATTATTCAGTGAAAGTAGAAAGCTATTTCTTCTTTACATACAGATCTACTCAAATGAAATCTTTGGCTGTGTTGATAAATATTAATTTACCTTCATTCTTCGCTTTGATTGCAGTAAGGGCACATTGGCTCAGTGGCTCTAAGAGAAATTAAATAGTGGTTACAGTCTGTTTTTATTTAACCCCCGATGCGAAAAGAGGGGTGTTATACGTTTGACCACTATGTGTGTCTGTCTGTGGCACGTAGCTCTTAAACGGGTAAACCGATTTGGATGCGGTTTTTTTATTAGAAAACAGGTTTTCTAGTAGTGCTTCTTAGACACGTTTTATCAATATCGGTTCAGCCGTTATAGGCTTTTTTTGTTGGGGGTCTTTTAAATTTTAGTTTACTGATATTTGCTTGTTATTACTTAAAACAAATAAACATTTAAAACTAACCCATCATTCCAGATCCAAAATGCCGCTGATCGACGGCATTGGCGATGAAGTGGTGCACTTCGCAGTACTCGTCATCGTGATGACAGTAGCTGCAGTCGCGTGGTGGTCGACCAATGCTCGTCCGGACCGATACAGAACCGTTCTACTGATGCGCTCGCACGCTCACCACCCCGTCACTCTCAGCATTCGTACTGGTGGTATGTATTGTCACGAAGTAGGCAAAGAACAGACAGAATTTATGATAACATTTAGTGCACTGGTATCATAAATTCACTTCTACCGATTCGCGATCGAGGAATGCAATGCATTAGCTGAGGTTTCGTGGTCCCTAGTGCATTGGTTTGACAAACCAATAGCCAGTAAGTTAAGCGTAAAAACAAACTAGAGACGAATGATGGATACCATAGAAGCAGGTCCTTGACTGTAGTTTCACCTCTAGAATTTTGAACGGTATAGTAATTTTGCGTCTCAGCGATGACAGACTCTTAATACTACACTCAAGACTTGGTCTGTCCACACCCCATAATATACATGCGCAGAGTTTCTTGGTGCTATCTTCTCTGGCGGGCGGGCGTATTTCCGAAGCACTGATAAAGTCCGCTTTCGCATTTTATTCAGGGTCCGGACTTTATTTTGAGTATGGGAAAGAAAAGGGTAGACATGCATTCATTACTTTGAAAAAAAAAAAAGTTTTGTGTTACAATTTTTAACGTATTTTAATTGGTTTGTATTATATGTCGTTTAAAAGTGCATTTTTTGTGCTTATTTAATAAAGGGAAAAATATAATGACCAGCGAAATAATCTTTGAGATCCCATACACTTCTATCCGAAAGTTGTATCGGCAGATCAAATTTAGTAAATGACCACCAAATCTTACCCGAATTGCCGCACCTCACTCTTCCGTAGTCCAATTCGCTCTTTCCCCTAGAGTATATAAAAAGCGCGAAATCAGAAGCTCGAGAAGGAGGTCCAGAATGAAGCGAGCTAATGAGGCCGAGTGGAGCGAAGTGGGGGAGGTGGCGACCAAAGCGAGCCGGCGACTTCCGCAGCGGAGCGAAGGTCAAGTAGGGGAAGTGACATAAAGGGGTGACAAGCGAGACATCTGGTGGAGCCTACTTTGGTGATCATTTACTATTTTTGAGAATATAAAGTGATTTTTTTCAGTTACATTTTACTATATCTAGTAGTCAGTTAAACATTACCCTATAATAAATATCTTTTGACTTTTGATATAGATTTCGACAACAACATCAAAATTGTATCAAAATTGCATCCTGAGAGATTAAATGAACGTTATCGATGTCGTGTTGCGCAATATATATTTTATCACGTATCATTTCGATTGACAGCGCCACCGCCAACAATGGTGTACACGAACCGGCAAAACAACGCTTCTGGACTTACGACAACTGAAACAGGTATGAAACTATACATGTATCTATAAAGATACGTGTTATGTGTATTGCGTTTGCCTTTCTCTTGTATTTTAAGAAAACCGCATTTTATATGAGTTCCATCAGTTTTGTTATTTTATTCAGTTATATTTTGACCAGCTGCAAATTTAACTATACTTTTGTATTTCAATAAATTTTGATTCGAGGAATGCATTCAATACCAGCAAAAGTTTGCGTCAGAATCGGGATGCAAAAGTATAAACTATATTGCAAGTAAACATACATATAAAACATACATGTTGATTTTATTAGTCATATGGTATGAATGTATAGATTTATTTCTTCTTCGTACATGAAATCGATGGAAAGGAGATAGGTACCTCTCCATAAGACCGCCCATTGTAACGTGTATGTTTGTTATTTTTCATTTTGTTGTTATGATTTCTGGTGCTGTAACAATAAAGAGTTATCTAATCTAATACGCGAGATTATCAAACTGGGATCTAGTCCTAATTTGATTTAGATTAATCACAAAATATTCTTTATCATTAAATTTATCAACGCTTTTGAAATAATATAGGTTTATAACACGTGTCGAATGGTCGATAACCAATTTGAGTCATCGAAATAATCGTCGACACATTGTCATGTGACTCACTTTGCAATGCATTGCATTACGTATATTAAACTATAATTGCGGTGATTATTGCGGTATTAATGTCCAAGACAAGAGCAAAATAAACATTACATCATCACATTGGCGTTTCAGAGGACTTCTAACTGAACCCTGAATACCCACATTCAGTCCAAGTCCAAAGCAACAAACTAACAGCTCACAGGAAGTAAATTCAAATTACGCGTAAATACTGTTCTAATGAGAAAAGCATACTATACTGTTCGTAAATATATAGTTGACAAAGATGCTTGGAAGATTCCACTTCCGCAAAGTAGTCAACTGGCACATAAGAAACATAAGATTGTAGAAAACCAAAAAAATTTAACAAAATCTCAAAAAAAATATGGCCCTCAGTTTCTTGTCGTATCATATATCTTCTGAGTACCTAGTGGTTCTTTTTCCGATACGGTGGTAGAGTCATGGTGATAATTTGACATTAATAAGTGCATCTGTAATGCCAAAAATAAATAAAGAGATTTTGATCAGTCAACAGTTCAAGAGAACCTACAGAATGTTTTAGAAGAACAGAGATCTCTAGTTGGTAATTCTTAATTCAGTATAAGCACAGAATATTTAATAGTACGAGTACTTTAGTAATTTCAATTAACAAGTCGAAGAAAAACCTTTGTTTTTGTACGAAACTCGCTCAAAATAACCCGACGATTGCCAACATTTATTTTTGGCCTGGATTATCCCACTGACGTTATATTTCTATTGTTCGTAATATTATTAGCATCTCGATAATAACGCGTTTATTTTTACTAGCACCTTCTCAGTGCCACGCCCCGCCTGCGTTTTTCATCTTTTCCCTAAATTCAAACTATGTTAAAGTTTGGAAACTATCGTGAGTCGAAATGTTCATTATAAATATAAACGGCTACACTCACGTTATGATTGTGTCGGATAACTCCGACCAGGTTTCGGACAATTAGGATGTCCTCCTTCCGGGAGTTTACGCTTTGGATTCGCGGCGTAGACACTTATGTTGTCATGTTATCTCTGTAAGATACCTAGCCGGAAGTTCGGTAGCTCGATTATAACGAAGGGTAGAGAAACAAACTAACCTTAGAATTAGCTGATTGCTGCAGAGCCCGTGGGCAAATCATCTGCCTAAATATAAGTCTCAAACCTATTTTAGAGATACTTTTGATACGGTTAATAGTCTTAGACGTTTTCAATGCTTATTTATTTTAACATTTTCAACTGATTCTGCTCTGATAGTCGCTATCAACCTAGCTAAACGACTGTTCGTGAACCTACTTTGTACTTTATCTCTTCGAAAACATATGATAAGAACTATCAAAAATCTACTCGTTTATGTACGCTTTGCAATTGAACATTCTTGGCTACTACAAGTTGCAAATGTTATTGACAGGCGATTATTGGCCCTAAATACAATAGGGGATCGGACAGTAATCGAGAAAAATCTAAAATGTAGTTAGAACGAATGTTCTTCGAACCAGAAAGATCATCCAATCAATATTTTTGTGAAATAAAAATTATTTATATTTTAAAATCAATAAATAAATACTAATAATTCAGACATTTTTAATCTGTTCTTCATCCCAAACGAATCAACAATCAGCGCATGACGTCATTTGAAGGCAAATGCCGTGAGACAAGCTTGTGATTATTTTACGTTTTTGCTTTTCATAAAATGTATTTTTGCTAATTTTTTCGTTCCATTACTACAATATAGTGCCCAAACTTCACAAAACGTATTTAAATCTCTGCAAGTTTTATTTCAAAGAGTTTGCCGTTTTCTACCTTTTTTTTAAAATATAAATTACTTTTTTATTTGATTTAATTTACCTTCATATGACGTCACCTGTTTTGAGGTGAACTTTTGCGCGGCAATATTTGAAACATAACATTTAAACATAGTTTTAGGTACTTTTAGAGCGTTATTTAATTAAAATACTATTTTCATGGGTATATATATTCATTATAGTTAATTTAAAACACTTTCTGAAAAGTTTTCCGATCCCCTATTAGATAAACGTAGAATTACTCTTTAGTTTGTTGACCTACGAGTATATCTAATTCATCCTGTATTTACTCTCATTGTACCTAATGTAAGGTATCTCTGTTACTTTGATATCTTATGTATCTTATGATACTCTTTTACGATAGAGTTTTGTATTGTACTCCATTGCAGTGACCGTGACATCAGCTACCAACGCCGTAGAAAGCAGCCCGTCCAGCACTGCTGATGATGTGGTGCCACTGCAAGAGATGGACAGCATAGTGGACGCAGACATGGCTCTGCTTGACAACAACCGGTTGCATTTCTACAGGAGAGTCAATTGTAAGTATATAATGCGCCAACGTGTTTCCGAAGCACCGGTAGAGTCAGTTCTCTTGCTTTTCCTTACCTGGACTGCGGTCGGGATATAGGAAAAGCTATTTTAACCTACGGCAAATGCGGAGATGTTTTGGGTAAAGAACGTTAATGTTTCATACGGAGCCCTGCAGGGGAATCGTGTAACTCGAACACCGATCCCGATGGCTTTCAATTTCAAATTTGGAAGGTGTTAGCATTTTTCAAACTACAATATCGATCATTTATCGGGCTTTGAGTAGAAAAGTTTGACAATTCCACAGACAAATAACAATCACAAATGTTCGAGTTCGACGACTCCTACCCGCAGTCTAGTAACTTACGTTTTAATTTTTTTAATGGACCCTCCGTCGCCGCTGGGCGATGTTTACGCTGTGGCGTCAAGCTTAGATCGTCCCGCTGAGAGACGATTCGCTCCAAGCCACTATAAACTTTATTCCTACACTTTTGTGCTTATTTTTGTTTGGGATCTTGATTTTATCGAATCTTGCCGGGATGAGGACACTTTAGCTAAGAAAGACTATAAAGGTAGAAATAATATATTAGTTTTTGAGAGGAACAGAGCTATGGCAAATAGAATAGAATAGAAAAGAAATGCAAATCAACAACAGAAAGCTTTTTAGAGAGTCGAATGTAATTTGCTCTTGGGCCTGCATCCGGCTTCTGATAATATAGTTCGCAGTCATCATGTTATCATAATTGCGACTATGCTGTGCAATCCATAATGTACTTTATTACTGAAATGTGAGAGACGAAATCGTTTATTGTCGTTTTCGTTCCTCAAACCGCTATCAATCCGTAACTGCTATTGGTTATTCTGTGACATGTACTTATAATCTAGTAGGTACCAAATCGCCCATTTATCTTTTATCAAATAATATGAACCTAGTGTAAACAAAAGTAACTCTGATACGCACGGATATAGCGGGCATTCCATAGATGACTCATGAAGTTATGCATTTTCCTAAAGATTAACTACATATTATTTATTATTATCAAGTTAATACATAACATATATCTAGAAATGGCCGATATTTCAAGATTATAAATGAAATATTTCGAGATAGTGCTTCATAACAACATTATTTTCATATCAATAAAATTGGATGACTTGCGTCATACATAAGTCATAATTGTTAAACCGTTCAAGGTTTGACCGCTTTTCAATAAATAATTATATTATATTAATTGTTAATTTATCTAGTAAACACGTTCACTTGAAATAGGTGTACATCAACCGCAATTACTTTATTTTCACACAAAATAGTCCAGTTGCAAAAATAATTTTACTTAAAAACATGTTTTCAATTCAATTGTTGACTCTTATTGCCATCGACTCGGCTAAACGACCTTTCGTGAACCTACTTTGTATAATTATCTTTATCTCTTTGAACACCCAGTTAAAAGAATTATAAAATATTGCTTAAGCTGTACAATCGCTCGTAGCGTAGCTCGCCTAGCCGTTCGCTACAGATGTTCTAGGTTAAGCAACGTTCGCAGCGGTCACAACTTGGATGGTTGACCGTTTGTGTGGTATTTACATCTGAGCGCTACCGTGTTTCGGAGGGCACGTAAGCCGTCGGTCCCGGTTGTTGTCTTAGGACAACAGTCGTTAGTTAGGTCATGTCGGAGGCCTTCGTGTGGTCTAAAAACTCCGACACCAGGGTTGGCAACACACCCCACACGAGAGAAAAAGAAGACGCGAATATTTTGAGTAGGGAACAACAGTTGTCCTGGTTTGAACATACATCATTTATTACCCTTGTAATTATCACTGGTACATTTTTATAGTGTAAGCCCACGACGCGACGGTCAGAGATTGTCATTAACTTGTAACGAATACAACAATATTCACTTTACAGCTATATTTTATAGTGACCCCCTTTTTTATAATCATCATCATCATCATCAGCCCATCACGTTCCCACTGCTGGGACACGGGCCTTCTCTCATAGAGAGAGGATGGGCCATAATCCACCACGCTGGCCCAGTGCGGGTTGGTGGATGTCACATGTCCTTGACTCTTTGTGAAAAATTCTTGGACATGCCGGTTTCCTCACGATGTTTTCCTTCACCGTTTCTAGAGCGAGTGTTATATCCGCACATAATTTAAGAAAGTCAGTGGTGCGGGGCCAGCGGGATTCGAACTCGGGTGCGTCGGATCGAAAGTCGCACGTGCTCGCACTGAGCCACACTCGCTCTTTTTTATAATACCTAGTCGATAAGACTAAAACGTTGTGCCTATAACATGTTTTGTCTCACTTCAGAGTAAGTTGATAAGAATTATGTAAGAAAGGGACAAAATTGATCAAGTCATTCAGTTTAATTTGAACGGGTATTATACATTTTCCAACTTCTATGTCCAGCGCCGCGCACCGTTCAGATCGCTACAGAGACTGCGAGCGACGCAACGGAAACACAGGAAGAAGCGGAACCCGCGAGCAACGCGCAGATACGAGAAATGGACAGCATCGTGAGCGCGATGGAGGCAGACGTGTCTAGAGGCGACGTGTTTAGCCGACCCAATGGTAAGGGAAACGTGTCTAGAGACTGACATGTTTAGCCGACGCAATGGTAAGGGAAACGTCTAGAGACTGACATGTTTAGCCGACGCAATGGTAAGGGAAACGTGTCTAGAGACTGACATGTTTAGCCGACCCAATGGTAAGGGGAACGTGTCTAGAGACTGACGTGTTTAGCCGACCCAATGGTAAGGGAAACGTGTCTAGAGACTGACATGTTTAGCCGACGCAATGGTAAGGGAAACGTGTCTAGAGACTGACATGTTTAGCCGACCCAATGGTAAGGGAAACGTGTCTAGAGACTGACATGTTTAGCCGACCCAATGGTAAGGGAAACGTGTCTAGAGACTGACATGTTTAGCCGACCCAATGGTAAGGGAAACGTGTCTAGAGACTGACGTGTTTAGTCGACCCAATGGTAAGGGAAACGTGTCTAGAGACTGACGTGTTTAGCCGACCCAATAGTAAGGGAAACGTGTCTAGAGACTGACATGTTTAGCCGACCCAATGGTAAGGGAAACGTGTCTAGAGACTGACGTGTTTAGCCGACCCAATGGTAAGGGAAAAGTGTCAAGAGACTAACGTGTTTAGCCGACCCAATGGTAAGGGAAACGTGTCTAGAAACTAACGTGTTTAGCCAGCCTAATAGTAAGGAAGACGAGTACCTATATACGAGGAAACGACTAGAACGACGAGAACTTTTCAGCCCTCCCTCGTACAAACACAAAACTCTTTATTGTATGTTAGACATATGTAATTCCTTTTATATAAGAATTTCTTAAAATTACTACAAAGAAGAACCTACTCAATCACTTCCTAATAATCCTACTATATAAAAAAAAAGACGTGTGGCACTCGGAGACTGCCGCGGTAAAGCTATTGCATAGCATTTGGAGTGGGGGGGTGTTAGGTTATTTTTGTTACGGAATTTCTGGATTCGGTCTCCACGCTCAAGGCCCGCGATAGAAGCTATGCAATAGCTTAAAAATATCATTAATTACTGCAAGTTTGGATGATTTTTTGCTCTACTATGTATTTACTACCTTTTCCAGGAAACGATTCAAATTCAACCGCCCTCATAGCTAGGGTAACAAAAGAGAACAAAGATACTACCCCGAGCGACGCCACTCAGGAAGATACCACAGAACGTAACGCAGACGGCGACCAGCCGCCCACTGACGATAATGGAAGGAAGATCCTCATCAAACTGAAGTATTTAAATGATACGCTGAAAGAAGTTGAGGGTAGTCTCGATGAGTTGCTGAAGGATTTTAAATGGTGAGTCGCTTTCGATGTAGTTCAGCCAATTTCGAAGAAATGTGAATTTGTTGAGAATTTGCTCTTCCAATTCGAAAACAGTAATCCGCGATCGTGGATATTTTTTGTTGCGTCATCGTAACATCGCTTCAATTGACAAAAATAAAAAAAGAACATAAAAAATAGTATAAAATTTCGTTAGTTAAAAATGTTTTTATTTACTTGATATAGGCTGGCGTTTGACCACTATCTCACCTGATGGTAAGCCATGATGTGGTCTAATATGTAACACGCTCGCTTAGAATATACCTTCACTCTCGATTTGAAGACTCCCAGGTTGCAGTTGTCTATTAATTGCAAAGAGATCAGAAGTAAAAGAGTCATAACATGCGTCTATACATTTTGTGTTTTATACAAATGTGATGTGCTGCACGTGTGGTGCAATTCGACTTTGAGCTACTCAAATAGTGTTTCTTTTGCACACTGGCACTGGTAATACGTATATACTCATGAAAGAACAAGTATACGTTAAATCAAAGAAAAAAAACCGACTTTAATGTATCTTCGAAGTCCAAGGTCAAATATCGATGAAATTTATATGGGACCACTTCGTAGCTATACTGAATCCAAAGCAAAAAGAATTTTCCAAATCGGTTCATTAATGACGGAGTTCTGAGGAAACAAACATAAAAAAATACTATTGATTACTAACCGGCTACACTCACGAGAATAAGTCGAGACACTCGACCGGTGTTCGAGCGGTACAGACGCTCATCTTCACGGAGTACGTGCGGTCGCGGCGAGCGCTTGGCGCGAACTCACCCTCGGCTCGAACACCGGTCGAGTGTCTCGACTTATTCTCGTGAGTGTAGCCGGTTAGTAATCAATAATATGAATAATACTCACGCTAGTTTTAATAATAATATAAAAAAATACTATCAAATAAAACTTTTCTTTCATCGAAAATACCATCACCGAATAGAAGCTTCTCCTTTATTGAAGTCGGTTAAAAAGGTAGCAAAAGTTGCTTTGTTTGTTTGCAACTTTTTTGTGATGACGTCATGTAGCTCCGCCATTCGGCCGGGTCCTCCATTTTGAGTCACCCTTTTACGGTTTAACTTTCTCTGGTGATTATTTAAATAATTTGTGTATACTTGATGTTTTTATGTATTGCGTTTAAAGTTGAACATGTAAGATTTCTTCAGTTGTTATTGGACGTACTAGAAAATGGGAGGATGTTACTCCATTTTGTGTGATTTTTCAACACTTTTTTTAAAGTGTTATATGTACTCTAGTACTCGATAGCTCTTATGGTCAATGATAAATTGTCGGTTCCAGGCGTCACTTCTCCGCGGAACTGTCATCTGAGTACCGCGTGCGTCTGATTTTCAACGGTCGCGTGCTAGGCGACGAGGCGGCCACGCTGCGCGCGCTCGGCCTGCACCACCGCGCCGTCGTGCACTGCCTCGTGCACCCGCGCCGCGCGCCCGCGCAGGTACCCCCCGCCCCGCCTCCCCCCGCGACACTAGCGTGCTGGGCGACGAGGCGGCCACGCTGCGCGCGCTCGGCCTGCACCACCGCGCCGTCGTGCACTGCCTCGTGCACCCGCGCCGCGCGCCCGCGCAGGTACCCCCCGCCCCGCCTCCCCCCGCGACACTAGCGTGCTGGGCGACGAGGCGGCCACGCTGCGCGCGCTCGGCCTGCACCACCGCGCCGTCGTGCACTGCCTCGTGCACCCGCGCCGCGCGCCCGCGCAGGTACCCCCCGCCCCGCCTCCCCCCGCGACACTAGCGTGCTGGGCGACGAGGCGGCCACGCTGCGCTCGGCTTGCATTGTACCCCTAGTTCAGTACAAGTGCAAATCCATTTTGTACAAAACATAATTGTGTTTCGATTTCAAGATTATAGTGGTTTTATTTGTTTTTAGACTTATACATATGTGAATTTATAGATTTTTATGAATGTTTTGTATTCTAAAAATCCGGTATCCGTCGGATACCCGTTTCATGTCTAATAAAATATATGTATTCGTGTGTTAGCGCGGCTCGGAGGAGGCGAGGCAAGCGAGCCACGAGGCAGGCGCGGCGCGCGCGGCGCCCGAGCGCGCCTGGGACCTCGAGAACATTCTCATGACGCTCGTCTCCGTCGCACTCACCATCGTCTGGTTCTTCAGGTACGTAGTACGCGCGCGCACACTGCGCCGCTGACACTATACGGTATTTGACAACCATTTGTCATAGTATCAATCGACTCGCATGAAAATTGATCTATAACTTAAAAAATCCCCGGCACAAAAAACCTATAAAAATTTAAAAACGTCTGAATCGATTTTGATAAAACATGTCTAAGAACCACCGGTAGAAAACCTGCTTTCAAATAAAAAACCGCATCCAAATCGGTTCACCCGTTTAAGAGCTACGGTGCGGTGCTACAGACAGACACACAGTGGAAACTAGCACCCTTCCTTTTTGCGTCGGGGGTTTAAAATTTGTCTCTCGATATCTTAACATTCTTCTAACAGCAAAGGTATTAAATGGTGAAGGTTCATGGTGGCTGGAGGCTCTATGCCTCTCTAGCAAAACGGGTTTTGTATTTAGCTGTGTCACCTTGTATGCCGCTACTAGACTGTCACATAGCTGTTGCCATTTCTTTCTAACTCCTGAATTTTGAACGGCTGTAACAATTTAATTTTTCAACAAATTTAGATTCTGTATTTTGACCATTCTTTTGTCTATTTTCTAAGGACATTACAAATAATTTTCATTGTGTAATAGCAAGCCGATTACGATGGGTTCTTATGCGATTCGGGAAACTCGATAATTATTTCAACACTTATGATTTTTGGTAGTACCAATTCTGCCCCTTTATAGATATTATTGGTTGGCACAGTTTAATCAGGACTTGTAAATACGAAATTGACATTTTAGGCAAAAGAAATTACGCTATCTCACTTGTAACGTGGCAAACCTTAATGATTACATCATGAAGGTTTGTCTACGATCACGCCCTGTCCATACATAAAAAAATAAATAGTTTTTCGTTCTTTCTTTGTTTTTTGAACCAGCGGTCACTTGAGAAAATCTTGAGATCACGCTGCTCCATACTCTTAAAACTCTCGTAAAATATTGTGATCTTATTTAATATTATTAATCCTGTTTTGAAGGGCTGCCTACTACGCAGCCCTTTTTCTTCACCTTTCACGGTTCATCTGCACCCTCTACTGCCTCGGGAGCAAGCCGGCCGGTGAACATCGACCCGCCTGGAAGCCCCGAGGCCCTTCTTCAGTTCCTGCTCCACCAGTCCTACCCGTCCTATCGTCCTGCTGAGGCCAGTTTTCCTGCCTTGTACATATTTAAAGTCACCTTATTAAATTAATTTGTAAATACCAATTTTCTTTTTTTTACTTTCTCTTGTAACCACGCTCAAAGTTTTCCGCGAGTTAGCCGGTTGCATTGGCGCCCAACGTGGGGCGCCAATGCAACCGGCTAACCCGTTTATTAATGAAATACTTGATAATCTGGGGAATGCTAGGTACCTATCTAGTATCGATATTGCAAAAGCTTTTTGGGAATTGCCTCTCTGTGAAGACGATAGAGACAAAACAGCATTTTACGTTCCAGGTCGAGGTATGTTCCGTTTTAAAGTCACACCGTTCGGTTTAACTAATGCTCCAGCAACGCAACAGCGTTTGATGGACGTGTTGTTTACGCCTGAATTTGAGAACCGCGTCTTCTGGTATTTAGATGATATAATAGTAATTTCAGAAACATTTGAAGATCATATATCACTTTTATCTCGTGTTTTAGACAAACTTCAATATGCACGATTAACTGTTAACTTTGAAAAGTCTTGCTTCTTTAGGCGTGAGTTAAAATACCTCGGTTATATCGTTGATCAAACGGGTCTTCATACTGATCCTGAAAAAGTGAAGGCTATTCTTGATATTCCAGTACCGAATACTAGGCGTGACTTAAAAAAGTTCTTGGGTACTGCAAGTTGGTATAGGCGTTTTGTGCCAAATTTCAGCACATTAGCTGCACCTCTTAATATGCTTACATCAACTGGAAAGAAAGCTCGTCCATTTAAGTGGAATGAGGAGGCTGAGGTCGCGTTTAGACACATTAAGGAAGCATTGGTTTCTAGCCCTGTTTTAGCTTGTCCAGATTTTACTAAGACTTTCTCGGTACACTGTGATGCTTCCAACTATGGAATCGGTGCTATGTTGACACAGGAGGAAGATGGGATTGAGAAACCTATTGCTTACTTTAGTCGTTCTTTATCTAAACAACAACAGAATTACTCTATTACTGAAAGGGAACTGCTAAGTGTGATAGCTTCTTTAGAACACTGGCAGTGCTACTTGGATAACGGACAAAAGTTTATAATTTACACTGACCACTCTGCTCTAAAGTGGTTTTTAAATCTAGATAACCCATCTGGTAGGCTTGCTCGTTGGAGTGTTCGTCTATCTGCCTTTAACTTCGAGATAAAGCATAAGAAAGGAAAGGATCATGTCGTACCTGATGCTTTATCACGTGCAGTGCCGGTTGATATGATTTACGTTCAATCTGACGACGACTGGTTTAATAAAATCTTTAAAGATTGTCAGGATAATCCTTCTGCATTTCCTGACTATAAAATTGTAAATAATAACTTGTATAAACTTAAACGAAGTGGTTCTTTGCTCACTTCTGAGTATGACTGGAAACTTGTTATTCCTAAAGAAATGAGGGAAGACATTATCTGTGAGAATCACTCACAGCCTATTGCTGGTCATTTTGGCATATTTAAGACACATAAGAGAATAGCTTTACGTCATTTCTGGCCAGGCATGTATAGGGACGTTGGTAAATATATTACCAATTGTGAAACTTGTTTGGCTTATAAATGTCAGAATCATCAAACTTTAGGAGTGATGGGTAAACCAAAAGAGTGCTGTAGACCATTTCAATGCCTATCTATAGATTTGGTTGGTCCATTACCAATGACGAGGAAATTAAATAGATTTATCCTTGTTGTTAACTGTTGTTTTTCGAAGTACTGTCTGATATATCCAATTAAAAAGGCAACTGCAAAAATTATATATAAAATTTTGGAGGAATTTGTATTCTTAGTATATGGTATTCCTCAAACTTTAATTATGGACAACGGAACACAATTTATTAGCAATGAATTGCAAGAACTTTTCACAAAGTACAAAATACCTCAAGTGCATTTTACACCAAAATATTGTCCGCAAGTTAACAATGTTGAGCGCTACAACCGCACTATAATGACTGCGGTTAGTTCTTTTGTGGAAGACGATCATAGAAATTGGGATGTGCATATTCCTATGATCCAATTCGCCATTAATTCTAGTGTGAATGAGGTAACAGGATTTAGTCCTGCACTTTTAGTGTTCGGCCGGGAATTAGTGTCATGTGGGTCACTTTATGGCGTCGCAGACTCTAGCGACGTTGACTGTGACGATCTTATTTTTGCCCCTAGAGATGTATATGCGGAAAATTTAGGTCATTTATCGCCTATTTTAAGCAAAGTACAAGGTGCCCTTTGGGACGCTCATATAAAAAATTGTAAATATTATAATTTGAGACGTAAGCTAGCGGAGTTCAATGAAGGTGATATTGTATGGCGTCGGAATTATCAGCTCAGTGACGCTGGTAAATATTTTAGCGCTAAGTTAGCGCCTAAATTTGTAAAGTGTACAGTATTGAAAAAGTTATCTTCATTGGTGTACGAACTGGCTGACTTCAATGGTCGTCCAATAGGAAGGTGGCACATTAAGGATCTTAAGTTATAGATCCTATCTAAGGGTATATTTTTTTTATTTTATTTTATTATTGTGGAATTTTCCTACGCATTGGGCTTGGAAAATTCTCCTGGGCGCGCGGGGTACTGTAACGTGGCAAACCTTAATGATTACATCATGAAGGTTTGTCTACGATCACGCCCTGTCCATACATAAAAAAATAAATAGTTTTTCGTTCTTTCTTTGTTTTTTGAACCAGCGGTCACTTGAGAAAATCTTGAGATCACGCTGCTCCATACTCTTAAAACTCTCGTAAAATATTGTGATCTTATTTAATATTATTAATCCTGTTTTGAAGGGCTGCCTACTACGCAGCCCTTTTTCTTCACCTTTCACGGTTCATCTGCACCCTCTACTGCCTCGGGAGCAAGCCGGCCGGTGAACATCGACCCGCCTGGAAGCCCCGAGGCCCTTCTTCAGTTCCTGCTCCACCAGTCCTACCCGTCCTATCGTCCTGCTGAGGCCAGTTTTCCTGCCTTGTACATATTTAAAGTCACCTTATTAAATTAATTTGTAAATACCAATTTTCTTTTTTTTACTTTCTCTTGTAACCACGCTCAAAGTTTTCCGCGAGTTAGCCGGTTGCACACTCTTAGCGTTCCGTTCTCTCTGTCTAAATAAGATCACAGGAAACTATAGATGATGAGAGTCTTTTTGCCTGAAATGTGCATTTCTATACCCCACGGCACTCCACTTTTGTGCATGTAGAACTCAATCACCTTTTTTATTTATTCCTAAGGTAACAAAATTCTAGTCCAATATTGATGTCATAGATGTGTTATTAACCTTTTAACCGCCACGGTCGGCTATACATGACATACGCGAAAGTGACGCCGAGGACTGCTTAAGCCAACTAAATCGGAAAATTGCATAGTTCGGCGAGGGCTTTGTTTCCATAGCGTGGCGCTGAAAAGGTTAAAATAATGTATATTTTCCTGATTTACTCTTATTTAATTAGCCTAGGTATATTAAAGTAGAGATAACGTTGTAACACTAAATAGGCTAACATAGATATAATTTATAATGATTTCATCAACACGAATGTTGCTTTGTACACTAGAACCCTAACATGGTTCGCATTCATTTTACTGCGATTTGAAATTGAAACTTTAAATTATGACTAATTGTGTTTTATTTATTATTTCTTATTTGATTTAATGTTTCAACTTTAAAATATAATTTAATTCGTTTCTCCATTTCATTTCGCAGTGCTTGTGCGGGAGGCCGAAAACCGGTCGCGAAAGTGCAAAATTATTCAAACAAAATTATTATTCATATTTTATATACTTGAGTTATAACTTATATTTAAAATGATTTTTATCCAAATTTTTCCAAATAATGTGGCCTGGCAAACTCCCACACATTCTGTGCTTGTTTTTATTAATGCTTGTGACTTTTCCTCCTTCACTGTTTGTTTGTTTTTCACTATGCATTTTTAACTTTAGTCGAATTAATTTAATTCATTTTACAGCCCCTTTTACATTGTTCCTAGTTTTGTGGAACTGATTTGCTAAAGACTAGGTGAAAAAGTCCTCAACTAGGTATCTCATATCATCGGCCATGATACAGTGAACCAATAAGATCTGATAAGACTCACTTTCACTTTCAAGTAGATAACATAATCATAGAAAACTTTCATTTAGAATACCGAGATTTATTTATAACGAAAACATGTTCATTATTAGAAAAATGTTGGCAAATCGCTTCACAAAACTTCCCCATTCTCCACAATGTAACCGTGGCTTAAACCGTGAACCGTTTGATTCAGGTGCGAATATTCGAACATGTTCACCGCTAGCGCGAGCGTTGCTCTATTCGGCCTCACAGTATTCTACAGCGTAGCGATCTTCGGCCTCTACCTCTCCGACACATTCCAATTCGACAGGCGACAGCCGCAACCCCTGCTACCCGTGCCCAACGAGTAGACAAGATGTTCTTATGCTCCGGCCATATTATCGGGATTCGGCGAATGTTTGCATTGTCGCGACAAGTGTAGTCGACTTCGTCAAATCAAAGAAAGGGAGGGACAGACTTGGGCGAACACACATGCCTGTCATTATCTTTCTTATAGCGACATCTCGACGCGAATGTTCGTGCAATGTGGCCGCAGCATTACGTTGACAGGGAATACGCGCCGAACGAATCTAAGACAACCGAGGACTTAAAATCTTTCTGTAAAAATCATGTAATCTACTTGAAAACTTCTTGTCTTGTGTTGTCTTGTTTTGGTTGTGGTTGGTGCTGGGTTAAGGTTGCAAATTCAAAGACGTGAGACGTGGAGTTCTGCATAGGAAACTTTCGAATCCTTGTTAACCAGATAGACCAGAGATTATGAACAGCAAACTCTGATTGGTGGGCCGCCGCTGCGCTATACGCCTCACTTCTCTGAATCGGTAATCTAACCCAATATGAGGAAAATTTACTTAAATTCAATGTCTAATGTGTACGACTTTTGTGAAAAAACCTAAATTGATTGTGTAAAGTTATTCCTCAGAGCACATTCTCTGTCAACTCAGTTACCTATAGAGAACACAACATACCCGTCAAATCTCAGAAATCTAAATGTTGTGGTCTATAAATGGAACTTATTAATGAACTCTAGAGATTCTAGAGAATTGTTAAAAGATACCTTGATAAGTGTTTTGAAGTCTAATTTTGATACAAAAAAGAACTTATCATTAAATACCAATACAAATAAATGGATTCACTCGGAATTTATCAATATTAGATTTCAAATTATAATACGTGTTAGGTACTTAAGTGTGTTTGCGTTAGCAGTGTCAGCGCAGACTGTCGCAAGAACATAAGACATCTTATAATCATCATATAAAATGAATGTACTCAATAGAACAAGGTTTTCAAACTCACAAAGCTCTAACGGGATAGTCATATATAGCAATATTAACAATAGATTATGCCGCCTTTGAAACTGTGTTAAAAAGGTACCTAGTATGCAGGTCATATTGTAACGTTTTCTAAATTATGTTGGTTTCGATCCGGAGTCATATTTTTCGAGCTTGTGATAGAGCTAGTGAAGTGACACTGAACTGTACTATGTTAGAAGATTATGGGCTGATTTTTAAATATTCGAATAAGTGGTCAGATAGTCTTACTTACATATATACTAGATAGTTGTATACTTCAATAATCTGCTTGTTTATCTGATGATTTAAAAATTGGTCATTAGTTCAGTTAAATAGCTGGGAGCTAAGTATTGGAATCATAAACGAACCGACAAAGCTCATTAAATACCTATTTAATATAAATGAACTGTAAAATATAGTTAGTTCATTGTTGACTGCTCTCGTCTCGATCAGACTAGTTCAATATACCTTTTGAGTGCCACGATATAAAAGCGAAATGGAATTTAACATACGTTTTAGTCGACATTTGCGTTGGCGTAAGTAGAGAGCACTTCTTCGTATGCCGACTGTAGCATTCAAAAGGCCGGGCTCCACGGAGTAATCATTATTTTATTCACTTAGTCTCGGCAGAGCTGCAATAGACCCAATCGATTTTAGGATGCGCATTGAGCGTGTCGATTTTAAACTCGATTGTGTCTTCTATAGCTGTTCTGCATCGAAGTGGTCTAGTTTTTATACAAACCAATAGGATAAATAATAGGATTAACTTTCAACATAAACGTGTAAATTTGTGCATAAACAGTATCTTATTCTTAGTATTTCATTAGGTTTAGACGCGAAAAAACAGATTACTTTTTGAGATAACTATTCAAAAATTATAAAGGTTCAATATAGATAATAAAGTGTCAGAATTCAAAGTTTTAAATACTTATAACTTACCCATCAGATTTAAAAGAACGCTTAGATATGAATCTTTTTTGGTTATTTTCAACCTCAACTTTGCACAATAGAATATAAAATTATAGTATATTATTATAGTACGAATGGAAACTTTACCTAAAGATTTATTTCTCATATTTTATAATTTTATTATAACTTCATTTTTATATCTCAGACAGAAATTAAGTCTATTTCATTAATATTATCCTATAAGACTTGACGTTTAAAACTTTTAGAAATACTCAAAATAAATCTTAAAAATTTACCATGGAGCGCATTGATTTGTGTACAAAGATAAACAACTTTTTTCTTACAGTAATAGTAAAAAACAAAATTTAATTTATTGTGTTTACTGTAACTAAAACAAGTGATTAAATTACACATTGATAATATGTAATAATTGTTTGTGATTGTGTGACTGTAAAACCCCGATCGCAGGCAGCAGCGGTGGGTCGCACAATGAGCGGAACGGACGGAGGTGCAACCAACACATTACAAAATGCTATGCCGCTCCGCTTATCGCCCCGCTCGCTACTGCGCTGTCTTTGAAATCACGGGCCTAACAACGTATAACTCGCTTCAAATTTTATGGCTGCTTACCGCCGCACCACGTGACCTGCGCAGTAGCAAAACTCAATACAAAATCGAATACTGCGCAGGTCAGCGGCCATTACATTTTGCGCGAGGTTTATATACCTATGTGGTTTTGTAAAGATAGCTTCGCCAGTGCTTTGTATGTTCGGTTGTACGGTACGGTTTTGTTTCTATCAATCGGTACGACACCCACGTTTATCTGATCTGCTATTTTATCATCAAATGATAATTTAAAATTCATCTTAAATTAGTCACTGGTCTCAAAATGTAAATAATTACTTAGATTTGTATATTTTATAATTAAATTATTTAGATGTAAGCGCGTAACATGTATCCTTACTCATTTATTTCACCCAAACTTACGCATCTGAAACATCATATTTTATTCCCTAATATTGTTCTCACTTTAATTTGGTAGGTAACGAAAGACGCATTCAAATTAGTGTATTCAGTGTTTTCTACACTAGTAAACATTTTTATTGTTATTTACTTTTAAGATCTTAGAATTATTAAAATAAAGTTTTAATCTTAAAATCTCTCTTTTATTTTTATTTTATGATCAAATACTGTAGACTTGAAGTGTGCCACTACCTATAATTTCGTCCTATCTTGCTATCCGACAAAATTAATAGTTCCTCTTTTACTATTACGTAGTCGGCCCCTTTAAAATATCGTTCTGTCCGTCTTTATCAATGACGATATAACCAGTTTATGTATAACTGGTTTTATGCGCCTTGGTCTTTATCCTTCACACATTTATAAGTCTCATAACCTATGTTGAGTGACGGTCGTAATTTAGAGGACATAGATCTTAATTTTAAAGTTATAAAAAATAATATGAAAATGAGAATAAAAATAAAATGTCCTGCATCCTCTCATTTTAAATTCCTGGATATTTTAAATATGTACATATCATAAGATCTATGTCTAATCTAATTACATAGAAACTTGTGCTTTCCTTTACTTCTTCTTTAGCCATTTTCGACCAATTGACTGGTGCAGGCCTCCTTTAAACTTCTCAATTTTCCCGGTTTTGGGCAGTGAGAGTCCAGTTGCTGCCCGCTACTTTTTTGATATCGTCTTTCCATCTCATCTGTGGTCTCCCTACTGGCCTTTTATGCCAATAATAGTGTTCCACGAATCTTGTTTCCGGGCAATGTGTCCGTCCTGCCCACCCCCACTTCAGTTTGGCTATTCTTTTGCCAATATCTGTGACCTTGCTTTTACGTCTGAGCCACTTATTAGTTTTTCTGTCCCTGAGTGTTATGCCTACCAATTTCCTTTCCATCGCCCTTTGGGTTACTTGTAACTCGTGGGTTATAGCTTTGGTGGTAACCCAAGTTTCAGCTCCATATGTCAGGACTGGAAGAATACACTGGTCAAATAGTCGTGCTTTGTGTTTGTTGCTCAGGTTCATCTTGAAAGCAAAATCAAGTTTTGAGAAGGCTGCCCATCCTAGTCTGATCCGTCTGTCAATCTTATTTCCCTGGTTGTCTTTACCCATCTTAATTTCTTGGCCCAGGTAAACGTATTTGTCAACGCGTTCAATAATAGTGTTGTCTGCTTTCCTTTACTACTAATTGTATTTTAAGTTTTTTGTGACACTACTGATATAAACCATGCTAATAACTCACCGATTGTGTTTAATTATTATGTAACTACAGAAATCTGAAATACTTATAAGGCTAGCTAGCTCAACTATCGATTATAATTTAAAAAAAAAGCTACATATGATATGATGAGAAGATAGAATCAATAGAACATCTGTAATTCTAGTGAATCTAATTGTCTCGTAGGTTTTACCTAACTAGCCTTTCGCTACATAGTTCATCAAATTTGGTAATTCAGCACCTAAACCCCATGACTTGAAAATTCATTCCATATAATAAAATAATTGATGTATTCTAGCTAATAAATGATTGATTGATTAAAAGGATGAGACCTATTTGTTGATGTCAAGATCCAGAAAGTAAAATAAAACAATATATTTATGTCTAAGTATTAAAATTTATTTATTTAGCATAAAAATATATAATTAAAATTGCTTGACTTGCAGGTACTGGTGCATTTACCTAAAAACAGAAAAAACATAATTTATATATAAATGAATATGAAAGAATTAATTTTTAAACCCAATAAAATAAATTATTCTTTTTTTTTACACTTAATAGATCTATGTTTGGCCACTATCTCGCCTGATGTGAAGCGATGATGTGGCCTAAGATGGAGCACATAGATCTAGAGAGAGACGGCAGTTGAGCGGCTGCTCCGACCCGTCTCCCCGATGGTTCACCGGACATCATCCCGAATCACGACATATGAATAACATATGAATTATTTTATTGCTCTATTTTATTATTTGTATCTTGCCGGATTGAGGTACATTGACCGTGTTGGTAGTAATCAAGAACCTCACCTAGGCAAGAATTACTCTTTCCAAATTCATAGCCTCATCAATGATGTACATTTCAACAAGTGTTATAGATGAATTTGGACTAAAATGTAGGAAGTGGTCACTTTCCATCAGGAATACGAGTCGGAATCAGAATACGGGTGATAGTTTAGAAATAGAAAATGTACTAACTACTAATATAATAGTTACCTAAATCATCTTCGAAGAGAACACCGTCCCAGCTACCTGTGAAAAGCAGTTTTCACTTTATTATATTGTTTAATAACAGTTTTTAAAATAGGAGATTCAATTTTAAGTTCAGCCATCCAAGGAAGTTTTACATGCGTGGTAAACATGGTTTGCGCATTTTCATAAAGCATTGTATCATCATCGAATTATTGTCAACCCTTTTACTTAGAAAACATACAATGATAATAAAATACACACCTAATTCAGTGGAAGATCACAGGACAGCATATAGTTTCTTTGGAACCTGTACAGAAATTCAGTTTTAATAAAGCTAAATGGTAGATATACAAGTAGATAAATGGACTAATGTCAACTTAGCTATACTCACAGTCCAAGTTCTTCAGGGATTAATAACAGTGTTAAGAAAAAGAAAGGATTGTAAATTAAAATTTAATAACCATAGCCTTTCCATATGAGAATGACAATACAAAAACAAATGGAAAGTCAATGGCAGTACAGTCCATGCTTTTGTCGCGCGCAAATTTAGGTTTATCGCTTGCGGCGTAGCTGCAGAGTGTTCTTGCGTAGCCAAGCGGCGCGGCGAGAACCTCCGGTGGTCTGTGAGTAACGATGACCCTTGCCGAGCCCACGAGAACTGCGACCGGCCGACGTCAGACCACGCATTTCACGGTGCTTGTGTACTGCGTTCACTATCCAGTTGATCTTGGGATCACGGCGAATGGCCTGCAGAAAATATAATTGTTTTAAGATAGTTAAATAGGTGGCCATTTGGTTGAGTTATGGGAAAGATCAGATAATACGGTAGGTGAGTATTCAGCAAAACCTTTCAGATTGGTGCATGACAAAGATAGCTCATCATTTTAATTCTGTTTGTAATATTATAATGGAAATTAACAGCTGTTGTTTTAATATAATAAAGTTAGGGCTATAGTAGTTTACCTTGTGTGAAGGATCAACTAGGATGACCTCGAAATATTTGTATGAAGAATCCTGTGCTACCCAGTATGAGTTCAGCACACGGAGACCACCACAGCGGCGACCGACACGCTCCTGTAAAATATATGTATAATAATTGTTCTATCTGTAAACATTACAAATCAGAATTATCAATTGCAATGCTTAATCAGCACTGCACTGCAATATACAAGACATCACCATTAACTCGGCTTAGTAATTATGTGGAAGACTTTAGAAAAACAAGGGGTAACTAAGAATATACAATAGAAAACACCATGCCAACGCCATTGCTAAGTGGATATTTTATTCATAGCAATAAATTCCTTACCTCAGCAATAGATTGTAGGTTGCGAGTGGGCTTGAGCTGGTTGACTCCGTGGCTCTTGGGTTTGCCGTAGGTGGCACCCTTGGCGACCGGGCGCTTGCGGCCACCGCGGCGCACGCGGATTCTGAAGATAACGTATCCTATAAACAGAAAACGTATCAACAACAAGCATACATAAGAACTCCAATGGCCTATTGATATGTGGTAAGGTAATCAGATAAAGTGGTAGGTGAGTATTCAGCAAAACCTTTCAGATTGGTGCATGACATAAACTAGTTCATCATTTTGTTGGAGCTTACTAGACAATATCGAGAGCAGGAAATATATGTCTGTCACAGCATCAAGGAGTTTCACTAAAAATCAAAACATTTTAACATTGTAGCCGGCGTTTACTACTTTGTCAGATGCAATGGAGTCAATAAACGGATCAGTGGCAAGCAGTTTCAATGTGTTAACATGTGAGACAACATAACCTAATTTTAAAGTTAACTCACCCTGCTTGGCGCGGAATCCCAGCCTCCTCGCCTTGTCGGGCCTAGTGGGCCTGGGGGCGCGGTGCATGCGGGTGAGCTGGCGGTACTGCCATACTCTCACACGCAAGAGGAAACGCATAACATCGCTCAACTTTTTCCTATACAACTCCTGGATATATCTGTACGCGCCCATCTTGGACAGCCTGTGGCAGACCTAGCAACAAAATCAATGTATTGATCAGAAGTCACATCATCGGTCTGGCCACAAATGGAGCGACTTCACACGCATCACTCGCATCATGAACATGTTGGAATCACTGAAATATAGAAATAATTGAAGAAATACTCCGAAAAACAAGAACATTACAGGACGTTTTCCCTTATTTCATTACAGAACGTCGTTAAATTTGGAGGATAGCTATTGATTTTAAGGATTAAAATTAACGTACGTCTCGCGTGTCCCACAGGTAAACCGGAAAAGAGAACTGACAATTACAAAATGAAATGGGCGTAACAGAATATGGTGGATAAATCCAGTTTGACTTTGACAACCTTACAGTATTGATATTTGACACTGACAGCCAACTAGTCATGACAATAGCATTGAACTGCGTTCAGAAAAATAAAAAATCAGGGAGTTATCGGTACTAAATATTCCACACATGACACAGTCTGGATCGGACTGTGAAGTCTCATACGACGTGTGCGTGCATAAAAACGGATCGGCTGGTGTCGAATAGCCAAAGTGTGCTTTGTTAACTTCTCGCTGACGAGAAGTGTCACGCGCGAACGAGAAACGAGACAGTCTAAAGTGTGCAAAAGCATACACTTCTTCCAATCATACAATCCGTTCATCGTAACAAGTCCCTTCCTTTAAAACTTTACACGCGAAACAAAGGAACTTTTCACCTCAGGTCGTCCAAAAAAAATGTTGAACATTTTCTTATTAGACCGGAGCGTAGGTCGATACGTTTTATCGGTATTAAAATAGGATATCACCATATCACTAAAGTACTATCTATGTATAACCAATTGATAACTATATATAGACAAGGTGGAGACATTTGGGTATTTTTGGGTATTGAGCAACTATAGTGGTCTTATTTTTTTCAAGTAACTTTTGTGATGAGTGAAAAAGGATGCTTTCTATTGGCTGTACAATATCGGCTGTGCAATTTTGGCCGTACATTATTATGGTCGTACAATATAGTCTCCCAACCATTGAGGAATCAATGGTAGAAAACGACAAACTCTTCGAAATAAAAACTTGCAAAGAGATTTAAATACGTTTTGTGAAGTTTGGGGACGATATTGTAGTAATGGAACGAAAAATTAGCAAAAATACATTTTATGAAAAGCAAAAACGTAAAATAAACACAAGCTTGACTCACGGCATTGGCCTACAAATGACGTCATGCGCTGTAATTGTTGTTTCGTTTGAGATGAAATACGTAGTTATATATCTTAATACAGTCTTAAATTTTGAAGTGGTGTTACAATCTTATTTAGCTACCTATCTATCCTAAATACAGCCTTATATAAACTCCTTGGTCTATACATAGGTACAAGCGGATTTCACGAACAACCACATTGTCCCCACAAACATTAGCGTTTATAATGTAGAATTTATTCATTATGAAGCATTGAGGAATGACACTATAGAGTCCTTGACAGCGTAACACTTTTAGAAACAAAGACGTATTATATTTAGAAAGCAATAGTTTTTTGACAGTAATTTTGGAGTGTTTACCATACCTATGAAAAATTCTCCCATTCGCTTGAATGAAAATGTAACGTGTTCTGCGTTGCATTGCAGCCACTATAACTTCAGAAGTTCGTGGTTGGTCTGTAAAAGGTAGGACATCTGTACTATTCTGTACCCCAGAGTGAAAGAATAGGGAAATAGGGAATATGCATATGTTGTCGAAAAATCTAGAAATTACTTTTTATGATAGACTCCTGTAAACAGATCAAAAGGTGAAGGTCTCTTTTAGGTGGCCGAGCAATGAATACATTCTAGCGTGGCCACAGAATAATAGTATAGATTTCGTACCTTTTACAGACCAACTACCTACGACTTTCTGAAGCTATAGTGGCGGCGATACAACGCAGAGCTCGAATGACATTGCGGTAACTACATTTCCTTACGGTATGCTTCTTATGCAATCATTAATATTTTGTTGTTAACCAGGTTTTATCTAGGATTAAACCAGTCGGGTAAATAAAATAATCAAATAAAATATATGACACATTTATACAATATACATACTTTCATTATTTCCATACAGGTAAAATTTACAATAGAAGAACTAGTATTTTGACATAATTTACAAGACTACAGCACAACTGATACTTAGGATATAGGTAGATAGATAAACGCAATGTTAAAAAACACTTGAAGTATTCTAAATAGCATAGTGTCTCAGTTCAATGTCATACTGTCGGAGTAGATCACAGACGTACTTATGAAAGTCAATTATTACATTGACCATACCACCGTATTGGATAGCACTAACTATACATAACTGTCAATTCACTACACTAACCCGAAACGGTTTGTCCTTTTGTGTCCTGAACAGCCTTGACGTTCACATGATGATGAAGTCTACGTTCATGAACTCGTTCTCACTATGTGGCGTTAATTAGGATTAGAAATCCGAGATTCGTTGCTTACATTTTTATTGTAGGATTGTGATCCATCAATGGAATTGGATGATTGGCCATAGTAATCGACAGCAAGGACCTGTAAGATCAATTTATTACACAAAATAAGAACTTATTTACAACATATGTTCTTACATAAGAGGCGAATGCCTTTACTATTAAAACAATTCTACTCTCTTCTTACTAAACTTTAACTTTTTAATTTCAAATTAAATAAAAACTATAATCATTAACTACTTTTATTACCTATATCTTAATTAAATGGTTTAAGAATGCACAATTTTAATACATTTAACATTTTACACAAATATGCAATTTGTTACCCGACGTATTGGGAACTGAAATGTTTATACGATGGCCACATTGACACACGAAACTGGTCAATGTTGTTTTAACAAAATAACACCGAAAACTGAATATATCAAGCCAAATGCAGGTTCTAATTGTCGAACCCGATGTATAGTTACATCCACATAAATTATAGTTACCGAAAAACATCAATAAACACAAGAAAAACACATACGTTTGAAAACTTAATCTTTCAGTACAATTTTCACTTCACCATGAATGGAACACCCGAATATTTTTTCACATTCAATTCTAAATTGTTTCTAGTACACATTCACAAAGATTCACTTAAAAATAATAAAAAATACCACAACACAAATTAAAAAACCACAAGCCGACCCTGCCGGACCACTATTTTGACTTAACATGTCATGACCAATGTTAAGAAAATGGGTTACGCGATAGAGACAATATAATAATAGTTGTACCTCGTTCTTTATAAGAGCCTGTTGTATAGCGCTATCCTTATTTAGGTCGGAAAACTTCGTAATTATCCATCTATAGTGTAAGACCTCAATGTTATGAAGAGTAAAATAGCTCCTATGTAAGTACCAATTTTGTAGTGTGCGAGTGAGTAGTGGACTTGGCGTTGGCGCGTTTCGGACCGCGCTCACACGTAACTTGTCATTTTGACAACTGTAGATATGTCAATGTCACGCCTGACCTAACGGGCAAACTTAAAAAAAAAATTGTGGCTGCACGGCATTGAGGTCTCTTCCCTAGATAAAAATTGTATACCTAGATAAAAATTGTATATACGGAAAGTCTCTTCCTCAATGCTGCACGGCTGTTTTATAGTAAAATTAATTATTATAAAATTTATTAACTATTATTTTTCGAGCTGTGAGCAGAGCAAGAGCATGGACTACATTTGTAAGCTTGAATGACAGTTTTAAGCCTTGGATCCTGGGAATGTTTTATATAAAAACGCGACAATCCAATGAAAGTTGCTACGAAGCCTCAAGAAGAAGATCAATGGTAAATACACCGACTACGAAATGAAAAGGTGTTCCTAAACAGGCCATAGTTTTGCTGCAATGTGCAAAGAGCCACTATGTTTATCAATATGTCAATACCAAGTGGCTACAATGATAATATGTCAATAACCTATCATCATCATCAGGACTCAGGCTTTCCCTCGTACAGAGAGTGTACCATACCGTAAAGCCCGTACTTATACACATAATGACATAGGCAAATAAATAAAAAACATGTAAAATTATGGCCTGTTTATGAGCACCTTTATTACAAGCAGAAAATTAAAACAAAACAAAAGATTGAAACATCAGTCTCATGCCATTTTTTAATTCTTTTCTTGTGTTCAATCAGTGAACGGGAAGAGACATGTACATTCAAGCAATTATGAACCTACCTATATAATACTGTGAGCTGAATAGGCATAGATATAGTAGTATACATACAAGTGTAGGATTCATTCCGTTTAGTAACTATTACTAGGTAGTAGGTCTCTTATGTGCAGGAGTGTTGCTTACCATCAGGGCAACATCCGCTCGTCTCGCCATGCAGTTAGATAAAAAATAAAGTAAAGACAAGTTAGTGCTCTATATGCTACTACAACTACTACTAAAGTGACTAGATCCATTAAACTCACACCAGGCCTAGCACACTCCGCACTGTTGGTTCGAAGCTACAATTACATAGCCGGACACCAACGGCGGGTCGCGCGTCGTTACACGTGCCGCGTCAGAAGAGATAAGAGCTGCGATATGCGATAGAAAAAGAGGCGCTCTGTAGGTAATATGACTGGTAGGTATGCAGCGCTACGTGAGCTGAATTGAATTTTTTTGTGTCATAGCAAAAGTTGCTATTTGTTTAAATTTCTTTGCGGAGTGATGCTTCTGTCCCTTAGTATTCTATGCTCACAGGATGAGTAGAAGGCCTATTGTATTTATATGAATAAAACCAAATAGGTATTAGCCGATACATGAGACTCCATCTGTGTAGAATTGGGTTTATACTCGTAGTTGTCCTGCTCCCATTCTGATCATGTCTCCTCCCACTACTATCCGGTTACCCTCTATACCATTACGAACCACGCCAGTCGCGATGCCGTCCTGCTCTTATTCCGATATCGTCTCCCGTCCTCCTATCCTGATAGGATGGGGATGTGACCAGGTGAGGACAGCATATCTGGATTGTAGCGGGACAGGAGCAGGAGTGAGATTAAAGTGGGATGAAAAATTTATGGAAGTAGGATAGAATACTTCACTACGCGTCAACAGCAACACGGTCGCGGGCAACAGCTAGTTGGACCATAAAATAATTGTAATTGAATCTCTTAAAATTTGCCCATCAAATATTTCTGGTAGAATGTAGGTATAGCAGGAAAATGACACATTACACTTGTTCTGCAAATAAATAAAATGAAATGAAGGCCACAGCTAAAGAAATGAGTTCAAATACCCAGCTACTTACAGAGACCAATGTTTAGAAATGATTAAAGCTTTTTATCTTTCAGGATTCTGTTGCGGCATGATGACAACGCACTTTGAGTCTCAAAGACCTCACACATATATTATTTAAGTATTACAAGTCCTGGAGGGAAACAATATATGTATATAGGACTATAAAAGTGCACAGAGAATAACAATAAAACTACAAGAGAAGGCAACATAAAAAGACATGAGAACACACACTGGAGAGAAACCATATGCTTGTAATATGTGTGATCATAAACTACAGCAAAATATAAGTTAAAAATACATATGAGAAAACACACTGGAGAAAGACCATATGCATGTGACATATGTGACTATAAAAGTGCAACAGGAGGTGTCTTAAAAAAACATATGAGAACACACACTGGAGAGAAACCATATGCATGTGATATATGTGACTATAAAAGTGCACAGAGAGCACATGTAACTGAGCATATGAGAAGACACACTGGAGAGAAACCATATGCATGTGATATGTGTGACTATAAAAGTGCACAAAGGACAGGTGTAATTGCTCATATTTTGAGAAAACACACTCAAGAGAAACCATATGCATGTGATGTATGTGACCATAAAACTAAAACAAGATGCAGCCTAAAAAAACATATGAGAATACACACTGGAGAGAAACCATATGCATGTGATATGTGTGACTATAAAAGTGCACAAAGGTCAGGTATAATTGATCATATTATGAGAAAACACACTCAAGAGAAACCATATGCATGTTATATGTGTGAATACAAAACTGCAATAAAAGTGGACTTAGAAAGTCATATTAGAACACACACTGGAGAGAAACCATATGTATGTGACATGTGTGACTATAAGTCTAAAACAAGAGCTCAGTTAAAAGTGCATATGAGAACACATACTGAAGAGAAACCATATGTATGTGATATGTGTGACTATAAATCTACAAGAAGAGGTGACTTAAAAATACATATGAGAATACACACTGGAGAGAAACCATATGCATGTGATATGTGTGACTATAAAAGTGCACGTAAGACAGCTGTAACTACTCATATTATGAGAAGACACACTCGAGAGAAACCATTTGCATGTGATATATGTGACTATAGAGCTACAACAGGAGCTGAGTTAAGAAGGCATATGAGTACACACACTAGAGATAAGCCATATGTATGTGACATGTGTGACTATAAATCTGCAACAAGAGCTCTGTTAAAAGTACATATGAGAACACATACAGCACATACTGAAGAGAAACCATATGCATGTGATATATGTGACTATAAAACTAAAACAAGATGCCACCTAAAAATACATACGAAAATACACACTGGAGAGAAACCATTTGCATGTGATATGTGTGACTATACAAGTGCACACAAAGGGAATGTAACTACTCATATTATGAGAAAACACACTCAAGAGAAACCATATACATGTGATATATGTAAACACAAAACTGCAACAAAAGGGAACTTAGAAAGACATACGAGTACACACACTGGACATAGACCATTTGCATGTGATATGTGTGACTATAAATCTTCAACAAGATGTCAGTTAAAAAGTCATATGAGAACACACACTGGAGAGAAACCATATGTATGTTACATGTGTGACTATAAATCTACAACAAGTTGGACTGTAAAACTACATATGAGAACACATACTGGAGAGAAGCCATATGCATGTGACATGTGTGACTATAAATCTACAAGAAGTGCTGATTTAAAAATACATATGAGAATACATACTGGAGAGAAACCATATGAATGTGACATGTGTGACTTTAAAACTTCAAGAAGAGGTCAGTTAAAAACACATATGAGTATACATACTGGAGTGAAACCATATGTATGTCACATGTGTTTCTTTAAATCTGCAACAAGTGGTCATTTAAAAATACATATGAGAACACACACTGGAGAGAAACCATATGCATGTGATATGTGTGACTTTAAATGTATAACAGGAGGTTCCTTAAACAGGCATGTTATGAGAATACACAGATGAGAAAACAAATGCATGCGATATGTGTGTATCAAAATAAAACTACAACAAAAGATGTTCAGGACGTCCGCAATGTTATACAATACAGTGAAATGCGTAGTGTGAGAGACGATTTTATAATGTTAAACGTGATAACTAATATTAAAATAAGTGTAGTTTCTTAACAGTTCAGTGGTTACATTATGTTTGGTAAATTGAATTTTATAAGTCGTAGATTTGTTACCAGTGAAATATTTTGTACAATTTTTCGGAAATTACTTGCCTAACAATGATAAATTTGCAATGTAATTAAGCAGCATAAGACCTAACTGATAAGAGGTTAGGTAATATTGATAAGAAATTATGCGCGGGGACATGCGTCCAACACGTAGAGGCCTCTTAGAGCATTTAACCGACTTCAAAAGGAGGAGGTTCTCTGTTCGGTTGTATTTTTTTTTTACCTCAGAACTCCGTCATTTGTGAACCGATTTGGAAAATTCTTTTTGCGTTGGGTTCAGTATAGCTACGAAGTGGTCCCATATAAATTTCATCGATATGTGACTTTGGACTTCGAAGATACATTGAAGTCGGTTTTTGTTTTTTTATAAAAATTAATTATATGTGCATCATTAAGAAGATGCAATCAAAGACAACCCCCCATAAGCGCGAGGACTATTATTGGAGATATGGAATTTACTCATGATTGGGCTATTGAGGTGAATTCTTAATGGATGAGAACCGGTCTATGATATGAGACTTTGGCACCTGCCAGTTCCGCCTCGTAAGGAAATATTTAGGCAGGCGGTGACTCGCCACCCACAAAGTGCAAAGAGAATTCAAAGTCTAAGTCAAATATCATTTATTAAATAGGCACAAAAGTGCACTTTTAAAGGTCATAAACACATGATACAAATAAAATATGTTAAAATTTTTTACTTATGTTAACATGACTTTGAAAAAAAGGTAAGTATGTTTACCCATTTCTTTCCTATACTCAAATTGAAGTCCGAGTGCTGAAAAGAAATGCGAAAACTGACTCTACCAGTGCTTTAGAAATACGCCCGCTAGAGAAGATAGCACCAAGAAACTCTGCGGAGATGTATTTTTTTTCAGCTCTTTTAGAATGTCTCGAAAATAACAATGAACAATTACGTATAAATTAGAATTAACAGAATGTCAAACAAGAAGTTAAATTTGAAAATTGAATTAAAACAAAACTACAACAGAAAGCAACATAAAAAAACATGAGAACACACACTGAAGAGAAACCATATACATGTGGTTTGTGAGAATATATGTAAAACTAAAGTAGGATGCAACTTAAAAACACATATGAAAACACACTGGAGAGAAACCATATGTATGTGATATGTGTGACTATGAATCTACAAAAGGAGATCAGTTAAAAAGACATAAGAGAACACACAAAGTAGAGAAACTTTATGCATGTTCAATGTGTGAATATAAATCTATATCAAGATGCAACTTAAAAAAACATGAGAAAACACACTCGAGAGTTCTCTTTGCCTAATGTTAGACATGTAGAGCCAAACGTAATGCTCAATAGTAATAAACTCGATACAGACAAAGCGACGGTATTCCTAGGTAAAGGCATAGACTCTAAGTTGCAGTGAGGTCCTCATATTGATGCTCTATCTGGAAAACTTAGTTCTGCTGCATATGCGGTTCGTAAAATTAGGCAATTAACGGATATAGCTACGGCTCGGTTAGTTTACTTTGCATACTTCCACAGCATAATGTCATATGGCATTTTGCTGTGGGGTTCTGCTGCGGATATAGATACTATTTTTATATTACAAAAGCGTGCGGTTCGCGCGATTTACGAGTTGGGTCCACGTGACTCGTTAAGGGACTTTTTTAAGCAAGTTAATATATTAACTTTACCTTCTTTATATATTTTCATAAATATATATTGTAAAATCCCAAAAAATTGTAACAAAATCTCAAAAAAAAATGCCACTCAGTTTCATGCCGTATCTTCTGAGTAGTGGTTTTTTTCCGATACGGTGGTAGAGTCATTGTGATAATTTGACGTTCATAAGTGCGTCTGTGATGCCAAAATGATTAAAGAGATTTTGATTTGATTTGATTTGAGAGAAAACATATGAATGTGATATGTGTGACTATAACACTACAACAAGTTGTGACTTAAAAGTACATATGAGAACACACACTGGAGAGAAACCGTATGAATGTGATATGTGTGACTATAAAACTATAACAGCAGGTTGCTTAAAAGTACATTTGAGAAAACACACTGGGGAAAAACCATATGTATGTCATATGTGTGACTATAAAAGTTCATCGGGAAGTGCCATTTAAAACCCATGAGAGCACACACTAGAGAGAAACCACATGCATGCGATATATGTGACTATATAACTACAAGAGGAGTCGACTTAAAAATACATATGAGAACACACATTGGAAACCAATCATATGTATGTGATATGTGACTTTAAAGCTAAAAAAGGAGGTTACTTATAAATGCATATTAGATATAAACATGATGATATAAACACACTAGAGGAAAACCATAGTGTTAAATACAATGATGTACATAATAGCGAATGAATAATAATAAATACACAAATATTATACACAAACATTATTAACTGCTTAATAAGCAAACTACAAAAATATGATTAACAATAATAGAAAAAGAAAACTAAATATTTTGCAAATAAATAAACACTAATATAATAATAATTATTCATTACAAGTCAGTAAACATAAGATTATTACAAAAATGTTTATTGAAACACACAGATAATTAAAAAAACACAAACAAATCAAATTAAAAATACTAATAACTAATCGAATATAATAATAATAAATATAATATATATTCAGCCGCCAAGCAGTAGTGCGCAAGCATTACCGTGTTCCGGGTTGAAGGGCATTGTAGCCAGCGAAATTACTGGGCATTATGTGACTCGACAGCTAATTGTCTCAAGGTGACGAGCGCAGTGCAGCGCCGCGCAGCATTTTGCAAAACAAAGTTCAGGGTGGTGCTGTTATTGTTATGGGCTGGCGTATTGCTTACCATCAGGCAAACGACCAGCTCGTCTCGTCATCCAGTTACAAAAAAAAACTAATATTTTGTTCATTTGGCATGCATCATAAATAATCTGAATCTGAGATATCTGCAACTAGAAAACTAAAGTTTAAAGTTTCTTTAAAAAGGCTTATTAAAACACTGGAGTAAAACTATATTTATTTATTTTTTCGTATTCTTTCGTACGAAAGCATGCGGTTAAACTTCGATGTATAGATGTATGATGATAGAATGCGTCCCATTTGTCACCACTGGTGACAAAACAATCAAAAACAATTCCCAGTTGTCACCACTGAGGACATTGAAAGTGCTGACAACTTGGAATGACCCTTATTTTTGGTTATAAATAAAATTTTTAGAATACCTAAAATTTTCTTTATTACACCAAATAAATTACAAGTTCGTACAATAATATTTAAAAGCGCATGCTACGCCGTCTGGCTCACTGAAGCGACGTCTAAGTTAAACTTAAAACTTACTTCAAGTTAGGGAGAATCTACAGGACATAATTGCAGGTTTATTATAAAAAAAACTACTAAACTGTAAATACTGTCACGTTGTGGAATTTAAATAAAAACTGACAACATAATTTTGCAATAACAAGTAATATTTATTAAAAAGTAAACTAGGTCGTGGGTAAGGCCGAGGTCAAACCGATGCCGTAAATAGGGCACTGCTTGGGTACCGCTCTCCCCTTGTCTCCGCCAGCGAGCTTGAGGTGGTCTTGTGTCGTCAGCGGTCAGCAAAATGGGTCCAGAGTCCAGGCGGAAACCGGCAGATCTGAGTAGGTAGGATCAGACTCCGTACGGAGTTCCTGTAATCGGCCAAATACCGACGTGTTAACACCGGCAGGCGAAGATCAGGGTAAACCCACTAGCGAGTGAACAAAAAGGAGCTCGGCACTACCTAATTAAATTCTGAGTGGCAAGTGGCTATCGTAAAAAACACTCAGAACGGTTACACTGCTAATGGCGATCTAGCGTTTTACGCTCCCCTACAGTAGGTTACACTCGACATACAATAAAATTGTTTACCATGACACTGTCGGCATATGCTGACAAAATTTATGTTTATGAAAAATACAAAAACAATTACATCCCTAGAGCATTAACGTGTTTATTTAGCATTTTAACACATTATTACATATTAGAGACATGGCGCGGGAGAGAGGTTCGGCTTTAATAGTGTAGCCGTCAAAATGTTAATAAATTCAACACTACAGCGTTAAGAAAGCTACGAAAGGCACTAATAGATATAAGATGTAAACTTTAAATTAATAAGCCTTAAAACGAAGCTAAGATACTACGACGGTGAAACCAGTTATTTTTTAAATACTTGAAAATGCACAAAGAAAATGATTAAGGTAATGTTTGTAAGCACAACTTACCCAGTATGGGATTTATAAACACAACACAATAGTTACATAAGTGTAGGCAAGCACAGGGCTAAATAATTTATTATAATTGTGGAAGTAAATTCCGTATATTAAGGATATTCAATGAAGGTAAAATTCAAAGCGAATGACCACCGTCTCTGCGAGATGTGTCGGTGATCTCCCCGACTCACCGCGGCGCGGCGCGGTAGCGAAATGCACGCATATGAAATATGTTGTTAATAAATATTATTTTTAATTGTTATTATTATTAGTTTTATGTAGTATATTTTATAACGACAACATTTATTTTAGTAAACTGAGTATTAAAAATAAAATAGGATCCAGTAACAAAGCTTATTTTTATTAAGCTATGTTACAATACATCCCCCCTTAGAAAAAGGACTTTACCTAGTAAAGTACGACACAACGAATAAGATAACAAATCCGACACAGCAAATAAACAAGCGCAGAAAATTAGTGAGCAATGAACTTTAGGTCTTTTACATGCCAAGCACCTAAATTATGCCCTGACATGTCTTCCAGTGTGCAAGTACTTCTAGGTGCAATAGGTAAGTTATCCGTGATGCGGTCGACAACAAGTGCCGATACGTCATAATGAACGTTATCTGAAAAGCGTGAGTATACTTTAAAATACGTGGAACCTTTAATTGCCTTTTCAGAACCACCGAAACCTTTAACAATCATTTGCGTATTTTTATTGTAATTGAAACCCAAACGTGAGCAGCATTCATTTGTTATGAAGTTACTTTGCGATCCCGTGTCTAGCAAACACTTCACTAAATGCGACTGTCCCTACTTGTTACAACTTGAGCTGTAGACAACAGTGTCGTTGTTGGTCGCATACACTGCGTGTTGCGCACAAATGAAACGCGAAGCGTTCGGAACTAGCGGCGCAGCAATGGATGTGTGCAGTGACGATACGTTCACGGCGTGCGTAGAAGCGGGCGTTCGAGAGCGAGGCGCGGGGCTTGCGCCGCGCCGGCGCCGCTCACTGGCATAGCGCGTGACAGTGCGAGCGCGGGTTCGACTCCCGACGCGGACACCATTCCATTGTCTTGCAATTGCGGTGCGGTTTGATTGTGTGCGTTATTAAAATGCAATAAGGAGTGATGTTTTGTTGACAACTGCGACATTTGAAATTTGAGTTACAATCGCGGGCTTTATGTTTTAAACTTAGGCAATTAATGCATGCGTTATGTTCTTTAACTCATTTAAAACGAGCGGAAGGCGTTAATTCATTGAATTTAGGACATTTAAACAAGTGGTCATGAACGAAGTTATCACAAAGGCATTTTTTGTGAGAAGTTGAGACTGCTACATAAGCCGGCGTGTTAGGTACATAGCTTCGCGGTGTATTCGTATTATTACGAGAAGGATTTGAAGTAGTCATGCTTGATTGCATGTTGTGATATATCCTATACAGTCCTGTCAAAAAAAATGCTTTTGATATTATTTCAATGCTGATTAACATTTGTATTTTCCATTTTTTCATTAGAGAGAATCTTGCACATTAAAAAATATTCCATAGGAAAATGTAGGTATGGAAGTATACCTATTTTATCAAAGTATCGATAATTTTGAACTGTAACAGAATAAGTTAAATGCACCCACACGTATGTCATAATAAATCACTTATGGGCAGCAATATGTGTTGAAAAGCTGGTACTTATCCTAACTAAGACCAACTATGTGTTCTTTGTTTTGACAAAATAGTTATGTCTCGTTGTTCGCCTACCTAGCCCTATGTATATCCAGCAATATCTTTTTAATTCTTGTTTTAGTTGTTTTATACGAAGAAAATAATAACTTCATCATTTACGAGCACTAGCGCTCCTAGCGGGACATTGTAGCGGGATAAAGCTGCAGTCAAGGACATGTGACATTCACCAACCCGCACTGGGCCAGCGTGGTGGATTATGGCCTTTTCTCTCTCTATGAGAGAAGGCCTGTGTCCCAGCAGTGGGAACGTGATGGGCTGATGATGATGATGATGAAAGCTGCAGTCTATGGTTCGATCGGGACCGAACATGTTTTGATAATCTGTGCTTCAAAGACTCGCTTGAAACCATTGAGGTCTTACACTATAGAGGGATAATTACGAAGTTTTCCGACCTAAAAAAGGATAGCGCTATACAACAGGCTCTTATAAAGAACGAGGTAGAACTATTATCATATTGTCTCTATCGCGTAACCCATTTTCTTAACATTGTAGACATGCGCAAAACAGTGCATTGAAAAGTAATGTGATATGGCATCACATTTCGTACCGAGTAATATTTCATTACTTCATCACCCCAAACATCACCTGAGATGGTCGCGTCGGACGCACTATCTATCACTTGTGTGATATTGTAATGGAATGCTCGAATGCAATAGCAAGTGATAGTTATAGCGCATATAAATGAGATAGCGAGTTACTTATTTTTTTGTGACTGGAGCGGGTACATCAAATCAAAATAACAATATCGTTTTGAGCGAGAGGTTCAAAACCAAAGATTTACGTCTTTGTTCAAAACATTCAAATATAACGGACGGGGGCGGTGCCAAAATAACCTATTGTCGCCTTAATTTTCTAGTAATGCGGTTTTAAATGGAAGTTCAATCAAGTGGCAGGCAGGGCGCACGTGCGATGAAGCTCGCTTCCTCTCTCTCAGACGCGCGCGCGAATAGTGTCAGTGAGGCATAGACTCGATAGACATAATGCAATGAACAGAACAGTGCACTGTGTGATGCTATGGTGTGATGTGTAATGTTTAATTTAGTCGAGTAATATGTAATGCTACAGTACTCGATCGGGTAATATTACGCGTAATGCATCAATCGCATTACTTACACATGTCTATAACATTGGCCATGACATGTTAAGTCAAAATAGTGGCCCGGCAGGGTCGGCTTGTGGTTTTTAAATTTGTGATGTGGTATTTTTTATTATTTTTAAGTGAATCTTTGTGAATGTGTACTAGAAACAATTTAGAATTAAATGTGAAAAAATATTCGGGTGTTCCATTCATGGTGAAGTGAAAATTGTACTGAAAGATTAAGTTTTCAAACGTTTGTGTTTTTCTTGTGTTTATTGATGTTTTTCGGTAACTATAATTCATGTGGATGTAACTATACATCGGGTTCGACAATTAGAACCTGCATTTGGCTTGATATATTCAGTTTTCGGTGTTATTTTGTTAAAACAACATTGACCAGTTTCGTGTGTCAGTGTGGCCATCGTATAAACATTTCAGTTCCCATTACGTCGGGTAACAAATTGCATATTTGTGTAAAATGTTAAATGTATTAAAATTGTGCATTCTTAAACCATTTAATTAAGATATAGGTAATAAAAGTAGTTAATGATTATAGTTTTTATTTAATTTGAAATTAAAAAGTTAAAGTTTAGTAAGAAGAGAGTAGAATTGTTTTAATAGTAAAGGCATTCGCCTCTTATGTAAGAACATATGTTGTAAATAAGTTCTTATTTTGTGTAATAAATTTATCTTACAGGTCCTTGCTGTCGATTACTATGGCCAATCATCCAATTCCATTGATGGATCACAATCCTACAATAAAAATGTAAGCAACGAATCTCGGATTTCTAATCCTAATTAACGCCACATAGTGAGAACGAGTTCATGAACGTAGACTTCATCATCATGTGAACGTCAAGGCTGTTCAGGACACAAAAGGACAAACCGTTTCGGGTTAGTGTAGTGAATTGACAGTTATGTATAGTTAGTGCTATCCAATACGGTGGTATGGTCAATGTAATAATTGACTTTCATAAGTACGTCTGTGATCTACTCCGACAGTATGACATTTAACTGAGACACTATGCTATTTAGAATACTTCAAGTGTTTTTTTTAACATTGTGTTTTTAAATACTAGTTCTTCTATTGTAAATTTTACCTGTATGGAAATAATTAATGTATGTATATTGTATAAATGTGTCATATATTTTATTTGATTATTTTATTTACCTGACTGGTTTAATCCTAGATAAAACCTGGTTAACAACAAAATATTAATGATTGCATAAGAAGCATACCGTAAGGAAATGTAGTTACCGCAATGTCATTCGAGCTCTGAGTTGTATCGCCGCCACTATAGCTTCAGAAAGTCGTAGGTAGTTGGTCTGTAAAAGGTAGGAAATCTATACTATTATTCTGTGGCCACGCTAGAATGTATTCATTACTCGGCCACCTAAAAGAGACCTTCACCTTTTGATCTGTTTACAGGAGTCTATCATAAAAAGTAATATCTAGATTTTTCGACAACATATGCATATTCCCTATTTCCCTATTCTTCACTCTGGGGTACAGAATAGTACAGATGTCCTACCTTTTACAGACCAACCACGAACTTCTGAAGTTATAGTGGCTGCAATGCAACGCAGAACACGTTATATTTTCATTCAAGCGAATGGGAGAATTTTTCATAGGTATGGTAAACACTCCAAAATTACTGTCAAAAAACTATTGCTTTCCAAAAGTGTTACGCTGTCGAGGACTCTATAGTGTCATTCCTCAATGCTTGAAACCATTGAGGAATGACACTATAGTCCCTGACAGCGTAACACTTTTGGAAAGCAATAGTTTTTTGACAGTATTTTTGGGGTGTTTACCATACCTATGAAAAATTCTCCCATTCACTTGAATGAAAATGTAACGTGTTCTGCGTTGCATTGCAGCCACTATAACTTCAGAAGTTCGTAGTTGGTCTGTAAAAGGTAGGACATCTGTACTATTCTGTACCCCAGAGTGAAAGATAAGTACCACGATAATTTACGAATTACAGCAATAGGGAATATGCATATGTTGTCGAAATATTTAGAAATTTACTTTTTATGATAGATTACTCCTGTAAGCAGATCAAAAGGTGAAGGTCTCTTTTAGGTGGCCGAGTAACGAATACGTTCTAGCGTGGCTACAGAATAATAGTTCAGATTTCGTAACTTTTACAGACCAACTACTTACTAACGCGGTAACTACATTTCCTTATTAATATTTTGTTGTTAACCAGGTTTTATCTAGGATTAAACCAGTCAGGTTAATAAAATAATCAAATAAAATACATCATCATCATCATCATCATCATTATCAGCCCGTAATCGTCCACTGCTGGACATAGGCCTCTCCTAATGAACGCCACTGAGCCCGGTCTTCGGCTCCTCTCATCCAGTTTCTTCCGGCCACCTTTCGCAGGTCGTCACTCCATCTAGCCGGTGGGCGTCCTACACTGCGAACGAGGCTCTGACGACCGACCGATGGCGGTATATCCATCACAAAAAAGCGTAGCTAAATTCAACAGACCGGTGACGGGCAGCAGCGTCACCGGTGCGAAAAGTTACGCCCTGTGGTCTCCAACCCGCATGTCCAGCGTGGCGACTATGGACACAAACCTTCAAAATGAACGACACAAACAATAAAATACATGATACATTTATACAATAGATATACATTCATTATTTCCATACAGGTAAAATTTACAATAGAAGAACTAGTATTTTGACATAATTTACAAGACAACAGCACAACTGATACTTAGGATATAGGTAGATAGATAAACACAAAGTTAAAAAAACACTTGAAGTATTCTAAATAGCATAGTGTCTCAGTTAAATGTCATACTGTCGGAGTAGATCACAGACGTACGTACTTATGAAAGTCAATTATTACATTGACCATACCACCGTATTGGATAGCACTAACTATACATAACTGTCAATTCACTACACTAACCCGAAACGGTTTGTTCTTTTGTGTCCTGAACAGCCTTGACGTTCACGTGATGATGAAGTCTACGTTCATGAACTCGTTCTCACTATGTGGCGTTAATTAGGATTAGAAATCCGAGATTCGTTGCTTACACTTTATTGTAGGATTGTGATCCATCAATGGAATTGGATGATTGGCCATAGTAATCGACAGCAGGGACCTGTAAGATAAATTTATTACACAAAATAAGAACTTATTTACAACATATGTTCTTATATAAGAGGCGAATGCCTTTACTATTAAAACAATTCTACTCTCTTCTTACTAAACTTTAACTTTTTAATTTCAAATTAAATAAAATCTATAATCATTAACTACTTTTATTACCTATATCTTAATTAAATGGTTTAAGAATGCACAATTTTAATACATTTAACATTTTACACAAATATGCAATTTGTTACCCGACGTAATGGGAACTGAAATGTTTATACGATGGCCACACTGACACACGAAACTGCTCAATGTTGTTTTAACAAAATAACACCGAAAACTGAATATATCAAGCCAAATGCAGGTTCTAATAGTCGAACCCGATGTATAGTTACATCCACATAAATTATAGTTACCGAAAAACATCAATAAACACAAGAAAATCACATACGTTTGAAAACTTAATCTCTCAGTACAATTTTCACTTCACCATGAATGGAACACCCGAATATTTTTTCACATGCAATTCTAAATTGTTTCTAGTACACATTCACAAAGATTCACTTAAAAATAATAAGAAATACCACAACACAAATCAAAAAACCACAAGCCGACCCTGCCTGGCCACTATTTTGACCTAACACGTCATGACTAATGTTAAGAAAATGGGTTACGCGATAGAGACAATATGATAATAGTTGTGTTCTTTATAAGAGACCTGTTGTATAGCGCTACCCATTTTTAGGTCGGAAAACTTCGTAATTATTCCTCTATAATGTGAGACCTCAATGCTTGAAACAAACGAGGCATCGTGTGAAATGCTACTTTTGTCTATGGATGGCTTCGTATTATTGCCTGTACAATACTGTACCAAACTCGTCACGGGCTGTATTTCGCATCCAATAATGTACAGACTGGATTGCACACCCTGACATTTGGAACATACACATACACAACATACACATACACAACATACATGAATTATTGGCTGTGCAATAATGGCCGTGCAATATCGACACGAGTCGAGTTTGTACGGGCAATATTTGCCGTCCAGGAAAAGCCGGCCGAGTACATATTTGAAATCCGATGTGCATGGAATATTGGCTGTAAAATATCGGCTGTGCAATTTTGGCCGTACATTACTATGGTCGTACAATATAGTGTCCCCCAATTTCTAAACGAAAACAACGGTTTTTCGTCTGCCATTTTCAGTGCTGCCAGCAAAATATAATTTCCATAAAGCTGGTAGAGATTATTCACTTCAGAAGAATTAATTATTAATTTATATTTTTACTAGCTGACCCGGCAAACGTTGTTTTGCCATATAAATTTTAAAAAAAATGTTAAGTGTGAACAACCCTTATCACTTAGGGGTATGAAAAATAGATAGTAGCCGATTCTCAGACCTACTGAATATGCATATCAAATTTGGTAAAAATCAGTAAAGCCATTTCGGAGGAGTAAGGTAACTAACATTGTGACACGAGAATTTTATATATATATGATGATGAATGAATTATTAATTCATATTTTTATTTATTTATCTAAATAAAAATATGAATTAATAATTCATAAAAATATGAATTAATAAATAATTCTACAAACAAACAAAGGTAACAAAGTCACTCATCTGCGTCTATTCACTATTAGGTTGATGGTTAAGTGTCGAAGTAACTCCGACTAGGTTTTGGACATTTTAGAAGTCTTTAGAAGTCCTTCTTCTAGGAGTTATGAGATCAACTACTTTAAACTACTTGATGTTGACTTGTCGAGGTTCAACATGTAAAGCCACCGCCTGAATTTTTTATCAATCAGCGATGTTTTAATGTGAGATCTGACTTACATTTTAAACAAAAAAATAGAACAACAAAACTAGGATGACTTGGGAGTAAACGGATTTCTTACTAAAGGAGAGGGTTATAAGTGGTCCTAAATAAGGTGCAACGAACCAAAATGATAAGAGTAGCATAAGATGCTAGGTTAAAAATAAAGTTATTCGGTAATTATTTCAGATTTTTTAAGACTTCCAATTTAGATTTATTTAATATTGTTTCACAATATTTTATTGCGTCGAAACAAATGTAACACGACTCGTGTTACGTTTCTTATGACGCAGTAAATCGCATGTAGTTTCGGAGTCCAAGTTAACAAAACCAGGTCACATAATTAGTACAAACAAAAACCGTTAAGAATAGCAGAGTTGTCGAAGGCTCCTGGAGAATATTGGAGATTTAAACACAACGAAAAGCAAACGAAACAGTGCAAGTCTAAAGTCTGACTGAGGCGTTACAGACTATGATCATATGATGAATGATGCGGCTCCTCGAAGATGCCGAAACCCATGGGTACACTGTGATTGGGCCGGACAGCCCAACACATGTACCCAACAATGCCACCTGGCAGCCGGACGTCCTGGACATCGTGGCGCATCAAGGCCTGAGTTGTCCAGTCAGCCTGGAGGTGCTGTATGACCTGGATGAGCAGCACCTCCCGGTGCTTATCACCCTCGCCATCGGGCCGATGCGCTTGAGGGTGAACTGGGACAAGTTCCAGGCCCAGCTGCAGGAAGTAGAGGTCGGCCCACTTTCGACGGCGGAGGATGTGGAGAGATTCGCGACTACATCACAGACCGCATCAAGTTCGCCAAAGAGATGGCGTCGACGCCCGCCTTACCGACCCAGAGAAGGGAGCAGATGCCTCTCCGCCTGCGCGCGATGCACAGGAAGAAGAGGTGTCTGCGGAAGCTCTGGGCACACAGCCGCTGTCCCCGCGTAAAGAGAGAACTCAAAATCGCTGGCGGAGAAGCTCAAAAGCGAGGTACAGGCGTGGCGTGGCGAATCGTAGGACGATCGCATTACGGAAATAGGAGAGGACCCCACGAAAGCTTGCCTGTACCAGCTCAACCGGACCCTGACCCAGGCCAAGGTGGCGGTCTGCCCGCTGCTGGATGGCACGGGCCAGCGCCGTTATGGAGCCGAGGAACGCGCGGAGCTGCTGGCGGACCACCTGGAGGGCCAGTTCCAGCTGCACTCAGTCCCCATGGATGCAGATGCAACGGTACCGGCACACCACCAGATGGTAGAAGCAGCGGTCGCCATTTTCCTCTCCTCGCCACCTCTCCTTTGAGGGGAGCAACTTCATCTCCCCAGCAGAGGTGCTGAGAGTCGTGCGAAGATTACCAGGGAAGAAAGCGCCGGGGCATGACGGAATCACCAACGTCATGCTGAAGCAACTTCCCACGAGGGGCCTGGTAGCGCTAGCTCGGCTCTTCAACGGTATCCTAGTGCAGTTTTTGCACGCTCGCTCTAAAAACGGTGAAGGAAAACATCGTGATGAAACCCGCTTACGCGCTTTGGAGTGGTAGGCTCTGGCCGTGGTTGTAATACCACCCACCGAACAAAGCCAATGCCGTCAAGCGACCTAGTCGTGTTTCGGGATGATGTTCGGTGAACCGTCGGGGAGACGGGTTTGAGCAGCCACTCAACTGCCGTCTCTCTCTAGATCTATGTGCTCCATCTTAGGCCACATCATCGCTTCATATCAAGCGAGATAGTAGCCAAACATAGATCTGTTAAGGGAAAAAAAAATCCTTCGCACCTTCAAATCTTACGAAAAATAGGTAAATTTTTCGTAAGAAATCTTACGAAAAATAGGTAGGTTCTCTGGTAGTGGAAATCCACTTCCTATTCCAATTAAATAAAGACGGAAGAGGAAGAGACGAAAGAAGGGACTTATTATAAAAAATATTAAAAAAGAGATAAATTACCAAAAAGAGTTTAGCCAGCAGGTCTACCAAGAACGCTTGATAGCAGGACAGTCTAAGCGTTTTATTGAACTGTCCTTGTCATGTCCTGAGAGGATACCATTGATGCTCCAAAATTTTGCTCCACCTTTATAATTATCATTGTTTGAATTGAGTTAAGTATACTCATAAGGTTTTAGGTATTTGAGTCATTATTGATCGACTCATTCGATTGAGTGGATGATGAAATCGAGCTGGAGTAGTTGAGTTGTTCTTTTTCTATATAAAGAAGAGTAGATTTGACATTTTCATGTGGCATCACAGTTCAGTGCTCCGCCATCTTGAAAGCGTAATTGTTGTCATGTTTACGTTGAGTGTGAAAGGTGAAATTTGTGAATTGTAATAAAATATTCGGGTAAAATTCAATGGATTTTATGTAAAATAAAAGGCGAGGTATTTACTGATATGCCTATAATCCTGGAAAACCACGATTCATGTTGTTGTCCTGTTAAATCGAGTTAGATAGATTAGGCGCCAAAGTGGTCGTTGCAATTAGCGTAATAAATACTTCCCCATGTCGTTATTGCTCGTCTTTTATTCATTTTTCGAGAGTTTTGCAGCGTTTTAATAGTTTTAATCATTTTCAGCTTAAGATTGATGCTATTACTGGCCGGATAAAGTGAATTACCACAATGTTTTACGCACACTTTGTGCTGGCCAAAAAGGGCCCGCTAGCCAAGATTTGGCTGGCGGCACATTGGGATAAGAAATTGACGAAGGCCCACGTTTTCGAGACGAATATCGAGAAGTCTGTTGATGGAATTCTGAAACCAAAGGTGAAGATGGCCTTGCGAACTTCAGGCCATCTGTTGCTTGGAGTCGTGAGGATCTACTCCAGGAAGGCCAAATACTTACTCCAGGATTGTAATGAGGCATTCGTAAAAATCAAGGTAAGTTTGTTTATAGTTTGATTTGGGTACAATAATTTCAGACTAGACATTCCTCAAGACGGAGAAAGTTTATACTCAAATATAACTAGTTATCGGTTAAAGATTATGTGTCTGATTTTCATGACATTTGCTAAGATGCAGATATAGTTAGAATTAAAACTAACTGGTACTGCTAATACTGTACAACATGTTTAATTCTATATACAAAAAACATATGTTACCTTACTGTGGTAATATAATGCAAACCCGCCGCCTGCCCTATTCGTAAATTATTGATCCTTCGCATCACATTGCATGTCATGAAAAAGGAAATAAAACATACATGTCAGGGTTCATTGTGTCATTGAGTGTCTTTAAAATAATATGTTGAATTTTGTTAAATAAAGCCTAAATACTACCATTACGGGCTCATTCTTTATGCTATATTATTATTATTATTTCTCTATACATCATTAATTTTCAGATGGCCTTTAGGCCTGGCATGGTAGACTTGCCTGAAGAGCATAGGGAGGCTGCCATGAATGCTATCACCCTACCTGAAGTATTCCATGATTTCGACACTGCCATGCCTGAGTTGAAGTAAGCTATTATCTCATGTCTTTAAAAATGAATAAATGTAAGTTATTGTTACATGCTTTTTCTGCTATATTTAGAAAAGAAAGCTCGGTAATGGAACATCATCATGGCAAAGTTAGATATAACAATTCTGCAGTGCACTAAACAGTAATTGCAGTAAAAATTAGCTTAGCTTCAAAGGTATGTTTCACATTTACAAGGCAATGTTGCATACTTACACTTTCTACGCAAAACTTATTAGTATAATGAGTTAATACTCACATATTTTTGCCACTGAAATAATTAATATGTTGTGGTTAAGTTCTACAATGTCCTTAATAAGTAAATTTAACATTCATAGAAATATTCACCATTAGATTGACCATTCCCATTACAGTGAAGTGGATATTGAAGCCCAGTTCTCACTGAACCAGTCTCGTGCAGAGGAAATCACTATGAGAGAGGACTATGGTTCCCTAAATCTGGTCACTCATGATGATGGCTTTGGAGACATGGGCTTTGACACTGATAATCCTGATATCATGCGAGAGCACATTGGAAATGAAGATGGAATGGAACAGGTATAGTATGCTTGTAATGGGACTCAATAATAGATTAATCTTTGACTATGAGATATTTGAAACATGACTGGTTAATGAGAAATTTTGTAATTACTTACATTCCAAGATACATATTTAGGCACTAAAGAGAGATTAGGAACACCACTTTGAAAGGCTCCTGTCATGTACCCCAAGGATTGTTAGAGCTCTGTCACCTATAAAAATGTCAATCTTCTCAAAACCTTATATAGTATAACAGTATACTATATAAAATAAGGAGGCAAAGTTGTTTGTAAGAGCAAATATCTGACACTAAATCCTTTCACTGATATGCCGGCTGTACAATCTTGCCTATGTGCTCTCGCTATGCTGGAGGGGGAAATGCACAATACACGGGAACATGCGGGACGCCAGTGCAGGATTTATTACCACATAGAATAAGAATAAGGTGGTTGCTAGTGTCCTACAAAGTAAGTTTTTCCACAGAGTAACCTGCTATTTGCGGACGGGTCATCTCTGGAGCTAGCCGGCAAGCAGGACGAGGCGGGGACAAGCGCGGCGGGCCCGCAGCTGGCAGACGCTCATGAGAGGCGAATGGAGGCCGCGCCGCATGCGCCGATGGATGATGGCTTTGGAGGGACTATTGGAGACGTTGGAGACGACTTTGGACGTAAGAGTTTATAATAGGTGGCACAAAATTTTGGGGCAGCAAACGTAGCCGCCTGTTAAAGTAAATCAGTAACACTGGTCTATGAAAACTTTAGAAATTTCAGAAAATATTGATTTTTGAACAAGATCAAACAATCCAACATAATTGACGTTCATGAGTTCGTAATTGACGTTCATAAGTGCGTCTACTGTGATGCCTAAAACGAATTAACAATCTCAATAGACTCTACTTCCTAATAGAAATGTTTCCTCTGAAGTATTTTATTGATTAGGCAACGCATCAGCAACGCCTTTAGTGTGGCAGATGACTAGGTGATGATAACCACTTACCATCAGGTGGACCGTATTCTTGTTTATAATTGAAAAAAACTATGCTAATTGCATAGTTTATTTGATCATAAAATTTTATGTACTTTATTACGTGCATGAGGTTCATGTGGTGGTAAGCAGTATGTGTGCCCATAAGAGTTGCAATAACACCCAGAATATTGTTAATCAAAATCCTCCTCAGCACTGCACTGCGTTCCTCACCACGAGACAATAGCTCTGAAGTCTCATAATGTCCATTATTTTCGCTGGCTACATTTTTTATTTACCGCCAAATGGCTTGCGTTTGACCACTATGTCACTTGATAGTAAGCGACGATGCGGTCGCGATGTAGCACGCTTGCCAAGATGATACCTGTTCACTCGGGGTTTGAAGATTGTAGCTATCGGGAATTAATGACTGGCAGGGAGTTGCACACGCTTGCAGGGCGCATAATAATTTTACGCCAAGCAGTAGTGCGCATTACTGTGTTTCGGTTTGAAGGGCATTGTATTTTTTTTTAATCTTTATTTATATTTATAGAGGATTTGATCATACATGATCATGCCACCCTCATAGGCTCACTTCATCTTATTCTATTTAGACCTATAGTTACAATTTTGTATAGCGTTCTGGCATCCTCCGATTGAGAATAAGAGAGACATGGGCATTGTAGCCAGCGAAATTACTGGGCATTATGAGACTCAACAGCAAATTGTCTCAGGGTGCAGCGCCGCGCAGGATTTCGCAAAACAAAGTTCTGGGTGGTGCTGTTATTGTTATGGGCTGGCGTATTGCTTAACATCAACATATAGCTAACGACAAGCTTGCCTCGTCATTCAGTTACAAAAAAAAAATGGAAGCGAAGCGATTAGTGCGCGCAGGAGGAACGTCCACCATGTGGGTGGCGTGTTAAAAGTCAAAAGATATTTATTAAATAGGCACAAAAAATCAATTAAAATACGTTAAAACTGTAACTTAAGAAATCTTGATTTGTTGCTATACGTCCCTTCTAACTGTGCATTTGTGAACAGATGCGGGCGGGTTGTTCGAGGGTGATCTGTTTGGTGATGTGTCATCGGGCGGCGGCGGCGCGGGCGCGGCGGCGGGGCTGCCGGGCGCGCCGCCGCCGCAGTCGCTGCAGGCCGAGATCGACGCCGGCGTCAGCGGCGGCGCCGGAGCACCCGAGCCCGGCGCCGCGCCCGCGGAGCCCCCCGATTCCGACGACGACATGGGCGACCACTATGATGCTGGAAATTCGCCGCAACACAGGTATGCGACACCGTACAACATGAGACTAGCGTGTTTACAGTTTAAAGGTGTGGGAGTACACCTGAGCATTTTAAGGAATATGCATGTGATGTCATAAAATCTGGAAATTACTTTTTATGATAGATTACTCCTGTAAATATTTTTTACTTTAAGCCTTTTTTCTCATATAAGTGTAATGTAATTTCTTGTTGAGAAAATAAATATTCTTTAACCCGAAATATTTAGTAGTGATATAATTATTTATATTAATTGCGTACCTAGTTTTTTTGGATTTCAATGTTTCCTTTTTGTATCTTTGGAAAAACAGAACGTAATCGCAAACACTTCAGTACGTGCAACCACATGTTGACGTCACGTCGCTCGCTGCTTATTAGTCATTTTTGACATAGAGCGAGCCCACCCTTTTGGTTGATTATTGACACACACACACACACACACACACACACACACACACACACACACACATGTAGCAAAGACAGACCAATGAAGAGATCCTAGGTCCCCACATTTTGACGTCACACGCAAATTTAATGGCTCGTTTATGTTGATTTAAATTGATTCAAATATTCATTACATTATGTTATTGACAAATGATGCCATTCATTTTTGATACATTTTTTTAATGAATAGTATTCAATAATAAATCGATTCAAGCATTAAAAAAATACATGCATATTCTCTATTGTAACAGAATGTACCGCTTAAGTGTGTCAGTGTCGAGCGGAACACTGAGCAAAACGCTTGCTGTTATGTTACAACTTTACAAACTATGAGCAAACTTATGTAACATTCTAGAGATGGTACACCTTAACTAAAGTCAAGGCGCTGAACAAAAACTACGCTAATTACGCTTTTCCTTGTATTTCCATTTGGAAAAAGTTATATGTTCTAGTGTGTACCTTAACATGTACACATTACTACATATAAAATAGTAACATCATTTCAGTTGTATGTTCTTGTACAAGGTTTTTAATTGACGTTTACTTAGCCATTTGGGAAAGTATTTGGCTTTCGAACATACATTCTCAAATAACATGAAGCTATCAACCACCAGTGGCAATGGGCTGTTCACATATGTCGAAGAACCGATAACCAATGGAGTAAACGAGTTCTAGAGTGGAGACCACGTTTAGGCAAACGTAGTGTCGGACGCCCTCCGGCTAGATGGAGCGACGACCTGCGTAAAGTGGCTGACAGATTAAATTTTTTCATTATTAAATATTGTAACAAAAGTTTTAAGAAATATGCCCCTCAGTTTCTTGCCGTATCTTCTGAGTAGCGGTTCTTTTTCCGATACGGTGGTAGAGTCATTGTAATAATTGACGTTCATAAGCGCGTCTGTGACGACAAAATTTAAATAAAGAACTTTTGAACTTGAACAAGCAGCTTGAAGATTGATATAATTTTCTTTATGTAGATTGAACAAGCCACGCTTGTGCAAGCACGATTGAATGGGTGTATAAAAACTGATGCTTCTCCAATCTTGCTTTTTAACCCCCGACGCAAAAAGGAGGTGTGTGAGTGGTGAGTTTTACCACTTATGTGTGTCTGTCTGTGGCACCGTAGCTCTAAAACGGGTGAACCGACTTGGATGCGGTTTTTTATAATTTGAAAGCAGGTTTTCTAGCGGTGGTTGTTAAACATGTTTTATCAAAATCGGTTCAACCGTTTTTTACTTTTTATGGGTTTTTTGTGTAGGGGGCTTTTTATATAGCCTAAAAGCAAGTTGTGCAAGCCGGTACAAAATGATTGTTCATGCAGGCTTGTCATGCTAGCAGTAACGTATGTACTTATGTAGCCACCTTAACGAATGACATGTGCGTTGCAGTTGGGGCGGGTCCCCGCCGCACGAGCCGCCGCCGCAGCCCGAGCCGCCGGAGACGCCCACCGCTCCGCGCCCGCCCTCTGTCAGACCTATGGTGAGTACTTATTTATACAATAGATGATCGGACAACTTTTCAGAAAGTGTTTAAAATTAACCATAATGTTTATACAGGGTGGGAACATTTTTGGCCCCTTAAGGGTAGCTACCTTTTCTTTTGTAGTTGGAAAGTTTTGTTCTTAGAAACATTCTGTTTTATTTCAAAGAAAAAAATATTGCCATTTTTAGATTTTTGAAAAAGGTACGATTCACCCAAAAAATGACATTTGTCAAAAAAAACAAGTTGGTCTTCATCGATTCTATTTCAAACCAGGAACACTTTTCTCAAAGTAACATACCAAATCAAATCGTTTCAAACTGTTTTATTATTAACCCTGACGCAAAAAGGAGAGGTGTTATAAGTTTGACCACTATTTGTATCTGTTTGTCGCACCGTAGCTCTTAAACGGGTGAACAAATTTGGATGCGGGTTTTTTATATTTAAAAGCAGGTTTTCTAGCGGTGGTTCTTAGAGATGTTTTATCAAAATCGATTCCGCCATTTTTTACTTTTTATAGGGTTTTGCATCGGGGGTGTTTAAATTTTAGTTTACTGAAATTCGCTTGTCTTTATCTTATTTATTATACAATTTTGTGGGTGGCAAATAAATGATATTTCTTTGTTGCATATAGGAAGTAGATGAGCCCCTGGAGGCCGGGCCGGCGGAGGCGCCGCCGGCGGCGGAGGCCGAGCCTGCGCCCGCGGACAACACCACTCTGCTGCAAAACGAAGAGGAATCGTTCGCGCTGGCGCCCGTCGACCATACTGTGCTCAAAGGTAAGTACAATACAATACAAAAATTGTACACCATAACAAAGAATAACTTATTTGAAATTATGTTAATATTGCACACCATTGTCATGGTAGAATGTTAGGAATTATTTTTATTTGTCATCTTTGTATACGACATTCTAGCAATAAACAAGTTGAATTGTTGATTACAAACATAAAAAAAAAATCGAGTAAATATCGATTTTTTGGGTCCATTTATTCAAATTCTATAGAAATTATCGAAAAAATAAAAAGCTACAAAACTCAATAATGATAACATCTCTTACATGTCCAAATTTTATCGAATTTGGTTAATGTTTAGGGGTAGAAAAGCGTTTTCTCTTTTTTGTATGAAAATTTCAGCTTGCCGTTCCCTCTTAATTACTCAAGTTCAAACTCGATCTAATCAATAATTTTATTTCCAGGCATCACAAAAGCTAAACGCAAGCGGAAGCTGATCGTTGACGAAGTTAAAAACATATCGGGCGAGGAAATGAAGAACCAGCTCAGTAACACTTCAGACATTGTCACCACTTTAGACTTGGCGCCGCCGACGCGACGGCTCATGCATTGGAAGGAGACGGGTGGCGTGGAGAAACTGTTCACTTTACCCGCGAGGCCTATACCCTCGCGTGTATTGTTTAAGGTATGTATTACTTACAATGTCACAAACTGTGGTATGTTAACTTAAGAGGATATGGCACAGCCTTGGCCAGCGAGCACTAGGTATTTGAATCATGGTTTACGGTCCCGCAGAAAATGCGTAAATTAAATTAAATAAATTAACTAAATAATAATTTAACTAAATTCGTATTAACTTCAGATTTTTGTTAAAATTAGCGTTTCGGGAGAAAACGTTTCTACCACACTAAATCTCAACCACATTTGCTAATTTTGGTCTCAATTTCTTAAATGGAGAATATACTAGGTTTGTAGGTTTTACTTTTTCTAAGTTTATGTCTATTTTTAAAGTTAACAGCATCCAAACTTCAAAAAAAAATTTCGAGTAGATATCGAGTTTTTTGGATTCATTTATTCAAATTCTATAGGAATTATCGAAAAAATAAAAACCTACAAACCTCAATAATGATAACATCTCTTACATGTCCAAATTTCATAGAATTTGGTTAAGGTTTAGGGGTAGAAAAACGTTTTCTCTTTTTGTATGAAAATTTCAGCATGCCGTTCCCTCTTAATAAATCGTATCTCTGAATCCCAAGACACAGGCTTTCGCCTAGTTTGGGAGACGACGTTTAGTTGTAATCTGTAACACTAAGCTAACCCTTCTTTGTATTACTTGTGTACTACAAATTGTTTGTTATTTCAATTCGATTGTATTTTTTTGTGTTTGTTACCTCAGAACTCCGTCATTTATAAACCGATTTAGAAAAATATTTTTGCGTTGGGTTCAGTATAGCTACAATCCTATGGGCCAGGAACTATAGTATATTATGTGACGGCTAAGGCTTGGCCTTCTTGACTAGTGTTTCTATACCCTCTAGATGGGTTAGAGGGTGTTCACAGTGATCCTTCATCTCGTTCTATTTTGGGCTTCACACTTCAGACCAGGTATTCCCAGTATCCCTACATTTGCGCCAAAAGAAAAATAGTTATGAGACTGAACAGCTAATTGTCTCAGAGTGACGAGCGCAGTACAGCACCGCGCAGGATTTTGCAAAACAAAGTTCTGGGTGGTGCTGTTATTGTTATGGGCTGGCGTATTGCTTACCATCAGGCAAACGACCAGCTCGTCTCGTCATTCAGTTACATAAAAAAAAAAAAAAAAGTTATGGCTGGTGCGTTATTTATTTAATTATTGCGTTAATTATTTCAGAAATACCAGCGCAACATGACCCTCCGCAGCGAGATAGAAGAAGGCGCCGGCGAGGCGAAGTCCCCAGAGCCGGCCGAGCCCAGCGCGCCGCGACGCGCCGGGAAGAAACGCAAACACGACGAAGTATGTATACCATGTATTAGGGTGCTTCAAAAAGATAAAAAAAAATATGGGGCACCAGTTCATATGCTTCAAATAGCCAAATAAACATACACATATTTTTTTATTTTTCTTTAAATTGAATTTTACGCTACCATTAGTCAAACTTATTGTCTTGGTAGGATTGTAATCATTACAATAAATGTAGGACTTTTGTACATTGCATAAAAGATGTCAATGACATAGCAAAGAGACGAGTAGCGCTCATATAAGAGTGCAATAGTCTTCCCATCATAAACAAGGATCAGAAACAGCTCCAAACATATGCGTGCAAATGTGGAGTTCTGAACGGTAGCGATCTCTAAAACCCTTTTGAAAAATCTGTAAAAAATACTGAGTATATTTTTGATCCTATGGAAACGTTCCAAGAGGCGCCGCATAAAAAATGTAAAAAAAACTTTCGAACATTTTTGAAGCCCCCTTCGATGTATGTGTACGCTAAGTAACTTGAATTACGCACTGATCGATTTGAGAGAGATTGGATTTGAGGTTTGAGGCGCGGATGACAGCTTTGACAGCAATGGCTCAATGGGGACGAATGCCCCTGCGCAATGGGGACAAATGCCCCTGCGCAGTGGCTCATCGATACCTGTCAACTCCGCACAAAAAGTAACAAAGCAAAATCGCGATCCTGGGTCTAGTTATGTATCGCCCACTATTTAAAAATACTAGCAAATCTATACGATAAAATAAATGATGGCTACCTTCTACGTCATCAAATTTTAAAACCTGTGAAAGGCTTTAGGGGACATGAGAAGTTTATTCTTTTTATTTATTTTTTCAGTCCTTCCAACCACCGGAAACGCCAGCCCAAGTTTCTACTGCCGCAGACTTGGAACCGCCTACACCAGTGCCACAGGAATACGAGCCTTCAGTCGGTATGTACAAAATCCAATTTCGTTTGCACAATGTATATATTCTCACATGCAACCTTTACCAAATCATTTTCATTCATTTCTCAAGACTACAAAATTGCAAACCAAATTGTTTGATACCATGTAAAATACATGCCATCAACTACACATAACTCGTTTTCCATGTTTTGTAACCATAATTTAGGAAAATATCCATTAAATTCATACAATCTCTTGTAAAAAATATATTTGTACAGTTACAAAATAAAATAGGGGATCGGACAACTTTTCAGAAAGTGTTTTAAATTAAGTAAAATGAATATATATAGCCATGAAAAATACTATTTTAATTAAATAACGCTCTAAAAGTACCTAAAACTATGTTTAAATATTATGTTTCAAATATTGCCGCGCAAAAGGTCACCTCAAAACTTGTGACGTCATATGTAGGTAGAACACTACGAACTCTTCGAAATAAAACTTGAAAAGAGATTCTAAAACGTTTTGTGAAGTTTGGGGACTATATTGTAGTAATGGAACGAAAAAATAGCAAAAATACATTTTATGAAAACCAAAAACGTAAAATAAACACAAGCTTGACTCACGGCATTTGCCTACAAATGACGTCATGCGTTGTGATTGTTGTTTCGTTTGCGATGAAGAACAGATTAAAAATGTCAGAAATATTTATTGATTTAAAAATATAAAGCATTATTATTTCACAAAAATATTAATTGAATGATCTTTTTGGTTCGACGAACATTCGTTCTAACTACATTTTAGTATTTTTCTCGATTACTGTCCTATCCGCTATTGTCATTGTGTTTCTTTATTTTATTTCTGTGACTGTAACCTTGATCACATTAATCGAGTTACCCTAATCTATCTACCTAATTTCGTCAAATAAATCCTACCTAACCAACGTTTCTCGTACGCAAAAAGAATTTTCCAAATCGGTTCATAAATGAAGGAGTTCTGAGGTAACAAACATAAAAAAATATAAAAACACCATACAATCGAATAGAGAATCTCCTCTTTTTTTTGAAGTCGGTTAAAAATAGGAATCCAGAGCTGTGATCTCTAACAGTCTATATAATTATTAATATAGACTGTTAGAGATCACAGGTCTGGATATGGAGCATACAATATCCTACCCGCAAATCTGGTTTCGGAAACCTACTAAGCACTAAAAAAACTCACACCCATATTAATGACCAACACATGTCGAACACACGCAATGCACTACAACCGATCAGAACTCCACATTAAACGCAAGCGCGCAGGGTTATGATTGGTTGCTGTGCCTTACTTAGCCAAGTGTTTCGACAAGTGTTCTTCATGAATAGGAATGTAAGCACACAATAAGACTCACCCGTATTCATGAACAACACTTGTCGGATCAATTAAGAAAGCATAAACCGCGCAAACGATGATCTTGCCTTTAACCATGTCGGTAACTTTTTTATTTTCACATGATAGGCTATTTGTCCGTACTTCTGACGAACGAATTTAATTTTCCTGGTGATAATTGGGAACGGTAAGAATGGCATTCTCATTTGTCACCATTGGGACGTCACCAGTGGTGACAAATGGGAGGCATTCTAAAAAACAATTTCCAGTTGTCACCAATGGAGACATTGGAGGTGGTGACAACTGGGAATGACCAAGTTCGGATACTTTTCAACCCCCGACGCATAAAAGAAAGGTGTTATAAGTTTGACCACTATGTGTGTCTGTCTGTGGCACCGTAGCTCTTAAACAGGTTAACCGATTTGGTTGCGGTTTTTTTTATTTTTGAATAAGCCGGTTTTTGTTTTTGAATACTTTCCGTACTGTTCTTTACTAAGCCAAATGTATCGACAAGTGTTGTTCAACTCATGTATCATGATGGTTACGGTACCTCATCACCGCTTCATAACCTGTCATGACGTCACGACTAACATAACATTGTGGTGTGTGGTGCACGCTAGAGGAGCGCCAGGAGCCCGCGGAGCCGCCGCCGCCCACAATGGACGACGTCGAAGCGCCGCAAACTCCCGGCACGCCAGGTAACAATTACGATGTACAATAAATTACAGAATACACAATACAGGATAATAGTTTATTCAAAATCCAATTATGCAGTTTTCGTTTTTATCATAATATAATTCGTTTTATAACAAAAAAACCGACTTCAATTCTGATGTATCTTCGAAGTCCTAGGTCGAATATCGATGAAATTTATATGGAACCCCAACAAAGAATGTCTTAAATCGGTTTATAAATGACGGAGTTCTGAGGAAACAAACAAAAAAATAATCGAATTGAAAATTTTCTCTTTTTTGAAATCGGTTAAGAATCCCCCGGCCCTGAGTCTCCTTTGAGCATTTTTTTGCTATTTCTTATAGGGTTAGATTGGCCCTTGGTTTGGATCCACACCCACTTGAAAAATTCTCTCCGTATATCAAATTGGAAGATTGAAAAGATGTTTTCTCAAAGAGAGAAAGAATAAAGGTCTATGAGATCTTGAACACTGTCCATTCAAACATCATCTATTGTTCTCATCAGGTATGCTCAGTACGCTGGGGCCGCCCCTGACGCCGGGAGCGTTGGGGCCGCTGACTCCCGGCACGTTGCTACAAGGAGGCCTCACGCCGGGCGCTTTGCCGCACGGAGCTCTTACACCAGGTACTTTACACCTTTCCTAATTTTTTTTTTATCGCTTATACACGGTGGAATTGAATTCGATCTTTTTCCGAAATGTAGCGTTAGGTTTAAAAAATAAAAAATATAATAATATTATTATAATATTTATTCAACAACACATGCTTATTGGGATTTTTCTGGAATCTGGAAATTACTTTTTATGATAGATTACTTATGATAATTACTTTTTATGATTAGTGATACAATTATTATTAATTGAGTAGTTTTTTGCATTCCAATGTTTCTTTTCGTATATTTGGAAAAACGAAACGTAATCGCAAAAGGCTTGAGTATGTGCAACCACAGTTTGACGTCACGCCATGTTGGTAGATAATTGACACACACACACATATGTAGCATAGATATATAATTATCAGGAAGTCTACACCACGGCGGCATGACGCCGGCCGGGTTACAGCATGGAGAGCAGCCGGTTGACCTCGGTCTCGCCGCTAGCGGAATGACCCCGGCACACTTACACCACGGAGGTTTGTCTGAGGGATACTAATCTTTAGCTGTATGGGTCGGTTAATAATCGTCTTCATTTTTAACTCCCGACGCAAAAGGGGTGTTATAAGTTTTTTTTTATTTGGTAACAGGTTTTCTAACGGTGGTTCTTAATATGTTTTTATCATAATCGGTTCAGCCGTTTTTTACTTTTTTTAAGTTGATTGTATCGGGGGTTTTTTAAATTTTAGTTTACTGAAATTCGCTTGTTACTATAGAACAGTTTTAGTAAGAACAAAGGTTCCGCGGGGCTGGATTTCAGTCGCTTTTAGAAGCTCTGTACTTAGTCTATAGTTTAACAAAATTTGTCATACTTATAGCAATTCTAGAATCTTATAGCAATTGCTTATTTCTCATTTCCGAAAAGTTCACCCTGCACATAAAGAGTGTTAGAGGTTTGCGGTCACGAATCCTCATAGATGCTGCTTCTAGCCACTATCTTCCTATCCTGTAGTTAACGAATGCTTTCGCTACACAGGCATGACGCCCGGCGGCATGACTCCCGGCATAGGCTTGGATAACATGACCCCAGCCGGTCTACACCACGGCGGAATGACGCCAGGTAATTTGCATGCCGATCTTGCAATGTATGGTGCGTATATCTTTATCCTTTGGCTTGTGGTCTCTTTCGATGAGAGTCAGCTTCTGAAGAATGTTTTTCGTCAGTGGTTTACTCTTATTTAAAATTTTTATCTGTCTAATTGTATACTGTGCCAGGACCTATTTTTAACGATATCTAGCAAGATTAAGCGACCTAAAATTTTTATTTTCTATTGTCTTAAAACAATTTTTTTTTTTATGTAGGTATATTTGTTACGTGATTACTCCGTCATTTATAATTGTTTGGAAAATTATTTTCTGCGTTGGGTTCAGTATAGCTTCAAGGTGGTCCCATATATCGATATTCGACCTTGGACTTCATAGATACATCATAATTGAAGTCGGTTTTTTTTTGTTAAAATATGAATTACTATTTACACTATGAATTAAATATAAACAGAGATATTGCGCTGATTAGTCGTTAAAAAATAGGTAGCATAGTATATTTGTGAAATTGTTTTCAGAATTACATGAAAAGTCTACAATGTTTTTACATTACTTTTAAGGAGGACTAGACCATGGGGGCATGACGCCTGTAGGGTTGCAACACGGCGGTATGACACCGGCGGGTCTCGCGCATGGTGGAATGACGCCGTCTGGTTTGCAACACGGTGGCATGACGCCGGCAGGGCTACACCACGGCGGGATGACCCCGGCAGGGTTACAACATGGCGGGATGACGCCAGCCGGCTTGCAACATGGCGGCATGACCCCTGCAGGGCTACACCATGGCGGCATGACCCCTGCAGGGCTACAACACGGCGGCATGACGCCAGCAGGGTTACAACACGGCGGCATGACGCCAGCCGGATTGCAACACGGCGGCATGACCCCAGCAGGCCTTCAACACGGTGGCATGACCCCCGCAGGCCTCCATCATGGTGGTATGACCCCAGCGGGTCTAGCGCACGGGGGCATGACCCCAGCGGGACTGCACCATGGAGGAATGACGCCAACTGGGCTACAACACGGAGGCATGACCCCTGGTGAGCTTGCTTGAAGCATTCGTAATAATAACTAGTTGTCTGCGTGAACAACATATATTATTCCCATATTCGTATTTTTTCAAAGACCATCTTAGCAAGACCTCCCCATTATAAGAGAGCGCGTACTACGAAAAGGTCAAGCTGTATCTTCGTAGTCACTCAACCGATTTTGATGTAACATACCCTATAATCTAAGTTGAGACTAATGCTACCAAACCCTAGACTATTTAGAGTCTAAATAGTCGAACCAAGTTTGTTTTCCAAAAATATTTCTAAAGTAGTTCCATTTTTATAATAGTTTAGATTGTCAACCTTGATAAATTACTTGTGAAGTCGCTAACTCAGCAAAGTAAGCGTGGAAGCGCTCTGATGTAAATACCAAACACGGTCACTTATCTAAGCGGGAAACAAAGCAAATGTTGCAGATTTGTTACGGCTAGGTGAGCTACGCTGCTAGCACTACTTATTAACTTGCAATGAAGCACGAACTAATAGTTTGGACTAGTTCGGGAGCCTATGGCTATATAAGCTGATTTGCATCTACTCGTCACGAAGAGGGGCACAACCAAAATCAGCGCGCTATAATGGCTTTAGGCTGGGGGCTAGGGGTGTTCTAAGTTTGACCACTATGTGTGTCTGTCTGTGGCACCGTAGCTCTTAAACGGGTGAACCGATTCGAATGCGGTTTTTTATTTGTAAGCAGGTTTTCTAGCGGTGCTTCTAAACATGTTTTTATCAAAATCGGTTCAGTCGTTTTTAACTTTTTATAGGTTTTTTGTGTAGGCGATTTTTTATTTTAGTTTACTAAAATTCTTTAGTGTAAGATGGTAACTAATAAACTTATTTTATTTCTCTCTTTGTCAATACTTTGTCAATAAATGATTTATGATAATGTTTGCGCGTAGGTTCCTTGCACCCGGCGCTGCTGCACGGCGCGGAGCGGACGCCGATGATGCCGCAGGTGGGCGGGCAGCTCGCGGCCGCACACATCGACGCGCTCACGCCGCGACTCTCCGACCAGTACCGGGTGAGATATTTTAATTTTGTAGCCCTGACGCTAATGTTATTAGTTTCATTTCTTCTGCCTACCTAATTAATCTTAAACGTTTTTAATAATTATTATTAATTTATTTATATACATTTTACAATTTTTCTTATATAACTAACACCTTTTAAACAGGTTTGTCTTGGGTGTCGCATTCCTCTTCTGCTTACTTATAATAATATTTTATAATAATAGATAATATAGACTATATGTATAAATATCATAACAATAGCTGCGCTCGGGACCGCTCGAATATAATCTTGATGGCTGTCTTTCCGTCCTTGTCACTCTTAGGAGTAACAAGGGCGTATACATGGGACATTTTATTTAAATTAATTCAAATAATGTAATATTATGAAAATGTGTATGCCAGAAATGGTGACACGCGCAGAACTCTTACTAAGATTGATAAACTTTATTATGACCGCGTTTCGTTTAAATAAATATCATTTCATTTCACCGCCAGCTTTTTTTTGTTAAAACTGAGAACGTACGAATTTAATTTTCCGATTGTCGCCACTGGAGACAACTGGGACCGGTAAGAATTGAATTCCCATTTGGCACCAGAGTAGACGTCACAAGTGTGACAAATGGGACGCATTCTAAAAACAATTCCCAGTTGTCACCTCTGGAGACATTGAAGGTGGTGACAACTGGTAATGACCAAAGTTCTGATACTGTTTAGCCCCCGACGCGAAAGCATTAATATGTCAGGTTGCAAAACTAAAGCCCTGGATGGTGCTGTAAGTTATGGATAGGCGTGCTATCCACCAGGTGAACGACAAATGTGTGGCCTAGTGCACCAATGCCAATTTTTTTTATTTAGCACTAAAATGCGTGGTGCAAGCGCGGCGCTGCCAATGTGTAATTTTCGGGTAAAAATGTATTATTGCCGGTGGTATCGAGAGTGTTAAAATAGAGTAAAGAGTAGTAGATTCCATGCTCAGCACCCGTACCCATATCTCCCTCAAGCGACAATGGTATATCGTGTTGGGCTCAGATTAGGGTGTAAAATCACTGCGACAATGTCTTATGATACCATATATTGTCCCATTAAGTTTATCTCAACTTGTAGTCATCGTCTTTTTGTATTAATGAATGAGATTCATTCGATTTCTTGCCTGAATCGACAATAATTAGACCGTATCTTATTAGTCGCTGTGACGCTGTACCTTAATTCGATCTCAACGCGATATACGATTGGCGCTTGAGGGACATATGGGTAGGGGGGCAGTACAATCTCGGGCCGATGTGATTGGGTTTATGAGAATGTTCCATAAGTATTTCTTTTTTAATTTTCAGGATGGAATGCAGATGACAAACTTAGGATACGACGACCACCAAGGGCATCACAGTCCACAACACGACTACGATTTACCGCAAACACCTGAAAACGTAAGTATAATATTATACTGCTGAAAGTAAATCTCTAAAAAAAAAAGCCCTTCAGTTTCTTGTCGTATCTTCTGAGTAGTTGTTCTTTTTTCCGATACGGTGGTAGAGTCATTGTGATAATTTGACGTTCATAAGTGCGTCTGTGATGCCAAAATGATTAAAGAGATTTTGATTTGATTTGACTCAACAGCTAATTGTCTCAGGGTGACGAGCGCAGTGCAGCGCGAAAACGAAGTTCTGGGTGGTGCTGTTATTGTTACGAGCTGGCGTATTGGTTACCATCAGGCAAACGACCAGCTCGTCTCGTCATTCATACGTAAAAAAAAAACTGGCCAATATGAATTTGTTTATCATGAGCAAATGTTATACTGCAAGGTTCGACCCGCAGTTTTTTATGTTCCAATCAGCTGACTGCTTGTCCGAGACGAAATATGTTAAAAGTTCGACCATTGACTGACTTATTAGATTTTTGACAAATCTGCCATTTGACCACCAAGATCAAGCTATACTACAACTACTAACATGACATACGAAAAGTGCTCTCTACGCCGCGGTCGGATTGAGCCGATTAAAATGTATGAAAATTTCCTAGCTAGGCATAGAGGGTATGGTTTTGCTTTTATGCCGTATAAAAAAGCCGGTTTAACCACGGGTAAACCTGCTTTTTAACCGACTTCAAAAAAGGAGGAGGTTCTCTGTTCGACTTTTTTTTATGTTTGTTACCTCAGGACTCCGTCACTTATGAACCGATTTGAAAAATTCTTTTTGCGTCGGGTTCAGTATGGCTACGAAGTGGTCCCATATAAATTTCATCGATATGTGACCTTGGACTTCGAAGATACATTGAAGTCGGTTTTTGTTTTTTTCTAAAAATTAATTATTAGTGTTTATGTTGTGGTGGTCACTATTCAACTTGAATTTGTGAAGATTTTTAAGAACATACATTATATTTTCATCAATATTTCTCACAACCCCGTTCCAGGCCGAAGAAGGCGAGCGCGAGGCAGGTGAAACGGACGAGCAGTTTGAAGAACGAGTGTTGAACCGTCGCGCGGCGCAGTTGTTCGCTGTGATGCGACCGAAGATAGCCGCTGGCCTCCAACTGTCGTTTGTGGAACTCGCGCCCAGGCACAATAACAGGAAACAGGTACTAATGGTTACAAGTCCTTTTTCTTAACCCCCGGCGCAAGAGGGAGTGTTATAAGTTTAATAAACCGATTTCGATGCGGTTCTTTTTTTTTTTAAAGCAAATTTTCTAGCGGTTCTTAGACATGTTTTATCAATATCAGTTCAGTCGTTTCAAGGTCATCAGCTCTTTTGTTTACTTTTTATAGGTACTTATTAACACTGTAAAAAGTTTAGATTTTAGATAAGAAAAAATAACAAGAAAAATGATATTGCTCAGGCAGGGATCGGACTATAAAAAGTATTCTTTTAAATTTTTAACTTAATATTTTAGAGCGAGTGTGGCTCAGCGGGAACTCATGCGCCTTTCGATCAGACGCAACTGGGTTCGAATCACGACTCGGCCCTGCACCAATGACTTATAGTTACGTGCAGATTTTGCACGCTCGCTCTAAAACGGTGAAGGAAAACATCGTGATGAAACCCGCTTACGCGCTTTGGAGTGGTAGGCTCTGGCCGTGGTTGTAATACCACCCACCGAACAAAGCCATGCCGACAAGCGACCTAGTCGTGTTTCGGGATGATGTTCGGCGAACCATATGGGAGACGGGTCTGAGCAGCCGCTCAACTGCCGTCTCTCTCTAGATCTATGTGCTCCATCTTAGGCCACATCATCGCTTCACATCAGGCGAGATAGTGGCCAAACATAGATCTATTAAGCGTAAAAAAAATATATTTGCATAGATAAGTGACGAACATGTTGGTTGCACGGAGTTTTATAGGTCTACTTAATTTTCCAGGTGGCGCAAAAGTTCTACAGTTTACTCGTCCTCAAAAAACATCAAGTGCTAAAATTAGAACAGCACGAAACTTACGGACCTATTACTATTTCTAAGGGCAATCAGTTCGAAACCGAAGCCATCTAAATTACGTTTAAAATAATATTTATATAGATGAAAACCCTGTAATATAATTAAAATATCAAAACTAGTTTGTAAAAGAGGATAAATGGTTGAGTTGTAAAGTTATGGACTTGTGGTGAAAATGTTGAGCCAAAAATAATGTGTAAGGTGAACTTTTGATTCGAGTCCGTGAAACTGTTTTATACTTGTAACTTGGACCAAATAATTTTAATGAGTGTTGATCTCGAGAAAAAAAATCTGAATGCAATACAATAATATAATAGTATACTACGCTGTAAGCTTTCAAGGACTCGACTCATCAGTGATGTGCAGTTTTCGATTCGAAAATTATGTTTGAATGACATTGTGTAGGAAAAATGCCTTATTTTGTTTTGCTGTATGTAGGTTAAGGAAATTATTGTAAAGCTGTTTTACAATTTATTGTTTAAATAGATACATTAAAAGAAATAGTATTGCTATATTGTTATTCCTACTTTATCCTATAAAAACTGTTTTGTACTGATTTATGTTGCAATATGACTATTGTATACTTATTTTTTGCGCGACTTCTCAAGGTGTAGATGTGGAGTGAATTGTGTTTTAAGAACGAATTTTAAACCATGAGGTGAAAAAAAATGTGAAGATATGACTGAAAACCGTTAATGATGCATGTACAACTAGAAGTTACAACACCGAAATCATGCTTTATGGTATATAATTAGAGTATGCATCGTGGATATTGTATGCAAGAGCTAATTAGTGGTTTACATCTTGAATTTTTCTTTTTTGTAAGCTTTGTTTTCACTGTTTTGCATAACAGAAGCTTTGATGTAATTTGTTGAATAACTTCTGAATTTCGAAATATTGTATAAGTATAAAATCCAAAGTGAGTACATTCCGAATAAGTTTGTTAAGATTTCGGATTGCATTCATTTTGATTATGGTGAAAAATTCTAAAATAGTGCATTATGAATGCCTGGTAACGTTTAGCAATTATCATGTAACTAGGAACCTTCATTATTCTGAATATTTAAGAGTTTACCTCTATATCTCGTAAAACATTCTAAGTTTTTTCTTTGAACAGAGGTATTCACTTAGATGAGATTTATTACAAGAACATTTACAAATAAACTTGTTGATATAACATTTTCTTTTAATTTCCATCTCTAGGTTTTTACAATAACTGTCTTTGTAATCTCATCTATTTACTATACTTATTGGAATGAGATGTTTGTAGTATTCTTGGGTTGTGCCTAATTGCATTTTGTTCGTACTGTTATTTAGAAAGCTTAATAAACTTGATAAGACCAGTGTCGTGATTTGAAGCACTTTTATAAGGTCGCTCTTCATAAATATGGTCGACTTCTATCTCTTATCAGTTCATGGGGTTCAGTCTAAACATAGAGATGATAATTGTGTAAAATTGATTCGTCAGTCTTTTTGTAGCAAAATGGTTTAGGTGGTGATGAAGAGACATGAATATAATATGCAGTATATGTTACGCACATTAATTCTCAATCATTTAAGCTATTTCTTGTAGTGATAGGCCTCTTCTTCAAGAAAATGCTTTGGAAATAGATACACCTTTGTCAGATGTTCATTCAACCGCTAAACAGAAGTGTGCACGTTATTAATAATATTTTATGTATGTGTTGATTACATACCATCAATAAAAAAGGTATGACTATTGTCAGCTTCCTACTACTCAATTTCTGTATAATCAGACGCAGAATGGATAAATGGTGTATCCTATCCTAGAATATTATAAATACGAAAGTCCATACGGATGAAAGGATTTTGGTATGTACTTCAGAAATTGGAATAAGACGGAATTGTACTTTTCATCCCAGAAAAACGAAGTTCCATAGAGAACACGCGGACGAGTCGCGAGTATCAGCCAGCAGCTAGTCTACCTATACTAATATAAAGAGGTATTTATAAGTTGTATATTTGTAGGGGTGGTAATCTCGTTATTGATCCAATTCTGAAAATTCTTTCACTATTGGTAGCTACACTATCCCCAAGTGCAATAGAACAGTATTACAATACATACAGTAGCGCAACGTCTTTGATGTCGGACGACACCGCCGCGCGTAGGTACTTACGCTGTCTCACGCACATGTGCAATGGTTGTCACAAAATAGTTACCGTCAGAATGGCTGGTCGCCTGTGGCGCCTGGCACTGAGTATATATTCAAGAATTGCTACCAATTTGCAAGGTACCCTTCTAAGTAATTGCTACCTATGATATATTGTGAAATTTAAAAATTAAGTTGACCAGCCATTCTGTTATCAGGATGGCTGGTGGCCACTTTTTTGCATGAAGGGCGCAGGTTTTCCAAAAGTATATATTATAGTAATAAGATTTGCTACATTGATCAATTAAAGTATCAGCCTTGTATCTACCATTAGTTAAAAATATATAACAAATTGAAAATATTACTGAGAAGTGACTAATTATAATGTTGACCGCCTGCCATATAAATAAAATATTATTGCCATCACATTTTAAAATATTATTAAAACAAAAAAATGTAACTGAAAATCTTATTGAAAAGTGCCTGATTAGTTTGCTGGTCGAGGTCCGCGCTGCCCGCCTCTCCGCATGATCCCCGCCGTTGCTCTACGCAAGTTAATTCGTTACGAAACTGTATGGATTGTAAAACTGGCAATATTTTATATCACGAAGACGCGAAGTCGCGGGCGATTGCTAGTATAATATGAGGGCAATAATTGAAAAATTACAATCTCAATCAGTTCAGTAGTCAGCTATGATTTCCCTTCAATCAAGATTTTAATCCAGATAAATATCTATAAGCTATTGTAGGAAGACTAAAATGCCCATATTTAGTTTGTATCATTTAATCGCCCTAAAAATGTACAATACAGATGCCGACATTCTCGAACAGGATAGACTTACATTTTAAAAATCGATGACAATAACTCACGCAAATACGCAATCACTGGCTAATTTATATTATCACCGAGTTTTTATAATGATTTAACATGATAAAGAAATAGTTCAGTCTACAAAAATTAGGAATAGAAATAACAATGTCCATCCAAAGAAATGTTTACGTACAACATTTTATTTGCAGAGTTTTTATTATACTACATAATTAAATAAATTGTATTCCTGATGATAACACACTGGTAAGTGTAACACTTTACACATCAGTCCTTGCATCACTATGAGGGTGAGGTTTCACATATTTGATTCCGCAGCCGTCCACTCCAGATAGTATTTACTGAAACCTCATCATGCGGGATGGCAGTAGTAGTGTTCTTAAACGTAAAGGCGCTTAGAAAGCGAACAGCAACAGGAACGCCATCATAAGACAGAAGAGACCCATAGCCTCGGACAGGGCAAAGCCCAGGATGGCGTATGAGAACAGCTGCTGCTTGAGGGAGGGGTTCCTGGCGTAGCCAATGATCAGGGAGCCGAACACTGTTCCGATACCCGCTCCTGAAATACATACACTTTCGTTACTTAATATTCATACATAACGTTGATAGGAAAAATAAGTTTTTATATATACTTTTATAGTCCCATAACATCTACCTCAGCTCCCTTAGCACAGACCAGAGACAAAACAATTTATCCCCTGCTTTATCCACCATCGACAAAGTGGATAAAATGTTTGTTTATGGTCCGTGCTATCGGGGCTGGAGTAATTTCAACAATGGAAGAACAATATGATAGTTTTAATTTGTTCATAAATGAAATACTGAAATTAATGGGCATATGAGACTTAATATCTAATGTCTCAGGGTGATGAGGGCAATGCAGTTTTATGCAGCACTTTATGGTATGAAAAATTATGGGTGGCACTGCAATTGGTATGGGCATATGTTAAGCGCCTGTTAATGTTAAGGGCCTTATGTTAAGCGATACTCTTAAAGAGTATCGCTTAACATAAGGCTATAATGACTTACTTGTCTTATTGCTGAGATGAATATATAATAAAAGGAACTTAGGATAAAACTAACTACACAACAAAGAAAGAAATTCTAACTACGAACCAGCAACAGAATCCATCTCACCTCCACAATGATCTTCACAGCAAAGCAATTATTAAAAAAATTCTCACAAAAACATATATATATAAAAGTAAAGTTAAATCCACAATAATAGTCCCCAATATACACTGTACATTTGCCCACAGATTTTTTTTGCTAAAAGGCGAATAACATTAAGAAAGCGATCATCAAACAAAACAGGCCCATAGCTTCTGACAGTGCAAATCCTAAAATGGCATATGAGAATATCTGCTGCTTCAATGAGGGGTTGCGTGCATAGCCTATGATCAAGCATCCAAACACCACTCCAATTCCAATACCTGCAGGGACATAAAAGGGCTTAGTGCAAAGGTTAAGATTAGCAAGCGACATTCACATATAGAGGAACTGTAAAATTAACACAGCTTTAGTACTATAGCTGAATTTCAGTAGGCAACATGTGTTAGACAGGCACTGGCTGAACACCAGCCAGGTAGTCTGACTGGTTTCTAATAAAATTCCTATTGGTTAGTATTCTGTTCCAATTAAAATGTCAGTTTTGGAAAATTATTGATGAACTTTAATTTTAGTTTAATATTACACTTCCTCTTGTTACATTGAACTTTCAACCCTTATGTAAGTAGGTTAACCCTCCATGAGGAAAAAATCAATATGTGTTATGCAATCTCATGCTGTTTCCTGTAAATCAGCTGTTAGATATATAACATTTTTAAGGTACATAACTATTATTTGCTTTTTAAAAGATGACCCAATGCATGTTAAAAGTTCAAGTCACCAAATAGTTAAACACATAAGACATGCATGTAGCTGAGAAAACAAAAAGTGCAAAGTTATGGATGAAACTGTGTGAAAACATACCAGATCCAGCTACTCCGACTGTCGCTGCGCCAGCACCAATGAATTTGGCAGCGGAGTCAATGTCCTTGGTAACAGAGGTGGTCTGGAAGGAGCGCACTGCTGAGAGTTGGGCAGGAGCCGCTGGCACAAGCTGTGACTGCGTTGGGACTGCTGCAAGAGGTCGCACCAAAGCTGTGTTGCTGAAGATCTGAAAACCACATTAAATTCACTGTCAGCTTCAACTTGACAAAGACTCCACCCAAAAAATCAATAGGGTAAGGCAGCAATGCACTAATTAAGAGTATGTTCCAGCTTGTCTTGAATTCTTACCACAACATGGTAACAGCTGATTGCCAGTAAAACAACTGATCTAACACCTGATTATGTAATTATGTAACACCCAAAGTTAAGGTTACAATTTCATTCAGAAACCAGTTAACTAACCTAAAACTGAATTTGATTTACACTATAGTATTGTTGTTCAATGAAATTGCACCGGTAATTGCCGAAATTAGGAGTGTTTGCAAGGTCAACGATGGTACCTAATGTTTATGATATTTCTGACCTTTTAGACTAATGGATAATTAAGTAAGTCTAAGCCAGAAGATCAAGAAAGTAAAGAAATAGTACTTACGGCAGACCTGGCTGCAGGGGCGATCAGTCTGGCGGCAGACAGCATTTTGTGGATTTTGAAGGTGCGGCGAGCGACAACTGAAAGAAACCGGAGGTCTTGATGAGTGAACAGTTCGCGGAACCGGTGAGCACTGAGCGAGTGTCGATAGGAAACTGTGACTTCAAGACTTGACAGTTTGACCGACGAACCGCATACGTTACGTAATTTACGGGACTACGTAACGAAGACTCGGTCGATATATGAACACTCCTATAAAAACCTATAGTATAGGGTATCACTGTGCACACAATTTTAGGGCGAGAACGGGTGTTTATTACCACCAAATGAAATAAATGGATATCGACGGAAAATGGCCGAATCGGCGAGCTGACTGAATTTATTGTCTTTTTTGACAACTTACGAGATCACAACTAAATATTAGCACTGACACACACGATATAGCCACGGAATTCAGGAATATCACTTTTTATTTGATGATGGCTTGTAATTTCGACACTTTTTCACGATTAGTTTTATTCGTTATATTCGCTGAACTTACCAAAGAACACCGAAAAGGAGGAGACCGGCCTTTGGAATGTTCAATTTCTGTGTGGAGAAGTGAAACAGAGCATAAATGCGGCTTCGCTATTGGTCGATATTTGGCAGAGTTCCGATCGGCGCAGCCAACTTATCGATCTACTGCGCGAATGACAAGTACTGTCAAGTACAATGAATACTTTTTATTTCTATCTTATTGATTTTACATGCGAGGGGTCTGGAGGCACACGTAAAATATTAATTTTTTTTTTAATAAGGTAATTCAAATGAAAAAGTAATTAGACTGCGCTCTTTTCTAAATTGATAACAGAATGATTACGTTCAACGCTAGTTGTGAAGTTGACTAGTTCATTAGCAATATCACCATTGTTCGACAACATGGCGCTGTTCATGACGAACATCTGTACCTACAGAGGGTGTGGGATCAAATTTACTGGACTGTTTGACCTCATTGGACATATCGAAGATATTCATATCGGTAAGTGTGGAATGCTCATATAATTATCCTTGTTAGGAGTTGACCCCTAATTGTATTCCGTGATCCTCCCTATTTACGCCTTATCAATATCGTTAGGTTGTCACCACTGCAGTGTATTTTCGCGTGAAATACAAAAGCGTTTGCTCAGGTTTTACCTATTTTTAATTGATGCAGCTCTCAAATTTATTTTATTTACTTATGTCGCGTGCCAAGAAGCATTCGTATCTATTATTTCTAGTTTCTAGCGCATCGCACTATGTAAACATTGATGTTTGAGCAGATCAGCTGTTTGCGTTGAAACTGCTCAACCAAAAAGGTCGCATACCTATCAATATTTTTTTCAAGATGATGATCCCGCCGTGCTTGAGCAAAGTGAGGCGTCTCAACCAGCATGCGTTCCCATGAGCTACGTGTTGCGGTTTTTCTCGGCGGAGTCCCGGCGCGAGATCCAGAATGCGCCGCCGGCACCCGAGCCGCGGCGCCGGCTGCTCTCGGTGCCCAGGGAGCCTTCGGTCCGCAGCACTACCCCTACTGGTACCTGCCTATATTTTGATCTATAAGGCCCTAGGCACACTTTTCCTGAACTAAATTTCCTTATTTTTACGAAACAGTACATACCACTACCAAGTATTTGTCTACCTATTAGGTATTTATGATGTTCATCAAACGAGCAGGCAGGGCAGGTGGCCCACTTGACCAGATGAATGGCAAAAACTTAAGAAATTCTATCTATATTACATATAAAAATCTGTCATCTCCAGGCAGCGAGATGGACGAAGATGAGATGATGAGCCTGTCTGAAGACAGCAATGACTCCTGGACCACTGCCGATGAATACAGTCCTGATTACATCTTGCGCTATGGAGTCAAGTGAGTTCTTCCTAAGAAATGCTTGTCTACCAAATCGGAGAGGCAGCAAATCGGAGCTAGGAAAATTGTTACTTATCAATTGAATTGCTTTTGTTTCTAGAGTGACGGAATTTCGGCAATTCCATTTGACATCATTTCCTAGCTCCGCTCGGACAGGCACCCCGTGATAATTATTTTAAGACGTGCAGAGGCTACTGAAAATTTCTTGGCAACTGTATGCTCCATTGGCGCCCAGGATTACCTTTACAAAATTTCTACTTTCATTTTATTTTACACAACGCATTATTTTCACTTGATAGTCACATACCAGGGTCGTCTGTCGCATGCCTGAGGAGTAGTGGGTCAAAATCACCACCATGTGGCGTCCCAATAAAGCGCGACGGCCGCGGCGCGGCGTCGCGGTCGCGCAGGACATGGCGGGACGAACTCGACGCCTTTAGCGACTATTGGTCTACAATTGCCCAAGATCGCGAAGCCTGGAAGTCATGGGGGAGGCCTTTGCCCAAAACTGGGACGATACAGGCTAACAGTAACCAGGGTTTTAGGAAACCCTACTTATGTATATTTCCGTTATCAGGGTTTACAAGTGTTCTTGATCCTTCTTAAATTTGTGCCTATCCTGATAAAATCTATGTAGTTTGAAACCCTGTTAATTAAATTCCAGGATGAATCCCAATGCCCTGTCCGGAGCCCTAGGCCCTGCGGCTCAAGAGAAGCCCTTCGCCTGCCCCGTGCCGGGCTGCAAGAAACGGTACAAGAACGTGAACGGCATCAAGTACCATTCCAAGAACGGACACAAGAAGGATGGCAAGTGAGTTGTGTTGGTCATCTTGTGTAATTTTTAGAATATTTTTTTAAGTACACTCACGAGGTTCATGGAAAGCGTGGGGAGGACCCGCCGACATCGCGAGCACGAATTCCCGGCAATGGGCCAGTAATAATGTTAAAGCTTTCAAAAAGTTAAGCAAAATCTAGATATTTTTCAAAGTTCTGACTCTGAAGTCATCAGCTAATTTGCATGACTATATTTTTAAGAACAACATCAACAGAAAGAGGTTTGACAAAAGAGCTTAAGATTTTTGTTGTTTCGATCATAAGTACAGGTTCTACAGTTTGCTATAGGCAATTCTGAATTTATAATTAATTTTCATAGAAAATATCCCGCTTTGGCAGCTGACCATTACAATAAAAAATATTACCGAGCGCCCAAGAAACGTTTGACTGCTCAAGAATATTTGTGGAAGAAATGGGTATATTGCACAAGCTGTCGTATTAAAATATAGTTAAATTATAGTAAAAGTAGCTTTAGATCGTGGAAAGTATCAATGATTTTATATTTTAGGTATATTTTAGGTATCTCAAGATTATATTTTAAATAGGATTAACTAATTAGTGAGGAGTGATAGTTTACGGTTATCCTAAAATTTTATAATTTTTAGTAGATTACCTGTCTACCTGGCAATATTTTAGTTTTTGTAACTAATCACTAATTTACTTCAGTCATAACGTATTTGAGTTTATAGAATAGAATAGAAAAACTCTATTGTATACCATCATCATCAGCCCATCACGTTCCCACTGCTGGGAAACGAGCCTTCTCTCATAGAGAGAACGAGCCATAATACACCACGCTGGCTGACTTTTTGTGAAAAATTCTTGGACATGCCGGTTTCCTCGCGATGTTTTCTTTCACCGTTTTTAGAGCTAATGTTAAATCCGCACATAACTTAAGAAAGTCAGTGGTGCGGGGCCAGCGGGATTCGAACTCGGGTGCGTCGGATCGAAAGTCGCACGAGCTCCCACTGAGCCACACTCGCTCTGTATTGTATACCAAATTATAGAAATAGACAATAACACAGTCCTTCTATAAATGTAGTGAGGAAATAAATGGTGGTGGCAACTGGGAATAGACGGAATTAATTAGAGACGAAAACACGCAATATTTTATTAAATGTGTAAATCACTTATATTTCCAGGGTAAAAAAGGCTTACAAATGCCAATGCGGCAAAAGCTATAAGACGGCTCAAGGGCTCAAGAATCACTCTTCCATTAACCACGTGGGAGCTCCCCAAGGTATCATTTCCACTGCCACTGTGACAGCTACCGTGGCCGCCCCGCCTGAACCCACCAGGATCCACGTCAAGATGCCAGGTCTGGTGGTGACAGCATCTCCCGCTCGCTCCACCGATACCATCGACGGGAACAAGCTGGTCCGTATCTATGATTCGCTGAAGAACAACGCAGCTTTTACCATTCCCAAACAGAATCTTACCATCGTAGGAGCCAATCACATCCGCCACATCACTCCTCATTCTACCCCCGAAAAGAAGTTCGAGCGCTCGCCCAAGGTGACCGTCCAGAAACAACCCCTGTCTCACACCCCTGAGCACTAAACCCACCCCATCTAACACACGAATTTAAATTCGTCACTTTAGTCTTAGTTACGAACAGTTCCTAAAAAAATAAGAAAAAACGTTCGTTTTGCGCTAGTTAACGAAGGTGTATTTTATGCTTGAAGCATGCTTTTTAGTTAGTTGCACGAATGATTCCATCGCACCTTCACGTAAAGATATTTATTTCTCAAAGTTATGTTTATTTAATTTGTTTGTTGCGAGACTTATTTTATGTTGTTTTGTATGTATAGATTTATTAGAGACGCTGTTTCGTTCGAGTCATGCGTCTAGCTTTTTGTAGGATCTAGTGATCTGTTAAAATATTTACCATGAGTAAAGAATACGATACGCCACTCTTATGACATTGTGAATGTAGGTACTTAATTGTCGAACAAAATGTGTTATTGAATGACTTTTGATCTAGATGTCTCATTATTAAGGCTGATTTTTGTATCAGCCAATATTTAGTGGTATAAGTATATATTTATCGTATGTTATGGCAGTGTTTAAAACTACTCTCATTACGTGTAGTCTTCCTCGCCTCTAGTTGGATGTTTTAGTGTCGGTGTCTGGTACACGTCATTAATGAATTTAATATTTCAATCGACATTTTGGGGATTGTTGTGTAATACCCAGTGTCAGTTTGTGCCATTATTTCTCTCGTATATATATATATAATATATGAATATTTCACCTGAAATGCTTTAGGGTTTCAAATGCACTATATATACTATATCAAATAGATTGCGAAGATGTTTAGTACATCGACAGCGTTGTCGGTTGTATTCGACCACAATCTTCGAAATTCTCTATAAATAATATTTTTCACGGTGTTACATTAAAATTAAGAAAAAAAATTACAAAAAAAAGCATTCACTATCATTTCGAAGCTAGAGTAAAAGATATATACTCGTAAATGTGATATCATTAGAAAAAGTAAAAAAAAATGCTTAGTAATCGTCGTATTTAAAATACCTAGCATAAGGCTGATGATTCTTTGATTTGTACTTCACGTGTAGTTAATGTGTGCCTTTGTCTTCAGTGGTTTTTGTTACTGAGTGAAGTGTGATTGGTTACTTCTTGTATTTTCTTAGCACGAATTTCTTAAACACATTTGCGAGATTTGACAGGTGTTCCTACTATTCTATTCATAAAGAGGTAAACACTATACTGCCGTCAAAGGCAAAACTGTTGTTTGTTCGAGGACGAACAGATTTGAATTTGGAGGTAGCAAGTATTGCCAGCAACTTCACCAAAGATAAATTTAAGATGGGTTGCAATAATCAAAAATGTTTTAAGAAATTCGCGCAGTTGCTGTTGCCCAGACCAATATCTGTTTAAAATATTGTACTTCGCCAAATAATAAGTCTAGGAATATAAGAACTGTCTACTCCGAATACTTTCGAAGCTTTTAAAGCTATTTCATAAATGATACATTAATTTTGCATTAAATCCGAATTTCCGCGTTAGACTGCATAAAAATATTTAAGATCAAATTGAATTGGCCCAGAAAATTCTTTGAGATTAGAATAATAAATATAATTTAAAGAGGACACTTCAATATATCATATATCATAAAAAATATTTACTTATTATATTTGCGTCATTTTTCCCAAATAATTTTAAAAACAATTTGATTTGATCTTGAATACTGAAAAGGATAAGGTGCTAAAAAGTTTTGAATAAAAATACTCAAGTTGAGTAAAATAAGCGTGATATTGATGTGACTGTGTGTTTGATCGTGGCTAAATTATTCGGTATTTGGATGCGGTGCTTAACGGGTAAGTGTGATATTTGGATTAAAAAGTATAATAGTGTGACTACCAAAGAAAATACCTAAAGTATTGATTGTTTTGCGTACTCATTTTATCGCACGGTAGTGTGGAAGAAATTGTACTAACAGTTATCCTTTTGTTCAAACAACCAGCGGGAACAATCTCAATGATAGGGAAGATGCAAAGCTTATCGTAGATGTCGCCACTAGCATATATAGTAAACAAACAAATGACAAAATTGAAGATTTCCAGAAAAGCTATGGCCAGAATTTATATAATTAAATTAATCAATAATTATCTCGGCTACCTAGTCCTAATGTAGATCCAGAAATATCTTGTTAATTCTTGTTTTGTACGACGAAAATAACAACTTCAACATTTACGACACGAATTTAAACATTTACCAGCGGGATAAAGTTGCAATCTTCTTCCCTATTGTTAAAACCAAAGTTCGAAGCGCTATAGTAACATTTCTTAAACGAAACGAGTTGTAGAAAAATGTCTACGATATAAAAATAGTGATTTAACTTCACAGAAGTTCGACTTACCTCAAGGTAACGAAGTATGCTTAGCTAGTCGTTTAAAAATATATCACAACTATTTATAAGTATAGTATGATAGCTTACTTAATGCTATTATTAAGTTCACCTTTGTGATAATTTTCATTAGTTCCATGAAATGAACCTGGGAAAAGTATCAATAGTTCCATGGAACTAGTGAGAATGTGATCGCTTTGGGTATAGAGCACAGTGAAAGCGCGAGAGCGGCAGTGCGGTAAAAACATGCAATTCGATTCGAGATTTCATATTGAATCGCAAAGTAGGATGTTTTTCCTGTGCAATTACCGCACTTTTACGTGTTCGTGTGTCTGTCGCAGCCAACTAGCTTATCAGCCGTTCAATCAACAGCCTAGCCTTTTTACTAAACAGCGCCGTTCAACTACCTTCCTTAATGATATTCAGCCATAGCGTCTATTACAACATTTGATAAACTGGCTGGCTAATGCTTAGGCCATTCGTACGATTAGATGTATCCTACGCGAGATTGGCTAGGTAAGCTAGTTGGCTGCAACATGTCTATTCTAATAATCTAACTAACATTTTAGTGTCCGTCCTTTGTTTGTTTGTTCTCATCATACCTCAAAACATAGGGTGATGACATTCTTTAACCCTTGACTGCCAAGGTCGGCTATTCACGACATACAATACAATAACACTTTATTGCATACCACAAACATAATAACATGAAAAAAGATAAACCTTAACTACTACATACATACGTAATAGTGCTTTCGATAAGGTCAGCTTAAGCCGACTAAAATGTATTGTACGTAGAGAACAATTTTAGGTTATGTTGTGTAAAGCCAACCTTAGGATTAACACCACCTTCGAGGTGAAGACAATTATAAAAACAATATCTCATAATTTATTATATAGTTCTAGATTTAACTGACTTGTTAGCTAAGCTTTGAGACTAATTAAATTATAACAATAAAATTTATAACATGTTACTGACGTAATTTAATTCTAATGTGTTTATACTCTGAGTTCATTGTTATGTACGCAGGAAATTAATTTATGATTTATTTTTAGTATTATTCTGCTCATTTGTGTATAACAATTTGTCTATAGACTCATCGTATATTAATTTAAGACTGATAGTTGGAATATTTTGTTCTTTTAATTAATTATTTGCATGGAAAGACATTATAACATTGTTAAAAAAATTGAGCCGAACTGTCATATAATGTTTAATAGATTTATTCAATCTATTGTCTATGACAACTTAGTAAAAAAGTCTACAGGGATTGACTGAAAGTTTAAAAACCTTACCGTCGATATCGAATCGACCGAGATTTATATAAGTGAATGATGAAAATGAAGGGGGTTAAGATCTGTAGTTAGTCAATTAAAAAAACATTTTGAAATTGTTGAGTGAAGAGGTTAGAAGCGATTCGTAGCTCGATTTTGTATGGGCCTTCAAAGTAGGAAATTAAGCTTGCTATCCAATACAATAATTATTAACGTGTTTTTATTTGTTTTTATATTACCATCGTTAAAATAAAACTTTATTTTGCTAAGATCAAATATGTAGCCGAAAATTTGGGGTATTTTCGTCAGCTTTATTGCTTTAACCTTTTGATCGCCACGCGACAGAAGCAAAGACGTGCCCTCCACAGCGAGCTACGCTTATTTTCATACGTTTTAGTCGAATCAAGCAGACTTCGTCGTAGAGAGTATGTCGCACATGCGACATACAAAAGCCGACGGGTGTCCCTCTGAACTTCTAGTTCTTTATTTCGACACACTTTAAAAAATATAGTTCGACAAGTCATTGTTTTGACTAAACATAATTCGATAAGTATTAGTTAGACAGAAAATACTTCGACAACACAAACATTCAATTTACTTTCTGGCACTTCGTCGCGCGACACGCTCGCTTTGCTGACTCGGCTCGCACGAAGTGCGGTCACTATTTTCTATCGAACTAATACCGAATTATGTTCAGTCAAAACAATGATTGTCGAACTGTATTTTATCGAAGTGTCGTGTCGAAACAAAGAACTGTCGAAGTTCAGAGGGACACCGATAGCCGACCTTGGCAGTCAAAAGGTTAAGTATGTGATCTAATTATTGCGTAGTGCCATCTTCACTACTGAGCTGCATATTTCTTCATGTGTGCGCGTCTTGCCATAGCAGTATACTGTCATCACAATTTTGAACAGATTGGGTGTTTGAACACTGTTTTATTAGTGAAAATTTTCTAGAAAGTACTAAAGTAAGTTCTATACTTTCTATTAAAATAGAGTCGATGATTTCTCTTAAAACTCAGTGTAAATGTCACCTTTAAATTGCTTGAAAACTGCATGGGAATCGTCTAACTCGAACACCGATCCCGATCGCTTTCAAAGATATCTCGTGATCGGTATTTGTCCGTGGAATTGTTTAACTTTTTTACTCAAAGTGGTACGTTACGGTACGTTTTTCATACAAAATTCAACCATTATTAACTTGTTCACTGAGTAGTGGAAATGCCTAAATTTATGCAAGGTGAACTATTTAATTAAATGGTACAATTTATATTAGAAACCTGATATGAACTGTATCATTTTATTAATTTTGAGTTAATATTAATCACCCGTAAATAGTTCTCCACGAATAAATTTAGGCATTTCTACTATTCAGTGAACAAGTTAATAATGGCTAAATTTTGTATGAAAAATAAATCACCTTAAAGTCCGCATCAAATCTTAATTCCTAACCCAATCACGATCGCTAAAAACGTTCCATATCGCAGTTTGAAGGATGCTTCCAAATTTGAAATTTAAAGCAATCGTGATCGGTGTTCGAGTTACTTGATTCCAAAGCGGTCACTTTAACCTTTACAAGACGTACTTTATTCTACCTTCTTCAAGGCAGATCCCTGGCTTAGATGATTTTGTTTAGCTTTTTATATGCCCATCATTCTGTGCAGTGGTGACATTTACACACAATGGGAAAAATTTATTATTGAATGTTAAATCGTGTGTTGATGTATAAACCTTTAAAATATACATGACATCTGGAGTTTAATATTAAATGTGATTCATACACTGTTAAATTAAAATGTGACTTGATATTATAAAATATGTTAACTGTTCATATAACTTATCTTCACAATAAAACAAACAGCAACAGTTCATTTGTTTTATTTTTGTAGCACGTTATAATATCCTGTATATTACAATTTGGAATATGACATATCACAGTACAAAACTATACATAGGCAAATAATAATTATTATTAAAGTTAGATATACAAATAATAATTGATTCTTCCGTGGGCATTTTTCTAAGACAAATACGGTTTCATTTAGACAAATTTTTACTCGACTATAGCCAAATAATACGTAATAACAAAAACTTGATCATTTTCCGTGATTACCAGTGGCACCACCAAATGGCACTACCAGTGGTACTACCAAATGACACTACCAGTAGTGCTACCTAATGTCACAATTAGTGGTACTACCAAATGGCACTACCAGTGGTATTACCAAATGGCACTACTAGTGTTACTACCAATTGGCACTACCAGTGGTGCTACCAAATGTCACAACCAGTGGTACTACCAAATAGCACTACCAGTGGTACTACCAAATAGCACTACCAGTGGTATTACCAAATGGCATTACCAGTAGTACTACCAAATGGCACTACCAGTGGTGCTACCAAATGTCACAACCAGTGGTACTACCAAATGGCTCTACCAGTGGTACTACCAAATGGCACTACCAGTGGTACTACCAAATGGCACTACCAGTTGTGTTAAGGGAAATCTGTTCGAGAAGTTTCGGATATAATCTGGTAAAAGAAAACCACCACAAACATTTTTAGGCATAAAAATAGGAAATGATTATTATTTAGTAACTACATAATATATAATATAAAATATATGACTTAGCCTTATTTTCACATCGAATCTCTTTCCATCTACTTCCTGGCAGCTAACTGTTCCAGCAAAGATTCTATTTGAGATCGCTGCGATGTAAAACTCAGCGGGCATTTGTTTTGGACGAAGTTGAGTGCGCTTTCGTCTTTTTGTTCGAACGCAACCTGGGCAGCCTCCTCGAAGAAACTGAAAATATCATTTTTGTGTTAAGACGAAGAATTGGAAATATTGGCGTCAGGGACCTCAATTTTTCTCAGTAATCACTAAACATTTGGAACTGATATTTATGTTTGCCTGTATGTAGTTGACTGGAAGAGATCGCTTTTAGCGATAAGTCCGCCCGTTGTCCTATAGTCTGTAAGAATATTTCGTGTTGCATGCTTGTTGAATGCTTCTTGTTTGGTGTACAATGAAGCATTAATTATTATTATGCCATTCATCCGAATATATTTTTCAAGATAAGCTTTTAACAAGTTCGTAATCGGAACTGTGAGCAGATTAAAATAGACATTAGTAGTTTAAGATTATCCGTCAAGGAGTTCCATTGCCCACCTTCCGTTTCCATCATCAGATCAGCTGACTGTCACCATAATTTTGCATTGTCATCGGACTTTGACAAGTATGCAAAATTTCATACCGTACGTTACAGTCCGTAGGACAAGAGGAAGTGGTTATGATTCAGCTTGCAAGATGCCACCCGAACAAACATACATACATTGCAAGTTAAATAAAAGCTTGTAAAAAGTTTTTATGGAACTGAGTAATAAAACGAGCAAGTCTTCGCCTTTTAATACCATAAAAAGTACTGCGTAGCCCTGCATTGCGCTTATTACCCCGAGACATCAAATATTAAGTTTCATCAGGCCTAGCGCACTCCGCACTGTAGGTACGAAGCTACAAGTACATAGCCGGACACCGACGGCGGGTCGCGCGTCGTTACACGTGCCGCGTCAGAAGAGATAAGAGCGGCGCGATAGAGAGGCGCTCTCTAGGTTAAAATGACTGGTAGGTATGCAGCGCTACGCGAGCTGAATTTAATTTTATTGCGTCATAGCAATAGTCGCTATTTGTTTAAATTTCTTTGCGGAGTGATGCTTCTGTCCTGTAGTATTCTGTGGTTTCATAACAAAGTTCAAAGTTCTTTATTCAGTTTTAGCATCACAGACGCACTTATGAATGTCAATTATTTCAATGACTACCACTATATCGGAAAAAGAACCATTACTCAGAAGATACGGCAAGAAACAGGGGATTTTTTTAGTACTTTTGTTACAATATGTTTGTTTTTGACAATATTAATTGAAAGATATCGCGATAGATGTGAAAGTTAGCCCCTGGTCCAAAACACATAAATCACGGTAAAGATTTATTTATTGATTTTTAAGACTTAAAAAAGGAGGTTCTCTATACGATTTTGTTTTTTTATGTTTGTTACCTCAGAACTCCTTCATTTATAAACCGATTTGGAATATTCTTTTTGCGTTGGGTTCAGTATAGCTACAGTCCTATATACATTTCATCGATATTCGACCTTGGATTTCGAAGATACATTGACGTCGGTTTTTTTGTTATAAAATGAATTATTTTTATATACAAAGACACATTTAATGTCCGCGGGGACACTTCATCATCATCATCATCATCATCATCATCATCAGATCATCGCGAGAGAGAGGGTATTGGCCATAATCCACCACGCTGGTCCAGTGGGTTGGTGGATGTCACATGTCGTTGAATTTTTGTGATTAATTCTTGGACATGCCGGTTTCCTCACGATGTTTTCCTTCACCGTTTTCAAGAGCGAGTGTTAAATCCGCACATAACTTAAAGTCAGTGGTGCGGGGCCAGCGGGATTCCAACTCGGGTGCCTAGGATTGAAAGCCGCACGTGCTCCCACTGAGCACACTCGCTCCTTGACAGGGACTCAGACTTGACTCGGGGACACTTTTTTTTTGTTTTTTTATTTATTTGTATAAATTTTACAACTTTTCATAAAAATCTAACACCTTATAAACCTTAAACAGGTTAATCTTGGGTGTCGCATTCCTCTTCTATTACTTACTTCTAAAATAGTAACATTTTAAAATAGTAGGTAGTATTGACTATATCTAATATATAAAATTCTCGTGTCACAGTTTTCGTTGCCATACTCCTCCGAAACGGCTTGACCGATTTTGATGAAATTTTTTGTGCTTATCCGGTATCTATGAGAATCGGCCAACATCTATTTTTCATCCCCCTAAGTGTTTTTTTTTTAATTTATATGGCAAAACAACGTTGGCCGGGTCAGCTAGTTATGTATAAAAATCATAACAATAGCTGCGCTCGGGACCGCTCGAATGTAATCTTGATGACTTTATTTCCGTCCTTGTCACTCCTGAGAGTGACAAGGACGGAATGACATTAAGTATAGGCACAGAATACAGAGGTATAGGTACAGGTTGTTCCATTTTAAGGTTGTTAATTATTTCTTTAATATTAAGATTTTACTAGAATTGTATATTTGCGCTATTAATTACCCAGCTTTAACATAATATTTGACTTTGATTTCGTCCCGCACGCGCGGCAGGTACTTCCTCGCCTCTTCGCCGTTGTTATACTTGAGGCAGGCGTCCACAAACGGCTCGTACCCGACGGGAGACTTCTTGCTCTTGGAGAAGCGCTCCAACTCTTCCCAGTCTTCTTTTTCCGCGAGGGTCAGGATTCGGAGCCACCAGTATCTGAAATATTATTTTTATTTGTATTTAATTAATTTATTTCGGAACAAAAAACTACATTATACATGTTAGGTATTCACAATTTGAAATACTTATATATAATATTACTAAATAAATGACATCTAATAGGGGATCGAACAACTTTTCAGAACTTTTCAGAGATTATATTAACTACAATTCATACATATAGCCATGAAAAATACTATTTTAATTAAATAACGCTCTAAAAGTACTTAAAACTATGTTTATATATTATGTTTCAAATATTGCAGCGCAAAAGGTCACCTCAAAATTTGTGACGTCATATGTAGGTAGAAAACGACAAACTCTTCGAAATAAAAAAGCAAAGAGATTTAAATATGTTTTATGAAGTTTGGGGACTATATTATACTAATGGAACGAAACAATTAGCAAAAATATATTTTATGAAAAACAAAAACGTAAAATAAACACAAGCTTGACTCACGGCATTTGCCTACAAATGACGCCATGCGCTGTGATTGTTGTTTCGTTTGAGATGAAGAACAGATTAAAAATGTCAGAATTATTAAATTTTATTTATGGATTTAAAAATATAAATCATTATTATTTCAAAAAAATATTGATTGAATGATCTTTCTGGTTTGACGGACATTCGTTCTAACTACATTTTAGATTTTTTCTCAATTACTGTCCGATCCCCTATTAGGTATTATATAAGCAGTTAGATCAAATTAATATGATAAATTTTAAAACAATATAAACATATATACAACATAATAATAAATATAATATAAGAATATACTTATATATTATTCTGAAATTTGATATGTAGCTATGTACATACATTTACAATTTGGTAAGTACATAAACTCTTGGAAAAGTACAAAAGTTACTTTTTCCCGGGAAACCGCGAGTGAAACCGCGGGGTGCAGCTAGTATATGAAGGGTTACGTGTACGTTTATAGGTTAGAAAAGGAGGACCGAACTTATCAAAACAGCAGTATGATGATAAAATTAGTCATTAGGGTAGACTTGCTTAATAAATGTTCATGGACTATTTGACTATTTGAATTTGAATTGTGAACTAACATAGTGAGTAAGCTGCATGTACATACTAAAAAATACAATGGACCATGTTGTCCAAAATAAATGCTTTTTTAAGCTATTGCATAGCTTCTATCGCGGGCCTTGAGCGTGGAGACCGAATCTAGAAATTCCGTAACGAAAATAACCTAACACCCCCCGCTCCGAATGCTATGCAATAGCTTTACCGCGGCAGTCTCCGAGTGCCACACGTCTTTTTTTTATTTATTTATTATATGTGTAGGCACAAAAAACGCACTTTTAAACGTCGTAACCATACCTTTTATCGGGCATCTTGTACTCGGATCGCAGTTTGTCCGCCAGCTTGACCTCTCCCACGTCGAGTAGTTTCTTCACGGTGTTGTGAAGAGAGAGTCCGACGAAACTCGCGCCGTAAGTCTCTTGTAGGCTCGACTGCTGCTTGCAAAGCTTGCGAGCGTCTTCGCATATTGAAACACCTGAAATGGACAGTTTTTACAAGTTACCCTCGATCCAATAATTATTTTTTAGAAAAAAACAAAAACCGACTTCAATGTATCTTCGAAGTCCAAGGTTACATATCGATGAAATTTATATGGGACCACTTCGTAGCTATACTGAACCCGACGCAAAAAGATTTTTTCAAATCGGTTCATAAATGACGGAGTTCTGAGGTAAAAAACATAAAAAAAAAAAAAAAACAATCAAACAGAGAACCTCCTCCTTTTTTTAATTCGGTTAAAAACTGGGGTGTAATATTGTTGGAATCCCAACATTAATATCGACTAAAATTTATATTGTAATAGTTTCTGCCGTCTCTCTCTAGATCTATGTGCTTCATCTTAGGCCACATCATCGCTTCACATCAGGCGAGATAGTGGCCAAACATAGATCTATTAACGGTAAAAAAAAAAAAGTTTCATTTAACATCACTAGCACATATAACACCAATATTAGCAAATAAGTAAAAAGCTTCTCAATTAAAGAAGCTTTTTTGATTCTTCTAATTGAGAACTTGACTATTCCACTTTCGATAAAACTAATTTTTTTTTGTTTGATAACATTGAAATTTACACCCCGCGAAAATAAAATTGGGCCAATACTTGATAATTACACCAGAAAAAAAATTAAAAGGCATGATTTTGTCAAAAATAGCTTATTCTACTTGAAAGCCTACATTAAAAACTATTTTTTTTAGATTGTGAAAAAACACAAACAGGGGAATAGTCAAGTTTTGAAAAGGTCCTCCTCAATTGTTCTCTTTCTCTGATCGACACTCGAAGAATACAGACGTTCACCAGCCCAACCTGCCGTTCATTCGACTCCACCTGTTTTAAGCCTTGACCTACATACATATGTATATACAGTCCACTACTATCGATAGGCATTCTTTTAAATATGTTTGTCTGTGTGTGTGTGTGTGTGTGTGAATGCGAGAGGGTGTGTGTGTGTATTCAATCAATCAATCAAAAGTTCTTTATTCAATTTTGTCGTCACAGACGCACTTATGAACGTCAATTATTACAATGACTCTACCACCGTATCGGAAAAAGAACCACTACTCAGAAGATACGGCAAGAAACTGAGGGGCATATTTTTTAGAACTTTTGTTACAATATTTTATGTTTGTTTTTGACAATATTATTTTTTTATGTGCCAGTTGGCTACTTGGCAGAAGCGGAATGTTCCATGCATCTTTGTCTCCTATGTAATTACTAACTGCATAGTATGCTTTTTTCATTAGAATATTTTTCACACTCAATTTGAATCTACTTTCTGTGAGCTCCGTTATACATTTTGGAATTTTATTGTAAAAACGTACACAATTGCCCATGAAGGACTTATTCGTTTTACTCAGTCTAAACCTAGGTACTGCAATTCTATCCTTATTTCTAGTGTTTATGTTTTGATGGTCACTATTCATCTTGAATTTGTGCAGATTTTTACGAACATACATTACCTATATTTTCATAAATATACAGAGAATGTAAAGTTAATACATTAATTTGTTTAAAGACTTCTCTTAATGATTTAATGGAGATTTCCATTAGAATGGCACTAATTTTAAGACTTTCAAATTCGACTATCCCACTGAAATTAGGTTTAATCGGTTTATCACTTACCCAAATCATTCTTCCCTTTCTTGTAACACTCCCTAGCGGATATGAGCGATGCTTCTATACTGCCCGGGTTGGTTTGGTCTATGGCGTCTCTGATGTGCGATGTCGCTTGTCCTTGGAAATCGTCTTCTTGTACGTAAACTTGTCGCAACGCTTCCCGGTTGTGACTCGCGCAGTATTTGAGGTAAAGGGCGTGAGCGAGCGGGAAGCTTCGGATCGTTAACTGTGGTTCAAATAGATAATTATATAGATAGTCAGTAGTCACCCTCTGTGGTGTAGTGTTTGGGCAGGTTGGCTCAAACGTCATACACTATTGAGGTTGCGGGTTCGATCCCGCGACGCGACGGGACAAATATTTGTGCAAAATTTAATTTTTAGAAAAAAACAAAAACCGACTTCAATGTATCTTCGAAGTCCAAGGTCGCATATCGATGAAATTGATATGGGACCACTTCGTAGCTATACTGAACCCGATGCAAAAAAATTGTTTTAAATCGGTTCATAAATGACGGAGTTCTGAGGTAACTAACATAAAAAAAAATGCTATCGAACAGAGAACCTCCTCCTTTTTTGAAGTCGGTTAAAAAGCGCCAGCATTTGCTTCGTGTCTGGGTTTTGTGGGACCATGGTCCTCATAGTGCCTGCTTCCCTAGATACAGGGAATCTTAGGGGTCAGGATCTATGTATGTAATCGTTGGTTGTATATTTATTATAAGTTTATCAGTTTTGTACGTACATATTGTTTCCTAATTACTTCCCAAAATAAATAGGTAATATTACCAGGCCTAACGCACTCCGCACTGTAGGTACGAAGCTACAAGTACATAGCCGGACACCGTCGGCGGGTCGCGCGTCGTTACACGTGCCGCGTCAGAAGAGATAAGAGCTATGCGATAGAAAGAGACGCGCTCTGTAGGTTAACATGACTGGTAGGTATGCAGCGCTACGCGAGCTGAATTTGCTATTGTGCTATTTGTTTAAATTTCTTTGCGTGATGCTTGTCCCTTAGTATTCTGTGATATTACCTCAAATTCGTGTTTTCCCATCTTCTCCTTGAGATGTAACAGTACAATGTAGACCAAATCAGTGTCTCCACTAGCAGTGGCTTTGAGCAAGGCGTTGGACCCCTCGCCTAGAGATAACAGTAGTGGCACCTGCAACTTACTGTGACTCTCGTATTCTAGTATCTGAGAATAATAAAAAACATAAAATAATATGTGCACATCTGATTTTTACCAATAGACTTACGGAAACAACGAAGCAGTCAAAATAAAAATTGCAAAATCATTGGATTCGTATCACGGCTGTATTAAAATGTTTTAATAACCGGCCAAGTGCGAGTCGAAGTCGCGCACGACGGGTTCCGTACCATTAATACCATTATCTATAAAAACGGCAAAATAATCATGTCTGTTGTATGGGAGCCCCCTTAAATATTTATTTTATTCTATGTTTTAGTATATTGGTGGTATACTGGTGGTAGGTTTCTCGTATGCGAGAGGCCGTCTGGGTGGGTACCTCTGCTTTGCCAGTTATTCAGCCGCCGAGCAGTAGTGCGCAAGCATTACTGTGTTCCGGCATGATGGGCATTGTAGCCAGCGAAATTACTGGGCATTATGAGATTCAACAGCTAATTGTCTCAGGGTGACGAGCGCAGTGCAGCGCCGCGCAGGATTTTGCAAAACAAAGTTCTGGGTGGTGCTGTTATTGTTATGGGCTGGCGTATTGCTTACCATTAGGCAAACGACCAGCTCGTCTCGTCATTCAGTTACATAAAATATATATATATATATATTAGTAGTATTCGCTGTTATAGCGGCAACAGAAATTCATCATTATTAATAATAATTTACGGGTGACACACACGTTTAAATTGGAGCGTTAATGTGCGAGGCGTGATGCGTTCGCGAGCGTACCGCACTCGCCTTGAAAAAGACCACCGGATGCGGTTGAAACTATAGTTGGATTACTCTAATTTAAACGTGAGTGTCACCCGTAAATTATTATTAATAATGTGTCTAAACCACGTTAATTTTCATAGTGAAATACATCATCTGTGAAAATTTCAACTGTCTAACTATCACGGTTCATGAGATACAGCCTGGTGACAGACGGACGGACAGCGGAGTCTTAGTAATAGGGTCCCGTTTTACCCTTTGGGTACGGAACCCTAAAAATCAAATAAAATTGTTTCTGCTGTTATTTTGCTCCAAAATCTAACCACATCTCCTTTTGAATATTTCAGATTTGGCCATCTAAGGCCATCTCGATTTTTTTATGTATAAATGCTTCTACATTCTTAAATTTCCTTTTGTTTTAAATACCTTTCTCCTTTTCACATTTTAGTTGTAATTGGCTGATCGTTATTTTAGTGCTCCCGCAATAGTTGATGTTTGCGTGGCATACACTCACACTCACAGGATAGGTATAAGAAGCTTTTGGGAAAAAATCTTTCAACTTACTTTTATAGCTAGTGCCTTCCTTCCCTTTTCTGCGGCTTTCATAGCGATGGTAGTGTAGGAAATACCGGGCACGTTGCGTAGTTTCTCGCCGATTTCTCTCGCTGCGCTCTCGTTGTCTAAATGCGGTTGAGTCACCTAGAACGTTATTAGACATGTGACAATAAAGTTGACATATTCCCGAAAAAAAATAAGCTGAATACACTCGACGTATACCAAATGTCAACCCGCACCCGACTTGCCACCCGCATCCCGGTTCGACTGGTCGCTGGCTACAGCGATTTGTATTGTGCGCTCGAGGTTACCAGGTTGTTACCTTGTCACGTCTAGCGTTATGTTACCTTGTAGCAGGCCCAGTGGGACAGCACGCGGGCCGCAGGTAGGAGGAATATAACTTTTGTACTAATCCTTAATTAGCGCTCCGGGCCGACCGGTCGTTAGCTACCGGGATTTGTATTGCGCGCTCCAGGTTTATTACCTTGTCACGTCGGGCGTTATAATGTTACCTTGTCACGTCGACCCCTATGTTCCTTGTCACAGCGACCGTTACGTTACCGTGTCACGTCGACCGTTATGTTACATGTCACGTTAACAGTTATGTTACCGTGTCTCGTTGACCGTTATGTTACCTTGTCACGCCGATCCTTATATTATCTTGTGACGTCGGTCGTTATGTTACCGTGTCACGTTGATCGTTATGTTACCTTGTAGCAGGCCCAATGCGACAGCACGCGGGTGCGGCCGTCGCGCATCTGCAGGTAGGAGGCAATATGCGTGGCGAGACAGTGTAGCCTCCGCCAGATCAGCCGGTCCAGCAACACGCGTTCGCCGAGGTTACCCATCCTTAAATAATGCTAAGGAACTTATACTTTTTTGTTCGGCCTGCGGAAGATGTGAGTTGGTCTATGTTGGCCAATAAGAGAATGGTAAACTAAATAATAAATCAAAACTGGCAAAAAAACAGATATCACACTTATACCACAGAATACTAAATAATGTGAAAAGGATACTGCACAGAAGTCAGCGGTATCGCCACCTTCGGATCTCTCACTGCATTCAACACTCTCAGCCACCTACAAGTTTTCACATACAAATCCGTCAGTTCGGGATCCATAATGAATCCTTTCCCGAACTGCGCGGCTCGAATGAGCATTTTCTGGACGTCGGTGTTGAATTCGAACGCGGCTGCTTCTATGCAATCTTGTACCGCTGTGGGTAGGTCGGGTTTCACGAGACGGATATATTCGTCGGCCCTGTGGCTGCGTTTCTGGATATAAGAAGAGATTCGTTTCTTTTCGGCGAAAATGTAAGTCAAGAATGTTATATTCTTGGCTAGCATAGCTTTCTATTGTTTCATTACATTAAGAGGAAGTACTAGGAGACATAAGGAATGTACATTGATACACGGTTACTCGCGGGGAATTGGCTGTGTTCATTTGAACGCAGCCGAAGCGTGTTGATATACGATTTGTCCCCACTTCCCTTAGACATGTAAAATGAAAATGGTGTACATAACCAGGTATCGATTTCATGAAGGAGTTTTATTAAACACGGGTATCGGTATAAGGTAACAAAGAACAGTTTTTAACTGAATGACGAGACGAGCTGGTGGTTTGCCTGATGATAAGTATGCCAGCCCATAACAATAACAGCACCACCCAGAGCTTTGTTTTGCAAAATCCTGCGCGGCGCTGTACTGCGCTCGTCGCCCTGATAAGTAGCTGTTGAGTCTCATAATGCCCAGTAATTTCGCTGGCTACAATGTCCTTCAAGTCGGAACACAGTAATGCTTGTGCATTACTGCTTGGCGGCTGAACAGCTGGCCAAGCGGTGGTACCCACCCAGACGGCCTTTCGCATACGAGAAACCTACCATCAGTAAAAGTTTTATTAAACTATTTTTTTTATATATCCTCGTAATAGTCGTGAATAAATTATTTTTCAAAAAAAACTAAACCGACTTCAAAACCACAAATGGCACTCAAAAGTAAAAAATAAATTAATATAATTATCATAAGCGCTACCCACTCATATATTTGAAGTCGGTGCCAGCCAAGTCTAATAGGTAGTAGATAAATACTATGTACACTCGAGAGCAATGAATCCGGGTCACTTAAAGAATGTTAAAAATCTCGGAAACTAAAAATGATAGGTTAATGCAATAAATTGTATTTAATAGACAATGTAATACTCCTTAAATGAAAGTTAAAAAAATATGAGTCACCATACATTTTATTAACACAAAATTACATAAAGAAAAAAACTGCTGATCTCTCCTTAAAACAAAAATAGGAAACATGAAATTTTTGAACTTTATTACGATTTTCTTGAATTTTAATACTTCGTATTGCCTCCTCGTGCTTCCATTACTGCGTTTACGCGGTTTGGCATGCTGTACACCAAGTTCCTTATACGATTTTGGGGAATATTCTCCCATTCCTCTGTGAGAGCAATTTTGAGCTCACGAAGCGTGATTGGGGGAGGGTTTCGTTGTTTTACGCATCTGCCTAGCTCGTCCCAAGCATGCTCGATCGGGTTGATATCCGGGCTGCGCGCTGGCCACTCCATACGAGTAATGTTCATCTCTTGAAGGTAGTCATTCACAATCCTACCTGTATGAGGTCGGGCATTGTCATGCATAAATATAGCATCCTCACCTAAATTGACCATAAATGGACCAACGTGATCATTGAGGATTTCTTCCACATATCTTACGCTAGTTAAAGAGCCGTTTTCTATGATCACCAGCTCTGTGCGACTTTCAGAAGAAATTCCGGCCCACACAAGTACAGACCCACCACCGTAGGCTACTTTTTCTTCGATGCATGCTTGCTTGAATCTTTCCCCTGGTCTTCGATACACTCTGTGTCTTCCATCGTGCTTGTAGAGCATAAATTTTGATTCGTCGGAGAACATAACTAGAAGAAAAAGTAGCCTACGGTGGTGGGTCTGTACTTGTGTGGGCCGGAATTTCTTCTGAAAGTCGCACAGAGCTGGTGATCATAGAAAACGGCTCTTTAACTAGCGTAAGATATGTGGAAGAAATCCTCAATGATCACGTTGGTCCATTTATGGTCAACTTAGGTGAGGATGCTATATTTATGCATGACAATGCCCGACCTCATACAGGTAGGATTGTGAATGACTACCTTCATGAGATGAACATTACTCGTATGGAGTGGCCAGCGCGCAGCCCGGATATCAACCCGATCGAGCATGCTTGGGACGAGCTAGGCAGATGCGTAAAACAACGAAACCCTCCCCCAATCACGCTTCGTGAGCTCAAAATTGCTCTCACAGAGGAATGGGAGAATATTCCCCAAAATCGTATAAGGAACTTGGTGTACAGCATGCCAAACCGCGTAAACGCAGTAATGGAAGCACGAGGAGGCAATACGAAGTATTAAAATTCAAGAAAATCGTAATAAAGTTCAAAAATTTCATGTTTCCTATTTTTGTTTTAAGGAGAGATCAGCAGTTTTTTTCTTTATGTAATTTTGTGTTAATAAAATGTATGGTGACTCATATTTTTTTTACTTTCATTTAAGGAGTATTACATTGTCTATTAAATACAATTTATTGCATTAACCTATCATTTTTAGTTTCCGAGATTTTTAACATTCTTTAAGTGACCCGGATTCATTGCTCTCGAGTGTATATAGTAAGTACTACTTCTAGGTAGTATTTATCTACTACCTTTTAGACTTGGCTGGCACCGACTTCAAATATATGAGTGGGTAGCGCTTATGATAATTATATTAATTTATTTTTTACTTTTGAGTGCCATTTGTGGTTTTGAAGTCGGTTTAGTTTTTTTTGAAAAATAATTTATTTTAACCTTTTTAGTGAAAAACAAGTTTTAATTAAATTAATTCAAAAAGTTTAAAAGACAAGCTTTTATGATCTAGAAGCCACATCATGACGAAGTTTAAAACGGGCTATCACAATTAAATGCATGTGCAAAAAAATTTCATGTCTGTCCTATTCTCTGTTGAGGAGTTCCCTCGCCGGAAGTCAATCCTGGGTGTATCTGCCATGTCATGATGGAATTTAGAACAGGCTATTATGGTTAAATCCATTTACGAAATGTTGTGTCTGTACTATTCACCGTTGAGGAGTTCCCTCACCGGAAGTCAACCCTGGTGAAGCAGGTGAAGCAGTCGAATACAAACCTCCACCTTTAGAAAGTTGGTTACGAAAAAAACAAGAACCGACTTGAAGATTAAACTTACATTTTTTTGTTTTTGCTATTTTTTTCAAAAACTACTGAATGAATTTCGATAAAATTTATATGGGACCACCTTTGAAGTATTACCTACCAATCAAAAAAAGAATCATCGAAATCAATGCATAATTGGCGGAGAAATCGCGTAACAAACACAAAAAAAAAAAAAAAAAAAAAAAAACATACCGTCGAATTGTAAACCTCCTCCTTTTTGAAGTCGGTTAAAAATACTATGTAAGCCTCGGCCGATAGGACAATATTGGTTATCTTATCTATCCTATATATAAGTCCTCGCTGGTTGGGCCTTCTGTCTTACTTATCCAAGAATTGATCACCTTTTCTATCTTTTCAAAAAATATTATGTATTATAATATAAATGATATTTTCTGTCACCCAAAATGATCACATTAAACTATACCTACTTTAATATATGTATTAGAAGAATGTATAATTTGCATCACTATGAGTTAAGACGTAGCATCGTCTTGTCGTCTATCTCACCTGGAACTGCCTAGAAGCTTCCACAAGATACGAGCCGGCCGCCGTGCTGTTAATCCTGAATATCTTCTCCACCACATGAGGTACTTTCTGCACTAACTCATGAGACATTTCTGATACAACTCGCACACAATCCATCTCTTGTATGAGGTGGAAGGGCCCGTCATAAAGGAAGGAAGTACAGTTCCCTTTGGTACCATATATACACATCATATCGTCCCAGTGTGCCATTACCGCTTGGGATCCGCACCTGGAAAAGTTGTTTAGAATATTGAATTGACATGATTATTTTTAGAATTCCGTACCTCAAAAGGAATAAGTTTTTTGTTGAAAAATTTTTTTTTATTTATTTATTTATTTATTTATTTATTTATTAAGACACATTATAACACCTTGACAGGACATCCCAATACGATGCTATAACAAACTATATATTAAAATTATTTTCTATAGATTTTTGTGCTATTTCTATAAATTTTGGCAGGCTACAATGATAAATATCAATGTGCTCCGATATTATATTAATTAATCGTAAGGCACGTGGCAAGGGGGCGAATTCGAGTAAGTTAGTTCTTGCCGCGGGGACGCGGAGCGTGGCGGGGCGGCGGCGCGCGGCCACGTACCCGTCGGGCGCGCACAAGCACAACCGCGCCAGCACCTCCGGGTGGTGCAGGTCCCCGGTTCAAATATTCACAATACACAAGCTTTTAACAAAATCGGAACCGCAAGCAGATTAAAATGAGCCCAAACACTATAGTAGTTTACGATTATCCGCCAAGAAGTTCCATTGCCCACCGCCGTTTTCATCATCAGATCAGCTGGCTGTCACCATGATATAACATTGTCATCGGACTTGACAAGTATGAAAAATTTCAACTCCGTAGGATAAGAGGAAGTGGTTCTAATTCAGCTTGCAAGATTCCACCCAGACAAACATACATACATTGCAAGTTAAAAAAAGCTTCTAAAAAACGGAACCCTTATAGGATCATTTTGTTGTCCGTCTGTCTGTTAAGTCTATCTGTCTGTCTTTATCTCGGGAACGCGTGGAGGTTAATGTAAAAAAAGATACGGCCGTTTATGCCACAAAAACCGTATATTTCGACACTCTTAAGGGAATCAAAATTTATAGGGTACTTTCCATTGTCAAGAAAGAAAGAGAGCAATGAAATTTGGCATGCAATATCGTCTTATACTACAAGTACAGGGAAAAATTTGAAATTACATCATAAAAAATATAGTCTTTATTTAAAGTAGTTGCGAACATCGCGTGTTGCGGACTAACGTGCAATAGTATTTCAATCGATAAAATGCGATCATGTAAATTTTTATGTTTCGATTTCAATGTGCTCCTATCGATTACCCGACAAATTTACAAAGCGAGATTGTGCTATGTATCGTTAAGTATACGCCCAATCTATTCAATTTTACTGTTTAATACGGCTCTTGTCTATGGTTTATATATCGATATAAACTTTGTTTGTCAAAACTTATTTTTATTTTAATTGAGCTTACGTTGATGTTTGATTGCAACAAACGGGTTACGTGATCGCAATACCATCATCAAAACTGGTTTCTAATTGAAATTGATTGAAATAAAAGATACATGATCGCCCTGTTGAACTATTTATAAAATCTACATACAAATTTGTACGGAATCCTTGGTAGGCGATCTACGAGCGAGGAACCTGATATAAATTGTACCATTTTATATCAGGTTTATCAATTTTGCGTATATAACCACCCTTAAATAGTTCACCACGCATAAATTTAGGCATTTCTACTATTCAGTGAATAAGTATTTAATGGTTGAATTTTGTATGAAAAACGTACCAACTTAAGGTGAAAATATTAAAGTGACAGAGAGTTGTGACAATTTAAACTGAATTTCTGATAAAGTTCAAAACTCCAGTTCTTTCCATGTGCCCATGTTTTATATCACATATTCTGTAAGCAATATTTCTTACCACATCAATTCCTTTGGTTGCTTGATGTACTCAGTATCAATTTCAGAATATTTGGTTTTAAAGTCTGAAGAGCCTATCCAGAGGAACCCTGAGTCTGTGAACATAGCCACATGCTTGCCGTTTTGTGACGCCACGATTGACAGTATTTGGGTGTATGGGTTCTTGATCTCTGGACGCTGTAATGGAAATAGTTTCTTCTATAAAATGTATAATATACCTGTGACTATATGGTCAAATAAAAAGTTCCCAAGACGATCTTACAAAAATAAACGAAAATTGTTTATACCATGACTCTTACGCCCTTTAACCTAGCTACATAAACAACAAATACATTATAACAAAAGAAAAAGTTAAAATTGATTCGATTTTTGCTTATTGACAGTTGCTGGTTAAAAACTAATAATACCCACCAATAAAAGAAAAAGGAATCAACATGGCTCAAAATGTTCAATTTCATTTTTACTAGTTGTCTTCTTTCGGGATGATGTTCGGTGAACCTTTGGAGTAGTAGGCTCTGGCCGTGGTTGTATTACCACCCACCGAACAAAGCCATGCCGTCAAGCGACCTAGTCGTGTATCGGGATGATGTTCGGTGAACCATCAGGGAGACGGGTCTGAGCAGCTGCTCAACTGCCGTCTCTCTCTAGATCTATATGCTCCATCTTAGGCCACATCATCGCTTCACATCAGGCGTGATAGTGGCCATACATAGATCTATTAAGCGTAAAAAAAAACTTCAGTGTACCGAATTCTAATTCTAATTTCTACCCCACACAAAGAAATTTTTAACTACGGGACTTTAGAATTATGAATTATACTGCTTTTGATAGCTAAGTTTTCCAAATCAAGAGCATAACTTATTGACCACTATGAGGCATTAAAACAAATGTTAGTATAAATATTATGGTAAGAACATACCATTAACACAGCTCTCGATTCGCCAAGTTGACATTTAAAGATGTCTTTATCTCGACACACGAGGAATCCAAAACTGAGGACGCACCACGACGATATAGGCTCATTGGCTCCTAAAACACAAAATAGGTAGATTTATTTATTATATGCAATCATTGTTGTGCCACATTAGACTAAAGGCTGCAAAGTTGAATTAGCTAATAAGCAGAAAAGTAAAGTACAACTACCATGTCAGTAATTCAGCTACCAAATGGTATTGTGGATGTTGGACCAAACAGCAATCACATACAATTTGATGGCATGTTTAGATTAGGGCTAAGTCATACCTGTCAGCCCAGTTTCACATTTTCCTTTGATGCTGGATGTGTTTTTAATAACTTATTTGTTATGGATAAAAATAATGGTACTTACTAGGTAAATCTGGCACAGCTCTGACTTTAGGCTCTGAGACATTGCTGAGTAAAAACATTCTATTTGAGCTGGTGATAACACCCAGCCCCACTCCATGAGGATTAGGGAATAGCTGAGCTTTACACACCTGTAATATTGTTCAATTTGAGTTATTAGTATCTTGAAACATTAAAAGAAAGAGGTATCAGTATGTACTCAAGACTTTTATAAGAAATAGGTAAAACATTTTTTTACATACAACTAATTACATAAATCTTATTGAAACATTTTATGGTTTCTGTCATAATGCAGATAATGGTCTCTGTTACGATAATGTTACTGGTAGTTTAATATATATGTGTGGTCATTACCCCTGTGTCCCGAACTTCTTGGCCCATATTGAAGGTCCGTTGGTATGCTCCAAACATGTTGTAGATGAGAACATCTCCACTCTGCTGGATGCACAACAGCTGTTCACCGTCTGACCAGCCCATGTGGATTAGGACTCCATTGTTCCACTGAAAATTATGATTTTGAGAAAGATTTTGATTAATACTGTTGGAAGTTAGAAATCTTAGGAAAATTCCAACAGATTAATTTTAATTAATTTAATCTGTTGTAATTTTCCAAGATTTTAATTATATTAATTAAAATTAATTAAAGTTTTCCAACTGTACTGTTGTGTCAGGGTGAGAAGCAGTACCACCCAAAATTCTGGGTACTGGCACAGCTTTGTGATTATGATTAACAAAAATTTGATCTTGTGATGCCGGTGGGTATAGTAATATGAATAGTACTCACCAAAATCTTAGATATAACATTTCCCGCGCAATTGAAGATGGTTATAACAGGTTTGGCTGTAGTAGTAATATTCACAAATTGTTTCCTGTTCCTTACTACGGCTATGGGACCTCCATAAGCTGCACCACTGACTATCATGTTTTCTAGCCCTTCATCCATTAGCCAGTTCATTGTGTAGAGGTCAAACTTCCTGAGAGTATAAAAATTCAATTGATAATTTTGATGTTTTCCTTCATACCAAATATTTGTAATATTTTGCTTATTTATGTGGGCATAAAGTTAAGTTTCATGTTGTTCTCCAGTTACAATTTTAAGGAGAACTGTAAATACAAATGGGTATGAAATTATTGCACATTATTTTTGTCAGATTACGATTGTTGTGTTATGAACATGATTTTTGTTGATAGCGGTAGAGACAAGATATATTTGTTAGAATGGAATGATTTCTGGAAGTATTATAGGGACGGGATAAAGACTCTTTGTATCCAATAGAATTATAAGGCTATGTTGTATCTCTATATTATCATAGGTAGGTAGTATAAAGGCCTCCCACTTTTTCTCCATCGATTTTGGTAAAAAATGTAGGTACCTGTAATAGGAGTCCAGTTGGAACCAGTCTGCAGTGAGTAACGCCGACATTTTTATGCTTACAATGCTCTACTGGTGATAATTTAATCACACAAACACTGAAACGAAATTACTTTGGTTTCAGTTTTCCTTCCTCCAACAGGAGTTAATTATAAAATTCATTTCACTGTTAGTACACTGAAGGCTGTAGGCACAGAGGAAGTAAACACTACGTGTAGGTAGGTGTTTATCGAGCTATGATTACAGTACAGACTCGATAGCTAATTAATTGGATGTAAATTAATAATATTTTTAGTTTAGAACAATATAAATTGATTGCGGTCATTTACGCACCAAAATTCATATTTACAGAATTTGATACAGAAACGATAAAATATGTGATTATATCTTGTATCTTTGTTTAAGTTGTGCGTATTTACATATATGCATTTCTTTTTTATACTCAAAACCAAAGAAAGACACATATGATTTTGGAACACTATAGAATTATAAACTTGCGTCACTTGATTTTGACACTGGCATAGTGGGCATCATTGACATTTCATAGCTTTGACATTGACAACTTCTTGTTCGTTCAAAAACAAAATAGTAGGAAGTGTACACTCTCAGAGTACCTAATGATTACTCTGAGTGTACACTAGTGTACAATAGTCTGTGTACACAGTGTACACAGAGTATACATATACCCTGTTATATATACTCTAAGGTACACAGCTTAGAGTATATATACCTTGTTATGTATACTCTAAGGTACACAGGCATTGGACGACTTTTTGGCGGAAAGCTTCGATTTCGATTTTGTAGTTTTCCAATAAAAAAGCGTTTCTTCCAGTGATAATGATAATATTATATAGGATAAAATTAGTAGCTTAAAGTAGTATTAGTATTGAATTAGGTATGTGCCCGTAAATATTACACAAGTTTAGGCACGGACTAGGAAGTATAAAAGTGTATGGAAATGAAACTAATTAGTGTATTTCAACATTGGTTTCCATGATGTCATAAGAAGTTCATAGGAAGCTTCATGTGAAGTTCCTTACTGAAGCACCAAAGAAGTTAGGAGAGGGAGGACCAGGGAGGTCCGGCATATTTAAAACTTGCTATAAAAATACTTGACACTGGCTATATGTACAAAACGTGCGAAGCCATATCAATCAATTTTCAAATGTAAGCCCCTAGATAAAAATTGTATATACGGAAATGTAAGCCGATTACTTCCGATCCTACCTTTCATCACCAGCGTGGGGGACAGTGGGGGTCGCCACGGCTCCACACGGACTACTATCTACATGCAATCGTAAACTAAATAGAATGTATGAAAAATTAATAAGCGGAGCGGAACACGTCAACATGAAACAAAAAAGACGGCAATGAGTGCCATTCCTTAGCGGTACGCAGTACGCACTATACCTAACACTTGTGAGGATTATGCTGTAAGCCACGGGTTGAAATACAAAGTGACTAAATCTCAATGCATGGTCTTTGAGGCCGGTACGAAACGCCCTCAAAAGGTGCCACCCGTTTATCTGAACGGTGTTCCACTAGAAACGGTACAACAGTTTAAATACCTGGGGCACATAGTTACGACCGACCTCAAATACAATGTTGATACAGAACGAGAACGAAGGGCATTGTCGAAACGGGCGAATATGCTAGCCCGCAGGTTCGCACGGTGTTCCAGGGACGTGAAGGCGACGCTCTTCCGAGCATACTGCACATCCTTATACACTTGCAGCCTGTGGGCGAAGTACACTGTGTCGTCATACAATGCCCTCCGCGTCCAATTTAGGTAACAACGCGTTTAGGGTGGTGATGGGGCTGCTTCGCTACTGTAGCGCTTCGGGCATGTTTGCAAAGGCGCGGATCGATTGCTTTCACGCGACCATGCGCAAGCGCGCCGCGTCTGTGGTGCGCAGAGTGCGGGCCAGCTCCAACACCGTCCTAGCAATGATTGCAGACAGGATAGACTGCCTATATATTAGACACTGCTGCAACAGGCATGTTACTAAGCAGCTCCGGGTAGCAACTAGTGACAGATTTGTGCAGCAGGGTCTACTAATTATGTGTAAGGTTCATTTATATATTTTGTCCGTCATATGAGTTTTTTTTGTTACTTGAAATAAATAAATTTGATTTCTTTATTTTTTTAAACGTGGAACCAAAACGCTTTGTACGTATATCTCCCGAAGTTGATGCAAAGAACCTGCTAAACATCATGCTTGGTTTGGCAGTCTGTTGAAAGTGATGGATTACTGAGCCAGAATGATTAAAACATGTACCTATGTAGGTATACCTAACGAGGTTGCGGGTTTGATTCTCGACATGGATGAGGATGAAACTAACTCGTATAGTTTTTGGTTTCATCTCAGATAAATACCTAATACATATCGTTTGTCGTAGGTACCTGTACCTACGGCCCTGGCCTAGGTAAAGGTAGGTACCTACTACTCTAAGTATATATGTAATAAATAATTTTCGCATGAGTGAGTCGCGGCGTCCATTTTCTCACGGCTCGTCTCCGTCCATGGACTACTAAGTAGCGTCAGGAATTTGCATCCATAATGATGCTGGTGCTGTCTTTATCACACGCCGAGACACGCGTGAAAGAAATGCTAAGATCCGCGAAAGCGTACTTCATTAACAGAATTATGAGCAGCGAATGAGATATACTTACTTTTAAAACAACAGACGCCCTAATGAGCTATCTATCACCTTTGACAATGACCGGACTGTATGATAATATTATGATCGAATCTACAGTTCATAAATCACCCAATTCCTAACCAGCTATTTTATGTGTTTAGTGTGTCCATGAATAGTCGCGAAGTGTTTTGGAACATTGCAGGAGGCGTAGGCGCCAGCTCTCTGTCTTTCCTCTCATTCTCACCCTGTTTCTCAGATCCTTTTTCTCCCTTGCCCCTTAACACAGAATAATCACCCTCGAACAGTATGACCAATCTGCAATGGAGCTCGAAGAGCTAGCAAAGGTGGTATATCTAAGTAGGATAGGTATTCGTATAACTGCTAGATTTACAGCTTTGTTCTGGAACTAATCGAGCGGGCACACAAAGCGGCGGCTAAGCGCCTAGTGCCCGAAATTGCCGGGTTTCATTGCTTATTAATCTCATAGGCAGCGCGCATACGATGATACGCGTTATTACTTGGACCGGTAAAGGAGTTTCTTGACTAGGAGCCAGTACGGGAACGTTAATGGACTCTCTGACTGGAATTTGGAGTTTGTTGTCCTATTTTACATAAATACCTACTCCTATTAATTATTCTGTGGGAGTACCTATACAATTTTAACTAACTTCTTATTCTGAAGTTAGGAGATGAGTAAATAACTGGGATTTAAGAGGGTATATTCCAAAAAAGGCGTTTACTTGGGTTTTCTCACGCTATTGTGACTTAGATATTAAACGGTGCCTAAAGAAAGTCAAAGAAATAAAAAGTTTGTTTTTCTGTCAATAGAATGTATTAAAAAAACTTTGAGTAACATAACTGAAATTTTGTGATTATTTTTTTTTATAATTCATATTTTCGTAAATTGTTTAATTCAGTGTGACTTCACGCCTGTTTTTACTTAATAAAAACAATTCGTATATTTTTTTCGTGTCGCTGCACTCGCCGCACACCGATAAAGACCTAAAGTTGAGCGGACGCGCTAGGAATAGACAGTCTTAAGTACCTGCTAGTTTATGTATCTGATTGAGTAGGTACACTAGGTACCTATTACCTACTTTATACTATAAGTTGATATGGTAATAAGGCAAAATTTCGTTAAAAAAATAGGGGATATTTTAAAATAATCTATATTTAAAGGGGCTAGGGACATTATTTAATAAAAATAAAAGTCTTATAAGACTTAATAAATGTTTCCTGAGGCTTTTATTATTGGTAGGTAGGTAAGGTACCTAAGCAGGTACTAATTTTAACATGTGCTCATTAAAATTACATCTTTAGTTTATATTGATGAATATTTAAATAGCACAGGATACATAAATATAACCTGTAGCTAGTAACCGCGAACACTTCCATTCCAAATATTGGATGATTAAACTTGGAGTTCCTATTTGCCTTATTTATGTAGGTAAATAAAGGTCTCTTGGCATGTATGAGTATTTAGGACATTCCAGGCCAAATGTTTGCGACGCTAAAATGTGAATAGTTAATGACTTTATATTTTATCACAGAACACTAAGGGACAGAAGAATCACTCCGCAAAGAGATTTAAACAAATAGCGACTCTCGCTATGAAGCAATAAAATTCAATTCAGCTCGCGTAGTGCTGCATACCTACCAGTCATATTAACCTCTGTAGGTTAATGACTGGCGCCTCTCTTTCTATCGCATAGCTCTTATCTCTGACGCGGCACGTGTAACGACGCGCGACCCGCCGCCGGTGTCCGGTATGTACTTGTAGCTTCGTACCCACAGTGCGGAGTGCGCTACGCCTGATTTTATATTGAATTAGCTTCAGAATATAATACACATCTCGGTCTTCAGACATTAGTCTGCTGTCCCGTGGCTATACCTGCCTACCACGTCTGATAGCTTGAGTTAAATTGAAGACACAGCGATAACTCCCAAAATGTATTTGCTTGTTGTAACTTTGAGCAATTGAATATCTACAATACCATACAATACAAATACACTTTATTGTATACCACAAACATAATGAGATGAAGAAAAAGATAAACCTTAACTAGGGTAATACAATTGGCGGTCTTATCGCATAAAACAATCTCTTGCAGACAACCTTTGGATGCATTGGACAAATGTAAAAAGAATTTCTACTTACCTCGCATTAGAATTGCAATCCGAGCTACTTCATCTAGTTGTACTTATATCGGTCTCACTTGTCATTCTATACTTTAATATCTAAGGAGTAAATTATCATATATTTGATCTAATACGAACATGTGCTGAGCACCGTTTTCGGAAGCACTGGCTTCTTTAGCTGCTCTATAATAAACTTTACCCTTGCCAAGTTTCATCTCACGTTATGGTTAAGTAACCAACACGTTATGATTTTAAGTTTTCCTTCACTCCACTCCAACTTTCCTTAAATTGAAAGCGCAACTTTAATGTAGGAAGACTGATTGATGCGAAAACTTCTTACCTGGGAATGTAAAGAAACTACAACTTATAACTAAAGTACAAACTGAAGTCTTGACTCAATCGATCTCAGTTACTGTTTCTTTGTAAAAAAAATAATGGATCAGACTCGACACTATTGAAAAAATAATATAAAAGGTGTCGGAGGCACGTGTGACGGCTGATCCATCAAGTAAGCGTAAAGAACAGACAAAGTTTCGTAAGTAAATAACGTAAAAGTATATTTTTGCTTACTGAGATTTACGATCAAAGCCCTGTTACTTATTAATGCGCATATCGAGCATAAATCTTTATATTACCTACAAGTTTTTAAGGGGTTCAGTTACACTTAGAACAATGCTACTTATTAGTACTTATTCCAGATAGGAATATTTACTAATGTACCTAAGTTCCTTTTCCTGTTAAAATAATATATCTGAAACTCTTTCATAATGGCATCACAGAACAAAGTCAGTCAGTAGGTTTGTATTCAAATGATTTAGAAAATATATGTTGCCTACTAATTTATTATTCCTTTTGTGCCTTCAGTTTTCCTTTAATTTTGCTTTTTACGTAACATGCTTTTGCTGGAATTGAAAAAAAATTGAAATAGGCGGCAAGCCGATGCTAGAGGCAAGATAAGTACAATGTAGCTTCCAAGAGATGTTTTGTTTGGAATGCTCTTTGTCTTGTTCTTTATTTTTAGTAAAGGAATTTTGTAAATACTTACTCTGAACAAGCTCGACGCAAATCGTCGCTAATGCTGGAAAAGTACTCGGATAAACGGATTCAACTCTCGGCAAACTACCTTGCGAATATCTTACGACTTCACGTCGCGATGTGACGGTTTTTTGTGTGAGTGTGACTCAAATATTTTCCCGCTTTTTCCTTTGCTAAGTAGAAAATATGGTTTTATCTGCTGAAGAAAGCGTGCCAAATCGACTTCCTTTGTTTGATGATAAGATAACGACTAGTTAAGCAAGTATTGTATTGTTATGCACCATAACTTACTTCATTGTATAGTCCACTATAATATCAAGTTAGTAATTAAACGATTGCCACAAATCATGGACCAACAAATTCCTTTGTTCGCTATCGCGAACAATAACAACAAAAGCGAGTCATGCCATCGAAATGAAGTAACAAAATAACTTGAAAATGTCAAAGCCTGTTGTAGCGACCTCGCTCCCACTCTCGGAGTGCCGGAGCAACGGTACTCGCGGAGCGGCACCGGCAGTCGGCGCCGGCGCACCACGCTCTGAGGTCTCTGCCCTCCTCACGCGCATGCCTCACTGCGTCCGCGCACGCAATCATCCCTCGAGCCCGAATCGAATTGGAGCACATCTAAACATCCAAATATAAAGTGCGAATTCCGCCATAACTCAATTCCAAAAGTTTTAAAAACTTTATGTGACCCATTACGGTACGCGGAGGTGAACTTTTATCAATACGGCCTTTTACAAGCTCTCAACTCTTCGCGAGTTCAATGTGATTTGTGAAATGTTGCGAATTATGGAGATTTCATGTTTTCATATCGACGAGGTGATAATTTGTCGTGTCTGAGCGTCAGAGTGGAAGTTTGTGAGTTGTGGAAGAGTTGGGAACGTTTCGAACAAGTTAGAAAAGTCTGAGAAAACAGCGTCAAAGTACAGGTAAGTTTGGAACCGACATTTTGAATTTAAAACGAGCACTTTTTGATATGAATAAACGTCTTAACTGGAAAGCGTTTCCGAGGAATATATTTGTTTAAATTTTCACGAGTTGATCGTTATAGCGATTCTGACTGCGGTGTGCTGAATAAATGAATTTATTTCGGGGAAATAATGGCGAAAATTATGTAGTAGAGAACGCAGGCTTCTAGGGAGCTTTTTGTTCTGAATTCACAAAAAGCTTTGGAACAAGACGTTAGGTAGGTTCCTATTCTTATAAAGCTCCCGAGTTAATTACTCGCAACTCCGTCACCTAAAAGGAGAGTGGCCGCCTATAATTTTTCCAAGACTAGAGGAAATGGAGTTTAATTTTCGCTCTGGAACAAATATTTGTATGGCTTTTTTAATATTCTAGACATTGTAGTAATTCCAGGCTTATTCTTTCAACAGTTAGAGGAACGACTATAGTATTTGGTAGTACCTATTACTTAGAGCTGTTTTTGTTCGAGCCGTCTTAAAGAAGGTACTTACTCTGTTGTCAGTTATTCAGCCATAGTGATAGCTGTGGTGATAGTATTGTGCATAATGTTTAAGTGTTCGTATTGTCACTTGCAAAATTAGCTCCATCGAAGTAAAAAAATTAATTGGTCTTGTAACTGAATTAACTTAAAATGGAGACGCAAAAGTATTTTAAATTGTTGAACAGAAGGTAAGTGTTAGCCCGCCTATGATGTATGATAATAAGAATGAGCCAAACCGGTGTCTAAGCAAAAACAAATAACAGGTGTCCAATCAACCGATGGAGGACATTGGGCATCCGCAATTAATGGCTAAAAGAAAGTATGAAAGTGAGTGCAAATAGATACGCTTCATACCTACTGCCACATCGATATAGGTAGGTAGTTTTAGCACACCTACTGTTATGGCAGTTGTGCAGATGTAGATTTTTTATTATTATTTAGAAACTAGAAGAATATACGTATATTTGTCAGCCTCTGAGGTGTTGTGGTTGGGCAGGTTGCTCAAATCTCATACACCACTAAGGTTGCGGGTTTGATTCCCGGGACAAATGTTTGTGCACAGAAAAAAGCGCAAGCATTTTTTTCGTGTCTGGGTGTTGTGGGACCGTGGTCCTCATAGTTCCTTATTATTATTGTTTATTTTCTTCGCAGATATGTTTCTATCTGCGTAATTTACGTCGCCGTACTTCTGTCGTCTGCCTACTTCCAATCGCGTACTTACTTAATTCCATACAAAACTTTCACACGGTGCGTATTCGACTGAAATGAAATTGGTAGCTCTACAACATCATAACCATTATTTACCACTACACCTCTGTGAAGTAGTCTTAACACGGACATTGCGGGTTCGATTTCCGCTAAGGGATGGCACGAGAAAGTGCAACTAATTTTGTTTCGTGTCATGGGAATCTGTCAGAAATAAAGAATATGGTAAGAGACCACTGACTAAAAACAAAATACAGCCTTCGTTCTATATAGTTACTATTCTTTGGTTCTATTATCTAAAAAATAAAGTAAAATCAAACAAATGACTGCTGCGGCGACAGCAAGGCTGCACTTTGCATATATTTCTGACGCTTGATCAGAAATATGCAAAGTGTGGCCTTGTTGACCTGCGGTATTTTGCATTAGGTAAGTCATAGTTACACGAATGTCAAGCACTGAATAATAACAGACTGTTAAATTAATTCGATTCACTATAAATTACTGCATGCCGCAGTCTGAATATAGCGACATATTATCTAACATGTAACACCAATGTACCACCTATATTCACAATAAATGATATTTTGTTTGATTTGTACATAATAATATAATCTGAATTACAACTCGGAATCATGAAACAAAATAAAAAGAGTAAAAGATGGACGGATAAAGAATACTTTCGGATAAAAGTTTTTATCACTACTTCTCTAAATCAAACTGTGTTTTTGTTTAGTATACCATGCCAAAACAACGTAATATATTTTTAGTGCGGTTTTCATCATCATTTCGTCAATTTCCCTAAATAGTTTATTAATATTGTTAGCGTAAAATACAGCCGTATGAAGCCTTAGCGGATTCATCATCATAAAAAAGCATGTAGGAATAAGGATATGTACTCTAATGTGATTTGCACACATGGCTCTCGTAACTTTTTTTTTTATTCGTTAATTGGCTTGCGTTTGACCACTATGTCACCTGATGGTAAGCGACGATGCGGTCGACGATCTAGCACGCTTACCAAGATAGTACCCGTTCACTCGAGACTTGAAGATTCCCAGATTATAGCTATCGGGAAAGACTGACTCTGGCAGGGAGTTCCACTCGTTAGCAGTACGCATAATAAAAGTGGAAGCGAAGCGCTTAGTACGCGCGGGAGGAATGTCCACCATGAAACGGTGGCGACGATCTGCAGACGAAGGAAACTTATCACATTCCACTCTTACTTATTTTTACGTGAAACGTGCGTCGTGACAATTGTCTTAACGTTTCATCCATTTGCGCAGATACATGCGAAGATTTCTTATGAAAACATAATACATATATATGTATATAGACGTAGTCATTTATTATTGTTGGTATATGTCTTTTTATTTATGTCATGACTTAAGTATATATTTATTACGTATATATTTATGTATATATTTTATAATTAATTAGGCTTGCAATAGGTATATATTAAGTTTGTTATGTGGTTTAATATTTCCCATAACACACTTTACTGCACCGCTACCATTTTTTCTTGCACGTCCTGGATGACTGGTAGAAAATGCTATCTAGCATTAAGTCCTCCATGTACAAACTGTTTTGTGCTATGGTATAAAAAAATTAATAAATAAATTTATAGTACCTACTTATATCTACAGAGCGTGGAAAAAATTTTTAGACTCTCTCTACCCTTTAATTATTTTTTTACTATGATGAAGTTTTGTTTTTAGGAAACATCAGTTGAATGTCGGAAAAAATGCGATTTTGGATTTTTGATAAAATGTACCTACAGTCAGACTCAAAAAAATTTTTTCTCAAGAAAAGCAACACGTAGGTACCAAAATCTGTATGATATAGATAGATAGGTAAACACTTTATTGATATAGAGCCTTTTGTAAATATATTTCCTTTTGTGAGTGATCAATAACGAACATGGCGAGTAACATATTGCTCTTGTATTTCAAGCGATAATAAAGATGCGGCGTGGTGGATTATGGCCCATAATCTCTTTATGAGAGAAGACCCGTGTCCCAACAGTGGGAACGTGATGGGCTGATGATTATGATGATGAAGTTATTTTACGTTAGTTTTACTGGTTTCAAACTACACTCTTCTACAGTTAGCAAAATTATTACAGGAATTATTGATCACGTTTTGCTTCTTCATCAATAAAAACCAGTTATATATTATTTTACTACAACACACGTAATTCGATGTTATAAAGCTAAGAGCGGTCATTATAGCTATTATAGATACTCATTATACCTAATTCACATTCCGAAGTAATACATCGGGTACCGTTAAGGCCTTAACTAACTGTTATTTATTCTGTGGCTTTGCCCTCAGAATTGTATTTTACATTTCTTCGAATTGCTTTTGGTTGGCATTGAGATTGCTTTCTGTTTAAAATCTGTAATACTTTGAAGGCTTCTGTGAAAGCAATCCCCAAAATTGATATCGGATGAAACTCTACCTACCTACAACTCTTATAGATACACCAACCACAACCACTACACGCTGGTCTGAAAACAAAATGGGTTCTATATGTATAATGTAAACACAAAGATGCCAAATAAGTGGTTAAAAAACAAGTAAATATAGGGTCTTGTCGTATTCTACCACATTGTTCTTAGTAAGGTATATATTCACAAAATTCTAGTTTCGTCAATCCATGTTATCTATTTTTTTTTTATGTAACTGAATGACGAGACGAGCTGGTCGTTTGCCTGATGGTAAGCAATACGCCAGCCCATAACAATAACAGCACCACCCAGAACTTTGTTTTGCAAAATCCTGCGCGTCACTCACACACTGCGCGATCGTCACTCTGAGACAATTAGCTGTTGAGTCTCATAATGCCCAGTAATTTCGCTGGCTACAATGCCCTTCAAGCCGGAACACAGTAATGCTTGCGCACTACCGCTTGGCGGCTGAATAACTGGCAAAGCGGTGGTACCCACCCAGACGACCTCTCGCATACGAGAAACCTACCACCAGCCATACCATATGGTTTCATAATCAAAATCATAATCATTTATTCATTGCCAATATGGGTACAATTGGTCGTTGTCAAAATATTTGTAGCAGTGCTCCATAACTAGCCATATTACGGCGTGCAATTGGACACAGGAAATAATACAATATAATAAAATTAGTAATACATAGGCACAATGTCAAATAATATGTTGTTATTATTATAAAATAGAGTCAAATAGTCAATAGTTATTTGGCATGAAAATAGTTAAATATCATGTGCTCTTGCACCAATTCATTATCATCATCAATGCTTTCAACTTGCTCACGCACGTACCCTGGAGCTATAGGAAACCATATCTATTTTATGCCAATGCTAAGGCGACGCATCGGAAAATGTCAAAAGTCAGCTCCTCATTCCGTTGATATTGTAGGCAACTGGGATTTGAGTGAGCCATTGTGCACGTAGATACAAGTTAAATTGGTTGGTTTGTGAGTACCTACATTGTATGGCTCTTAGCACTGAGCTGGCGTCTGCATAACAGTCTAAACAAACACTTGCGCCACAGTACGTCAAGCTTCATGGCAGCTACGATGCGTCATGCACGACGCGTATCGGATCGGGAAGCAGCTTTTCAGTACCGTTAAGATAGTAGCCGACTAATTACAGAGATAGCTGTCCATGGCGGTGCGTGTGCACATAACATACTTCACTATTTGGTGATTGAGCGAAAGAAAGACCGTATCTCGTGAAACCCAGGTGAAACCGTGGGGCACAGCAAGTATTATATATATAGCTCCTAAAAATGTATTACATTTTTCATGGACATTGCTGTTTTTACTTATCGTTATCGATGAAAGTTTAACGGGATTTTTGTACATAACTTTGTGAAATAATTTTGTAGCGGCATGCGGGTAAACATTTAGGTAGAAAATGTCGCCACTCTTTACCTTACAAATAAAAACCAACATGTACCTACCTCTACCTACCTACGTCAGAGATCACTATATATTTAATGTATGAGGTTTTGCTGCATTTCGGACGGATGTGTCCGTCGCTTGGTACCTCCTTTTGTGTTGCCATTGTCATGCGTTTATCATTAGATACATTTAACAAGGCAAGAACTTTCATTCGTCTTGACTTGATAGAGCCAATTAGTTCTTACCTGTGGCTATCTTTATGGTGGCTGATTTGGTGAAATGCCAAGAGATTTCGCAGCGAAACTGCCTCTGAATCTTTCCTATTGCAAAACTCATGGGCTACTGGCTATGATAATACAATTATAACTACGAAGTAGTGGAAGAGCAGCGGACGGAGGTTTGAAATAATCTAGATAGATTTCTAACAACAAATTATTCTATCTCTAACGGTTACAGTATTTGCCCTATTCAAAAACTACAGGATAGTATACTCTGGGCTAGTAAGCGTATACAACTTAGACCTTGTTTGATTAAAAATGTATATAGGTACGAAACTTTACAGATTTCCCAATAGATACTACCTACTAAATTTTTTTCCTAATTTTTGGCATGACGACGTACCCGGTAGGTACTCTTCGTCAAAAAAATATGGGAATATCTATTCCCATATTTTTATGATCTCATAGATCGTGTTTTGTTTATTTTCAATCGTGGACATAAGTCCACGATTGAAAATTGATTTATGGGAATGTGGACTAAGAGGATACGGCCAAATGTGTAGGTACTAACTTCTTTCGAGTTGTAGATAATCTTCATTTAGCTAAATGCTCACAATACCACTTTGCACCAAGAGACCAGCACCTACTCATAATTTACCACATTCCAGAGAACAAGTTCCGCTTTTTAACCGTAATAAATGTTAATAACACCGCACGTATATGTGTAAAGATATAACTAATTTTAACAAATAACATAATTTTCGTAGAGAGAGTGCATTTCTTCTAAAAGAAAGCAATTTAGATAATATCTTCATGCTTGACTTGTGATATTAATTACAGTAGCTCGAGATTGAAAAACTTTTCATTAGGGAGAAGAAAAATAATACAACGAGGTTGCTGAGGCATCTTCTTTAATTAGCTATGCATTTTCTATATAGGTACCTAATACGTTTAAATTTGTAACACTTTTGGTGTTCCATTTCTGTTCATTCAATATTGCTAAGGAATAAGAGGGTAATAGAACGGGTTTCGGCATTTCTGAGATTAAAATAAAAACCCGAAGTAAAGTGTACTTGAGAGGTATACTTAGGTATTTCCCGCGTAAGTATAGTACTTAGTACAAAGAACCCGACCATTTCATAAAAATACTTTGTGCAAAAATACTAAATTTTAAGTGTCAATCATGTTCGCATAGAGGCGTGCCGGGGGACGTTGGCGGCGTAAATGGACGTACTTTATAGTCCAGGCTTTCAAGAGAGAATATTTAAACACTTGCAAGAAGACATTACAGCAGTCTCTTAGGAGCCACTCAAATTATTTGACAACTTTCTAAATTAATATGGCTGCGCTAAATGGCTGCGGTCGAGCTACTTTAAAAATTATATTTATAAAAACTACTATTTAATCGACATTTATTTATTTACAGAACCAATTAACAATTATGTACAAATATATAGAATGATAGACACTAAACTAACCTACAAAATTAAAAAATGAAATTCAATATAAAACACAGAATTTAGGTCACCGTCCGCGGGCAAGGTGCCCAAAAAGCTGGCAACGTTACCTCGTTGAATGGCCAGACTAATTCGTTGGCTGAGGTAAGCGCCAGCTCTTTGGTCACCTGTTGTTTCTATGAGGCGTCTGGCCAGCTCTTTAAACAGAAGCTGCGCGTTCGCCCCCCAAGGCCCCATAGTTTCAACCCCAAACGGAAGAAATATGTATCCCTCGCCGAGTGATGCCAAGTGATGAAGCAGCAAAGAGCTTCAAGCGGAGGAAATATCCTCCGCTTGAAGCTCTTTGCTGCTTCTGCCGCCGATCCTGCCACCCCTGAAGTACCGTACTATTTAATTATAAGTATTATTGTTAGAGATGACATTCGTACGCAATGGGGTCACCTTCCAACTACGTTTCAAAATGCAACCCAATGTAATTTCTTTACTAATATATATTTTTTGGAGTTTTCAAAGATACTGCAAAACTTCTTGTCGAAGCAACGCATGACCAAAATATTTAGGGATCCGCAAAAAGTATCGATACCTGAGTATACTCGATGCTTTCGTTACGATACTGAGTATTTTAGTAGCCGATACTTTTTGATACGATACTGTAACGATATTGTAAGAATCTATACTTTTTACCGTAGGTACTCGATACTTTTTTCATCGTATTCATCCATCCCTATTACAGTTCTATCTTGGCTATTATGTCTATGGACTCTATGGGCCATAGACATAATAAAGCTTTAGCCACAGAAGCCCCCTCATTAAAGGGAAAAGCTGTCATGCATTGCATGACCCTTATGACCTAGAAAATAAGGGTTATTATAATAATTATAGTTTGAGTATCTCGGCTGTATATTTTTTACGTTTTTGTTTATTCTAATTCATTCCCAATTCCCATTCAATCGCGTACGTATGTTAAATTAAATTCTTATTGTCATGTTAAATTAAATGCTTGTGGTTTCTAAATAAAGTTTAATTATGAAACAAGAAATGCCCCTACGAAAGGCACAAGTTTTTTTTTTCTTTTAGTTTGGTTTCATAAATATTGTGGTCCCCATTTATATTACAATCTAGCCAATTTATTAGGCTAATGAGTAATTTGCATTTAACTTAAACTGATAGGTAAGGCACAAGTGATGTTTGGAAGTGTTAATTCTTGAACATGCCGGTTTCCTCACAATGTTTTTCTTCACTGTTTTTAGAGCAAGCGTTAATTCCGCACATAGCTTAAGAAAGTCAGTGATTGATTGGATAACGCTTTATTGCACACCAAAAACATAACAAGAACAAATAAAAATAAATCTTTAATATTTGATTACTACAATGGGCGGTCTTATCGCTAATAAGCGATTTCTTCCAGACAACCATTGGATGGAGAGGATTTGTGAAACGACAAAAGACGGTGGTGTACTTATATTATAATAACTACTTTGTAAAATCATATATCATATGGGTATAATACATACATAAATAATAATAAAATATACTTTGTATAATCAGTGGTGCAGGGCAAGCGGGATTCGAACTCGGGTGCGTCGGATCGAAAGTCGCACGTGCTCTCACTGAGCCACACTCGCTCTCATAGTTTAATTAACAGCATTTAAGTTATATTTCAAGAGTTTTTGTATACACTGAATGTCATACAAAAAGTACTCGATACCTGAGTAACTCGATACTTTTGATGCGAGTACGATACCGGTACCGGAGTATATTTGTTGCGATACTACTCATGAGTACAGTATTGATACTTTTGTTTCGATACCATATCCCTACCTATATTTTTGCCAAAGTATAAGCATTGCCATTCAACGTTTGGGAACTTTGCCCACTGGTAGTGGTTTATTAGTTCATATAGAAAACGCTATTTAATTTAATTTCTTTTTACCTATATTGTTGTAAAATTTATACCTCTATTAAAATCTATTACTGAGCTAAAATTTGTCTAGTATTTAGTTGAAATAAACTAATATCCTGATATGCCGTTTTTAGTTTTGAGTAGTTTTATTGGCGGAGATTTCAAAGAGCATTAATAGAAAATACGTTTTGACAAGCATTAGGTACCTATATTGTTCTTCTTATAGCTCCGTGGTTCCAAACCACTTTGCTCTAAAAGAATTCACTACAACAGCTTCGAGAAAACTAATTTAATTTTATCAATCTATATTCAGCAGACTGAGAAGCTCACCGGCGGCGACTTTATAAAACTTAATTTTATAAAAGCTAACAACAAAGCTGTAGGTTATTGGAAACCTTATTGATTTCATTTGTCTGCAAACTTTACACTTCTTCAATTTTAGGACAAAATTCACGGGTGTTTTACTTAGATATTATTACGTAATTACTGTTTTAGTTTCGCTCAAGTTTTACTTTGAATAAACTTGCACTATAGGCGTATTTATGTAATCCGTTTAAACCTCACTGGCTAAGATTTTATAGTAATAAAAACCCTCTTGGCTCTTAAAGTATATATTTACTGCTACAGCTCCTAGCAAAATGTAATTTTTATCAATTTGTGTACTCTTTGGGAAGCTCACCTATGACTTTATGAAACTAGATTTTTTAGAAGCTACTCTTAGCAACAAGGTGCACTAGTTTATTGAAAACTTTGTAAATTTCATTATCGTCAGCCTCTATTGTCTTTCATTACAGGCTTCGAGATTCTTTATCTGAGACTAGCTGATGCCCGCGACTTCGTACGCGTAGTGAAGTATTAGAGTTCCGCTCGTATTCATATCTCGTTAACGTACCGTACCGCTTCTGTTTCGTGTCCTTTCCACTCTTATCCTGTTATCGTCCCGCTCCTATCCCGTTACCGTACTGGGCCCCAATTCGCTATGACAACTTTCCTTGCTTCGAGGAAACGTCATATCCTTCATTAATAAACCACATCTGCGAAATTTGTATTATCCATGACGCGTCATATATATGAATATATGAATTCGTCATAGAGATGTCGTTTATTAATGAAGGAATCGACGTGATTTCAAGAAAGAAAATACCGAGTTGACATAGTGAATTGGGGCCCTGTTCTGGTCCTGATATCCCGTCCCACTCCTATCCCGTTACCGTCCCGCTCCCATCCTATTACAGTCCCACTCTTATTCCGTTACCGTCCCTCTCTGCTCCCGATCCTATTCCAATCCTAACCTTTATCGTCCTCCCTAGCAAACCTCCTATCGTGTTATTGTTTCCCTCCTGTACCATAACCATCCCCTTCCTAACCCGTTATCGTGCCACTCTGGTCCCTATATAATTACCAAATTTTCTAGCCCTAATTTCAATTGTGGATCATGTGTTTATAGTTTCTTTGACCAAGTATCAAACGTACAGTACGTATATGTATATTCATTAGTTCTGAGAATAGGTGTATAACTAATTTTTATACCCCTACGTGTAAAGGGTGGCCCACCCCAGAAAAAAAATTCTTATCAGGTGAAAAAAAAAATTGACAAAATCTTTTTTTTTTATGATTAAATGGGCTCACGTTTGACAACAACTCACCTGATGGTAAGCGTAGTTTCGGTCTAAGGTGGAGCACGTTTGCCCATGAGGTGCCTATTCACTCTTGTCTTAAAGAGACCCAGGTTGTAATTGGAAGGAAATAAGTATTCAGGTAGAGAATTCCACTCCTTTGCGGTATGCATAATGAAGGAGTCAGCGAAGCGCTTTGTGCGCACTGGTGGTATGTGCACAACATAAGGGTAAAGTGACTCACCTCGCCTGGTTACTTAACTTAACTGGACTTTTTAACTTAGGTCGATAGCTGATCAATGGGTTCCGTTTTGCCAAACTCCTCCGCTTGGGAGCAGCAAAATAGCAAGTTTATATTGTACACTACATTGCAATAAAAGATTAATACTGTTGACTAATATTTACAGAATTCGTTGTATATATAATTTAAAAATAAAAGTTATACAATAAATTAAAATGTATTTGTTGTGTTGTTATTTTCACATTACGCCATCGTTCACAGCGGTCCATGCCTCTTCCACTCATATACCACATACGCACACACTTTCAATTGATAAAATATATTTTCATACTCTAGAAATAATTCATATGGCAAAACAACGTTTGCCGGGTCAGCTAGTAAACAAACATTTTCTTTACAAACTTTACCACCCGTTTTAACCTGTCAGGAGATGGTATTCAAAACAATGGTAATAATACATGTGTCAATAGTTTTTTTGGCTAAGTATATGTAAGCATTTTGCTCTAAGGTCAATCGTCGTAGCTCCAGGAAAAATATTGTATGTCGCAGGGAAATGAGGATACCAGGGATTTCATGAAATCCCTAGGGATACGACGTAAAGTTTTAATAAATAGGCTCTCGCCAGAACTCTTGCTTTGTCATCCCTTCGCACCACTCGCGCAATCGACCATCACTCCACTCGGGAGGTCGCCGGCTCGCTACGCTCGCCACCTCTCCCCCTCGCTTCATTCTGGCCTTGCGCACTCATTTTGCATAGGAACTCCTCGCGAGCTTCTGGCTTCGCGCTTTTTATATACACTCTAGTAAAAGCTAGTCGGACCGCGAAGAAGTGGACCTTCCTATACATGATTATACCATCCCTAGGAATTTCGCGACATCCCAGATATCTTCATTTCCTGATTTGCGACACGTACGGTCAACGACAAATGTTGCTGAATATTTGAAAATCTTCGATTGACACCTACACCTTGAGGATTTCTTACTTTTCTGAATGTTACATTTTAAAAGTCTATTAAAGTCTTGTACGAATAAAGAAATTGCAAAAAAATTGCATTACGTTAGAATTCATTTCTTTTGCCTAGTCTATATACCAAGTTTTGCTTTCACCTTATAAACAAAGGTTTTTCACTTAAATATTTACCATCCCGTTTAGAACTTTGAGGATGTTTAAATAGTGGTAAAACATGTGCGTATAGTGTCTTCGATTAGTATTTGTACCAAATTTCACCGTCGTAGGTTTAGAAAAAATGTTAAATTCCACCTTGCTTAACGTTTTTCATCATCATCATCATCATCATCAGCCCACATCAGTCCACTGCTGGACATAGGCCTCTCCCATAGCACGCCACTGAGCCCGATCTTCGGCTTTCCTTCTCCAGTCGCTACCAGCAACCCTACGTATATCGTCGCTCCATCTAGTCGCAGGACGTCCTACGCTACGTTTGCCGATTCGCGGTCTCCACTCTAGAACACGTCTACCCCAACGGTTATCGGTCCTGCGGCAAATATGACCAGCCCACTGCCACTTCAGCTTGCTAATCCGCTGAGCTATGTCGATAACTTTAGTTCTCTGGCGAATAATTTCGTTCCGGATTCGATCCCTTAGAGAAATACCGAGCATAGCTCTTTCCATAGCTCGCTGAGCAACTTTCATTTTGTGGACTAGTCGTACCGTGAGTGTCCACGTCTCGGCTCCGTATGTCATAACAGGTAGGACGCACTGATTAAAGACTTTCGTCTTTAGGCACTGGGGTATCGGCGACGAAAAGACTCGACGAAGTTTCCTAAATGCTGCCCAGCCCAGCTGAATTCTTCTGTTGGCTTCCCTCTCAAAGTTGTTTTTACCTAGTTGGAGCGTCTGCCCTAGGTAAACATATTCTTGAACAACTTCAAGAGGTTCTCCATTTACGGCAACCGATCCCGGGATAATAAGTTCATTGATCATAACTTTGGTTTTATCCAAGTTCATCCGGAGACCGATGCGTTGCGAAGATTCAGCTAGGCTGTCCAGCATCTCCTGTAAGACCGGCAACGACTCAGCCATGATGACGATGTCGTCTGCGAATCGTAAGTGAGAGATGTACTCGCCATTAATATTGATGCCTCGTCCGTTCCAGTCCAGCGTCTTAAACATATCTTCCAGTGCGTTTGTGAACAATTTCGGGGAAATAACGTCCCCTTGCCTCACTCCTCGACGCAGGTTGATATGTTTCGTCTGCTGGTTCTGTACTTGGACGGTCATTGTTGCGGCGTCATACAGACATCTCATCACTTCGATGTATCGCCAGTCGACTTGGCATCGTTGCAGGGATTCTAAAACAGACCAGGTCTCGATAGAGTCAAAGGCTTTCTCATAGTCCACAAAAGCTAGACACAGAGGCCGATTATACTCTTGGGTCTTCTGTATAATCTGCCTCATTGTGTGGATGTGGTCTATGGTACCGTATCCTCTTCGAAACCCGGCCTGCTCTGGAGGCTGAAACTCATCGAGTCTTCGCGCAAAACGGTTCGTAATAACCCTTGAAAACAACTTATAGACATGGCTCAGAAGCGAAATGGGTCGATAATTTTTCAAAAGGGTTTTGTCTCCCTTTTTGAAAAATAAAATCACCACGCTTCTGTTCCATGCCTTTGGAGTTCTCCCAGCGAAAAGGACGGAATTGAAGAGGTTTTGGAGCTCCTTAAGTATCGGAGCTCCTCCTGCTTTCAGGAGCTCTGTTGTCACTCCATCCTCACCTGGGGCTTTTCCATTTTTAAGTTGTTTAAGGGCCATCTCGATCTCGTCTAGGCTGACTTCGGGCAGCTCTTCTGTGAAGTGGCGGGTCAAAGTGGCTCTAGTTTCCTCAGCGCTGGGTTCAGGGCGAGATGCGTGAGAGGCATACAGTTCGGTGTAAAAGTCTTCTACTTCCGAGAGAATATCCGGCTTGGAGGCGGCAACGCGACCCGTTGAAGTGGTCAGTTTCGTCAGGTGGCTTCTTGCAAGTTGCTGGACGAACACTTTTGACCCCCGATTCTGCTCAATTGCTGTTTTTATTACGAGCGTGTTGGAGGATCGGAGGTCGCGTCGTACCAGCTTCGTTATCTCTTTGTCAAGAGCCCGGTGTTCTGACGGAACTGATGGGGGATCTTCGCGTCGCTTTTCCATAAGCTGCAGAGTTTCTCTCGAAAGCTTCGACTTTTTACCTGAACGCCTCATTTCGCAGAATTTCGTGCCTTCTTCCTTGAGGACACTGACCACTTGGTCGAGTTTCTGATCTACGTCATCTGTGGTTTCCAAGGCAGTAAATCGATTCTCCAGCTTGAGCTGAAAAGTTTCAGACCCAACAACGGTTTGGAGCATATTTGGCCGGAGCGTGGACTTCATAAGACGGACTCGTTCAAGTTTATAATCGATATCCAGAGAGCCTCGTACAAGTCGGTGATCACTTCCGGTTTTAAACCTAGTGATCACTGAAACATCTCTGAATATACGCCTTTTGTCCGTCATAATGAAGTCGATCTCATTTTTTGTCATAGCGTCGGGGCTCTGCCACGTCCACTTTCTTTGGGGCTGTTTCTTAAAGAAAGAGTTCATTAAGAAAAGCCCCTCCTTCTCTAAGAAGTTGACGAGCATCTGCCCCCTATGATTTCTGCTGCCAAAACCGTGTGGTCCTACTGTCGATTCACTGCAAGTCTGTACTCCCACTTTAGCGTTGAAGTCCCCCATGACAACGTTGAAATGGGCCTTAGAGGTGTTATGTAAGGCCTTCGATATGTCCTCGTACATACCCTCCACTTCATCATCCGAGTGTGCCGAGGTCGGTGCGTAGACCTGCACAACCTTGAGGCTATACCTCTCAGTTAGCTTAATTATGAGGTACGCAACCCTTGTCGACACACTGGAGATTTCCATAACGTTGTCAGTGAGACTTTTATGGACCAGAAACCCGACGCCGCCTTGGGATTGTTGGTCACCTTCTCTGAAATACATAAGATGGCCCGATTCTAGGGTTATGGTGTCCTCTCCCTCTCTTCGGACTTCACACAAACCCAGAATATGCCATCTTATGTTTTTCAATTCTTCTTCTAGCTGCAGTAGGTGTTCGTCGAGTCGTAGCGTGCGTCAGTCGTAGCGTGCGTAACGTTTTTAGAAGTTCATTAATATAGTGAGTTTCATTTTAATTTATTACTTTTGTTTGGTCTGTATACGAAATTTCATTGCTATAACTTCATAAACAAAAATTTTCCATACAAACTTTACCAACCTGTATAATCCTATTATAGGGATGATTTCAAAACATGGTGGAATACGTGTTTAGAATTTTATTGGCTGAATATTTGTAATAAATTTCAACATCGTAGCATTGAAATATATTTGATATTTTCCACCCTGTTTCTTTACTGTAGCTACAGTGTTGCATTAATAAAAAATCCTACTCCATACAAACTTTGCGGCCCTATTTAATGACCTTAGGGGTTAATTTTTGAAAAGTTACTGAAATTATATTTTTATATTCTAATGTTTAGTCAATTTACTAAGTTTTATAAGTTTACTAAAAAAACCTACACCATGGAAACTTTGCGACCCCAATAAATGACCTTAGGGGTTGAATTTCGCAAAATGCCGAAAATAAGTTCCTAGTATTTACATGCTTAATGCTCACACAAAATTTGATAACTACTGGTCAAGAAACAATCACTGTAGCATACATTATAGTTTCCGCATTCCAATCTAAAAAACCACACTAAACCCCCCTTAAGGGTTGATTTTCAAAAAACTGTGATACACGTATTCTTTTATTTTTTTTGTATAATATACTGCCAAAGTTTCGTGACGGTGCGACAAAAGAATTTTTTTTCCCCATACATCCTTTATGACCCCATTTGACCCACTTAAAGGTCAAATTTCGAAAAATCCGTTCTTAAATGACGCCTTCACTACTTGTAGAATACGTGGTCCAAATTTCAGGTTTCTATGTTAAGCGGTTTCGGCTGTGCGATGATTGTAGAAAAAAACCCTGTTCTTTTATTATATAGATTTATAATTATAATGAATCAAACTCACGAAAACTTTCATACTAAAATTGCTAATCGGTAGGTACTCAACGTTGTTAAATTGCGTAATAACTCCAGTTTTCGTAAACCGATATTTATAAAACAAAGTTTGTTATGTAGCCTAGGACTCCACAAAACATTTTTTAGAATACCATCATGTCAACCAATACCTTATTTCTACAAACTCTGAAGGTAAGTAATAAACCAGTATAAGCTGAGCCATGTGCACAAAGGGTCCGGTATGTTCCGTGGTTCAACTTATAGTGGACACTTATATCTTTTCCTAAATTCCGTCATAACTTCAATATTACTGGACCGATTTTGATGAAACAAAGCCTATGTGTAGCGCCGGACTCCACAGAACATATTTCAAAAAATTGCATTCAAATTCGTGCCCTAGTTTCTGAGTTTATCCCGGACAGACAGACAGACAGACAGACAGACAAAAATTTTAAAAATTGTATTTTTGGGTTCTGTTGCTACCATATACTCCTAAAAAAATTGATTTACAAAAATATCTTCAATGTACAGTAACCGCTTCGTTACAGTTTTATTATAAGTATATAGATTTTATTGGCTAAGCACATATACCACATTTCACCGATGTAGCTTAAAAAAAAAATCTTCACTTTCCACCCTGTTTAACCCTGTTAAGGGATGATTTTCAAAAAGTATAAATTACGTTTTAATTATCTTCTTTTACCAAGTTTTATCTTAGCCACGAAACTTCATAAACAAAGATTTTCTATACAAATTTTACCACCCCGCTTAGGCATGTTAGGGGATAATTTTCAAAAAATGGTGAAATATACATCAATTATTTCATTAGCTTACCACGTACACCACATTTCATCGTTGTAGCTTAAAAATAATAATCTTCACTTTCCACCCTGTTTAACCCTTTTATGGGATGATTTTCAATGGTAAATCACATTCTAATAATGTTTTGTCAGGTATGTACCAAGTTTCATCGCAATAAACAAAGATTGTTTATGTAAACTTTACCACCTCGTTTAACCCAGTAAGGGGTTGATTTTTGAAAAATGCTGAAAACTTATTTTTAAACTTGATCCAAATTAATTTATTTACCCTGTTTCTTTACTGTAGCTATAGTGTCGCATTAATAAAAAAAACCTACTCCATACAAACTTTGCGGCCCTATTTAATTACCTTAGGGGTTGATTTTTGAAAAGTTACTGAAATTATATTTTTATATTCTTATGTTTAGTCAATTGATTAAGTTTCATAACTTAACTAAAAAAACCTACACCATGGAAACTTAGCGACCCCAATAAATGACCTTAGGGGTTGAATTTCAAAAAATGCCAAAAACAAGTTCCTTGTATTCACATGCTTAATGCTCACACAAAATTTGATAACTACTGGTCAAGAAACAACCACCGCAGCATACATTATAGTTTCCGCATTCCAATCTAAAAAACCACCCTAACCCCCCTTTAACGGTTGATTTTCAAAGAACTGTGATACACATGTTTTTTTTATTTTATTTGCATAGTATACTGCCAAAGTTTCGTAATCGTGCGACAAAAGAATTTTTTTTCTCCATACATCCTTTATGACCTCATTTGACCCACTTATGGGTCAAATTTCGAAAAATCCGTTCTTAAATGACGCCTTCACTACTTGTAGAATACGTGGTCTAAATTTCAGGTTTCTATGTTAAGCGGTTTCGGCTGTGCGATGATTGTAGAAAAAAACCCTGTTCTTTTATTATATAGATTACAGGACATTAATGTACACCACCGAGTCTGGTCTTTGTAGCTTTTTTAGTAGGTGGGTGCGCGAGTCATGTAGGGCCCAAGGGTCTACAATAAAGGCTCTTTTCTTGATAACATTATGATTATTTATTACTATTATTGAAATATTACACGGGATGACGAGATACACCATGATGTAAATGAAAACTTTGGAAACTAGACCCAACACAAAATAACATTTTAATCATTGTTTCGCCGCCATATTTTTACTATATAATGTTGCCAACACACTTGCTTATCAGAATTAAAATTTGGTAGAAATTAATATCCATGTAGACATCAAGCGATTATCCTATATTAAGTTAAACAGTAATATATAAAGAAAATTTCCTCATGCTTTTACACGGGTTATACCACCACATATTTAAGAAAACAAATGTATCAACCCTGCGCGGGTAGGTAAAAATAGGTTTAATTAATTAGGTACTTAAATACTACTAAAATTAATATATAACAAATTGTATGCCGATTGGCGACAGTAATTGTCATATTCTTTTTGTTCTGAAATACAGCATACATTACCTACTTTGTGTAACGTATGCTGTTCAAATGTTCGCAAAAGTTTGTTTGAATATGATGAACACGCCGATGTATATCAAAAAGCTTTAATTTGAAATGTCGTTTTAGTTTGCTGGTACATTTTAACTCCGTTATCGTGGTATTACTGTTGACAAAGTTTTGTTTTATTATACCACGGGGACAATGACAATGGACTAAGTACTTTCGTAATTGGTTGTTTGACTATTATTTCATCTACTTTTATTACTAGACAGACATTAATTTACATAATGTTTAATTTATTTACTTGTGAGATAGTAGGCATTAGATAAGTACCTTTTTTGCAAGATATTGTTAAGATTTTTCTTTATGACATTTTTTATTTAATATTTTCTTAAATTTGTTTCCGTAATAAATTCTTATCTACTTATTATGTCTATGTATTACTAAGCTTCTTATGAAGAACTTCCAAGAAATTCTTAGACTCAATAATAATATTTTTACTTTTAACGTAACAGTTATATGGACAGTTGTGGTTACGTTAAGTAAGTCTTTTTTCTGCGAAATTGGCATACCCGATCTCACAGAATCTGTTACAGTCAGATCATTATTGGTTACTGTGTACTCGATAGCTAACAAGTACACTGAAGCAAATAAGTAACCATCTGACCGATTCTGGCCTGACTTCGAACAAACAAATTTGATAGTAATTAACTTTATAATAAGGTTCATAGAATTTGCCACAACCGTAGATTAGATAACTGTATGTACGGGACACAGCAAGATACGCGGTAGGCGTAGGATTGCCAACTTTTAATATAAAAAAATATAGTATATTTAGGTATGAGAACTTAAATGTATATTTATGTATGAGAACGTAAACAGTATTTTAACATTTTGAACATTATTTTATATTTTCAAAGATTGAAATTTATAATTATCAGAGCTCTTCTCACAGTTTAATAATTTGATTTGATTTTCGAAGGTTTCGTTCATTTTAAAATCAAAATTAAAATACATGAGGTCACATTTTTTAATTAAATTTATTGTTGCTGAATTTTTGTCATTAATTTTACTGGCTTCGAGCATTTGACGCTACATTAACTGACCAAAAAACCTTTATACTGGTGATGAAACAAACACTATTTTGCACACTTTATTTTTAATTAACACTAAACATTAATAAGCGTAATACAACATAAATCAGTATAATACTGTTTTAACAGTATGGTTGGCAACCCTAGGCAGGCGGTCCGGCTGTACCAAAAAGATGAGGGCCAACTTTCCCAAGATCAGGATTATGATCGCATGACTTGATAGCAATGCGCGTGAACGAATTGTGCCACTCACCGTCTTGTATAACACTTGTAAAGAAAGAGGTTGTGAAATTCTCTATTTTCAAGTGCAGAAAATGCGGGCGAGTTGTAGGTACTTCGGTCCGAACGGATTGTACCTTGGAATTTGTTGGAGTGGCTTTAGCTTCTTGCTAGTTTTTTTTTATTTTAGACATTGTTAGTTGTTCTTGAATAGATTTCCTAGGTTTTTGTAGTGAAAATGTAACCATAGAAAAGTACCTACTTAGTAAAATATCTACATAGTAAAATAAATACCTACATCATACACAATACTACATACATATTAGATAGGTAACTATAACCTATATTAAACTAGCTGCGGCCTGCGGTTTCCCGAGTAAAAAGTACATACCAAACTACATACCAAATTTCATCAAAATCCGTTCAGTATTTTTTGCGTGATTGAATATCAAACATCCTTCCATCCATTATATCATACAACAAGTTCGTGGGTCACCAAGTGCCTGAGCTGAAAACCAGCGTTGTGGATTCTTCACAACATCATGCTGAGCATAGACCTTTTTTGGCTGCACTGTACACGGCAGCGGTCTCCATACACATGCTGTAATTGTTTGTCTTGGTCTTCTTAATTTGTCTTATTTTGTTCTCCTACACTTGTGTATGTACTATTGTTTGTTGTGTGCAGTCTTGTCAAAAATAATTTATTTCTTTCTTTCTTTCTTTCTTCTTTCATTATCTATCCTCACAAACTTTCGAATTTATAATATTAGTTGGATTATGAAACTCTTTAGAGTAGGTACGAATACTTCAAACAAAGACTTTTATATTATTTATCGTTGATAGGTACCATGATATCAATTTTCTTGAAATACAGAAAATTATTAATTATTTGTTTGTGATATCTTTATTCTACGTTCTTACGTAGAATATCGAAATTTATAATATTACTCTGTCTCTATGGTAATTCTTACGAAGTAGTTCGAAATCTACTTATCGAAAAAAAAGATACAAAAGAAAATTAGAGTTACCTACTAACAACCTAGAAAAAGGTAAATCTAAAACAAAGTAGTTATAATATTTTTCCAACAATAAGGACCTTATTACGTATTCTTAGTACTGAAGTAAGACCACCCACTAATATTCTATGGGGAGATGTATACGAACTTGAAGATTTCATTCAAAATCGGCGAAGAATAACGAGCAAGGAAACCGACGATAACGCCACGTGTCTGACAATACATAGACAAACACTTTATTATTAAAAACCTTAAAAATAGGAGCATGAAAAACAAGTATATTTCACAGTAATCAGCATAATAATAGGCGGTCTTATTGTTCAAAGCGATCTCTTCTAGACAACTTTTGAACAGAAAGGACTAACATAATCTGGAAGGACAGTGGTTTTTCATAATTTAAGACAATCTTCATAATTTAAAAGCAAACGACATCCAATCCACACTGATGTGTCTCACTTTTTTTCTATATAAGGTTGAATCCCATTGCAGACATGGGAAAATTATGCTACTACGCCTCCCAGCGCGTAACTTCGACGTAGGTGGAAAGTGGTCCTAGGACTAAATTCCGCAGGCCAAGTTTCTTTGTCTAGGGAAACTTATTTGGTACAGGTAGGTACTTCAAGTTATTAAAGGCATCTGTCTGAAACAAGTGCTTTTAGCTAGACCTGATTGTCGATCTTATAGTTTTGTCTTTATTCTTCCAAAGACTGTAGCAACGGACAGATAAAAGATAATACCGGTCACCTGTGTGAAGAGTGTAGGTGTATAATCAGAGGAATGCTTACTTCAAGTGTACTTCCAAAAACCCAGAATTATTGATGTTTACCTCTTATTTTACATGCGTTCGAAAAGGGTGTAGGTATTTATTATTTCCAGTCGTCCAACCGTTAATTGAATTTCAGAAAAATAATTGTACTCCATCAAAGTGCACCGACATTTCAAACAATGTTGCCGCCAATTATTCTTTTATTCGAACTTCAAGAGTATTCGGGCAAGCACATCTGTTCGACTCGCTTCATCGCTGATTAACCAGGTTTTCCTAGCTCCAATTGATCAATCCTGGATTTTTTCGATCAGTTTTCGACTCGCTTCATCAATGATCAACCAGGCTTTTCTAGCTCCGTTTGATTAACTCTAGATTTTTTTTACGATCAGTTTCTGGCCCGTAACTAGGATTCCCTGTATACCTGCATTTTTTTTCTATTCACATACATTTATCATGTCAGTGGCTCAGTTCAACACTCAAAGTCTATTATAATTATCAACACTCAATAGTAGATTGTATCATAAGGGAGCAAAATAATATTTTTACGGCGAGGGCGCTTTTTTAAATCCAGAGATTCTTTAGTAGAATCCTGAACGTAGCGAGGGATTCAAAGTACGTCGCCCGAGCCAAAAATATATTTTGCGCCCGAGTGATACACTCTACTTTTCATCACCCACTATGAGAAAATAAAAGCGCCTCATATTTTATTGTAATATTATAATTTAATAAAACATAGAGTAACAACTAAATTGAAATTAAATAGTATCCTTTATTAAAACAACTAAAAACTTATATTTACATTTGTGACTATGGGCCGTCGTACCAGCCAGTCTTTATTCAAACAATATTTGCGTTCGATTTCTTTGGTGCTGAACACTAAGATGTTCCAAATTCAAAAAGTGCGCGGCAAAGATAATTGCGGCGCACTTATAAAGAGGATTAAAAACTCATTACTGCCCGCTAAAAGTTTCTTATAGAAAACACCACCTTTGGGTGCACATAAAGGCGAACCAAGTCGTCTTTTTCGAATAGATGGGATGAAAATTAGTTTTGACCAAAAAGTGGCAACCTACCGCGTTGGATAGCCACACGCTCTTCTTCGGGTGCAGGTGGTCGCGTACGAGGGGCAGAAACGGAAATGCGGCATATCTTGTATCCCTCCGCACTTTCCAACCCGGCAAGGTCACTTCTGCAGCAGCTAATTTGGTATAGAAGTCTGTTATGAGACTTCTACATCGGCCGCTTCAGCTCATATCCAGGTAGCAAATCTTCAACCGGGGTACTAGAAATCAGAGGCGTGTTTTAGCGAGAATCATGCCTGCAACCTCCGTGGTGTACATGAGATATACTCGTAAGCTTATCTGGTCATCTACTACGCCACAGACGCCAACTGTTTGTTGGTAGTTGGTAGACACTCATAGTAGATCTCTGAAAGTAAAAAGTCGTAACTTCCATACTTTTTACTTGAAACTTAAAATTATTTTCTACTGTACAAAATTTTACTCAGCTTCACATAACATTTCAAAACGTTACTCAATCATTACCGTTGTTACGATAGTTCTATAAGAAGGTTTCATACACAAAACTTGGCATTCGTTCCAAACAAGCACTTTGTATTCAACGTATTGCAACACCACGTGAGATGCGGTTCAGATGGCAACCTTGACTCGTTACCGCTAAATGTCGGTGAAACATGTCGGCCATTCTTTTCGAGTAAAATAGGGAATAAATGCCTTATATTGGCACGTACTGTCGATGCTGTTTGCTGCCAATAGACATTTCAACCTCGCTTTATACTATACCTTAGCTTATTTTATTCGAGGCAGATAAGATATTTTTACAATATAATAAAATAGAATGGAATACAATTTATTGTCTAAAACTGTATCTACAGCAGGCTGTTATTGCATCGTATCAACTATATAGGTACCTACTATATTATTAGGTGTATTTGCACCAAGAACAGATAACAAGAAAGTAGTGATTATGTTTTAGATCTAGCAAAATGTGGACCATGATAATTGTTCGACACTGAAATATGATTAGTGGAAAATCGGATTCGGGCATCTATAGCAACATTCTGAACGTTGGAATATACAATGAAGAGGAAGAAAATAGAAGAATGAAAGAGAAATTAAGCTTCCCAAAGTGGTGAAAGCTTTATTTCAGAACCAAAGCGGTCCTATTTAACCAAATTAATAGTAAAATTCAATTATGAATACAAAATATCGTTATTATGTTGATACCTACACGAAAAGAACAAGTGCGTTGCTCATGCGTTGTTCTGTGCCGTTTGTCTAGCTGACAGTTCTGAGATTTCTAAAGTGACAAATGATATCAAATCAGATCAACCTACACATTCACCTAAGAAATGTTTGTTATAAGCATCAGCATTACCGTTTTCTTTTACAAGACTGCGTGGTAAAAGATACGATAGGTTTCTATCTCCATAATAAATACGATCTTATAATTTTCCTGCGCGATCTACCTTTATTCGACTTGTAGCTCCAGCAAGTTTCTAGCAATTTGTGTCTTCACTTACCTATTTAGCTACAGAGCTTGTTATGACCATCCAACCAATTAACAATACTTGTTAAAATGTGATGACAATTATGTGCTTTCATGCTTTCTATCAATATCCAAAGTCAATAAAACCTTGATTTATATCCTATTTAAAATAAATTAAAAGAAGAACCCATCTTTTTTATACTTATAGGTATGTAAGGAAAAATGTATTTCTTTAATTTTGAATTTTGCCGCGCTTTGCTCCGTCGGTAAAAACGTTAGAATATAACTTAATGTTAATTATATGTAGGTAAAGCAGAGAAAAAATCAAGATGGTGGCAAGTGAAGGGAATTGTGTTTATTGTTAAAATTGGAATTTATAAAGTTAATATTAAGAAGTGATAAGGAATTGGCATAGTAAATTATAAGCTTTGAATGTCGTTTATTTGTTTACAGGTAAGTTTTAGAAAATAGTGTTTTCATGTAAATAGTTTGGTATGTAACGTATAACTACTAACTCAATAAAACTTTGTTTACAGAGCAACAAATTATAGTTTATTTGGAATTGCCAATCCTAAACTATAAGATTATAATATAAATCTTATAGGTATTTAATATCCCACTACGTTCTCTATCAACCAGACAAATCACAGGCGCGCAGAAGCACATGAGAAATCTAATTGTTTTGAATATAAATTGCACCAATTTACTCATCGTTGTCTAGAAACCCATCGTGGGACAATTATATGGCTAATTTGAGCCGTTCTCAGGTTCATTTGAAGAGTTAGTTAATGGACTGCGTGTGAGATATAGGTATACAATGGTTCTTGACTTATTGAGCTGGCCAACTCGACCAATTAATCAACCTTCTAGCTCGTCTTTTGTGATCAGTTGATTTAATAGGACTATGTCAATCGACTCTATGAGATGAATGAACAATTCATTCTTCTATGATTCTTCTCTTTATTTTCGTTTTAGCCTTCGAGTTAGCCAAATATTTTATCTAAGGTTTTAGCTCCCTCTTTCTTTCTCTGGTGCTAAAACTGTTTCGTCGATGTTCATAGCAGACAAATCGTGCGAAGCCATATATTAAGAAGGACTTTTTACCTAAGGGTGTATTGTACAAAAAATACAAAGGCAGGCTACGAGACTTCACCAGTCTCCAGATCAGCGCGACGGAATTAAGTGCTCAATAATAGTGTTTCATATGAATATTATAAAATATATGTGTAGTCTGTAAGGTATTTATAATATGGGCTACTGATGCGTTTACCTCTAAGTACATACTATGTTATTATTGCTTGACTTACAAAATTCAAAATAAATTATGACAAAAAATATAGTAATGCGTTTATTTTATTTTTTCACTTTTTTCTGATTTTAAGTACTAACATGATGTTGATCACTGTTGTCAGTAAAATAAATATTTTGAATTAGTTTTTTAAATGTCGTGAACAAATTTTATATTCTGTTGTAAAATTAGTCAATATGTACAATATATAAAATACAATGCAATACAAAAATGCTTTATTGTACACCAAATAAAAAATAAAAAGGTACATGGAAATTACTTACAAACTAAAGTACAATGGGCGGACTTATCGCTAAGAGCGACCTCTTCCAGTCAACCTTTGGACCTCAACCTTTATGTACTCAAATTTTATTAAGTACCTACATTTCAGTTACTAAAGGATAGAGAATATTATGTCCTTTAGCTTAAATTGTAAATAATTTGGGAACAACGTCACCGTTTGTCTTAATAAATTATAATTCAACATCAGTTAACAGCAAAATCCCCCAACATTTTCGCGGCCCGTTTCTGATTACAATGCAAATGACATCCATAACAAGTTTCATCTAATTTGTGTAGCAATTAGCAGCTCCATGGACCCATAGCCGTTCTGGGATAATTGGTAAACAGCATTTCGATAGTCAACACTGTTCCGATATAATTGAAGTGTAATGTCTAATTTATTACTAGGAAGTGATGATAATTAGTGTAACATTTACTTACAATGTGGTCAATGGCTTGATTATGACGTCAGAGAATTAATTGAAGTCACTCAAAAATGTTGCTAAACTGTGCCTGTCTCAGTTTTTAACCGACTTAAAAAAGGAGGAGGTTCTAGGTAGGTATTCGGTTGTATTTTCGAATACCAACAAGTATAGTTTAGTTACGTTTTTATTATGGAACTGAGTGATGAGACGAGCAAGTCGTTTGCCTGATGGTAAGCGCCATGCCTGCCCATAACGCAGTCCACCCAGAACTTTTCATACCATAAAAAGCTCTGCGTAGCACTGCATTTCGCTCATCACACCCGCCCCGCCCGAGACATCAGATATTAAGTGTCACATGCCCAGTAATTTCGCTGGCTACATGCCTTTCAAACCGGAACACAGTAATGCTTGCACACTGCCAAACCTTACCAAGCAGTAGCTTGGCGGCATTTAGGTTCGTAAATAAACTATATGTGTTTCTCAAAAATATCAATGATTAAGTATCATTATCGTCGTCTTCTAATTATAATTAATTGTGCCCCGCGGCTTTACCCCATTACTTTACACAAATAATGGGGGCGGCGCGGGCTCTGTTGTATTCTACCACATGAATTTGTATGAAACATGTCACACAGTATTCGGACCGGTCTAATTAGGCCCCGACCGGAGCCCTACCACAGATTAATAAATAGTTACTGCGTATAGCCCTACGCTGGCTTATGTGTGTTTGTCGCTAAACCTATGTAGTAATCCCATATTCTCTCTCTATGAGAGAAGGCCCGTGTCCCAGCAGTGGGAACGTGATGGGCTGATGATGATGATGATGAATCCCATATAATATCTAAATTACTTAGTTACACATTAAATGCAGTTCAGTATTTTTCTTTATTATAACGCTCATTGATTATAAACGTACATCTTGGCACATAGCTAGGAACCAGGTACTACGAGGACCACGGTCCCACAACTCCTAGACACAAAAAAAATGCTTATATAATACGTTTTTATTTTCTGTTCAAAAATATTTGTCCCGTAGCGGGAACTGAATCCGCAACCTCAGCGATATATAACATTTTAGCTCACCTGCGGCTGCACCTGCCCAACCACTACATCACAGAGGCTGTCAGTATCATGAGTAACAAACATCCATACATCCATCCATACATCTAGGATAGGAATAGTTCCCTATGAGTACTCAGTTTTTTCTTTGGCTTTCTCTCTAAGAGCGACTTTGGTGTTAGAATTGAATACAATACCTACTCAATTGAAAATAGTAGAAACTCGCAACACCCAAGCGAAAGTACCTAATAAATGTATGTTCTTCATGACACCTGTTCCGAAGATGCTCGTATACTTGTTCCAAAACTTTCAAATCTACAGATAGGTACCTACTTACTTAATCTTATTTAAACAAAGTAAAACAATTTGTGTTATTCATACTTGGAGATATTTAATTTGTTTGAGACATAGGGGATGCCTTGACGCTGTCAAAGTTTGTTAGCCGTGTATTCATTTCTCATAATTTCAATGACGCAATTAAACAAAAAGCTGGGGGAAGATTCTACCTACATACTCGTACGTATTCCGAATTGGTTTTCGTGTACAGCGCCGCTGGCGCGGTAGCGCGTCGCGTCGGAGGTTCTCTAGAATGTATTATAAGTAGGTATATGTACGTAGAAGCAGATATAAGGCAATTTATGTTGCAATTTATAGTATTCTAACTTTGTCGTAATTGTTTACATACTACCATGGACCAAATATACTTGTATATTTGGTCCATGATACTACTTATATGTTTCGCCATTATTCTTTGTCCTGAGCCGTGCGCTTCACTTCACTCAGGTCAGTCCGATGATCTTTGCTTCTGCGATGACAGAACGCCGCCAGGGCCCTAATTCACTATGACAACTTGGCGATTCCTTGCTTCGAAATCATGTCGATTCCTTCATTAATAAGCGACATCTCTTTGACGCAATCATATATTCATATATATATGACGCGTCATAGAGATACAAATTTCGCAGATGTCGTTTATTAATGAAGGAATCGCCAAGTTGTGACAGTGAATTAGTCTGGCCCTGGTATGTTTTGGACGGCCACGCTTGCGCCGACACTGTGGATTCCAATCCAGATTAATTATAATTAATTGATATGACTAATTTTTGACAAAATAATAAAATGACTACGAGTATTAAGTATCCTATAAATTTATAGAGGTCAGTTTTCCGGCTCCAGTAGCTTATATGATACATAGAGCCGTGATCTCTAGCTGAACTGTTCAATTACAATAGTTTTTTTGCTTTTCTTTTTACAACTTAGGTATGAATATTGTTTATTGACAAGATGAACAAAGATACATTTTTAATTGAATAATTTAATATTACATCCATAATCAAATATCGAATAACCCATAAACCAACCCTCCCCCGAAGTGACCCATGATAAGTGTGTCAGAGAGATGGCACAGAAAACTGAAGAACATGCATATATATCTTCGAAATTTGCAAATTTGTACGTAATAATCCTCATTTATATAAAACTCGAACAGATATAAAAACCAACTTCACACTTCGCCACGTCAACCGGTTATTATTACCTGAGTCCCGACTGCAGATGCACTCATCTAGTGCATTACCTATGTCAGTATACATATATAATAAGTTACCCAAAAAACTTCAGTGTGAACAAAATAACACAAAATTTATAAAAAAAAATTAAAAGTTCCTTACTAATAAAGCGTATTACTCAATTGACGAATTCTTAAAAGATAATATTCTTAACTCTCAAATGATTATTTTAACTTTACACATTTGACATTACATTACAATATAATGCAATACAATCATAGACTAATGCTAATAATTGCGTCCTCATCTCTTCTAATGTTGCTGTGCCCGACGGGGTCCATATGAGACTGTACGTTTACCTAATTACACCTTGTACTACCTATGGAAGCAATAAAGAATATGAATCTGAAAAAAAAAGAAATCAGTAGACCACCAGTACCTGGCAAAATCTGAATCACAATGGAATACCGTGAGAGTACAAAGAGGAAGAAGCATAGGAATATAAATTATTGTCTATTCCTATGGAAGAGGTCTTTGTCTAAGTTGTCTGTTCCTTGTCTTTGTCTAAGACACCTTTCTTATATAATAAATTGGGGCGACTAGCAGATCGTTCATCACTTCGATCCAAAAATTTGTTTTGTGAAATCCCCCGCGATACTGCACTGCGTTCGTCACTCAGAGACAATGCTCCTTAGTTTCATAATACCCAGTAATTTTGCTTAAAACAGTGCTCTTCAATACCGAACACAGTAATGTTTGCACACTACTGCTAGGTGACCTTTAACCGAAGGTCAAGATGCGTGTAATATTATTTTCTTAAGTAAAGCTACTGAGTTCTAAAAATCTTTATCGAAACAAGGGTTTTCTCATTTACGACGCTCTGATTGCAATTACTTGATTTTAGACAAAAGCAGGCCTGAAATATATAACTGAAAAGTCTAACAATTTAGCTAAATTACCTGATAACGAACTTATTTGAAAGAATTCACGTTTCGGCACAAAGGTTTCAAACAAAGACGCTTTATAAATACAAGGTAAAGCCACTGCGAGGTAAATTAAGTTGTATTGTTCATTCGGAGAAACTTGGGACAATTTGATGTAGGTATTTTATTGGGATTCAGAAGGAATTTTATCACGATTTTTACCGGGAGACGTGCCTGTTGAATTATTCTCAATATATTAATTATTTTCATTTTGTACTATTTATTTTAAAGTACACGCGAGTGGTTACGAACAGAGAGGCTGAGAACATCGTTTGTTTGAATTATCTCTTGTTTTTAACCGACTTCAAAAAAGGAGGAGGTTCTCTTTTCGTTTTTTTTTTAATATTTTTTTATGTTTGTTACCTCAGAACTCCGTCATTTATGAACCGATTTGAAAAATTCTTTTTGCGTAGGGTTCAGTATAGCTACGAAGTGGTCCCATATAAATTTCATCGATATGTGACCTTGGACTTCGAAGATACATTGAAGTCGGTTTTTGTTTTTTCTAAAAAATAATTATCTAACATGTTATACATAGGTACCATTACTTTAAATAATAAGAAAAAAATCCAATTCCCGGGCCACACCCTTAATTCTCATTATTCTAGTTAGATAGAAAGATACGAGTGCACAGGATTCTCTCGTAACTGCGTATTACAGTTACGGTGGGGACGTCTCACATTAAAATCGTACCTTATCCTACTTCTTACTATAATACTACTACCCTCCTAATCATACTAATATATTAAACGCGAAAGTGTGTAAGAATGTATGGATGTATGTTTGTTACTCTTTCACGCTGCAATGGCTAAACGGATTGGGATGAAATTTTGTATGGAGATAGCTTATACCGTGGATTAACACATAGGCTACGTTTTATCCCAGGAAACCGCGGGTGGAACCGCGGGGCGCAGCTAGTATATAATATAATATATATCCATACTTTTTACAAACTTTCGCATTTATCATATTATATAATATATATGTATATATATATATATATATATATATATATATATATACCTATACCTATATACATAATTATATAAACTAACTAGAATAACAATATATATATTATATTATATACTAGCTGCGCAAAAACTACCAAACCGATTTTGATGAAATTTGTTATGTAATTACTTTAGGACATGGAATAGCACATGGGCTACTTTCTATCCCGGGAAACCGCGGGCGAAACCGCGGGGCGCAGCTAGTCGTAATTAAAAACATAATATCCTAGTTACGTCTACACTTTGTATCCGCAGCACTCAGAGAGAATTATATTATCGATCTGTATGTAGCGTGAAGCGTGAGCCCCGATTTATAACGTATAATAGGCGTTTAGATCTAGCATAGTAGATTGTCTTTTAAAAATATGTTAATAGAATATGGACAAGCGTGGAGAGAAGACAACCTTGACACATCATGTTTGAATTGAATGTGTTAATATGAACCATCAAGTACTGTATGCTTATGTTTTTAAAAATATGTAGTTTTAACAGTGAATAATAATTTTATTATAATGAGTTACTTAAACTGCCTAAACATAGATATGAATAAGTTCACCGCCGTCTTTTGTCGTATCACAAATCCTCTCCATCCCAAGATTGTCTGGAAGAGATCGCTCATTAGCGATAAGACCGCCCATTGTACTAATATTTTTTTTAAGTTCTATTTTATTTGTTCTTGTTATGTTTTTGGCGTACAATAAAGCGTTATCAATCAATCAATTAATCAATAGACATTGCGAGAAGGAAATGTTCTTTTATCAACTCAAATATAGGCTTATGTTTGACCTCAATGCCATTTAATGATCTTTTGCGAATATGAGGTCGACGACGCACACTTGCATAGTGGCAAATGGCAAGTTCCAACACCAAAGCACGTAGATCTAAATATCAACTCTTAAGAAAAATGAAGGTCGACATATCCAAAACTAGATAGTAGCTATTATAACTGTATCACGGTGGTACTGTCACCACTTGCTAACAACATGTAAAAAGTAGGACACGCATAAGTGTAACAAGTAAACTAAACCACAAAGAACACGTCTTCTAACTTCTAATAGGCCTACTTCAGTTAAGTACCAAGTTATAATATATTATATAGGCAAATGACCATATATTTTTAAGTAGGAGAAAAGCCGCAGCTGCTTGTACTTAAAACAAGTTTAGTAATAATATTATTTATGTTTTATATACTGTGATTATAATGAGAAAATCAATCAAGGTTTCCAGTCATAAAGACCATACTTAGTACAAATAATTGCACCAATAAAAGAGAGTATGGCGAAGATCTTAAGGAAGCCCACGCAAGTGCGGTAAAAGCTGGTCGATTGTGCAAAGTTATTGAGTTCAGGAACGTTTGAAAGTTTACTATTTTCGAGAATCTAGATTCGATAGTCTTGGCTGGATACCTCGAAAACGATCCTGTGTGTTTGGCAGAGTTTAGATAACATATTCCTATTTATCTATAGTTCTTGAGAATGGGTCTAAGATTTGTTATTTTTTTCATACAGCTGAGTTACGAGACGAGCTGGTTGTTCGCCTGATGGTAAGCAACACGTCTGTTTATAAAAGTTGCAGCGCCGAGAACTTTTTCAAAAATCTTGGATGGCGTTGCGCTGCGCTCGTCACCGATAATGGACTTGCTTGAAACAATGCTGATATAATTGATTGATTATAATACAGACACCACTTTTAAAATAATAACATAACCCCGTCCGCGTCCCCATCAATGTTTTTAATGATGCTTCAGGCCCACTCCTATTAACCTGTCACCTGTCCTTTCACATATCTCGAATTTACCTTTTCATGCCCTCATTTCAATCATGTACTCCCAAAACACATTTCAACTTTAAGGCGTGGGAATAAAGTTTAAAACAGTGATTGTTTTGTTCAATGGGAGAATGTGGGGCCGTATTTCCAATAATTCGTCGTTTTGCCTTCTTCGGGGCCGCTCACTCATTATTGGATTTTCTATCGTTGCCTGAACGGGGTTTAAGAACGACCGTGTGGAATGGCCGAATTAGGTTACCTATCTCATTTGTAATTCGTGCCTGTCTTTTGGAAAAGCACTTCGTACTTGCTATCTTTATTTTTTCAGAGATACAACCAGATGCTTAACGAAGCGAATATAATGCAAATTAACAAACGTATTAAAAATGTAAGAATTCGTAACCCTTTTCAATTAGAAGACCCTTTTCTTAAATATTTTATGGACAGCACAATAAAAATTTGAATAAAGAATGTTTTAACCTCTGGTGTACCTTCTGCAATTAAACTCTCAAAGACGAATGTCAACCCGGGGTGAAACCCGGGGTATTCTAATGTTCCCTCTATTGTTTTGAACTGTATTTATATTTAAAAACTGGTGTTGAATTTGTGACAACAAATTTTAATTATGAACCAGACAGACAGAAATTTGACTTTGACCAGAAATCTACTAGTTCCCTGAGCATGAGATTATAATGGGGTTTCATTTTCCAAATGTCAACACAAAAAATACTGCTTTAATTCTTTGCCAAGAAACATCGTTCCACTAGCTTGATCACCTCACTTACTATTGAGATCCCAAACGCAAGAAATGCCGCCAGAGAAACCCTTGGAAATGCATTCGGAAGATAGGAACGCTGATAGCTATCGACTTAATCCTGATTGCGAGTCAGCTGACTGTGCCGGGTATTAGAAGATCTATTTCAACTGGATGTGATTTCTAAAACTAAGATAAATGCTCTGCAGAGGCCTGCAAAGGTTGGATAAAGGCTTTTAAGCCGGGTCTGAAACCACAGGGGGCGTGAGGGTTTTTTGTCGTAGGTACATAATTTGATAAGGAACGGCAATTTTTAAAGTTTCTTTTTTCATTTCATCATTGAAGGAATAATTTACTTGAATAGCTACAGACATTACCGAGAGATCTTTTCCCCAGAAACCCGTCCTAAGTACTTTCATCGAATATGTCTGTAGGTCTGTGAGATTCTAATTATTACTATCTGCTTTGTACTACATTTTGGAAAATAAATGATGATTTGATTTGATTTGAGGAATTCAGTGATAACTAGTCACAATATGTGTCACTTTAGACACAAAAAACAAAAAAATATGTAACTTGTTTTAACTCCTCGAAATTTAATTCCATTTCGGTTTCACAGGAAGTATTTCACAGAGCCGCGTTACTTCATTACATTTAATGAGGTCAGCATCATGGCTGAGAAAGATTCAAATAAAGCAGCCGAGCTTAGCATTCTAATGTTTTACGGCTCCGTCATACCATAATCTCATCTGGAGCAATATAAATCGTGGTCGGCCTACCCCCTCGCCTGCCGACGCCCCTTTCACGCCCTCAAAATAACCTAATGCCGTTTTTACATTCCCCTCATCAAATTAAGAGTCCCAAATATACGAGGCAATCTTTGTAAGTATCTCTTTTTGGCCGCTTGTCCGGGGAATCTTATTTTCGCGGGAATCATGTTTCCTCTCGCACTTTATACAAAAGCATGTGGCACAATTAAGCTGAATGGCTTCTTTGTACTAGACAAAGAAAGGAATTGCGGAAATCTGGAGTCGTTGGCACGTCCTTCCATTTGGTGAGATTAAATTTATTTCAGTAAAATGTGTCCTAAATATACATAGGGATGTTAGAGGGGTAAGAACATTTCTTTGTTTGTTGTATTCTATCTAAGTTGCCCTAATATTTTTTATTGACTGCCAACAAATTCTCTTACAATAAAGTTGAATAGTGCTCTTCAAGTTTAACGTAACAAAATAATGTTCTTTGTGAAGAACGTTTTCCAAAGTACTAAAGTATGTATCACGTTACTTAACAGCGTAGCAGAGTTCCATTGATGTAAATCCGAAAGAAAATTGAAAATTACCAAAATGTGTTTTTATACCGTGTTTAGCAACATAAGATTCCTTTGCAAGACTTCACAAAGGCTAAAATATAAGTTAATATAAATTTTCTAAGAGAAAAAATTGAGTTAGAGAAAGGCAATCTCAAAATCTGGTCGGTACCTGATGGTGTTTGTGTACTGTCATATTTAAAAAGCTTTCTATTTAGTTTACGTCTCCGGACGTGTCTATTTATTTTAAACAAGTATTGGCATTACCGTAACACGTTGGTAATCACAAGTCCATTACGTGAACTAAGTACTTAAAATGGTATGTGGTCGGTTATGGTACGTACACATTGGTTTAAGGCACGAGGAAATGACACGCATATGATGCGTACAAATCCGACATGCGTGATGGCAAATTACTGTTTATGTTACCTTACGGTCATGTGATACAGGAAGGGACGATTGAAAGTCCATAACGAATTTCTCCTTAAGTATTTAGAAGTACCTAACTGAGGGGTTTTACTAGAGTTACAAGTAGGTAGGTACCGTTTACAAGACAGTACTGTGAATGTTACGTCATACTTTGTAAGGACAAGGGTTAGTAAACTTATGTTTATACACAGAATACTATAATATAAGTAGCAGTGGAAAGCATGCGTCACGGACGGCGCGTGGCAACCAACTGCACTCTGCTCGGCCCTGCCGGCAGGGCCCGGCTATGTACTTGTAGCTTCGTACCTACAGTGCGGAGTGCGCTAGGCCTGGTTTATATCTATAACATGTTTGTATGGTAGAAGCCGTAGATGTGTGCTAGTGCAGGTACCATACGTCAGATGTTACCTTAGGATAGATGTTAGGTACTATACATGTTTTTTTAATTTATTAATTTACAATTTTATGATCTAATAAAGTTTCTATTTCTAAACTAATATAACTTAAATATGTATACAACAAAATATAATAAAATTATTCTAAAAGGCCTGTCGTGAAGGAGAACGTGCCCAGAACGCTGGCCGCATTGCCACGCTGAATGGCAATGCTGATTTTTTTACCTAAATATGAACCTAAATAAGTACGAGGTACTTAGATACTACGTATTAAATACGTACATATTTAAAAAATAGCGATTTCCATTTTCCTTCCTCTTGTCTCTTAAATGTTTTGCAAATACTCCAGTTGTTCGCTCATCCGTAATTCGTTTTTATAGTTTTCTATGAAGAGACTTGTGATCTTGCGCCAGATAGGCAATCTTTGTCTAGCAAGCTAAGGAAATTTGAATTCCAAAAATCTTCACCGTCGGGGTTTACTGTTCACTTGCAAATCATCGCCGTCGCGTCTTCTTCAACGACATTCAATCTCCGTTGAAGTAAGTAATATGTAGTTAGTATTCTTTGGTTGACGCCTCCGTTGATAATAAGTAGGTTGATAACCGTTCGTTGATTACTTGACATAAGCATGCGTATATATTATTATGATGTCAACTGATATTCATTTATGTGTAAGTCAATTGTTAGAGTAAAACTAAAAAAGATACTTAAAATAAATTTTTGAATTTTATAATTAGAAACATAATTAATTATACATTATGTACACTACATATGGGAAGAAAATTGTTCACGTAAATCAAGAAGAGGTTTTTCGTTCTCTCGTGTGGGAAATGTAAAATTTATTATTTTAAAATATTAAAAATTTATTATTTTAAATTTATTATTATGTATTATTTATTATTACTATTCTAAATATATTATAATAATATAATATATTTATATTTTTATGGCCAAAATCGCAACAAAATCAATCAAGTAGTTTGGAACACAAATATAATATACAGACAGATATAGTAAAACGACCTTCTTGTATATTTTTCATAGATTAAAAAATGTACATTGAACTGTCATATTATCATAAAATATTTACATTATCATATTTCTAGAGCGATTGTGGCTCAGTTGGAGCATGTGCTACTTTCGATCCGACGCACCCAAATTCGAGTCCCGCTGGCGTCGCACTACTGACTTTATTAAGTTATGTGCGGATTTACCACCCACTCTAAAAACGGTAAAGGAAAACATCGTAAGGAAACCGAAACAAGAATTTTTCAGAAAAATTACAATTTCAATTTTTCACATTCAGTTCACCAACCCGCACTGGGCCAGAGTGTTGAATAGAGGATCGGACAGTAATCGAGAAAAAAACAATTAGAACGAATGTTCGTCGAACCAGAAAGATCATTAAATCAATATTTTTGTGAAATAATAATGATTTATATTTTTAAATCAATAAATAAATCTAATATTTCTGACATTTCTAATCTGTTCTTCATCTCAAACGAAACAACAATCACAGCGCATGACGTCATTTGTAGACAAATGCCGTGAGTCAAGCTTGTGTTTATTTTACGTTTTTGCTTTTCATAAAATGTATTTTCGCTAATTTTTTCGTTCCATTACTACAATATTGTCTCCAAACTTCACAAAACGTATTTAAATTTCTTTGCAAGTTTTATTTCGAAGAGTTTTCTACTTACATATGACGTCACAAATTTTAAGGTGACCGCGAAATTTCGAGGCGCGGCAATATTTGAAACATAATATTTAAACATGGTTTCAGGTACTCTTAGAGCGTTATAGTATTTTTCATGGCTATATATATTAATTGTAGTTAATATAAAACACTTTCTGAAAAGTTGTACGATCCCGTATTATGGCTCATTTTCTCTCTATGAGAGAAGGCCCGTGTCCCAGCTGTGGGAACGTGATGGGCTGATGATGATGTCTATAGTTCTATTCCTGGTTGAAACTTTACTACCTCCATTTCCGATATACACAGTTTATTCAGTATAGCATGTGCGAATATAGGTATATCTAAGTACGGCTATTGCAAATTGCAACAACATGACACCTACCCTACGGTTAGGAGTTCCGTATGTTACGGATATCTGGACTTGTGAAGCGGTACTTCTGGTTTATACAAGATTCCGATACTTGATACTATATGTTGATTCCATCGGTTATATAACGTTAGAATCTTACCGATAAGGCTTGTACCTAGATATTCAGTTGGTATAGCGTCAAGACGGGATAGAAACGTTCTGGCACTTACACTATCGCTAACGAAATTACTGGGAATAGTGGAAGCGCTCATTTGCAAGATCATTGTATTTGCTCTTCTGAGTTGAATTACACTGTTGCCAGCAAAGGTGCTAGGTATTTTCTCCGGATGATAACGACAGTATGAGCATAAGTTTAGTATAGGAATAGAGACTCTTATAATTAAATAATTATAACCACAGTATAGATAATAGATATTTATGACGCAGGAGTTAGCAATTATAGTAGGAAACAGATGTTGTTTGTTAACCCCCGACGCAAAAAGGAGGGGTGTTCTAAGTTTGAGCATTATGTGTGTCTGTCTGTGGCACCGTAAAAAAAATAAACGAATAACGGGTGAACCGATTTGGATGCGGATTTTTTATTTGAAAACATGTTTTCTAGCGGTGGTTCTTATTTTATCAAAATCGGTTCAGCAGTTTTTTACTTTTTATAGGTTTTTTGTGTCGGCGGTTCTTTTGTAATTTTATTTTACTGAAATTGGCTTCTAAGAAATAGTTTAAGTTTCGACCTTTGTCACGATAGTTCTGTTTCTGCATGAGCTCTATCAATGTACCTATAATTCAACATTCCATCTTTGAAATATGTAGGTGGTAGCAGGAGGTATTCAATATTTCCATATTTCCGAAGATGGAAATAGCAAATTGCATTGGCTATTCATGCTACTGATAAATGAAAGGCATTCCGATTCCTCTAAGTTTATAGATTCCAAATGGTATAATAATATTGCTCGTGGCATTTCTATATATTATTATATTCTATATATATTTCATTTGCGATATTAGACATTTTCTCAGGGATTTGAAATAATTACTAAAATAGCTGGAAAAAAGGAACTACATGGTATAAAACAAAGTCGCTTTCTCTGTCCCTATATCCCTATGTATGCTTAAATCTTTAAAACTACGCAACGGATTTTGATGCGGGTTTTTTTAATAGATAGAGTGATTGAATAGGAAGGTTTATATGTATAATAACCGTGCGAAGCCGGGGCGGGTCGCTAGTATTTTATATATAAATGACAACAGAGGCAAAGATGGCTCTAATTTAAAAAAAATACGCGTTGTTAAATCATTAAATTGGATTCAATTCTATGCATTCCTCACGTTGATGTATTATCACAAAGACTATTTTAATGTAAAGCTATATCCTAGCTCAAACCGTAAAATTAGTACCTAACAATGTCGACGGCTAACCGCACCGCTTGTAACTGTTATCTCAACGGCATTTACAGATTGCGTTTCAAAACTTTTCCAATATCGGGACGAAATGCTAACTCCTAGGAATTCTTTGATAAGCGATTTATATTAATCATTGTAGTGCTTTTAGAGCCTAGAGAATTTAGTGTACAAAATCTTGGAAGACCCAATTTGCAGTCACAATGGCCTTAGGTATATGTCATTAACTTTTTTCAGAATAGAGAAATATCATAACTTTAATTTATTTTATTTTTTATTTTGTTTGGGGGGCTAACAGCTTTTGTTACAAAGTAGTTTGACAAAATTAATACAAGAAAAGCCAATTAAAAGTCTCCACACAACAATTACATAGAAAAGGAAAGATTTTTACAATTAAATTAAATTAAAATTAATTAAATTAAACTTAGGTACAGACGCTTCGGAACGCAGTATTGCATTAGAATAATTTAGTTACTCCTATATTATGCTCTATTTAAGAATAATTCTCTTTTGTTTCAGGTAAAAGACTTCTCTGATGAAAGATCTCGGAGTCACTTCTATAGCTACCACTCATTCGAAGTCCTGAGTCATTTGTGCAACAAGACACAGATCAACACGTGACAAAAGAACGCCTCGAAAGTGGTGTGTGTTCTTTACACCATTGTAGTTATATTCCACTGATCAACGCATCTTCAAAATATTTGGTTCCTCACGTTGTTAAGCTTTTTGCGACCAATATTTCCAAAGTGTCTAGGTTTTTTATGGAATTGAGTGACGAGTCGACCATGTCGTTCAACTGATGGTAAGAAAAACGCCTGCCCATAACAGTTGCAGTACCACCCAGAACATTGTTTTGCAAAATCCTGCGCGGCACTACATTGCACTCGTCACCTTGAGACATTTAGCTTTTAAGTCTCATAATAACCATTAATTTCGCTGGCTACAATGCCCTTCAAACCGGAATACAATAATGCTTGCGCACTACTGCTTGGCGGCAGAATAACTAGCTAAGAGGTGGTATCCACCCAGATGGCCACTTGCATATGAGAACCCTACGACTAGGTAATCCAGCTATCTTCATCTGAGCCTGTTGCACTGGCGTCTAACATCTCAGTGAGGAGTCTACCCACAGCTCGTTTAATTACATCAAATGAGTCCAGTTCAAACCAGATTTGTGTCCAACCGCGATCTGATCAGCTGTTTCTTACGCGGCCCGACTATTTGAATCCCAAGATATTGCGCTGCATAGTTCTCAGATATTTGTATTATCATAGTGTTATAAATTGAAGCAATTTTTCAATGCCTTTGAAATTGAACAATCCAGTGGCCCGCAGGCGCTGAATCTTGGGCTAGAATTTAAACGACTGACAAATTGTATTTGGGGTTTATATCATAGACTTTAATAAATTAAGGTCTATTTTCAGTAATCTGTCTGGGTTCATATCAAATTAGGTTTTGACTTTATGGATGGCGAACATTTGCCTGAGTAGACTTTATGATTGGACGGAGACTATCACAATGTAAGGCTTTTTGGATTTAATAGTTTAATTACTTTTGGTTTTTATTTGGTTAATTATTTTATTGGCTTAAATATGTACATTAACATCAATTGAGATATAATTAACTAGAAGGTTTTTGCTTTTAGTTTATTGCTTTTCGCAATAACGATTTTTACAGTAATTTTATGTTACCCATCATAGTAGGTAAATATGATAGGAACCAACAAAGAGCCGCTGAGAGGCGCCTCGGCTATCGAGCAGTCACTAGCGGCCTGCCAGTTCCCCGGGGATAGATGCACCCGTGCGTTTCCGCCTGGGCAATGGGGACCACCCCAAGGCCTAACGCTACCACTACCACGGGGGCGGTGGAAGAGCAAATTAACGAATATGATAGGTAACACACATAAAAGCAAAGCACCACTGACACATTGACTTACTTTTCAAGATCAAAACAATGTCATTTGGCCAGTGGCGTAGCTAGGTAACCAAAGGCCCTGGGGCAAAATGTAAACTAGGGCCCCAAATAAACTATTTAAAATCGTTTGTTTCGTATTCGTCGCGTTCGAACTCTAGTTTATTTAAATTCCGAATGTGGGTGAAATTTTCACTAATTCAATTTATGGTTTGTAAGCCAGAGTTCGAGGGGCCTCCTGGGCTTGGGGGCCCCGGGGCACTGCCCCGTCTAGCCCTCCGGTAGCTACGCCACTGAATTTGGCACATATTCATGAAATGTAGGTGAAAATGGAAAAACTACAAGCTTGGCTAGGCTATAAAGTACGCTTCTACAATTTCCGTCATAAGTGGTCGCGTCGTTTGCGGTGAACCCGAACACGTGCAAAGCAAAAAGTAAGACGATTATACGCTCCGGGGCCGCGCCCTCAATCTTTGCTCAGCAAACATGGACGTAGCGAGGACAACTTCTGGGTACAAGCCTTAACCTCGCTAACAAAAAGCCTAATTACCTTAAATAAAATCAACTACTTACACTTATAACTATTACAGAAGACAATACTACTTACATTGAATCACTTGAGAACTAAGCTATGTAGGTTTGTATTCCCCTTAGAAAATACTTTTTCTAACCTCTGTGTTTCTCAAATCTCATACACCACCTTAGAAGACAGCACTGAGGATGTGGGTTCGATTCAACGACAAATGTTTGTGCACAGAAAAAAAGCGCAAGCATGTGTTTCATGTTGCCGCTATAACAACAAATACTAAAAAAACAGTATAAAATAAATATTTAAAGAGGCTCCCATACAATAGACATGATTTTTTGCCGTTTATATAGATAATGGTACGGAACTCTTCGTGGGCCGGTTTTTCAACTAGTCTATGGTCAGAAATGACTTTTTGACACCCACATGTTTGGTCCATCTCAGCAAACAATATTCGCCGCACCCTTAATGTAGAATACGCAAGAGTTGCTGTTTGTAAACTTTTTGTTGGTAGCTACGTGGCTTCTTTAAACTTTTGATTGGTGGCGTGACTGCGATGCGCTTGGTTGAACTGTTGAACTTTGCAAGTCATTAAAATCTCCGCTATGCTAATAATGTTTTGTCGCACCCTGAAGACGTAGAATATGCAGGAGTTGACCCAAGTTCCTGGTTGTAAAACGGGTAAACTAAACTTTTCGTTGGTTGTTCGCTGGCTACGGTCACAAACTTATGATTGGTGATGTGACTGCGATGCGCGATAGAAATGGTTATATACACAAGCCGATGAAATACATGAGTACAATATAAAGATGGTTAATTTTTACTCCAAAATAAAAATTTACAAGTCTTATAAACTGTAGAAAGAAAGAAAAGAAATTTATTCATGACACACACGCAACATTACATTAAACTATATCTAACAATAGGCATACTATAGGTACATTACAAATAAAAAAAAAAATATAATACCTAACTCTATATAACACACAAATATAACAATGAATGCGTTGCGCGATGTCAGGAAAAAGTTCCGACTCAGCATAAAAACTAAGGTAATAAAATAGTACAACGTGCGGACTTATCGCTTAAAGTGATTTCTTCCAGTCAACCTTTGAATGGAGTAACGGAGTGAGGGAGCCGCCCGAGCTTTTCCCGCAGAGCTATAACATGGGGAAAAAGAAGGATGAAAAGGGTCCTTAAAGGTAGGCAACATACCAGTTATGCCCCGAGTGTTTCCATAGGCGACGGTAACCGCTTACCATCCCGGCGGACCGTCTGCTTGTTTGCCAATTAGGCATATAAAAAAAGGGAAGTCAGTGGTGTAAATAAAAAATATACATAAATCTTTTCTTTGAAAATAATATTTGCAGACAGAAGTTGCTGGTTATATTATATGGTTATACAGACAAACCTAACTTTTTGTCAATTTAACTTAGTCTTTATTTTCAAGGTGACGTCACTGCTGTGGACCAAAGTACACGTAGGAGTATACAAGAGAATTGTAACCCAATTTAATCTTTGCTCAGTACCTAAGTTCAAAGGTTCTCTGGAAGAGAGCGCTTTGAGCGATAAGGCCGCCCATTGTAACACTTTAGCTTTAAGTTTATTATTTTTCTTTCGTTGTTTTTATTTCTGGTGGTGTAACAATAAAGTGATTAGATTACATTAGATAACTCTTTATTGTAACACCAACAGAAATTGTAACAACAAAAAGAAAAAAAACAAACTTTAAAACTAAAATATTACAATGGGCGGTCTTATCACTCAAAGCCATGTCTTCCACACAAACTTTAGATGGAGAGGACTTAAAGAAACTGTAAGAGACAAAAAGAGTTATCTAATAAAATGAAAGAGAGAAAGAAAGAAAGAAAAGACATTTATTCATGACACACACGCAAGATTACATTAAACTATAACAATAAGCATACTATAGGTACATAACAAATAACAGAAAAAAAAATTAAATAAAAATCTAATCTAAATAATATTTTAGCGGTAAAATACAATAATTATGCGAGGCGGCTGAAAAGCGTATGCTACACTTTCCTACTTGTGACCATAGAGATCTGATTAACAATATCTGTGGTTGTGACACTTGTGACAGTGTGTGTACGTGGTGACATTGCCGTTGCCTAACTATTATATGTAAGTAATAGTTAGTATGCTTTGCTATTACTGATTTAAGTTTAAATTGGCACGAGTAAAGTGATTACGCAGCGCTTGAATAGTTCAAGAAGCCGGCGATGTTATTCTGTATTTTTCACAATTTTGAGGTAACCTAATGAAAAAATTAAAAATAAATATTAAATAATAACCAGCCAAGTGCAAGTTGGACTCGCGCACGAAGGGTTCCATACCATGATCTATAAAACGGCAAAGAAAAGGTTTGTTGTATGGAAGCCCCCTTAAATATTTATTTTATTATGTTTGTTAGTATCTGTTGTTATAGCGGCAACAGAAATACATCATCTGTGAAAATTTCAACTGTCTAACTATCACGGTTCATGAGATACAGCCTGGTGACAGACGGACAGACAAACAGACGGACAGCGGGAGTCTTAGTAATAGGGTCCCGTTTTACCCTTTGGATACGGAACCCTAAAAATAAATAAGCCCTACGGAACTACGAGGACCATGGTCTCACAATACCCAGACACGAAAAATACCTCTGTGCACAAACATTTGTCGTCGCGGGAATCGAACCCGCAACATCAGCGGTGTATGAGATTTGGGCGAACCTGCCCAACCAGCACACTACAAAGGCTGACAATTAGCTTTGACAAATGAGAATGAGTGTCCCAATCCTAGGTATAGACTACTTACTTTCCTACCTAGTAGTTTGTAGTAGTTTAAAACGGCCGCGGCGCAACGGCGCTATATCATAGCTCCATAGTTCCACCCACTTACAAAACGAAAGTTAATAGCCTTGTCAATTCAACTCGCCCTTTCATATAGGACAGTGGTTGCCGACCTTTCCCTTATTCGTCAATTTATTATTAGGGCGTATTTGCGTGGGTTACGAACTTCTGAAGCTTTTTTAGGAAGATCCGTGACTTGAACTTGAACTATAAAGAAATTCTATTTGAAAACACTTGATATAGCTCTTCAAAGGTTTCAGTACGTGCTGACTTGGAAACTCGTTGTTAGAAATATTGAAGTAATAAAATAAAATTAAATTGTTTATTTCCAGACTGAAATCCATTATAATTATTACACATTAAATCATCATCATCAGCCCATCACGTTCCCACTGCTGGGATACGGGCCTTCTCTCATAGAGAGAAAATGGGCCATAATCCACCACGCTGGCCCAGTGCGGGTTGGTGAATGTCACATGTCCTTGACTTTTTGTGAAAAATTCTTGGACATGCCGGTTTCCTCACGATGTTTTCCTTCACCGTTTTAGAGCGAGTGTTAAATCCGCACATAGCTTAAGAAAGTCAATGGTGCTGGGCTAGCGGGATTCGAACTCGGGTGCGTCGGATCGAAAGTCGCACAAGCTCCCACTGTCACTATACCGTTATACATGATACATAATTGATCGTACCAAGTGGTCTGGTTTTCAATGTTCAGAGCGCCTCTGAGCTTTCAATCCCTAGACTTTGGATTTAAACAGAGAGACCGGACGTAGTGCGAGGCCGTCCGTTTACGAGTACGTTTCTTAATAGAAACATTGTCATTAGAATACATATTAGTCACACAAAATGTATGTAGGTATTTTAAGAAATCTACAAAGAATTTAACAACACTGCCATGGCCAAATCTAAACAACTATAAGCATTGGCGTAGCAAAAGGATTCAGATTCGGACGGAATACATTTCTCGGCAACACATCAATGTTTCTTGGTCCGCTTTGATCTATCGATCAACGTCTGATGACCGATTCCATCCTCGATATCGTCCTCGGGTCTGCACGTTCGAAGTGCGAAAATACGTCGACAAGATGAATGATGGAAGAATTTCTCTGGTACTTTTGACGGCGAAAGTTTTTCTGAAACTCAGTTTTTATTAATAAACTATCGTTTTTTACAAGCTTTTATTTAACTTGCAATGTATGTATTTATGTATGTATGTATTTATGTATGTATGTGTGTAAAAAACTATGTTTGTTCGGGTGGAATCTAGCAGGCTGAATCAGAGCCACTTTCTCTTGTCCTACGAAGTTAAAATTTTCGTACTTGTCAAAGTCCGATGACAAATCAATATTATGGTGACAGCCAGCTGATCTGATGATGGAGACGGAAGGTGGGCAATGGAACTCCTTGACGGATAATCGTAAACTACTAGTGTTTGGGCTCATTTTCATTTGCTCGTGGTTCCGATTACTAATTTGTTAAAAGCTTGTCTTGAATAATATATTTTCAACAAATAAACTTATTCTAAAGTTCCTACGTCTTCTCTGTTGAAAAGATTAAAATAAATAAGATACAAGTCCCATAATAATTTAATTTATTTGCTTTAAAAAATGTACATACCTATCCCAATTGGAGCAATGAGAATATTTTCACTGGAACTTTCTTCAGTTTGCTGGCATTTTGCAGTCATATCAATAACATAGTCACAATCCACAACCTCTCGGTATGGTTTGATGCCAATCTATGGATCCGCATCCGGCGACCGATGCGATCGGATTCAGATCCGACCGATATCATTATCGGTTTCAGATCTAAACGTTCTAAGTGCGAACATGTCACCATAGCGAACGATGGAAGATTCGCTCTTAGTAAAAATGACCTAGGTACCCATGTCGGCTTCCCAAGTTACGTCAGCACCTCCTACGCAAATTTCAACCTCGATGCAGGTACCGTGCTAATATCTACAGGGGTGGTATTATATTAATGTTATTTCATGTAACGGCAGAAGATCTGACTGCAAAATGTCTTCATCCATCAGCTTTTTTGATACTCTTATAATAAATAAGAGAAAATAAGATCTTATAAAGGCTTTCATTATGAAAAAAACGTTTACATGACGACGAGCAAACATAGAGCTTTGTGCGCATAGCAAATTAGCTACCAAAGTACATAGTATCAACAATCAACATACATATTACATACTACATAGCAGTTAACTGGTTTGTTATGTATTATTATGTTAAATTAGTACCTAGTTAGGTGTGTTAGTGTTTATGATGCACCTGATATTGTCAAGTACAAACCTTTTATTTAGAATAAAGGATTATGCCCAAAACCAGGCTGAAGATCGTCATCACCTTAGATGTTTGATTTTTTATAACTCTGTGAGAATGGAAGTTTCAAATTAAAATATAATAATAACGTGATTTGTATCGCCACTTTGACCGCTACCATGGACAAGTGTCAGAAGAGAGTAGATGGAAATATGAAAATATACATTTCTAGATCATTGACATCAAAGATAAATAATTAGAAAATTGCATTGAGGAATGACACTATAGAGTCCTCGACAGCGTAACACTTTTGGAAAGCAATAGTTTTTTGACAGTAATTTTGGAGTGTTTACCATACCTATGAAAAATTCTCCCATTCGCTTGAATGAAAATATAACGTGTTCTGCGTTGCATTGCAGCCACTATAACTTCAGAAGTTCGTGGTTGGTCTGTAAAAGGTAGGACATCTGTACTATTCTGTACCCCAGAGTGAAGAATAGGGAAATAGGGAAAATGCATATGTTGTCGAAAAATCTAGAAATTACTTTTTATGATGACTCCTGTAAACAGATCAAATGTGAAGGTCTCTTTTAGGTGGCCGAGTAATGAATACATTCTAGCGTGGCCACAGAATAATAGTATAGATTTCCTACCTTTTACAGACCAACTACCTACGACTTTCTGAAGCTATAGTGGCGGCGATACAACTCAGAGCTCGAATGACATTGCGGTAACTACATTTCCTTACGTTTACCATACCTATGAAAAATTCTCCCATTCGCTTGAATGAAAATATAACGTGTTCTGCGTTGCATTGCAGCCACTATAACTTCAGAAGTTCGTGGTTGGTCTGTAAAAGGTAGGACATCTGTACTATTCTGTACCCCAGAGTGAAGAATAGGGAAATAGGGAATATGCATATGTTGTCGAAAAATCTAGAAATTACTTTTTATGATAGACTCCTGTAAACAGATCAAAAGGTGAAGGTCTCTTTTAGGTGGCCGAGTAATGAATACATTCTAGCGTGGCCACAGAATAATAGTATAGATTTCCTACCTTTTACAGACAACTACCTACGACTTTCTGAAGCTATAGTGGCGGCGATACAACTCAGAGCTCGAATGACATTGCGGTAACTACATTTCCTTACGGTATGCTTCTTATGCTATCATTAATATTTTGTTGTTAACCAGGTTTTATCTAGGATTAAACCAGTCAGGTAAATAAAATAATCAAATAAAATATATGACACATTTATACAATATACATACATTAATTATTTCCATACAGGTAAAATTTACAATAGAAGAACTAGTATTTTGACAAAATTTACAAGACTGCAGCACAACTGATACTTAGGATATAGGTAGATAGATAAACACAATGTTAAAAAAAAACACTTGAAGTATTCTAAATAGCACAGTGTCTCAGTTAAATGTCATACTGTCGGAGTAGATCACAGACGTACTTATGAAAGTCAATTATTACATTGACCATACCACCGTATTGGATAGCACTAACTATACATAACTGTCAATTCACTACACTAACCCGAAACGGTTTGTCCTTTTGTGTCCTGAACAGCCTTGACGTTCACATGATGATGAAGTCTACGTTCATGAACTCGTTCTCACTATGTGGCGTTAATTAGGATTAGAAATCCGAGATTCGTTGCTTACATTTTTATTGTAGGATTGTGATCCATCAATGGAATTGGATGATTGGCCATAGTAATCGACAGCAAGGACCTGTAAGATAAATTTATTACACAAAATAAAAACTTATTTACAACATATGTTCTTACATAAGAGGCGAATGCCTTTACTGTTAAAACAATTCTACTCTCCTCTTACTAAACTTTAACTTTTTAATTTCAAATTAAATAAAAACTATAATCATTAACTACTTTTATTACCTATATAAGATATAGGGTATGGTTTAAGAATGCACAATTTTAATACATTTAACATTTTACACAAATATGCAATTTGTTACCCGACGTAATGGGAACTGAAATGTTTATACGATGGCCACACTGACACACGAAACTGGTCAATGTTGTTTTAACAAAATAACACCGAAAACTGAATATATCAAGCCAAATGCAGGTTCTAATTGTCGAACCCGATGTATAGTTACATCCACATAAATTATAGTTACCGAAAAACATCAATAAACACAAGAAAAACACAAACGTTTGAAAACTTAATCTTTCAGTACAATTTTCACTTCACCATGAATGGAACACCCGAATATTTTTTCACATTTAATTCTAAATTGTTTCTAGTACACATTCACAAAGATTCACTTAAAAATAATAAAAAATACCACAACACAAATTAAAAAACCACAAGCCGACCCTGCCGGGCCACTATTTTGACTTAACATGTCATGGCCAATGTTAAGAAAATGGGTTACGCGATAGAGACAATATGATAATAGTTCTACCTCGTTCTTTATAAGAGCCTGTTGTATAGCGCTATCCTTTTTTAGGTCGGAAAACTTCGTAATTATCCCTCTATAGTGTAAGACCTCAATGGAAAATTGACATAATTAAGTGTCAATGATGTCTATGCAATATATATATATATATATATATATATATATTTTGGTTTCTACTTATATATATATATATAAATATATATATAGTATATAGTACTTTTAGTGACAATTTGGTCCAGGCGCAGGTTCAGCCTAATTTCCCTTAGCCTTATTTAATTTTTCAAACATTCATCTGGTTATAAAACGATCCAATTCTCGTTGATTGAAGATCGGTGTAGCAATATTGTACCAGGCTCTTGTACTGTAAGTGTAACCACGTCTCGAAATTGAACATCATATTATGTTTTCATCATATCACATCGTAACATAAAGGTTAACGGCGCACGGCACTTTATACAATCTAAGTGTTCCAACGGTTTTAGAAATGGCAAATGGGGTTATTATCTGATATCTGGTATTTTGGTTGGTATTCTGTTATGGTAGGAAATGGGGAATGTTTGGATACTGTTATTATTCGAATTACACATGTCATTATGCTTGTTAAAAGTATCTGAGACATATCTGTTTATTGTGCTAAAACATAGGTATATTCCAGTATATGGATAAACAGATAAAACTCTCACAAAAAGTTACCTAGATGATGCAATTTTCTGGCCAGCTGCATACCTTAATGGTAAGCAAATCATTGAATCACCTTCTAAACGTCGTTTGCATGACAGTTGCCTACCTTTTTGGTACGCAGCAATGCAACCGGCGAGAAAATTGTACTGTCTAAACAGGCCAACAAATACGATAACAGCTAAACTAGTAAAAATAAGATATTAGAACTAGCCGGTTGAAAAACGTATAAGGGAGGAATAATTATGTCCGTTGTCCTGCTCGAACAAAGCGTTTTGCTTCGACCCTTATAATGCGAACAGCTAAGGAATGGAACACCTTACCAGCGGCTTTGTTTCCCGATTCTGATAATCTAAGTGTCTTTAAGTCTCGAGTGAATCGGTATCTTCTAGGCAAGCATGATCCATCGTCGACCGCATCGTCACTTTCCATCAGGTGAGGCTATGGTCAAATGCAAGCCTATTCGGTAACAAAAAAAATAAAAAAAGTTACCCTACTACATTTTATGATTACCATTTCTACAAATTCAAATGTCTATGATGGATGGAAATGGACTATGATGGATATAATAATAATAATTTATATCACTTATTCCGGTGCGTACAGAAAAGCGTTCAAAGGACCGGATGTATAACACGTGAGAAAGAGCGACATAATAATAACGCCCAACGATCACATACATTGATCTTGGCCCTATCTAGGATTTCCTGTATCTAGGGAACCAGGAACTATGAGGACCATGGTCCCACAACACCCAGACACGAAACAAATGCTTACGCTTTTTTTTTCTGTGGACAAAAATTTGTCCCGTCGCGGGAATCGAACCCGCAACCTCAGTGGTGTACTGTCATCAGTAGCGTTCAGTAGTTTTTGCGTGAAAGAGTAACAAAGGTACATCCATACATCTATTCTTACAAACTTTCGCGTTTATAATATTAGTAGGAAGAAATAGTACATTGTACACCGAGGGGAGAAATAGAACTTTCTCCCGAGTGATACATAGTGCTTTATACTACACCTACGAGGAAAATAAAATACAATTTTATTATAAACTTTAATTAAAGTTTATAATAAAATTGTTACAATGGCTTAAACTTATAGTGACGTTTTTTCCAGGAAGGCTAATACTTGTGTGAGATGATTGAGATAGAACTTTTTTTTTCGTATTGCAGAATAAGGTTGCCATCCTCATTTCATTAAAAATAGAAAACAAAAAAAAACCGCCTCTTTTCTCTAATTATTTGATATAAAACCTTTTTGAGATTTGAGGTTTGTATGTTTCCCGCCTCTTTTTTCTAATTATTTCATACAAGACCTTTTTGAGGTTTGACGTTTGTGTTTTTTTTTATGTTCGCTGCTAAAAAACAAAAGGAAGCTAGCCGGGCAGTAATGGATTTTCATACAACATTCCTGCCCTGCTTCGGAGGGCAGTAATGAAATTCCATATAACTTTTCCCGCCGCACATTTTTAAGGGAGAAATTACGAACTTTGTAACCCGTTTATGAACGAGTAATAAGACACTTTCCGAGTGGGTGTGGTATAAATAATTAACATTCATGATGATATGGATGATTCACACATGTGCTGCAAAACAATGCAGCTGCGAAATTCCATTTCTGTCCATACACCCCAGATATATATTTCTAAAACGATACTGTCAACGCGGGATCCCCAGTATTTCACAGTTATTCGTCTGTCCGCAGTTTTATACCGCACTCGAGACATTTTATTCAAAACGTGGTGCAGATAATGTCCTAATATATTATCTGTCTGCTGCAGATGAAGCGGGGGCAGCGGGGGCCGGGGAGTCACCGCTTTTCATTATTAGGTTTTCCACGTCTTTATTAGTCAGTAGGTGAAATAATTCATTTGCAGTCACTTAGTACTACACTAGTAAAATGTCCTACTTGTGAATCGCTTTTCTGTACGCATCGGAAAAAGTGATAAAATTTAGAAAATAGATAAACTGTACTTTAACTGTTTAATGAATAAATATGTAGAATGTAAAAGCTCCTTCATTTGAAGAATTGGCACGTTCGAAAAAGTCCCGTTGAGTCTATTTGATGATGGGTACGGGTGGCCACGATGACACTCTCGTTGATTCTGATAGTTGAGGTATAGATAAGTTTACAAGTAAAAAAAGTTAAGTTGTATATTCAGAGTACCTTCTATTGTCAAACTTTCAACACGGGTTTCGCTCCCTATTTCCATACTACATCATGTTGAGAAATTTTATATGCTTTGTAGAACAGATAATGTTCCCTAATACATCGTCCTGTCTACCGCAGAAGTGAATGGCCGAATGATGGCCATGCTGCAGTAGTTTGTTTTGGATGCTGATGACAATTTTATTACACGTGTGTACCCGTTTGTGAGGGTACAAGTTTTGGGAACCTTTATTCTTCTCTTCTCTCGTGTGGGTGTGTGGATGTGGCCAACCCTGGTACTGTCGGAGTTTTTAGACCGCCCGAAGGCCTCCGACATGGCCTAATGACTGCTGTCCTAAGATAGCAACCGGGATCGACGGCTTAACGTGCTCTCTGAAGCACGGTAGCAATCAGATGTAAATACCACAAAAACGGTCACAGTTGTGACCACTGCGAACTGTATATGTTCTCGTATCAGATATCTTTCTAGGTGTTTCAAGCTTTTTGGACATACATTTTGGAGTGGTAGGCTCTGGCCGTGGTTGTAATACCACCCACCGAACAAAGCCATGCCGTCAAGCGACCTAGTCGTATTTCGGGATGATGTTTGGTTAACCATCGGGGAGACGGGTCTGAGCAGCCGCTCAACTGCCGCCTCTCTCTAGATCTATGTGCTCCATCTTAGGTCACATCATCGCTTCACATCAGGCGAGATAGTAGCCAAACATAGATTTAGAAAGTGTAAAAAAAAACCGAAACTGACAAACCGACCAACCAGACAGAATAAAAACATAGAAACAGAGTTTCATGTTTGGACGTTATGTTGATTAAAATTTGGTACCTATAATATAGAAGGTAAGTATGGAGTATAGGGTTCACTAACAAGAGATCTGATTTTCGAAACGTTATGAAATATTATCACACAATAGCCCAAAATAACATTCGAAAACAAGCATAATTAGAGTAACGTTACAAAATTCCGATTCAAAACCAGTTAACCTTCGCCAGACATAACTGTTCGCAATATAACGTCATTGTATTTATTTATATTTGGCATGTGAATATATCTGGTTTTTTATCCCCGACGCAAAAAGGTTGTTACTATAAGTTTGACCACTATGTGTATGTGTCTGGCTGTGTGTCTGTGTTCAATTTGGATGCGGTTTTTTTTGTATACAATAATATTGCAGTATAGCTACAATAAAGTTTTTATGCTATATTAAAAGTTCTGGGTGGCACTGGAATTGTCATGGGCAGGCGCTTACCACCAGGCGAACGACTTGCTCGTCTCATCACTAAGTTCAATAAAAAAATAGTTTCTTTCTGACTGTAACTATAACATAAGCAAAGCATGAGTTTTAAAAGGGTGGGTGCCATTAGCTCAGATTTTCCCTTTATATGTCTCTATAGTACAAATTATAAAATCAATAATCAATTTATTGGTATGAATATTACAAGTCAAATTCAAAATTAACATTAAATAATAATAATTATATTAAAATAAACATCAGTCATTAGTGACAATTCATACAATTCACTCATAGACAAATATACAATTAGTTATACAAAATACATACATACAGCCTATGGCTAGGTAGGTACTAAGAACTAAATCTAGAGGTTTTTTAAATGAGTAATACAATAAATAAATCAAAGACACCGTCAAGAGTTCAATTTGTGGGTCGAATCACGAATCCCAAAAAGATACACAAGGTAACAAATTGCCAATAAAAAGCTAACAAAATGCTGCGGGTAAGCATTTCGGTCAAAGCTGTAAATCCCGCGGCCCGGGCTATAAATCCCGGAAAAAATATCGAAAGCCGTGTAATACAGTTGCGACTGGGTTCGTAAGGTCCCGACTCCCGGGGTAGCTCCGGATAGGCGGGGAGAGATGGGGAGTATTTTGGTCTTGGTGGCTATGATTGTAACTGTCATTTATGTCACAATTTTTGGATTAGTGAAACTATGAATGTGTTGTCTATACTATTATAAAACTGTAATTGAGCTAATTCCGTACATTGAAGATATTTTTGAAAAACCAACTGGAATTGACTATTTAGAGGATACTGAACGGATTTTGATGTAGTTTTAAGGGTTTGGTAGCGAAACTCTCAAAGTAGATTATAGGGTATGTTACTTTAAAATCGGTTAAGTGACTGCATAGATGTGATACAGCTTACAACAGGTGAGATATCGGTCAAACGCAAGCCTATAAATAATAATAATAAAAAAAAACTTGACCTCTTTGTAGCGCTCTCATATACCGGAGAGGTCTTGCTAGAATGGTTTTGGTAAAATGACGACTATGGGCTTCCTCTGTTGTCCATGCAGACGAAATTACGGAAAAAAGTTAGTTATATTTAATTTTATGTGAAACCTGATACTAACACAATAAACATGACAAATATTAAACAAAATTATATAGGTGCTATTAGACAGTGGTTTCATTATATTAATTACTTTGCTATAGGGCTTTTACATTAGTGTATGTTTTTAGTTTTAGGTGTACATATTATTATAGTATTTTTTTAACTTTGCAGTAGTAAAAACTGTGACTACTATTTAGTAAGATTTTAAAAAACGCGGCATCGATAGAGAACTTTTTAGTTAAAATAAAACTAATAAAGAATACCACATAGAAAAATAACGTCGTGTAACCTTTTTCAAGATATTGGAAATCAAAAGTTACTTAAAATCAACAGACAGTTTCATACATAAAATAAAAAAATAAAAAAATCTTATAATTGACTAATTTATTTTTTTATTAGTTAATTTTGTTTATAGGAGGAGGCTAAATCTTTTAATGAGTCGAAACTCATTGAAAGACATATATTCTGAGATGTTCTATAAAATTCTGTTCAGGAAGTTTAGAGAGTGATTTTTTTCTCCCATCGTCTCCTTAACTATCGGGAGTCGGTTCCCGGCGAGTAGCGGCAACGGGCATATTTGCCGGGACTCCCCTATTCTGAATATTAAAGGCGCGTTAGATGATAGCGTCTTTCACCCGTGTTTGGGATTGATATGAGCTTATTCTTTTGTCGTTTTGTTGGTACCTACCGGTGCAGAGATTGTAAGGTTTTTAGTTAAGCTGTTATTTTGGAACGTTAGTGATTTCTGTTTGGTTTATTTTAGTACTAGGTGGGCCCCGCGGTTTCACCCACAATTTCCCAGGATAAAAGTAGCCTACGTCTTTTTCTAAGACCTAAAGTACCTACATACCAAATTTTATCAAAATCCGTTCAGTAGTTTTTGCGTGATTGAGTAACAAACATTCATCCATCCATCTATCTATCGATCCATCCATCTATATTCACAAGCTTACGCAGTTGTGATGTTATAAGTCGGATTAAAAGTTCAGGATGGCACTGAAATTGTTATGGGCAAGCGTGGCCCTCATCATCAGGCGAACAACTTGCTCGTTCCAGTTACTTAAAAAGCCCCAACTATCTATGGTAGGCAACCAAAACCATTTCGCCAAACAAGTCGATATTGACGCAGGCAAGAGTCGTCAAGGTCTGATAAAACCGGTTTCGTATCGACACTTATTACAAAATACAGTATTTAGCCAGTACGTAAGCTCAGCAGAAACAGTAGGCCACGCCTTCACCTCTTTGAGCCACATTTGATAAGAGAGAGCCAAATGGAGAGATAAATTCCGTATTGTATTCTTTATGATCAGTACTGTCTCTGGAAATGACACAAGTTATTCTTGTTCAATCCTGCATCTTACCAATAATTCAATATACACAATAGGAACACAGTTATGTTTGCGCGCTACTGCTGAATATTTGGCAAAGTTGTGGTACTTTCCAAGGCAGACTCTTGCAGAAGAGGTCTACCACAACAAGTCACTTAACACTCGTACAATATGGTTCCTATTTCTGGTCCGACTAAACCTTAATCACTGCTTTGTACCGCAACTGTATTGAGATTTGAACTGGCTGGTAATGAAACTTGGTCGGATTTCATTGCCTCAGGCAGTGTAAGCTTAACCGTTATTAAAATAAAAACACTGGCTCGTTTGAACATTTTGAATGAGGTGAAATTGGGAAGCTTATTTCGGATTAAAGGGCAACGCGCACTAGGCGGCCACGTCACGGCGGCCATCGAGTTATTCTATTTCATTCAAATTCTTCATACATTTTCAGTTAGCGCTATCCGGGTTTATAATTCATTGCCTAATAATATCACTGACATTTTCAATCTTAACACTTTCAAGACAAAACTAAAACGGTGGCTTCTAACGCATGTTTTCTATGATTTAAAAAAGTTTATGAATAGGGAGCAGCTGACATTGATGATCTTGGTAATTGACAATTTTGTAGTGCTATCGTGGTGACAATTTTATACTCCATACAATTTATTATATTATTTGTTGACATTATATCATTAAAACTTTATATTATTGCATGTACAATTGAATGTAAATTACAACCACATTTTATTATTATTGAATGCTCAATGAGGGTAAGCTGATGTAACTTCAAATTGTATGAACACCTAGCACTTATTATTATTGTTCAGCTAATGAATAAACTTTTCTGATTCTGATTTTGAGTTCACGCGCATTAGTGGCCAGCGACAATCGGCCAGCGACCGGTAAAACCAACCGCTAGCGTTGAGACATAGTAAATAGAGTAAGCTAACTCTAACCTCGCAGGCGACAAACCTTGTAGTTATAAACTAAAATCAGATCTGAGTGTAGACTCAGGGAGAGTTTCAAATCAAGCTGTGTTCGATAAAAGAGAAGAGTAAGATAACTCCGGCCTCCGAGCGCTCTTGACGACGAGCCACCGCGACCCTGGCCACGGCGGCTGCCGCTAAGTGTGCCTGCCGCCTAAAAGACGCTGATTGGGTGGAATCTGGAATGAATATAGCTTTTTACAAGTTCTTTTTACAAATTTGTAAGTTGTTGCTAACTAATGTAGAGTCCGTCGCGTCGCCGTCGGCTTGCTAGAAGCATTACAGATACTGCCTATAAAACGAAATGATCATTATACCTTTTTTTTGGAACTGCGTGATGAGACGAGCAAGTCGTACGCGTGGTGGTAAGCACCACGTCTGCCCATAACAATGCCACCCAAAACATTTAATACTATATAAAGCACTGCGTAGCACTACATTGCGCTCATCATCCCGAGACATCTGATATAAGAGATATTAAGTCTCATAAGCCCAGTAATTTTGCTGGCTACAATGCGCTTGAAACCGGAACCCAGTTATACTTGCGCACAACTGCTTGGCAGCTGAATGACTGGCAAAGCTGTGGTACCTACCCAGACGGCCATTCGCATATGAGAGACCTACCACGAGCAATTATCTTTGATACTGCCGACAACATGCAGTATCTCGCAGAACTTTCGATACGACTTCACGGTAGGTACGCAGCGCAGCTTTAATTCAATTAAGTTCAACTTTGGACGTTTGGCGGCTTAGTTTCCTTTGTTGTTCGTGTCTTACTATTTGTAGAATTTTAGCAGTTTCAGTTAAAGCTTGCTGTATTCAAGAAGTTTATCGTCTATAAGGAGTTGCTTTCCAATAGACGCAAGTTATTGAGTGGCTCCCAACGAATCCCAAAAATCGTATCCTACTTAATATTTGACCCATCTAAGCCGTATTTAGAATGAAGGTGAAAGCGTACTAAATGATGAATTTTAGCTTTAATCGATTTCCGTAACTACAATGAATTTGATAAATGCTAATAAAATTTTAACAACTTATTAATGCTGTGATTGATAATAATTAATCCAACATTAGTTTATAATATTAGTTCCGATTTGTTTTTTGTATGTAGAACAAAGACACTTGACACTTCCTTATACGTTTTAGCGAGTAAAGTTACTAACCAATGAATTTATGATACCTATCTAACATTTCCTGGTACGATACCAGAAAGGCACGACAATGTAATCGGGTTATTCGAATGACCCGTTTCTGCAGTCGAACAAATCGGATTCGGACAAACGCTTCGTCTCCGATAGACGCGGTTTGGCCAATTACCACTGTTGGGCACGACTAGACGAAGATACCGGAGTATGATTTTATCATCCACGTGTTGTTTTTATCATCATTATTATCAGCCCATTACGTTCCCACTGCAGCTATAAGCTATGGGCCGTAATCGACCACGCTGGCCCAGTGCGGGTGGGTGAATGACACATGTCTTTGAGTTTTGTGATTTTTAGACATGCCGGTTACCTCACGAATATTTTTTTCACCGTTTTGGGAAGGAGTGTTAAATCCGCACATAGCATAAAAAGTTGTTGGTTCAGGGCTAGCGGGATTCGAACTCAGGTGCGTCGGATTGTAAGTCTCACGAGTTTCCGCTGGGTTAGTCTAATAAGTGATGTCACTGTGATTATGTGACGATGAACGATACGTTCTGCTAATGATAAGCTCTAGGCTTGTACTGAATATTATCTAGAAAAAAAAATCGAATGATTCGGCAAACCTCAAAAAGTACTTTTTTACCAAGTCATAACAATGGAATTTCATTAAGTCAAATCTATGCCCATGGAATTTCATTGAATTAAAAAATCAATTTCTATGTAGTGGCTGTATAAGGGAGAAAATTGAGATGTAGGCTCTCATACCAAAACCAGGAAGGTAAACCGAGCTCAGTGTTTATCTAACTGTGCAGTGTTGTGTACTCGCTTAATGCCTAATGCGGTGCCGCAATCAAATGCTTGGGATTTGGAAATAGGCTTTCGCTGACTGTTGTATCACGGTTGCCTATTATTCTATCTGTATCTATATTACTATGATAAAACTGTAACTGAGCCAAATCTGTACCTACATTGAAGATATTTTAGAAAAACTGGGTTCGACTATTTAGAGGGTAGGTACTAAATCGACGGTATTTAGAATTTTTGTTTGCTTGTTAGAATCGGATATATATATAGACTCGGAAACTGCTAAACGGATTTCAATGCGGTTTTCAGGGTTTGGTAGCATTAGTTCCAACTTAGATTATAGGGTATGTTACATCAAAATCGGTTGGGTGAGTACGAAGGTAAAACTTGAACTCTTCGTAGTACGCGTTCTGATATACTGGGGAGGTCTTCCTAAGATGATCTGGGAAAAAAATCGTACCAATATGGGCTTTCTCTGTCGTTTACACGAACGAAGTCGCAGGAAAAGGCTAGTGCAATCTATGGATGAAGTTACAGCCATTCACTTTAATCAAAAAATGTTGTTTTCTAATCGGCCTTGCTGTGTTATTATGTGGTTTGAAAGTTTGGAAATACGAGTAATAACTAATAAGCAATAGGTAATTTGGAGTAATTGAAAGAAGGTCTTTGCCCTGCAGCAGGTGAATACGGGTTAGAAGGACTTGATTCTAATTATTACAAGCTTTTATTTAGCATGCAATGTTTGTTTGTTTGCGTCAAATCTTGCAAGTTGAATCAGAACCACTTCCTCTTATCCTACGGAGTTGAAATTTTGCAGACTTGTCAAATTCCGACGATAATGCAATATTATGGCGACAGCCAGCTGATCTATTGATGGAGACGGAAGGTTAGCAATGGAACTCCTTGACGGATAATCGTAAACTACTAGTGTTTAAGCTCATTTTAATCTGTTCGCCGTTCCCATTACGAATTTGTTAAAAGCTTGTCTTGAAAAACATACATGGGATCTATTCAGAACCACAGGAACAGGAAATCACTATCACTACATACCTAGTATAAAACAAAGTCGCTTTCTCTGTCCCTATATCCCTATGTATGCTTAAATCTTTAAAACTACGCAACGGATTTTGATGCGGTTTTTTTAACAGATAGAGTGATTAAAGAAGAAGGTTTATATGTATAATAACCGTGCGAAACCGGGGCGGGTCGCTAGTTATATATATTTACAAAATTATCCGGAATATCTAATTTAATTTTAGGACATACAAACAACAACATGAAATTAGGACTTTTTTAAACGGTACATTTAAAAGCAACTGCTTAAACCAAAATTTAATTAAGCGAAATTTAACTAGGTTTATGTAAACAGTAATTTAATAAAATGATGTATCTCGGTTTCCTTTCTACAGGATGAAACGAAGCGTTTTCAGTGCGCTATTTAAATTAAACATTTCAGGCTTTTAGGCGCCTTTGTTCAAAGTTTACGTGCTTCACAGCTATTTAGCAATTTTGTAGAGAAAAGAAAATAAAAGCTCTCCCAATTTTCCACTCGTTTTCATCACAAACGCGACGACGACGTAGAGGCGGCTGAGTATTCATATATTTCCAAATCACAACAAATTGTTGCTCTTAAGCAATACATAAACAGATACCTATACCAATAGTTTGTATTCTTTGCCTTTACCTACTTAGAGTATATAGCTATATCTGGAGATATATTTTTTTTCCTTAAGTGAGATTGTTTAATTTGCTCTACCATTCATGTTGCTCAAATTAAATTTAGGAAATCATCTAAGAAACTGACAAAAAGCCAGCACGATAACTGAATTATGCAAAAATAAACATTAGCATTCTATTCATGTCACATCACAGAATAGTTAATAGTACAAAGTCGTCCATTTTGCTAATTCTTCAAAACTAATGACTTTTGCTTAATTGTACAAATAGGTACAGTTCCAAAGACAAATCCTCTGAAAATTATGTAAGAGACCGTCACTTCATAGGCCAAACGCAATTTGCCATTTGCATACACTTTGATGATAAAAAGTAGATAGAGTGCAGCGTTAAAACAAGATTCTGACCATATGAGATGGAGCCAAGTGACCGCCCCTCAAGATGTAATTGTAATCAAGCCATTATATAGTTATTGATTGATCTCTTCACTTCTCTCGTGTAAAAAAATATTTATACTTGTACAATTCGTCGTTGTGCCTATCGGCTGCACCTGCAATTAATAAATATTAATATTAAATACGCCCGACGATCACATACATAGTCCCCTATCTCAGAAACACTCTTATGCCTATTGCATAGCGCTGTCCCTTACATCCGACAGAACGAAGATCGTAATTACTTTTTCAGAGTAAGGCCCCTGGTCCCTAACTAGGATTACATGTATCTAGGAAACCCGGAACTATGAGGACCATGGTCTCACAACATCCAGACACGAAACAAATGCTTGCGGCTTTTTTGCGCACAAACATTTGTCCCGTCGCGGGAATCAAATCCGCAACCTCAGTGGCGTATCAGTCTTGAGACAACCTGTCCAACCCCTACACCACAGAGGCTGTCATAAAATGTGTGTGCTATAATTTATAATATTATTTTACCTTATTAATAGAATAACATAAAGGTATGAGATCGACGTCTCGACGCGGGTAGGTTGCCTGTGCAGATATAACACTGCTTATTTCATGAACCAAGTTAATTTTAAGGTGATCAAGGTCAAAATGCACTGTCCGAGTGTAGCGCATCTTCGTTACTTATCTAAGTGCGAGGTTGAATATTTACGAGATCTGTGTCCCACTTTAGCACTAATTGTATACATTGTCGGCTCTCTGTTTAGTCCGTTCGTAACGACTACGGAAATGCAAGGAATTCTAATTTTATGGTTGTGCCGCAGACCTTTTGCGGAATAAGCAGGTTTATAATATCTGTAATTGCTTATTGCAGTGTAGTAAATGGAAAGTGTGGAAATTTTATGAAAGAATTACTTCATAACATAGGCTACAAAATAGAGGAAAAACATTGTAATGAAAAAAACATACTATACCGTTAGTGATTACATAGGTATAAGAAAAAGATCCATGGAACATTCCGCTTCTGCCAACTGCCAACTAGCACATAAGAAACATAATATTGTCAAAAACAAACATAAAATATTGGAACAAACGTTCAAAAAAATGCCCAGATATGGCAAGAGACTGAGTTTCTTGCCATATCTTCTGAGTAGTGGTTATTTTTCGATGCGGTGGTAGAGTCATTGCAATAATTGACGTTCATAAGTACGTCTGTGATGCTGAAACTGAATAAACAACTTTTGAACTCGAACTTGAAATTGAGGTAAATTGCGTCTACCCTCTCGATGATAATAATATTTCATTATGAGAGAACTTATAAACATAATATGAGACAATGTCAAGAACACTTCGTATGCGACTACGAGCTTAAAGGTTACCTACAAAATGAAATTGAAATGACTAACGACAGCGACGGGAAGCACCTGAGTCCTTTGTAATATAAAAACCATTACATAATTGGTTATCTCTTCGCATATTCTATCGAGTATTATTATTTGATGTACATATCTACCTATATAAAGGATATACATGCTTTAGTTACATAATAAAATACATATAAAGAATGAAAGAAAGAAACAATTTATTTTGACAAAAATGCACACAACAAACATAGCACATACACAAGTGTAGGAGAACAAAATAAAACAAGTTAATAAAGCCAAGCCAAACTATTACAGAAAGTGTAGAGGGACCGCTGCCGTTTATAGTGCAGTCAAAAAGGTATGTGCTCAGCATAATGTTGTGAAGAATCTACAACGCTTGTTTTCAGCCTTGGTGACGCACGAACTGTTTTTTTGTAATATTGTCGTATCACAAAATGACACTTTATTGACATTCCAATCTAGCCTAATAAGGCTAATAAGTAATTTGAATTTAACTTAAACTGCTAAGTAGAGTAAAATCAAAGAAAACTAAATATTGGTAAAACCAAGAATTTGTCCATCAACACTTTTCTTATTGTCTCTATTAAGGCGAAGATACTATTTTCTAAGTTCTTGTGTTCTTTGCGGGTTAAATTTACTACGCCATACTGTCACTACACTAAATTAACTCAAAAGGTTTTGTCCTTTTTAGTCTTAGCACGAACTGGTGGTGTTAAACTACGAAAATAAATAACTGGTCATACAGTTTTAATATAGCGCATATAAATTATATGTGACATAAATTAAATTGTTATACAGCAATAGACTTGCGATAATAATATTTGTAAATATACCTGCAGTATGCTTACTAAAACTAAACTAACTACATACAAGGAGAAGCAATTGGACAACCCATAGACCATTAAAGGCCTATAGATAGCTCAAATGCTCCAGCCCACTACCAGTTGGCAGCGTACCCAAGATGCTGGCGGTATTGCCCCGTTGGATTGCAATACTGATACGTTGAGCCAAATAAGTCCCAGCATTTTGGTCACGCGTCGCATCGATCAGGCGCTCTGACAGACTTTTGAAAATACGATGAGCTCCCGGTCCCCACGGACCCAAAGTCTCCACACCAAACGGCTCAAATATGTAACCGCTACCGAGGTTAGCATAGTGCCGCCGCTTGAGCTGCTCGGCCGAATTAGCAGCCGCGCCAGCCTTATTCTGCGTCTCCGGAAGATGTGACGGCGCCATAGTATCGACGCAAGTAGCGTCCCACACTAGAGGCCGCCCTGCAGTATAAATATTTTAATTATAATTGAGCAATTGCAAGTCGGCGCTCGTTTTTTTATGCTCTGCAAAAATCGCTGTTGTAAAATGTCGTGCTGCAAACTATCGAAAAAATCAATTTCATCGTCACTGTGTTGTCTTCAAAAATAGGCGATGCAAACTAACCCGGAAAATGCTTGGAGTGACCGTTGTTGTAACACGTCAGTCTTGTGTTTTTTTTTTATCTCGTCAGGAAACAGCGGATTCACAATTTTTGTGTTGATTGCTCAACTAGGTTTGAAGCATTTTCAGTTTAGGTTATTCCTTTGCGCGCACTATTATTTAAAGACCCATGGTCATGGGGTCCTGGTTCGAAAAATAAGCAGCGCACAGTTGACTTCATGAAGGTCTTTTATATTTACCATTTGTAAAGCACAGGGCTACGGGGAAAGTAAGATTGTAAAATTGTACAATATCTAGAGAAAGTGAAGAAGATTGCTGATGTTTCTTTGTTTATTTACTTGCTATGATATATTATATGTTTATATATATATATATATATATATATATATATATTTATATAATATGCTGTTGTTTTGTATCTATTATATTATATAAGTTTATTTTATTGACATTGTTTATGTTTTTATTATTATTGTAGACCTTACATCCCCGTCTTTAACATATTGATAATTCCTCTCCATCCAAAGGTTGCCTGAAAGAGATCGCTTTCAGCAATAAGGCCGCCCGTTGTAACACTTTCTTAAATTGTTTTTATTTAATGTTTGTAATTTAATGTTTTCAATAAAGCGTTCATCTATCTATCTATCTATCTATCTCATATTCACTTTAAATTAACTGAACACAATGAATTTGTCTGAGACTTCACTTACGAAGTGTTTAACTGAGATTGGTTCTTCATAACTCACGAGTTTTTCAAGTTAATTAAAACGTGAATAGTATAAAAACAAGCATCTCTAATTAAATAAAAATCTAGTCACGAATGCCAACTAAGAGATAAGACAATTGCGCACGTTTCACGATGCTGCAGACATTTATGAAATGGCTCTCATAAAACTCTAAAAAGGTTTGAAGTTTTTTTTATTACGCTTAATATATCTATGTTTGGCCACTATCTCGCCTGATGTGAAGTGATGATGAGGCCTAAGATGGATCTAGAGAGAGACGGCAGTTGAGCGGCTGCTCAGACCCGTCTCCCCGATGGTTCACTGAACATCATCCCGAAACACGACTAGGTCGCTTGACGGCATGGCTTTGTTCGGTGGGTGGTATTACAAACACGGCCAGAGCCTACCACTCCAAAAAAAGTTATTGTCACTTATAAGTTTTCTGACTTCTGTAGGAGTCTGATGAAAGATATAAAAATAATCGATATAGGTAGCATAGACTTTGGAGTTTTATTCATCGACTGCCTGCGACTTCGTCCGCGCGAAATCACAAGATACAATCAAATTCGAAAATCTTCTTTCAGAACGCATAATATCATAACTTTTTTTTTATGTAACTGGATGACGAGGCGTGCTAGTCGTTTGCCTGATGGTAAGCAATACGCCAACCCATAACAATAACAGCACCATCTAGAACTTTGTTTTGCAAAATCCTGCGCGGTCCTGCACTGCGCTCGTCACCCTGAGACAATTAGCTGTCGAGTCTCATAATGCCCAGTAATTTCGCTGGCTACAATGCCCTTCAAACCGGAACACCGTAATGATTGCGCACTACTGCTTGGCGGCTGAATAACTGGCAAAGCGGTAATTAATAATAGGCATATATATAAGTAATTAATAATTAATAGGCGATAATGGTCCGTGGACTTGCCACATGATAAATCAAGATGAAAAAGTGCAGATAAGAAATGGAATTTAAGGTTTATCTTTTTTTTTTTTTTAATTTATTGTGTCGGCAAACAGCCCGCCTGATGGTAAGCGGTTACCGTCGCCTATGGACATCTGCAGCACCAGATGCATTGCTGATGCGTTGCCGACTCTTAAGGACTCTATTAATTCCCCTTTTAAAGGACTCCATGTAGTAGCTCAAAGGAAATACCGACGAAGGTAGGTTAAGTAAGTAGAAGGTAGGCTCTTAATGTAACATTAAAATTAATTTAGCCGTTGGTAAGCTAATTTTGGACACCCGTCCAGAACAGACGAGTGAAAGCAATAAGAAGACAAATAAAGTTCTCACGAAGATTACTTTGTATACTCTCAAATAGTACAAAACAATTACAAAACGGTAGATTTACCATCAGTACAAGCTTAAAGAAGTATAGCCACTTTACCTACGATCAAGGTCACATAACGGGACCAGATCTCAGTAAGACTAGTCAGCTCAACACGGTGTTTAAGGACGGTCACGTCTCAATTCTTCTTAGAAGTGCAAGTGAACGGTAGGGTAGATACCACCAGAGCATTTACGTCTTTATCCCAAGGCAAATAAGGTTCATAATAAGATAAAATTTGACAAGCACTTGTTTCTACGAGTCAGCTGGGTACTCTAACACTTTAAATACACATCTTTGCTGCTACGGGATAAGGTACGTGTAAGTGCTAACTGTTATACTAAGCTAGTTTTCAAGTGACGTATGAGTCTATGTGGGCTTGTATTGCGAGGAAATAAGGTCCATTCATGTGATAGATAGTATGGTAGAGATTCGCATTTCTAGAAACACAGGTGCATCTTGAGTGGTCGTTCCCGGATGGGTAAAGGCTTTAATTGCCCTGAGGCCAGTTATATATTGGTGATTGCGGATATGGGTTTATTTCACTGCTGAATACTTATTAGTCTTATGCCTTCCAGCTCCGGCCGCAGTATTGTGTGCAAGGTTTGCGGTCGCATGTGTGGGTTCAATTCTCTCAAGGGGCAAATATTCATTTGCATGGGCTGAATATTTGACCCATGCGTAGGCTCTTGTTGGCTAGTTCTAGATTTACTATGAACAAACAATTCTAGCGGCTCTGGCGAGTTACTTAAGCGTCTGGAATATGCATGTGATTGTGGGCGTCCTGCATTGTATATAGTGCCTTGAATAAACCAACTGTTTGGGAGACATGGGTACTATTATTTATTCTGTGGACATGGGTCTCACTCCCACGTTCGGACAATATCTTTAATACATTTAATACAACCGGCTAGGAAAGTTTATTGTGTCCAAAGCATTGAGGCCCAGTTTTGTCGTTTGATATCACTGCCAACTTATTTACATACAACATAAGACAATACCACAAAAAATATAAGTACATGCAACATAACGTGATCCGCTCTCGTTGCTCTTATTTACCAAAATACCTACTAACAGATACCGTTAATTGTATCCAATATAAAACCAAGAGAGCGAGTGTGGCTCAGTGGGAGAACGTGCGACTTTCGTTCCGACGCACCCGAGTTAGAATCCCGCTGACCTCGCACCACTGACTTTCTTAAGTTATGTGCGGATTTAACGCTCGCTCTAAAAACGGTGAAGGAAAACATCGTGAGGAAACCGGCATGTCCTAGAATTTATCACAAAAATTCAAGGACATGTGACATCCACCAACTCGCACTAGGCTAGCGTGGTGGATTATGGCCCATACCCTCTCTATGAGAGAAGGCCCGTATCCCAGCAGTGGGAACGTGATGGGCTGATGATGATGATGATAAAACCAAGTCACAGAATGGTTACCTACGTATTAATATTAGGAAACAAAATATTATACAAATTAATATTATATATTGAGGCTTATTTTTTATTATCATAGAAACACCAACAAAATCGAAATTGTGAAATATCAATATAATACCGAAAGTGCGTTGTTTCTACGTTTGCAAGTTCGAGTCGTACAATAACTCACAAACGTATCGTAAACTATTCACTAGAGGGCACTCGGGTTGCCGTTTAAATTTTGGAATTTTCCACCCTGATGCTATAAGCCAAATGAGAGTTACCCGGGGTAATCCGACCCACATAATCCTTGTCCTATCTTATTAAGACTGCGAATCGGAATGGCCTAATCGTGTCTAAAGCAGGCTTTGTATGCCAAACACGTTAATCCTATTACGTACCTGTTAACTGTTCTGGTAAGCTGGTAATCTATGACAATGTATTAGGTTTACTTTAATTTATCAATGAAAGTGGTACTTAGCTAGTGGAGCCGTGAAAAGCGTATCTCACGGTTCACGGTCCATTGTTCTGGTTGTCTCAGCGATTACATCTTCGCTCTAATACCTAACCCTTTCATTCCGCACTTAAAAAACTTTATTTATGGTCCCGGGAAAGTACAGAGATCCCACATCTAACAGGAAGGCTTTGATCAGAGATACCGAGCGGAAATCTTATTATTAATTTATTATGTCGCTCTTTCTCACGGGTTATAGATACACCCGGTCCTTTGAAAGGCTTGCGCGAGGACATGAGACATGAGTCCAACACGTAGAGGCCTCTTAGAGCATTTAGTTTAGATATGTAATGGGTATTAATTTATTATTAATTATAATGATTAAAAATATAGTTACATTTTTTATTATATTTTTGTTTAAGATATATTTAAAATTTTATTTAATATTCATAATTATTGTTTTTTTATATTTTTAACACCTGTCTGTAATAACATAATGTATGAAATAAAAAAATTAAAATATCAGTATAATGATAGTAAAAAAGTTAAAAAATTATAAGTATTTATTATTATTACGGATTTCTGATGGCAGCGGTATTTATATATGACATGAACACTTCTCAATTGTCTCAGCAATTTGAGGTCCTAAAAAGAAAGAAATAGTTGGTAATTTATTGTGACATAATAGACGTAGTTTATTTTTTATTACAGAACATAATTGAACCTATAACCTCTCGAACTAGTCGGTATATAAACTTTGTTTCACGAGTTAGTATTAATAAACTGTGTTCAAGACTTCCCCAAAAAAATATGCTAGTTACAAACTTCTATGTAGATATAATGTTAAGTATGAAACTAAAACTGCTACACACAGTTTCTTATTTATATATAAATATTCATGTTATTTATTTTATGTATTGTATAGTAAGTACAAGTATAAGTAGTTATATGACTTATTATATTATGTAATATTTAAGTATTTGTCGTTAATAGTATATTATTTTAGTTATATATGATTGTTTTATTTTATTATAGTTTATATTAATTATTTGCTGTGCACCACCGTCTATTCTTTTAACATTTGTCCAATCCATCCAAAGGTTGTCTGTAAGAGATTGCATTATGCGATAAGACTGCCAATTGTATTACCCTAGTTAAGATTTCTATTTTGTTCATGTAATTATGTTTGTGATATGCAATAAAGTGTTATTGTATTGTATAAAAATATTTTAAACTGAAAGGTGAAAATTAATATAAGTTTTTAAATGCCTGTAATTGATTATTGAAAATTGACAATTAAGGTTTAGTCATCCTTGTCGGGAACAGATCGGGTTGTTAAATGAAGTCGGTTAAAAACAGGACACCATTTGTCACCTCGGAGAACCTTCTTCCTTGTTGTTACACGTAATGTTTTAAAGGAAACGTTTCATACATTGTCAGCGGAAGTACTCAGTGTCCGGGGTAAAATGCACACTACTGCTGTCCATTTACCACAAAAATAAAATAAATAGACTAGCATGCATTATGCATTATTCATACCAATGCCGTGTTTATATAGGTATAGGTAGGTAACTAGATACACTAACTAATGATGCTTTGCAGTAAATAGAGCCCCGAACACTGACACTAACGAATGATGATTTGATAGCAAATAGAACATAAATTATAGAAATCAAATGAAGCGTCGGCATATTTCATTAGTTTGGTAAACAGTTATTGCCGCAGGATGCCGACCGCAAACCACAGGTTCGTGTTTGATAACACATTGTACGTAGCTAGGGTGGTGTTCCGGTGGTTCAACCCCTACTAAGAAATTGATAGCCATTTGGCGAACGTTAAACGTTCTTATCAAGAAATTAATTTATTTGTTATACTTAAAAGTAAAGACATGCAAGCATCCCAGTGCTATTTATCGATTCTTTTGTTTCACCGTACTTTTATCACTTCATATTGCTCACAAAAAACAACATGCAACCTGTAGTGTGCTTCGCATCGAAAATCTTATAAACTTAGGTACATAATATGTGCACTGCTATTTGGCGGCTGTAATGCTCTTTTATTGCCTGTAAATTAAACATCAAAGAGGAGCTCTGTAATGTATTAACTTAACTTTGACTATATAAATAAGATATATTTTGCCCCCCTAGTTTAAATCCTGATTGCGCCCACCATTTGTGTTTGCATATCCAAAGAGTAGATAATTGCAAGTGTCAACACAATAGAACATATTCTCTATTTGCTATGCAGTTACCTCACGGCCTCACCGAGCTTTCTCTCGCGAGGGTTGCCGTGACTAATATTTTAATTACCTACTAGTGTATCGACGAATATGAATTGTTTCGACTGTTACATAAGTTTTATTGATTTTCAAAGTCTTTTGTTCCCAGGCTTTTGTTTTAAACTTTAGTCATATCATAAGCGACCAGTACAAGTGAAGGAGAACATAACTAGTAGAACTACTATTAGGTATTCTATGCTAGTAGCAAGCAGGTATGCTTCTTCATAATTTATACCTAATTGTTAATTTTTATCAAATAATTATTCATTGTTATATTTCGAGACATTTTTAAAGAGTTGAAAAAAAAGACATCCCCACAGAGTTTCTTGGTGCTATCTTCTCTAGCAGGCGTATTTTTGAAGCACTGGTAAAGTCATTTTTCACATTTCTTTTCTGCAACCGGACGTCAGTTTGAATATAGGAAACTAATGGGTAAACATACCTTTTTTTCCAAGTCTTTTTTTTTTTTTTTTTTTTTTTTTTACGCTTTATAGATCTATGTTTGGCCACTATCTCGCCTGATGTGAAGCGATGATGTGGCCTAAGATGGAGCACATAGATCTAGAGAGAGACGGCAGTTGAGCAGCTGCTCAGACCCGTCTCCCCGATGGTTCACCGAACATCATCCCGAAACACGACTAGGTCGCTTGACGGCATGGCTTTGTTCGGTGGGTGGTATTACAACCACGGCCAGAGCCTACCACTCCAAAGCGCGTAAGCGGGTTTCATCACGATGTTTTCCTTCACCGTTTTAGAGCGAGCGTGCAAAATCTGCACTTAACTATAAGTCATTGGTGCAGGGCCGAGTCGGGATTCGAACCCAGGTGCGTCTGATCGAAAGGCGCATGAGTTCCCGCTGAGCCACACTCGCTCTAAAAAAGAAAAAAAGTCATGTTAACTTAAGTTACAATTTAACATATTTTTAATTTTTTTTGTATTGTCTTTATGACGTTTACAAGCGCATTTTTGTGCCTATTTAGCAAATGTTATTTGACTTTTACATCTTGCATAACAACCCTAGAACAAAAAAAAAGTTTTGTTTCAGAGTAAACATAAGAATCTGATGACTAAATAGTTCGTATGCTTAGAGAATGTATAGCACGCGACGATTTAAATACCGTATGTATCGTTTACTAAATTCAAAATTTAAGTAACTGTAATTTTTACAATTAATTGATTGCGGTAAAAGTTAATACGACGCAGATTGAGCGATTTATCTCTAAATGCCAAAAGTTAACAGTTACGACTGTTAAAATATTTTACAGAGATAAACATTCCACACTCAAACATATACGAATAATACTTATTCGAAGTGTATATGTATTTATATTAATGTAAATATACTGAAGGTACAACTTGAATTGTGAGAACCCTAGAAGAGACACAAGTTCAGGCGATAAGAGCCCCGAGTACAAGAGCAGAATGCTAGTGACAGATGTAAACGGTACAAGCCGAACGAAAGTGTCAAGGACCGCCATTACTTTTAAATCATATTCTTCATGAAAGTGATCATAAATACGTTTTTAATCATAAATAGAGAATAGATTGATTTACATAAGTATTTCAAGTTATGTAAAAAAGAGTTACTTATTTAATTATGTATGTATGTAATTATGTGTGTATATTTTTTTTTGTTTTATATAATTGTGTATATTATTATGTAATTTGGTGTGCAATAAAGTGTCATTGTATTGTATTGTATTGTAATTTTCTAATTATAGGCTAACTATTATTTTGTTATTTTAACCTAATTTGAAATGTTTTTATTATGTAGTTTATATAAATAGTTAGATAAATGATTTTTGAAAGTACATATCAAAATACTTTGCTTATAAAATAGTTCTCATTGTACTGTTTATGGGTAACTTTGTTTATGCAAAATATATTTTTGAATTTTATTGTATTCTATAATACAAGAAACATAAAAGTCCCATCTACCAAAGTGCCCTAGAAAAGTCAGAAGTCGATAAGTGCGGTACCGAGAGTAGAATGTCTGTGACAGTTGCAAACGATCCATTCTTTGTCCCCAACGAAAGTGTCAAGTGTCGAGTTTGATTTCGATCGTGAATAATGCATTTGTGTGAGTTATGTTTTATTGATGTGTGTGAATGGAAACGGAGACGGAATCGAGTGGAAGGAAAACGATCGACGTTTTTCTCTCACGATTTTATTAAGTTTGTTCTCTAGATTGTGAATTGAAGAGGTTCTTTTCTTTTTTTTACAATCTGAGAAAATAGTTTTTTAGGTATGTCATTTTAACGTCAAATAATCTATTTTTGTGTGTTGTGTAATTATCAAATTTTGGCCCAATTTTATTTTCGCGGAGTGTAAATATTGAGCGTTACAAATAAAAAAAACAGTTTTATCGAAAGTGTAAAGTCAAGTTTTGAAAAGAAGCTCCTCAATTTGTCCTGGCGAAATTTTTTGTTTTCTATTTCTTTTTTAAATACTGTTATCTAATACGTGACTTATCAATAGATTTTATTTGTCAAAAGTACTTATCAAGCGTAGCAGTTTAAATCAAAAGAAGATCTAGAAGAATTATCAACGAAACCTCTAGTAGGTATACCTACTAATTAATTATATCTTCTGAATGCAACAAGAATTTCAGTAAACTAAAATTTATAAAACCCCTGACACAAAAAACCTATAAAAAGTAAGACAACGAGACGAGGCCGCCAGCATTTTGGGCACGTTGCCGGACGACGGGTATCGGTTGAATTATCTGTAGGCCATTCAGTTGGCTCAACCGAATACCGAATACCCGGCATGTTCATAGTATTTAATATCTTTTAGTTTAGTTTTTAAATTATTAAGCCTTTTTTATATTATATTATAATTATTATATTAATGCAATAAATTCGGAAAATGTTTGTAAAAATTAAAAAAAAAGTATAAAACGGCCGAACCGATTTTGATAAAACATGTCTAAGAACCGCTAGAAACCTAGCTTCCAAATTAAAAAAAAAGCCGAATCCAAATCGGTTTACCCGTTTAAGAGTTATCGTGCCAGACGCACAGATATACACACATAGTGGTCAAACGTATAACAATCCTCCTATTTGTAAAAAATATTAAAAGAAAAAGAACAATGCATGCGTCTATGATGTCAAAGATGTTGATAAAACGCCAATTGTAACTATATATATGTATACTTAGAAAAGAAACGAATAAAATAATAAAGGCTGATTAGTAGGGTTTTTTATAGTGCGCATCGAGTGTGAGTGATCACACAATACAATCGAAAGTTTTACATTGATGGTTTATAGAATCTTCATACAATGACAGAATACTCTTGTTTTACTAGCCAGCCCGCCCCGCAGCTTCGCTTAGGTTTTCCCGTTTTCTCGTGGGAATTTCGAAAAATCGTTTCTCAGTGCACGTCTACATCCTATATATACATACATATGTATATTCCAATTTTCAGTGGTTTAGGCTGTCAGTCAGTCAGTCTGTCAGTGATCTGTCACGGAACTATGTTATAAGAACTTACTAGCTTCCCTCCCGATCGCGTTGCTATGTACCTATTAAAATTCTAAAAGACTAGAAAAAAGATATTGGTATACATCATCATCATCAGCTCATTACGTTCCTTGGACTCGGGCCTTCCCTCGTAGAGAGAGTATGGGCCATAATCCACCACGCTGGCCCAGTGCGGGTTGGTGGATGTCACATGTCCTTGAATTTTTGTGATAAATTCTTGGACATGCCGGTTTCCTCACGTTGGTATACATAGTTGGTATATTGGTATATATATATAATTTATTTGTATGTATCTGTATTATACGTTACCTATATCCAAAAACAACACACAGTAAAATATCGAGCATATAATATAGATACACTACCTCACAAATGAAATTGAAAAAAATGATACCTATTGAAAAGCGCATCAAATTCCGTCAAGTAGTTTAATACGGAACCCTAAAAACCATCACTACCCGAATAAACAAAAAAAACCCTGACACTTAAAAAGCTATAAAAAGTAAAAAAGAACTGATTTTGATAAAACATGTCTAGAAAACATGCTTTCAAATAAAAAAAAAGCCCGCATCTAAATCGGTTCACCCGTGTTAGAGCTACGGTGCCACAGACATACACACATAGAGGTCAAACTTATGACAATCAATCCTAAATATTTAATAAAACGGCTAGGACTCACGTAGTTTGTCGAATTAGTCGACCTAGGTTTCGAGCATGTCCGATGCTCTTCATCAGGGGCGAGTTTACGCTGCGAGATCGCGGCGACCACTGATCTCGCAGCGTAAACTCGCCCCTGATGAAGAGCATCGGACATGCTCGAAACCTAGGTCGACTAATTCGACAAACTACGTGAGTCCTAGCCGTTTTATTAAATATTTATGATGAATCAAACTCACGAAAACTTTCATACAATCAATCCTTTTTGCGTCGGGGGTTAAAGAGACCTTCGTGCACCTTAGTTTAGACTTTACGTTCAGTTGATTTAGTTCATTATCATTGTCATCCAGTGTCTGCTGAGCATCTCTCTTTTAGTAAACCATCTCCACTAACTTGATATCCTGTTCAGTGTCTCCTGCTGTGATATTTATAAGTATGTAAACTTAATTAAGTCAAGGTGTCGTTAATTCTATTCGCCCGAATTAATCTTAAAATGTCCTAGTTAAAAGTGGGTAGGTAGAGTCAGCATCAATCATAAGTGCGAGTACATTTTAGGATCATGTCGCAATAATGATTTTAATAACAAAGTACTTTTGAGAAGTAAATTTCAAACTAATGATTACGACATAGTATTTAAATGTAGATACATATTATACTGTTTTCGATGCTAACTGTACGTACGTAGACGCGCCACGAAATTACTTTCGAGCGAGAAAAGGAATGTTTAATAACGTTTAATTCCTTCGCTTTTTATGTCAAACTAGTGCTGAAAATTTAAGGAAAATTTATTAAATATTTGATTGATTATTTAATAGTCCCTGAATTTATTAAGTAAAATATTAACACAAGATTGACTGTGATTTAAGTAAATTCTATGCAATATAATATACCTAATTATAGACATAGACATAGACATAGACATAGACATATATTTATTCATAAGTATCAATTACAAGTTAGTAAACATAAGATTATTAACACTATAAAAATTGTATTATAATAAAATAATTATAATGAATGAATAAATGAATGAATTATAATGAATGAATATATGAATGAATGAATGAATAAAATAATTATAATGCGGGATGAACTGGACTCCTATTTGATGGGATGGCAAACAATAGCCCAGAAACGTGAGGAGTGGAAGGAGGGTAGGGATGCCTTTGCCCAGCAGTGGGACAAACCAGGCTGAATAATAATAATAAATAATTATAATTAAAAATATTCATTAATATAAAATTACGAAATAAAATAATTATAATTTTTGTAAAAATATTTCGACGAGACTGGTCCTCGCTTCGGGGGATCTCAGAGCTGGCGCGTACTTTGCCCAGAAATTAAGCCTCTTAATACAAAGGGGTAACGCCGCCAGTATTCTGGGAACCCTGCCGCACGGTGGCGATCTAGACGGCGTGTTTGCCTTATAGTTTTGTTTATAATTGAAGGTATGTATATTTAATATGATTATTAATTTAAGAATTTGAATGTTATTTTTAATATAAAATTATATTAAATAAATCATATTTAAATCTTATAAAGGTTTCATGTCTATGAATTTCTTATAGGAATAAAATGCCTGTTTTAAAAGCCAACTCTTTAATTTCGTTTTAAATATATTTATGTTACATGTAGGTATATGTTATATTCATATCTATTATTTTATATTTGAAACGGCTAAACGAATGTTGATGCAATTTTTTCAAGTGTTTTGGAAAGAAACCATACGCTTTCGACTGGAAGTTGAATCCACATACAACATGCCCTACAAGCTGCGATGGTCACCAAGTAAAGTGTTTTAGAGTAGGTAGAGCTTTAGATACTTACTTGTTATTGTGCTACTGGATGGCACTTATCTAGGTAGGTCACAGAATACCTACGTATGGTTCAAGTTCCAGTTCAAAAGTTCTTGATTCAGTTTTCGCATCACAGGAGCACGTATGGACGTCAATTATTACAATGCCTCTACCACCGTATCGAAAAAATACCCACTACTCAGAAGATATGGCATGAAAGTGAGGGGCATTTTTTTATAACTTTTGTTACAGTATTTTATTTTTATTTTTGACAATATTATGTTTCTTATGTGCCAGTTGGCTACTTGGTAGAAGCGGAATGTTCCATGCATCTTTGTCTTCTATGTAAATACTAACTTTATAGTAGGTATGCTTTTTTCATTAGGATCTTTTTAACACGCAATATGAATCTACTTTCTGTGAGCTCCGTTAAATTTCAGAATTTTATTGTAAAAACGTAGATACGCAATTGCTCATGAAGGACTTATTCGTTTTAGCCAGTCTAAACCTAGGTACTACAATTCTATCCTTATTTCTAGTGTTTATGTGGTGGTGGTCACTATTCACCTTGACTTTGTGTAGATTTTTACAAACATACATTATTTTTTCATAAATGTACAGAAAAGGTAAAGTTAATACATTAATTTGTTTAAAAACTTCTCTTAATGACTCGCGAGGACCAAACTCATAAATAGCGCATGGTGGTGTAGGTATTCTAAACAACATAAAACATCTGCGGCCGAGGTTTCCCGGAATCTTTACTTTGGATAAAACTCATTGTTTATATTCATAACAGATTAGATTTGTTTTGTTTTATTGGAACTTGTTTTTATATCTCTACCGATCATAAGAATTCTCACAAACGTTAATTGTTCCCGTAACTTCGGTAACCTGTTTAGTCGAGTTTGAGTCGTGATTAAGTCGACTTGGCATCATTTCAATGAGAAAAGTTTTTGCTTCGCTGTGGTTTCGCGGGGCGTGGTTTCGAGCTGCGCGGTTCACGTGGGGTTATCCTGCACGGTTTTCCGTATACGATTTTTGTACAAAAAACAAAGGTTACCACAGGAGCCACACTGACATGAAATGTAATGTACCTATAGAATAGTACCTAAGGATTTGTATTTTAAAAACTGAATAGATTTCAAACGACATATAAAACAATACCGGTATAAAAATATCATCAACACTATCGTTATGAGTATTAGGTACTTTTTACCATCATTATATACGGCCCACTGCCAAACTGGACACTTCTAGAACATCATCTTAATCATGTACATCTTTGTTACGTGTCTCGATGTCAATGTGTCCACTTAGCATCTTCAAGTAGAAGATGCTGTGAACTTGTGGTTTTATTCTGTACGGATTCCCTCATACGATTTGACGTTATAAGAAATACAGTAAATCTGCTTATTCTGTTAGAATAGGACAAGGAAACAAATATGATCGTGACATACAATTTTTTTTTGCAAAAATATATTATTCAGCGCGTATTTAGACACGATAACAATTTATATATTTATTCAGCGGTCTTCTTCTCGTAGAGTCATTGAAATAATTGACGATCATAAGTGCGTATGTGATGCCAAAACTGAATAAAGAACTAAGTTTTAATTGGCAGATTTTCAGACCGCTCGAAGGCCTCTAATATGGCCTAACGACAACCATTAATAGTAAAAAAAAAAAAATAATTTTGGGCCATTATTTTTAAATTGTTGTGTGGCTGTAAGAGGAAACGCTGTACGTGTCATCGTCACAATGGCTAGTACAGCACCATCGTCATGATGGCTCATACAAGATGGCATCGTGTGAATGATAATAGTGCAGGATAATACCTTGTAAATCCAACGTATTTTCACGCCACTCACACGGCTGCAAGAGGTGGTGAAGCGACAATTGGAAAAGTTTCACTTAGGTTTCACAGAGAGGGCTCAGCTTGTGTCAACAAGCTACATATATTCGAATGTGCAAACTTAAACAACGTTTGCACTGGCGGGAAGTTATCGCCTAAAGTAAAAGTAAATAAATAAATAAATCAATGCTTCCCGATTTTTATATTCTGCTACAGTAAATCAGTATATTCTAGACCAGCCTGATCCATCGTCGACCGCTTCCTCACTTTCGATCAGGTTAGACTGCGGTCAAATGCTTGCCTATTCGGTAATAAAATTAGAAAAAGTAAATACTAGTAAACGAATGGAATCAGGCGTGACGTTGCGGAAATACATTTCAAACCTGTCGTAAAAGTAGTTCGATGATTCGTTAGTATCCGAAGGATTACTAATTTACTTATTTATTAATCTCTGGCAATTGTATTAATTAATCGTCTCAATTGTATTTATTAATTTAATTATATAATGTGTGTTTAATAGTATTAATATTTAATTTTTTAATTGTAATAATGTTATAATATTTGCACGCCAAATTGGCAAAGTACGGCATAGTTACTGAATCTGATTGTATTTAACATCTCCTTGGTACCTGTATTTTATGCAAATAAATAAATCTTGAATCTGATCATTGCGTTTCAAAATACTAGTGATTTTTTCCAAAAAACCACCATTTAATCGAAGTAGGTACGCATTTAAAAACCAAAGAATTCATAGCATGTAAACAGGTATATAGGTATGATTGTAGTTCAAGCCTACTTGTTGTTTGCTACGTTTACATTCTTGTTACTTTTACGTTAGATACTAACGCATTTTATTCCTTGTTACAGATTCCGCGGACAACGAACACAAAAGGTAACCTGTTAAACAGCTCAACTGAATCGTAACTGTTTCAGTACGCGACTACGTTTTATATCGTCGTTCTGGAAGCTGTATAAATGGTGTTTCGATGTAGTGAGTGCATTACATTGCGTTTCCGAGCAGCGAGCTTAGACGCCTTTGTAAACTACTTTTATCTCACTGTTTTATCATAGCTCCATCTTGTACAAAGTTGTTATAATTAACAAAATAACAAAAGGTATTTCCTATCCATCCAAAGGTTGCCGGCAAGAAATTGCAAATAGAGATAAGGCCGCCCATTGTTCTACCACTATTATATGTAACTGTAAATTTGTTTCCTGTTTTGGTGTTTCATTAAGGGTTGAACTCCATCTGGCCGCACCGAATCGCACCGCACGCGGCGGAATCGCCGGCGACGAGTTGGTCGCACTCCCGCTCTCTTTCTCCCTCTAGTAAATAACGGTCCCAAGTGACAGTAAAGGATAAAAGCATAGGAAAGTACGATTCAGCGCGGCCAGATGTAGTTCAACCCTAAAGCATTATTGTATTGTATTGTATTAAAAATAAGAATTTTGTAGCAAAAACAAGATTTTTGAACTTCACAGAACTTCAGTTATTTATTCATCATCTTCATCATTCTTAGAGCAGGGCCTTCTCTAACAAAGGGAGTAGGAAGAGTATTTGTAATTCTATAATTAGTCAACAATGCATTCGAGGATGTTTATAAAAGCAACAGCAAGCAAGCGTTATTTGAATCAAGTAGAATCGGGAAAAATTTAGCTTAAATTCCATTGGCAGTTCAATCAGAGACCACCGTACATCCATCACGTTCACGTCACGGCGCGTGTTCCCTGTCGAATATATCACGCTTGCAACATATAATGGCAAATGGGCAACACTATTGCTGGCTACGTCGAGGCTCAACGCTATTGCTTGCTAAACTAGGATCAATATTCCTATTTCTATGGGATCGACATTTTTTAATGTGTTTTTAATGTGAGTGATGAGACTGTCAGGTTGTTCACCTGATGGTAAATTACACGCCTGCCTTTAGTAGTTGCAGCATCCAGCAAAGCAACATTGTTATACACAAACCTTCGCGGCATTGGTAGGTTCTTTTTCCGATACTGTGGTACGGAGTCATTGTGATAATTTGAAGTTCATAAGTGCGTCTGTGATGCCAAAAATGAATAAAGAGATTTTTACATTGACTTTGACTGCACTGCACTCGTCACCCTCAGACCCCCTCGTCATCCTTTAGTTTTTAAGTCTCATAATACCCAGTAATTTCGCTGACAACCGGAATACAGTAATTCTTGCGCATTATAGTCTCAAAACGCCCGGTAATTTTGCTGGCCACAATAGGGCAGAAGGGCGTTGTATCCAACAAAATTACTGCGGGCATACTGACGTCTCTTGGTGATGAGCGCAATTCAGTGTTTTTTATGTCATCAAAGTTCTGGGCGGCACTGCAATTGTCATGGGCAGGTATGGCGCTTACCATCAGGCGATCAACATGCTCGTCTCTCATCAGTCAGTTACCTAAATAACAAGATTTTTGGTGAAAAATATATTTTTTAAGACAAGCTTTTAACAAATTCGTAGTTGGAACCGCGAGCTTAAAATAACCCCAAACAATAGTAGTTTACGATTATCCGTCAAGGATTCCATTGTCTGGTTTTCAAAGTTCTACTGTAAATTCTAGCCATAAGTATACTGTAAACCTTTGTGGGAGAAATAAATAAAATTTTATGTAATATCAACCATCCGTCTCTATCATCAGATCAGCTGGCTGTCACCATAATATTGCATTGTTATCGGACTTTGACAAGTATGCAAAATTTCAACTATGTAGGATAAGAGGAAGTGGTTCTAATTTAACTTGCAAGATTTGACCTAAACATTACAAGTTAAATAAAGCTTGTAAAAAATAAGAAAACCTAGGTTTTGCCATATTAATAAAGACTTCAAAGTTTTCATTGGAATATGTCTGTATTTAAAGTTCACCGTCGTGTTGTCCATTGTCAGAGCTCGATTCAAAGTGATGTATTCACAGCGCTCTTTGATTGAACTGCCTCGGGACTGATTTAAATGAAGCTGGGCCGCTGTTGCAAATCCGACAGCTTTTTTGGGTTAGGTCAATAAAGTATTGAGGTTTTATACACTCTTCAGATCTTTTAGAACTGGTAGATACTTACCTATAGGTATAATTACTTACCTATACTTATCTCTAGCTGCGCCCAGACGATTGAGTTTCACGTAACGTCAAAAGGAAGATAATCCTACAAAATTGCATTTTAAAAATATATATTCGCTCGCAGTTGTGCAAAGTGTGTATTCACTAAAATAACGAAAATTAAGTTTCTTTCTTTGGTACTAAGTAAGTAGGCAGACCACCGGCCAGATGGTCCTATGATATAGTGAAGGGGGTAGGAAACTTATGGATGCGGAATGCACAGGACCGGAACAAATGGCGTGAGGGAGAGGAGGCCTGTACCAAGCAGTGGGTGGACACGGGCTGAAACGATGATGGTACTATTAAGTCTTTTGTGGTTTAACACGGTTTTGAGGTTGCAAAGTTATTTGATACTAGCGCCCCGCTGTTTCCCGGGATAAAAAGTAATCTATGTCCTTTTCCAGGACCTCAAGGAACTACATACCAAGTTTTATAAAAATCTGTTCAGCAGTTTTTTCGTGACTGTAACAAACATCCATACATCCATCCATACATCTTCACAAACTTTCGCATTTGTAATATTATTAGGAGTAGGAAGTAAAATACGATTAGTTAGTACCAAGAGAGATGGGATTTTTTATACGAAAAATAAATGTGACCTGCCAACAAATGATATTAAAAAAGAACATTAGTTGTCAATACAATGTCCTCTAGAGAAAATGAAAAATATAATTTGATCTGTCTTCGAGTTTCTCAGAATATAACTAAAATAAATTGGATTAGGTTTTGGTTTTCACTTAAATTACCGTTCGTTTGTATAAGATTTCAATATTCGATTTGTTTTTCGAGGCCGAGATTTAGACGAGATTGAGCACGATTGTGCCTACACACGCAATTTTAATTGTTTACTTCTTTGCTTATCTTCTTTCATATAAACAGTGTAAGGAAAATTACAGGTTTTTACAAGTTTTAATTTAACTTGCAATGTCTGGGTCAAACCTTGCAATTTGCCGCGCTATAGCCGTTGCGGCGTGAAGAAGAAACAAACACACTAGCATATAAACTTTCGCATTTATAATAGATATTAGTGTGATACGTGCCCATTCATGGACACTTCAAGCGGCAAACATTTGCGTACAAATACGACATAGCTCTATGTAACAACATTCGTATAAGAAATAACACCAAGTTTCAACAAACACCTTCAGATATTGGTTGCACTCAGTCCCGCTGTACATGGACACAGACCATGTACCATTTACAGACACTTCAAGCAGAAACATTTGCGTATAAATACCACATAACTCTACTTTACAACATTCGTACAAGAAATACCACCAAGTTTCAACAAACACCTTTAGATATTGGTTGCACTCAGTCCCACTGTAGGTACATGGACACGGACCACGTACCATTCACAGACACTTCAAGCAGAAACATTTGCGTATAAATACTACATAGCTCTACTTAACAACTTTCGTACAAGAAATAACACCAAGTTTCAACAAACACCTTCAGATATTGGTTGAACTCAGTCCCGCTGTAGGTACATGGACACGGACCACGAGACACTTCAAGCAGAAACATTTGCGTATAAATACGACATAACTCTACTTAACAACATTCGTACAAGAAATAACACCAAGTTTCAACAAACACCTTCAGATATTGGTTGCACTCGGTCCCGCTGTACACGTGTCTCGTTAGGCTGCGCGCACACTTGGCGGTACGTGACCAGTTGGACGTGACGACGTGACGGCGGAGAGTTTAATATTTGTAAAGTCAGCGCTGTCTGGGAGATTGACGTTATTAAACGAAGCCTGAAGATTTCAGGGAACACACAGAACACAGAAAAATGCACAACCTTTGTGCTCGTTGAATTCTTTTTTGCTTTTTGATTGGTGTCCCTCTGAACTTCGACAGTTCTTTATTTCGACATGACCGACACTTACTTCGAAAAAATATAGTTCAACAATGAAATAAATAGTTCGACGGTTTTTAGTTGGCCACACGAAACAAATGCTTCCTTATTTTTTTTGAGCATAATCATTTGTTCCTTCGCGGGAATCGAACCCGCAACTTCAGTGGTGTATGAGATTTGATTCAGTACAGTACCCCGGCACGACTGCTTATTATACCTACCCTAAGTTTGAAAGCTTGTGGCGGCCTTACCGCGCACCTTACCGCTGGCCACTGAGGCTGCAAACTTAAACATAATGATGTTTACAGATATGAAAAGTTCCTATTTTGTCGGTGGTCATGCAAATTCTAAGAGAAGCAAAAGATAATCGGAAACGCTCCGATCAATCATGAACTTGATCATTAATATTGATATTCACATCAATTTTATAATGTTCCGCCCAGACCGGTCGGAATTGAAAACCGGAATAGACCGGTACCAAAATACGTTAAAGTACAGGTGTTTGAAGATAACTTTACCGTTAAGCGCGGTAAATGTTATACCGGTTTCAAGAACTAACAGGACATGTTTTTGGTATTATATTATATCTAAGTCTTATTAAAAACAAGATCAAATCATGGAACATTATAGAACATACCTAAACTAATTGTAAAAAGTAATCATATGATATATAAAAATTAAAAATTCATGTCATTTATTTTATTTTTGTACAGCTCAGCTTTTGCAATACTTCATTTATAGATAACAAAAAAAAACGATTTCAATGTATCTTCGAAGTTCAAGGTCGAATATCGATGAAATTTATATGGGACCACACCATAACTATATACTGAACCCAACGCAAAAGAATTTTCCAAATCGGTTTATAAATGAGGTTCTAAGGTAGCACATATAAAAGTTAAAAAAGTTCACAATAACAATCGAATTAAGAACTTCCTCCTCCATTTTTTAAGTCGGATAAAAATGTTCGTGAAATTACAAAAAGTAAGTAGGTAAAATTAATATTTTAAATAAACACATTTTCATTCGGGTATGTAAAAATAAAAAAACTACCTACGAGAAAAAAAATAAGAGTTGGGAAATTAAACTGTTTTTTTCAGGTGCCCGATTTTTTATAAATCTGAATCTATCGTCAAAGCATGATCTATCAAAGAACGTAATCAAAGTTAGCACGTAAAAACAAAGCGGCGCCGGCGGGCGCGGCGCGGTGAATTTACAATCGGTTGTCGATTTCGTTCGCAGCGCGGCAGCAATCTGGCTCGTGCACACTCAATAAACCTAACCTCTTTCCGAGCACTGACGAAGTGCATTTGCTAGATCCGATGCGACATTGGAAAATATTTTATCCGTTTTTTTGGGGTCCGTACCCAAAGGGTAAAACGGGACCCTATTATTAAGACTTCGCTGTCCGTCCGTCTGTCCTGTCCGTCTGTCACCAGGCTGTATCTCATGAACCATGATAGTTAGACAGTTGAAATTTTCACAGATGATGTATTTTTGTTGCCGCTATAAAAACAAATACTAAAAAACAGAATAAAATATTTTATTAAGTGAGCTCCCATACAACAGACATGATTTTTTTGCCGTTTTTATAGATAGGTAATGGTACGGAACCCTTCGTGCGCAAGCCCAGCTCGCACTTGGCCGGTTTTATTTTAGCTAGATCTTTGTGTTTACTCGTGGTAGGTCTCTCGTAGGCAGAAGGCCGTTTGGGTAGTAACCACCACTTTGCCAGTTATTCTGCCGCCAAGAAGTAGAGTGCAAACATTACTACGAGTATATTCCGGTTTGAAGGGCTTTGTAGCCAGCGAAATTACTGGGCACATGCGACTTTAAATCTGATGTCTTGAGGTGATGGTGCAATGCAGTGCTACGCAGCACTTTTTAAGGTATAAAAAGTTCTGGGTGGCACTGCAATTGTTATGGGCAGGCGTGGCGCTTACGATCAGGCAAACGACTTGCTCCTCTCAATACTCAGTTCCATAAAATATATGATACAGGTTTACCTAGTTTGGGGACCAATGGACTTTGTATTTGTAAACTAAGTATTTATTCAATAAACGTTATTATTATTATTATTATTATAAAAATGCATATTTAGCGAAGGCTCTCTATTATGAGCGAGTCCTGCGACTTGTTGAAGGATGGAAATCAGCTGAGCTTCTAACATTTCCTTTTCGTTCTATGCATAAAACGTTCTACGTAAGTTTCGTTCTATTAGATACTTTAAAAATTAGTTAAAACATTTATACTTTTTATTGCTATCACTTATCACATTAAGTACACTCATTAATAAATCCAACCTATATTTGTTTCGCTTTGTAAACAGCTATACCGAATGAAAGAGACTGATTCCTACGACACAGGAGTTATTCTAGTGTGGTATTTAGAACTCATAGAATTGATTGTACTACACGGTTTATATTTGCAATAAATTGATTGATTGATATTATTTTAAAACAACGGCTAAATGAAGAAACTGTAGGCACATATAAGAAAAATATACAAAGTTCACGCAATCATCTTCTTGCGAAAATTATCAGGGATTTTTTCATTATTATGTGGCCGAAGATTGAAAGGAAGACGGCGTTGAGTGACTGCTCAGACTAGGGTTGCCAACTTTTTAAACAAAAAATAACGTATATTTTGGTGTGATAAGTTAAATACATTTAACATTTTGAACAGTATTAATTTAGTTTTTATTAATTTATTTTTTTCATTTTCTCAAAGATATTAATTTCTATCTCATGGCTCTTCGCACAGTTTAATAAATTTCTCTTATTTTTTTCTTTCGTAGGCTTCACTGTTCACTACATTTTAAATCAAAATAAAAATTAATGAGCTCTTTTTTTAATTTATTCTTGCTGAATTTCTGTCATTAAATTTATTGGCTTCGAGCAATCGGCGCTGAATTGACTGACCAAAAAAATCATCTTTAAAACAAATTCAGTATTATACTGTTTTTAACAGTATGGTTGGCAATCCTAGCTTCTCGTCGTCAGCGTCACCCTAATGGTTTGCTGAACATCATCCCGGAACAGGAATAGGCCCCTTGATGGCACGACTTTGTTCGGTGGGAGAGACTACCACTAAAAAAATTCAATTTCCTGGAAAAGTCAAACCAACTCGAAAATTAAATTAAAGGAAGGTAACGCCATAGTGCGCAAACGAAGGCCTATATGAGATGTGCGATAACAAGGGGTCCGAGCAAAGCTAGCAAATTCGAATACCCTGACTTCGCGTTTGTATACATGGGGCCATTTGGAAAAGTCCCTGTAATTTTTCCAAATTGGGTTGACTTAAAAGTGCAATGACGCAGAGTGGCCTAATATTATAATGTTAAAGTTTGTATGTTAAGATATTTGTCACTCAGTCACTTCCTAACGACTGAACGAACGACGACGGCGGCGGCGGTTCATAAACCGCTGTGTATTATTGCCTTCAGTTTATAAATAAATAAAATAAAAATTGTTTATTTCGGATAAATCCATAGTTGTGTTAGTAACAATTTTTCTTATAAGCTATGTTAGTAGAGTGGAAAAATACATGAAATTATTTGGTCCTGCCCGTGACAATACCAATCCAGTATCTCTGGATAGGATATAATGTCAGTATTTTTGTGTTTTATAAACTTAAGATAAGTAATACTCATGCGTTTTAATCCGCAATAAATGTTGAGTAACAATAATGAGAGCGCGTGTGGCTCAGTGGGAGCACGAGCGACTTTCGATCCAACGCACCCGAGTTCGAATCCCGCTGGCTACGCTGACCAGTGACTGTCTTAAGTTATGTCCAGAAATAACCCTCGCTTTAAAAACGGTGAAGGAAACATCATAAGGAAACCTGCATGTCCAAGAATTTATAACGAAAATTCAAGGACATGTGACAACCACCAACTCGCACTGGGCCAGCGTGGTGGATTATGGCCCATTCTATCTCTACGAGGGAAGGCCCGAGTCCCAGCAGTGGAAGCGTAATGGACTGATGATGATGATTATGATGATGAACAATAATTATACAATAGTCAAAACTTAATTCAACGCGGACGAAGTCAGTGGTGTCAATTACAATTTTGCATAAGATGCACTGTTCAGTCATGCTCATACGAAAGTGCTTATCGGAACACATCGTCTAAATGCCAACCTGCCTCTCCGCTCCTGGCTGACGTGCCATATCTGTCGAGCTTGAATTTTTATAGGCGTAGCGGTAAATAGAAGCTTCCCTTTGAACTTGTCGGGTGCACAATAGGTGCCTGTTCGGAGTTGCTTATGGAAATATTGACGGTAAAAGAGCTGCTGCTGTCTTATGACGCATATGAATTTATGTTCATTTGTACCTACCTAAAGTATTGCGCAACAATTGATATCGATTCGCCTTTTGCTGAGCGATTGCTGTTTCCTATGGCCATTTGAATAGATTGATCTAGATTTGTCTAAGCGTAAAATACACTCTTTTGAACCTGTGAACAGTGTTTTGGTATGAAAGTTTTCGTGAGTTTGATTATTATAAATATTTAATAAAACGGCTAGGACTCACGTTGTTTGTCGAATTAGTCGACCTAGGTTTCGAGCATGTCCGATGCTCTTCATCAGGGGTGAGTTTACGCTGCGAGATCTCGCCGACCACTGGCGGAGTCGAGGCGCGATGCGCGGGCGGCCGCCCGCTCCGCACGACGGCGACGCGAGGGGGGAGGTGGCGTCGGCGGCGCCTGCGGGGAGCGCCCCTGCTGAAGAGCATCGTACATGCTCAAAACCTAGGTCGACTAATTCGACAAACTACGTGAGTCCTAGCCGTTTTATTAAATATTTATAATGTACATATATGTTACTGTAAAAGCCCGTTATTCGTTCTTAGGTTTTACTAATAAATTTTAGGATTTACCTAAATGGGTTGGTAAATGTACGGATAGACGGACTCACGAAGGCGCGTCCCACCACTCTATGAATGTTGTAGCGTAATGCGTAGCGGTATCCTAATTATTTATATTGAATTTGCTTTTGCTATCTTTTATGCTAATCTTTATACGCACTCATATAGACATCTGGTCAATATGAGATTTACTTATACATATGTACATTGATAATTACTACGATTCAATGAATGAGATCTTTGCCCATCCATCAGTAAAGGGCCTAATAAGAGATATACAACATCTCGTGCGATCTTGTATTGTTCGGTGAACCATCGGGGAGACGGGTCTGAGCAGCCGCTCAACTGCCGTCTCTCTCTAGATCTATGTGCTCCATCTTAGGCCACATCATCGCTTCACATCAGGCGAGATAGCGGCCAAACATAGATCTATTAAGCGTAAAAAAAAATTACTGCGGAGGGATGCTCCTTCTTGAGTGATAAACAATAGCTCTTAAGTTCATATTACCCAGTAATTTCGCTGGTTACTGTAATGCTTACGCTCTACTGCTTGGCGGCAGAAGAACGCAAGCTAAGTGATTACCTACCGGCTTATCTGAACGCTTTCCTTTGAAACTGTCAAATGGTACATGGACTATGTATGGACAGTATGGAATATGTAGGAGAAAAATTCTTAAAAATATTCCGCGACCTAATAACATAAAAAGTAGGCATATAAGAAGTGCCTACTTTGAATTAATAATAACAAAACTAATCATTTGAATTTATGCCTATTCTACCTATTTTCTATATAATAAATGTTACGTAATAAATAATTTTCATCTTCATATACCTATAATGAAAATAGAAAGCAGCTCGTCCTTACATTTATATTATGTTTAGGTAAATTTTCTCTACAAAAGTTTTAGCTATGAGAAATCCAAATACCTTTGTGTTTGTGGCACCAAAATTGAGCGATGACTACGGGAGCGCAGTTCGTTTTAAAACTGGTAGAGTAGGAAAGAGGTGAGATGCGGAGAGAGGCGTTAAGATGGTGATCAAAATATCATCAGACCAAAAGTCACTAATAAATATACCATACATTATTTTTGCGCATATTGGATCTGTTAGCTCCACATTAGTCTACATCTTATTGGCTATGCACTAATATTAGTGCCTGGAGGAGCCTGATGACGAGCGCCGCCGCAGAAAAAGGCACAGAAAGTTGGGCCTGAGTAAGAAATTGAAATAGATACGATTCAATGAAGGAGATCTTTGCCCATCCATCAGTAAAGGGCCTAATAAGAGATATACAACATCTCGTACGATCTTGTATTCAAAAGGTAAACTGGACTTTGTTAGTATATATTTCTTTTTATGGAACTGAGTGATGAGACGCGCAAGTAATTCACCTGATGGTAAGCGTCACACCCGCCCATAATGATTGTAGTGCCACCCAGAACTTTTAATACCATAAACGGCGTAGTATTGCATTGCACTCATCGCCCCGAGACATCAGATATTAAGTCTCATATGCCCAGTAATTTCACTGGCTACAATGCCCTTGAAGCCGGAACACAGAACTGCTTGGTGGCCAAATATCAATTAAATAATAGTAGCGCATAGAGAGCTACATATATCTACTTAGTACATTATCATGTTGCAGTGGTGCAACTACGCAAGGAAACACGATCTTTACAAACATTAGAGCTTTTTGCATCTAGATATATTGTTGTTTCGTGCATTTAAATATTTGACCTTTTTGCAGTGATTATATGATAGAAATGCAATTTCTACGGTGGAACTAACAGTTTTCTTTGAAAAGAGTCTATAGAAATTTGCACCAACTATTTCATATTTCAACTTCTGTGCCGGCAACTATTCCTACCAACCTACTTAGAAATATTTTACCTAGAGCCCTAGAGCCTTACATAGATATTTACTTAATTCTACGATCATCTGAAATATGTAGCTTGTTTCATCCCTAGCCGAAAAGGTTTTCATATTTTATCGTATTTATGTTGGAATGAAACACGAAACATGAAAGTACCTGTCTGAGTTTACGATACCCTTGAAAATTAATTAAAAATAGGGGATCATCTCGTATTTCTATTGTCTATTATCATTGTTCAAGTATGTGCGTAAAAGACACTGCTGGAACATACATAGGTCTTATCTGACTGGGAGAGTGTAGCTATGCATCTCGCGACGCGTGGGCCAGTGCGACTTAGCGGTTGTCACATCATGTCAAAGTTCAACGTTCAAAAGTTCTTTATTCAATTATGGCATCACAGACGCACTTATGAACGTCAATTATAACAATAACTACCACCGTATCAGAAAAAGAACCACTACTACTGTCACTAACCGACTACGGTAAAAGCATCGATTTCTTAATAATTTAATTATTATGTATCGATTCCCATGTGTAAAATATTATTCAATATCGATCATGTCACGAGTAAGTTTGATGGTCGCCAAAAAATGTTGTCCTGAGTATTAGTGAAAATAAAAGGTTTTCTAATGTAAATTCAGTGTTCACATAATGTCCTTTAATTGTATGATTTTTGTTCATACCAGTTTCCCTACGATGTTATCTTTCAAAATTGTTTTAATCCGCACAGATCCGCAAATGTGTAACGGAAAGGTAGGCTTAAAAATACGTTTATACTAAAAATTTCTATTGGGTGATTTTTCAGCAAATTGCCTTACGGATATAATTTCTTAGAATTATTTAACTGTTGTAAACTTGTAAAAAAGAGAAACTCTTTCGTTACCGATAATTATAGTATATTTGTGTAACCAAGCAGTAAATATTTATACGTCCCTTCGTGACACGCTATGTTTGAAGCGATTATGATTACACAAAACCCATTTGCAGTAAGTGTCCGAGAATGAGGTAAAAGTTCTCAGATTTGAGTGTTCTAAACATCTTGAGTCAAACAATCTTTTCTACACCTGAAGTTCGATAGTTGGTTGGTCTACAAAGTGAATTTTTAATCTATCGGACTATCTAGCGAGACTGTCGGAAATGCAGTCTGTGCTTGTAATCAGAAGCTGGGGAGGAGGAAGTCATTGGGGGAAAGGATAAAGTTCCCAAGAATTGAGCTCAGCAGTTATTCCAGAAATTACACAAATAAAAGTAGGAAGTTTTATTAATTAAAAGATTTTCGCCTACTAAAGAAAACCGTTGAACTGAAAAACTTTTAAAATAAGTTTCATTAAAATATACAATTTATTAAACTGTTTTCAAGACACATTTTTTAATAAGACACTTTATTTTTTAATTGTAGGATCTAAAATAACAACTTCAATTATATTTATATAATATAAAAATAGTTCACTGACATTATTTTGCTCTCGAGTTGCTTAGCAATCTTTATCCTATTGTCGAAAACAAGCCCCTAAAGCTGGCCTTTTACTCGCTATCCTAATCAACGCAGGAGAAAAATCCAACGTAAGCGAAAAGGGCATTAAAGTTTTCGCTTAATCCGCTCGCGCGCACCGCGGAGCAAGCGTAATATGAAAATGAGTTTCCAAGCGCCTACGGGCCGTCACCAACTTTGATGAGGTTCCACTTGATTTACATTCATAGCTTTTCTGATGTCGCCTGGATTGCTTACTTACGCTTTGATGTTAGTTTTCTGTTCGGGATTTCGAAAACAATCGGGGTAGGGATTTGATTAAAGAGATTGCTTTCGCTGTTCACTCCGGAGACGTACAATGTAGAGGATGGAAAAGTCTTAAAGCAAGAAAATGTCTGATTGATTGGTTTTCAACTTTCTTTACGCTTATCAGTTGTGATGAGTTTACTTCTGACTATACTAGCTACGCCCCGCGATTTCACCCGCTATCTCCATTCGGAATTTCGCTCAGCTCCGTTGAGCCCGTACAGCCTGAAGAAGTAACAAATACACTTACTAACTTACAAAATTATGCATTAATAATATTAGTGTGCTTATGTGACTATGAATACGTTTATATTATTAACGAGCTGAGCTGATAAAAACCTAGGTATGTGTTAGTCCAGGGTATAAGCTACCTCCATTCTGAATTTCACTCATATCCGTTGAGCCGTTACAGCGTGAAGAAGAAACAAACACACTAACACACAAACATACAAACATTCGCATTTATAATATTAATGTGATGTGATGTCAAGTGATGATCAAACTAGGTACGAAACTATATTCTTTTTTAATGTTCTTTAAATATATGATATTATTCCTCGGATTTATAAAAACAAATACTTATAAGTGCAATGATTATAAAAGCTAAACAAAGTCTTACGTAATGAAACCGGGATGTTATCAGATAAAATTAAACTTCCCATATAAATTCAGTGTAATTCCCACGAAGATTGTACTACCATCTAGCCCGAGAAAAAGTACGTTTAATTTTTACCTAAAGCAAAGTTACCTAACTGATCGGTATCCGCCTAATGAATATTGGAATATCGCCGATGCCGAGCCAATCTCGTCCGGAAAACACGAAATATGCAAATAACTTTCAAATTGACTTTGGAATAGCGCGAACTTAAAGCACCTTAAAGCTTGTTCCAGTTAATCCGCGGTCGACGCTGAAAACAACCACTTTACTACGTTGTTGATGCGCCTCTGGTGTTGTGGCAGATTGTATGCTGTTGTGATCACAGATATAGATAGACCTAGATAACGCAATTTTGTTTTCTTTTATGATGAAATGAGCTTACGTTTGACAACAACTCACCCGCACGTTTGCCCAAGACCTCATGGGCAAACGTATTCACCCTATTCACTCTTGTCTTAAAGAGACCCAGGTTGTAATTGAAAGGAAATAAAGATTGCGGTAGGGAATTCACACAAATGCACCTACTTCACGTGCCCGGCATGTACATAAGTATACAACAAATTGTGTATTGCAAATTAAGTGGCCTTTGCCGCGCTCAGTCGCCTGTGGTTCTCACTAGTCAGAAACTCGGAATTACCTGATTGCGCTGTAATAAATTGCAAAAATTACAGAGTGTGAATAGCCAAACAAAAGTAAATGTTTCATTCTGCTTCTGCCACGTAGCGAACTAGCACATAAGAAACATAATATTGTCAAAAACAAACATGTTGTAACAAAAGTTCTGAATAAGAATAGTCCTCAGTTTCTTGCCGCATCTTCGGGGTAGTGTTTTTTTTTGCCGATACGGTGGTAGAGTCATTGTAATAATTGACGTTCGTAAGTGCGTTTGTGATGCTAAAACTGAATAAAGAACTTTTGAACTTTGAGTCCCTGTAAAGTCATAGTAGGTAGTCAAAAAATGGCACGTTTGGTTTTCATACAGATCGTAATAATAACGTTATCCGATCTATAACTATGGTGGTGATTATATTTTAGGAAATATATGGATATTCGTACATCTTCGTAGATATTCGATACCATGTAGATGAAATAGGAACCTCAAGAGCACAATCACAATGGTGTTAGAATTGTGAATGGTTCCAAGAAGTTCGCTTCTGCTCTCTATTAGAGTTTTCTTATGTTGTTACAGACCAAGTTGTCTGTCAAAAGAATGTCGTTATTGCATTGTTAACTGTGTAAAGTAATTACACAAAGTACAAAATCTCTACGTACTCGTGTATAGATGCCATAACAATAGTTAAGGGAGAGGTTTAATTGTAAGATAATTGCTGATGAGGTCAGCCACAAAAATAATAATAAAGTGATTACGTAAATCATAAAAATGTTTAAGTGCCAAACAAACAAAAACCGGTCAAGTGCGAGTTAGACTCGCGCACGAAGGGTTCTGTACCATTATCTATAAAAACGGCAAAAAAATCACGTTTGTATGGGAGCCCCCTTAAATATTTATTTTATTCTGTTTTTTAGTATTTGTTGTTATAGCGGAACAGAAATATTCTGTGAATTTTTCAACTGTCTAATTATCACGGTTCATGAGATACAGCCTGGTGATAGACGGACAGATAGACAGAAAGACAGACAGATAGACGGACGGACAGCGGAGTCTTAGTAATAGGGTCCCGTTTTACCCTTTTGGTACGGAGCCCTAAACAGCTTTCCTGTTTACGTTAAAGACTTTTACCAACGCGCAACAAAACTGTTTCTTATTTCCTTAAGAGTAAACAAGCGACCGTGAAGAAAGCAGCAATAAACTACCAAAGAATAATGAATAGCCGTATCGGCATCCAAGGCTCGGGCCGCGAAAATGCCTCTCAAAATAAAGTGTCCGTCTGGGGCATATGTCAGCTAGTAGTGCGGGTGGGTCATAGAATAAATTGGCCCATGGGACGACCGTGTATCTCCATAAAAGCTTTATGTGCCGTGAAGTGGACGCTAGGCATTCCAGCTCCACGGCTATGACCCACGAATGTTAGTATTAGGGCGAAAAAATGGACCGAGTTTTCTCGTCATAAAGTAAAGGGGTAGGACTCGTGACGGTTTAATGTAGAGGCGGAGTTAGTAAGTTGTTACTCGATTTTCAGATAGGAATTCGAAACAAATGTCTGCGAAGGGTTCAGGAACAAAATAGGAGTAGTATTCGAAACTTGAACAAAATTGCTAATGTCTTTTTCGGTTACCAATTTCCTTTTTTATTAAAGCAACTCTTCACACGCACACCACAAACCTGTCTATCGTTTTGTTTTTGTAGTTGTTATCTAACAATAGATAGAATATAATTATACGAGTATGTTATCTGAAATAATTCAATCACTGTCACAAGTGGCCATATTAGACGGTGTAGAATAATAGACGGCTTCAATTAACTCACTGCATTCAATTGATTAGCATATTTTTTATTTAGTCGAGGCAGATATAAATGAAAATACAGCTTCCAAGATTTATGCCGATGTGATTCACATATATTTTCTATGTACGCAGCAATAAAAGGGAATTGCCTCTTGTTGCTTTCGATACAAACCGAATTTATTTCGATTTGAAAGCACCCCAGCGTATAACTCAAAAGGGTATTCAGGGTATTCTTTTTACCGATTCAAATGCCTATAAGGGTAGGCGCACACTAGTACTGTAGGCCGCATCGTGACGCAAAATTTGTACTTGTACGTGCCAGCACATAGCAGATACTGGCAGTGCTCACATCGACCGGTGGCACAGGCGCGGCGGCGGCGACGTATTATTTTAAATCATGGATAACATTTGGCATACTACAAATTAGTATGTGTGTAACTATCGCACATTATGCAAGAGCTAAACATAATAATAGCAACGCTGGCGCACCGGCCTGTCCGCACACGTTTTGTGTGTGTGCGTTATTATTGTAGGGATGAGCTAATACGAATCGAGCGCGACAAGGACAACGCTATACGTAAGCAACCTAAGTGTCTCTCTTTCACAGCCACTATGGCTTGGCTGAGAGACGCGAAAAACCAACCAACCAACCAAGAAAACTAAATATTACCTACTACGTAAAGAAGCGACACTCCCACCCCCCCGCTAATTTGTCGTCACCCACAACAAACCGATGAAAAAATGGGCAATGCCGTGCTTGCGTCACTCGGTTGTCGCCGCTCGCTGCGAATGACTAATGATCAATGCTTATTTTATATGTGCGATCAATTGATGTTATTTGAGGTCGTTATGACCTTTTTGGATGACGACAACGACCTGCTCTACAGAGGTAGAGCACACCGGCTGACTATTTGACTTTGACATATAGACGAAACATATTGAGAAAAAGACGGAGACCGGCTGAAGACGGTGGAGCTGATCAGGACCTGACCTGACTGACGGAGGTCTGCCTATCTCTTTTAAAATGGTTCGTTATTGTTCTGTGTATGGATGCAAAGAAACCACTTACACAAATAAAAATCGAAGATTTTTTGGTTTTTTGCGTCTCTCAGCCAAGCGATAGTGGGTGTGAAAGAGAAACACTTAGGTTGCTTACGTATAGCGTTGTCCTTGTCGCGCTCGATTCGTATTAGCTCATCCCTACAATAATAACGCACACACACAAAACGTGTGCGGACAGGCCGGTGCGCCAGTAGTAGTACTAGACATTTAGTTCGGCGAATTTGTATGGAGTGTCGGGGGTCTGGTAATAGCGTGTGTGTGATGTAACCCACCCCGCTGCGCCTTTGTGTCACTGTGCGCTTACCTTTACACCCAGCTTTATTGCGGAGATGCCAGACAACAGATATTATTTCAGGAATGATTGCGTTTAGTGAAATACTATTCGGTTAAGGTCTTGTACCTTTTGTCTGGTTTTGAGAATGCTGCGTAATTGGATGTTATGAGTTTTATATTCATAAACTACTGTGTATATGGTATTTCGACGTTTATCGAACATTTGCGAGTATCTACGCTAAACACATTTGCGGGTAATTTTAGAACGGTTCGTTATTTATTCATACGTTACGTTCCAACTTAGTCTAAAATGAAACTAAGTTATGAACTAACTTTTGTTTCAATTAGTAAAGGCTTCAGCTCGAAGTTGACTAATAGCCTCCATACCGAACACCTAACGAGCGCCTTTGATTGACATGTGTTCAGGAGTAGACCAAAATAGGCTAATGATGACACAAACACACATAACTAGTTTTTATTTATTATAAGTTTAGGAAAATTAATCATCAAAATTAATCGAATAGAATAATTTTTATTTTTAAACCCCGACGCAAAAAGGAGGGGTGTTATAAGATTGACTACTAACATATGTGTGTATGTCTGTGTGTCTGTCTGTGGCACCGTAGCTCTTAAACGGGTGAACCGATTTGGATGCGGTTTTATTTATTTTCCAGCGGTGGTTCTTAGATATGTGTTATCAAAATCAGTTCAGCGGTACATTTTATAGGTTTTTTGTGACGGGGATTTTTAAATTTTAGTTTACTGAAATTTTATTACTTGTATAATATACTTATATTGCATTAGTATGTATATATAACAAATGGTACACGTTAAAAAATATCTTGGGGTTAACATAGGTTAAAAATAAAAACAGAACCAACCGTAGAAGACACCACATGACGTCGCACTTCGCTATAGTAATTTAAGCCACCACAGTAATTTAGCTCCTGATTATTCACATTAAATAACACAACTCTAATCAACCACGACTTGATGTTCCGTACTTTACCATTCAAGTTTTAGGTAAACGATGGCCAGACTACTCTAGACTAAAGTTAACTTGAGACGTTTGTCTCGAGTTTGTCTCTACAAAGGCACTCATTTGGAGTCATGTGGTGCAATAACATGCGAAGAGCACTAATTTATCAAGACGAAGTCATTTAACACAACATTTATCAAGAAATTGAGTAAACAACCTCAAGATTCTTACTATTATTTTATAACCTTTAAACCCTGTGCCCAAGATTATTCTCCAAAACTCTCACCCTATTCTGTTTTACAAAAGACTCGTTCTCTATCAATAATATATTGAGACTCGTTTTAAAAGTTTAGAAGTCAAGTTAAGTGTAAAAATGATGAGTTTTGAATACAATTTGATGTAAAGCTTGGTTTTACTGTGAATAAACTGGCTAATACTGGGAACTGTCAAATTAAGATTTAAACTTGGCTACTCACAAGAACTGCCTAGTTCTGGAATTTAAAAGACAGAACATTAGTTGACTTCAGTCTTTTTTAATTACAATTTTACAATCCTAATCTAAACGAACATCTTAAACGACGTCAGTCAGATGTAAAATAAATATCACATACTTACTGCTTACTGCAATCCAATACCACAATTTCAAAGTTAATCACCTAGTCAAGTAAGATAGGTTTACTCAACTAGAGACCTAGTGGAGTTAAACTACCGACACGTAGCAACTTCCTAATTAATTAAATATATAATGAATCCAACTCCAACTAACTTTTGCCTTGTAAATGTCCCGCGCTCTATCATTAAAGTCAGCTTAGGTAAACGATGGGTAATTAAGAATACTTACTCGAGACTCGAGTTCAACTCGAGACGTTTTGTTAACTCGAGGTGGGTGTAAAAGTTGGAGACGTGTTTTAATTGTGTAATTTGAAGACGTAGCTAAGGAAATTGGTTTTCGGTCTAGGTTTACGGGTCTGTCCTTACTTGAATTCGTAGTTAAATCAGAAAAGCAGGTAGTTTGGCTAAAATAGGCTTTAAAGTTTTAATTGTTTTTCCGACTTGTCTTTCTATCTTCGAGTAAATGATTTTCCTCTTTCTACAATCTTTCTTTCTCGTGTTGGTGTGGCCCACCCGAATGTCGGAGTGTTAGACCACTCGAAGGCCTCTTACAAGGCGTATCAAATGTTGTCTTAGAACAACAACCAGCCCCCCTACCCATATGTCCCTCAAGCGCCAATCGTATATCGTGTTGAGCTCGGATTAAGGTGTAAATTCACTGCGACAATTTCTTATGTTGCTATACACTGTCCCATTAAGTGTATCTACTCGTAGTCATCGTATTTTGGTATAAATGAATGAGATTAATTCGATTTCTTGCCTAAATCGACAATAATTAGACCGTATCTTATTATACCTTAGCTATACCTTAATTCGATCTCAACATGATATACGATTGGCGCTTGAGGGACATATGGGTAGGGGTAGGACCAACGCCTTTACGTGCCCTCCGAAGCACGATAGCGGTCAGATGTAAATATACCACAAACGGCCACTCATCCAAAGGTGACTGTAGATAACGTTGCTTAACCTAGCAGACTGTTATGAACGGCTAGGCGAGGTATGCTACGAGCGTGGGTTCAGTTCCCGCTACGGGACAAATGTTAGTGCACAGAAAAAGCGCAAACATTTGTTTCGTGTCGGAGTGTCCATGGTGCTCGTAGTTCCTAGGAATCCTAATTAGGGGTTAGAATCTATGTATGTGATCGTTGGGAGATTTTGTTAATAAAAACATGTTATTGGACAAGATAGGCTTCGAAACTTTGAAACTCAAAAGTTATCCATGTTTTATGATAACTTTTATTGACACGTAGTTACATTTTTGTGAATCTTTTGTCTCATATTCCATCGTGTGAATATTTCTGGAATTTGGATATATAAGCAAGTCTGAGTACAGTTGAGAACCATTATGAATTGTCATGCCTTTGTCACATTGAACGACATTCCATTTTCGCAAATAAATAAATGTTCCGCTTGTCGACTTACCTCGAGAGGAGCTTTACTTCTTTCAATTCTTCGTTCGAATTGATTGTAGGTATTCCTGTTACCGCGGAAATTCGATTACTCTTCAAAATCACTGCAATCGGTCTCACTGAAGTTTTGTAGGACGAGTATTTGTTACTTGCAGAGGTTGAATACGTTTTTCTTTACCACACACAAAGTATAGTGCTATATAAGTTTGGACAGCCTCTGTGGTGTAGTGGTTGGGCAGGTTGGCTTAAATCTCATACACCATGAGATTGCGGATTCTATTCCCGTGACGGGACAAATGTTTGTATACAAAAGAAACGCAAATATTTGTATCGTGTCTGGGTGGTATGGGACCATGGTTCTAGTAGTTCCTAGTACTCTAGATACAGAGAATCTTGGTTAGGGATCTACGGTTGTATGTGATTACAGGGCATTATTATTTTATAAAAAAAAATGCCCCTCAGTTTCTTGCCGTATCTTCTGAGTAGTGGTTCTTTTTCCGATACGATGGTAGAGTCGTTGTGATAATTTGACGTTCATAAGTGCGTCTATGATGCCAAAATGACGAGATTTTGATTTTGATTTGATTTGATTTGATTGGGTCTACTAATTTTTTGACCGTTTATAGATCATCTAGCGGATACCCGCTACTCTGTCCGCGTAGAATTCGGTTTACAGTTATTCCCTAAGAAAGTGTTCATTATTCCAGAATAAAAAGTATCATGTGCTCTATTCCAGGCCCTAAAGTACCTACATACCAAAATTCAACAAAATCCGTTTAATTCTTATGAAGTTAAGTGGTAACACACACACACAGAGAGAGAGAGAGAGAGAGAGAGATAGAGAATTTCGCATTTGTAATAATAGGACAGGATAAAAACAAAGCGTTTGACCGCCTATGCGTAACAAAATAACATCTATAAAATCGTACTTAACTTTACCCTTAAACCAATGTTAAGTGCCACAAATCGCGCCCAACACGAATCAGCTACAAGAATCGATTTATAACGATTATTGTGTGCTTTTTTCGCCGTTTACGTTATCGCCGGGTTGTAAATTACCCCGACGGTGTAGAGTCGCCATCAAGACGTTTGGTGCCCTTATCGGTACTCTATAGGAGCCGCCATATTGATTTACAGTTTCGAGAAAAAAGAAAAACGGTATTTTCGATCTACGCAGACTTTAAAATAACGATTTAGGTATGTTATAAATAAAATAAAATTCATTTATTTCGGACAACTTGGTCCATAGTTATATACCTAGTATCTTCGTAGTGAGATTTTTATCTCAAGTAAATAAAAATCTCATGTAATTGAATTAAAATGGAACTGCTTAAAATCACGAAGAACCTTCTATTAAAACATTGATTAATTTGGCCCTAATACGGCTTTATGCAAATTCGAAATCGAGGATAATTTAAACAAACTCAATCCACAAATCTTTCTAAAACACCTATGTTTTCATTGGAATTCATTATTATCATTACATTACACAACGAGTTACAGATTTCAAAGGCTCCAAATGTTAAAGCCTTAATTGGAATCATTATAATAAAACACCCCCGACCCTTTCTGAATTTATTTCATTCGAAATGATTAATATCCTCTGACCTTCGTGAAAGCCGTATTTGGAACGAAGTAATTAACGTTACGGAATTATTAACGCATAAAAATTTAATGAAGACATTCGTATCTAGCCTTAGAAAATGTTTAAATAGGATGTAATGATGAAATAAAGGTCAATTCCTTTGCCATCTCATGGCGAGTTTTTTGTAAGTTATTTTCAGAAGTGAAATTTTCTTTCGCTTTTCGCAGAAGACATCTAGACCTATGTGCTCCATCTTAGGCCACATCATCGCTTCACATCAGGCGAGATAGTGGCCAAACATCAATCTATTAGGCGTAAAAAGAAAAACATAAGATTAAGTGCAATTATAAAGAGTTCCAAAGGCAGTCAAATAAAATATTAATAAAAATACATCTAGAGGTATAGGAAGAATCTACAAGAAAAATAATTCAGACAGAAATAATATGACATGTATATTAGTATTCTAATTTTAAGTAAGTATATACATGAGAAACGCGCAAAGGTTTAGATGGCATAGCAGCAAATTTAAAAAAATATGTACTTAGATTTGGAGTAGCTGCCTACAGTAGAGTAGCACATACCGCATGTCAACATTCGTATTTTACTTATAAAATTTTGGTCGGGATCTGTACCTTGTACTGCTACCAAATTCACGGCGATTTGTTTGAGATTTCGGAGTATCTTCTCTAGTTTTCGTTAGGTACATGTGTCGAGACTTTGGAATTGGATGCTTTAGTCTATATGTGGCTGGTGTTTTGGACACAAACACACAACTGAACTGTACCACAGTGCGAGTTAGGATTATTAACAACCTACGAGCTCTATAGGAAATACCTCACTAAGGAATGAATGAGTGACGAACAGAAATATCGAAATGAAGTAAATAAAAGCTCGGGAAAGTGATAGACGCAGCAGTGACAGCTGTATCTGTGTAATTTTATCTTGCTGGCTGAAAATGTCATACCTAATTTCTAAGGGATTAAGTGGTAATATTAGGCAGGCCACTCCTTCAAAACAAGTTTTTCCTTTTTCTTTCGTGGCTGTAACAGTGAAGAAGAGATCATCATCAGCTCATCACATTCCCACTGCTGGGACTCGGACCTTCTCCCATAGACAGAGTATGGGCCATAATTCACCCCAGCGTGTGGGTTGGTAGTTGGTGAATTTTTGTAATAAATACTTGAACATGGCAGTTTCCACACGATTTTTTCTTTTAACTTAACTCATACGTGCTCCCACTGAGCCACATTCGCTCTTTAGGAAACTCCCTCTAAGAAGATATAATATTTTGCTATTATGGTTCTCTCTGGATTCTGGTTGCATTTGAAAATAGTCTGCGATATTTTCCGACCAAAATGGGGTTCTAGTTTAGAAAATATCACGTTTCCTAAAACGGTTTTGGCACAGCACAAAACCTCTCCAGTCTGAACCGACATAGGAAAGTTTTATTTGAAATGCACCTTACCTACATACCATTTGAACAAGCTTCGCCGGCAGAAACCTATTTACTAAGTTAACAAAATCTACCTATTTTAGTAATAAATATGCAGGCTACTCATCAATGGCAATATAGTTTATAATCACGAATAGAATATTACGAATCGAATGATGATGTCAAGAAGATACGTCAATGACTATGGGTTGTCCAATTGCTTCTCCTTGTAAGTAGTTAGTTTAGTTTTAGTAAGTAGAGTGTAGAGTCGTTTTCAGTAACAAAGGCAATCGCCCGCTAAAAAAAGACTATTAAGTTTTGATACTATCAATTGTTTTCACAAGTTTTTCACAGACACGAAATCGATATCACTGCAACCCTTATATTTGCAAAGCGCCCAATAGCATAAAATGCAAGTGTGGAAAGCCAATCGAACGACGATGTGTCATGCAATCGGCTCGATGTATCGCAATATCCGGAACAAGAGACCGATGCCCCGACAGTCGCGTAATGATACACGCGACGATAAGAATTCAATAAACCCCACCTTCCCCTCCGCCTGCAGTCTACACGCTGTTTTACGTTTCCAATATGTTATCCAGCTTCAATATGTTCCGTTCTTTACTAGCTTTACATCTGCATATCTGAATCTTGTTTCAATTTTCCCCGCTGAGCTGAGATATAAGACGGAATTTTCGCTAAGATGCAATATCTACTTACCGAAGAAGAATATTTTCGTACTCGCTGTCTGTAGTGGAAAATAAACAAAAACTCGTGTACAATAAGCTCCACGAAAATATCAATTAGAAAGGCCAAAAGAGCTGTAATAAAAGTTAAATTACTTTTAAAGCGCGTTTGGGACAAAATTACTTCCTTCCTTGAAGGACGCACAGAAATTCCGTACGTCGAAAAAAGTCGTGGTAAAAGGTTGAAGTTAAGATTATGCCTAAGAATTCTAAAGTGATTAATGAGTTATTAATGAGTAATTCAAGATGCACATTCAAAGTACTTACTTTTATACCTATTTGTGATTCTACGCCATTAAAAAACTTGAGCGCTCTCACCGACTTCACCGCGACTTCACTCGTATCCATAATTTATTAGGTACCGCGTTCCTCGTCTAGACTGGAGTTAACTTCGCGTTAAGGTGCGTAGTGACCAGGTGCATGGTTATTCGGTGTGTGATAGAGCATTCGATATTGTTACATATGAGCTTCGAGCGATCTGACCGGATATTCAGTCATTCGCAATGTGTAACCTTCAGCTAGCGATTCTCATTTATAATATTAGTGCGCCCTACAAATTCATAATTACTATAATAACGAAACTTTACACATAGCACATAGGTAACGGAATACGAGAGGGTGATGTTAAAGGGATATGAGGGGGGCGATTCCGGGGGAGAAGAAGGGGTCGGTAACGGGATATAATGGGGATAGAAGCGTGACGCTAATGGTATAGAAATAGAACGTGATCTGGATCGGAGCGAGACGAAAGCAGGAGCGGGACAGTGAAGGGATAGGATGGGGACGGGATCGAAATAGAAGCAGAGCGGGAGCAGGAGCGGGATTAGGGTGGGATGGAAAATTGTAGGTTAGATTACATCATTACGCGTACGAAGTCGCGGGCAACAGCTACTCTTAACTATAACCTATCTACTTTACCTTTACCTTACCTTAACTTTGCTTACTGCTTTAATCGTAATGTTCGTTTTAAATTTTCAAATTCGGTTACGTTACACACCAATGTTCCCAGTTAAGTACTTAAGCACCTTAACACTTAAGTTGAAGGTCGAGAGAACCCTTCTTTTTTTGCAATTAATGACGTAAAACATTGAAATAGCACAAAACCGCCGACTTCATTTTTGCTAAAACATTTTTTGTGGGAGCATGTTGTTTTTATTCTTAATTTATATTATTTTATGCTGTTCACACTAATTGCAACAAATCTTAGTGATTACGGATCGGGATTCTAAGACCGCTGGCTGGTTGCCAACGTGAAAGCTTTTGGCTAAAAGCGTGCGGCGATTTCAGAAACAAGCGTACCAGCATTGCATCAGGCAGCTTCCAGTCTACATTCTCGCGCGTATGTGATCTTATTTAGATATTTGATGTTTTCAACTATAGCGAAAGTGATGCTCCTAAAAGACTTAACAAAGTAAAGATTAATCAAAAAAATTGACGTATAATATAAATAAATCATAGTTAGTAACTCGACCAAGGTAACCGAGCTCTTCACTACGAAGTGAAGAACTTCAAGTACAAAGTAAAACAAAGATGTTGCTTCAAATAAAACCCAACCAGGTGCAATATAACCATAAAATAGAAAAGGAGCGATATTTCACAAAAACTTTCATACACGCCTGCCAAAAAGCCCCTCAGATATGACTAGGTCGAACGAAAGTGGCTCCTGGTACTTCAGCTTTGCAAAACGAGCGCAACGAGACGCCTCTATCAAATGCTACTCTCCTGGTAACGCAAATACACCAAAGGAATTTTTAAAATGCTTTTTCTGTTATTTTTCGGTTCCCAACGTGTTTGCGTTTTACTTGCCTCGACGTGAAAACACCCGTAGGTAAATAGTCACTTTTAATTAGAGCGTGGACATCGAGATTTTTATTTTAAAAATAACTTAAGCTACCTAACGTTGGAAGATTTTTAAATGCCACGAAATCTTGTAATTTTATTTATCTTTTGATAATAGAGCTATAGCAGGCCTAGCGCACTCCACACTGAATCCACCATGAACTCCACCTGAAAAGGTACGAAGCTACAAGTACATAGCCGGACACCGACGGCGGGTCGCGCGTCGTTACACGTGCCGCGTCAGAAGAGATAAGAACTATGCGATAGAAAGAGAGGCGCTCTTTAGGTTAATATAATCTGGTAGATGCAGCGCTACGCGAGCTGAATTGAATTTTAGTGCGTCATAGCAAGAGTCGCTATTTGTTTAAATTTCTTTGCGGAGTGATGCTTCTGTCCCTTAGTAAAGCCATGCCGTCAAGCGACCTAGTCGTGTTTCGGGATGATGTTCGGTGAACCATCGGGGAGACGGGTCTGAGCAGCCGCTCAACTGCCGTCTTTCTCTAGATCTATGTGCTCCATCTTAGGCCACACCATCGCTTCACATCAGGCGAGATAGTGGCCAAACATAGAACTATTAAGCGTAAAAAAAAAGTATTCTGTGTCTAAAGGTAAATTATTTGAGTCAGTAGGTATACTTGCTTAACTTGATTACAAAGAGTAACGATGCCGGTTGTAATAGTAAGAAAATAATTGAAATACAGTCTTTTAACGACGTTTTCATGATAGTTGCTTTATTATTTCCACCTCGCAAGAAACTAGCTTCTTCTATTCGCCTTTAATGTGATTATTTGGTTCTAGTTAAAAATAACTAGACGTCTTATTAAAGTGAAAAATAAGAACACAAACAATGCAGTTTTGTAGTAAATTTATGAAACCGCTTAGGCATATCGTATTTTTTGTTCTATTTTACCACTGTCACCACGTAGGCTGTCAGGTATTCATGCAAAGATAGTATAAAGGCAACGTCCGGTGCAGATAAACTTGAAGATAGACAGAAATGTACTACATTTATGGGTGAAATGGAAAATAAGAGCGGACCTTTCAACAGTTATAAAATCACTTTATTTCAATCTTTCACGTAACGATTTCAACTCTATCTGTGGCTCAGACGAGAGACAGTAAACTAAGTAAATAAAATAAATGCTGAGGCTTTTGAGTCTTCATATCAAATACCTCTAAGTCAATTATTTACTTTATTGCTCGAAAGACTTACGCTCAAGCCTCTGCTAGGCCCTTACTAGACTTTTCAGACTTTCTTTCTCAAAATAATACTTATGTTTATTAACTTTTCCACTTGAGAGAAAGACTTTTTGTATGATTCTGTGGCTTGGAAGCGTTTAGAAGTGAGAACGGGGATACTGGTCTATGGGGAGACGGGTCTAAGCAGCCACTCAACTGCCGTCTCTCTCTAGATCTATGTGCTTCATCTTAGGCCACATCATCGCTTCACATCAGGCGAGATAGTGGCCAAACATAGATCTATTAAGTGTAAAAAAAAACTAAAAACTACATATGCGAAATGCGAGCGTAGGCGCTCTACGAATTGCTGTCAACACAACATAATAATTTCAATAGCTATTGCCGTACCACGCTTGTCTATAACAGGTTTATTAACGTTTTTGAACCAATACAACTTGATTTGCATCGCATTAGGCAGCGTAGGCTCTTTGTGTTGCTATCCATTATAATACACTTGTCTTTTTGCATATTGTTATGTCAGTTTCTCTATCCAGTTCTGATAAGACTCATTTTGGTGCTAAAATTAAACTAATGTAGTCTTAGGGCGGCCATACACGGGCAGCTTAAAGCAGTCATGACCGACCGCTTCAAGCTGCGACTGCATAGTGAACTACAATATTCTATTCATTGGAATATACGAAACCACTTGAGCACTCGCAACGGCCTTGGGTGGTTAGCAGCATGACAAAATTCCGTCGTGCAGTCAAGCAGCTGTCAGAAATACTAGCATTTGACAACAACTGTTGCGGTCCGTGTAAGTTGTTCAATAACTAAATGCTCTTGCCGCCCTTGAAACGATTGACGATAAAGGTGTCCTCTGGCGTTCAGAGATCACTTTAAAAAAAGTACCACAAGATCGTGAATATTATTATTATGCGGTCTTTGGAAGCCTTAACTGTTCTTAATACGAGTAGGTACGCATCTGTCTCTAACACGATACACGGAATTATAAGGTGCTTTAAACCGAAACAATCGCATATATATGCATCGGTCGTGGGCCCTGAACGTATTGTTACGTGTCGCTATCTATATGTATATGTATTGTTGTCTACGCATATCAGTAGAAATGCTGCGAGGCAATATTTGCCATCGACTGCAGCGTTCAATTCAGCGAAATGTGAAATGTACAATCGAATAAATCGACAATGACGTGATATTCCTCGTTCGGCAGGAAAAATACTTGACAGTCTGACTTTTGATGTATATGTTAAATGCATGGACATGTATGTTTAGTCTATAAGCTGCTTGATTAAATGCTACCAATGACGTACTGTTTTTTATCTCTAGAATGCCACAAGCTTATCTTTTAGTATAGTGTTTTTGAATAATTATGTAGGTTTTCTTTGAAGGTTTTTTTTATTATAGCAAAGTCTCCGCATGTCTCGATATGCTACAGTTTCAAGCACGATGAAATTCTATCGCTCCAAAGACAAGTATCGGGCGTAGCTCCTCGATATATTGCTACGTATGGTACGTACGTCTACGCACAGTCGTAGAAGAGCAAAGCAATATTAACGATATGTCGTAGCACTCGTTCATACGAGAAACATTCGAATAAATCGATGATCGTTTTGTCACTGTTAATAATTCAATTCGATCGATAGTAGTGCAATTAACAAACGTCTGTAATTTTGATTTAGGAACCTACGAAAATATTGATTACATTAGATAATGCTTTATTGTTACACAACAACAGGAAATAATTACAATAAAGTGAAAACAATATTAAAAGTGAAGGGGTTACAATGGGCAGTGTTATCGCATATAGCGATGTATCTGAAACATAATATTCTTATCTGAGAATATATACAAGTACAAAATTAAAATAGCAAATAATGGGCACCGCGTTCCAACAAATAAAGCAAAAATTTCAAATTTCGGTCCTACGAGTCGTATGCAAAATCGATTTTATGATTCGCGGTTGGCCATCCCTATCAGTTTCATTTCGCAGGTTTCCCGCAGGGATACGTTTTACTGCCATCTAGAAAACATTGCAACATGGTGAAGCCCTCGGAGACTATATCGAGACACTGGCAGCACTGGCAGCACTGGCAGATCTGCCAGTAACATGTGTCGTTTTGTATAGTTTTCAATTTTCTATCAACCATGTTTCTCGATTCCATTCTGGAAGACATTTTAGACTTTTAAGATCCGAATCGAAAGAAAATTCTTGATGGAAAAAATAATATTGTAGTTGTTTTCTCGTACTTATGAAGGGTTAGGATTAATCTATTGATTGTACTCATGTACGACCCTAACTACCCTGACTGTTTTCATATATTATTTACATTTTTCTGTTACTGATACCATTTAGTTAGTTTTCTTTGCTATTACTATGGGACATCTCACTCGCACTTTTAGTTTGACATTTTGTTAATAAAATTTTAATGTATACTTTATTTTTCATTGTTATATTTTAAGACATTTTAAAAGAGTTGAAATAAAAGATATCCCACAGTTTCTTGTTACGAGTGGGTGTACTTCCGAAGCACTGGTAGAGTCAGTTTTCGCATTTCTTTTCTGGACCCGGACTTCAATTTGAGTATGGGAAAGAAATGGGTAGACATCATATTAATGTACCTAAGTTGTAATTTTTCGTATTTTAAATTTGATTCATATTGTGTGTTTATAACATTTAAAAATGCATTTTAGTGACTATTAAATAAATGATATTTGACTTTCACTTTGACAAAAAATAACAAAAAAGTACATAAAATATAATATTCAAATAAATTAATGTCATAGAAACATGTGTGCATGAGTGCTTTTTTGTTTAAAATTTTCCATCAGCGTTGTTTTTCAATTTATTCCGTTTGAAATTTCATAGCCACTTTGAAGTGTTTCAATTTTTGCTGTTAGAACTGAATATAAGTTGGCAGGATTTATTTAAAAATTTACAATTTTTTATCGTGGAATATAAAATTGATGAGGTTTTTGATTTAACATAACAGAGGTAAAATTGCTTTTGCTTGTCTTTTAGTATCGAAGTCAAAATGTTATATTATTATAACTACTATGTAATAAGCTACCTATTTGATAATAGTAATGCAATATAATCAGCTATATTATTTCTAAAAAATAAATAACAAATGTTGCGAGTGAGCACTGCCACAAAACACAGGAAGGACTACTTTCTATAGATAAGAGAATAGGTAGAAAGGAATATTATCTATCGTAGGTAGACATAATGATTTATTGCTCACTTGAAGTGTTTTAAGCTATTGCATAGCTTCTATCGCGGGCCTTGAGCGTGGAGACCGAATCCAGAAATTCCGTAACGAAAATAACCTAACACCCCCCACTCCGAATGCTATGCAATAGCTTTACCGCGGCAGTCTCCGAGTGCCACACGTTTTTATTTATTTATGTTTTTTTTAATTTATGTTTTTTAAGCCCATTTACAAACAAAAAATAATTGCATATAAGACTTTTCCGCCGACCTCTCTCACTCCTTTAGTTCTTTCCATCCAAAGGTTGACTGGAAGAGATCGCTTTTAGCGATAATTCCGCCCGTTGTACTATAGTCTGTAAGAATATTTCGTGTATCTTGTTTATTTCTTGTTTGGTATACAATAAAGCATTAATTATTATTATTATTATTATTACTTTTTTTTGTAACTAATGAACGAGACGAGCAGGTCGTTCATTTTTTAATTCTTTTTTCATGTTTTTTACCTCAGAACTCCGTCATTTATAAACCGATTTGGAAAATTCTTGCGTTGGATTCAGTATAGCTACGTAGTGGTCCCATATAAATTTCATCAACATTCCACCTTGGACTTCGAAGATACATCAGAATTGAAGTCGGTTGTTTTTTAATAAAATGTATACTTGTTATAACATATGTTTATGACAGTTGTTTCCGTTCCTTGTTTTGCAAAATCCGTGCAGCGCGGCACTGCGCTCGTCACCTTTAGACAATAATCTCATAGTGCCAGTAATTTCATTGAATGTCTAAAAGCATACGTATATAAACTGCAGTTTCCACGCAGGTACAATCATATAACATAACTCTTAATGAGTTACCGTCCAGCATTTCGCCGGTTCGTTGCGTCGACTGGAGTGAGAACGTATTGCAGCTCAAATCTACCGTAAATGGATTTATTTCAGTGCTTTTGTGTCTCGCTACGTTCCTTTATCTAGTGTAAATACACTTTTAGGTTGATTAAATCAACGTCGTTGTGGTCTCGTTGGCTGTAAAGCCAAAAGCTCTTTATCGCGCGCAGACAAATTTAAATCTTTCAATTATTATCCATTGTATTAATAACAAAATAACAGAGAAAGAATCTTGTGAGTTTCAAGATAATCTCTGAAACGGCTCTTTCGATTTGGAAAAAAACTTTTACTGTTGGAATAGGAGCAAAAAACCTCGTACTACTTTGTAACTTTTGTAAGTGTCCGTTTTTTCGGTATTCATGAGAGATTATTCTGGTAAGTTACTTACCTTTACTTAAAACCTAATTATATTAAAACCTTACTTAACATGAAAGAGAATCATTTTTCATGTTTCTCTTATAAAATTCAAAACATTACAAAAATCTCGGAACTTTGTTGTTTGTATGCACGTTATTTGAATTTCATTTAAATACTAACTGCGCCCCGCGGTTTCACCCTCGTGAAAAGCACTTTCGGTTTTTCCTGAATTTCCCAAATTTTCGGCTAACTTTTCCAGTTTTTTCTGAACAAGGTTAAATGTACATTACTTATTAGCCTAATCAATTGGATAGATTGTATTAAAAATAGGGATCATAACGACCATGAACCATACTAATAGGAAAAATATAATTAAACCCAATTCGGAAATTTTTTTGACAGCCTCTGTGGTGTAGTGGTTGGGTGGTTGGCTCAAATCTCATACATCACTGAGTTTGCGGGTTCGATTCCCGCGACGGGACAAATGTTTGTGAGAAAAAAAAGCGCAAGCATTTGTTTCGTGTCTGGGGGTTGTGGGACCATGGTCCTCATAGTTCCTGGTTCCCTAGATACAGGGAATCCTAGTTAGGGGCCAGGATCTATATCCAGGATAGATATGTGATTGTTGGGCGTGAATAAAAATACAAACTTTAAAAAAATTGCCAAACTGGTCTAGCCGTTCTCAAGTGATGAGCTTACCAACAGACAGCATTTAATTTTTATTTATAACGCTAAGTAAAAACCCTTAATAAAGGTCAAAATAATAAAAATAAAGTACATTTTTGTTAATTTCGGAAACGGAAAATTATATTAATAAAATTTCTGTGATCCGGGTAGAATATTCGGACCGAAAACTTACATAATTTAATTAAATTCGCAAAATGATTATGATTTATTTGGTTTTCATCTGTCACCGAGCCAGAATCCCTATTTCAAACTCCATTCAGCATTCTAATATGATTTTCATTATTTCTAATTAAGTTTGATTTTACTGCCTTTATTATCTTTGCGAAATAATTTGTTTGTTTTTGAATTTAAAACTACTACCTGCTTAGCTTTTGAAATGATAATATCATCAAGGAAATATAATAACTGAGCCCAAACAAAATTATTTTTAGGTAGAGCATTATATTGTCTCTCTATACTTTAAGTCGTCTATACCTTTAAGCTAGGGCTAGGGCTATCCCTATGTTAAAATCGATTTTTTAACCCACTTCAAAAAAGGAGGAGCTTCTCAATTTGACTGTCTTTTTATGTTTGTTACTCGGTTACCCCGCCAATTACTCATTGATTTTGATGATTATTTTTTTTGTTTGGTAGATATAAATTTTATCGAAATAGATTCAGCGTGTTTTAAAAAATACAACAATATCAAAAAATATAAGTTTAGTCTTGAATTAGGTTTTTGTTTTTTTCTAAAAATGTATTCATGTTGGTCTTTGCTTGCATACATTTAGCAAAGTAAGTTAATTCTATATAAGTTGAGTTAGTAAGTTAAAATATGGCTACTAATCTACATGTAGGTACTTGCGTTAGGCCAACACCAAACTATTGATACAGAGTGGATAAGTTCACTCTTATTTTAATATATCGAGCGTCATTTGGTTTATTAACACTTTTTTTTTAACTTCTTCAGTTTTTTCTTAGCTTAGCTGCAAACGGGGTTTTTTGGCGGGAAGTGAAAAGTGATACAGTTCGATTTTGGTTTATTTTCCAAACAAGTGTTATTTCGAGTAATCATGTGTAATATCGGTGGAATATTAACCATTATGTGTTCGTTAACGTGCACGAGTGTAGGCAAATGAAACAAAATAGGGAAAACATTGCTTTTTATGTTCTCACAAAAAGTCCATGGAAAGCTTGAATAAAGTTCCACCACTTTATTGAAGCACTAGGAGAGGGTCCGGCTTGTTGCTTTTGACCCTCATTCTCAACAAAAGTATAATAAAATGGAATATTAAACTATCAAATAAAAACTACGTAAGACATGGCGGTATGGTCCTAGAGACTTTAGCCTGCAATAACGGGCAAACTTAAAAAAAAAAAAATTAGTTGCAAACTTTTTGCAGTTCTGGCGTGTCTAAATCAAGCCCCAGCTTCAATTACATAGGAGATTGCTGGTGTACCCGTGCTTGGCAGTTGTATCAAAAGTTGAATTAGAAAGTTTTTTCATTAAGTTCTCAGCATCATGCATCCTAATTTTAAACAAGCTCACTTCTTAAAAAGCTTCTTAAGCAAATTCTTAGAAATACGAACTTTAGATATCATATTAACATACGTTAATAAAATAATATTGATCATCTGATGTGCCTTGTTTTGTGGGTTTTTTTTATATTCTTTAGATATATAAATAAGCTAAGATATTTTTTTACCGATTTTGTAACAAGAGAGGGGTTAACAATTCGACTTGTTTTGTTTTTAGCTTATCGATACTATACCAGTTCTTTTTATAAACAATTCGAGTTATAGTTTAATAATTAGTATGAAAAGACAACATTTAATATGAAACTAAAAGAGAAATAATAAATTGTAATTATTTTATTTTATATATTATTCAAGTAATTTATAACGTGAATTTAACGATACACATTACAATGATAAGAACTAAGTAATAATATGTGATATATTTACGGATAATAATTAATAATATTTATTATTTTTTTAAGATTTAAGATAATATTTTTTTTCATTTAATATGTCGGCAAACAAGCAGACGGCCCGCCTGATGGTAAGCGGTCACCGTCGCCTATGGACATCTGCAGCAACAGAGGCATTGCTGATGCGTTACCGACCCTTAAGGACTCTATTAATTCCACTTTTAAAGGACTCCATGTTGTAGCTCAAAGGAAATACCGACGAAGGTCGTTCTACATCTAACAAGGAAGTGCGAGGAAGAAAAGTGTGAGTGAAGCGTGTGGGAAGTCCAGTTTTGTGAGATGTTTTATAATAAATAACCAAATGATAGTGTCTAGCGAAAAGTAACTAACTCCAGTCAGAACCTGTGCAGCCCTTACAGGACACATGTATCTATTCTACAAGACATTTCTAACACCTGTCTGGTACATCACATGTAAGCATGAATAAATGAATATGAATATTATTCGAAACCAGATATTAATGTCTTTTTCTTTTTTCTTTAGGGTTTTAATATTGCTCGAGAATTGGTGACCATGTCAGTTTAAATATTCAGTGAGTACAATAATACATTTTATAACGAACATTCTAGACTTCAATTTTAATGTATCTTTAGAATAGAATAGAATAACTCTTTATTATAATACAATACAGAAATAATTAAAAACTAAAATAATAATGAACCGAATACACACACACATAAAATACATATACATATATATAAACATTAAAAAAACACACACATGCATTAAAATAACATACAAACAAAATAAAAAACATACATTAAAATTGAAGTCTCGAATTTATGTCCAAGAAATTTATATGAGAGTCCCTCTGAAGTATGACCTACCAAACAAAACTGAATCATCAAAATTATATTCATAAATTGGCGGATAATCGCCTAACAAACATACAAAAAAAAAACATACAGTTGAATTTAGAAACTCCTCTTTTTTGTATTTGTTTTGTCGGTAAAAAATATCACGCACCTTCGCGTTCGCAGTTCTCAGTATTCAAATCTTGTTTGGGTGACATCTATGCCATTAAAAAGTTGTTAAATATAACGGTGTGATAAGCAAAAAAATATATCATGAAAAAAAGATGTTGCGGGAGTAATTTATATGCATATTTAAGTCTCGGGTCAAACACCTCATCTCAGAATTAATACCTACTAATAAATTACTCTAGTCAAACTAAAATGGTTAACATCAGCATGCAAGTTTTTCGGTATTATGAGTACCTATATCTTTTTTAAGTATAATAGGAAATCCTAAAGGGACTCCTTTTAATAATATATTTTAGTATTATATTTTTTAAGGTTTTTAGTTTTAGTTTCATGTTATTAATGGATATAATTTTATACGAGTATAATAAGTCAATAAGAGATAAAGAGCACATTGTCAATATTTTGTCCAATCACGAAGTGTAAGTAAAAGTGGATAGTAGGAGTATTGCAATTTTTCTCCACTCAAAAACAATATTTCATTTTTAGAAAATAATCATAGAATTTTGTCATTATTAAGGTACTTCGTAATCGAAAATCGAAGTAAAATAAATAAAATAAAAAACAAAAGAAACCTGATCGAGGGTACCTATGGTCTTTTTCGTTTTTCGGCTACGCCTTAGGTAGTTTGGTTAGGGATTCCTTTCTGATTTATCTATCTATATTCTTCTACTTCGTACAAAGAACAGGCTTAGTCTATACAAGTACGCATAAAATAGGTCACGTATGTGTTTATCCTATCCACCTATCCTATGATTTATCAAAGCATTCAAGCTACGGGTAAGCTACACATACGTACATACATACCTGTATACATTCAAGCTTAGGCTAATACACATATGAACAGGCTATGCATGGCTATATGTAGGTTGTATATGTATACATGCATGCAAAATGACGTTATGTCAATTCAATAGCATGAAACAATACAGCCGAGATCATAATTCGATACGCAAGCATTCATGGCGATGGAACCTGCACATATTGTGTGCTGTCATGGACCGATCAAGGTTGGGGCGTGGGGGGAAGATGCAGTTGTTCGGTAAAATTTGACTAAAGTAATTATAATTGAGTTTCATTGTGTCTGCAAACATTCCTTAATTTTTTGAAGAATAAAAAAAAATTCTAGAATATTTTTTTTTCTAAATTCTGAAACATGTTGATGCCAGAATACCTATCAATGATTTACGACACATTCTAGTAAGAGGTTAGCCCAAAATGTTCCGGCCGGACCTCATTTAGTGAGGTTATGTCTTCAGTCTAGTTATCGGCTTCTACGGTGAACTGGTATTACACTGAGTGCCTCCGTCGAAACGTTTGCAGCCCGCACCGCTAGGTTTAGCCCACGGATCGACGTGGTTTACCGAGGTGTGGCCACTGCGTACACTACAGCTTGGAAATACTAGCAGAGAGATTGAATATATGGGTAGTTGAATATATGGAACACCGTCACCACTTGTGACGTCACTGAGCGGGTGATCATGCTCGTGATTACTTCACTTTGGAGTGTAATGTCATCGACAGCGGGTGTACATGCTAGTTGATGATATCACGTCGGTGTCATGAGTATGGAGGAGTGAGATTATAGGTATTTGCAGGCTAGTCAGTTGTTACCACACACTTAGAAGAAAAAAGATAGAAAGAAACAATTTATTTTGACAAAACTACACACAACAAACAGAGTACATACACAAGTGTAGGAGAACTAAATAAAACAAATTAATAAGACCAAGACACACAATTACAGCATGTGTGTATGGAGACCGCTGCCGTGTACAGTGCAGTCAAAATAGGTATCATAATAAGGTATGATAAAAAGGAATCCACAACGCTGGTTTTCAGCTCAGGCCCTTGGTGACGCTCTTGTTGTATTAAACTACGGCATTAAATAATTGAACATACATTTTTGAAATAACGCTATAAAATATTAAATATATAAGCAAAGCTCAAGACAAATATATTATATTCTTCTATAATATATTCTTAATAGTATAAGAAGCGTGTCGAGTGCATACTACTCTTGCCACAACTTCCATTGGGGGTGAACGCCCATCTAAATCCTCACTGAGTTCGTCCTTCATTGAAAGTTCCCTCATCCCCTGAGGTGATTGCCATTTCCATATTGTAGATTCGTAAAAAGCAGTTATTGACGCCTATCGCAGGCACATTTTTGATTGCAATTGGAATCTGAGCGTTGATTTATTGTGATCGTATAGCAATCACTCGACCATCAATCATACGCGTTTACGTTTTCACAATGCCTGAAAATGTGTGGAAAATACACAGTGTATTCTGTCCGTATTTAAATGTTATTTTAAAGTATTTTTGCCGATTCCTGCGTGTAAGTGAGGCTACCAAAATATTATGTGCAATAACAATAACATATATAAAATGTTGATAAAATAATTATATTAATAAATAATTTATGGCCACTTTTGAGTTTCTGCTTGATTATGCTATATTTCTTTCAGCCTGTGTCGTCTCACTAATACACGTATGGATATTTCAGGTAATTATCAATTATATTTTGGTCATATATTTTTATTTTTACTCTATGGACTTATTTTAAAGCACGGACTGACGTTTTCGATGTACATACATTTCGGAAAATATCGAATTCAATTTCACTAAATTTCACCTTTGTTCACTAAAGTTTGAGAGTTATACCTGTAAAACTCTTACATTTAAGTGAACAAAGGTATCATGAAATCTCTACATAGAAAGGTAAAGCCATGTAACAAGTTGCAGTTCAAGTAGCTCCAACAAATTTTGATAAAACACAAGAATGTCTTCAAATTGCTTATGAGTCCCTTGAGCTGAGCAATTTTTCTTAAGGGAAATGGACATTTTAGAGCAGAGGGCAAAGTTTTTAACAAGATTAGCCTCCAAGGTCCACTGGAACTGACTGAAACAGTTTGTAACAATTTTGACGATGAAACTGTTTTATTCTGATTAAAATAGTTTCGATTTACATTTTGAGTGGTCGTGTTTAAGTTTGATGACGCTGTTTTGTTTTGAAATAGAATGTTAAACGCGTAAACTCACAGTTGTTCCCAACTTATGTAAAACGGAGGTACATAATATGATCTACTAATCGATATCGCGTGACTCGTGCGCGTAGAAATACGTTCATAATTCTTCTCTAAAGAAACGTTATTTTTCCGGTATGAAAGTATCCTTCCAGAAAGTATTATTCCTTCTTGGGATATGCAGACGATAGCACTGTTGTTGAGAGATACCTATCCAGTGCACGTGCTAAGGGCCCTGAGACTAATACCAACAGAGAAGCAATGATCGAGCGTGTCAGCCTAACTCTTGAGTCGGTATCCCGCTGGGGTGATGACAATTTAGTCAGGTTTAATGCTTCGAAAACACAGGCGTGTTTGTTTTCCGCAAAGCGTACCCCCAAACCATCGACCCCAATCTTCCAAGGTGTTCCTGTGCCCTACGCTGATCAGCTTGAACTTCTGGGTTTGCAAATTTCACCCACCTTAAACTTTGGACGTTTTATAGAGACAAGAGCTAAAACCGCTGCCAGGAAGCTTGGTATACTATTCAAAGTCAGAGACTTCTTTAGTCCCACGCAACTCCTGACCTTATACCAAGCCCAAATACGATCCTGCATGGAATACTGTAGCCATCTGTGGGATGGCTCAGCCAAATACCAGCTGGCAGCTCTAGACTCTATAGAACGTCGCGCAATTAAGTTAATTATTGACCATGCGCTGGTGGAGAAGAAGCTGACAAGTCTCGAACACAGACGGAAAGTTGGGTGTCTGTCGCTTTTTTATCGACTGCACTTCGGGGAATGTGTCCAGGAATTGCACGATCTGATTCCTTCTTCTCCCTTCCACCATAGGACTTCCAGGCGGGGTGAGTCGTTTCACCCGTACGTCGTTAATATCCCACCTATCCGTACTAAGCGTTTCGCAGATTCCTTTATCATGCGAACTGCTAAGGAGTGGAACGCTCTGCCACCGTCTTTGTTCCCAAACGGATACAACTTGTGTCTCTTTAAGTCTAGAGTGAATAGGCATCTCATGGGCAGGCGTGTTCCATCTTAGGCCGCATCTTCGCTTTCCATCAGGCGAGATGTCGTCAAACGTATGCCCATTTAACAATAAAAAAAAAAGGAACTAAACATACCAACTACAAAAAATACTTACCACACTTCATAAAAATCTGTTCAGTCATGTGTTTGTTGCCACTTAGTCGTGGAGCTTAATGCCAACAAACACATACACACACTCTTCTTATTGTCCATGTTATATTGCATGTTGACCACTCACATACCAATATTTCGGTATAAGAGCAAAATTAGCTCGTTGTAAGCTATTATTGAAAGTGGTTTCAGGTTGGTACTCAAATTAGTGGTTGCAGTAATTTAAGCTATAGGTACCTCTTATATATTGCACCTGTACGTTGCAACTACAGGCAGAATAGTTACCTCATAAGGGCATGCAGGTGTTACAATGAGCTCGCTAGGGAAATGGACGTAGACTTGTTTACCACCTCAGCGTTCAAACTCAAGCGTCTACTATATGACCACTACTTTTCGTAGTGCATAGATATAATGTCTATGCACTATGAAAGGAGTATTTATGAAACTTTACGTCCTCATTGCTAATTATCCGTGTTCGTCCGTGTGTCTACTGTGTACGTTTGTTTATATTCTCTAAATATCTGTGAAAACTTCTAATTGGCCTTCAGCTATTTACTTACTTTGTTACTTATTTACTGATTTAGTCGTTAGTTTTCCTTGAAAATAAAATAAAATAAAAAATAAATAAAATATAAACAAGTCATAGAAAACCGACACTAATGCACCAGCATTAAATGACTCTTAAAGCTGATGAAAGTGATGATGTATAAGCTTACGTATAAACCAATCCACACATAATTACGTAGAGCGGCGATTCAGATCAATTGTTAGTAGCGTTCAAATATGCATTTGTTACCGCTCTGCCGTTGCAGTGGCGAACTTCAATTATACCTTAATTACGTGTTTGCTAGACTGATCTATCCAAACAGCCGTTGGGTTCAGTGCGTATCGATTTGGGTTGCCGTGGCGTTCAAGTTGCCTAGCTAGGTAGGTATATGTTGTTTGTCAAGATTGTCGGCAAATTTCTATAGGAACGAGTTTTGTGTCCTAAAACTCTTATATCATGTTGCATTTCAGAGTTTAAGAATTTTCAAGTTGGTATAGGTACTATCACAATAGGCCAAAGATTTTTGCAAAATATCAGTGATTAAGCAAATGGTCCGCCAGATGGAAAGTGGTCACCGTGACCTATGGATATCCGTGTAACAGCGTGTTGCTAACTGTAACAAATAACGGTTTATTTCAGGCAACTTATACTTTGTTGCAACACAGAGCCCATGTTTATAAATACCTCATTTTTTTTTACGGGAAAGTGCCTTTATTACAGAAAACAAAAAAGAAACTTATAAATTAACAAATGTATTGTATTATAGTGTAACACTTAACATTATGCCGGTGACGCGTGACACGCAGTGTCCGATAACCGGCCTCAGAAATGGCCAAAATCATCCTTCATGAGCGTCGGCAGATGTTCTCGGTTCGTACTCTCATTACGAAGGAATAAAATTAGTGCTGTAGTGAGATTCCAACCGCTCGACCTTCGGGTTGAAATTTATCTTGTGAAGTATGTAATCCACCACCTCCTCGGCCGTCACGGGGCAGTCAACTCGGGACACGTAGAGCTGCGTCATAAAAGTGGAGGGAATCAAGCTATGAATACCTAGTATGTTGGTTCTTAAATTTAGAGATACTCTAATAAAACATTAAGCTGCTCAATTTTATAATATAATCTCTGTATAACAGCAGCATCTGCCATCATAGGTTCTTACGAAGGATATGGATCATAAAACTTTTATTATGATAGCGTCGCGGCACTCAAACGTTATGGCCCTGTATGAGATAATAGATTGTGGGATACAACCGCAGAATGATAATATTGCCCTTGGAAAATAACGCGGCGTGTGATTTTAAATCTATCATCTTCACTTTAGAACGATCCTTAACAGGCAATAGGCGTCTCGACTCGGTGAAAGCCTTCAAGAGTGGTGTTGATATCTGATACCACTTAGATCTTGTAAGCGTGTGCATTCGCTTGTTTTATTGCATTCTATTATACCTAGGCATTTACTAGGTATATGCGTATCTAAGGTCAACCAGTGAAAGATAGCACACAATGACCCAAAACAAGATTGGGATAGTTAGTGTAGTGGTAAGTAGTAAGTGGAGTGTTACATATTTTATCTAGTGAAGCGTAAAAATACGAAACCATGTGGACATTCAAATATGTACATAGCCAGGAGTAAATAGAGATTAGAGCATGAATCATTTCATTACCAGGGTCGATGCAACTTAGTTGAAAATTCTAGGTACATGTATACAAACTTAATGATTTTAGCGTGAGCCCCAGAGCCTAAGTTCTGATTACGGCTGCAACCCCCCCCCCCCCTTTGTCAAACAATCGGTCACCGATTTTTTGTCGGTTAAAATAAAACATACGGTGTTTCATATTGCAACGCACACAAAAAGACGGGCACAAAATAGGTGAAAAATTAGTTTAAAAAAATCGGACCGACTATCGGACCTACAAAAAGTCTGACTTCAGCGGAAGCACTAACATATAGTCGTCACCTCATCCCAGCCGGTAGGTGTAACACAAGCCGGAAACATGCGGCTAAATTCGCGGTCGGAAGCGTAGTAAGTCATAAATTGTCGTGATTGTTGTGTTGTTGTAGTTATGTACGAATGTGTTAAAGTTATTGCTTGCATACTCTCTGTTGTGTAATAGCAATATAGCAGTTAACCGCTACCAGTGTATTAATTTTTGTGATGAGAGTGAAAGTTTAATAACCCGCTATTATTAACTTCTATGAGTTAGTTTTTGGGTTTATTTGTAATTTATTCATTAATTCACGTGTTACATTTTCGATGTTATGTCATGTTTGTAATTATTATGTTAATTACTTATTTAAATGATTAATTACTTATTTATGCACACTAGACTCCAATAGGTAATTTTGTTTCCGGCCTTCAGGGGCAGCTCTGAAACTTAAAGTGATTGAGCTGATTTTATTGGGCCTATTGCCTTTGTCTCGTACGGTATTTACTACAGTTCCACTTTACTACAAAATGGAATCTGAGTTTACTATTGAACTGACTTATCGCAAATCGATTGTATTTATTTATTTACTCGTATTTATACATATTCACAACACATGTTCCAAAAGTTCACTTCTGAACCTGCCTGCCTTATCATGGATCATATTTATATGAACATGTCAGTTTTTATAGTTTGCTAACCATAGAGTTTATATGCTCACTGCTAACAAGGCACCTACATATTTAATTATTTATATTGCTTTATATGGCTTGCCAGCTTGCCCAAAAAACGTTAGTCAACCAGAGAACGTAGTCACCTAAGGCTCAAATCTTCATAGAGTGTCACAAGGGTCTGCATGACTAAATGAACACGTTGAGCGCTGCAGGTGTGAAATTTGACAGAATCTCCTTTTTTTCTTTTTTTTATGGAACTGAGTGATGAGACGAGCAAATCGTTCGCCTAATGATAAGCACCACGCCTGCCCATAACAATTGCAGTGCTACTCAGAACTTTTAATAGCAAAAAAAAGTTATGCATGCACTGCATTGCGCTCATCACCCCGAGACATCAGATATTAAGTCTCATATGCCCAGTTATTACCTTACTTATTTCCTCTTTAGACTAGTTGGCTATCTATGCAAAATATTTCGCTCAAGCCGAGGTTTAATTTCAAGCCCTCTTGTTCAGGAAGCGCTCTAAAAAACGAAGCCACAAAAACAGTTACCTGTACTGAAGAAGAAGAAGTCCCGAATTCAAATCTCGACTAAAGCGAAATATTTTGCATACCCAAAAGTTTATTAATACTTGCCAAGCATGTAATATTGCGACACAAAATAATAAAAAAATAAAAAAAAAATACTGCAATACAGGTAGTAAGGTTACATTGCTAGGTAGGTACATTTTAAACTAGGAATTACTTATTATATAATTACATAGTACAAATTGCAGACCCTTTTTATCTAACAAATAAATATCTTTTAGTCTCCTCACTAGGCAAGCCTGTATCGAGGAGACCACAATTTATTTTTTACAATTTTTACTCAAAAATATAGTAATTTAACGTATTTTGTTCATGTTCGCATAGATTTTTTTCACATCTAATAAATGTTAGTCAAGAAACGATCCAATTTCAGAAAGTCACACCCTGTATAATCTTTTGTTAAGTAACGCGATGATTTATGTTTCGTGACCTAAGCCTAAGCCTCCATTGATAAATGACCTGAGCAGCAATAAAACTTGCCGTGTCATTTAAACCGTACTCTACCTATATTATAAACAAATCTGTAGGTATAGAAGGTTGGTTCTGAAGGTTTAGCATATGCTTCTAAAGAAATAAAGAAGAAAGAAAAACCAGCCAAGTGCGAGTCGGCTCGCGCACTAAGGGTTCCGTACCATTATCTATATAATAAAAGAGCAGGGTTTTTTTCTACAATCATCGCACAGCCGAAACCGCTTAACATAGAAACCTGAAATTTGGACTATGTATTCTACAAGTAGTGGAGGCGTCATTTAAGAACGGATTTTTCGAAATTTGACCTTTAAGTGGGTCAAATGGGGTCATATAAGATGTATGGGGAAAAAATTTTCTTTTGTCGCACGGTCACGAAACTTTGGTAGTATATTATGCAAAAGAAATAAAAGAACACATGTATCACATTTTTTGAAAATCAACCTTTAAGGGGGGTTTAGTGTGGTTTTTTAGATTGGAATGCGGAAACTATAATATATGCTACAGTGATTGTTTCTTGACCAGTAGTTATCAAATTTTGTGTGAGCATTAAGCATGTAAATACTAAGAATTTGTTTTCGGCATTTTGCAAAATTCAACCCTTAAGTTCATTTATTGGGGTCGCAAAATTTCCATGGTGTAGGTTTATTTAGTAAAGTTATGAAACTTAGTAACTTGACTTAACATAAGAATATAAAAATATAATTTCAGTAACTTTTCAAAAATCAACCCCTAAGGTAATTAAATAGGGCTGCAAAGTTTGTATGGAGTAGGATTTTTTATTAATGCGACACTGTAGCTACAGTAAAGAAACAGGGTAAATAATATAATTTTGATCAAGTTTTAAAATAAGTTTTCAGCATTTTTCAAAAATCAACCCTTTACTGGGTTAAACGAGGTGGTAAAGTTTACATAAAAAAACTTTGTTTATAGCGATGAAACTTGGTACATACCTAACAAAACATTATTAAAATGTGATTTACCATTTTTGAAAATCATCCCTTAAAAGGGTTAAACAGGGTGGAAAGTAAAGGTTATTATTTTTAAGCTACAACGATGAAATGTGGTGTACGTGGTAAGTTAATGAAATTATAGATGTGCATTTCACCATTTTTGAAAATCATCCCCTAACAAGCTTAAGCGGGGAGGTAAAATTTGTATCGAAAATCTTTGTTTATAAAGTTTCGTGGCTATGATAAAACTTGGTAAAAGAAGATAATTAAAACGTGATTTATAATTTTTGAAAATCATCCCTTAACAGGGTGGAAAGTTAAGATTATTATTTTTAAGCTACAGCGATGAAATGTGGTATATGTGCTTAGCCAATGAAATTATATATATGTATTTTACATGTTTTTAAATCATCCCCCAACAAGCGGGGTGGTAAAGTTTGTATAGAAAATCTTTTTTATTTATGAAGTTTGTGGTCATGATGAAACTTGGTACACAAACTAAGAAAAAGGAGATAATTAAAACGTGATTCACATTTTTTTACATCTACCCTTAACCAGGTTTAATAAGGGTGGAATGAAGTTACATTTTTTGAAGCTACGACGATGAAAATCGGTTCATATACTCAGACAGATAAGCTTTAAGCACCTGTTTCACCATTTTGCTGGAATCATCCCTAAACCGGTTCAAACGGGGTGGTTAAGTTTATATCTTTTTTGTCTGCTCAAGAACTGCACAATCTGATCCCCCCATCACCTTTTTACCATCGGACAACCAGACGATCGGCACAACGTCACCCCTACATGGTGGACGTTCTGCCTATCCGTACTAAACGTTTCGAATCATCCTTTTTGGTGCGAACGTCGAAGGAGTAGAACGCCTTGCCGTCGTCTGTGTTTCCACATAAATACAATCTGGGTGTGTTCAAATCAAGAGCGAACAAGTACTTACTGGGTAAGCGTGCTACATCTTCGACCACATCGTCGCTTCCCATCAGGTGAGATCGTGGTCAAACGCTGACTCAGTCAGATGTAAAAAAATAATATTTGGAGAGTCTTTGTTCATGAATTTATGGCAATTAAATTTGGTACACAGAGTAAGCAAAAGAAATAAATTGAAACGGAATTCACCATTTTTTTGAAATTCACCCTCTAACAAGGTTAAATAGGGTGGAAAGTATCAAATATTTTTAAATGCTACGATGTTGAAATTTGTTATAAATATTCAGCCAATAAAATTCTAAATACGTATTCCACCATGTTTTGAAATCACCCCATAACAGGGTTATACAGGTTGGTAAAGTTTGTATGGAGAATTTTTGTTTATGAAGTTGTAGCAATGAAATTTCGTATACAGACCAAACAAAAGTAATAAATTAAAACGAAACTCACATTATTAATTAACCTCTAAAAACGTTAAACAAGGTGGAATATAACATTTTTTCTAAACCTACGACGGTGAAATCTGGTACATATACTAATCGAAGATACTGTACGCACATGTTTCACGACTTTTTAAACATTTTAAAAGGTCTAAACGGGATGGCAAACATTTGTGTGGAAAACCTTTGTTTAAAAGGGGAAAGCGAATCTCGGTATATAGACTAGACAAAAGAAATGAATCCTAACATCGCATCTTTTAAAATTTCCTTATTCGTACAGGACTTTAGTTGACTTTTAAATGCAACATTCAGAAAAATAAGAAATTCTAAAGGTGTAGTCAATCGAAGATTTACAAATATTCAGCAACTTTTGTAGTTGACCGTACGTGTCGCAGGGAAATGAGGATATCTGAGATTTCGTGAAATTCCTAGAGATACCACGAAATCATGGTATAATCATGTATGGGAAGAACCACTTCTCCGCGGTCCGACTAGCTTTTACCCCTAGAGTGTACATAAAAAGCGCGTAGCCAGAAGCTTGCGAGGAGTTCTTGAGCAAAACGAGTGCGCAAGGCCAGAATGAAGCGAGGGGGAGAGGTGGCGAGCGTAGCGAGCCGGCGACCTCCCGAGTGGAGTGATGGTCGAATGCGCGAGTGGAGCGAAAGGATGACGAAGCGAGAGTTCTGGCGAGAGCCTCTTTATCAAAACTGGACGTCGTATCCCTAGGGATTTCATGAAATCCCTGGTATCCTCATTTCCCTGCGACATACAATATTTTTTCTGGAGCTACGACGATTGACTTTTAGCCTATATATACTATACTTACATATACATAGCCAAAAAATATATTGACACATGTATTATTACGATTGTTTTGAATACCATCCCCTGATAGGTTTAAACGGATGGTAAAGTTTGTTAAGAAAATATATGTTTATAATGTAAGTATTCTGTCTACTTAAAACGAGATAAGAGCTAAAAGAGAGCGAAATAGAAACGAGATGAATTCGGGATAGGATTGGGATAGAAGCAGGGCAAAATCGGCATAGAAGCGAGAGCAGCCGGAAATAGCCAGGAGCAAAATGAATTATTTTACTAAGCGTACAAAGTCGCGGGCAACAGCTTTGTGTATGTAAATAGGAGATTTAGGTTTCAAAGATTTCTTTTACTCAGGCTTCATGTGTGTACATGGCGCCGGACTGGCGCTGCCGCCACACCGCAAACTCATGTAAATGATCACAAACCCTGACCGGGACCACGCGCGCCGCACCGTCCGTCCGTTTGTGCGTATTACTGGTATTACGAATCGTAAAGGGTCCGTGGAGTTTCCCCCCGACGTTTCATTTCCACCCGGTGTCTGTAGCCCCGCAATATGTTTCAAACTACTATGCTAGCATTTTGTACGTTTGATACTTGGTCAAAGAAACTATAAACACATGATTTACAAATGAAGTTTGGTAATTATATCGGGACTGGAGTGGGATGACAAAGGGACAAAAAGGGGATGGTAACGTATAGGAGGGGAACTATAACACGATAGGAGGTTCGCTAGAGAGGACGATAAAGTGTTAGGATCGGAATATGATCGGTAGCAGAGCAGGACGATAATAATATAAAAGTGGGACGGAATCATGACCAGAGCATTACGGTAACGCTATAGGAGCGGGAACATAAAAGGATGGGAGTGGGAAGGTAACGGAACAGAAGCGGTAAGGTACGGTAACGAGATAGGAGCGGCACGGGAACTGGAACGTGAATATGATGGGACGAAAAATGTTCGGATGCAGGATGAATACTCCACTACGCGGACGAAGTCGCGGGCATCAGCTAGTCTATAATAAAAACGGTAAAAAAATAACGTTTGTTGTATTTTATTCTGTTTTTTAGCATTTGTTGTTATAGCGGTAACAGAAATACATCATCTGTGAAAATTCCAACTATCTAACTATCACGGTTCATGAGATACGGCCTGGTGACTGACGGACAGACATACAGACGGACGACAGCGGAGTCTTATAGGGTCCCGTTTAACCCTTTAGGTACGGAACCCTAAAACCATTTCTTCGACACGACAAACGAAAATAATCTTAAGCATGAATTATCTTAGAAAGCTTACCTGAAAATAAAAATGCTTAGCGTGCCGAATGGTCTCAGCTCACTATAAAATGCCGAGAGTTTAGCACAAATCGGCGCTGATTTTCAGCTAATAAACGTTTTGCTATGAGAATTGTGATAAATTTACTATACTTATTTACTTACTTAGCTTTTCGTCCGCATGAACGACAGAGGAAGGCCCATTCGTATTTTTTCCAAGATCATCTTAACAAGACCTCCACAGTAAGAACTGTACTAAACTGAATGAGAAATGTACTACGAAGAGGTCAAGCTTCGTCGTCACCAAAGCGATTGTGATGTAACTATAATCTTATTTTTTTTTATTATACCAAATGACGAGACGAGCTGGTCGTTTGCCTGATGGTAAGGAATACGCCAGCCCAAAACAATAACAGCACCACCCAGAACTTTGTTTTGCAAAATCTTGCGCGGCGCTACACTGCGCTCGTCACCCTGAGTCAATTAGCTGTTGAGTCTCATAATGCCCAGTAATTTCGCTGGCTACAATGCCCTTCAAACCAGAATACAGTAGCTCACGCTTGGCGGCTGAATAACTGGCAAAGCGGTGGTACCCACCCAGACGGCCTCTCGCATACTAGAAACCTACCACCAGTATACTAAGTTGCCATCGGTAATCTCAGTTGAGACTAACACTACCAAACTCTGTAAAGCGCATTGAAATCCGTTCAGCAGTTTCCGAGTCTATAGATACAAACAAGCAAATAAGCAAACAATCAGACACACAGACAAAATTCTAAAAAAAGTAGTTTCGTACAGTAAATAATTAAAGATAAATAAAAATAATAATACTATACAGTTGGTTCCAGTTGGTTTTTCAAAAATATCTTAAATGAACAGTTCCATTTTTATAATAGTGTAGATAAAATATTTAAACGTGTAATTTTCAGCGTTAGTTTAATATTTAACATTTGCAATTATCAGGACTTACCAGTTAGTATTTAGGTACATTAACGCCAAATGTTTATCGAAATATTAGCCTAATGCTGCAATTTGGCCCGTGCCCAGCATATTTGGCTCGCTTGTTGGTCGGTTACGCGCGACGTAGTTTATGATAGGTTAGGAGCCACGAGTTATTTTGTTTACTCAAAAAACTACATATATTACCCATTTTTGAAGTGCATCATCAAGATCTTAATCAAATTTATTTCGGCAATGGTTTTTTTTTAATTATTTATGGGCTTGCGTTTGACCACTATCTCCCCTGTTATCACACTATTATTATAAATGCAAAAGTTTATTAATGTGTTTGTTAGTTCTTCACGCTTTACGCAGCTGTTGAGCCATAAGCTGTAAGTTCGTTGGGACTTGCATGAAATTCGGAATGGGGAAAGCTTATACCGAATTAACACAGGCTACTTATTCTCCGCCGCGAAGCCGCGGGTGAAACCGCGGGGCGCAGCTAGTGCAATAATATTTTCAATCTTTTGTGTGTGTATTAGTACAGTACATTGTGTGTGTTTGGATATTATACACAAGTAGGTACAATAGCTTTGCTTTGTGAGCCTAGCAGTGTGTAAAATGTGTTGCATGTCTGTTGCAATCTTCATTTCGGGCAGGAAGTGCGCCGTTGTAAAAAAAAAACATACTTGAATAGAACAAAAAAAGACCATAAAATGAAATGAAAAACTCTTTATTGAAACACACACAGCAAATTAAAATACTAACAATAAAAGCTTATCTATAGCATTGAAATCCGTTCAGCAGTTTCCGAGTCTATAGATACAAACAAGCAAATAAGCAAACAAACAGACACACAGACAAAATTCTAAAAAAAGTAGTTTTGTACAGTAAATAATTAAAGATAAATAAAAATAATAATACTATACAGTTGGTTCCAGTTGGTTTTTCAAAAATATCTTAAATGAACAGTTCCATTTTTATAATAGTGTAGATAAAATATTTAAACGTGTAATTTTCAGCGTTAGTTTAATATTTAACATTTGCAATTATCAGGACTTACCAGTTAGTATTTAGGTACATTAACGCCAAATGTTTATCGAAATATTAGCCTAATGCTGCAATTTGGCCCGTGCCCAGCATATTTGGCTCGCTTGTTGGTCGGTTACGCGCGACGTAGTTTATGATAGGTTAGGAGCCACGAGTTATTTTGTTTACTCAAAAAACTACATATATTACCCATTTTTGAAGTGCATCATCAAGATCTTAATCAAATTTATTTCGGCAATGGTTTTTTTTTAATTATTTATGGGCTTGCGTTTGACCACTATCTCCCCTGTTATCACACTATTATTATAAATGCAAAAGTTTATTAATGTGTTTGTTAGTTCTTCACGCTTTACGCAGCTGTTGAGCCATAAGCTGTAAGTTCGTTGGGACTTGCATGAAATTCGGAATGGGGAAAGCTTATACCGAATTAACACAGGCTACTTATTCTCCGCCGCGAAGCCGCGGGTGAAACCGCGGGGCGCAGCTAGTGCAATAATATTTTCAATCTTTTGTGTGTGTATTAGTACAGTACATTGTGTGTGTTTGGATATTATACACAAGTAGGTACAATAGCTTTGCTTTGTGAGCCTAGCAGTGTGTAAAATGTGTTGCATGTCTGTTGCAATCTTCATTTCGGGCAGGAAGTGCGCCGTTGTAAAAAAAAAACATACTTGAATAGAACAAAAAAAGACCATAAAATGAAATGAAAAACTCTTTATTGAAACACACACAGCAAATTAAAATACTAACAATAAAAGCTTATCTATAGTGTAACAATTGGTGGCCTTATAGCTAAGACCATGCGACAGTTCAGAAAAAAATGGGGTCTTACATGATAAAGAAATTAGACTTAACGTAGTTGTTAATATAATAACCGCGCCCCTTAGCTCGTTGTCTATATGTTGCACAGCAATGTTGCGATGCAACCTGGCCAGCGGAAGATTTGTTGCGTGTCTCTTGTACTGAGTTATAGTCTTTGTTTTGTGTGGTGCTGTGCGGCCATAGAATAACAATAAATAATATATGACAGATGGGAAACTTTTTCATTAGAGCTTGAAGTAACAAATTAACCCGTAAGTTATTTGAACAGCGAGAAACATGATTTTAGATTCAGATTCAGATTCTTTATTGCTTCCATAGGTAGTACAAGGTGTAATTTAGTAAACGTATATCCTTATAAGGACACCGTCGGACACAGTAAAATTCGAAGAGACGCAGTTATTGACATTTCAAAGTCAATGGTTGATTATAATCATATATTATTATATTATATCATTACTTTATTATTATTACTTAGCTTTTTTTGCATAGATCCTGGCTTCTAACTAGGATTCCCTGTATCTAGGGATCAGGAACTACGAGGATCAAGATCCCACAACACCCACACACGAAACAAATGCTTGCACTTTTTTTTTTCTGTGCACAAACATTGTCCCTTCGTGGGAATTGAACCCGTAACCTCAGTGGTGTATGAGATTATATATATATTACACACCACACACACATCACAATTATCACCACTTTTTATAACAATAATAACAAACGGTTATATTATAAAGTAGGTTTTTAAACGTGATGTTATTGTTAACATTCGATTAATAGACATTTTAACATGTGCAAGGATTTTAATCAACTATATACGAGTACCTTCTGACAAAGCATCTCATAAGCTGCATTATCTTTGCTCCCAAGCTCTACATCGCCTGCAGCGCTACCAAAGTGCTCTCAAGGAAGTGCGGCTTTGACTCTATCTCGCTGTTTGCTGCGTTACTGGAAATTAAACATCGATTAGGGCTCTCTCTACTCTATCGGTAAGCTCTATAGTTTGCGGGAGAGTACAGTGCTGTGTTTGTTCACTAAGGAAACAGGGAGAGAACGCCGTAGGGGAGGAATACATATGAGTCATTAAACTAGATTTTTTTTAACTTAGATACTTACGTCTATTTATTAATAATTTTATTTCAAACGACAATTATACAAATAATTTAGCTACTTAAAAAGCGTATTAGGAAATTTATATATAATTTTATTCTATCTCAATCTAGAATGGATTTGTTTCTATAGTGTATCAGTCTTCTGGGTTCTAATAAATACATTTTTAGAAAAAAAATAAAACAAAAACCGACTTCAACAATATACCTACATTTTCTGTTTATGTTGTTTTTTTCAAAAAGTGCTAAATCAATTTCGATAAAATTTACATGGGACCTCTGAAGTATGACCTAATAAACAAAAAAAGAATAATCATAATTAATTCATAATTGGGCGGTGTAACCACGTAACGAAAATAAAAAAAAACAAAAGAGCATACAGTCAAATTGAGAACCTTCTCCTTTTGAAGTCTGTTAAAAAGTTAGCTTAAATCCAATCCTAGACTATATTTTGTGTCTTAGGTAGAATGGTGACAGGTTTACCTAAATTTAATATTTTCTTTTACCTATTTTGTGGTACTTCTGACAATCAAGCAAGTCTACACATTCAAATTTAAGCGTGATTAATCAAAGAACCAATCGCAGGCCCGTTAATCTTAACTGTAGGTCCTAGGGTAAATTGTTTCCCAAATATACAACCAACAGGATAACCCACAAAACCACTGCGGTCACCAAATTGAACCTAATAAATAACCAGCATCGGAAGTGACCTCGCAATAAATCCATGTACGAATCTCTGACATTGTCCAAAGTTCGCGAAAAGATTCTGTATGCGGAATCAAAAGTTGGAATAATATGAGTTGGTGATGGCTGGGAGGAGGAGTTTGGAACAAACTATAGCGGCACTATGTAATGCATGCAGTAAGTCTGCTTGTAACATATCGCTCTATGATCCAGTTTGGTCTAAAGACACTGGTAGCGGGTTTCTCGTATGCGAGTGGCCATCTGGGTGGTTACCACCACTGTGCCAGTTATTCTGCCGCCAAGCAGTAGTGCGCAAGCATTACTGTATTCCGGTTTGAAGGGCATTGTAGCCAGCGAAATTACTGGGCATATGAGACTGAATATCTGATGTCTCGGGGTGATGAGCGCAAAGTGGTGGTACCTACCCAGGCCTCCCGCATACGAGAGACCTACCACAAGTGAGCCACATATATATTTATACTTATTTAGTTTATACTGGCGAAAGGAACAACTGCGTAGCATGTTCTCATGTTATTTACTCTGTTAACTGTTGTTCAGCAAAACCTCACTAAAGTCTATGGAAAATAGACACTAACTTTAATTTCATTGGTAAACTATTATTGCTACTCGTAAAGAACACAGAACATAGTGTAATCGCCTTAACAGAGACAATAAGAAAAGTTTTGATGGACATATTCTTAGTTTTACCACAGAATATGGTTTTCTTCTACTTAGCAGTTTAAGTTTCAATTGATTAGAATTCTTAGTAGGCTAGATTGTAATCCCAATGGCGAGACATTTTGTGACACGTCCATACACGTAAAAAAAAAGTTTTATTGTAATTTTAATTTTTATTGTTTCATTTATGTTGTTCCAGTAAAAGTTAATCTATCTATCTACTTCAAATTTATAGATCATCGGTAACTTTCTTCATGTTTTAAGTTGAGTTACTCCGATGTTACAATATAACTAGTTTCGGACACGATCGTTCAAACTTTCCACATAAATCGCCCATCGTTAATAATTTACCCATTCGGTATTCGCTCGCCACTCGATTTTCAACTGGGACACGACTTTTTGTCCTCTGGAGCTTCTTAAGTAGGGTAGTAAAGAAGTTGTTAGCAAGCTAAGCTTATATTCAGATTGAAGCTTATTGCAGATTCAAGACTCATTTATTTGCATAAAATACAGTACAATATCTAAGGGATGTTAATTACAATCAGATTCAGAAACTTCACCATACTTTGCCAATCAAGGCGTGCAAATATTATAACTTTAATTCACATAATACAATTATATTAATACAATTAAAGAGAGTACGCCAGTGGCGTAGGTACCGGAGGGCTAGACGGGGCATTGCCCGGGGGCCCCAAGCTCATGGGGGCCCTCGGAACTGAGTCCAAGGGTCCCCCTGAGCTTGGACTGAGAATGAACTAGTGGAAATTTCTCCCATATTAGGAATATATATAAACCAGATTCTAGGAACGGGACTTTAAAAATGGCAACTTATTTGAAAAAGTACAGGGAAATTCCCAACAATTCTCGAACATCTTTGTTTGAAACTAGCGGGGCCCCCTCCCCTTTGTTTTTTGCCTTTGGTTACCTAGCTACGCCACTGGTATTTGCCAAAAGATTAATAAAGTAAATTGGTATTATTCATATTATTTCATTTAACAATGTCAAATTAACTAAATAGATGTAAATTTAATTGTAACAATATCATTTCATTTCCAATTTTATATTAACTAAATAAATCACAATTGATTGATAAGTTTCTATTTGAATAATTCAGATAGTACAGAAACATTTATTTAATATCCACAGTTTTCTTAATTTCTGCTGTGACGAAAACTATCACTAGATCATAAACATACTATGTATTATATATTTGTTCTAGATCATTTTACTGTTCTCTAAAGCAATTGATCTAGTCTATATCATAAATTTATAAAATATTTATTACCTAGGGAACAGTAAATTTATGATCAGGATTCTTTTAGATCATAAATTACTAGAGCTAAAAAATTCTGCTCAAATTTCTGCTCTTATGAGATAGAAACTTAGTTTTGCAGAGTTCGCTTATTTACTGCTAAGTAAAACTATTTAACAAGCTTTTATTTAACTTGCAATGTATGTGTTTCTTCGGGTAGAATCTTGCAAGCTAAATTAGAAGCACTTCCTCTTATCCTACGGAGTTGAAATTTTGCATACTTGTCAAAATCCAATGACAATGCAATATTATGGTGACAGCCAGCCGATCTGATGATAGAGACGGAAGGTGGGCAATGTAACTCCTTGACGGATAATCGTAAACTACTAGTGTTTGGGCTCATTTTAATCTGCGTGCGGTTCCGATCAACCGATACCGGTTAAATTTCATTTCATTTCATTTCATTTCATTTCGTTTCGTTTCGTTTCGTTTCGTTTCGTTTCAATTCGTTTCGTTTCGTTTCGTTTCGTTTCGTTTCGTTTCGTTTCGTTTCGTTTCGTTTCGTTTCGTTTCGTTTCGTTTCGTTTCATTTCATTTCATTTCATTTCATTTTGTGACTCATTCTTAGTATCATTATAAAATACTGTATTTGACTCGGAAGTACTGGAATTATTACAATAGCAAGATAATTTTATCTGGGAAAATTATTTTGTGCAATATATGTTTCAAAACTTCGGATCTAGAAGCAGCTTGAAAAGTCACCCAACTGTAGTAGATGAGCACTGACAACGTCTGAAAACTCTGTAGGTAGATATTTATTATAAGTTCCTTGCGATTTCATATTCTTGGCAACTTTGATATTGCATATAAAAGTAAAGAAGTCCAATACGTCGTACAAGCTCGAAGATGAGCGATCGAACTTTCGAGAAAAGTTGTTTTACATAAGTTATGAGAAATTGAAAAGAACAGATGTCACTATGATTCTAAGCGTCGCGTCGTTGAGAACTGAGATGGTTATAGATACGGGACATATATAGAACTAGTTACGCCCCGCGGCTTCCTCTGCGTGGAGATCGATGTGTCGCAAGTAAGCAAAGTAGTCGGTTGCGCTGTTATGCCTATTTCTGAATCTATTATGATTCTGTATTTGCTAACTCGCTTCAATTGTTAAGCACGTGTTCGAGGATTTGTTCTCGTATTTCCCGTGTCAAACATGGGTTGCCGTATAAAATATACGAAATTGCCCTAAACAGGCATGCCCCTTCATCGATTATGGAAACGACGTCTAAACTCTATGTTTTTCGAACCATGGAATAAAATTTTCCATATAAAGTTTAGAACTCTATTGTACACCCTCTAGTGGTAATTTCTTAAAAATGAAAATACATAATTCATTATTTACTTTATAGTTTATTTAAACCAAGTTTTTAGTGAATTGAACCAAGAAAAAATAAAATTTTCCGTAAAAACGTTAGAGCTTATTGACACCACTTACAGAGGTAGTATAGAAAAAAGTTTTTAATTATTTATTTTGTAGTTTATTGGTACCAAGATTTGAGTGAATGAAAACATCATACAAACAAACTTTCGTATATAATATTATTAGGATTAGGATTTAAACCGAGTTAAGTCTTAGGTATGCGGCAGGCCGTCTGGGTAGGTAACACAGCTTTGCCAGTTATTCTGCCACCAAGCAGTAGTGCGCAAGCATTACTGTGTGAAGAACATTGTAGGCAGCGAAATGATTGGGCATATGAGACTTAACATCTGATGTCTTGGGGTGATGAGCGCAACGCAGTGCTACGCAGTACTTTTGATTAAAAGGGTGGTTCTGCAATTGTTATGGGCAGGCGTGGCGCTTACCATCAGGCGAACGACACGCTCGTCTCATTACCAGCTCTATAGAAAAATAATATAATGTGTTCAGAAAAAAAACTGTTACATAACAAAACTCGGGCTGATTCTCATTCAACTATAAAATGCATATACCTATGTATATGACATTGCCAAGAAGGGTAAAACAAGATTGTCCCATCAATCAGAAGATTTTACACAAGAATGGGAACAGACGTTAACTTTGTATCTTTGCATAGAGTAACTAATCCAATTAGAGAACTGATGTCAGCGTATATAACAAAATATTCTGAAACTAGGAAACTGTTGTACCACCTACTGCATGCATGATGCAGTTTTAGCTACGTTTTTAATCCTGTGCATCGAATAATATTCAGCGGTGGGTAGAGTCGATGCTACATGTGATAACGATATTGTTATATTTATCTTTATTTATCTTATATCCAGAGGAATTACACTACAAATTTTCATTGCGTTTCAGTATTTATCTTTGTATATCATCCAAGAGAACAGGCCGTTTTTGATCGATACTGATCCAAGTGCTCTTTCACTGATGTGTTGCCGGATTTCAGTGGCGTAGTATTACGCCTTCATTGAGCTTTTGTTTAGTTTGTTGATTCTTTGTGTAGTATAAACAAAGGACTGGTCGTAAATTTCCCCTTACGACGATCCCGTTTACGAGTGTTCTCGATGTTCTTTGCAGATACATTTATTGTATTGGCTATCTTTATGGGAGACAAGGGCTCAAATCGCGTGGTTAAAACGCGTTGTCGCCACTTCTATTTCGCCTACACTTCTTCGTATATCCTTATCGACACTAGACCTGTACTTACCGAAATCAGAATATCATTTGGAATGAAGACTTATATATCTGTAATTTTTACTCGTTTCATAGTTTACATTATGTACTACTTTTATTTCTGTAGTTTGAATGTAAACTATAAAACGAGTAAAAATTAGTGATATAAATCAAAAACTCTACCGGTAAGGTTTGGAAATTATCGTGAGTCTAAATATTCATTAAAGGTAGACGGGTCTGAGCAGCCGCTCAACCGCCGCCTCTCTCTAGATCTATGTGCTCCATCTTAGGCCAAATCATTGCTTCACATCAGGCGAGATAGTGACAAAACATAGATGTATAAAGCGTAAAATATAAACGGCTACACTCACGTCTGCGCCGCGAATCCAAAGCGTAGGTAAACTCCCGGCAGAAGGACATCCTAACTGTCCAAAACCTGGTTGGAGTTATTCCGACACAATCATAATGTGAGTGTAGCCGTTTATATTTATAATGAACTCAACCGGTATACGAGCATGTAGACGATCACCGTTACGGGGTATGATCGATATTTATGTTGGTTTTCCAACAATACTTTTAAATGGTTATATACAGAAAAATAGTCTACGGTACAATCTTGCGCTTTATAAAACTGCTGGTAAGACTTTACTCTTGCTATAAACATTTCTAACATTAATTTATTTTGTTGCAGAGCACGATGTGGCTGTTTTTTCTCCTTCTGACGCTGCCGCACATCCTGTGCCAGCAGCAATGGGTTCCTTGCTCAGAGCTGAACGACGACCTTCGCTACCCGTGCCGCTGTCGGGTGCAGGTGGACCGGCAACTGCAGCTTAGGATACTGATGAACTGTGACCGCGTGGTATTCGCTGGTGACTACCCGCCGCTGCCATATGGAGCACCTATCATATCGTTCAGTCAGAAGTGGGCTGGGCAGCAAGCTTTGCCAACACAAGTGAGTTTCTTCAAGTGACTATCTCTCACGTTATTATATAGTCACTCTAGTTTGCTCGCAGTCTCTAGTTCCCGGTGTTGCAACCACTCGATGTTTCCCAGCTAGTATTCACCCTATAAATATGTGAAATTACTGGGCATACAAACTTACTATCTGATGTCTCGGGGTGATGAGCGCAATGCCGTCAAAAGTTCTGAGTGGCACTGGAATTGTTATGAGCATGCGTGGCTTACTATCAGGCAAACGATACATCAATCAGTTCCATAAAAATATATGGTGGCTTCTAGGTTCAAGGTAGTGCCCATCACAAAGAAATGAGCTGTAAAACAGGTACCAGCGTTTACCTTATGAGGCACTGCTACTGGTCTATGGCCCAGTGCTAAGACAGGTTTTATCTGCGAATCTTGCGGTATTTCTAAAAGCTATACTTCTTTTTTTTGTATGTCGACAATTCAGAGTAGTGATACACAGTTATTGTGATGAAAGAATTAGTTATTAGAGTGCAATCCATTTAAAAGTGTTAGAAATTAAAAGAAGTAAAAAAGGAAACACTGCTTGAGAGATTTTTTCGTAACGATTTTTTTGTTTTTTTTTTAAGTTTTTTTTTTGTGTGTGGGTAAGAACTATACAGTTCTTACTCACACGCTACTCTGTTCTAGTCTAAGAAAGAAATGTAACTATATTAAGATTTTACTATTTTTGTGTTTATGAGCAAAGGTAAACGCCTTCTAAGGTATCTGAAGGTACCTGTTGTAGTTTAATGTAGAGTTACTAACCCTTCGTTGCTGTTTCAGAAGACAAATATTTACCTTTGTAATGGTTATCAAAGTAGTTTAACTTAGAATTCAATTCAATTATTTACTAGTTAAACCATTGCTTTGCACTTCAAATAAATGAGTTTGCGAATATTACACGTTCGAATTCAGTTTATTATAAAGGAAAAGCAACATAGCGTAGCCATGAAAATTCAAAAATTGGTAAATTATAATCAGATATATGCTGCGGGTGTCACTTTCCAACACGTTCTGGGTGGCACTGCAACTGATAAAGGCAAACTTGATCAATCAAATGCACGTCTGCCCTTTTCGTCACTGGGGCCTATAATGGAACCTTTGCAATATTATTTTTACGACTTATAATTTCATCAATCATGATTCAGTGTAGTCATTAATGGCCGGTTATTTCAGGAAAACAACTACAAACGAGAACTTTACAAAATAACAAGCGAATTCCAATAAACTAAAATTTAAAAACCACCGACACAAAAAACCTGTAAAAATGAAAACGGCTGATCCAATTTTTGATAAAACATCTAAGAACCACCGCTAAAACACCTGCGTTGAAATAAAAAAAAACCGCACGGTGCCTCAAACAGACACACATAGTGGTCAAACTTATACACCTTCCTTTTTGCGTCGAGAGAAAAAAAAACAAGATTTTTGTTGAAACATATATATTTTAAGACAAGCTTTTAACAAATTCATAATCAGAACCGCGAGCAGATTAAAATGAGCCCAAACACTAGTAGTTTACGATTATTTATCCGTCAAGTAGTACCATTGCCCACCTTCCGTGTCCATCATCAGATCACCTGGCTTTCACCATAATATTGCATTGTCCTCGGATTTTGACAAGTATGCAAAATTTCAACTCCGTAAGATAAGAGGGAGTGGTTCTGATTGAACCTGCAAGTTTTGACCCAAACAAATAAATAATAAACATTGCAAGTTAAATAAAAGCTTGTAATAAACTGCATCGAAACATACTTGACTCGACATAAACATGCTAACATCTGCCATCCTGAATCACCGCCGTACAATTCACACCGCCACTCGGTGAAGCGCGCAGCGATAGATTTCTATTCGCCGCGCACGCGATTTCATGATCTGATAACTTCGCCGCCGGACGGAACGGCTGGACTGATTGCTCGGATCACCTAAATATGTATTAGCGGTGCGAATTGGATATCCGTGTTGGTTGGGATTTAGCGGGGAATCGCGTCAAATTAGGCAGTCGTCGTCTCTAGTTCCGCTTCTGCGAAGTAGCCTATTGGAACATAGGAAAAATAATTTGCAGATATAATCACAAGAATATAGATTCCTCCTGGACAAAACACAAGAGCTTTTGAAAAAAATGATCTTAAGTTTAAGGCCATCCTTACATCACCTTTATACATCACTATTAAATAACTGACTTAAAAATAACTGACTTCAATTGTGATGTAAGTCCGAGGTCGAATATCGATGAAAATTATATGGGACCACCTTGACGCTATACCCAATGCAATTTTTCAAATCAGTTTACAAATGATGGAGTAATCGGGTAACAAACATACAAAAAAAAACATACAGTCGAATTGAGAACCTCCTCCTTTTTAAGTCGGTTAAAAAGAGAAAAATGCCACGTTAACCATGGTTCCTTTTCATTGACTACCGATTCATGGATTCTATTTCCAAACTGCGATAGACATTATGATTTTAACGTTCATAAACATAACATTTATGATGCTTTAACATTTATGAAGCTTCAATAAATAATTCCGAGATTTAGTACATTGACTTTCAAAATTAAGTGATCTACGAGGAAATAGCTTTTCTCTTTGTGTAAGGTTGTAAGTATTTAAACGCCCTGTTTCCTGGGTAGAAATACAAAATGTATCCACGACAATAGGAAGCTTTTCTCAGGGTCATTTAAGTTCTTTTGAGAACCTTATAGTGTTTTGGTACAGTTTGGTACAGTTTGGTACACAAATACCCTTTACACTTTACTCGCTTTGCTAGTTATTCAGCCGCCAAGCAGTAGTGCGCAAGCATTACTGTGTTCCGGTTTGAAGGGCATTGTAGCCAGCGAAATTTCTGGGCATTATGAGACTCCACAGATAATTGTCTCAGGGTGACGAGCGCAGTGCAGCGCCGCGCAGGATTTTGCAAAACTAAGTTTTGGGTGGTGCTGTTATTGTTATGGGCTGGCGTATTGCTTACCATCAAACAAAAAAATACACCGCAACAAAATAAAAATCAGGAGCCCCTTGTCGCATTCATGCCAGAACCAGTACTAGGATACTAATCAGTTTTCTTTGCTACTCGCCACATTTTATTTTTATTCAGCCTCTCGAAGTCGAAGTCATTATTTACGTTCACATTAATTAATTCCTAGCTTTGTTCAGGTTTATTTATTTATTCAATGCAACTCAATTACAATGTTAATGAAATGCATTTTTTAAAATACGATTAAGCACCGAAAGCAGCAAGTCGTTCACTTGATGCTATGCACCACGTTTGCCAATAACAATTGCAGTGCCACCTAGAACTTTCAATACTATGAAACGGACTATTGCGATAACACCCCGAAACGTCAAAAATAATAAGCTAAAAGTGTTTGAATTAATCTGCACTAGTCCAACAATTAAAGCATTATATTATCTACTTCGCGGCCACAAATATAATAAACAAAGCAGTGAGAAATGTGTATATATTTTGTACGAAACCAAGCAACAGATATTGAACTAATTCAGCCAAATAACTTTAATACTCGACAGCATTGGCCAATATCTCTCCGGAGTTCCATTGCATCCCAAATCCCCAAATAATACACAGATGTTTACCAAACATTGTCGTACAATCAATTTTGGCAATATTCGACGGAACGCCGAAATTCAGCAAATTCATTGTGTAACCGGTTTTAACCAGTTTAAGCTAGATAGGTATTTCCCGCCTCATTTGGAACATCCCGCGTCCTTATTGTGCCAAAATTTATAGTTGGGTGCATGTATCGGGGGAATTATGTTGGAACATTGGCACCTCGGCAAACGATATTGAAGATTCTATGCTGTTCGTAAATTACGTTGGGATTTGGTGGAAGTTTAGAGCTGCTTTAGATATTTTGGCCGGATATATTATTGACCATAACTAAAGATGTTCTACTATAGTTGGTTTTTTAAAGAACAGGTAAACGGTCGTATTGTAGTTTTTGCACATATTTGATGTACCTTCCTAGTAGTACCTAGCTTTAAAAAATGCAATTTTCAGTTTATAATAATTTAGTTTTTATGTTTCATGTAACTTGTTCAAAGGACATTTTTTTTATTGAATTTTGGCGTCACAGACGCACTTATGAACGTCAGTTATCACAATGACTCTTCCACCGTATCAGAAAAAGAATCACTACAGAAGATACGGCAAGAAATTTTTAGAGGGGCATTTTTTCCGAACTTTTGTTACAATATTTTTATTTTTGACAATATGATTCTTATGTGCCAGTCTTTTCATTAGAATAATAAATAACATAGGTACAAGATAAGTTTAGTAACTGCTTATAAAATAAAAAATTAAATAACTCTTACTTTAGGTACACTGGGAAGAACATTTTCAATCCATGTAGGTATGTTATTTGATCATTATCTTTTTTTGAATAGGTGCCGGTTAGAAATATCCGTTATTTAGTGCATCTCTAGTGTTTCCTAAACTACGACATAGGTACACCTGTTCGCTATACTATTGTATACAATTCTACCTTCTGTACGACGTAAGTGTGCTTCAGGCTTTATCGAGTGTGTGCAAATTATTACATGTAACGTTTAATTACTCTAAATTGCCAGAAACAATAATTCAACGATGATGATGTTTCCTTATGCATAACGCTGCACAATAGTGACTTGGTGCACATTTATATTGTCTGTAATGTAAGAGCATTGCAGTCAGCGAAATTACCGGCATATGAGACTTAATATCTGATGTCTCAGTGTGATGAGCACAATGCAGTGCTAAGCAGTGTTTTTTGGGTATTAAAAGTTCTGGGTGGCACTTTAATTGTAACTGGGGGTAGCGTTTACCATCAGACGAACGACTTGCTCGTCTCATCACTCGGTAAGATAAAAAAAAATAGAATTTTCGTAATTTCGTATGGTCCAATTTTACAATATTCTTTATAGGGAACACATTACAGGTGTCAGTAATGGATGGATTGAAGAATTATTTTCAATATATTAACAATAGTTATAATATATAACAATATAAATAATATTAATTTTTAGAATAAAAAACAAAAACCGACTTCAATGTATCTTCGAAGTCCAAGTGAAGCGGCCTTTTATATTTCCGCTGCGGGATGCGGTATGTGCCCTAAGGCTTATGGCGTCAATTAAATATATATTTATTTTAGTGGACTGTATTTGTTAATCGTTAGGTACACTAGTTACCTACATGGTATTTCGGCAGATCTACTTAGGTATAGAAATTGGACACCACGCACCTTCTTTCTCTTGTGTCGCTCCTGTGGGACGTCCCGATGATTGAAGTCCTGAGCGCGGTAGGCACGTTACGCACTTGCGGCAGTGCAGACGGCGGCTCACTTGCACTTCACAGTTGTGGTAATCAGTGTAATTGCACTTGGAATATTGTCTAACTTCCCAGATTTATATGACTGGTCGCGGATAAGGTAATTTGCTACTGACCGCGGTGACAAGATGCGTGGCGGGATATAGGTGAAAGCAAATCACCTAATTACCATGTAAGAAAGGGAAAGCCTATCATATTGAAGTTGCATCAATGCAAACATGGCGGTAACATTTCCTCCCGGCCTTAAAGCGTTGCCTTTAAGAAACCAAATTATGTATAAGTCTATAAAAGGTGTAATACCTATAAAATAACTACACTATGGTAAATTATAATAATTTTATATAAGCGGTTAATTACATGCGGGAATATATAGTTATAATGAGCGGAAATAATATATGCGGTAATTATATAAGAGTGCTTAAACTAATTTAGTTACTAAACAAATTATTGATTGGGAAGGGGGCACAATTTAACTACCGGACGGATGTAGCTCCCCTTTGCAGTTTTTACGGTGACTACTCGAGTAGTGCCATCTTTGGACGGATGAACTCCCTCAACAACACCCAAAGGCCAAGCGAAGGGCGGTGCATTGTCCGTTTTGACAATCACTACGGTTCCTTCCTGTATAGAAACAGAAGGAACATTCCACTTAGCTCGCGATTGTAGCTGGTGCAATATTCAACACGCCAGCGCTTCCAGAAAGATTGCACTATACTGTCCAATAGGTTATGTCTTTGTAGTAAGTCAGTCGGTTCAACTTCAGGCGCAGGAAGTGATGAAAGTGGCACAGTTTGCAAAAAGTGAGCCGGTGTAAGAGCTGAAGGCTCTGCGGGGTCACTACTCATAGCAATCAGCGGGCGCGAATTAATAAGGGCTTCCACTTGCGCGAGAACAGTGAGAAGCTCCTCGTATGATACGATTTGCTGTCCGATTACCTTAAACAAATGTCCTTTTATTATCTTCACCATGCTCTCCCAACAACCGCCCCAGTGAGGAGAAGCGGGAGGAATGAACTTCCAATCTACACGATTTTCGGAAAGTTCTGCTTCTAGGTGAGGGCGTAACTCATCCAAAAATTTATAGAGGTCGCGGAGATAAGAACGTGCACCGACGAAACATGTCCCATGATCCGAATACATACATTTAATAGGGCCGCGTCTAGATAGAAAGCGTTTAAACGCATTAAGGAAACTGACAGTACTCAGATCCGTTGCTATTTCTATGTGAGTGGCGCGGGTTGTAAGGCAAGTGAAGATGCATAGCCAGGCTTACGGCTCTTCACCCCCCGGCCACGAACGGGCGTATACTGTAGAGGGCCTGCGTAATCGCATCCGACATGCGTAAAAGCTTTATCGACCTGATTGACGCGGTGACTGGGTAGATCAGCCATGAGCGGGTATAACGGACGGGGTTTCGACTTAAAGCATACGTTACATTTATGTATACGATGACGTATAATGCGTCTTGCAGACAAAATCCAAAACCGTTGCCGTAATAAAGACATCAGTAGCTCTGGACCAGCATGCAAGTGCTTGCGGTGATAGTGGTCAACTATTAAATCAACCACCTGATCATGGCGCGGTAGAACGCAAGGATGTTTATGTGTAAATTCCTCGGCGGAATTCAACAAGCGACCTCCGACACGTATAACACTGCTATCGTCGAGAAAAGGCCTAAGTTTATTTAATGCGGGTGAACAAGCTTCATTTTTAATTAACTTAGATTTATCTTGCGAGAAATGAACATCTTGCACTGCGAGAATTAATTTATTTTCTGCAAAATCTAAGTCTGCGGCTGATATAAAATTACCACGTGGTAATATTTTCATAAAGCGATAAATGTAAACAATGACGCGTAATAATTTAGAGTACGACGAAAGTCTTTGCGCGAGCGCGTATAGCGGGGCGTTCTCCGGGCTAGTCGTGAGAACGTGCACCTGACTCCGCTGTTCAGGGGCATTTGCGTATTCGTCCGTATCCATTTCATTTAAGGGCCATTCACTTGGGTCGCGTATCAACCAGAAAGGTCCAGTATACCATAAAGGGTGGTCTATTAATTTGGCTGGACTGGCGCCACGTGAAAGGCAATCCGCTGGATTTTCAGAGCCCGAAACATGAAAGAATCGGTTCGCGGAAATATTATCTGTCAATTTTACTACTCGATTGGCGACAAAGGTCTGCCAACGGTGCGGTGATGCGTTTATCCAGCAGAGTACAACCTTGGAATCACTAAATGCGAAAACATTACTAACGGGATAGCGCGGGGTTATAATATCTAAGACCTTGCGCAGTAACTGTGACAACAATAGCGCAGCGCAGAGTTCCAATCGTGCAACAGAAACAACCTTCACGGGCGAAACTTTGGACTTCGCGCATACGAGTTGTACAGTATACTCGCAGCCTACGCGGACGTGTAGGTATATTACACCGCCATAGGCGCGTTCGCTCGCATCTGCGAAACCTACAACGTTGACATCACAATTCTGCACGATACCTAAATGTCGCGGAATGCAGAGCTTGTTGAGTAAGGGTAGTTCCACACAAAACTGCATCCAATTTTTTACAATGTGGCGGGGTGGTTCGGCATCCCAGTCACACTTTGACAGCCAAAGCTCCTTGATAAGAAGCTTGGCGTACAAAATGGCCGGAGCCACAAAGCCCATGATGTCCCATAACCGTGCTATTGCGGACAATATCGTGCGCTTAGTGCACTTATCGTCCGGTGCGGCAACCACAAAGCGAAAACAATCACTAGATTTATCCCAATATAGACCTAGGATTTTATGTGAAGCAGACTCCTCAAACATTTTATTAATAGTCTCTTTGTGCGTATCTGGTATGTGGGCGAGTACATCGTCAGAATTGCTTGTCCACTTGACGAGATCAAATTGACCCTTTTTGAAAAGTTGTATTAACTCATCACTGAGCGTGACTGCTTGCGAGGTAGTCATAACTGAAAGAACTATATCGTCCATGTAAAGGAATGAAGAGGCAGCGGCGGCTGCAGCGGGAAACTTATCTCCTTCGTCTGCGATTAGCATTTTGACTACCCGAAGCGCGTGGCTTGGGCTGGATCGGACCCCAAAACAAACGCGGTTAAATTGAAATACAGTAACTGGATCGTCAGCATTGAACCTATATAAGATTCTTTGAAACCTGCGATCATCTTCGCGTACTACTATTTGAAGAAACATCTGACGGCAGTCAGCGGTAAGCGTTATTTCAAATAGGCGGAAATTTATGAGGATGCTAAACAAGTCTCCTTGTAAATTAGCACCTGCGTGAAGAAGATCATTAAGCGAATAACCTGACGGCCAGGTCTTACAGCTTGCGTCCAGAACGCAACGCAGCTTGGTCGAGGTTTTATCTTCTCGTACCACCCCATGATGTGGGATTATATATGATGGTCGGGTGACGTCATCATCATTTATATTAATAGGACTAAGGTAGCCTTTATTTATATAGTCGCGAATAACGTCATTATACGCGGCGCGGGTTTTGAGCGAAGCATCTAATTTTCGCTCTAAGCACTTAAGTCGTCTAAGCGCGGTAGCGTAAGAATCGTCTAATAGATACGGGTCATTACGAAAAGGCAATGCGACAACTTATCTACCATTGTCTTCCCGAACGGTGGTAGCGCGGAAAAATTCTTCGCACTCTAAGTCATGAGAACTTTGAGCGGACGCGGGCGGCGCTGCTATCTCTTCAAGCTCCCAAAATCGCTTGAAGAGCGTGTCCATCGAGTCATGAACAACAGAGCAACATAAGGTTGATAGGTTATTGTTAACTATATGTAACGTAGGCGCGGAGCCCATAATTACAAATCCTAAAACAGTTTGAATCGTGGGTGGAATATTATCGTAACTGCTGCGCACTATTCCAGGTAGAATTAAATGCGAAAAAGTTGACGCACCAATTAAACAATCGATACTTCCGGGAGTCGCATAATCCATGTCAGCGAGTGGAATTGACTCGAGGTGTGTGAACGCAGCCTTATCAACTGCCGCCGATGGCAGTGAATCGCTTATGCGGTCGATCACTAGCGAGTCAAGATCAAAATTAATATTAGTATTAAATCTCGAGTGTAATTTAAAGCTAACCGAACCCTTAACATGCTTCTGGGAACCCCCGATTCCCTTGACCACCGTGTGCGACGGCCTTATATTGTGAAGCAATCCCATGCGGTTACAAAAATCATATGTTACAAAGTTGCTTTGTGAAGCACTATCCAGTAAACAGCGAATTAAATGCTGTCTATTAATAGAATCGTACACTATCACTTGGGCTGTAGCTAACAACACAGTAGTACGGTTACATTGCTGCTTGTCAATTAGCTGTGTATCAATGTGCGCGGGAAGCGAGGCGGCAATGGACGTCGTACAAAGCGATAGATCACTGCGCTGCATCGTTGGAGCGTGACACGGCTCGATCGTGGTAGGGGCGGGCGCTCGCGGCAGAGCGGCTAAATGCGCGGCCGACCTAGCGTTCGTGGGTTCTGAGTGCGGTTTATTATTATTAAAATGCAACATAGAATGATGTCGCTGATTACAAGTACGACATTTCAATTTAGATGTGCAATTAACTGTCTTGTGCGTACGACTTAGGCAGTTTACGCAAGCGTTATTATTTTTTATAAACTTAAATCGCTCATCAGGCGATAGTTTCTCGAACGCGGTACATTTATAGAAGTGATCATGATTCGCGTAACTACAAAGTGAGCACTTGTCAGAAGCGGTACATGTTACGTATGACTGTGGATTCGGCGGGCGCGTTATAGGTTTAGCGCGTGGCTTGAAACTAGACTTTAAACTGTCACTATTAGCCGCAGGTTGTACTGTCTCGTAAATACGACACTGGCTTCTAATGAAGTTAATAAATATATCGAGTGTCGGCATTTTTATGTCACGAGAATACGTTTGAAACGCACGTATTGTTTCTGTATCAAACTTGTGCATAGCTATATGAAGTAACACGAAATCCAACAAATCATCTATTTGCAACGCTTTGAGCGAGTTGATACCTACAACAAATTTATCGATAAACAATTGGTAATTAGCTGCAGAAGGAGTACCGTTTAACTTAACGTTAAGTGCTTGTTCCAAATAGTTACCTCCTAATAGTTTGACATCTTGAAACCTGTCTAGAAGCGACTGGTATATAATATGGTAGTTTTGAGGACTTGGTATTGTTCCCGCAAATGTAGATTGCGCGTTTGTTGACAGTTTACCTAATAAATAGTATAGCTTGTCTGAGTCTGTCAGCGAAGGATTATTATGCACTGTGGCATTAAAACTGGCATAGAATAACGGCCAGTTACTTATGTTACCATCGAAGGACATGAGTTCAATTTGCGGCAGCCGAGGCTTAACCTTAGGTGCAGTTGAAGGCTCTGGTTTTGTAAGATTCGATTTGACCTGCCTGATATAACAATATAGGTCTTCGAACGAGGAGTAACTCTGATAAGAAACGGTGGCTTTGGGATTACTTTCAAGAAGTGTCTCATTGTAATCATCATCATTATGCAATTATTTAGAAATGTCTCTGTATTTTCTTCTGAGATATGAGCTACCTTAGCTTGATTATACACCACGTTTATCCGTTCAAAGATAGCATTTCGTTTTCCTTCTAACACCGTCAATCGAGGGGTACAGGGAGATGCCAGCATGTCTTTGCCAGTCATAGTTATTGATTTTATTTTAACAAATACGAACAACTAACAAAGACGCGTAAATATCGTAAAAGCACAGTGTATATAATGTGCAAATGAGATCAAACACTTATTTATGTGCAAGATGAGGGCAAAATTAAGAGCGTACGGACATAGGCAACGTGACGACCACGTTGCGACAGAGGTTATTTTTTAAAGATGGTGGCCAAACTAGATGCCGAAATTGACTAATTTTATGGAATCCAGTGAGATAGGACCAAATTTATGAAGCGGCCTTTTATATTTCCGCTGCGGGATGCGGTATGTGCCCTAAGGCTTATGGCGTCAATTAAATATATATTTATTTTAGTGGACTGTATTTGTTAATCGTTAGGTACACTAGTTACCTACATGGTATTTCGGCAGATCTACTTAGGTATAGAAATTGGACACCACGCACCTTCTTTCTCTTGTGTCGCTCCTGTGGGACGTCCCGATGATTGAAGTCCTGAGCGCGGTAGGCACGTTACGCACTTGCGGCAGTGCAGACGGCGGCTCACTTGCACTTCACAGTTGTGGTAATCAGTGTAATTGCACTTGGAATATTGTCTAACTTCCCAGATTTATATGACTGGTCGCGGATAAGGTAATTTGCTACTGACCGCGGTGACAAGATGCGTGGCGGGATATAGGTGAAAGCAAATCACCTAATTACCATGTAAGAAAGGGAAAGCCTATCATATTGAAGTTGCATCAATGCAAACATGGCGGTAACACCAAGGTCAAATATCGAAGAAATTTATATGGGACCACTTCGTAGCTATACTGAACCCAACGCAAAAAGAATTTTCTAAATCGGTTCATAAATGACGGAGTTCTGAGGTAACAAACATAAAAAAAAAATCTCCTCCCTTTTTGAAGTCGGTTTAAAATAGAGTTAATTAAATCGGACTTCATTAAAAAAAGGACGATTTTATGGCTGACTTTATCAAACCTCTTGCTACAAATTAATCACCTATCCTCATTGTACTTTGTTATATTAGATTTGTTGTAGTCACCGAACAAAATTGATATAGCCGTCTGTCTACATAATTCCATACACTTCTAAGAAAAATAAAGAGCCTCAGCATGTCACAATCTAGAACATTGATCTAAGCTCCTTAACCTTCCTCAATCGCCTAAGTTCGACGAATTGTTCTCGCAACTCTCTCAATGGAGACGAGCTCTCGACAGAAGTCGCCACTTGCGAACTTATGATCGCGAATACATTATCCCTGGACACTTGGCCGAGAGTTTGCTAACAATGTCGTCTTTGGTGCTATTACTAGACTAGACCACTGGAGGCTGCTTGAGGCTGGGTGTAGTCTGGTAAACCCTAATATAGTTCTGTCTGTTTGATTGAGGTCATTTGGTATTTTCGGTCAGTTAGCACTTCAATATTATTCTATTTCATTGTGGTATGCCGTGATTGTTGTGATAGTAGAAAAGTCATCTAAGAGCTTGATGAGTGCAAAGATGAGTTTTATAACAGGGTTTTATAACTACATATATGATAATAGAAAATTGAATCTGCTGTTTAGAAGCAATAAGTTATAAGAAACAAAAACAGTCTGGATACATTTTTAGACATTTTATAAATTAATGAATGTAATGGAATCAGGCGTGACGTTGCGGAAATTCATCTCAAAACTGAAACGCAATGACATTATATAGTGTAATCCCGCTGAATATCATTCAGATTGTTGTTAGAATAATATAATATGTATGGGGGTTGATAGCAAATGAGTCGAAACCTGATGATGCCTCGTGCAGACGGCGCAACGCGTGTCGTACAAGGAGGGTTGTTGATAGGGCTTTCTTTATTTGACATTATTTATAGATACTTTTTCTTATATACAATATTAATCTCATTGCCATATTTATTATAAGCGGAGGGATTATTTATTTATATTACTTTAAATTCATTTTACGTTTGCTATCAACCCCCATACATATTATATTATTCTAACAACAACCTACATAATATTCAGCGGGGTTACACTACATATTTTCATTGTGTTTCAGTTTTTATAAATTAATATTACAACTTGATTAAATAGATATATTAATATTTCTTCTGAGACTAATTTATTGCTAATTCTTCAAATATTTTTGAGTCAATTGGCCTCTTTTCATGCTAAATAGTTTAAATCAGGGTAATAAGATCCAGAATTCTAATGACTGCAGCCACACTTATCAGAATTCTACTGCATTTTTAAAACAGTAGTATGTTTTGTTGTTTCATTCAAAGGAGTGGCGAGCTACACTGTTTTAAAGCCTCGTTATGAGCTAATGCTTTTAACCCCTTTTAGAGCTAAAGGCACGGCAAGCTTTGGCGGAAATGATGTCGCGTTTATGTCTAACTAACTACTGTTGTGACTAAGTTGGTACAATCTATTTATAATATGAATCAAAATTTTTATTTTTCGCTTCATTTAAAAATGGTAATAAATACCAACAGACAAATGATTAAGTATTTTTGACAGTACAATGCATATTTCTAATATTAATAATAATTGATCAACTCGACCCCCATGACACAGGCCTCGTGCTTAGTTTGGGGATCGCCGATAACTCTAATTTTTTAGATAGTAAGTTGTATTTAGGGCCCCAATTCACTATGACAACTTGGCGAAATCACGTTGATTCCTTCATTAATAAACGACATGTCTATGACGCATTAATATATTCATATATTTGACGCGTCATAGAGAATACAAATTTCGCAGATGTCGCTTAATTATGAAGGAATCGACGTTTCTTTGAAGCAAGGAATCGCCAAGTTGTCATAGGGCCCTATACTATTTGTAAGAAAAAAATGAAAATTTTCTTTTGGCAATAAATCTTATCTTTATCACAAAAATGTTCTCACTTCCAGATATTTTCTTCCTACGGGCTACCACTGAAAGAGCTGGATTTCTCCCACAACAGTCTCCGGAGACTTCCCGACCGTCTCCTTGCTGGAGTCAAAGGAAACATCACTAAGATCGTTCTGGCCGATAACCTTCTGGGAGACAATCTGAACCCTATCTTCTCAACGGCTGAGCTTCACAACCTGCCCGCGCTTGAGGAGTTGGATCTAAGTGGAAACAACATCAGAGGCGTGGAGGAAGGTCTGCTAATTGGGTGTGATGTACTTAAGGTAAGATATTCGCTACAAAAACAGATATAAGATGAAAGCAATAATTTTAACACTAGATAGTAATTAATAATTCTTAGTACAACAACGAATATTACCGAACTACTGAATAATATTGGAGAGCCTGGACAGGGGCTAAAATCACATACGTCTTTTTTTGTGCATGGAAAACAAAATTAGCGCAAGCATTTGTTTCGTGTCTGGGTGTTGTAGGACCATGGTCCTCGTAGTTCCTGGTTCTATAAATACAGCAATGCCTAGTTAGGGGCCAGGATCTACGTTTGTGATCGTAGGGCGTATTAAAAAAAAATATAACATCCTTTATTGCGCTGTTTTAATATAAAATTAGAACAGACTGGTAACAATTATCTTATTATCAACGCTTAACTAAAAAAAGACGTGTGGCACTCGGAGACTGCCGCGGTAAAGCATAGCATTCGGAGTGGGGGGTGTTAGGTTATTTTCGTTACGGAATTTCTGGATTCGGTCTCCACGCTCAAGGCCCGCGATAGAAGCTATGCAATAGCTTAAAAACTGACACCTGCCTCCAATTATATAATTTTATAATATAAAGTACAGCAACTATTATTTTATATATCTACTTACCTAAAAAGTTTTTTGTACGGCGACAAAAAACATAGTACTGCGAGTACCGCTACGCATGTGCGTAACGCATCTGACGGGATTGCTATAGAATATTGTTATTTTCATATTACGGCACAGATCTCTTTAATACATTTTGTTGCTGTATGTATAATATATGGTTGAACAATAGTTTGTAATATTGCGTAAAAATGCATAATTTTGTCAAGATATACTTTGCAAGCATTTTGATACATTTTTCTGCAAGAATCCGTTGTCCTTGCGCGCCAATAGAGCCGATTTTTAACCTTCATGATTTTATAAGCAAACACGTATAGACAAAAAGCAAGTTATAGTATAAACGACAACTACACAATCAGATCACGAACAAGGTTACGATTCAAATAACAACTCCTCGTACTAAAGTTAATCGACCATTCTGTTCAAATATATAACCCCTTTCAATTTCACATAACTTCCAGTTCCACTGAAACGTATATTGTTCCAGATTCTACGACTGGACCGCAATAATATAAACTTGGTGCCCTCCACTTCCCTGAACGGGCCCCAAGCGCTGAGAGTTCTGTCACTGAGGGAGAACAGAATAGGTAAGAATTATCTATTATCTTTTATTTTGGGGGAAAAAGTTTGTTGGAATCTTGCAAACTCGATTTCAGAGTATTGAAGTGCGTGCTAAGATGTGTATCTATATATATAGGTACCTAAATAAATGTGAATGTAATATAACATAATTTAATATAACAAGTGTAATAAAATAGCTTAACGAGAATTACATCAGTGATCTCTTATCTGCCAGAAGAAGCAATTCTAGGTTAAATAAATGTCCGAAAAAAGTATGTTTAGTATTCAGACGTACCTACCATACACATCAATGTCCCGGAGCTGGTAATTTATTTATATTCCTCAATTTAGATCCGTTACAAAGTAAAACCCTCTACACCCTTAAGCCTTGTACCTGTAAAAGCGAATTTCAAATTACTGATTTACATTACACACATGCTCTCGGTCAGTACTCACCTTTACATATAAAAATATTTCGTTTGGAATTTGCATGCTTCATAAATTATTTGTTTTTTAAAGTTGGCCGAATATTAAAAACATTTAATATACTCGTACACGCAGTTTGTATTCTGTCTAAATTAAGTTGAATATTCTATATCGATTTTGCTTTACCTTTATACAACTTAGGTACTCTTATTTGGAGTTCCATTGCAAAGGAAGTCTGTCCAGAACATACTTGTATTCCAATTTCCTTTTGCTATTTTCGGCGACCATAATCCATTTTCATCAATACATTTTCTCTTTCAGCGTTAATACGTCAAGCGTCGTTCGTCTCCCAAAAGACATTAGAGGAAATAGACCTCCACGGTAATATGATATCGGCCATCGAAGGCGGGGCTTTCATCGGCCTGAGCGACTTACAAACCCTTGATCTGGGCCGGAATAGGCTTTGCAAGTTCAATAGCGACGTTTTCCAAGGCGCTCAGAATTTGGAAAAGTTGGATCTCTCAGAAAACTTTATTGCGGACTTCCCCACGGTCGCCCTGAAATCATTCGGCGCTTTGAAACACTTGAACCTCTCGAGTAATATGATTACGGTGAGTGTTGAACTTTTTAATTTGGCGGAAGTTGGGGCCATCGAAAATTTTAAGTGGTTGAGATCGACGTTGATGAAGTAGTTAAAGTTCTAGCTGGATAGAAACTTTCAATTAAATTATGTTTTATTAGATAACTTTGAGTAGAAACATATTTCATTAAATTTTGTTTTGACCTATCTCCTATAAACATTTAAAAGTTTAATAATAATAAATATCACCAGTTGAACTATTCATAATAAGTATTTGCCTTTACTTTTGCATTCATATTGGTCTTCGAATCCTAGAGTTATAAGAAATCCGGAAATTGAACCCACATTCTACTGCTAAGAGCCAATTCGATGTACCACTACACCACAGAGGCTGATTTTTATTTTAATGTTGTTTTTCAGAATATCGATAACAGCCACCTGAGTTCGCTTGTGTCGCTGCAAGTATTGGATCTGAGCAGGAACAACCTCGTAAAGCTGTCACCTGGCACCTTTGTCGGTCTCACTGAGCTGCGCTACTTGGATGTGGGAGTTAATTCTCTTCGTACCGTGAGTTTACTATAAATTTCTCCTTGACTCCACGAAATTTATCGAAATTTAGCTCTACGAGTTTGTTCAGTGTGTTTTTTTTATTTTCTTAACGTGATAGTTATTTATGTTACAGATTGAAGACGACGCGTTTGACGGTCTGGCCAGTCTGCACACACTACTACTAAGAGACAACAACATTCTTCTCATCCCAGCAACTGCACTGTCCCGACTCCCCAACCTAGTATCAGTTCATCTCGGATTCAACCGAGTCACGGCATTATCTAGCGACATACTTCGATCAGTGTCCGACCGCGTCACATCCCTAGTGCTTTCAAGAAACGTTATCCGGGAACTCCCGCCGGCTGCTTTTAATCACTTTAAAACGCTTAACCACTTGGATCTATCCGGAAACCTATTAAATTCCATCGCCGCCGAAGTATTCAGTGGGCTAGAACAATCGCTCCAATTTTTGTCTTTGAGCCAGAACAGAATACTGGGATTCACCGGAGAACAATTGAAATTCATCAGCCTCTGGTTTTTAGATATTTCGGATAATCAGATTTCTGAAATACCGGTGGACGCTTTCGAAACGATCCCGAGCTTATCGCACTTGAACATTAGTCGTAACGCGCATATTAACGTGCTTCCGCAAAATGTGTTTCAGCATAATCAGGCCTTATTGAGTATTGATTTAAGCCACGTAGGCTTAAAAGCGCTGCCAGTAAATTTATTCTCAAAAAATTACAATATAGAACGAATCTATTTGTCTAACAATCTTTTGCAAGAAGTTTCCGAGAACACATTTAAAAACCTCAAGAACTTGACTCATTTGGATTTGTCGTACAACAATATCGTCACCCTAAGAACTCCGGCCTTTGTGAACGTAATGTCGATCCAATATTTATCGCTAAAGGGTAATCAATTAAGCGCGTTTAAAGGAGAGTTCTTCAACACGGGAACGAGTCTCGAAGTAATAGATCTTTCGGACAATCAGTTAAGCTACTTATTCCCCTCTTCGTTCAAAATACACCCACGCTTGCGAGAAATTATACTTACAAATAACAAGTTCAACTTTTTCCCTTCGGAACTTATAAGCACCTTACAGTATTTGGAGCTAGTGGATTTGTCTGGTAATGCGTTAAAGAACGTGGACGAACTCGATTTCGCTAGATTGCCGAAATTACAAACGATATTGCTGGCAAGAAACGAACTTGAAACAATAAGCGAAATGGCTTTCCACAACTCCACTCAAATCCAGCACTTGGATTTGTCCGATAATAAAATAGACCGTTTAGGAGATAGGCTCTTTGAAGGACTTATCAGACTTGAGGTTTTAGATTTGGCAGGAAACTTGCTTACGGAACTCCCTGATAATATTTTTGAGCGCTCACGATTGCATATGCTAGAAAAAATTGTTCTAAGTAGGAATATGTTTGAACACCCTCCACTGAAAGCGCTGCAAAAGCAATACTTTTTCGTATCGACAGTAGATTTATCGCATAATCAAATAATAGATATTCCGGCTGAAAATAGCGTAATGGTTAACATAAAAAAGCTCGATTTGTCTTACAATCCATTATCAGAAAAAACCATTAATAATGTGTTGAGTGAACCGAAAACTGTTCGAGATCTGAATTTAGCAGGTACGGGCGTAAAATCTATTGGGCAGCTTGAGACTCCATTCCTATATAAATTGAATTTGTCTCACAACAACATTACAAAGTTCTCCGAAAAAACTTTCACTAGAACTACTTTGTTGGAATCTTTGGATATTTCAGACAATCAAATAACAGATGTGTCTGGGTCTCTTGGCCAGTCATGGCCGAAACTTAAGAATCTTCAGGTTCTAAACGTATCCAGCAACCCAGTGCTCATGGTGATGGATGGTAACTTTGAAGGATTGACTTCACTTCGAGTGCTAGACATGAGAAATCTTGATAAATGTACAAGAATAGAAAAAAATGCATTCAGAACCTTATCAAATCTGGTGGAGCTGAGAGCTTACGGTTACCCAAGATTGGGTTACTTTGATGTCCAAGGTGCTTTGGAGCATTTGTCGGCCTTAGAAAAGTTAGATGTTGAACTAAAAGACACGAATATTGGCCCAGATCAATTGCATTCAACTCTGCATCCACGACTTGAAGAGCTTGGCATCAGGGGGTCGAGGTTAAAGACCGTGTCTTCAGGAGTGCTGGCTGGATTGAAAGCTCCAGCTATTACGGTGCGATTCCGGAATACTTCTGTCGCAAGCCTGCCTCCAGCTCTCCTCTTCCCGCTGCCAAGATCTTCGCAGATAACTATTGATGTTGGAGGCAGCCAACTAACGACTTTACAGCCTCAATTACTGGTAGCTTTGGATGACAGAAGAGCAGATCTGTCCATGTTTGGTTTGGATAGCAATCCTATTCGGTGCGATTGCAACGCTAGAGCTTTGAGGAGATGGCTTCCGAATGTTGGCGTCAATGACGTCCGGTGCGAGTCCCCAGACCATTTGTCTGGATTTTTATTAGTGGAAATAGGTGACGACGAGCTAACATGTGAAACGAAGAGAAGGACAACAATGACTTCCTCAAGTATGTCGACCACGTCACCACCACGTCTGGTGCATCGCACTTCAGCTGAACCTGATATAATTTGGTCCGTTGCTCCCACTCACGACCGTCCTAAAGTACAAGGTGAGCCCAAAGGAGCACCTGTTATCGGTGTAGCATCAACAAACGACGATAACCTGATCATTGGAATAGTTGGCGGAGTGGTTGCCTTCATAGCTATTTTGATTGTCGCAATATGCATTGTTCGTCTGCGCATGTCTTCAAACTCTTACAGAGGGGGTCCTTTAGCAAGTAGCCCTGCAGGCGGAGCTCCTCCGATGTGGGGTCCTCCATGGCCAGGCTACGCAGCCACACTTCCTCCTGCTTCATTATCCAATGCCACCTTACCTCATAAAATGCAGCCAGGTCCCGGATCAGTACGATATCTAGCCCCACCACCTCCACCGCCTCATGCCCCTTATTTCATAAGTTTACCACCTCACGATGAAAAAATATATCGGTAGATAATAATTAATATTTTAAACTTATTATTAAAGTTATTGTCTCCATGTAAATATTAGAGACTTGATATAATGTATCTTATCAACGAAAAATATGTAATTGTTTCTTGATTATATCGTTGTAGATATCATCTTTGACCCTCATAGGTTAAGTTGACTGAGACACGTTTCCATACCTCTTATTTAACTACATTTTGGACTAGGTTCGGACTTATCTAGTCACGAGTGGCAGACTTTAATATAGCGTAGCTAAGCTTGGAACTAAAACAGTCTTTTAAAATCAATCTGGGACATACTAATGTGTAGGTATTTGTGTAAAATATTCTAATTTATAACATTAACTAATAAAGATTTATTTTTAATTACTCAACTAAGTAGTGGTAATAATGAATTTTAATTTAATAAAAACAATTCAATGAATACCTCGTTTTATTTCTTTTTTCTCTTAAGTAGGTATCTCACATAGTAAAAATGCGATTGTGGATAAATTCAATATTGCCTAGAGGACACGGCTACACCATCAATACTGAGCTTTAAAAATAAAGGAGCAGCTACAGTAAAAGCCGTCACAAATGGTCATCTATCCATACCTACACACTTACATAACAGACGCATAAATGGGCTACATTCAAATCAGCCGGTAGCACAACGGCCGGCAGAATTCAATTTTGAAATACGTGCACAAAGCCTGTTCACAACGCTGTTTGCAAGACCTATTTCCATTCACCGTACGTCAAAAAAGTGGCGTGCTTCGGGATTTTATGCAAATTCCATGATCATAAACAAAGGTTTCAGCAAACGCAGCGTGTGATACGGCACATATGGCCTTTTGTCGGATATTTTATCATGAAATTCCTGTCAATCATTTTTCTTTTATGTATTGTTTCCATTGGTAAGTAGGACTTTGGTTAAAAATACGTTTATGAGAATAAATAATAAATGAAGCTTGTTGAAATAAAATAATTAGGCACAAAACGGAATTGAAAAGCAGTGTTACCAAATACGAACAAAATATTTCCTCACAAACGTACCTTCCGGCACTTCCTTAAAATACCGACACAAAAATCACCACAAGGTACCACAAGGCGGTATCTTGTCACCACTTCTCTTTTCTATATTTATTAGTTTACTATCCCCAAATATTCAATGCAATTATCATTTTTATGCAGACGACCTTCAACTTTATTATTCCACTACTACTGAAAATTTGACTAATGCTATCGACATTCTGAATGACGATCTCATGCGTCTTTGTAACTGGTCCGATAGCCATGGAATTAAGGTCAATCCCAACAAATGCCAAGCTATTATGGTCGGCAGCACACGCCAGCTTGCAAAGGTCTGTGTCTCCAATCTTCCTCCTCTATCTTTTAATAATTGTCAAATTCCTTTTTCGCCTACAGTTAAAGATCTAGGTGTCATTATAGACCCTAATCTTAGCTGGACTGCGCATATTCAAGAGATTTCTCGCAAATTCTATGCCGCATATCATTCAATCATCAGGTTAAAACATTTTCTTCCTATTAAAACTAAGATCTCTCTAGTCAATACACTTCTTCTCCCAATAATTTTCTATGCGGACATCTGTTTCTTGGATCTTTCTGAAGAACTTCTCAATAAGCTTGATCGCTTATTAAACTCCTGTATCCGCTTCATTTTCAACCTTCGGAAATACGACCACGTCTCCGAATATCGTGCCAAACTAAAATGGCTCCCAATTCGTGAGCGTAAGAATATAAGAATTCTCCGCCTCCTTTTTACGGTACTAAAAGATCCAAATTCTCCTGAATACCTGAAACAAAAATTTCAACTTCTTGGGGACACTCATGACCGACAGCTAAGATCCTCAAATAATTTACTTCTCGCCACTCCTAAACACTCAACTGGTTTCATGGATAATTCATTTGCTGTCGTGGCAGTAAGGCTGTGGAATGCGTTACCAGGTAATATCCAAAAAAGTAATAGTAAAGACATTTTTAAGCGTCTCGTCCATGAACATTTTATTAAGCAAGTTTACCCTAATGACTAACATTATTCATCAATACTGCTGTTTTGAAAAGTTCAATCCGCTTTTTCTTACCTATACCTAAACCTACATGTGATCCTATCACTTTATAATTATATATATGTTTATATATATATATATATATATATTTATATATATTTATATAGTTATATAATATAATTATAAATATAATGTGATGTTGTATATATTTTTCTATTGTTATACAATTTATTATATTTATTTTGATGTCATTTATTTAGTATCTCTCAACGTACTTTTGCTCATAACGTAGCTGCACACCCACTATATTTCTTTCACGACCTGGAAGACTGGTAGATAATGCTAAATAGCATTAAGTCATTCCTTGTACCATTTTTGTGCAAAACTATTAAATAAATAAATAAATAAATAAATAAAATCAGTTCCAATTTCAGAAACTAATACTTCAATTATATACATACAGGATAATAATGACTAAGAAACTTTTTTATCAACCCATTATAATAGTATTTATTGACAAGATGAATAATAATAAATTAAATATTAGTAACATTTTAATTCAACGATAGGGGATCGGACAACTTTTACACAGAAAGTGTTTAAAATTAACCATAATTTATATATATAGCCATGAAAAATGATATTTTAATTAAATATAGTCCTAAAAATACCGGAAACTATGAGTAAATGTTACGTTTTCAATATTGCGCCGCAAAAGGTCACCTCACAACGTATGACGTCACACGCTGGCAAACAAAAAGACAAGCTCTACGAAAGCAAACTTGCAAAGTGACTTATATGCTTTTGAAGTTTAAGGACTTTAGGGTCGTCATGGCATGAAAAACATATCGTTTTAATTTAGATAAAAAGCAAAAATATAAAATAAACACAAGCTTTGCTCGCACACGGTATTTGCTTTGTAATGACGTCATTCACTGTGTTGTTTCAGAAAAGATAAAAAAGTCAGAATTATTAGATTTTATTTATTGATTTAAAAATATATATTATTATTATTTAACAAAAATATCGGATTTGACAAACAATAGTTCAAACTACATTTTAGATTTTTTTCGATTACAGTCCGATCCCCTATTAAGAAATAATAACATAGGTAACAAAAATGTAAACATAATAGGTACTTAATTTTTTTTTCTTTTATTTTTTAAGCTTTATAGATCCATGTTTGACCACTATCTCGCCTGATGTGAAGCGATGATGTGGCCTAAGATGGAGCACATAGATCTAGAGAGAGACGGCAGTTGAGCGGCTGCTCAGACCCGTCTCCCCGATGGTTCACCGAACATCATCCCGTATTAAACAGTATTTGGGAGAAACTGATAAGAATGAAATTTTATCTTAAAGACACTCTTAGCTTGTTTAATGAAACATGAACATAGGTTGGTAATAAGAGCTTATTTCTATCCGTGTGCTCATCATCTTCATACTAAAATCAACAAACTGATCTGTGTAAGCTGAGTATAAAATATAGACTCGGGTAATTCGCATTTCACATAAATATATAAAGAATTGAAAAAACCCCCGTCACAATAAAACAAATAATCAATTTTAATTTAATAAACACTGCTAGAAAACCTGCTTTCAAATAAAAAAAACCGCATCCTAATCGGTTCACCCGTTTAAGAGATACGGTGCCACAGACAAACATAGTGGTTAAGAAGTACAGGTAAAAAACGCCGGTGGTGTTTTGAGACAAATGAAGGAAGGAGATGAAATGAAGGAGATGTGCTCGTTAAAGATTTTTCGCAAAATCGCACCGGAGCTGTGACGTACAAAGTCCAGTCTGGCGATGTCATAAAAAACAAACATATAGACCAAATAATAGGCAAAAGTAAAAGGTTGTCATTAGCTAGGACAATACATAATGATGCCGAGAAAGACGTCACAGAGGAGCCTTCAGAGCTGGCCGAGCCGTGTGGTACCACCTTATCTGAACCACTTCCCCGCAAAGAAATAATACCGCCGCCATCACAGCCTTCTGTGTCCCTGAATAATGATAAGCAGGCCGGGCAAGGGTCGGGCTATAGCCAGCGTCTGCGTCCACGCAAAAATAAACCTATCTTATAACAACTGTTAAAAACAGAACAGTTACCGCTAGGAAACGTAACTCAGCTCCATACGGAGAAAGACTCGGGCGTCCGCTGGCTTTAAATAAAAGCTAACTATTAAAATATGCTTACTGTAGATCATTGCTAATGCCTCCAAGTGAAATGGCCTGTACCAAAGCCGAAGTTAATCCCTAACCCTGTGCAGGTGATGTTAAATTGAAATTCTATGTAGCCGTCCGGATGGCTATCGGATTTCATCAAAAATGTGCATGAAAATTTTCAATAACATATTGCAATATGGAATCTATTTTGTAAAAGGGTTGTGGAATATGTTTGGGGAAATTTGGCAACACATTTTTTACAATCGTTCATGCGACACTTCTCGCATTCGAATTTCCAATCCGAATTATAATAATATTTATTTCCAGTTGTTTTGTTATCATACTTTTTTACGCTTAATAGATCTATGTTTTGGCCACTATCTCGCCTGATGTGAAGCGATAATGTGGCCTAAGATGGAGCACATAGATATTATTTTAGGTTGTTCGCTTATCTACATCTCATTTGGTAACTATCCCATTTGGAAAACCGTTAAAAATGCAAAAGTGGCGTTTGGTAAACTTTTTATAACTAGCTTCGTATTACAATAATCGGAACCAGGTTTTTCGGAAAGAAAAAAAGTCGACCACTGGCTGGGACTCGAACCCGCAACCCAATCTTCCCTCAGCGTGGGATGCTCTATTAATTGAGCTACGGTGGTCACCAACTTGAGTGTCGAATTTCTGTTATTTAACCGTCTTAAGGATGACGTCCGGAAAACCTGGTTTGAGTTCTTTTTTTTTATGTATCTGTATGACGTGACGAGCTGGTCGTTTGCCTGATGGTAAGCAATACGCCAGCCCATAACAATAATAGCACCACCCAGAACTTTGTTTTGCATAATCCTGCGCGGCGCTGCACTGCGCTCGTCACCCTGAGACAATTAGCTTTTGAGTCTCATAATGTCCAGTAATTTCGCTGGCTACAATGCCCTTCAAGCCGGAACCCAGTAATGCTTGCGTACTACTGCTTGGCGGCTGAATAACTGGCAAAGCGGTGGTACCCAACCAGACGGCCTCTCGCATACGAGAAACCTACCACTAGTAAAGTCTTCGCTTGGCATTCGTTAATGCTTCATATAAATATAATATGAACAATAATCGCAGTTATAAAGTTTTTTTTTTATGGAACTGAGGAATGAAACGAGCAAGTGTTCCCTCCATGGCAACCGCCACGCTGGCTCATTAACTGCAGTGCCACCCAGAACTTTGAATGTTCTATACATTTTCTTTATAAAGTTATGTTAAGTTTATGTTCTGAAACATTGAGTAAAATAGTTTCTATTCTGAGTCTGTTAGAAAAACAATGTTTTAACCTTTACAATATTTTACTGAATTGTTCAGGTGAAACAACAAACTTGTCTCTACCATAGAGCAATAATAATTTTATTATTAATTCAGTGGCTTCGTAGAAACAGATGTTTTGAAGTCAAAGTTTCTCTCGTAAATAATTAAGTGTTAGTTTTAATATATACAGAAATTGAAATCAAGACTAAGGATAAATACGTCGATGTAATTATGATATAATAAACTGTTGCTACGAGGTTTATATTACCAATCCATACGAGAGAAAGCTCCTCCTAAGTGTTTTATTAATTATTATTAGTATTCTGTGCTAATAGCTAAATGTAGTTTAGCGAGTATGGCTTAGTGTAGAGCAAGTGCGACTTTAAATCCGACGCACCCGAGTTCGAATCCCACTGGCCCCGCACCACTGACTTTCTTATATCATGTGCGGATTTAACACTCGCTCTAAAAACGGTGAAGGTAAACATCGTGAGGAAACCGGCATGTCCAAGAATTTATCACAAAAAATTAAAGAATTGTGACATCCACCAAACCGCACTGGGCCAGCGTGGTGGATTAAGGCCTATACATTCTCTACGAGGGAAGGCCTGAGTCCCAGCAGTAGGAACGTAATGGGCTGATGATGATGAACAGCTAAATAAAAAAAGAAGCTTGGCTTTTTTATTACTTAGTTAAATTGTATGATTAGTTTTCAGCTTTTAGGTAATTAATAAGGGCATATACCTTTTTCGATCATGCAGCGTGTGGCGTTTCGCAATATCCTTTGCACAAATCTTTCTTTGTGCATGACTCTATCATTAAACCTATTTAGTGCCTTGTCAATACTACATTTCTGTCTTCTGTCACAGCCTCTGTGGTTGTGGTGGTTCGGCAGGTTGGCTCAAATCTCGTACAGCACTGAGGTTTTGGGTTCGATTCCCGCGACTAGACAAATGTTTGTGCACAGAAAAAAGATCAAACATTTGTTTCGTGTATGGGTGTTATGGCACCATGGTCCTAACGGTTCCTGATTCCCTAGATACAGGGAATCCTATTAAGCGGCCAAGATCTATGTAGCCATGTTTTTTTCCCTAGCCTATACTGTCTCACTGCTGGCCTCCCAATTAATTCCACGTATCCTCCTCCTCCTGCGCCATCAAGTTTGCGCTGCTTTAATTATATTTTAACAAAAGAAACATCATAAGGTGCAGGCCTCAATTTGTGACTCCAAATCTTGAACATTCAGTATGTATCTTGTAGGGAAAGTATAAACATTTCTTTTTGTTCGACTCGAAAAGGCAAGGCGTTTATTAAAACGTAATAAGTTGGAATAAAGGCGCCTCTCCGGTCTTGAGTTTCGGGCCTTCTCGTCCAGTGTAATAATAGCTGGCCCCAGGCCAAATTGCAAGAGCTACCGCCTCAAGTGCCGACACTTTAATACCCGCAAAACTTTATGAAAATGAAAGAACGATCCATTTTTATGGCTCGGAATTATTCTTTTTCTAATGCCTGATTATCAGTTGAAATATGTTCTGGCTTTGACTGTTACATCGTGGCTAAAATGTCGAATGAATCTATTCAAATAAGAAAAAATGTGATCTCTCTAGTTTATGAAGTTTTCTCATATTTTATGATTACGCGCAAGACTTAAAAGTGACATAGATACATTTAATATGTAATTTAGTATTTTTGTAGACCTTACCTTATAAATTTTAGCAAAACTTGTACAACCTACGACACAAGGATTTGTGTAGGTTCTGCGCGTCAAGAATATAATTTCTACGGGCACATTAATTTGTTTTGTAAAGAGTAAATGTTACTTTTTTTAAATAAATATATTATAATAGATCCGACGTCGTTTGACCAAAAAGTTAGATTATACCTAAACTTTAAAATGTTACTCAATAAAATAAGCAGAACCGCTGCGCCGCAGACGTGTCGGCTATTCCTACGAAAAAAAGTAATAAAAAAGTTACATGAAAACAACAGGGAGCGTTACACATGATTCCCAAACTTTTCCCATAAATATAACCATACAGTGCATTGAATCTCTCCAGAGGCTCGCTATAGGTAAAAGTTTCTGTAGAAAAATATGTGTGGGTATATTATTTTTTCTGCCAGTTTCGAGGATCCTACGATATACGATTATATTATAAGAACTTAAAAGTTGAGACAACAGAACAAGAACATTCTGCTTAAACAAACAGTACAAGTATCTTCTAGGCAAGCACGTTACATCTTAGACCACATCATCGCTTACCATCAGGGCCCCAATTTACTATGACAACTTGGCGATTCCTTGCTTCGAAATCACGTCGATTCCATAATTAATAAACAACGAATCTGCAGATTTTGTATTCTCTATGACGCGTCATAGAGAATACAAATTTCGCAGATGTAAGTAATCAACATGAAATCAAGGAATCGACGTGATTTCGAAGCAAGGAATCGCTAACTTGTCATAGTGAATTAGGGCCCAGGTGAGATAGTGGTCAAATACAAACCTATAAGAAAAACACGAAAATATTTAGAACTAAGCTGAAACTCACAGCAGCACAAAAGAGATAATAGTAGGTACAAATGGGTCTATTGCATTATATGGGTCATGCATGCCACCATGCAGGCTTGATAGGGTCTCAAAGAACTAATTTGAATTACTTACAATTGCTAGGAATTAAAATGGTCGTTAAACAATGCTTACAATGCTTACAACATAGTGCTTATGCAAAATTTGATAACGAACGAAGAATATTTATATGCAAAGTAATCGACACTAATATTTAAACGCGAAAAAAAAACTGTCTATTACCTTTTTACGACTAAACGGCTGAACCGTTCGAATCATTTGTGAGGATGTATGTATATATAAATATTTGTTACTCAATCACACCAAAATTTTTGAACGACTTTTTTTTAATGAATTTTTATAAGTACCTAGGTACAGTCAGCGACACAAGTACCTGAATATTTGTGAAGACTACACCTTTAATATTTGACTTATTTCTCTGAAAGATGCATTTTAAAAATCTGCTAATATCCTGTGCGAATAGGGAAAGTGCAAAAAAAGCATGTTATTTGTATATTTTCATTGTTATTGTCGATAACACACTACTGATATTACTGGGCATTATGAGACTCAACAGCTAATTGTTTCAGGGTGACGTGCGCAGTATAGTGCCGCGCAGGATTTTGCAAAACAAAGTTCTGGGTGGTGCTGTTATTGTTATGGGCTGGCGTATTGCTTACCATCAGGCAAACGACCAGCTCGTCTCATCATTCAATTACATAAAAAAATATTGAAAGATTGTAAAAGTTCAGCTACTTACGTCGCTGACTGTACTTTACATCCTCAAATAGGACGTAGAATACTTTTTACTTTTTATCACGAATAATCGTCCTCGCGGGTGAAACCACGGGTCACAGCTAGTTTGAAATGAGAGAAAACAGTTTAGAATATCTTTTTCTCGTACTTGCCCTATCCCTGAAAATAAGTTACGTAAATCTACCTACAACCTTAGTAAAACTATTGTATTTTCTTATTCGTTGGAATATAGCATTTTATATATTTTCAAATAGACTTCTACGGTTTTTAGAAGTTAGTTTTAGTTTGGTATAACTTAAAAATAATAATATTGAAGACAAATACAACTAATATGAAACCTACCTTAAAAAGTAACTGTAGGAACACTGTCTTGCAAGATACAGTTTACGAACTAGTTTGTAAGACAGAGGTCTAAAATATTGTTAAATCTTAATCTCTTGTTTTAAATCAGTACATGTTAAAAACTAACATTAAAAGTGTAATAGCAACTAAGGTTTTTATTGTCAATAAACTATTATTATTATTACCTTAAAAAAGTTATTTAATATGTTACTAACCCTTGTAAAAACAGAATCAAATGAAAAACATATTTCAGCACTACATGACGTAATAGTCTACGGTGGATTATACGTCGATATGTGGTCAGATCTTTTTCTGTGACAAACAGAGGAGTTCTCATTGTACCTATTAATAGCCCGGTACACAAACATCTTACTAATATCAAGCGTGTGAAGAGTTTTAAAAATTGCATTTGGCTCCTACTTTGTGTAATGCAATCACAGCGATTCGGTTCTCTTTATCACCCCACTCCATTTTAATATCGCAAAATATTGTGTATTGGTGCCAAAATGAGAAAACTCAATGAACTATCATATAAAAATGACAGATTCCAAATTAAAATGTAATATTTTGTTTATTTTTAATTGTAACAGTATTTATGGCCAGACTAAATATAAACGTATTTTATATTTATTTGTGAAAACTTTTAATTGGTCTTCCACTATATCTTGTATATCTATTATTGTACCTAGCTGTAAGTTTTCCTATGATAATAAAATAAAATAAATTAAAATAAAATAAAATACCAGTATTCATTTTACCAAAAAAAACCGACTTCAATGTATCTTCGAAGTCCAAGAAATTTATATGAGACCACGATGAAATTTATATAAAACCACTTCGTAGCTATACTGAACTCAACACAAAAAAAAAATCTAAATCGGTTTATGACGGACTGAGTTATGAGGTAACAAACATTAAAAAAACAATCGAATTGAGGAACTCCCCTTTCGAAGTCGGTTAAAAATAAAAATAAAGATAAATCTGTACTACTGCCATATTTACTTTGTTAAAAAATATATAGATATGTCTGTTTATTGTTTTTTTTTTACGCTTGATAGATCTATGTTTGGCCACTATGTCGCCTGATGTGAAGCGATGATGTGGCCTAAGATGGAGCACATAGATCTAGAGAGAGACGGCAGTTGAGCGGCTGTAGACAATATCTACTGCACGAATGAAAATTATCTTGATCCTGGTTTTCTATGGCCAGGATCTATGTGTATGTGGTCTATGGGCGTTATTATTATCATTATGTCACTCTTTCTTACCGGTTAATAATATTATTATTATAATTCTGTAACCACCTATAGCATCAAAATATTATTGCACACTTCAGGTCACAACTCGGTCATGTCATTAATCTCTAAGGGACGCCAGTTAATTAAAGGAACGAGAAAACCGTTGTACCCGATAATAAAGAGTTAGACGAACGGAAAAATTATAAATCGACGACCCGTCAAAATTTTAATTTGAACATTCATCTTCATCCAAAGCTCATTTCCAATTATTTTCATTACCTTTCCGAAACAAGCCGAGGATATATTTTATTGGGGCTCTACTGTAGAGGAAGTCCGGGTTTATTTATAGAACTGTAGAGTTCCTACACAATCTTTTGTTTATTTGATTGCAATTTCGACGGGACTGAGTTGTAAGTAAAAGAGATTATTTACTCTGTGAAGGCCAAATGAGAGTTGATCGAATCGAAACTACCTATATTGCGAATTAAAGAAAAATTGGTATTATGATAATATTTGAATTATAATTTTCGTCCAAAGAGATCAGAAGAAGTAAAGTAGTGATAACATGCGTTTATACATTTGTGTTACACCAATATGATGCAATTTAACACTAAGTACCAAAATACTGCCTGTCTTTTTTGCACATTGGTAAAAGTACGGAACCGATTTCTGGTTCAATTTTTGGCTCATAGTATTTTTCTCTGGCGATTATTTAAATAATTTGTGAATATTTTATGTTAATATGTATTGTGGTTAAAGGTCAACAATGAATTAAGTGTGTAAGATTTCATCAGTTGATATTGCAAGTTCTAGAAGGTGGCCGGATGTCACTCCATTTTGTATTATTTTGTGTGATTTCTCAACACTTATTTTTTAAATGTTAGATGAGATGTCCTTATAGTTCTTATAGTCAATGACTACGTCCCTCAATTTTCGGGACGTTTGACGTTATTTTTAAAGTAAGAATACTACGATATGTGTAATTTATGAGATCGACACTAGGTCGGAACTAGAATTTGAATAGACTTATTTAGTAAAATCGGGGTGCTGGTTTATCTCAACTTAAAACACATTTAAATTGCAATAGCGAAATTTATTATTTTAAAGTCATCAAAGTAAGAATGCATGTTCGTTATTAAAAAGAAATTAAAGGCTATGTTATTTATTACGACTTCGACGTTTCAAAGGACGGCTGCAAGCGTCACTGCAAGCTGACACCGCGCAGTTGCGTCACACGTCGCCGACAAAACGTGTCACATAAATATTTTAATATAAATTATACGTATGTCAGTTCTAAGGTATATATTTATATGGGCCGTAGAATAAGTAAATAACATCTGTAACTTACTTTAATGTTGTCTGAAATAAAGATTACTTCTACGGTTATCACTGTACACTACCGTCTTATTATGTTACGTTACTCTTCATCGAAGATTCAAGAAGGAAGAGATCAGTTTGAGCGATAAGATCGCCTATTCGCGGAGCTCATAGGATCTAATGAGAAAAGCATACTATACAGTTCGTAATAACATAGAAGACAAAGATGCTTGGAACATTCCACTTCTGCAAAGTAGCCAACTGGTACATAAGAAACATAACATTGTAGAAAAAAATGCCCCTCAGTTTCTTGCCGTATCTTCTGAGTAGTGGTTCTTTTTCCGATGCGGTGGTAGAGTCTTGTGATAATTTGACGTTCATACGCGTCTGCGATGCCAAAAATAAATAAAGAGACTGACTTGAGTTGACATTTTTACCCGTAAAAAATGTTAACATCTTGTATTTTTAAACAATGTGTGTACAATAACATTTTTATCCACCTAACTATACATTTTATCTATTTAATATATAATACTTTGGGGGTATTGGGGTGGCATAACATCTGGCCGCTCAAGTCAACCTCACCTGCCCGTGGTGCCCCTGCTAACTAACAAACGAGGCTCTGACGACAAACTCACCAAGACGCACTGGCCAGCGTGGTGTTTTATGGCTAAAATCCCTCTTCATGAATCACGCTAATACAACAACGCCCTTAGTCCCCGGCAGCCTCGCTATTCCGAACTACGGCAGCGGTTCCGGTTCCGGCGGGGCAGAGGGTGGTAAGAATCTCCGGCAGAGACCCGGCTGCCACACGATGACAATGACCTTGGCTACGTTAAATACACGGACTCTGAATTCAGACGAAAGGCTTTGCGAACTTTTACAAGAAGTAGACCAGATTCAGTGGAACGTCATAGGTTTGGCTGAAGTACGACGGAATGGTGAAGATCTTATAAAGCTTTCGAGCGGACACCTGTTCTTCTACAGAGGACATGAAGATTCATCGTACGGAGGCGTTGGATTCCTTCTGAATAAGAATATATCTTCAGCTGTCAAAAATGTAAAGAGTGTTTCTACTCGGGTATGCTACGTAATATTGACGCTCAATACAAGATATGCTCTAAAGGTAATCCAGGTGTACGCCCCAACTTCAAGTCATCCTGATGATGAAACTGAAGCTTTTTATGAGGATATAGAGATAGCATGTGACGAAAACCCATGTTATTTTACAGTAATCATGGGAGATTTCAATGCAAAAATTGGCTCACTTAAGGGAAAAGAGAAATCAGTCGGGCAATATGGGCTAGGTAGTCGAAATCCGCGGGGGCAGACACTAGTAAATTTCCTTGAGGGCCACCATCTTTACGCGATGAATACTTTCTTTAAAAAGCGACTCTCAAGAAAATGGACATGGGCAAGTCCCGATGGCCGGACGAAAAATGAAATTGACTATATAATAACAGCACAAAAGTGCAATATCACTGATGTTACTGTTCTAAATCATTTTAAAACAAGCAGCGACCACCGCTTAGTAAGAGCAACGTTTAGATGTAATTTGGCGAAAGAAAGAACTAAAGTAGTACAATCACAATCCCAAAAGTACGATCAAGTGGAATATAGATCTCTTCAGAAGGAATTCAGACTTGAGCTTAAGAACCAGTTCGAAGGGCTAGAAGAAGAAAATCTTGATGTCAATGCACTAAACGATAAACTTTGCAATGCAATAGTGAATACAACTAAAAAACACCTTGGTACAGGTAAACTTAAAGATAAACAACTAACACCTACAACGCTATCTTTATTGACTCAGAGAAGAAAAATGGCCAGTAATACTGATGTTAAAGAAATAGAGAAAATGAATAAATTAATCCAAAAATCAATAAGAAAAGACACTAGAGCTTACAATACTAAAGTTATTATGAATACCATAAAAAACAATAGAGGACCTAAAGTTTTTCGAAGAAAATTATACACATATAAATCCGAAATTAACAAACTAACCGACAGTAATGGAAATACTGTGACTGACCGTGATAGAATAATTCAAATAGTTGAGGAATTTTACGCGGATTTGTATGAATCAAAAGGAGCAGAGCCTAAAACAATGGACCCTAAAGACCCTAGAGCAGAGCCTGTAGAGCGGTTAGAGGAGGAAGTCCTACCTCCTATAACGGAAGACGAAGTTGGCTTTGCATTACATAAAATGAGTAACGGTAAAGCATCTGGTGAAGATGGCGTCTTTGTCGAGATGCTGCAGGCTGGCGGTCTTCCAGTTCTTAAACCTCTTTCATTGCTTTTCAATAAAGTACTACATGACTGCACAATACCAAAAGCATGGCAAAATGCCATTGTTACGATTTTATTTAAAAAGGGCGACAAATCTAAAATCAGCAACTACAGGCCCATTAGCCTCCTTTCCCAAATATATAAATTGTTCGCCAAAGTCTTGTGCAATAGATTGACCCGCACCCTCGATGAATATCAACCTGTAGAGCAAGCCGGCTTCCGGGCTGGATACTCAACGATGGACCACATTCACGCAGTCAAACAACTGATGGAGAAGAGCAAGGAGTATAACCGGCCCATGTGTTTCGCCTTTGTCGATTATGAAAAAGCTTTCGACAGTGTCGAGCACTGGGCAGTGTTCCATTCTCTTCATCGTTGTAACATCGACAAGCGATATGTGGATATCGTCCGGGAGCTGTACAGTTCAGCTTCACTTCAGGTGCGTTTGCATAAATTAACTAGCCCTATACCTATTAAACGGGGTGTGCGACAAGGCGACACTCTCTCACCCAAGCTCTTCACCAACGTGTTAGAAGACTTTATGAAAACACTAGACTGGAGCGAGAGAGGAGTCAATATTAGCGGCAGTCGCATGACGCACTTAAGGTTTGCTGATGACCTTATCCTCTTGGCTGAAAATGTCGAAGATTTGGCGCATATGCTTTTAGAACTTCAGGAAGCATCTCTGAAAGTAGGCCTTAGGATGAACGTGTCCAAGACAAAGATTATGGCTAATCTTGTAATACCAGCATCCCATGTGCTCGTTGGTAACAACCAAATAGAAGTTGTAGATGAGTACATTTACCTTGGGCATCGTTTATCATTTGGACAGGGTTCTCAGATTGCTGAAATTAGTCGACGGATTCAGTTAGGATGGGCTGCCTTTGGAAAGCTGGACGACGTATTTAAAGCTAAAATCCCGCAATGTCTAAAAACCAAGACATTTAACCAGTGTGTCCTTCCTATACTCACTTACGGAGCCGAAACGTGGCCGCTCACAATGGAAAATATCCATAAGATAAAAGTAGCTCAGAGAGCTATGGAGCGCGCCATGCTTGGAATCAGGTTGGCGGATCGCGTACCAAATGTCGAAATTCGACGCAGAACCAAAGTCGAGGATGTCGGTACGCGAATCGCCAAGCTTAAGTGGAGATGGGCGGGACATGTGGCTAGGCGGGACGACGGTAGGTGGACCAGGGCAGTGACCGAGTGGTGGCCAACAGAAGGTTACCGATCTAGGGGCAGACCATCAGCCAGATGGATCGACGACGTGGCCAGGGTTGTTGGGAAGATGTGGTTAAGAAAGGCGCAAGACCGGAAGGGGTGGCGTGATGGAGAGGAGGCCTATACTCAACAGTGGGATAAAAAGGGCTGAAAAAAGAAAAAAAAGAAAATATAATACTTACACGTTTATTTTGATATTGAATGAATGGTTTAATTCAATCTTATTTTTCAACTGTTTCGTTTACATAATTTGAGATTTTATTTAATTTTACATCACTGTTATTCTGAGATTGAAATTTGAGTAATTGACATAGTAAGATGGTAATCTGTTGATTTAATAGACACTCATTTGACAATTTCCAACCAGAGAGAACGCAGTCGTTCGAGTGGAGTTGCGAGCGGCGCCAACGATTAGTGGTGGGGAGAAGGCTTGGAGGCGCGTGCGCGCTAGTAGAAGGGCTCAGTCTGTGAACAGTTGTGGCGTTGTGCGCACGCTCGCAAATCCACTATCTCTGTGTTGTTATTATGATATTGAGATACTTAATGAAGTGAAGTTTTTATAATAGTGAAGAAGTGAGAATATTAATTAGTGAAATCTTGTGAATTTACAATACATAATTTGTTAAAATAAATACGGCGTTCGTATTTCATACTCGATTTCCCACATCTTGACACCCATGATGACTAGTGAACGTGATGAAGAGCTCGGCGATCCGACATATATATTACTGTAATTGTTTAAAAGAAACAGGGTTTTATTATTCGTGCGAGTTGATTTTTCTCTTTTTTTATATTATTTCTCTAGATCATCTTTAAAAAATTAGATACTTGAAAATTAATATATTTTCATTCTATAATCATTACTTGAACGCTCTAGACATCAAAATAGGAATGGGACCATAACGCGTCCATTTTTCCAAATCTGATACGAACTACTACACATAAAGTGAACCCATCAAGGACGTAGCGGTCCAATGCAATCATACTCGTTTTTGAAATAAGAATATTCCTAAATAAGCGAGCCAACGATCCGTCATAATTTTAATTCGAGGATCCGTCTTCATCCCTTCATTTCAATAGGAAACGATTCCCATTAAGTTGCCAAAACAAGCCGAGGGTTTTATTGAGGGACTAGCTTTTCCCTGCGACTCCGCACGCGTGCACAACATACAGAGGCCTATAGCCGTCTTTTTCTACGACCATGTTATCAAGATCCCCGAGTACAATACAATACAATACAATAACACTTTACTGCATACCAAATACACAATTATGAAAAATAAAATAAGTCACAAAATACATCGTAGTGTGTACGTACAAAACTACGATGTTGTATTCCACTACGAATATATGAAAGCGCGTTCTAAGATGGTCGAGGTCGAGGTCAAGGTTTAATCTCTACCGAGTTTGATCCTCATATCGTATTCGTATCTCATATTTTAAATTGTATCTTAAGCTACCGAGCCCCTAAATCGCCATCAAAATCTGTTCAGTAGTTATTACAATAAGAAACAATAAAACAGACATCCTTACAATAAAAATCTATATATTCGGATTCAGTTACCATAAAATTATCGAATCCAGGTTATTCTAGACAAAATATACGTACAACTATAGATGCATATAGGTATCAACAACTAGAAGATACCGCAACTCCGTCCGCGGAGAATTAGGTTTACAGTAAAGTGGTTCCCTGAGGAACTGTTTGTTTTTCCGGGGTGTTCCAAATCCGCTGGGGTTACGACGTGATTGGGTAACAAACCTTGATAAGATAATATAATTTTTGCCAAAAGAAAATTTACAATTTTTCTTACAAATTGTACAGAATACAACTTATATATATATATCTAAATAATTAATTTTTAGGAAAAAAAACAAAAACCGACTTTAATGTATCTTCGAAGTCCAAGGTCAAATATCGATGAAATGTATATTGGACCACTTCATAGCTATACTGAACCCAACGCAAAAAAAAACCAAATCGGTTCATAAATGACGGAGCTCTGAGGTAACAAACAATAAAAAAATACAATCGAATAGAGAACCTTCTCCTTTTTTGAAGTGGGTTAAAAATGAGAGTTATCGGCGATCCCCAAACTAAGCACGAGGCCTGTGTCTTGGGGGTTGAACCTGTTTCTTGGTTCAAAACATATAACATTTCGCATTTATTGAATTAAAAAATTAATGTTAGGATAAATATACCTACAGACAGGGCTCAGTTACAATTTTTTATTAGATAGACAGACACTACTGAGAGGTAGGTATTCGGGGTGTATTTATTGAAGAACTCTACGGCAGGATAAAGTATTACGGAATCCCTTGTTTATTTGATTCCGATTCCGCTCTCTCCTATTCCACCGTGGCGGTGATGGAGAGCGAAGGTAGGTAATTGAAAAGGTTTTTGTAAGTGCCACTTTTAATGATACTACTAATAATGATTGCTCTTTTTATTGCTAAAGTTTGTTTAGGATATAAGTTAATTTTTCACCCTGCCAGCATCTTGGGTGCGCTGCCAACTGGTAGTGGGCTGGAGCATTTTGCCCTTAATGGTCACTAGTTTGTCGAATTGCTTCGCCTTGTTAGTTTAGTTTTAGTAAGTAGAGAGTAAAATTGTTTTAAGTATATAATAAAGGCATTGGCCCGATGATTTTTTTTACGCTTACTAGTTCTATGTTTGGCCACTATCTCGCCTGATGTGAAGCGATGATGTGGCCTAAGATGGAGCACATAGATCTAGAGAGAGACGGCAGTTGAGCGGCTGCTCAGACCCGTCTCCCCGATGGTTCACCGAACAGGTGAACTGAAGTCGATTTTTTATCGGGACGGAGTAAACCAATCTTTTCTTTTCCAGTTTTGGTCAACAGGTCAGATAACAAGTTTATTGCACTCTACCTGGCATTTTGGCATAGGTACACCGTAAGCTCACAAGACAGTGTGGGTACTTATATAGGTACCAAAGAAAAAAAAATTCTCGTAAAACTGCACACAAAAACACACAGGTACACGTGATACGTAAGGACCAGTTTCGCGTGGCAACATCTCGCCGCGCTGCCGCGACTCCACGAGGCGCCGACGCAGCATAACGTTTCCTCTTTAATTTTAACCGTTGTTTCCCCCAGACTTCGGTTTCTTACATCGAACCGATGCCACATATTTTAGATAGTAGGAATAATTTTGTATATTTTTAAACTAATAATATGATTTAAACCTGCTTTTGGGTTTTATATTGCATCCTCCTACGTGTTGCCTACATAATTCACGGGCCTTTCAACGAATAACAATGTAAACAATAATTACAGTGCATCCGTGTATGTAAATAGTAGTATGTACCTACCTACTTATAAGTACCTATATGCTTGAAGAGAATAGCGCTTTTCATAAAAAAAAATACTTTTGATATGACTACAAATGTCTGCGGTAAATGCTTCACAATCACACGCCATGTATTCCGAGGCTTAAATTGGAATGTAATAAACGTTACTGGACATTTCACGAACGGGAAGCCTTCAATCTGAAATCCCAATTGTGATTTGATTTTATTAACATTACATATACCTGGTGCATTTTTTTATATGCAGCGTTATCATAAATAGGTTGTGGACCATCTTCTCAAAACATCCAGACAAGAGCACTTGAGATTTTATGCATTGGCTTTCTATCAATGAACCCACACCCTCCAAACCATAAACTAAACAGCTCAACCACGTAACCACGTTGGCATTGTTTTCAAAATATATTTTTAATAAAACTACTGGAAATATTCAGCGGTACATCATCACGTGATTAATAAAAACTAAATTATTGTAATAATTGAACTGTCACGTCGTAGTTTCGTCACGCGACTTACACACCCGTTAGCATGAATATTATGTAGGCATACATTTTAGTTATAGAGAAAATAATAACTATTTTTAATAGTAATTTAACTTAATAGTAGGTACTATTATTTTATCTATGACTAAAATGTATACCTACACATTTTCACATGTTTTTGATCCGTAAAAGTGCATTTTTATATAGTGTCTGTCGCAGTCCACTGCTGGACATAGAACTCTCCCACCGCACACTACTGAGTCGGCTACTCTCCTCTAGCTGCAGCCAGCTCATCGTTTTACAGTTGCTTCACCTAGATTGAGGGCGTCCTACACTACGCTTGCCAATCCGTGGTTTCCACTCAAGAACGCTTCTACCCCAGCGATTATAGCTTCTGCGGCTAATATGGTACTCCAAGCATTTCTGAGTATCATTTTTACCTTGTATAATAAAAGTTTTTATTTTGGTTTTGTATCATTTTTCACGGCACTTTACTCGAACTTCTTTACAGTCACTGACTCGTCTCTGGAATGGTCTACCGCCGATTATACGTCAGGCTTCATCGATAGGCGTGTTCAAATCCAAAGTTTATCAATACTATCTCTCACTTCAAAACAGTCATATAAACTGAGCTTCCTGATCTACACTGCACCTGTTCATAGTTTATAAATGTATATGTCTATAATTACAGTTCTCTAGTTTTATTTTATTATTATTATCTTTTTATATATATTGTTTTCTTGTTATTTTATATATTATATATGTAATCTACAAGTATATATATATATATCCTACTATAATAAATTAGAGACTGCAATTAAGAATAGTATGGAAATAAAAAGAAAAGACAACTTACATGGAAAATCAAACAACATTATTAGCGAAAATACGCGCAGATTAATGGTTAGAAGATCGGAACTTATAAAAACTAAACACAAGTCAAAAGAACAGAAAAAAGAACTAAGTAAACTCTTCAAGAAAACAAGTAAATCTTTAAAAGAGGACTATAAAAACTACAGAAACAAAATAATTGAGAAAAACTTAAAACTATATAGTAGCACAAAAAGAGCTTTCAAAGATCTAAACACACACAAGAACTGGATTCAAAGTCTAAAAACCGCATCAAAAAAACAGACAAAAACAAGACAAGATATTGTAAAATGCGCCACAACATTCTATGAAGATTTATATGGAAAATCTACAGAAACTCCAAAAACAGACATAAATGAACTTATGAACAATGAAAAAAAAGAAGACATAACACCAATAGATGAAAAGGAAGTGATAGATCACATAAAAAAATTAAAAGCAGATAAAAGCCCTGGTCCAGATGGACTTCAAAACGAAGTTTTGAAACTGGGAGCACCACAACTAGCACCACCACTGACTTACTTGTTCAATCTAATCCTAAATACAGGCCGGATACCAGAACAATGGAAGAAGTCAGACATAATTCTACTGTATAAGAAAGGAGATCCTCAAGATGTAGCAAACTATCGGCCAATTAGCCTCCTATCAAGCCTCTACAAACTGTTTACATCGATCTTGCAGAATAGAATGAAAGTCTCTATAGACAAACTACAGCCAGTCGAACAAGCAGGGTTTCGATCAGGATTCTCAACAGTGGATCATATACATGTTATGGAACAAATTGTCGAAAAGTATAAGGAATACAACAGACCCCTATATATAGCTTTTATTGACTTTGCCAAAGCATTTGACACTATCTCACATGACTCTATCTGGAGAGCTCTATATCAATGCAAAATGAACGAAAAGTATATACAAGTTTTGAGAAATATCTATGACGGCAGCACCAGTAGAGTAAAACTCGAGACGAGAGGAGCTGAGATCCCAATCCGTAGAGGTGTAAGGCAGGGAGACCCATTGTCACCAAAACTTTTTATCGCAGTATTACAAAGCATTTTTACAAAGCTAGACTGGGACTGGGAAGGAATCAGAATTGCCGGACGCTGTTTAAGTCACCTCAGATTCGCGGACGATATTGTTATATTTGCAGAAACAAGTCAAAAGCTAGAGCAAATGTTGGGTTCGCTAAGTGAAGAAAGCGAAAGAGTAGGCCTAAAAATGAATGAAAGTAAAACAAAAATACTCACGAACAGCAAAGAAAATATAATAAAATTAAAGGAACGACCCTTGGAGTATGTGAACAGTTACATATACCTAGGAAAACAAATATCATTCCAAGACAAAAACACAGAAGAAGAAGTTGATAGACGTATTGCAATGAGTTGGAAAAAATTTTGGAGTCTAAAAGAAATTTTAAAAGGCGACCTGTCTCTCCACCTGAAAAAAACTGTGCTTGACACCTGTCTTCTACCGACCCTAACCTATGGATGCCAAACATGGAGTTACTCCAAAACAACAAAATCAAAAATAACAACTTGCCAGAGAGCAATGGAAAGGAGCGTACTAAAAATTCGTAAGATCCAAAAAATTAGAAGTGATCTTATAAGACAAAAAACAAAAGTAATTGACGCTCTGCACTATGCGCTCAAACTAAAATGGCAGTGGGCAGGTCATCTAGCCCGATATAAAGATAACAGGTGGACTTTAGAGGCGACTCGTTGGACAGGACCTGGTGGTAAAAGAAGAAAAGGCAGACCAAGGCAAAGATGGACTGACGACATCGTGAAGACCGCTGGGATATCATGGATGAGCAAAGCGGAAGATAGAGAGGCATGGAGTAAACTGGAGGAGGCCTATACCCAAAGAGGGATTCCTAACCAAGAAGGAAAAACATAAAAATACCATTAGATTAATAAGATAGATAGATAAATAAATATATAGATAGATAAATCAATAGTTAGATCAATAAATTTATAGATAAGAATATATAGATTAGTAAATAGATCATTAGATCGATAGATAGATATGAATAGGGATAGATAGATTAATGAATAGAAAATTATATAGATCGAAAATACATAAATACTACTAAATTAACTTATTTAAAACTAAATTAATAAACTAAGCTACATTATAATAAACTAAGCTAATTTAATAATTAAAGTTAACCTATTTAAATTAAGTTTAATTATACTAAAAAAAAATAGTTAACCAACATATATGTACATATATATACGTTAAGGAAAAAATTGTAAATATTTGGTAAGGTAAATAAAAAGGCTAATTATTATTATTATTATTATATATATATATATATATATATATATATATATTATTATATTTTTTATATATATTGTTACTGATTTGTATGTATAGGTATATCTTGTTATTATTTTTGTACGGCCTTTTAATTTGTTCACTATTACTTTATATTTTGTTTGCACTATAAAATCTCCACAGAACCCCGAGGTCAACTGGAAGATAATGCTCACTAGCATTAAGTTCGCCTATGTACTTACAAATTTGTTTGTGCAATAAATAATTTTCTATCTATCTATCTATCATTATATATATTGATGGTGACTATACAACATCATAAATATCCAAAACAAACTAAGTTAATTATAACTTGGTTTAATGAGAATCCTACGAAGTTAGTTTTTACTAAACTTAAAAACCTTAAAAACTAAAGCTAAAAATTCAAAGATCTTCCATAAGCTCGATTTGTCTTTGTTACACGTACGCCAGCGCAGCGTCCTGACGTGACCGAATATTTCTTACTTAGGTTGTTTAAGGGCAATGACCCAGAGCTTATGTGTAGTGTAGGCTCTAGGGAACGCTCTTATATATAGGAGGCCCATAATTCACCCTCACCTTCCTACATACACGAGACACGTATATCGTGTAAATCTGATCTAATTGAAAGTATACCATCCAAAAAGGATACATAACGCTCCGTTACGCACAATACGTTAGATACGTTTTACGTTCAAACGTGTGAGTGAAATTATATTTACACCCCGTATATTGACGTAGACAACATTTTTATGATGCTCGTATAACAAATTTTCACACCCTGCTGTTTTATTAGTTCGTAAAACGTGAAATTTTTGATTGCATTTGTTGTAAAGGGCAGTTAAACATAACAAGTAAACGCCTTGTAAATTGTTTTTATGATTTTTGTAAAATAAAAGCCCTTTGTACATTTGACAGAAATACATCTTATTTATGAGCGGAGATGCGTACAGACTATTGACTGTAGCGGAGATGTGTGCGATGTTTGGGATTGCAGTATAGTTCGATCTGACACGAAAGCCAGACGTCTCCATGTCACTATTACTAAAACAGTATCTTCTTTTACTTGAAGAAGAAAAAACAAAGTCTGAAGAAGCAGAGTTGATAGCTCTATATCACCTTAGCAAAAGAACACATCGGTTTTGGAGAAGAAGTCATTTGGAGTACCATACATGCAGAAAGCGGAGCCGGGCGACCTAGAAGCGCCGCTCACTACACGCCGCTCACATCTCTTCTCGTCTCCCCTGCGTTCAGTCGGCCGTCGCCAGCTTGCGAGGCACAGCTCACATCTCCGCTAGCTCGATCGCGCCATACAAATATGATACATCTCCGCTCGGTGGTATCCACTGAAGCTGAGCGGAGACGAGATGTGTGAATAACGAATTTCTATTGGTTGTTAAAAACAAAGCTTCTCTCCTCTCGTCTCGTCTCCGCTTTGGTTTCATACAAATCCAAACAATACAACAGAGCCCGCGCCCGCTTTCTACTCGCTTGTGGCTTGGGCATTAAAAATGGTATTGTAGAAAATATGTCATAACATTAATTCAAAACCTAGTCACTCACAGTCTTTGTACGAAATTTAACATATTCATGTATCAGTATGAATACAGCACGAGCATTGTAACGTATTGTTTGTAAAGTTTACGGCAGTCGAGCAACAGGGAAAGTTTTCTCGTAAATCGAGTTAGCTGAGCGTCAGTGCCTCCACTCGCCCGGACTTTTGGTTAGCTGACGCATCTGGGGTACTTAACTTATGATAATATATCTACGTAGCGCATAAAATTGAACTAGAGTTTCATCCCAGAAGCCCGCGGTTTCACCCGCGGTTTTCTGGGATGAAAATTAGCTTACGTCCTTTTCCTAAAGTACATACCAAATTTCATCAAAATCCATTCAGTATAGTTTTTGCTTAATTGAGTAACAAACATCTATCATTTATTTGTACATTTTATATTAAAGTATTCATTATGTATATTAAATTGTTATGCTATGTATTCTATGTAATATATATATATGTAATATAGTATATGTATTATATTTATTATAATGTTAATTAATTAAAAAAAATGTTGATAACACCGTCCGTATATATTTTTTGTCTACACTCCTCCACTTGTGCGTTGTCTGGAAGAGATCGCTTTGAGCGATAAGACCGGCCATTGTGACGCTAGTATTAAGTTAATTGTTATTTAATGTTAATTGTTTCTGTATCATGGTGTTATAATAAAGAATTATTCTATTATATTCTATCCATCCCCCATCCTCACAAACTTTCACATTTATAATGTTACTAGAATAGGAAAGGAAGTAGGATAAAAAACTTATCCTTTACTTATCGTTTAACCCCCGACGCAAAAAGGAGGGGTGTTATAACTTTGACCACTATGTGTCTGTCTGTGGCACCGTAGCTCTTAAACAGGTGATCCGATTTGGATTTGGTTTATTTTTATTTGAAATCATTTTTTCTAGCGGTATTTCTTAGACATGTTTTATTGTGTCGGGGGCTTATTAATTTTTTTATTTATGGTTATTAGGTACATAATATTGATTTGGTACCCATAAAAAAGCTAGAGAAAAGATAGGCTTATAAACTACTCACCTTCATAAAATCAGGTATGTTTTCCTCTTACTGCTTTTTTCACTAGTTTCTTAACTGGAGTATTATACAGTACACTTAGCAGTTTATATTTCTTATAGTCCACTTGTCCACTCGTGATAAAACTTTTAATAGGGCATTTCATAAACTACGGAAGCCCAATTTTAAAATATTTTTTCTCGCGTCTCAGCTTTTACCGAGATAGTTTCAGTTAGTAAAGTTTGCTTTTAAAACTTTTAGCAGTTAAAATTTTAATGTCTAATTTTGTTTAATCTTATTTACCCTTTATTTTATTAAGATGAAGGTTAACTTTCCAATGCGGCTAAAGCGGAAACTCATGGACAATACACTATTGGACATGGCATTCTCTGTCTTATGGTGCCCAGACACGGTCATTGACAAACATTCAGAAGTCCAAGCTCAAGGTTTTCCAAAGGGCAATAGATCGCAGCATTTTAGGATTGAATTAGGGGATCGCGTTAGAAACACCGAGCTGTGCTTCAAGACTTAAATTACCGAAGTAGCAGATAAAGCAGCATAACTAAAATGACACTGGATTGGTCACGTCTGTTGCATGAAAGAGATCGCTGTAAGCGATAAGACCACCCATTGTAACACTTTAGCTTTAAGTATAGTTTTGTGATTATTTCATTTTGTTGTGTGACAATAAAGCGTTATCTAATCTAATTTATGCCAGAGAGGCTGTGGGCCAAAATCACCGCCACGTGATGGCGATGCGGCAGACGGCGCAGGAGATGACGAGACGAACTTGACGCCTTTACCGACTACTGGTCTACATAGGTCAAGATCGCAGAGCCTGGAAGTCATGGAGGGAACTCTTTGCCCAAAACTAGGACGACACAAGCTAACAATAACAGTAGTTTTATTTAGGTTATGTTATTCAGTATCATTTAATAGTTGTTTTCTGTGTTCGTTTAATAAAATAGATACCTAGAACTTTCCAATCTTAGTTAACATCGACTAGCGATACTTCACAGAAAAGTTACAACTTTTACTCTGTGGAACTACAAATGAAACAAGTTCAAATTAGTTTAGGTTGAAAGCGGCTACAGATAGCAACGGTCTTGATAAAAACTGAAAAAGATTCGTAAAGAAGTTGCCAATTTAAATTTAAACTTATCTGTTGTAAAAAGGTGTTGAGAATTGATACATTTTGTGATTGATTTAAATTCTTAAAGAAACTTTCGAGATTTAGTTTTTTAATCAAACACTACAGCAGCTGTGGCATTACGATGTATGGCTGCCCATGCATGTCCTTAATATACAGATGATACCAAAATTACTTTTAACATAATGATGTAAAAACTGTTTGTCAAAAACGTTTCAGATAAATATTATACACTTCTTTAGCTTGCTTTGATTCAGTGATTTATTTCTATGAAGTTTAGATCTACAGGCGAATCGTGGAACTTAAACACCGCGATCCCGGTCGCTTTCAAACATATCTTGTGATCAGATTTGTCTTACTATCTAATTTTCCTACTTAAAGTTGCGTCTCAATCCCTATGCCAATCACGATCGCTAAAAATTATCGATATTGCTGTTTAAAAGATACTAACACGCTTCCAAATTTCAAATTGGAAGCGATCGGGATAGGTGTTTGAGTTATACGATTCTCCTGCTGGTTTGCACCGATTGCATCTCCATTTGTCTTAGAGATTTTGAGCTGACGTTGTTGTTTTGTCTACATATTTATGAGAAACGCGTTTCATAATTCTCATTTCATCAAAAACCCGGCAGTATTTTATGAATACTGAAATTATAATCAAGCCTTAATTAACGAGTTCGTGACTTAATTTTCTTCCCATCCATTCCTTAGCTTTGCTCGTTGACCTCTCTGTCATTGTCCGTCCTTTGAAATAATTGACTTTTAAACCGTACATTAGTTTTCTTTAACCGATAAATTAAATAAACGTCTCTTGGCGGCAATTTGAATTTAAATTAAGTGTTTTTCACGAATAAAAACGTAATGAGAGGCATATATAAAGCTAATTATATACAAAATGCTCTATTAACAGCAATTTTATCGAACATCGTATACCTACATTTATAATTTCCAGTTCGGAAAAAAATTGCTTAATAAAAAAATACTACAGTGGGTGTTCAACAAAATCTTAAATAAATGTTTTATATATTATGAATGCGAAAGTTTGTGAAGATGAATGGATGTAAAGATTTATTAGTTCGTTACTGAATCTAGCATAAACTAAGACATCTCACAAAGCAAATCGTTGAAGTTATTAGAAAGTACTTATAAATCGCATTATAGAGAACTATTAGTGAGTAATTCAAGCGAGCGCTACCGAGGTAACTTTATTGATAAGCTTCTGTTTACTAATCAGCTGAAAGCATTGTTGCAACTATAAATAGAAAATCACAGCATGGTGTGTAAAACGGATGTATGTGTGTTACCTATAAGCATCCCAGGCATTGAAAAGCAATCCGTGTTGCAATTTGTCAGCGTGTATGGCTATTGTATGTATAAGCCTTTGTTTATAAAAGCGACGAATGAGTTGTTAGCAATTGATTGTAAAATACAAAATACGGTAAACCTATCGCATGTTTGGCGAATAATCATCAAGTAATGTAAGGACGTAGTAGTTCAAATAAAAAAGACGTGTGGCACTCGGAGACTGCCGCGGTAAAGCTATTGCATAGCATACGGAGTGGGGGGTGTTAGGTTATTTTCGTTACGGAATTTCTGGATTCAGTCTCCACGCTCAAGGCCCGCGATAGAAGCTATGCAATAGCTTAATAAAAATTAAATGCTGTTCGTTGGTAAGCGCATCACTAAAGAACGGCTAGACTGATTTGGTTATTTGTTTTTTAAATGTTAGTATTTTTTTTAAACATAATAAATTTTCAGGACATTTAGTAAAACTGAAAGTGCTTTCTCCCCCGCGTGAACCCACAGGGCGCAGCTAGTTAAAAAAATAGTTAAACAAGTAGGTATGAAGAGGAATAAAAATTCAACTCCGTTTCGTTTTTCTTTTTAATTTCGTTCAATGAACATTGCCGCTGTATGTGCCGGTTGTGGTCGCAGATGACGGTAACAGGAACAATGTAAAATGCAAATGTGCAAATGTTGAACATTTTTACACACCATACGTTTAAACAAGCCGAAGTCGGCCATCGCCGGCTACAATTTTCGAATAATTTTATTTTTTGAACCAGCTGGCAAAGATTAAACCCGCATGGAAATTGCATTTTCGATAAAGTTTTATGGGAATTTAATTGGGGGATGCTGGATATTTACGCTGTTATTACCGGAAAATAATGGACGTATAAAATTTTGTTATGGCCACATTTTTAATTAAAAATATTGGTTGTGCTCTTATTTTAAACATAAATTCAATTGGCATTTAAGGGTGCATGTGTGTATTAGAAGCCGTCTACGCGTCAGTCACCGCTCCGTATCCGTACTGGTTTTATTCATTTGACTAATTTGCTCTTCCACAGCCCCCGTGAGGGGTGGTTGGGCCTTGGGGTGGTTCCCATTGCTCAGGCGGAAAAGCACGGGGGCATCTACCCCCGGGGAACTGGCAAGCTGAGTGCTCCGATAGCCGGGGCGCCTCTCAGCGGCTCTGTGTTGTTTGGGCCCCTTCTAGGGTCTCTTCTAGGGCGTTGAAGGTTACCCTCGTCCTGGCCCACCTCTTCTTGCTGTGGCAGAAAGTCGCGGAGCAGCATACGCTTCTGGGGGGCGTCGGGGGGCCGTGTATGGTGGGGTGCAATGTCGTTACGTAGGTACCGGTTTTATATTGACGAGTAGGGCCTTAAGGCCTTATGGCCTCATATCACACGCGACTCCGTCCGCGTAGGTCTGATTTATGGTTGTTTCCTAGGGGGACTATTAGTTTTTAACCAACTTCAAAAAAGGAGAAGTTTCTCTATTCGATTGTATTTTTTTATTTTTTATTTTTGTTACCTCAGAACTCAGTCATTCATGAACCGATTTAGAAAATTATTTTTGTGTTGGGTTCAGTATAGCCACGAAGTAGTCCCATATAATTTATTCATAGATATTTGATCTTGGACTTCGAAGATACATTGAAGTCGGTTTTTTTGTTTGATAAAACGTATTATTTCAAGAAAAGGTATTCTATGTCCTAATCCAAGACCAACAGTAACTACCAAATTTCATCAAAATCCGTTGAGTCGTTATGGAGCTATGTCGTAACAAATACACACACGCACACACACTTTTGCATTTAGCTGTTGCCCGCGAATTTATTCGCGTGGACGACTCGAAACTGTTTTTACTGGTGGTCGGTTTCTCGTATGCGAGAGGACGTCTGGGTGGGTACCACCGCTTTGCCAGTTATTAAGCCACCACGCAGTAGTGCGCAAGCATTACTGTGTTCCAGTGAAATTACTGGGTATTATGAGACTCAACAGCTAATTGTCTCAGGGTGACGAGCGCACTACTTTTAAAAACTCCACATTACACCGAGGTTAACTGGAAGATAATGCTTACTAGTATTAAGTTCGTCTGTGTACCTACAAATTTGTTTGTGCAATAAAGAATTTTCAATATATATATTTTCTATGTATAATTAATATTGTGATGTGATTAAGTATGCACATTCAAAAGCTCTCTATATCTATATATATATATATATTTATATATATATATATATATATACCTACAATGTTATGGGAGGATTAATAATAAGATTATATATGAGAACAGAATATATTATTCATCGTATTCCCCGAACATATCCGATGCCTATAGGCGCTGCCTACATTATTAGTTTTGATAGTACTTAACTTAGTTTGCTCAAGTTAGGTGCAGTGGAAAACAAAGAGTAAGGTACGAGTTTACAGAAACATCAATCTTTTGTTATACGGCGAACATTGCAGACTGATAAGAAAATAGCAATTCATTTTATTACAAAAAAACCGACTTCAATTCTGATGTATCTTCGAAGTTTAAGGTCGAATATTGATGAAATTTATATGGGACCACCTTGTAGCTGTATTGAACCTGAAATATTTTTTTAAATCGGTTTATAAATCGTCATTTAAAAAACCGATTTAAAAAATTCTTTCAACTCCGTCGAGTTCTGAGGTAACAAACCAGTTACACACATAAAAATTTCAACTCCGTCGAGTTCTCAACAAACCAGTAACACACATAAAAATAAATAAAAAATACAATCGAATAGAGAATTTCCTCCTATTTTGAAGTCTGTTAAAAAATAAATGACCTGGATGGCATATATTGTTGGCGCCACTGTCAAAGTCAAGATGATGTAGGTAATTAACAGGGCTACAGAGTAATTAACCCGTTAAAAATTTGGCGTTAGATCTTCATACCATAACTTCAGGTACTGTATAGATGGGTATAATTCGAACTGGGTCCTTCACTTGTGACTGCCAATTAAGTCGGATCTGACTGCGGTTCGGCAAAGTAGATAATTTATTTAGCGATCCCGAACTCACTTAACGACATCCTACAGTCTAACTAGTTCTATTGATTTTCATAGGAAAGTAGAGTAATTTGGGGGATAACATTAGTATGAGGATATAAGTGACTCCGACTTCAAAAAAGGCGGAGGTTCTCTATTCGATTGTATGTTTTTTAATGTTTGTTACCTCATAACTCCGTCATTTATGAACCGATTCGGAAAATTTTTGCATTATGGTCAGTATATATATAGAGAAACAGGAACCAACCCAGATAGCAATATAAACTTGTTTCAGACTTGCAGCAAGTTTGAAGTAGCGAATGTGCAAACTTGCGCCAAGTTTGCCATAGCAAGTGTGCAAACTTGCTGACAAAAAGTTTAAGGCAAACTTTCTAGTTACCACGCAACAAACTTGCATAATGTTTGTCACGACAAGTATTTGTCCCGTCGCAGGAATCGAACCCGCATCGTCAGTGGTGTATGAGATTGGAGCCAACTTGCTCAACCACTACACTACAGAGGGTGATAGAATAATAGGATGTAGAGAAAATGTATACCTAGAAAATGTAAGGCAGTGTGCGTAGCAAATATGAAGAGACCTATATTATTTACATTTCAGGAACGTCGAAGAAAGCTCTTCTATTAGAGAAGCTCCCAACGGATCCCACAAAATAAATACAACGGTGTTAAGAAATTGTCTATAAACATACAACTTCTATATATTATTATATGCCGTATTTTCCATTTTACACAAAAACTCAATACTTTCCACGTCACTTAAGAACAGCAACACCAACATGCCCCAAAATCCATAACAATTTCAACCTTATCCTTCCGCGAATAAGGGCGAAGTTTTTTTTCGAGGGTCATGAGGTCGGTTGTACCTACGGTTTCCCATTTTGTTGGAGGCGTTCCTATCACACGCAATGGTGTGCAGTGATGCGTAGTATTACTGAAAAATTGCTCCATAAAACGCCCTTCTTATAAATTGCTTACGTTACGTTTTCATTACGAGTTTTTAAATTGCTTAGAATATAAAATGTGAGTGTAATGTTGCGATTAGAGGGATTTAGATTAATGTAATATCTTCAAGATTATGGGCCGTTGGGATATTTGGCAGTGGTTTTAATGTTAAATGTTATGAGGTCAGATTCAACTTCGATAAAGTTATCGATTTACAATGAAAAACAAGAATATCACTGCTGTGACTTTCAAGCAATCTCTATATTTTAAACTAGCTGATGCCCGCGGTTCTGTTCACGTAGAATTTGGTTTATACTTGTTCTTTAGGAAGCTGTGCGTTTTCCCAAGACGGAAATACTCTGTCCTATTTTAGGACCTAAAGAATCTACCTACCAAATTTTATCAAAATCCTTTCGGCCGTTAGAAAAGAGGTAATAAAAAATATACACACACACATCATCACACACACACCCTCACCATGATCTCTCTCTGTGTGTGTGAGGGTGTGAGGGTGTGTGAGTGTGTAAGTGTATTTTTTAATATTTTGCATTTATATTTATTTTTTTAAGTAGGATACAAAAATTGGATCAGTGGGATAGGATTAAAAATAGATGTACCGATGAAAATTGGAACATTTTTGTTGACTTAAAAATCACGAGTACACTTAGTTACAATAAGGTATACTGCGCTGCCTCGAACAAAAAACTCTTCATCCCTTTGCAATAAAAACCAAGTAAGTTTATCAACGAAAAAGAAACGGAAGCAACACTGCGTCTTGGTTCAAAACAACCAAATGTTAAAAAGACGTATTTCCTCCAACAACTCGTTACGCTCAAATCCCTTGCCTGGTGAAAATGGAATGACGGAAAAAGCGTGAACAAATCCTCTTCAAGGTACAAAGTAAATTGGTAAGTTCTGGACAAGCGTATCCAATTTCCGGATCCGGCATTTCGCGAGCGAGATTTCGTAAGCAAATATAGGTATCGAATATGACTACTTTGCGAATTTTTCAGGTTATTGAAAATGATAGTAGTAGGATAGTTTTAGACTTACGGCTTTAATTTGGCGTTCAGTGTATAATTGAAAGAGGCCTTGCAATAAGACGATCACGACTTATAATTCCTCCAATTAATTATTATATACAGACGATTATTTCACTAAATGTTGAGTACAAGTAGTGTTCCATCATCAGATATTCCCGCGCGATTTATCTTTATTTAGTTTTAGACGTAATAGTTAGTTTTCTTTGGTTTTAGCAAAGAAAACTATCACTTTTTTTACGCTTAATAGATCATGTTTGGCTTCTACATATCTCACCTGATGTGAAGCGATGATGTGGCCTAAGATGAAGCACATAGATCTAGAGAGAGACGGCAGTTGAGCGGCTGCTCAGACCCTTCTCCCCGATGGTTCACCGAACATCATCCCGAAACACGACTAGGTCGCTTGACGGCATGGCTTTGTTCGGTGGGTGGTAATTACAACCACGGCCAGAGCCTACCACTCCAAAGCGCGTAAGCGGGTTTCATCACGATGTTTTCCTTCGCCGTTTTAGAGCGAGCGTGCAAAATCTGCACTTAACTATAAGTCATTGGTGCAGGGCCGAGTCGGGATTCGAACCCAGATGCGTCGGATTGAAAAGCGCACGAGTCCCCGCTGAGCCACACTCGCTCTACTTAGTTTTAGTATAAGCCTGACCACCAAAGCTATTCAAAGCGTTAAGAGAGCTATTCAGATCGTAACGAAGAAAAAAAAGTTGAGTAAATAGAACCAATAGTTGCTAAACATCCTTGGATTTAAGAACAAAAACGAATGTATGGTTCTTACTTTCCTCACTTCGGTCTGCCCGTCTGAGCTATAAGCACCCTAATAAAGCTGCAAGTACACGGGCAAGTTTTGGGAAATCTCTATTCCATCCACCTTGCCCTAGTTTTTTTTAAACATAATACATTTGAAGGTTTACCAAGAAGTTTCCACTCAACATAAATAAAGAGGCTGCTTCAGTAAAAGCAGGATTGAGTTTTTCTGGTTTCTGTTTTACTTATTAAAACTTAATCTTTACCGATAAAGATAACCGCTTTGCCAGTTACTCAGCCGCCTAGCTGTAGTGCGCGAGCATTACTGTGTTCCGATTTGATGGGCATTGTAGCCAGCGAAATTACTGGGCATAATGAGACTCAACAGCTAATTGTCTCAAGGTGAGGAGCGCAGTGCAGCACCGCGCAGGATTTTGCAAAACAAAGTTCTGGGTGGTGCTGTTATTGCTATGGGCTGGCGTATTGCTTACCATCAGGCAAACGACCAGCTCTTCTCGTCATTCAGTTACATAATAAAATAAAATAAGAAAGGTGCGGTAAACAATAGTGACTACAGACAGCCTTTATTTTTTTGCTTTAGTTTGTTATTTAAGACGAAAAGTGTAAGTTTAAGGTGGTAAAAGGTGGTAAAAGGTGGTAAAAGGTGGCCAACTTAAATGTATGCAACTTTTTGTCACCATTTTATTTGGCGACAAATATTATGCGATGATGAGAAACGTGACTTTTGTCACGTTTCTCTTCTCGTATTTTCTACGTAGGGGGATGTGAACATAATTGTAGAGGATGTAGGTGGTCACCAGCGAAGTAAAACAGTATATATATGCACATTGAACACTTATATTTAAAATAGACACACATAAATGACAAAGGAGCGAACACATGCGTTAGCGTTCCTTGCCCGGACCCGACTGGCCGGCGAGGCTAAGTGGGGGTGCGCAGACCCATATATGTATAGGTATAATTAAAACTAGGTAGGTACATATGGGCTTTCTACGTAATGAATAAGAAAAATATCAATAATAATAATTAGGTACTAATATATTTGGGAGCGCTAACAATAATGTATTAACCAACTTCAAAAAAAGGAGGAGGCTCTCAATTCGATTATTTTTTTGTTTGTTATCTCAGAACTCCATCGTTTATGATCCGATTTGGAAAGACCAAGCAATGTGGTCCCATATAAATTACATCGATATTCGGACCTTGGACTTCGAAGATACATCAGAATTAAAGTCGGTTTTTTTGTTATAAAATAAATTAGTATTTTCCTTTCGTAACTACAGAGTCTAAATTAGTAAAGTATCTTTCGAAGATATCTCTATTTTTATTTGGTGAAAAATAAAAAATGTGAAGGTAGGTATAAATTCTTATAAGGCCACCCTTTATAATATGCCCTTCAATGTATTTTTTTAACGAAAGCTGTACTACGTTAGTTAAGTTTCAAGTCCAATACAGTCTGTAATCGATTTACGTCTTGGTAAATGGTATTCGGAGACAATTTGCGCTCCTCTCGAAAACTCCCAACCGAGTTAGTGAGGAGAGAATCAACAGTGATTTAGCTAACAAGCATTCGGGACGAGGACTGTTTAGTATTGAAAACAAATACTGTATCAGCATTATATTATATATCATTATATAATATACAAGTGTATAATATATAACTGTAGACGCTTTAACGTTCTTGTAGTAGGTATGGACGTGTAATGACTGCTGGAATATCTGCCATTATGCTTTTGGTGGAACTGATATTACTGTTATATTATCCTACAATGAAGGTGCATAAATAATATATAGTATACTTATATACCTGTATTTACGTATACTATTACCGTCATAATTACAAGAAAATGTTGCTAGGAGACATTCCATAACTTTTTGAGATATTCTGAACTGCGTTCACAGATTTTGGAAAAAATGTAGTCAGTGAAAAGAATGCTAAAATACCAAAAATATTTTTTTATGCCTATCGATCGATGTTTCTTGTAGGGATCAAAAGACTCTATGGGACCATTTAAGGTAAGAGTACTAGAAATGACAGAAATCTCCAAAAACTTTCCCCATAAATTTTGTACGGAAATAGAATTTTGTTTGTTGATTAAACAAATAAATATATATTTCCAAAATCTGTGAATGCAGTTCAGAATATCACAAAAAGTTATGGATGGTCTCCTAGGAACGTTTTCCTGTAACTATCAGGTTAAGGTACCTATCCTTACTGTCCCGTCTCAAAAATCCATCCAGTACTAACTTACCCTTTTGAAAAATTGTATAGAAAAATGTTCCTATAAAGACGTCACTGTGTAAAATTTACATAGAATGTATGAAGCCATTTCGTCTAAATCGACACTATCATAATCTTCTAATTTATCACCAGATTTTCCAAAACAGAATTTAAGTGTTTTTATATTAAGCCTTACTAATGCTATACAATACGATTTCTACTAATATTATAAACGCGAAAGTTTGTATGTAGGGATGTATTGATGCTTGTTACTCTTTCACGCAAAAACTACCGAACCCATTTTGATGAAATTTCGCATGCAGGTACATCTGTTGAGGATACGAAGAAAAAGGTGAAAATGTTCAAAAATGAAAGGTTAAAAGCGGGTAGGAGAGGCACATACGTCCCGCGCGTGGTGCAGCTATTGGATTACTAAAACAAAAGATTTTGTCAACCGGGCTTCCCGCCCCTCACCTCTCCGGCCTTTCGGCTCACTGTGCGTCTCCCGCGCCTTAACCCGTGTTTGATTTGCAATAATAATTTACATATAGGTTTCAATTAGGTTTCAATTAGTAGAGCGAGTGTGGGTCAGGGAGTACGTGCGACTTTCGATCCGACGCACCCGAGTTTGAATCTCGCTGGCCCCGCACCACTGACTTTCTTAAGTTATGTGCGTATTTAACACTCGCTCTAAAAACGGTGAACATCGTGAGGAAACCGGCATGTACAAGAATTTATCACAAATGATGACAATGGATCTATATATGTGATCGTTAGGCGTAATTATAATTATAATTGCCTACTTTTTATGCCGGGAAACCGCGGGTGGAACCGTGGAGCGCAGCTAGTATTTACATAATCATTAAACCATAAAGCAGACAGCATCAGAGTATCGTATCACGTATCACGGTCCTGGACTGCACGGGTCAATTCCATTATGCAAATGAACGAACGCGATCCGCAAGAGAGTTAATTGATGAGCATATTTACATGTTAATAAATTACATACGCAGTCGCTTATTTTGCACGTAATTGTGGGTAAGCCACGGTGAACCGATGATCGGAAAATGAGCTATGATTGGCTTGGGACTTTATGTTCGGCCATTGTAACTTTTTTTTACTGTTTATAGGCTTGCGTTTGACCGCTATCTCACCTGGTAAGCGACGATGTGGTCTAAGTTTTAACACGCTTACCTAGAAGAAAACTTTTTTTTTTTATGGGCTCACGTTTGACAACAACTCACCTGATGGTAAGCGTAGTAGAAGATACCTTATTAAAAAGTGCGGTAAAATCTGATTAAGGCGTGGGTTTACTCGTCTGATTTACTCGTGGTAGGTCTTTCGTATGCGGGAGGCTGTCTGGGTAAGTACCACAGCTTTGCTTTTTTTTCTTGGTCATTCTGCTGCCAAGCAGTAGTGCGAAAGCATTTCTGTGTTGCGGTTTGAAGGCCATTTTGAGCCAGCAAAATTATTAGGCATATGATACTTAATTTCTGATGTCTCGGAGTGATGAGCGCAATACAGTGCTATGCAGTGCTATTTAATGTATAAAAAGTTCTGGGTGGCACTGCGACTGTTATGAGCAGGTGTGGCGCTTACCATCGGGCGAACAACGCGTAAACGGTGAGTAAATGAGTTACATGGAAATATGATTTACCTATGTTTTTTTATAATTTTTCCAACTGTGTTCCCTTATGATGGTACGAGTATATAACACGCCTGTCCCGAATCATCGATTATTAGATAGATAATTTTAAAATAAATATATATCTGTTTAAATTATTAAACTAACGAAAAAAACCCCGACACAAGAAAAAAACCTATAAAAAGTAATGGCTGAACCGATTTTGATAAAACATGTCTACGAACCACCGCTAGAAAACCTGCTTTCAAATCGGTTCACCCGTTCCGCCTGTAGCACCGTAGCTCTTAAGCTACGGTGCTACAGACAGATACACAGACAGACACATATAGTGGTCAAACTTCATCCTTTTTGCATGAGTGGTTAAAACATAATACCTACCTATATCTATCAATAGAGTTCTCACAAAGTGGCGCATCTCTATCATCGAGGTTCTGGAAAGCGGCTATCTCATTCACTCAACAGCATATTCATTTTGCTATCTCTGTCTCGTGTGCAAATTTTCAAGACCTTTTCTTGTCGGTAAACAATGCTTAGATGATTTTTAACAGAAAGTAAAAGGAGTAAGCTTAATATAAATAGTACCTTAATAATTAATAGGTTACCTATATAGGTATATTCAGAACTAGCACGCTTCGCTATTCGAAATGAAGTGATTCGGCAAAGAACCAGAGTGACCGACATAGCTCAAATAAAAAGCAAGCTGAAGCGGCAATGGGCCGGCCACATTTGTCGAAGAACCAATAACCGATAGGGTAAAGGGGTCTAGAGTGGAGACCACGTTTAGGTAAACGTAGTGTAGGACGCCCTCCGGCTAGATGGAGCGACGACCTACGCAAAGTAGCTGGCAGCAATTACATGAGGAGAGCCGAAGATCGGGCTCAGTGGCGTGCATTGGGAGAAGCGTATGTCCAGCAGTGGACTAATACGGGCTGTTAATGATGATGATGATGACGCTTCACTACTGGTTGAAGGAATCATTATCTCAATCCGTTTCTATAGAACACGCGCTTTCTTTAATGTATGTCAACTAAACTTCACTAATCACATCTAGATCTTGAAAAGTTTTAACAATTTCACCTTATCAACCGTCATTAGAAAAAAACCGCCGCGCCAAAAAGGGTAAAATCAGGAAAAAGTGACTCAGGTCAAAGTTAAATGGAGGGACATAAAATAAAAGAACCGTTATAAAGTAGCAGCTTAACCCTTCCGATAGGCGCCGGGGGACGGCTCGGAACATTTCTGGTAGAAAGAGCACGAATATTCGCATTATGTAAAAGAAAAACAAGCAATCTGGTCGGTGGCTTTCAATTTTTAAAAGCAATTTTCAATGCGACACTGCGCGAGTGATATTGAAGTTTGAAGAAATTAATAAAATTATTAATACGCATATTATGTATAGCTGCTTCTATAAATATTTTTAAATACAGTTGCTTAAAAAGTGCTTAAAAGGCCAGGACATATAACATGGAATGTTTATTTTACCTGACTGTAACTATTTTAACTAGACTGACCTACCTGAAAGGAAAGTTCCATGATTTTTTTTTTAATGTTTTAAGTTTAATGAAAAAGTTTAATAGCAAGAAGTTTTATAATGAAAAAAAATATGTCAGTTTTATACGAAGAAAAATGAATAAATAAATGAAACTAAGCAATAACTTTACATTATTGATTAAAATGATTATACATTTTATTTTAATAATCGCAGATTTTTAAATGTTTAAGATTTTATTTATTGAAATAATCTTAGAGGCTGAATGTTAAAGACTCTTTTCAACATATTTTTTACAATAAAAAACTGCGTAGTTACAAAAAATCGCCATTTTCGTAAAATTTTGCGATTGGCACTGAGCTTTCCTGTAAACACATAATAATGCATAGTTCAAGTGATAAAATAGATGCTTATATGGAATAAGCTCCGCCTGATATTTAAATGAGGTGTAAATTGCGTATTTAAAATAAAATTTACCCATAAAATCACGAGATGGGTTTTATATACATGCTTTCTGATAAATGTAGGTATTGAAAAGAGACGTAATTTTATGGTATATAGTATATAGGCGTAAAGGTTATTACAAAACAATTGAGTTGACGTTTGTAAGCCCCGAGCTGAAGGCAAGGGGTTTACCATCGTCACAAGTCTGTAACCTACTTATGGCAATTGTATGCACAATGCGAGCGAGCGAGCGAGTGTGACTCAGTGGGAGCTCGTGCGACTTTCGATCCGACGCACCCGAGTTCGAATCCCGCTGGCCCCGCACCACTGACTTTCTTAAGCTATGTGCGGATTTAACACTCGCTCTAAAACGGTGAAGGAAAACATCGTGAGGAAACCGGCATGTCCAAGAATTTTTCACAAAAAGTCAAAGACATGTGACATTCACCAACCCGCACTGGGCCAGCGTGGTGGATTATGGTCCATTCTCTCTCTATCAGAGAAGGCCCGTGTCCTAGCAGTGGGAACGTGATGGGCTGATAATGATGCACAATGTACCTACTTACTATTGAAGAACATGGAGAATACTACAACACGTAATCGTAGTAATGTCTGTCGCATCAGGCGCGTTGCATACTGTCAGATAAACGACCTGCCCGACTTCTACAAAAGAAATAACTACGATGTGTAGACAGTCAAGTCTGTCAGCATCAATAATAATTAATAAGAATACCATCTTCTTCTTTCGTGTTGGGGTGTTGCCAATCCTGGTGTCAGAGGTTTAAGACCACCTGATGTGGGCACCCAAAGGCCAACCGAGACCGACGGCGTAGCGTGCCCTCTAAAGTACGGTAGCGCTCATATCTGAGCACACAACCAGTCCACAGTCCAGTATTACCACACAAACAGTCACCCATCCAAGTTGTGATCGCTGCGAACGTGTTTTAAACTAGAACACGGAATAATTAATAGTACAAGCCTAGAAGATCCGTTACGAACGGCTAGGCGAGCTACGTTACAAGCGCTACAGCTACGCTACGACTGCTACAGCTACGCTACGAGCGCTACAGCTACGCTACGAGCGCTACCATAAGAATGCATTTTAATACTTTCAAAAGAAAATATAAAAATTCTGAAAACATTTCCAGAGTGACAAAATCGGATCAAAGTGATTATGCGTTGTCGACGATTGCGGCCGCGTTATTTACAGGGTGCAATGCTTTTATCCAAATTAATTGGCGATTCGGTTTGCGGCTAAAGCTCGGTTTACCGAATATATTTTCGGAACAACGTCATTAAAATTTTGGAGAGGAAGATTTTCGAGATTGAAGTCAGTTGTAGTCCAAAGGGTGAGGTAGATATACATTTACCTCTATCAAGTGTTTCAAGTTGTCTACTAACATTCTTTATGGACAACTAACCAATTACTCTGAGTAGCGGACGTTTTGGCGGGAAGTGAAAAGTGACAGTTCGATTTTGTTTTATTTTCCAAACAAGTGTTATTTCAAGTGATCTAATAATCGATGATGATGATGAGTGATCGAATATCGGTGGAATATTAACCATTATGTATTCGTAAACATGAACGAGTGTAGGCAAATGAAACAAATAAGAGAAACCATTGCTTTTTATGTTTTCCCAAAAAGTCCATGGAAAGCTTGAATAAAGTTCCAACACTTTCTTGAAGCACTAAGAGAGGGTCCGGCTTGTTGCTGTTGACCCTTACTCTCAACAATAGTATAATAAATAAATGGAATATGTTGTAACATGGCGATGTGTTCCTAGAGACTTTAGCCTGCCCTAACGGGAGAACAAAAAAAATAATTACAACTAGCTGCGCCACGCGGTTACACCCTCACGAGAAAATACTTTCAGATTTTCCCAAATTTTTCCAATTTTCCGTTGCACCATTTCCAATTTTTCTTAAACCTTATTCGGACTTTAACAAACATTAAAAATATGCCAAATCGCTACAGCCGTTCTCGAGTGATGTCATTACCAACGAACACTAGCATTTAATTTTTATATATATAGAAGATTTATAGATTTATAAGCCATTTTGTAGATAACCAATTTTGCTGCTCGCTTTGTAGCCTTTCGCGGGTCAACGTAGCTATATACCCGTGAAAGGCTACTGAGCGAGCATTAAAAGCTGGATTCTATCAACTGGCTAATAGCATCTATAGAATTAGGTTTCAAGACAAGTTCTTAATACCAGACTTTCCATCGACAATTTAATCTCTAATTAGCAGCCTCTAAATTGAATCCTATCCGAAGGCTACTGGAAAGTAATTAAAATAATTCAATTTAAGATAAACGTCGGATCGCATATCCTTCAACAGACTTGAAAGGAGTTTGCAGCGATTAAAAGTTGTTAAGCAAAGCGCTTGTAGGGTTACCTTGCGTTCAGGAAACTTAGGATTATAAGTAATTCAAGGCTAAGTTTAATTGGTCGAAAGGGGCCGCATGCATGATGCAGGACATTTCTGTAACGCATGCCATAGGTCCCGCTTTCAGGAAACCGTTTCACTAGTCAATAGTGCCTGCATTTGAGGTGCGGAAAATTTTTATGACGCATGCTATTGGGTCCGCATGCGGGGAGCCGTTTGCACTGGTCGAGAGACTGAAAAACATTTTTTTAAGCAATGTCCAAGTATAAGTGAAAGTATGGCAAACCTACGTATATCTTCAAGTGGAAACTTGTTAAAACATGGCTAGAACTACCTGCGGGTAATTTCGACTTAAATTCAGGCTAACATGATACGCCTTTAATGCTTTTCATATCGGGCGTGCTCTTTGAAACTAAAACTTATATTCAATATTTAAAACTAAAGTTCATAATTTGTAGAGATAGATACGAGCTAAGCGGCAATTAGGTTAGTTTTGTTTGGAAGCTGAAAAATATTTTCCAGCTTTTAATACGTTATTATGTTTACCGGTGTGAAGTTAGCGGCCTAAAGTTAGCGGCCTATGATAACCCGACCAAATTAAAAAGTCCAAATTTTTTTCTTTCTAATTTATGTATAATCGAATACAGATGGACGGCATGAAGTAGCCTGGCTCCTTGCAGTGTCAGATAGCCCTTGCAATATCAATTTACGTGTGAACACAGAACATCATTATCACGATTTCGCTTGGGTCTATTTATGTGTTTTTGGGTCCTACATCTTCCGAGTAACACTTTATGAAAAGCAACATCAAGAAAGCATTGAAGGACAGCTTTTAGGTAAATATTATGAAAAAGTTTCAGGATATTTGAAACAACGAAACCTAATTTTCAAATAATATTTCTGTGGATCCCTGATGACATCCAAGTTACACTTAATGATGGCAGCGCCAGATAGCTCTTGCGTACATCTTTCAAGTGTATATAGTGAAAAACACTCAGGACATTTAGAAATGGGTGAGAAAAATTATAATATTTTATTAAGGTATTTTTAATGATATGACCCTGAAAAAGTCCGGGTACCACTTTGTGGTTTGCAGCCCCAGATAGCCCTTGCGTACACATTTTACGTGTATATAGTGAAAAACACTCAGGACATTTAGAAATGGATGAGAAAAATTAAAATATATTTTTTTTATGGTATTTTTGATGATATGACCCTGATAACGTCCGGGTACCACTTTGTGGTTTGCAGCCCCAGATAGCCCTTGCGTACACCTTTTACGTGTATATAGTGAAAAACACTCAGGACATTTAGAAATGGATGAGAAAAATTAAAATATATTTTTTTTATGGTATTTTTGATGATATGACCCTGATAACGTCCGGGTACCACTTTGTAGTTTGCAGCCCCAGATAGCCCTTGCGTACACCTTTTACGTGTATATAGTGAAAAACACTCAGGAAATTTAGAAATGGATGAGAAAAATTAAAATATATTTTTTTTATGGTATTTTTGATGATATGACCCTGATAACGTCCGGGTACCACTTTGTGGTTTGCAGCCCCAGATAGCCCTTGCGTACACCTTTTACGTCTATATAGTAAAAAACACTCAGGACATTTAGAAATAGATGAAAAAAATTAAAATATATTTTTTTTATGGTATTTTTGATGATATGACCCTGATAACGTCCGGGTACCACTTTGTGGTTTGCAGCCCCAGATAGTCCTTGCGTACACCTTTCACGTGTATAAAGTGAAGAACACTCAGGACATTTAGAAATGGATGAGAAAAATTAAAATATATTTTTTTTTTGGTATTTTTGATGATATGACCCTGATAACGTCCGGGCACCACTTTGTGGTTTGCAGCCCCAGATAGCCCTTGCGTACACCTTTCACGTGTATATAGTGAAAAACACTCAGGACATTTAGAAATTGATGAGAAAAATTAAAATATATTTTTTTTATGGTATTTTTGATGATATGACCCTGATAACGTCCGGGTACCACTTTGTGGTTTGCAGCCCCAGTTAGCCCTTGCGTACACCTTTTACGTGTATAAAGTCAAAAATACTCAGGACATTTAGAAATGGGTGAGAAAAATTATAATATTTTTTATATGCTATTTTTGATGATATAACCCTGATAACGTCCGGGTACCACTTTGTGGTTTGCAGCCCCAGATAGCCCTTGCGTACATCTTTTACGTGTATATAGTGAAAAACACTCAGGACATTTAGAAATGGATGAGAAAAATTAAAATATATTTTTTTTATGGTATTTTTGATGATATGACCCTGATAACGTCCGGGTACCACTTTGTGGTTTGCAGCCCCAGTTAGCCTTGCGTACACCTTTTACGTGTATAAAGTCAAAAATACTCAGGACATTTAGAAATGGGTGAGAAAAATTATAATATTTTTTTTTATGCTATTTTTTATTATATGACCCTGATAACGTCCGGGTACCACTTTGTGGTTTGCAGCCCCAGATAGCCCTTGCGTGTATCTTTTACGTGTATATAGTGAAAAACACTCAGGACATTTAGAAATGGATGAGAAAAATTAAAATATATTTTTTTTATGGTATTTTTGATGATATGACCCTGATAACGTCCGGGTACCACTTTGTGGTTTGCAGCCCCAGATAGCCCTTGCGTGTATCTTTTACGTGTATATAGTGAAAAACACTCAGGACATTTCGAAATGGATGAGAAAAATTAAAATATATTTTTTTTATGGTATTTTTGATGATATGACCCTGATAACGTCCGGGTACCACTTTGTGGTTTGCAGCCCCAGATAGCCCTTGCGTACACCTTTTACGTGTATATAGTGAAAAACACTCAGGACATTTAGAAATGGATGAGAAAAATTAAAATATATTTTTTTTATGGTATTTTTGATGATATGACCCTGATAACGTCCGGGTACCACTTTGTGGTTTGCAGCCCCAGATAGCCCTTGCGTACACCTTTTACGTGTATATAGTGAAAAACACTCAGGACATTTAGAAATGGATGAGAAAAATTAAAATATATTTTTTTTATGGTATTTTTGATGATATGACCCTGATAACGTCTGGGTACCAATTTGTGGTTTGCAGCCCCAGATAGCCCTTGCGTACACCTTTTACGTGTATATAGTGAAAAACACTCAGAACATTTAGAAATGGGTGAGAAAAATTAAAATAATTTTTTTTATGCTATTTTTGATGATATGACCCTGATAACGTCCGGGTACCACTTTGAGGTTTGCAGCCCCAGATAGCCCTTGCGTACACCTTTCACGTGTATATAGTGAAAAACACTCAAGACATTTAGAAATGAGTGAGAAAAATTATAATATATTTTTTTTATGTTATTTTTGATGATATGACCCTGATAACGTCCGGGTACCACTTTGTGGTTTGCAGCCCCAGATAGCCCTTGCGTACACCTTTTACGTGTATATAGTGAAAAACACACAGGACATTTAGAAATGGATGAGAAAAATTAAAATATATTTTTTTTATGGTATTTTTGATGATATGACCCTGATAACGTCCGGGTACCACTTTGTGGTTTGCAGCCCCATTCAGCTCTTGCGTACACCTTTCACGTGTGTAAAGTCAAAAATACTCAGGACATTTAGAAATGGGTGAGAAAAATTATAATATTTTTTTTATGCTATTTTTGATGATATGACCCTGATAAAGTCCGGGTACCACTTTGTGGTTTGCAGCCCCAGATAGCCCTTGCGTACATCTTTTACGTGTATATAGTGAAAAACACTCAGGACATTTAGAAATGGATGAGAAAAATTAAAATATATTTTTTTTATGGTATTTTTGATGATATGACCCTGATAACGTCCGGGTACCACTTTGTGGTTTGCAGCCCCAGTTAGCCTTGCGTACACCTTTTACGTGTATAAAGTCAAAAATACTCAGGACATTTAGAAATGGGTGAGAAAAATAATAATATTTTTTTTTATGCTATTTTTGATGATATGACCCTGATAACGTCCGGGTACCACTTTGTGGTTTGCAGCCCCAGATAGCCCTTGCGTACACCGTTTACGTGTTTATAGTGAAAAACACTCAGGACATTTAGAAATGGATGAGAAAAATTAAAATATATATTTTTTTTGGTATTTTTGATGATATGACCCTGATAACGTCCGGGTACCACTTTGTGGTTTGCAGCCCCAGATAGCCCTTGCGTACACCTTTCACGTGTATATAGTGAAAAACACTCAGGACATTTAGAAATGGATGAGAAAAATTAAAATATATTTTTTTTATGGTATTTTTGATGATATGACCCTGATAACGTCCGGGTACCACTTTGTGGTTTGCAGCCCCAGTTAGCCCTTGCGTACACCTTTCACGTGTATAAAGTCAAAAACACTCAGGACATTTAGAAATGGATGAGAAAAATTATAATATTTTTTTTTATGCTATTTTTGATGATATGACCCTGATAACGTCCGGGTACCACTTTGTGGTTTGCAGCCCCAGTTAGCCCTTGCGTACACCTTTTACGTGTATATAGTGAAAAACACTCAGAACATTTAGAAATGGGTGAGAAAAATTAAAATAATTTTTTTTATGCTATTTTTGATGATATGACCCTGATAACGTCCGGGTACCACTTTGTGGTTTGCAGCCCCAGATAGCCCTTGCGTACACCTTTCACGTGTATATAGTGAAAAACACTCAAGACATTTAGAAATGAGTGAGAAAAATTATAATATATTTTTTTTATGTTATTTTTGATGATATGACCCTGATAACGTCCGGGTACCACTTTGTGGTTTGCAGCCCCAGATAGCCCTTGCGTACACCTTTTACGTGTATATAGTGAAAAACACTCAGGACATTTAGAAATGGGTGAGAAAAATTATAATATTTTTTTTTATGCTATTTTTGATGATATGACCCTGATAACGTCCGGGTACCACTTTGTGGTTTGCAGCCCCAGATAGCCCTTGCGTACACCTTTTACGTGTATATAGTGAAAAACACTCAGGACATTTAGAAATGGGTGAGAAAAATTAAAATATATTTTTGATGATATGACCCTGATAACGTCCGGGTACCAATTTGTGGTTTGCAGCCCCATTCAGCTCTTGCGTACACCTTTCACGTGTGTAAAGTCAAAAATACTCAGGACATTTAGAAATGGGTGAGAAAAATTATAATATTTTTTTTTATGCTATTTTTGATGATATGACCCTGATAACGTCCGGGTACCACTTTGTGGTTTGCAGCCCCAGATAGCCCTTGCGTACACCTTTAACGTGTATATAGTGAAAAACACTCAGGACATTTAGAAATGGATGAGAAAAATTAAAATATATTTTTTTTATGGTATTTTTGATGATATGACCCTGATAACGTCCGGGTACCACTTTGTGGTTTGCAGCCCCAGTTAGCCCTTGCGTACACCTTTTACGTGTATAAAGTCAAAAATACTCAGGACATTTAGAAATGGGTGAAAAAAATTAAAATATATATTTTTTATGGTATTTTTGATGATATGACCCTGATAACGTCCGGGTACCACTTTGTGGTTTGCAGCCCCAGATAGCCTTTGCGTACACCTTTCACGTGTATATAGTGAAAAACACTCAGGACATATCATCAAAAATACCTTAAAAAAAATATTTTTATTTTTCTCACCCATTTCTAAATGTCCTGAGTGTTTTTCACTATATACACGTAAAAGGTGTACGCAAGGGCTATCTAGGGCTGCAAACCACAAAGTGGTACCCGGACGTTATCAGGGTCATATCATCAAAAATACCATAAAAAAAATATATTTTAATTTTTCTCATCCATTTCTAAATGTCTTGAGTGTTTTTCACTATATACACGTTGTTCACGCGCACGGCGAGTGATGATCGACCAGGCTGCCGCCCCCCGCACCCGCGCACCCCGCGGACAATTCCCCGACGACAGCCACCCGGAGCGCACGCATCTCTCATATTTAATATAATTTTACCTGCGCCCGCGGCCATCATTGTAACGATTAATAAACCGTGAAGAAATTAACACGTCGTTTTCATCCACAACACACGTGAAAGGTGTACGCAAGGGCTATCTGGGGCTGCAAACAACAAAGTGGTACCCGGAAGTTATCAGGGTCATATCATCAAAAATACCATAAAAAAAATATATTTTAATTTTTCTCATCCATTTCTAAATGTCCTGAGTGTTTTTCACTATATACACGTAAAAGGTGTACGCAAGGGCTATCTGGGGCTGCAAACCACAAAGTGGTACCCGGACGTTATCAGGGTCATATCATCAAAAATACCATAAAAAAAAAATATTTTAATTTTTCTCATCCATTTCTAAATGTCCTGAGTGTTCTTCACTATATACACGTAAAAGGTGTACGCAAGGGCTATCTGGGACTGCAAACCATAAAGTGGTACCCGGACGTTATCAGGGTCATATCATCAAAAATACCATAAAAAAAATATATTTTAAATTTTCTCATCCATTTCTAAATGTCCTGAGTGTTTTTCACTATATACACGTGAAAGGTGTACGCAAGGGCTATCTGGGGCTGCAAACCACAAAGTGGTACCCGGACGTTATCAGGGTCATATCATCAAAAATACCATAAAAAAAATATATTTTAATTTTTCTCGTCAATTTCTAAATGTCTTAAGTGTTTTTCACTATATACACTTGAAAGATGTACGCAAGAGCTATCTGGCGCTGCCATCATTAAGTGTAACTTGGATGTCATCAGGGATCCACAGAAATATTATTTGAAAATTAGGTTTCGTTGTTTCAAATATCCTGAAACTTTTTCATAATATTTACCTAAAAGCTGTCCTTCAATGCTTTCTTGATGTTGCTTTTCATAAAGTGTTACTCGGAAGATGTAGGACCCAAAAACACATAAATAGACCCAAGCGAAATCGTGATAATGATGTTCTGTGTTCACACGTAAATTGATATTGCAAGGGCTATCTGACACTGCAAGGAGCCAGGCTACTTCATGCCGTCCATCTGTATTCGATTATACATAAATTAGAAAGAAAAAAATTTGGACTTCTTAATTTGGTCGGGTTATCATAGGCCGCTAACTTTAGGCCGCTAACTTCACACCGGTATTATGTTTAACAATTTACACAGGCGTAGTAAAAAAAGTGGAGGTAACTATACAGAAATAAAAAAAACACACCATTACTATTCCTATCGGAAGGTAATAATTAAAAAAAAAACATCCATTTTGATTCAGATTCAGATCCAGCTTTTGTAATTACTTTGTCAATGCTGATTGAAAAATATTTTGTCCTCGTATTTCTACGTCCTTATCGTTCCTTGGAGGAGTATTTTACGCCAAAAATATAATATCTCCGTCATAATGAAGCAACATAAACGCGAAACTCCGCGAATAAATTGAAAATTCTCATTTATTTATGAAGAAAGTTTCTATTCCGAGGAACTGAATATACTAGCCTAAAGTCCGTTTTGTGTGAAACTTTGCGGAAAAGTCGCGGGGACAAAATCAGTTGCGGAATGTTATCTTTCCATTAGAGCAGGCAAGTCCTAAGTAAACTAAACCTTTGTTAGAAGTTAACGTCGGTTTAATAACCGTTCTAAGATTGAAACGTGGACATAGGACGAAGCTGAACGGAGAGCGAGAGCGGTTTGGTACAGCAAAGCAAAAAAACTAAATTTGTTGTAGGTAAATTACTGATTATTTGATTTGGTCAGGATTTTCGATGGAAAAGCACAGAGTATAAGTAAATAATGTAGAACACGCAATTTAAAAACATAAAATTCACTGTATTTTGGACGTGAAGGTATCTGGGTACCTGGTTATTCTGTGTTGGGTAGGTACCACTTTGCCAGTTATTTTGCCGCCAAACAGTAGTGCACAAGTATTACTGTATTCCGGTTTTAAGGGCATTACAGCCAGCAGAAATTACTGGGCATATATGACATTTAATATTATTATCTGATGTCTCGAGGGCATGAGTGCAATGTCCTACGCAGTGCTTTTTATGGTATTAAAGTTCTGGGTGGCACTGCGCGTGGCGCTTACTATCAGGCAAACGACATGCTCGTCTCATCACTTAGTTTAAAAAAAACGGTAAATGCTTCCACGCAAGTCTGGCACGGTCTTAATGAAGAAATTAATAATAAAAGTCTTAACACTTAACCTAACGCCCTAAGTACGTACCAAACAGCATTCTATTATTATTTAATTACTTTAAAAAAGGAGGCTCTCAATTCGGTTCGTACTTTTTTTTAATGTTTGTTACCTCAGAACTCCCTCATTTATAAACCGATTATTTATTTATTTATTTATTTAATAGTTTTGCACAAAAATGGTACAAGGAATGACTTAATGCTATTTAGCATTATCTACCAGTCTTCCAGGTCGTGAAAGAAATATAGTGGGTGTGCAGCTACGCTTTGAGCAAAAGTACGTTGAGATATACTAAATAAAGGACATCAAAATAAATATAATAAATTGTATAACAATAGAAAAATATATACAACATCACAATAAATATAATTATATGATATAACAATATACAAATAGATAGATAGAAATAGATAGATTAGATTTTTTTTTGCGTTGTGTTCAGTATAGCTACAAAGTGGTCCCATATAAATAATATAATATATGTGGTTCTATATAATGTAAATGGTTTTTCTTTCTATATAAATTTTACCGATATTCGATCTTGGACTTCGAAAAACCATCAGAATTGAAGTCGGTTTTTTTAATAAAATGTATACCTACTTGTTACACCATATCTTTTACTTCATAAACTTTTTGGAATACAACTTAACAAACTCGTATAATCGCTATCACTTTATAATATGTATACACCCGAACGGACCGAAGTCTTACTTAAACATCTATCAAAGTGTATCTAAGCAGGTTTGGGGTTTATTAATACAAAATTATGGAAGCCGGCACGTCCAGGAATCACTTAACTCAAATACATGTGAGAACCACCAAGCTGAACTGTCAAAATAAGCGAACGTTAGTGTCCCAGCAGTGGGAACGCTAAGTGATATTATGATGATGATGATACCATTAGGTAAGAAAGAATATTTTGTCTTAAATTGTATAAAACTAGCAACCGCTCGCGACTTCGTTCGCGTCAACATAATAAATAAATAAAATATAAATAAATAAATAACGCCCAACGATCACATACATAGATCCTGACCCCTAACTAGGATTCCCTGTATCTAGGGAACCAGGAACTAAGAGGACCATGGTCCCACAACACCCAGACACGAAACAAATGCTTGCGCTTTTTTTTTCTCTGCACAAACATTTGTCCCGTCGCGGGAATCGAACCCGCAACCTCAGTGATGTATGATATTTGAGCCAACTTGCCCAACCACTACATCACAGAGGCTGTCAAAAATATAGCATATGTCACTCAGAAGTGGTACATCTTTTATTTGTTAAACAATTTTTGAAATCGGTCCAGTAGTTTTTGAGTTTATTCGTTACAAACATACAAAAATATCAATTTTTCCTCTTTATAATATTATTAACTAGCATTCGCTCGCAAATAATTTCGCGTCGACCTAATATATATAGTATAAGTGACTCAGGAATAGTGCAGCTTTTTATTATTGAAAAAATGTTTGAAATCTGTCTAGTAGTTTTTGAGTTTATTCGTTACAAACATACAAAAATATTTTTCTTTCCTCTTTATAATATTAGATGATAAAATATTATTACGGATATTAAGTATTTAATAAAACGGCTAGGACTCACGTAGTTTGTCGAATTAGTCGACCTAGGTTTCGAGCATGTCCGATGCTCTTCATCAGGGGCGAGTTTACGCTGCGAGATCGCGGCGACCACTGGCGGTGTCGAGGCGAGATGAGCAGGCGGCCGCCCGCTCCGCACGACGCGAGGGGGGAGGTGGCGTCGGCGGCGCCTGCGGGGAGCGCCAAGCGCCTCTCGCGCGCTGTCGTGTTGCCAACGACGACCGCACTAATGTCGGCACGAGTTCTTCATCATCGCTGACAGCGTCGACGCCGAAAGTTCCGTCACACACTGTGCTGACTGTGTCACACTCTAGACTACCTACCACATTCTGTGTCGAGGTAGCATTAAGAAGTGGTTTCCACGCTGCAGACAACAACCATCCACGGTCCCGGTTGAAGTTAGGACATCGAGAGATCTCTATAGCCTCACGCACTTTTCGAGGTACGAAGAACTTCTCTCTGGACAGTACGGAGGCTTTGTCAAACCTGATGTAATGTTTGACGTCTGCGAGATGTGCATGCTCTGCCAGAGCCGATTTCGTTGTGTCCACATTCTTAATGCTCCTTATGTGTTCGGTAAAGTGTGTTTCATACTAAAGGATATTAAGTTTTAAGTATGATTTAATGTTTCAAGTTATAGGTACAGAAATGTTCTAAGTTGATACATAATTTACTCGTACTTAATTGTTTTTGTATATAATTAACAACGCGCTTCCAGATACCTCAAATATTATTTTATTCTGTTTTACTACAAGGTATCAATATCATACTTTGTATATTCATTATTTAAGTTTTTGTTTTTTGTATTGTTTGCTTGTCGGGTGCCGAATAAATAGTTTTTCTTTCTTTCTTTTGGTTTTTCTACCTTGTATATTTTGTACTACCTTGCATACTTTATACTGCCTTGCATACATTGTACTAACTTGTATACCTACTTCGTACTACCTTGTATACATTGTACTACCTTTTATATAACCTTGTTAATTATGGGGTACGGAGTTTCTATAAGAATGCGAGGTTTGGGTGCAATCCACTACATCCAATAAATGACGTGAGGAATCTGGAATGGAAAATGTTTACATGTCACACCAGGGCCTAGCAATTCACTATGACAATTTGGCGATTCCTTGCTTCAAAATCACTTGTTTATTAATGAAGGAGTCGACGTGATTTCGAAGCAAGGAATCGTCAAGTTGTCATAGTGAATTGGGGCCCTGGTATGACATGTAAACATTTTCCATTCCCGATTCCTCACGTCATTTTCTTAACTTACATATATTTGCCTAAGCTAAAGCACTAAGCTTTTGCGAGCTTTCAGACAATTTCAGTATTTCATTACGCAAATAAAGTTAATTTAAATTGTTAATTCGAGTGAGGTGCAAAACCCCGTGTGAGAAAACACGATACGTCTAACATTTACATAAAGCTGACATCCATCGTGTTAAAACAGTAAGGACAATTAATGACAGTGTCACTATTGCAGCGCTTTTGTACTGCTCCATAAACACATTGCTAGTAAGTATAAAGTTAGCAACCTTAGAAGAGCAGGTAGTTGGTGACAACGCCCGCCTTCCCAAGCCGACGCTGATAATCGCATTCTCCAGTCTTTTCTGGCCGATGCAACTTGCCGAAACGTATTTATTTATTTTATTTTTATGGAATTCAGTGATGACACGTGCAAGTCGTTCGCCTGATGGTAAGCGCCACGCCTGCCCACAACAAACGTTGAGGTAAACAATAAACAAAATTAATTAATGTTTTAACAAAATTAATATTTTTAGCCAGTCGAAAACTATATTGCGACACAATGTTAATAGAAGAAACGCAATCATAACCTAATCTAATTTCGACATTACTCCGACACTCATGCGATTACTCATGGCAGGTCTCTCGTATGCGGGAGGCCATCTGGGTAGGTACCACAGCTTTGCCAGTTATTCTACCGTCATGCAGTACGCAAGCATTACTGTGTGTGTATTCCGGTTTAAAAGGCATTGTAGCCATCGAAATTACTGGGCATATGAGATTATATCTGGAATATATTAATATCTGGAATTCTCGGGGTGAGCGCAAAGCAGTGCGGCGCAGTGCTTTTTATTGTATTAAAAAGTGGCGCTGCAATTGTTATGGGTAGGCGTGGCACTTACCATCAGGTGAACGACTTGATAGTCTCATCACAGAGTTCCATTTAAAAAATCTCTGTTCTAGAGGGAGCAAATAGATAAAATGTTTGCAAAGTTTTAATAGTTTTAATAGGAGTATTTCATTCAGCTTCTTCTGGTAAGCTACCCGTAAGATCATCTACTGCGTGCACATGTCTATTGTGTTCTTTCATTGCCATATTCCAATAAAGAAGCTCCGTCCCTTCTATAATAAATCATTTTATCTTCCAAAGTATGACTAATGAAGATAGAAGAATCGCTAAGAACGGAAATAAAAGATTCAAGTAACAATCTGTTTGAAGATAATTTATGGCTGGAAATAATTTTCATCACTTTTACGGTAATTTTATTTAGTTTTCGCCCAACATCCGCCATCCTGACCTTTGCACAATTGGTCTTAATTACTTTCTTATTAATTGCTCCGTCTATTTCGAAATGCTTTATTTGGGACCTTTAATTTAAATGGCGTAGTTTTTGTTTTTTTACTCTTAATAGATCTGTGTTTGGCTATCTCGCCTGATGTGAAGTGATGATGTGGCCTAAGATGGAGCACATAGATCTAGAGAGAGACGGCAGTTGAGCGGCTGCTCAGACCCGTCTCCCCGATGGTTCACCGACCATCATCCCGAAACACGACTAGGTCGCTTGACGGCATGGCTTTGTTCGGTGGGTGGTATTACAACCACGGCCAGAGCCTGCTCTGCTACTGAACCACTCCAAAGCGCGTAAGCGGGTTTCATCACGATGTTTTTCCTTCACCGTTTTAGAGCGAGCGTATAAAATCTGCACTTAACTATAAGTCTTTGGTGCAGGCATGGCTGACTTGGGATTCGAACCCAGGTGCGTCGAATTGAAAGGCGCACGAGTTCCCGCTGAGCCACACTCGCTCTAAAGTTGTGTTTCAAGCAAGGCCATATTTCTAGAGTAGATACAGATACATTTATCATCGGTATGATAGGTATAGTTTTTTTACAAGCATTCATTTTACTTGCAATGTTTAAAATGCTATGGAATCAGGCGTGACGTTGCGGAAATTCATCTCAAAACTGAAACGCAATGAAAATATGTAGTGTAATCGCGCTGAATATTATGTAGGTTGTTGTTAGAAAAATATAATATGTGTGGGGGTTGATTGCAAATGTAAAATGAATTAAAATATATATATAAGTGATCCCTCCGTTTTTTTTTTAATATATATATATTTAATAATAAATATGGTAATGTGTTTAATATTGTATATAAGAAAAGATAAATAATGTATTAATTAAGTAAATAATTAAAAAAATGTTAAATAAAGAAAGCCCTAACAACAACCCTCCTAATAAAAACTCCTAATATTAAACTCATTACCATATTTATTATTAAATATATATTAAAAAAAGCGGAGGGATTATTTATATATACATATATATATATATATATATATATATATATTTTAATTCATTTTACATTTGCAATCAACCCCCATACATATTATATTTTTCTAACAACAACCTACATAATATTCAGCGCGATTACACTACATATTTTCATTGCGTTTCAGTTTTGCAATCTTTAGGTCAAATCTTGGAAGTTGAATTAGAACCACTTCCTCTTATCCTACGGAGTTGAAATTTTGCTGAGACTTGTTTGTTGAGACTTGTCAAATTCCGATGACAATGCAAAATATTGCATTGTCATGGTGACAGCCAGCTGATGGAGATGGTAGGTAGGCAATGAAACTTCTTGCTGGATATTCGTAAGTTACTGGTGTTTGGGCTCATTTTAATCTGCTCGTGGTTCCGATTACGAATTTGTGAAAAGCTTGTCTTGAAAAAATATTAATTAACATTAATTTTTAGAAAAAAAAACCGGCTTCAATGTATCTTAGAAATCCAAGGTCAAATTTAATATCGATGATTATATAGGACCACTTTGTAGCTATACTGAACCCAACGCAAAAATATTTTTCCGAATCGGTTCATAATGGCGGAGTTCTGAGGTAACAAAATTACAAAAATAAAAAACAATCGAACAGAGAACCTTTTATGAAGTTGGTTAAAAAATCTAGTTATAAGACTAAGTGGTGAGACGAGCAGGTCGTTCAGTTTGGTGAGAACACAAGCGCCACGTCAGCCTGTATAGTTACAGCGACAAGCAGAACTTTGTTTTGCTAATCTTGCTTTGTGTTTACTCGTGGTGGTCTCTTGTATGCAAGAGGCCGTCGGGACAGGTACCACCGCTTTATTTATGAAGACACATTTATAACATATGAGACTTAATATCTGATGTCTCAGAGTCATGAGCGCAATGCTGTCCTAAACAGTGCTTTTTATGATATTAAAAGTTCTGGATAGCACTACAATAGGGGATCGGACAACTTTTCAGAAAGTGTTTTATATTAACTACAATTATTATATATAGCCATGAAAAATACTATTTTAATTAAATAACGCTCTAAAAGTACCTAAAACTATGTTTAAATATTATGTTTCAAATATTGCCGCGCAAAAGGTCACCTCAAATTTTGTGACGTCATATGTAGGTAGAAAACGACAAACTCTTCGAAATAAAACTTGCAATGAGATTTCAATACGTTTGGTGAAGTTTGGGAACGATATTGTGGTAATGGAATGAAAAAATTAGCAAAAATACATTTTATGAAAAGCAAAAACGTAAAATAAACATAAGCTTGACTCACGGCATTTGCCTACAAATGACGTCATGCGCTGTGATTGTTGTTTCGTTTGAGACGAAGAACAGATTAAAAATGTCAGAATTATTAGGTTTAATTTATGGATTTAAAAATAAAAATCATTTTTATTTCACAAAAATATTAATTGAATGATCTTTCTGGTTCGACGAACATTCGTTCTAACTACATTTAAGATTTTTTCTCGATTACTGTCCGATCCCCTATTGTTATGGGCAGGCATGGCGCTTAGATAGATAGATAGATAGATAAAACGTTTATTTGTCATCATAACACACATGTACATTAAATAGCAAATTGTAAGACACTTACAGTACAAGTAGGTATGTGTGTGTTGCAGTTATGACAAATGGGCCATAGCTCAACGAATAACATTGCTCTAGGAGCAAACACTGATTTTCAGCTATTGCCCTGCCTGAGGTGACGAGGCGAATCAAGCGCATTACAACGGTATACCTACGATAATAATAAATGTATAATGTAATATATGTATAATACATAATGTGTCAATAATAATAAATTAATTTAAGTCACGGGGGTGCGGGAAATGAGTAGATGTGTGTAGAGGAGTGAATGTTATTAGCCTTGGTATGTGAGTGTGTCGAAAAAGGCAGATGTATGTGCTTACCATCAGGCGAACGAATTCCTCGTGTAATTACTTAGTTCCATAAAAAATAGCAGTGCACTGCGCTCGCCACCGTGAGATAATGCCCAGTAGAACAGATCTACTGTCTGTCAAATGAAGACTTGGCAATTAGAATAGAATAGAAAAGAATAGAAAACACTTTATTGCACTTCAGACGGAATTAGGTACATTTTACAAGTACAATAGGCGGTCTTATCGCCACACAGCGATCTCTTCCAGACAACCGTATGCTGTAGAGAGACAATATTTATAGACGATAGTGTGCAAACATAAGAACGTAGGTATTCTTTTTAACGGGTTAATGCCTTTATTACTGAAAACAACTCTACACTCTACTTACTAAAATTAAACTAAGTACTTACAAGGAGAAGCAATTGGAAAACCGTAGGTAATTGGTTCTAATGTCCATGGTGAACTCTTGCAGAAGACACTTACTATACAACTCTATGGTGATTCTTCAATATATATTTATGCCCTGCAGTTCCCAACCCTGGTAGAAGGCCACTTAACTATGTATAGCATATTTTCTGCTACAGCTGTAAAGTTTCGTCAAAAAGCCACCATTAATAACTCTCCCATTCGCGTGGAAAATTCAACTTTTCACCAGAAACAAGACAAGATTGAAGCAATCATAAAATTAGCGACAACCCCTTTCGTTTTCAAATTTTAATCTCGACGATTACAATCAAATTTCGAAAGTTTTTCGTGGTCCGTGGATCCTGGTTATTACCCAGCCAGCGTTGCTCGGGGCGCCATCTGCCCGTGGCCCTATCCGAATAATTGCTGTAAAACTTTCCCGGCTCCCTACGTCCTAACTACCCGCTATAATTTAAACAACCATGAATATTTGAATTTCACGATGCTACGTGCCTTCGCTTGAAGATTGGGTTATTTCTAGTAAGGTTTGTTCTACCCGAGATGCAATTTTAAGACATATTTTGTTATTCAGCGTAAACTGTGTTAACTTTGGCTATGGTCGCTTAATATCATAACTATAATCATAATCTTAATTTATTGATATTTTCGAATACATGTCCACAGTCAAATATAAAATAATAATATAATAAACATACTTGTACATAAAATTGTAAAATATTAATATTATTAATAAAAGTTATATAAAAAAAAATTCACATTTAATTGTTAATACATGAATTTAAAATGTGTCATAATTGACTCATATTTATAAATGTTGTATAGCTAAAGAAGGTTTGATCGATAAGCCAGCGCTTAAACTTTAGCTTTTAAAGCTGGTTGCTTCGTTGTATACTGCTGGTAGTCTATTGTGGACTGACCCATGACGTGAGTCAACTTGTCAGACTTGGCGAGGGACTGAGATTTTGTAAGGGCTTCGAACTATTAGGCGAGAGAGATAAAGTAATACAATAAAAGCGGCAAAAATATTATATCGCGTACCTATAGTTTTAAATCAGCGTAGGTATGTATATATTATGCAGATTGCAATACCCAATGAAATTACTTGTGGTGGGTCTCTCGTTTGCGAGAGGCCGTCTGGGTAGGTACCACAGCTTTTCCAGTTATTCTGCCGCCAAGCAGTAGTGCGCAAGTATTACTGTGTTCCGGTTTGAAGGGCATTGTAGCCAGCGAATTTACTGGGCATATGAGACCTAATATCTGATGTCTTGGGGTGATGAGCGCAATTCATTGGTACACATAGCTTCTTTTGGTATTAAAAGTTCGGGTGGCACTGCAATTGTTATGGGCAGGCGAACGACTGGCGTGGCGCTTACCATCAGGCGAAAGACTTAACTTCTAAAGAACATATTTTAGAAATGAAAATCATATTTTATTTTTGGAGCAGCGTGTGGCCGCCCTCATGTTGTGTGTCATTTTGCCGTAACCACGTAGCAGGGTCTACGATATTGCGCTTTTATTTGGCAGGCTTTTACGATAATAGTTGAATAACGAAACAATGATGACTGACACAGAATAACAATTTTCAGGCTTCATAAACCCGACCAACATAATAAACGAATAAGCTGAGTTCTATTTTAAATATTTATTTAGCTCAATTCCGAAATTCTGCTCACTAGCCGTCCGCCATTAACGTTATATAGTCGGAATAGGCTCCATCTGTCGCGTGCGTTCAAAACGCCGCCCAGAGGTCACGTGGAGGCTATTAATCTGGCAACAGATGCCGCCGCTCTATTACAACCGGCCTATACCTACTACAGAGTAACTGTACGACGCGACGCAGTGATGAATGTCTATCAAACTTTGTATAAAACTGACGACACTGCAGTAGTAAAGGTACAAATGCCAGAAGTGGAAACAAAAGAAAATCTAATAAATAAAGAGTTTCATTGGTCGCGGGGATTATGTTTTTTGAGATGGATCATCGACACGAATTAACAAAACACAAGCGATTTCTTAGTACCTAAAAGCCTATGTTTGCAAGATTAACATTTCCAAAAAGGCTCTACAAGTAGAGCGAACGATTTTCTATTTAATTTCACTCTGTAATTAAAGTATCATGGTCTTGCTGTGCTTGTTTAGATAAAGACATCCCCATACTGCATGCATACTCTCACGAAACTTCCCTTTTTTAAGCTATTGCATAGCTTCTATCGCGGGCCTTGAGCGTGGAGACCGAATCCAGAAATTCCGTAACGAAAATAACCTAACACCCCCCACTCCAAATGCTATGCAATAGCTTTACCGCGGCAGTCTCTGAGTGCCACACGTCGTTTTTTGTTGTTGAGTGAGGATAAGACGTTCACCTGATGGTAAGCAAAACGCCTACCCTTATCAGTTGCAGCACCACCCAGAACATTGTTTTGCAAAATCCTGCGAGGCGGTGCACTGCGTTAGTCACCCCGAGACAATAGCTCTCAAGTCTCATAATGCCAAGAAATTTCGCTGGCTACAATGCCCTTCAAAGCCGAATACAGTAATGCTAGCGCATTAGCGCATGTAAACTACGTGTTGATGAAAACTTCCAAAAATTCAAAGTAAATAGTGACCATCATAACATAAACACTAGAATTAAGGATAGGATTGTTGTACCTAGGTATAGACTGACTAAAACGAATAAGTCCTTTATCGGCAACTGCGTACGTTTTTATAATAAAATTGCAAAGTGTATAACGGAGCTCACAGAAAGTAAATTCAAATTACGCGTTAAGAATGTTCTAATGAGAAAAGCATACTACACTGTTCGTAATTACATAGAAGACAAAGATGCTTGGAACATTCCACTTCTGCAAAGTAACCAACTGGTACATAAGAAACATAACATTGTAAAACCCCAAAAAATTGTAACAAAATCTCTAAAAAACATGTCCCTCAGTTTCTTGCCGTATCTTCTGAGTAGTGGTTCTTTTTCCGATACGGTGGTAGAGTCATTGTGAAAATTTGACGTTCATAAGTGCGTCTGTGATGCCAAAATGATTAAAGAGATTTTGATTTTGATTTTACTGCTTGGCGGCAGAATAACTGGGAAAGCGGTGGCATAAGTGGCAAATACCAGAAACCTTCCACCTAGTGACGCTTTATGGAATAACAGGCTGAGCCCTCTGGATACTAAAATATACAACAATAGTTTTTAAACTTTTGCGAATTGTCCTCATGTTTTTAATATTATGGGGTCTGTTCGCGCACAATTTTAAAATCAATATAACATTTTGACAAACCACGTCGTTTCGATCAAGTTGCATTGATCGTGGTCACGAGAAGACTGGAGAAGCGGGTATCAGCGTCAGTAACGGCAGGCGTTCTCACCAACACCCGCATTCGGTCTTGTAAAACTAGGTCACTACATACAATACTAACAGTCCTCTCCATCCAAAGGTTGTCTGGAAGAGATCGCTTTGAGCGATAAGACCGCCCATTGTAACACTATAGTTTTTAAGTTTGTTATTGTACTTTTTGTTATTATGTTTTCTGGTGGTGAAACAATAAAGAGTTATCTAGTATCGGCAGATACTTTCGAAGATAAATCGCGACGAACACCTACTGATCACCGGATTCCACGATGCAGATAACCTAAAACCATCCTCCCGATTGAAGTTACGGTACTTCTTTATCTCAATCGCTTCTCGAACAATTCTTGGATAGAACCTCGGTGGAGAGGATTTTTGGGTTATGAAGCTGAATCCATTTGGTAAAAAATACACAACCTTAGCCACTGTTAACGAAAATATTGTGTCTTAAATACAGGGTGTATGTAAATATGTAAATACGCGACACCGCCTCATTATGTATGAACGTTTTGTAACATATGAATGTAGTGGTTTCGACGCGGAAGAATTCAGTGGAAGGTTTCAGGCAAGATTGATGAACGCGAGAAAGCTTCTTTTATGTGAGACGATGAAAAGAAGGATTGGGCCAATAAATGTTTAGATATTCTTTGAATTCTTTCATTTAAAATGTTATGGTTTAAGACATTTATTTCTCAAAAACAGAATACAATTCACTTATATTGAGAAACACTAAATAAACTTGAAAGTAAAATTATCATACGAGGGCGGAACGACAGCATCCGAGACAAAGTGGATAACAAATACACTTACACATAGATTGACAGTAGTTAGCAAGTATAGAACTAAGGCAAGTATTACAATAACATATCTAATTATCAAATAAATAATACTTAGATAAATAATCAATAACAAACATGATAAACATTATTTTTATTTTGTGAAGGTAGATTTAATATAGTTGTTAGGAACTAGTTCAATGGATGGCCATTGTTTTGCGGCTGCCATATTAAGTATCGAAACTTACTTGCTATCATAATAGGTCTTGATAGCAATTAATAAATGTTTCCAACAACTTTGTACGAAAATTTGTAGAAATATATTTTTTAATGTAATTCAGTGACGTGACGAGCAAGTCGTTCCCTGATGGTAAGTAATAAGCCCTCCTAGATCATTGCGATCGTCACCCCGAGACAATAGCTCTCAAGGCTCATAATGCCCAGTAATTTCGCTCACTTAGCGATAGAATAACTGGCAAAGCGGTGGTAGCTAGCCTCTCACATGCGAGACCTAGTATGTATTTGGGGCGCAACCTTATCAACCCTAAGAACCCTGCATTTCCCGAACAATATTAGGTAGGTAGGCCGAACAATATTGTATGGATGGATGGATGGATGGATGGATGATTGTTACTCTATCACGCAAAAACTACTGAACAGATTTTGATGAAATTTGGTTTGTAAGCAGTAGGTACTTTGGGTCCTGGAAAAAGACAAAGGCTATTTTTTATCCCGGGAATCTGCGGGTGAAACCGCGGGGCGCATCTAGTATCATATAACAACCTCAAAACCGTGTTAATCTTAATGTTCGTTATTTTAGTTAATGTACACTTTGCATACCCCTAACTGCGAAACGAAAATATATTTTTGGAATGCAATTAAGTAGGATCTCTTTTAACGTTTCATGAAACTCATTCGTCTGGGCTGGAGACTGCACGTGATATAAATAGAATTCATTTTGCACCGAAAATCTCATTCCTCTAGCTGATGAACCAAGTAAAATGAGTTAGGGTGAATAACCTTTACCTTCGTTAATTAAAAAAGTACGTCTGTTAAAATACATACGTCTGTTTTAATCTGTAAAATACATCTGTTGCATGCCAGAAGAGCTGCGGGCCAAAATCACCACCACGCGGCGTCCCAATACAGCGAGACGGCGTCGCAGCAGAAAGTCAAGTCAAAAGATATTTTATTAAATAGGCACAAAGAAGCACTTTTAAGCGTCATATACACATTATACAAATCAATTAAAATACGAACCTAAACAATTGTAACTTAAATACCATGACTTTGAAACTAAAAGGTAAGCATGTACCCATTTCTTTTCCGTACTCAAAATAAACTCAAGTTGAAGTTCGGGCCCAGAAAAGAAATGCGAAAACTGACTCTACCAGTGCTTCGGAAATACGCCCGCTAGAGAAGATAGCACCAAGTAAATCTGTGGGGATGTCTCTTTTTTAAATCGATGAGGTATTAATTACGATTAACATAACACAATGTCCAACTAAAAGTGCGAGTGAGATGTCCAGTAACAGTAACATGAAAATATAAGTTTCCGACCGCGCAGGAGATGGCGGGATGAACTCGACGCCTTTAGCGACTATTGGTCTACAAATAGTCCAAGATCGCGAAGCCTGTAAGTCATGGGGGTGGCCTTTGCCCAAAACTGGGAAGACACAGGTTAACAGTAACAGTAATTAAGTTAATATTTCGGAAGTGTTCTTTTGTGCGTCCATGTGCATATCTTACGAACCATACTACACCATACCACAATAAAATGGTATCAATCAATCAATCAATCAATCAATAATACTTACAAGTTTTATACTTTTTTTTTTAAACAGTCGCGCATCACAAGCTCTCTGACAGACTTTTGAAAATACGATGAGCTCCCGGTTCCCCACGGACCCAAAGTCTCCACACCAAACGGCTCAAATATGTAACCGCTACCGAGGTTAGCCGCCGCGCCAGCCTTATAGGTATTGAAATAGTCAAAACACACACAGGTCTAAAAATATGTGCTACAATATTGTATTATAACTACTAGATAATTTCTTCTCTTTGTTGGTAACTCAAAAGAAAATTTGTCCATGTTTAGATAACAAAAAAAAAACAAATCTTTTAGCTAATGAACTGAGAGCTTATTATTCGTAGACTAAGAGCAAATTGGTTGAGGTCAAGCACCTCCTCTTTATTTTTAATTTACTGTTTGAGCAGGCTGGAGTAATATTTGACTAACTAGTTTTAGCAATTACTTAGAAGCTAAACATTTCTACTGTAAAATATGTTTATGTTACAGTCAAAACTCATAACTGGTCAAATCTAAATTTGATTGCAACATTTTTTTTTGTGGAATGGAGTAATGAGACGAGCAATCCGTTCGAGTGTTGGTGAGCACCACGCCAGCCCATAAAAATTGCAGTCACCACTATCAGGCCAACGACTAGCATGTCTCAATGCTCAGTTGCATAGAAACCGTTCTATAATTAAACAAACATACTATAACTGATGGCTGGTCTATGGAGATACTCGTGAACTTGTTACTGGTCTGGTCTGGTCATTCTAACTGCTACTGTGTCTATATAATATACCTATTTACATATTACTCATATGTTTATGTTACTGATACTACTTGCTATGACAATGAAACATTACACTTGCACTTCTAGTTTGACATTGTGTTATGTTAATTATACAAATTATAATTACTAGATACTTCATTGTTATATTTTTAGACATTTTAAGAGTTTTAAAAAAGAGATACCTTCGCAGTGCTTATTGGTGATATCTTCTCTAGCGAGCGAATTTCGGAAGAACTGGTAGACTCAGTTTTCACATTTCTTTTCTGAGCCCGGACTTCAATTTGAGTATGGGAAAGAAATGGGTAGACATGCTTACCTTTTTTTAAAGTCAATATATTTTATGTTAAAATTTTTAAGTTTTTAATTGATTTGTATTGTATTTTTTGTGCCTATTTAATAAATATCTGTTGATTTTTTATGTACCTACATTTGTAGTTTATATGTAATAAATTGGCTTCATTGGATCATTATTTTTATAATAATTGGATCATGATAAAGTCTTTCAATAAATGAGAAATTTCATTTGAAATTTTTATCGGTGCGAGACATTGACGTATCAATCAAAGGTTGATTGGTATTCACGGACTGAGTTCCTCCAACGATCCTCAGAAAAGTTTTTTGCTTGTTGCTTGCACCTTGTTTTTAATTGAAAATTTTATTTCGTTTATAATAATTTTTATAATTGAAAAAAGTTTATTATAATTGAAAATTTTATTTCGTTTGTAAGGTTGATTTCAAACAGTATTTTTTTATTTAATATGTCGGCAAACAAGCAGACGGCCTGCCTGATGGTAAGCGATGTAAGCGTCGCTTTGCTGATGCGTTGTCGACCCTTAAGGACTTATTAATTCCCCTTTTAAAGGACTGTATCTGACTATATCTGAATTCAGTGATCGCTTTCGAAGCGTGGATATTAAGTATAGGTTCTCATTAATTTTAATGACAAATGAGTTATGCGGAATGGTGTACTGATCGTTTAAATCACACTCAAATTAATTGGTTTTGATAAATAAAAGTTTAGTTTGCTCTAATATGGCGTAACCTTTACGTAGTCATCATTATTAAACATAAAAAAATCAATACCTTTTATATACCTATTCTTACTGAGCTTGGAAATGGTTTTATACATATCTAAGTATACATTAATCAAGTTTTAACTTAAACTATGTCATTTAATTTTTAGGCGACTTCAAAAAAGGAGAAGGTTCTCTATTCGATTGTATTTTTTTATGTTTGTTACCGCAGAACTCCGTCATTCATGAACCGATTTGGAAAATTATTTTTGCGTTGAGTTCAGTATAGCTACGAAGTAGTCCCATATAAATTTACTTTTTTTTGACCTTGGAATTCGAAGATACATTGAAGTCGGTTTTTTGTTTGATAAAACGTATACTTGTTTACTTTACGATAACTTTTAACCCTTCGAACGTCCATGATGCCGTTAGAGACACACGTGTGTCTCTAAAAATTTTATATTGATTGGTTGCCTAACTAAAGACGTCATTGGTTCAGTCATATATTAAGCAACATAACAATACTTGATTCCATGGCATCCAACCGCAAAATAATTTAAAATAAAATTAGTTCCGAGCGTAGTCGATTAGTTTTACGCGAGGCCGTCTTGCTATGGCGGTTGTGTCGATTTGGTGCAATTTAAATTTTTTTGTTGTAAAGGAACAGTACAGTGAATAGTACTGTGTAATATATCATTTTGTGGGACTTTTCTTGTAGTGTTTGTATAAACTATTTGTTTTAGCCAGTTGTCGAGTATCTTGTTGAAAAAAGTGCGAAAAGTTATCGTGTCGCTTTTTATGGTGGCCTTTTTAGCAATGTTTTTAGTCATACTGTGTATTTATTTTACTCAATATTCTACGAAACACAGGTAAGTTTATTGTAAATTTATCCAGGAACTCGATTTTATTATCGGTGTTGTTTCTTATCGTATGAATTCTAAGAAATTTCTATTCTAATACACGTGCGGCCGTTCGCGCGTCACAGATTGATACAGAGTTACTATAGGCGTCACTACACAACGGCACTTATCGCGTGGAGTGCAAACGCGGCGATTTATTGTTATGTAAACAAGTGGCTAATTGGAATCTTTATAGAGTGTTATGACAAATCTAATTTATGTTATCGACTCGTACAATAATAGTTTTCAAAATAGTGCAATCGAACTCAGTTTTTATAATAAAATTCCAAAGTGTATAACGGAGCTCACAGAAAGTAAATTCAAATTACGCGTTAAGAATGCTCTAATGAGAAAAGCATACTACACTGTTCGTAATTACATAGAAGACAAAGATGCTTGGAACATTCCACTTCTGCAAAGTAACCAACTGGTACATAAGAAACATAACATTGTAAAATCCCAAAAAATTGTAACAAAATCTCTAAAAAAAATGCCCCTCAGTTTCTTGCCGTATCTTCTGAGTAGTGGTTCTTTTTCCGATACGGTGGTAGAGTCATTGTGATAATTTGACGTTCATAAGTGCGTCTGTGATGCCAAAATGATTAAAGAGATTTTGATTTTTTTATTTTGATTTTGAAATGTAAAATGTGTGAATCAATATTTGTGTAGTATGTGAATAGGTTTGTGTTGAAAAAAAAAAACTCAAATTACAACAACATCATTTTATTTTAAATATTTTGGAATATTAATTATTTCTAATTTATACGTCATTATTTAGCGTCAAGTTTTAGCTTTCCAACGATATATCACATGCGTGATATAATTATAGGAGAAATGAAACTCTATCGTTTTTCTAAGCTAAGTCGTAATAAAAAATGCAGTATATAAGGATAGTAGACATTCCGAAGGTCGCGGTGTTCCGGGGGTTCGACATGCGAAGGGTTAAGCAGGAGGCGTCAACTCCCCCTTCAGATTACGCTACGCTCCTCCATAAGGCAGAGCTCCGAGCGTGCCGTAAATTTCCCATAAAAATTACACGGAGACGACACATTATCATCACATAACAGGTGCAATTTGGGCAAAGTCTCGTATCACCGCCCGGCGGGTGTTGCCAACTCTAATAAATCATTCTCCACCATAAAGGCGGAATATTAAATCGAAGGATGCTAGCGAAAATGAAGGGACGTGAAAAATTGGGTCGTAAAAGGGCGAACCCCGATGATGAAAAGCAAGATATTTTCAATTACCTCTTTTGTCTACTATGTTGATATTGATGGGGAGATGAAGGTTAAATTAATATGAATTGGTTGGTTTAACGCGACGGTGTACTTTATTATGATGTTCCCACGGTTTATGTTTGGACGGTTTAATAGCGGCGTCGTTCATTATTTTGCAGACTTGGTTATTCGAAATGATATCATAATTTTTATTTCTTTATTTTTTTATTTATTTGTAGCTTCTGACAGCCTCTGTTGTGTAGTGGTTGGGCAGGTTGGCTCAAATCTCATACATCACTGAGGTTGTGGGTTCGATCCCGCGACGGGACAAATGTTTATGTACAGAAAAAAAAGCGCAAGCATTTGTTTCGTGTCTGGGTGTTGTGGGACCATGGTCCTTATAGTACCTGGTTTCCTAGATACAGCGAATCCTAGTTAGGGGCCAGGATCTACGTAAGTGGTCGTTGGGCGTTATTTAAAAAAAAATAAGCTTCATGCTTCGAATTTTGGAAGTAATAGTTATAAAATCCAAAGGTAAAATATATTTATTGAATAGGTACAAAAAATGCACTTTTAAATTTCATATACCTACTTTTAAATATTATATAATAATACAAATTATTTAAAATACGTTAAAAATTGTATCTTAAAATTACATAAATAAAAAAAAACAGGTAAGGTTATCTACCCATTTCTTTCTTATATCAGTTACTATACTTAGGTATTATATACTTGTAAAAGTGATGATTTAGATAATTATTTTCGAAACAAAGTATAATCAGTTCAGCTAAAGAACTTCTGTAATATAACTTACAATACTACGTGTTGTTTCTTAAATTTTTTCAATTCCATCTGCTTAATACTGCTAACTGTTGTCAAGTCAAGACCTACGTTTAAGCGGCTTATAACCTGTTCCAAGCTCTTTGGACGTGAAACTTTAGTACCAGAACATTGGATTACCACTGCCGAGTGTAAAGTCTTAACACTCGCTTGAGAGCTTAAGACTACCTAAGTTTTGAGACTATTTTGAATAGTAACTAATCAAACTCAATTTAAATGTTGTTATATTATAGTTTCAGATTTAAATGAGAGTTGGCCATTTAAAATAGATCTATATAACGTTAAATAATAAAAGTTACCAATACGTTTCGGAAAAATATCGAAATCAATTCAACTAACATAATTAACGTACTTATGTATATATGTGTTACTTCGGTGTTGTTTTTTTTTCACCCAACGATCACATAGGTACATAGATGCTGGCCCCTAACTAGGATTCCCTGTATCTAGGAAACCAGGAAATACGAGTATAAAAAAGATGTTCGACATTGGTGCCTTGCCGGTATATTAATAGCGAAGGCGCGCCGAATCTTCATTAACCATAGGTCGGTCGAGGAGATTGCTCTTATGGCGAGAAACGTTTCGATTTCAAAATCACACTGACAAAATAAACCTGACAGGTCCCCATTCAAATATTTTACATTTTAATAAAATTGTAATTCAATGTAACAATTAACCATTAACGTTAACGTAAATATAAAATGTGTTTGATATCATGTTACTGCTAAACGCAAGCAAGTGCAATTTCTGTATTGTCAAATCTAACAGGGTCACCAAGATACAGGACTAGCCTAGTTTGGGGCCCACCGACAATCGAATATCAAATCATGGTATGTGTAAATCATAAATATTGTCATTTAATTGTACAGTGAATTATTGTAAATTTGGTAAATAAATAAAAAAAATAAAAAAAAAACCTGACAGGTGTTAAATGTTAGACAAAATGTTGTTACTATGGGTCTTAAGTTCAGTTTCACAGGAAGGCTCAAACGAATCTTTTGAAATAAATATATAGTGAAATTACTGGGCGTTATGAGACTCAACAGCTGTTTGTCTCAGAGTGACGAGCGCAGTGCAGCGCCGCGCAGGATTTCGCAAAACAAAGTTCTGGGTGGTGCTGTTATTGTTAATAGCTGGCGTATTGCTTACCATCAGGCAAACGACCAGCTCGTCTCGTCATTCAGTCACATAAAATAAAATTTAAAAAATTACATACAGGCAGTTTGCAGGTTTAAATTTTCAATATACCTACTCTAACCTAGCTGTGTAAATTGCAAAATTCTTGCTTTTATACTTTATTCGACTCCCGTTCAAAGGATTCTATTGCCATTTTTCCAATATATATTCTGAACTGAATAAATATGAACTATGCTGCTGAGTTTGATGCATCAATATGAAAAAAGTTAGTTCTTTTTTATATAATGAAGTGACGAGACGAGCAGATCGTTCGCTTGCTCATAACAGTTGCAGCACCACCTAGAACATGGTCATGCAAAATTCTCCGCGGCACAGCACTGCGCTCGTCAACCTGATACAATAGCTCTCAAGTCTCATAATGCCCAGGATTTCGCTGGCTACAATGCGATTCGAACCGGAACTGAGTAATTACTTGCGCACTACTGCTTCTCGGCATAATAACTGACAAAGCGTGGCAACCTAAACGGCCTTTCGCATATACGAGACTCCTCCGCCTCGAGTTTGAAACTGTCATTGCTCCTCAGACGTTTTTTAGTTTTTAGTAAAAATAATGTTTTTATTTATTTTTAAGCCCGGACAATGAGTTATTACAAATATTTAATAAGACGGCTAGGACTCACGTAGTTTGTCGAATTAGTCGACCTAGGTTTCGAGCATGTCCGATGCTCTTCATCAGGGGCGAGTTTACGCTGCGAGATCGCGGCGACCACTGGCGAGTGGCCGACAAACTACGTGAGTCCTAGCCGTTTTATTAAATATTTATAATGAATCAAACTCACGAAAACTTTCATACTAAAATGAGTTATTACATTACGGATTTGACACTTGATCTAAAAACGGTGAAGGAAAACATCGTGAGGAAACCAACATGTCCAAAAATTTATCATAAAAATTCACGGACATTTGACATCCACCAACCCGCACTGGGCCAGCGTGGTGGGTTACGGCCCTTACTCTCTCTACGAGAGAAGGCCTGAGTTCCAGATGTGGGGACGTACTAGCCTGATTTAGTTAATTATCTCGTTCGTCAGTTTGTGTGATCTCACTCCTATTATAAAATTCAAAAGCGCTTAAAAAATATAATATATCTTAAACATCAAACGAATACTCACCGACACGTCATTTACTATTTTCTGCAATTGTTCTATAGTTGAACAGGGAACAGGAATTTACTTACCAGAGTTACTGGACAACTCAAAGAGCTCTGCTTCAATTCTCTCTAGCGGAATTATTGGTGGGCACGGTATCATCTAGCTGTAGGGTTGCCCATGAGCATCTCGAGAAACCATGTAGGGAGATATAGGTCATCTGAGTTGGGACTAATGCTACCAAACCCTAAAAACGGCATTAAAATCCGTAACACATGAACAAACAAAAGATCTAAAAACCTTGGATTCGTGTTCATTACCCTCCAAATAGTCGACCCCAATTGATTTTCGAAAATATTTTCAATAGGTACAGATTTGGTCAGTTCTATTTTTATAGTTCCACTAGCTGACCCGGCAAACGTTGTTTTGCCATATAAATTAAAAAAAAATGTTAAGGGTGAACAACCCTTATCACTTAGGGGTATGAAAAATAGATAGTAGCCGATTCTCAGACCTACTGAATATGCATATAAAATTTGGTAAAAATCAGTAAAGCCGTTTCAGAGGAGTAAGGTACTAACTAACATTGTGACACGAGAGTTTTATATATATGATATATATATGTTACGGTAAGTGTAATTAATTGAAATTGTAAATGTGATTTTTATATTCACATTCACAAAATCATGAGGTACTGAATTACTAATAATGATAGCAAATTATTCATAATTTTTCAATTAATCACACTCACCGTAACTACACGTAATTAACTTTCTTCTCATATATTATATATATATAAATATTTTCATTTATATTTTTTATATATTTATATAGGCAACAACATGTGACATCTCAATGGGTTGAACCACAGTCTTGAGATATCACATGTTGCCTGACGATATTCAGCAGCGGCTTCGAAAGATGTCACGAGTGTACTGTGAACGCAATCGTCAACACCGCGATGTGAACTACCTACCTACCAGTTGAAATGGGGTGAAGAAAAATTAATACACTACCAATTGTTAAAACACTGTTTATATTTAATCAGTTTCAAACTACGCTACTGTTACGAATTTCAAACATAGGGCGTTACAAAATGCCGTGACGAAATGTCAGTGTTTTTTACACTTACATATGTATTGATGCTCTCTAGGAGTTTCGCTTTCTAGGTTGCTTTGATCCACCTTCGGGACCTGTTCGCATTTATCGAAACCGCCGCAACCTGGTTGTTGACATCCCAGAGTACACGCCGCTAGACACAAAATTTTGCCATTATAATTTGAGTTATGCACGGCGCAGTATGAGGAGAATTCCAAGATGTCTTCATCTATTAATTTGTCTTCGTCAGCAACGGACATCGATGTCGTAGTTTGATGTTCACCTTTGGCCGCGTCTTGAGTTAGCCCGCACTCTACTACAGCTGCCAAAGCAGCGAAGACAAGCAACGCTTGCAATAAATTCTTTTTCGCCATGACTATGTATGTCGTCTGTACCTATATATATCGTCTGTGTCGTCGTAATAGTTTTATTAATAGATTTTATTAAATTCGTCGTTTATATATTAAATTCATCATCCAAGTGCAAGCGATGCCAGCGCAACAAATGGTTCCGCGTAGGTAATTATTAGATACACTTCACGATAACTACAAGTGCACAGATGCACCATAACTACAAGTGTAAAAACCGTAACACCGTTACGAGTCTGTAGTGACTAATGTCATGTGTGAGTGCGCGCATGCTCTTTTTTTTATGTAACTGAATGACGAGACGAGCTGGTCGTTTGCCTGATGGTAAGCAAGACGCCAGCCCATAACAATAACAGCACCACCCAGAACTATTATTATTATTATATATATATATATATATATAGTATATAGTATAGTATCTATTATTATTATATATATATATATATATATATATATATATATATAGTATTGCAAAATCCTGCGCGGCGCCGCACTGCGCTCGTCACCCTGCGACAATTAGCTATTGAGTCGCTGGCTACAATGCCCTTCAAACCGGAACACAGTAATGCTTGCGCACTACTGCTTGGCGGTTGAATAACTGACAAAGCGGTGGTAGAAAGAGAAACCTACCACCCGTATCATATGTACTCATGTCATATGTATTATTTTCATGTTCTAAATTTCCACTTCCGATGCATCTCTGAAATAGAAGAGGTTAACCTTCGAGCAAAATGCCTTGACTTTGAACAAAAAGTGCGCGATAAGGTCAAGGTCAAGTGGCTCGTCGGATGTAAATCAACTTTATGATATAACAAGTTACAATAAAAAGAGTCACATAAGCATATAGAAAGATTGCAAATTTGGGGGTAGAAACGCGAGTGTAGCTAGCGCGAAATTTTTTTTTTATCAAAGCCCTTTAAAAGGGACATAAGTAGGCATATAGAATGCACGAGCGAAGCGATCGCGGATTTCCTTCACATTATATTATATATTATTTTTTGTAGCCAGCGAAATTACTGGGCATTATGAGACTCAACAGCTAATTGTCTCAGGGTGACGAGCGCAGTGCAGAGCCTCGCAGGATTTTGCAAAACAAACTTCTGGGTGGTGCTGTTATTGTTATGGGCTGGCGTATTGCTTACCATCAGGTAAACGACCCTCGTCTCGTCATTCAGTTACATTAAAAAAAAAAAACATGCATTTGAAACGCGAGCATTCTAAAAAGGAGTGACATTAATTTATCTGAATTATTACTTATTATTTGAATTAATTGTAATTTTGATTTGATTAATTTTGATCATTTAATTTAAGTTGGTTCATTTTTATAATTTTATTTGATTTGTAATTTTATTTGATTTGACTGTTTTTAATTTTGATTTTGTGTATTCAATGTAATATAATTTTTGTAGATTAATTTAATTATTTGACATGTTTAATATGGATTTTTATCTGAAATAAATGATTTAATAATAAATAATAATAATTATTAATAGAACAATTTTCAAAGACCGCATACATATAACATTGTAGTGAACAATAATTTAATGAAAAAGTTGAGAATATATAAGTAGACAAAACTTTTGGAAAAAAAAGCAAATGTTTAATTTATTACAAATGACATCGAAAGAAATGATATCTTTATGTTGTGTACCTTTATATTTTCTATTTATTTTTAAAAGGCGAGGAAAGAAATGAGTTAGCATATTTCATTAGGTTGTATCACATAGGTTCGTGTATTTGGTTGATACTTATTATATTTCGTTGCTTCATTTTTCAGATATAATAAACAACATGTATTACTTATACGATACGATATCTACAAGCAACGTGGCACGTCAAGAAAAAAAAAGTCCTGCCTGTTTGCGCTATGACAGCTTCTTATTCTTTTTTCATGCGAGGCAACAAATATACGCAATAATTTTTAGAAAAAACAAGAACCGACTTCAAGACTAAACTTATTTTTAACCGACTTCAAAAAAGGTTCTCTGTTCGATTGTATTTTTTTTAATTTTAATTTTTATTTATTTTTTATTTTTGTTACCTCAGAACTCCGTCATTTATGAACCGATTTGGAAAATTATTAACTGTATTTGAATTAAACGTAATGGCGGCTAAATGTTAATTTAATATAATATCCACGTGGATTTAGTGAATCAGATGACATTTAATGGGTGAATGGCGGACGCAGCGGTCAATCTTCTACACCACACCCAAGGTCGACGGGTAACTAGAATTATTCTGAGTCACGGTGGCAGACCTTTCCGAGGAGGAGCAAATGTTAACAGTTATTCCCATATATAAGTCGCAGGGATATCATAGAGATTTGGTCAATTCCCTAAGTGATTTGATGAAATCATAGAAGATGTTAAAATAAAAACTCGATTTTATTATGTCACTAAACAATATCTAGTGATTTGAACAAACACCAAAGCTGGTTCCGGGAAATGACAAAAATCACATGTCAGTTCTGTCGCAGGGGAATGAAGATGTTACGGTTAGTGTGATTAATTTAAAATGAATTGTCTATCATTATTTATAATTACCGAAAGTAAAAGTAAGAAATTAATCACATTTATCGGTGATTCATCATCATCATCCACATCCACAGCCCTTTACATCATACTGCTGGGTATAGGCCTCTCTCATATCATGCCATTCGCCTCGACTCTGCGCCATTCGTGTCCAGGTTCGGCACGAAATTAAATAATTATTATTATTAATTTATCGGTTATTATCTAGACTTATAATAAAACTGTAACGAGGCGGCTACTGTACCTACATTAAAGACATTTTTGATATATATATATTTTTGAGTATTTGGGAGCAACAGAACCCAAAAATGTCTGTCTGTCTGTCCGCGATAAACTCAGAAACTAAGGCACAAATTGAAATGCAGTTTTTCGAAATATGTTCTATCAGTCCGGCGCTACACATGCTTTGTTGCATCAAAATCGGTTCAAGGATATTGAAGTTATGACGCAATTTAGGAAAAAATATATTTGTCCACTATAAGTTAAACCCCGGAACATACCGGACCATTAGTGCAAAAGGCTTAGCTTAAACTGGTTTATAGTTTACTTTGAGAACTAAAGAATGTGTAGACATGCCGTTTTCTAAAAAAGGTTTTGTTGAGTCTTAGGCTTCAAGATAAGATAAAAAATCTTTATTGCAACATCCACCTATCATCACAACTATCATCCACCACGCTGGCCCAGTGCGGGTTGGTGGATGTCATATGTATTTGAATTTTTGTGATAAATTCTTGGACATGCCGGTTTTCTTACGATGATTTCCTTCACCGCTTTTTAGAGTGAGTGTTATATCCGCACACAACTTAAGAAAATCACCGGTGCGGGGTCAATGGGATTCGACCTCGGGTGCGTCGGATCGAAAGTCGCACGTTCTCCCACTGAGCCATACTCGCTCGCAACGATCAATGCGACATAACCCATTGGAATGCCGAGCATGAATTCAAACACGCAAGGTGGCGATTTCACCAGGCTAATTGAAATGTCGAAGTTTTAACTAAAACTGGGTCAAATTATTCTGTTCTGGATCCTGAAAGTCTTTCAAAACAATTGCTCACTAAGAATTCAGTACGACTGCAATAAGTTGTACAGTTCACAAGTAACAGGTAAGAAGTTGTCCAACTGGCTTCCGTATCCGTAATAATCCGTACTGCGCAAGAAACTTTGCGGAACTCCCCGATTACTAGCTCGGATTAATGAATTGTTTAAGCAAAGAGCGACGGGAGATGTTTTTTACTTGAGATGATAACAGATTTCGAAAATGGAAGCTCGGGAACTGTTTCAAATTACTATATATCAATGTTAAATTACGAGGATTTTGTTTTTTAATTTTTAAAAGGAGGTTCACAATTCGCTTGTAGTTTTTTAATGTTTGTTACCTCAAAACGCCGTCAATTGTAAACTGATTTGGAAAATTCTTTCAGCTTTAGTATAGCTTCAAGATGATCCATATAAATTTTATCGATATTTGACCTTGGACTTCGAAGATACATCAGAATTGAAGTCGAAAAAATATGAATATAAGTAATCTTTGCTTTTGACGCACTTCAACTGAAGCAAAACTAACCTTATCATGATTAATACTGTGTAACGTGGTACAATCAAACAAGTCGGCGGTCGATCACCTATAAGGCCGAACTAAATCGCCGACTTACCGTAACATTTAATTCTTGCGATATTTGCAAAAAGTTGCGTCCTTGATTGTGCAGATACAAAATGTGGTTTCTTTTGTCTCTCAACGAATGTCGGCGCATCGTCTATGTCCGTTTGAGAGTGAAAATTAACACAAAAGGCATCAGCAGTCCAGGAATACACAGCACAGATGAAAATAATAGCAAACACAGTCCAGTAAAACACAGCAGAGGGATAAACAAAGATTCGTAAGTGATAAATAAGATAAAACCTTTAAAATAATGGTTTTAATAAGCAAAATACGAGTGAGAATAAATAGTGACAGTTGACAGATTGATAGCCATATAATAGAGTTTGTTTTTTGAACTATCGAAACTCCATGGAGTTTCACTATTGTTTCGCATATTTTATAAATCTCTTAATTGGTGGAAGTGAAATGTGGGTGGGGCTTCAATATCGAGAGCCCTGCAAAACATTTTGTTAGCAAAGTGGTCTACCGCCAATTTGTCCGATTGTACAATGATAAGAATATCATTGTAAATAGCAAGTTGTTACAATCAACATACTCATGGAGTACAGGTTAGTTTGTGTTATCTCTTTTTTATTATAACACATTCAGACGCGTTCAGAGAGGGAGTTTAAAACATCAAACGATCAGTGAGAATACTCACCGACATGTCATTTACTATTTTGTGCAATTTTATTGTTCTATACACACAGGGATCAGGAATCTTACTTACCAGAGATACTGGACAACTCAAAGGTCTTTGCTTAAATTCTCTTGAGTGAAATCATTGGTGGGCACGCTTTCATCTAGCCGTAGGGTTACCCATTCGCATCTTGAGACACTATGTAGTAAGATAAAGGTAATCTAAATTGGGACTAATGCTACCAAACCCTAAAACGGCATTTACATCCGTAGCACGCAAATAAACAAATGATCTAAAAACCGTGGAAATATAATAATATAAAAGATATAAATGTATAATATATACTAGCTGACCCGGCAAACGTTGTTTTGCCATATAAATTTTAAAAAAATCAATTAGGGGTATGAAAAATAGATAGTAGCCGATTCTCAGACCTACTGAATATGCATATAAAATTTGGTAAAAATCAGTAAAGCCGTTTCGGAGGAGTAAGGTAACTAACATTGTAACACGAGAATTTTATATGTATATATATTGTTCAATGCAATCGAACACATGCTGAGGCAGCAATACTTACTGCACGCGGCCCGCGGCGGTCGCGGCCCGCGTCAGTGCACTTCCGAGCAGCAACCGGGACATTTATTAGCAATAGTTTATTTAGCAGCATTATCATCATTAATTATTAGTATTTATCATTAAAACTATTGGTGACTAAAACATAATTATTCTCGTAAAACAGTGTTTCCATAAGTCACGTCCACAGACTCACTTCGCGTGCTACCTCGCACATATATATATAACACATATATATATATATATATATATAATATCTGCTGAATATCGTCAGGCAACATGTGATATCTCAAGAGTGTACCCTTCCTTCAATATATATATATATATATATACATAAAGGAATATATATATATTGAAGGAAGGGTACGGTGAACCACGCTCTGGAGATATCACATGTTGCCTGACGATATTCAGCAGTGGCTTCGAGAGATGTCACGAGTGTACTGTGAACGCAATCGTCAACACCACGATGTGAACTACCTACCTACCGGTTGAAATGGGGTGAAGTAAAATAAATACACGACCAATTGTTAAAACACTGTTTATATTTAATCAGTTACAAACTACGCTACTGTTACAAATTTCAAACATAGGGCGTTACAAAATGCCGCGACGAAATTTTAGTTTTCTGAATTAGTTTTACATTTACAACAAGTATTGATGCTTTCTAGGAGATGCGGGAACCGCGTTCTGGACCTGTTCGCATTTATCGAAACCACCGCAACTTGGTTGAAGACATACCAGATTACACGCCACTAGACACAATTTTCTGCCATCATGTTTCGTGTTATGCACGGCGCAATAGTGGAAGAGATTCAAGATGGCTTCATCTGTTAATTTGTCTTCGTCAGCAACGGACATCGATGTCGTCGCTCGATGTTCTCCTTTGGCCGCGTTTTGAGTCAACCCGCATTCTACTACAGCTATCAAAGCAGCAAAGAAAAGCAACGCTTGCAATAAATTCTCTTTCGCCATGATTTTTTCGTCTGTATTTGTATCGTCTGTATCGTCGTAGCAGTTTTATTAAAAAAATATTAAATTCGTCGTTTATATAAGTATATTAAATTCATCATCCAAGTGCCAGCGATACCAGCGCAAGGAATGGTTCCGTGTAATTATTAATACATGTCACGATAATGATAGCACAGATGCATCATAACTACATCCGTAAAAAAGATAACACCGTTACGAGTCTGTAGTGACTAATGTCTTGTGTGTCTGTGCACGCATGCTCATGTAATATGTATCATGTTCATGTTCTAAATTCCCGTTTCAGATGGATCTCTGAAATAGCAGATATTCCGTTGAACCTTCGAGTAAAATGCCTTGACTTAAAACAAAAGTGCGCGAGAAAGTCAGCAAAGAAAAGGTCAAGGTCAAGGTGCTCATCGGATGTAAACCAACCTAATTTATGATAATATGACAAGTTGCTGTTTCATTGAAATCCGGGGTCTCCGGATTTTTAATTCTGAGGGCCACATTGATTTATCAACAGCCAAAAAGCCTTTACATAAAAAAAACATGCATTTAAAACATGAGCATTCCAAGAAACGGTACCTACCGTTTAGATATAGAACCAATTTCTTGACATATTTCCAAAGACCACATACATAAAAGCATGATTAAATTGTTACAAATGACATCGAAAGAATTTTGTGTTGTGTACCTTTATATTTTCTTTTTCTTTTTAAAAGGCAAGGAAACAAATGAGTAGCAAGTTTCAGTAGGTTGTATCATATACATGTACATGTGGTTGATACCTATTATATTTTGTCTCATCATTCTTCAAATATAATAAACAAAATGTAGTACTTTTATCTACAGGCAACGTCGCACGTTAGGATAAAATAAAAAATCCTGTTAGTTTGCGGTGTGACAGCTTCTTATTGTTTATGCGAGGCAAAAAGCATACGCAAAAATGCCAAAACGGAGTACTAATTGATAAAACTAATACCTACAATGCAACGTAAGTACCTAATTGTGAATGTATCATAAATAGAACATCATAAGTTTTTTTACAAAGATCAACGAGATATGGAATCTATTGAAGAGTACCTATGTATTTGAATTAAACAAAATGGCGGCTAAATGTTAATTTAAAGATTTAGTGCGCGATCGACTAATATGTGAAATAAGCGCTAAAAGAATAATGAGCATTAAGTTATTTTAATGCTCATTATTCTCTTAGCGCATGTTACGCAGATTACTCAGAGGGGCAAATTATACACTGTCAAAAGCGATCGACATTTTTTTTATGTAACTGAATGACGATACGAGCTGGTCGTTTGCCTGATGGTAAGCAATACGCCAGCAATAATAGCACCACCCAGAACTTAGGCACTGCGCTCGTCACCCTGAGACAATTAGCTGTTGAGTCACAACATTACCCCGCGCGCAAGCTGTTCACATCAATACGTATAATGGAGAGCATCATGTGCATGAAGTGAATAAACAAAGACGACCCACAGCAGCAGGAATCAGATGACATTGAATGGGTGAACCGCGGACACAGCGGTCAATCTTCCACGCACATATCACGCGGCAGACCTTCCGTGGAGGAAGAAATGTTAACAATTTTTCCCGTACATATACGACACAGAACTCGAATAAAAACATGCCAGAGATGTGGAATAAGACACAGAAGATATGACAAGCCACTTGTTACATGCCTCCCAAAAGCTGGACACTCATATCTTCTGTGTCTTACACCACATCTCTGGCATGTTTTTATTGTAGGCGGATAAATCATTATGCTAAATTGTGCAGAGTGTTTGAAGTCCAAGAGAGGTTCACCAATCAGATAAATAATCTCTATATTAAACACTAGAAATGAAGAGTGGCTAACCTAATTACCGATAAGTAAGCTTAAAATGGTGAGCTCTCTGAGTGGTGGCCAAGACAGGGCAAGCGTATCGTTGGGCGTCCGGAAGCATTCATTTTATATCGAACCTGGACACGAATGGCGCAGAGTCGAGGCGAATGGCATGACATGAGAGAGGCCTATACCCAGCAGTCGGGTGTAAAAGGCTGTGGATGATGATGATGAAGCTTAAAATACATAATATTAATGACAACATAAAAAGTTAGTGAGCTGATAAGTAAAACATAAATGGTATAATGATAAGGGATCTTGTTATTTAAACCCATTATCGACGAGACAAAAGGTAAACGTAAAGTTAAATAAAGTAAAGTAATTAAAGTAAAGGTAAAAAGTAAAGGTAAAGGTAATAGGTAAAAAAGGGGAATCAGGCACTATTGAATCCCCTACGATTACGTTCGTATTTGATTAAAAATGGACTCGGGTAATGTAATGAGACGTACCTAATAGGAATACTAAACAATAGGACGTAATAGGATGCATAATCGACCCAGATAAACGTATAGATCCAGCGCCCGGTTGTACGTTATGACGACATCGCAGGTAATGAACCTATCTGAGATTTAGGACCATGTTATTTTTTTGAGAAATGACATTTTTCGGCCTAAATGCACCCTTTTCAAAAATCATATATGCAGTTTATTTTTCTTAAAAATGCACCCAATGTTTCCTCAGAACAAAACTTTTTCATTGTAAAGGAAAAGGTACCCAAAAAAATCCCAAAATTCGGTACACCCAGTATATATAAAGATTATGCATACTATAATATACTTGAAGTCTCTTGCTCCTGCCTCATACTCGGTTCATGAAACTTCTTTAATTCCAAACAGTGTCTGCCAAAACTTCCGACAAAATTGAAAAAAGTGCTACCGAAAATGGGCCTTAAAGTAGGTAAAGTATTCACCGGAAGTTCGAGGATTTCGAGGAACGGTCACTCGATTTAGGTCAAAATTTCACTGGAAAATGTCATTGCTTTTAAATACGTGTCGATTATAATTTGCATTGAATATAAATGTAACACAATTTTAAATTCAACGTCGATAAATCCGGCGTTTATAACATGGGATGAAACGTGTCTGCACTGAGCGACTGATAACAATTTATTTTGTATTACAAACGAAAATCTTGGATTGATTTAGTGAGCTATTTCAGAGGTGTACATAGTTAAATATCTAAATAAATAGTGACTGTCTGTTGGTCGGTATGGATGTTTGTCCACAACAGAAACTGAACGCCTGACTTCATCTTTCTGAAATCATATTATAAATCTCTATTCAGTTTTGGCATCACAGGCGCGCTTACGAACGCCAAACTATCACCATGACTACCACAATTACTAGTAGTAGTTGTTTCTACTTGAAATCTCCTTTTTGTCCAACTATAGAAACCGACTACCTATAGAAACCAAATACTATTTTATTTTGTTACTCAGCTATTTAAGTTGGTTTAATATCATCAGCATTGTTATTTTTATTTTATCTTATAAACAGTGCACAGTGCAAAATTCACTAAACAGAGTGGATCTTTGCATAATACGTTAGACAAACTCGTTTTCTCCGAGATAAGTTGGGATCCGCTTTTAAAACGGCTTTTTGTCAGGGAAAACAATGCTCGGTCGCTCTTTCTTAAGAAAAAATCTTCAGTCTAATGAAAACCTTAAACACAACTGTTTTTTTCAGAGATTCTCTTTTAACTTCAATATTCGTACTTAGTTATTCTAATTAACCGTTTGAAATGGAATTATATGGGGTCCATAGCGGTAAACTTTATATTCAATATAATATAATTATGTTAATAACACCGTCCATATATATGTTTTATGTACATTCCTCCACTTATGGGTTGTTTGGAAGAGATCGCTTTGAGCGATAAGGCCACCCATTGTGACACTAGTATTAAGGTAATTATATAAAGTGAGTGTGGCTCTGTGGGAGCACGTGCGACTGTCGATCCCACGCACCCGAGTTCAAATCCCGCTGGCCCCGCACCACTGACTTTCTTAAGTTACGTGCGGATTTAACACTCGCTTTAAAATGGTGAAGGAAAACGTGAAGAAACAGGCATGTCCAAGAATGTATCACAAAAATTCAAGGACATGTGACATCCACCAACCCGCACTGGGCCAGCGTTTAGCGCATTATGGCCCATACTCTCTTAACGACGGAAGTCCCGACTTCCAGCAGTGGGAACGGAATGGGCTGATGCTGATGATGATTAACGTAATTGTTATTTTAGTTTTAATTAGCTGCGCCCTGCGGTTCCACCCGCTGTTTCCCGGGATAAAAAGTAGCCTATATGCTATTCTGATGTGTAAGCTATATTATTGTAAAGTTTCATCAAAATCAATTCAGTAGTTTTTGCGTGAAAGAGTAACAAAGGTACATCCATACATCCATCTTACAAACTTTCGCGTTTATAATATTATTAGGATTGTTTCTGTATTTTGGTGTTATAGTAAAGTGTCATTCTATTCTATAAAAGGATAAGGGAAGGTTGTTCTTTATATTCAATTGAACATTGTGGAGACTATTAGATCCACAAGTGCACACGGGTGAATGAACTTTGATTAGGGCTTGTTAGGTCTCTGCTATGACATTAAGGTTGACTTAGGGAAATCTTCGCTTTAAGCGAGAAGATTGCCAACATTTTTAACCGACTTCAAAAAAGGAGGAGGTTCTCTGTTCGATAGCTTTTTTTTTCATGTTTGTTACCTCAGAACTCCGTCATTTATGAACCGATTTGAAAACTTCTTTTTGCGTCAGGTTCAGTATAGCTACGAAATGGTCTCATATAAATTTCATCGATATGTGGTACCTTGGACTTCGAATATACATTGAAGTCGGTCTTTGTTTTTTTCTAAAAATTAATTATGTGTTGTTATTGTTCCTTGTAAAGAATAAAGAGTTTTGTGTTGTTGCCCCTCACTTTCATATTCGTACTCTTTCTGGCCGAGTTCATAGCAAACCTTGTTGCACTCTATCTGAAAGCTCTTGAAAATAATTTATAGGTATATTCAAAGTTCAAAAGTTCTTTATTCATGTTTGGCATCACAGACGCACTTATGAACGTCAATTATTACAATGAATCTACCACCGTATCGGAAAATGAACCGCTACTCAGAAGGTCCATAATTTATAACTCGTTTTTTTAATCAAATTACCAATAATTACATTTCATTACAGTTTACAATTTGTACACCTCTGACTGGATGCAAACTTCTAGATTCTTCCAGGTTTGAGTCCAGTAGCTACCATACTGACTGATAAGGACTCAGAAGGTCACGGAGTCAAATTTAGTAATCCAAATTGAAAAAACGATGTGGAAATTCGAATGTTTGAAAGGCTGCATCGCAGGGACAACCTTAATTTTTGGACTATTCAACATTTTAGACGTGTGCCTAAAGTTGATCCTAAAACTTTTGTGCCAAAGAACTTTTTGAGAATGTCTTCAGCCAATCGGCTAGATACAAGTACGTGTACCTATTTCCTGAAACACCTAGTGCAAATGCATTGATTTGATTTCTTCCTTAAGGTAAAGCTTTTGTGACAAAATGCCGGTAGCTTCAGACTTTTGAAGCACGTACATCGTTCCAATCTTTTTTTACTTTTATCATTATGCGAAGTGCTTTGCTTTTCGCAAAAAGGTATATCGGAAGCACTTCGCTCTGGCAATATCTTCTGGCGTTTGTTTAGGCTCGTTATATTGAATAGGTTTTAAAATCCAATGTTACACAGGTAAAATAAGCAATATAAGCACCATAGAAATGTGCCACGACGTCTCGGGGTGAAATTCGTCCACGAGAAAGAAAAAAGAAAATAAATTCATTAATTTCCGGCATTCACACACTACACTACGACAAGAGTTATACACAAGAAAAATAAATACAATATGATGCGTGTGTGCGTGATGGCCGTGATGGTAGTATCGGTTTTCAGTCGGTTATCGCGTAATGTCTTTGATAAACATTAAAAAAACTAATAGGTACCTACAAGCGTATGTAGGTAGTATTTTTGTTAAGGTAATTGCAGCTAAGTTTGGTAGAAGTTGAGAAACTAGCTTCAAGCGACCGTTGAACCTAATTTCTGAACTTAATATTCTTCATAGCTCACGCTCTTCATCTAGAATTCATAGTAATTCATAACCATTTTGCGATTTCTAAAGTGAATCATATTATAATTCGTTTAAAGTGGCCTTTTTAGGCCACCTGAGGTAAGAAACAAAAAATAACAATCGAATCGAGAACCTAACTCTTTTTTAAGTCGGTTAAAGTTACTACCTACCCGCAATTGTACATATTATGTTTTTTAAATGGTTGTCAAAGATATACTTTAACGAAAACTGCTGAATGGTGTTTAGATAATAATTTTTTTTAGTTTCGATATATATCACTGTATGTTTTCCGAATAAAATAAAATAAAATAAATAAAAGTACTTCAGTATCATAAAACAAAACCCTTCCGTAAATCCTAGTGAATGTTGCTCTCATTTTCCAATAGATAGGTATAGATATATAGGTCTCATTGGACAACAGCGAGAGCTCAACAGAGAAGGTAATGAGTTATCCTCCGGGACGGTGATTGAATCGGGCACACGTCGACGATCTGTTGGTAAACGACGCCATTGCCATGGGTCTCTAGAGTCTAGAGGAAACAGGGAAGTACACGCGTAGATAGGTAGTCCCACGGTAAACGGCCAAGTCAATATTGGCGTGTTTGTTTAGGCTTGATTTCGCGGTTAGGGATCGAAATAATGTATGCTTCCCATGTATCGGCAATAATAAGCAGGTAAGGAATGGTTCTAGGAAACGTATAGCGTCGTACTTCGTTCTAGTTTTGGTTAAATTATAATATGAATAATAATATTGTTATGATTATTTATATTTTAGTTTAGGATAGAAACACATAATTTATTTATTTTTTTACACCGCCGACCTCTCTCACTCCGTTATTTAACTCCATCCAATGTTTGACTAGAAGAGATCGCTTTTAGCGATAAGTCCGCCCATTGTACTTTAGTTTTTAAGATGTTTTCATGTAGTTACCTACAGATTTTTTTTTATGTACCATAAATCATTTTGTATTGTATTGTATTGTATTGTTTTGTATTGATTGATTAAATGATAACACGTTATTGTACACCAATAACATAACAAAAACAAATAAAAATAGAATTTAACAATTAATAGTACAATAGGCGGTCTTATTGCTATTAAGCAATCTCTGCCAGACAACCTTTGGATGGAGAGGATTGGTGATAATTGTATTTTTTTTATACAAACAAACTAAGCTTGTTGTTTACGGAACAACTCATTAATATTAGGGAGTTTATGTTACGCAATAATCTGCAACAAGCGATTATTGTAAAAAAAATTATTGTCAAAAAGCAATCACGTTCGTCCCATTCGAGATCGCTATTTCAAATTGAGATATTATAAATCACGTCACCGGTTGTAACAAATTACTTCACCACTGAAAATTCTACCACACAGTCATTCTAGCTCAATTTAAGCCTTCCAAAATGTTCTCTATTACTGACATGTGAAGGACTAAAACTGCGTGTATAAATTTAACAAATATGAAGGCTTCGAATCGGACAATGAAGTGTTCCCAAGGGCTAGACATCGCGTATATTACTGCGTTTCACAGCTTGCGCATAAAGATAGCGGAACACGGATACAAAGTCGATAAACCAAACATCGCGCAGTTAATTTTGATGTATGAACTTCATGCATATTATTTAACATGTATTACTGCCTAATAAAATGCTTTTGCTTAAGTTTATTTCTATGGCGAGAAAGTCAATAATAAACACCTGTTTTACAACTTTTTTCACTTTTTTTTCTACATACAAATAGATGATGGAAAAGCTCCCTTGAGGAGAAAGGTTGAGAAGGTTATCATTTAATGTTAATACTATACCACTCTTGGTTTTAAATGCAAAAAAAGTAAATATTTTAAAATATAACACACAAAAGTTAAAAACATGAAAGTCCCTGCTTTGTTTAACAACAAATTTTTTTAATTTGTTTTTATTGTGTATGATAATCAACGTTTGACGACATCTCGCCTGATGGAAAGCGAAGATGCGGAAATTGTTTATGACAAACTTTTTTAATTGTTCAATTTAATTATATGATTATATTTTTGATAATTTATGTAGGTATACTATATATTATATTTATTAATGTATATATATAGTATGTATTTATTAATATACTCATGTATTTAGTAGTCAGTAGCCTCTAGCGGTGCTGCAATTGTAAGTTATCAAGTAACCTGTGAATAGCGTTGTGGGCTACATTGTTAGTATTAAGCTATAGTTATAATTATGTGTTTGTAAAATGTACAATGTAACTGTATGCTTTTCCAAATAAATAATAAAAGCGTAGAACGTCAAAAATACTCATAAAACTAGTAAGATGCTAGAGTGGGACATTCGAAAGGGGTTTGAGGTTGTCATACTGTTAAGGCCGGTAAAAATTGTAGCAAGTGTATATACAACCTTTTCTTAGCTTTGCCGTAGTTAAAATAATAAATACATTTTATTTATTTAATTCAGCTACTTGCTACATTCACACAGTTTTGCACGAAGGCGCACAGCAAGCCATTTTACCATCGCATATGGAGTTGACATTGACACGGTTATATGACATCCGTCCAGCAACATTTTTGGGTCGGGGTTCAAGCAAAGCTTAATGGCGTTTATTGTAAGACTTATTATGTACCTATGTACATTTGTTCGGAATTCATCAATATATTGTTATTTCTATTCTGCAATCTCTTAACCTAGTTTGCATTCATTTAGAGTTAGATGTGTCAAATACATTTTCATATTCTGAATACGTTATTTAAAACAAAAAAAAACGTTATTTAAATTCAGAGAACGTGGAAACTAGAATACCAAATAAATTAATTTTAGATAATTTAATGTTAAATTTAGGTTAAAAGAACGGAACACAGAATCAACCCTAATCAATGGGTATTTATGACGCTATTTCACAGAAGAAACTAGCTACTACTAGTCGTAAACTAATCAGTTATAGATTGTTACACTGGCTATAGGTACCACGGTATCTTGAAATAATTTTTCGATTAAAGACTATAAAATTATGCTCTAACCTGCATAAGAACTAAACTTAAGAACTTAAGTTCTCGTTTCTGACTCGAAACCAGTTTCTAAGCTACAGGAATCTCAAACTCAACTCAAATGCTCTTTATTACAGGTTAGGCATCACAGACGCACTTATGATCGTACCTACCATTTTGTTAATAATTTTGATATTTTCGTTAATAATTTTGTAACTTCATTTATGAACCTCCGACTGGAAGTATGGTCCTAAGCCTATAGGCATGTACATTGTATGTAGATGAATCCGACCCCTGCTTTTTACGGACCTCGTAAAAACCACACTGACAGCCCGCGATCTACATCGATTCTAATATTTGTTTTATGAAAACGGCTTTTGCAAGTATCGTGGAAAAATACTGCTTATTTAGGATATTGGTTGACTGAAATAGCTTCATTTTTGTTTAATATTTTTGAGCAAATAAATCTGTCAGGAGTTTTTATGGAGAACACTTTATCGTTGGGATACTTTGTCATCTTTCCTGTCAACCAGGACGTTTAGATAAACTCTGTCAAGTTTAATATTCTGCTTCTAGGTTCTGTAGTGCTATATGAGAGGGTCCAATTACATTATTATTTTCTTTTACTTTTGCCATGTCACGTTCAGACACAACTTTCAACACGAAGAAGTCATACAATCGTTTTCGTGAGTCGTAACAAAATGTTCTGCGGGGTATATTACTAAAACCTGATAATTTTTTACTTTAAATTATTAGCATACAGGCCCATTGCAAAATTAATAAGTGCCTACCATTTTTACTATACACTAAACAGCACTCGTGCCTATAACTAAATGACGAATGCTACTATCTAATTAATGTGGCATTCAACCTCGAACTCTTATAGAGTACATCATTTGCCTATTTCGTACTAACCTCCATAATATTATATGTCTGTAAGTTCCATACCACTTAATGTTGAAAGCACTTATATAAATTTCAATTCTCAAGCATTCCCCGAAATATCTTCACAGGTTTAAGTCACTTTGAAAGTTGGCTGTCCCTTGTCGATAGCCTCATTTATCTAACCTTTAATTAGTCGTGTGGGGTTAAATTTACCTTAAACAAATTGGTTTTGTAAATAGTATTACAAGTTTTTGTTAGTTTTTAGTTGGCAGCATCTCTTTACATCTGTGCTTCACAAGGCTATGCAATGTCTTCATAAGCCTAAAAGTAATAGCTCTAATACTTTGTTGATGAACCTCACACTACTATAAAAACCGTTTGACCGCCATGGTCGGTTATACTTAATTCTCTCTACGTACAGTACATTTTAGTTGACTCAAGCTGATCTCAGCGAGAGTACTTTTACGTATGTCGGGTACAGCTGACATTGGCGGTACAGCGGCGGTTTAGATTATTCAAAATTTTGTTGTCTAAAGAGAAATGTAGGAAATGTTTCCATAGAAAACAATATCATTTTCTTATTCAATAGTGGGGTCGCTTAGACCCCTCACTACTAATAAAATACTTACAAGTTTAGATAGATAGCGAAAGGTTAACGAAAAGTTTCAAAAACGGTATCAGATTCACAGGTGTAGGTATTTATCTACTGCGTCTTTAAGTCATTTGAGGCTCTCAGATAACGAAGTTCTGAACTAAATTGGAGAGTATTAATATCAAGTTCGCGAGCAAAGTTCTAGCTGAACTCTGCTCTGACTAATCACCTTGTGCCACAGATTAGTAATGAGTCTTACTACTACTAGGCCCTCGTGGCACTAAGTTTGATATCGTGCTATTATTTATTAAGTGATACTCTAAAGTTCTAATGCTACCTAGATTTGATTACGTATTATATTATTTATGCCTAGACGCAACATTGTTATGCAAACTATATGATGGGGAGTGTGCACCTTCGCAGTGCAGACTTATGGATATCTATAATTTTATCCTGACCCTTTTTTATAACGAAATGGGCTTACGTTTGACAACAACTCAGTTGCGGTCTAAGGTGGAGCACGTTTGCCCATGAGGTGCCTAGTCGCTCTTGTTTTAAAGAGACCCAGGTTGTAGGAACGTGCACAACGTAAAGATGGAGTGACTCCCCTCGCCCGGTGGTCCTCAGATAGAATGGGGATGAAGAAATCAGCTGATAGTAGCTGCAGGTCTTGTGCACACTTCCCGAAATGAAGTCTAAAATATCGATAGGCTAGCCACTTGTCGTCTTTATTCTAGGCTTTGCACCTTATTTCCATCAAGAGTCTCATCACCAATTAATTTTAGGGTGCGTCGCTCAATAGAGCCCAGAGCCTGTAGACTAAACGCATGATATGGACTAAATATCTGTAGGTTATATAATTATGTATCAGTCTTCGCTGTAAAAACACTTATATCTACAATAAACCATATGCATCGATTGAAAGATACACATTTTATTATTCACCTTAAAGTTAGAAATTGAGTACAAATTAAATGTTTACAATGGTGTAACAATGGGTAGATTTATCGCTTGAAGCGATCTCTTCCAAACAACCTTTGGATGGAGAGAAATAAAAAACAAACGGACGGCGGTGGTAGAAATTATAATATATATACTCACACATGATATAAAATATAATATATAATTAGGCACTTATACATTTAACTACATAACTATTCTTTCATATTTTATGATATTTTTTATTAAATAAACAATATCTATGCCATGTCGCACTGCAGTGCCATTAACTGACCTTCTCATTAACTTCAGCAGTTACATCGACCTTGACATGAAGTAGTTCAGTCCTATCAGGAATGCTGTAACGAGTTCCATGGAATGCGGAAGGGTGGATTGTTCCCGTTTATCACCCTTCCCCTCCCCAAATAAGCAACAAGAAGAAACTCGCTGTCGTACAAGAAACTCTACTTAAGTTTGTTGGGATTGGCTGCGGTTAAAGAAAATCTTCACAGAAAGTGTTTTTCCCAGTCTCGGAACTCTTTATTAGAGACTAGCTGCGTCCCACGGTTTCCCTCGCGGTTGAAAGTATTTTATGTATTATTCCAAGATGTAGAGTATACAAGATGTACACTACCAAATCACATCAAAATCCGTTCAGCCGTTACGGTTTCTTCTTCTTCTCTCGTGTGGGTATGTGGCCAACCCTGGTGTTGGAGTGTTTAGTGACCCCGAAGGCCTCCGAAATGAACTAACGATTGTTGTCCTTAGACAAAGACCGGGAAAGACGCCGACGGTTTAACGTGCCCTCCAAACCATGGTATCACTCAGATGTAAACACCACACAAACGGTCACCCATCCAAGTAATGACCGCTGCGAACCTTGCTTAACTTTGCAGATCTGTTACGAACGGCTAGGCAAGCTACGCTACGAGCCGTTGCTGAAGAGGCAACAAATACACACACTAACACACTTAGATACATATAAACTTTTATTTATTTTTCACAGATCTACAGCATAGGCTGACCCAATTTTGACTGTTTGCTGTGCATTAATCATGAAGAATTTAAATTAACAAATTTAAATATATCTAACAACAAAACACATGTACATACACATACATGTATAGTTTATAATTGACATTTATGAGACAAAACCACTCTATCAGTAACTCAGAGCTTCTTCTCCATTCACCAGAGAGCAATAGAATTTTAAAACAGTTGTAAAGCGACAAAGGATGACGAGCTGGCACTTCACACATGCAGTGTAAAATTGAAACTCTTGAGTGCCATCCTGCCTCACAAAGGAACTAGATATTGAAACTTGGGAATAGAGAATATCGCACGAGAGTAACTCGTAATACATTGAACAATATAACTTTGCCTGTCTGTGTCGGTATTGTGATACTCTGCAGCGTTTCATAAAATAAACTTGCTGTTTTCAATAATACTGACGGTAGTATCAGCTATTTTACGGTACTTTTCGGTCGTGACTTATGTAACAACTACTACTACTACCTACTACTACTATTTATAAGGCAAAACGTTTGTTTATCCGTTAGGATGTGTAGCTGTAGGTGCATTGAGTTTTCCGAATGTCAGTGTGACGTTTGTGGTGCGCGCGCTTTGTACATATGTGTGTCGTGCGTGTGAGGAGCCTTTCTTTGTGTGCTATATTATTTTTTTTATGTGACTGAATAACGAGACGAGCTGGTCGTTTGCCTGATGGTAAGCAATACGCCAGCCCATAACAATAACAGCACCACCCAGAACTTTGTTTTGCAAAATCCTGCGCGGCGCTGCACTGCGCTCGTCACCCTGAGATAATTAGCTGTTGAGTCTCATAATGCCCAGTAATTTCGCTGGCAACAATGCCCTTCAAACCGGAACACAGTAATGCTCACGCACTACTGCTTGGCGGCTGAATAACTGGCAAAGCGGTGGTACCCACCCAGACGGCATCTCGCATACGAGAAACCTACCACCAGTAAAATATGTATGTGGAGTTGAAACTAGGTAGTACGGCGTGAACAATAATAATAGATAAATAAATTTACTTATTTCAGGCAGTAATACAGTTAAAAAATTAAAAGTACCAGAGGCCTATAAAATATAGGTATACCTTACAGACTAACATATACAAATAGTAAAATACTAACACTAGGATAAGGGATACTTTAGTAATCATGTACTAGCAAGTTAATTGACTTAGCCAATGTAAAAGGAAAGTGTAAGGTGTCGACGATATACGGTAACGAATGTCTACAGTGAATGATTTGGCAATAAAGCTGCTTTCAAATTTCTACATCATCATCAGCCCCCTAACAAATGCCTTTAACAAATGTTAGACTCGGGACAGTGACACTTCTTATGACTATGAGCTTATTACTTTTTATAGATTTTGCATTGCACATAATCATGTACTAGCAAGTTAATTGACTTAACCAATGTAAAAGGAAAGTGTAAGGTGTCGACGATATATGGTAACGAATGTCTACAGTGAATAATTTGGCAATAAAGCTGCTTTCAAATTTCTACATCATCATCAGCCCCCTAACAAATGCCTTTAACAAATGTTAGACTCGGGACAGGGACACTTCTTATGACTATGAGCTTATTACTTTTTACAGATTTTGCATTGCACATAATCATGTACTAGCAAGTTAATTGACTTAACCAATGTAAAAGGAAAGTGTAAGGTGTCGACGATATATGGTAACGAATGTCTACAGTGAATGATTTGGCAATAAAGCTGCTTTCAAATTTCTACATCATCATCAGCCCCCTAACAAATGCCTTTAACAAATGTTAGACTCGGGACAGTGACACTTCTTATGACTATGAGCTTATGATTTTTTACAGATTTTGGATTGCACAGTTGCTCGATTCCTTCATAGCATCTTAGCTTATTAGTCAATACAATTATTGAAGCCAATTCCAGCCAGCATTTGTAGAGCAGCCTGTTAAAGTTCGGAACCGAGTGGAATGGTCATCTGGAGCGAAGTTATAACCAAACTTTGATTGCGGTTGGAAATTCATACGTCTGTTCCACTGCTTCCAATCCGTGTTCGATGGAACTTTGAAGCATTTTGTAATGGGAGGAGAGTGAGGTTTCTAAGAAAGGAATAAATGTTGCATTTGAGAAAATGTTTTATTTTAATTGTGTCAATCTTGTCCCAAGATACCAGCGATTATAGTTACGATATGCAAGATAATTACGTTATTAAAAAAATAATTCATTTATTTCACGCAATTAAGAAACCCATTAAAATCAATTACAACACACAGTCAGTCAAATTACAAATTCAACAAATAATTTTCATTTTATTTGACTGTTAATTATAATTAACAGTCAAATAAAATTAAAATCAAAACTTATTATCTATTCTAAGCTATAATCTAAAAAGTTATAATCTATGCTGGCGTTAGCAAGATTACACAAGAATAAGGAAGACAATGTACAAAACTTATAAATTAAGTACTTACCCGCATAATCGAATTAAAAACACAAATTTTAATACATGTGTCTAACATATTATTATTTAGTAACAACAATTATAATAATAAATGCTCATAATTCATTTTAGAACATAAAAATTCCGACTTCAATTCTGATGTATCTTCAAAGTCCAGTCGAATATCGATGAAATTTATATGGGACTACATTGTAGCTATACTGAACCCAACGCAATATTCTCCAAATCGGTTTATAAATGACGGAGTTGTGAGGTAACAAATATTAAAAAAAATACAATGTATTTGAGAATCTCCCTTTTTGGAGCTGGTTAAAAAACGTGAAAATATACTTCTATTTATTATCATCGTTAGCAATAATCATAAAACGACCCGATGTGAACCGTCAAACGCAATACAAATCTGAAACGAAGTTGCCAGCAGTAAACCGGACGTTACAAAACCGAAGTGCAATCAAAGTTGAGTGACACAGTGTGCCCCAAACGGCTACTTCGCGGCTCAAGTTGGGCTCTCGAGACTGTGATCTTAGAGCTGTCGATCTCCTACAGTGAGATGTTCTGTTCTGCAGTATGGAAACCTGAAAATTTCTGGTGATGCTAAAATTTAAGTGGCGTTTCTATTTGAGTGAAATACTGACATTCTGGTGCCGCTTTAATTGGTAGATATCTTCCAGGTTTGTTAGAAATTGATAATTTTATAAAAGTTATCAGTCATCTGAAATGCATAATAATACAAGAAACAGAACATATATTTCTGTACTAGCTACGCCCTGCGATTTCAACCGCGGTTTCTCGGGATAAAAAGTAGCCTATGTCCTTTTCTAGGATAAAGTACCTACATACCAAATTTTATCAAAATCCGTTCAGTTTATGCGTGATTGAGTACAAACATCCATCCATCCATCCACCCATTCATCCATCCAATCTCACAAACTTTCGCATTACAATATTAGCAGGATTTGTACTTGGAACCTATATTTCTTTTTTTAACCTATCCAGGGTATAAGCTATATCCATACTAAATTTCATCCCAATCCGTTCAGCCATTGCAGCGTGAAAGAGTAACAAACATCCATACATCCAAACTTTCGCGTTTATAATATTAGTAAGAAAGTAAGGATTACATGTTATGTTTATAAACAAGTCCTCAACATTCTTCGTCTAGATCTATCTAGTAAATGCTGTGGACACCTATTGGTCAAACTTTATTTGACCATGTTTCAACCAGTGACTCGTAAAGAAAAGAATGCTCAGCGCTCTGGAAGACATCTCTCAAAATTACCGGACTCTCTTCCTATACTATTCACTACCGACATCTGTACTGCACATAAAATTGCCCCTCTACCGTTTAACGGTCGAAGATGGAGTAGTTGTACTCTCCTCGCTAGTTGTTGGTTAATGTTTCGTGGATTGACGAGTGCTCTTGTGCTTCTTTTGTTTTTACGTCTATCTACAAATCACTGTAATGTTTGTGCATACTGTATCAAAGACGTGTAATGAATACATGTTGTGAGGGCCATAGGTCACAAAATGGGAAAAGGTATTTACTGAATCGGACTCCGAGAGGCTCTGAGGTACATTTCTGATGTGGCTACCAGACAAGCAAAAGGAAAAGGCGTAAGCCCACTCACCTTGACGCTGCAGATAGCAGATACAGTGGAATATAGTCCAAATCCCCGTGCTAGACACCGGCGCCGGCGTGGTGCGGCGACTCCGAGTTTCCACATATAAATGTGCACTCCACAAGAGCGTTTCAGTTGTTTGTGATGCCCAAAACCCTTTGCGCGCACTATTAGATACCAGTTCCCTTTAAAAAAATTAATTTCTTGATACGATACTCCACACGTACTTTTCAACAAAACATGGCCGGAGCAAAGATGACACAGGTGGCGTGCTAGCGCGGGAGTCACCCATACGGGGTTCGCACGACGTCGCAGCGCGCGCTCTCATTGGCGGGCGCGATTTCGCGCGCGAGGTTTAAGTGAGCCTTTTACCCAATCTTGCATTGAATATTAACCCAATCGTTTTAAATAGCCCAAACACATGTTAATGTAGAATTATGTTCTGATTTCAAATATATCAATTCTATATATCAAGATAACAGGGCTCTACATTTTTAAAATTCTCAAAACCGTTAACGTCATTTCTAGTCATTAGCACCTGCACCGATATATACAATGATTTAAAATTCTCGAGTGTAGCTTGGCGGGAAATCGTGCAAACAACAAACGAACGTGGTTTAGCGCGAACTCGTGTCTTGTGTTTATGATACAGCGGACCCGAGTTCAAATCCTGCTTGACCCCACAAATGTCTTTTCAAAGTTATATGCGGATTTAATACTTACTTGTGTCAAGGGCTTGCATGGTGAATGTACTCGTACCGTCTGAGACAAGGCCCACAGCAGTAGGAGCGTAATGGGCAAATGAAGAAAAACATGAAAAATGGTAAACAAGTTTTTGAACCACACGCCGCAAACAACACAACCGCATTGAAAACGATTAACCATTGTTCGTGTTTATCAAAATCACTAATTAGTAACTAGAATTGGGACACGCTGAAATTCGGTAACAGGTTTTTGACAGAGGACCTCAATTGTAAATAGTTATTCGTATAGCAATTTGATGTTCTGTTTCTGCCACAACTCCGACCCTAACCCAGTCCGTGCTCCTGCACTTGTTCTTGTATCGGTTCCTGCTCTGTTCCTTTTCTGCTTTTATTTTGGAATAGAAACTAGAACCTTTAACATGATAGAGGCATGCTAATCAAATATGTAGACTATAATTCTACATTGTGTTTTTAATGCTTCCAATTTAAATTACTATAGTTTAGCTCAAAAGTGAATGTAGTAAAATAAACCATCCAAATGCGAGTCGGACTCACGTTAGTATTTGTTGTTATAGCGTCAACAGAAATACATCATCTGTGAAAAATTCAACTATCTATCTATCACGGTTCATGAGATACAGCCTGGTGAAAGACGGACAGACAGACAGACAGACGGACGGACAGTGGAGTCTTAGTAATAGGGTTCCGTTTTACCATTTGGGTACGGAGCCCTGAAAAAACATGAATCTCTTGATATGTTCTGAAGCACCATCCACACTAACATAAACTGAAGTCAGTCAGGTGGAAATCGATATCAGGAGAACGCCTCATACAATATAATTAACATAAAGCTTCCCAATAAATCTTTGCACAATCTGTCTAGTATGCGTTACCAAATTATTAAAGCTAAAAAGTAAAGGTTAGGTATCTATCTAACCTTTACTTTTTAGTTTTTACCAGATAGAGACAGAAAACACTTTATTGCACTTAAAAAAAAGAAAACAGAATTACAGTTGGTAATACATAATTTCCTATAAGTACAATAGGCGGTCTTATTGCTAAGCAGATATTTCTTTGTCTAAATTTTACAGACGATAGTGTGCACTTAGGTAGATAGGTCAGGTACCTTTACTTTTTAGCATTATAAAATAAAGTATGTCGGATAAAAAAATAGGTACATCACTAAAGCACATAAAGCTCGAAACGTGGCACTAATTGCACACTGGACTAATCATGGAAAGAGAACTAACGTTAAATAATTAATTTGGATTATGTCAACTGTTAACATTATTATAGCGATAGTTAATGAAATTCGTGTTGACATTGGGATCGTGTCTGTAGTGGCAGTGATTCATAAATGTTTTTAATACAAACACTAAACAGTTTAAGATTTAAATTATAAGGCAGAAGAAAAATGATATTGCTCGGGCAGGGATCGAACCTGTTAGTTGCTTGAAGTCTTCAGAATATAGTCTGACGCATTAACCATTTGGCCACCAAACCGACTGTTTGAGCAACAAAATATAAACACAAGTTTATATCTGACATATATACAGATACAAATGTTGATAAAATCTTTACCAATAGTTTTTGGATGCGCATAATTACGACTATGGAATCAGTGGCACCGGAGTGGCACCCTATGTCACCGCTGTGTTTATCTGATAATATCAGATGTTCTAGGTGGCATTGCAATTGTTACGGACAGGCGTGGTGCTTACCATCAGGCGAACTTGCTCGTCTCATTACTCAGTTCCATAAAACCTCCTTGTCTAATTGTAAAATTAGGATGGTCGGATGGTTACACGCCATACAGAAGATGTCCTAATTGATATAAAACGGCTAAGACTCACGGTTAAATGTCAAAATGACTCCGACCAGGTTTCGGACATTTTAGAAGTCCTTTCTCTGGTAGTTGTAAGATCAAGCCGTGACTTACATCGCGAGCGTTTGCACGTAAACACGTTACGTGCGAAGAATCACGGTCTTACCCGTTTTATATCAATTTATTATGAACACTAAACAAAACACAAAAAAAGACACGTAGAGTTTCTTGGTGCTATCTTCTCTAGCGGGCGTATTTCCAAAGCACTGGTAGAGTCAGTTTTTGCATTTCTTTTCTGCACAACTTCAATATATACTGATATAAGAAAGAAATGGGTTTACATTCTTACCTTTTTTTCAAAGTCATGTTACCTTAAGTTACAATTTTTAACATATTTTTAATTTCATTTGTATCATGTGTTCATGCCTTAAACGTGCACTTTTGTGCCTATTTAATAAACGATCTTTGACTTTGACAGTCGCGTAACTTTTCAAAATCTAGTAGAAGTCCTTTCCGGATTGATTTTTCATTTATTTATTAGATGGTTGGGTTTCCCACCCTTAAGGCTGTTAGAAAATGGAATGGCAGAAAAAGAAAAGAAAAGCTTCTTTGTAAGCCTCTTGATTCTAGTACAAGGAAAATATAATAAAATAACGATTAGAAAAAATAACAGAAATAGCCAAGTAGGTTGCTCCTTAACCTTTGACTTTTTGTGATAACAATATTCATTTTTATTGCTTTGAAATCTTGAAGAGATTCCTCTCATCGTGCAAAGGTCAACACGTCAACAATGACTTGGTCGTTCGTGTACAAAGGTTAAATTTTCTTCCTCAAGTTTGTGTTTTGCTTCATCTGTCCTTAGTGATTTTGCGCGAATATTTGCAAACCAAGGAACAGCTCTGTACAGATACATTGGTCGTTTATATTTATAATGTACATTGGTCAGCCATGTCTTCCAATGGACAGTCAAGATATGTTAATAGCCCTCTTTGATATTCAAAGTCGTGTGCAGACGCCCTTACTGTGTTTAACAGTGCTATCTTGAAGGCATCTTATTATATAGATTTACTAGCGCCCCGCGGTTTCACCTTTCCAGGACCTATTAGGCACATACATATCAAATTTCATCAAAGTCCGATCAGTAGTTTTTGCGTGATTGAGTAACACATCCATCCATCCATCCATTCTCACAAACATTCGCCTTTATATTAGTAGGAGAGGATAGAATCAATGTCGCATAAGTAAAATTACTGCCACAGATATCAGAGAACACGCTTATGGTTTGTGTCCCTCCATGTCAACCACCAATTTTGATTGGAAGTCAAAGTAACCGTCAAATCAATAGATTCTTATTATATTTATATGAAGCATTAACGAATGCCAAGCGAAAAACTCAGCCGTAGTCGAATTTTTTCTTCCCGAAAAACCTTGTTAAATCAATTAATATTTTAAAAGTAACATTGAGTCGTGTCGTGTAAACCATTCCAATATAGCACAACGGAACCACCACAAGGCTGCAAGCTATCAAAACATAGTCATCACAACTGCACTCCATTTTGCAACGAACCACTAACCACTGACACACTTGGTGTTAATAAATATCTATGGACTGAGAACCAGCGACGAGTTTCGTAGAACAATAATATAAAGATTTTGAAAAATTTCAAACAATGTTTTTAAATAAAGCTCGAAATTAGGTTTAAAATGGTGCTTAAGTGAAGCTCGGTATCCAATTTTTATGCGAGTGCGATCAATCTATTTTGTAAATAAACACATGTATATGTACACATGGTTGGTCTAGTTAACTTTTAAAACACTTGCAGAAATACCTATATTTCTAAACGTAGGAATTATAAAGGCACTAAACTAATAAGAAATTTAACAAAACAAAATTAAAAAAAAACAAAATTCAAAAGTTCTTTATTTCAGTTTTGTCGTCACAGACGCACTTATGAACGTCAATTATTACAATGACTCTACCACCGTATCGGAAAAAGAACCACTACTCAGAAAATACGGCAAGAAACTGAGGGGCATACTATTTAGAACTTTTGTTACACTATTTTGTGTTTTTTTTGACAATATTATTTTTCTTAGTTGGTGTGCCAGTTGGCTACTTGGCAGAAGCGGAATGTTCCACGCATCTTTGTCTTCTATGTAATTACTAAATATTATAATGATCATTATAATATTTTTCACACTCAATTTGAATCTAATTTCTGTGAGGTCCGTTATACATTTTGGAATTTTATTGTAAAAACGTACACAATTGCCCATGAAGGACTTATTCGTTTTACTCAGTCTAAACCTAGGTACTGCAATTCTATCCTTATTTCTAGTAGCTTAAGTATCTCTCGCAAACACACATAGGTAGATACCTACGTACGGTACGATCATACATTAACTCGATTCATAAGTTTCCTGCTCTTACTCCATGTAGTTAGCACTATAAGGGTTCCTCCACACAATAGTTAATTACCTCTGTCAGCCGCATAGTGGTCAAGATAGCACTGATGAGCACAGTAAGGGCGTCTGCACACGACTTTGAATATCAAAGAGGGCTATTAACATATCTTGATTGCCCACTGGAATACATGGCTGACCAATGTATCTGTATAGAGCTGTTCGTTGGTTTGCAAATATTCGCGCAATATCACTAACTGTTAAAACGACTGCCAATATTGACGTGAAAACTAGTTAGAACAGTTTTTGAATAAATATAAAAGTCCAAAATATTCCAATGCAATGTCACCATTAACAGTTTACAATGTGACATAAACACCATTTTGATAAATCAGAATATCTCAAAAGATTTTACGAGTTGTTTTAAAGAGGTATAAGTGAACGTAACTATTTATATTAAATGCACAGTATATATGTACATTGTGCACTACATGCCTCCATATAAGATGTATGTATACATCTTATATGGAGGCATGTAGTGCACAAAACTTTTTAAGGTTGTCAGTGAAGTATATTGTCTATCAATTGTACTTAATAACTGTGACAGAGTAAACGGACATTCATATTTCATTTCTTCTGTAAAACTCTTAAAGCAATTAGAAACGGGAAATAGTTTCATCATCTCCATATCATTCCCGTGCTCGCTAAATGCGTAAGTAGTTAGTACTGCACAACAAGATATACATTTCAATATCTTGATTGCCATCGTTCTATTAGCGAGCAGCAATGGTTGGACTTCATTTGGTAATTATGGTGAACACTCAGACAAATGGCGGTTGGCCAAATTGAGCTAGTTTAGAAACCCTGATGCTCAAGCTAGTTTTGTGTTGCGAGTTCACTCGTGGTAGGTCTCTCGTATGCAGGAGGCCGTCTTGGTAGGTATCACCGCTTTGCCAGTTATTCTGCCACCAAGAAGTAGTGCGCATTACTGTGTTCCGATTCGTAGGGCAATGTAGCCAGCGGAATTACTGGGCATATGAGACTTAATATCTGATATCCCGGGTTGATGAGCGCAATGCAGTGCTACGCAGTGCTTATTATGGTATTAAAAGTTCCGGGTGGCATTGCAATTGATAGGGGCAGGCGCGGCGCTTACCATCAGGCGAACGACGTGCTCGTATCATCACTCAGTTCTATAACAAAAAACCATTTCGAATTTTACTCAAATCCGTTGAGCCATTGCGGGGCGTGAAGAAGTAACAAATACCTACGCACACTAACACACATAAAAACTTTCGCATTTTTAATATTAGTATGATGTGATAAATAATATTGTAATTTTATAAAAAATTGGTTTCATATACTTTTTTTTTTATTTGCGCAAACTAGAAAAGTATTAAAATGCAAACTAAAAACTGTTACCATAAAAAGATACCAAAATCTGTTACATTTGCTAAACTGAAAACCGTACAATCAAAGAGTTTAAAACCTGAAAAGAACCAGAATTGCAATGGACGAGTTCGTTTAAAAAGCTACAGTTGTGTTTGTTGGTTTTTGCAGTTTCGATTCGTATGCAAAACCGCATAGTCAAAACGAAGCGATTGACAATTTGCCAACTATTTGCGTACAGTGGCAATACATGGGCGGCCAAAAGGATACTTACTTGTGGGGCTTGTGTTACGAAACCTGGAAGTTACGGTGCTGATCTGCCGAAGCTAGGTGAAGCGGATTGAACCTCAATCTTCCGATCCTTCATCTTTTGATTAAAACAAAAGCAAACAGTTTGCGGCTGACTGATTTTGTTGTAAATCGGGGGCAAAATTACACTGACTCTGCGCAGTGCATCGTCAAGTGCATCGCACTCCGTTCGAGAAACTGACGAAAATAAACCCCACAATTTGCGTACCGAACTTGTATTTTGAACGCTATATATTCGAAATAGTTAGTGCAGCCGTGATTTAAGTAGAAACCAGCTTTAGAATCCCGGCTCGACCACGTTACCGCCGCTTACTTCAGATGTGAGCGGTTTTTCCAAGCTGTCCTGGGTTAGCGTGGTTGATTATTTCGTTCTAGCTATAGTAATAGCAGTATAATATTATAGACTAACCACGCTGATGATCCATTGGTGAGAATTTGATTTAAGATGATTATTGAGAAAAATGCCTGACCGAAAGTACGTAGTAATATTTAGTTTTCTTTGCCGAAAGGTCCTGTGAAATTATGGATACGTTGTGGAAATAATAGCTTGTTACCACCATCATCTTCCCCACAAACAACCTCAACACTGGAGCAGCTATGCCAGCGCCCCAAAGCCGCACTCCGTTATTTCAAGGAGTTGGGATGGCTTGGGTAGATGCTGGCGGGGGGAATGCACAATACACCCCATGCGGGACGTCAGTGCAGGACTCATCGCCCCCTCATCGAATAAGAATAAGAAGAATAGCTTGTTTTTGCTGGCTGCGAAGATGGTTCTGGTCGATCCATCTTCGGGGGATGAAGGGGCGAATTAAACCCTTTCGTCAAGGCGGGCCATTCCTTGCTACGCCCCTGCCGTGATATATATAAATGTGGGTAGGTTACTTTTGTAACAGTTCCGGTTTTGTTCAGCTTAACGAATTTTCCGGTTGGCAGTATTGGAAACTGTGGTAATGTTTGACGGCAAATTGAATTCTTTATTTACAATGAAACCTACAACCATGACAAGAGGGTTTGACGGGATGTGACTGAGCATTTAAAAATACCACTTGGGATTATTTTTTTTGATGCGGGTTTCAATCTCTATTATGCTCGTTCTAAAAACAGTCATAGAAAACATCGTGAGGAAACTTGCTTACGCGCCTTGGAGTCGTAGAATCACCTGCGGTTGATGAAGGTTATGCTATCAAGCGATTTAGTCGAGTTTCAGAAGAATGTTCGATAAACCATCAGGAAGACGGGTCTGAGAAGTTGCTCAAAATCCGTTTTCCTTTAAATCCATGTGCTCCATTTGTGTGTGCTCGACTAACTATTAACTATTTTGTTGTACCTCTAGTAAGGTAGAAGTTTGGTATAGGTAGATAATCCTTTGACTTTTGGCTGGTCTAAGTGAATTGCGAGTCGGCCAGAGGTTATCGATCAGTGTCACTTACGTTCCGACATCAGACACATGAATTATTGTAAGTACACTCTGAAGATAGCAAGTAATAAGCGATTGTATGAGATGGAGCGACGACATACGGCGAAGACTATAGTAAATAGTAACTCAAAAATTCAGGTAGCGCGCTCTAGGAGAGGTACACTCGAGAGCAATGAATCCGGGTCACTTAAAGAATGTTAAAAATCTCGGAAACTAAAAATGATAGGTTAATGCAATAAATTGAATTTAATAGACAATGTAATACTCCTTAAATGAAAGTAAAAAAAATATGAGTCACCATACATTTTATTAACACAAAATTAAATAAAGAAAAAAACTGCTGATCTCTCCTTAAAACAAAAATAGGAAACATGAAATTTTTGAACTTTATTACGATTTTCTTGAATTTTAATACTTCGTATTACCTCCTCGTGCTCCCATTACTGCGTTTACGCGGTTTGGCATGCTGTACACCAAGTTCCTTATACGATTTTGGGGAATATTCTCCCATTCCTCTGTGAGAGCAATTTTGAGCTCACGAAGCGTGATTGGGGGAGGGTTTCGTTGTTTTACGCATCTGCCTAGCTCGTCCCAAGCATGCTCGATCGGGTTGATATCCGGGCTGCGCGCTGGCCACTCCATACGAGTAATGTTCATCTCTTGAAGGTAGTGATTCACAATCCTACCTGTATGAGGTCGGGCATTGTCATGCATAAATATAGCATCCTCACCTAAATTGACCATAAATGGACCAACGTGATCATTGAGGATTTCTTCCACATATCTTACGCTAGTTAAAGAGCCGTTTTCTATGATCACCAGCTCTGTGCGACTTTCAGAAGAAATTCCGGCCCACACAAGTACAGACCCACCACCGTAGGCTACTTTTTCTTCAATGCATGCTTGCTTGAATCTTTCCCCTGGTCTTCGATACACTCTGTGTCTTCCATCGTGCTTGTAGAGCATAAATTTTGATTCGTCGGAGAACATAACTTTTGACCAATCTTCAATACTCCAATTTACGTGGCTCTGGGCATATCTTAGTCTCGAAATACGATGCCCACGCTCCAGTTTAGGGCCGTTTGCAGGTCTAAGGGGTTTTAAGTTAGATTCAGCAAGCCGACGTCTTACTGTCCATGCACTTGGGTTACTTCCTCCGAGGCGTCGAAACTGATTGGTGAGTTCAGTTCCTGTGAGAAAGCGATTTCGAAGCATGGTGTTCACCAAGTATCGGTCTTCTCGTGCTGTGGTACACCTGGTTCTGCCCGTTCCTGGTCTGCGTAGGTTAGAACCAGTTTCTTCGTAACGTCGGAGAACTCTTTGTACTGTTGACAGCGACACACCGACAGTCCTGGCTGTATCGCGCTGACTCCGGCCGGTTTCCAGCATTGTAAGTATTCTGGTGCATTCTTCAGGCGTAAGCGACATAATTTCAGCTTGAATAATGAATATAGAGCACTATCAACATGGTTTATGTACCCACATAAATGACAGATTACAAACAAAAGCAAAACCAAATGCTGTAATTTCGTAGTTCCATCTTCGAAAGTGGCCCTTTTTCAAATTTGATTTTTTTATGATATAACTTTACAATAACTAAGAAGTTTTAATACCTTCATTTAAGGAGTATTACATTGTCTATTAAATACAATTTATTGCATTAACCTAGCATTTTTAGTTTCCGAGATTTTTAGGATTCTTTAAGTGACCCGGATTCATTGCTCTCGAGTGTATATGGTCAGCAATGACGAAATGGTCCTCCAAAACTCACAACAAAATTTCAATCCCCAATGTACACCCCTTGTCCTACGTTACTAGGATGCTCTACAACGCACTCAGCCAAGCTTTAAGTTCAAAGAATGGTCAAATAAGAAATGAAACTTAAAATGTGAGCTGCAGTCATTGCTTAGCTTGCATAACTTTCTAGCACTAGCATACCTTTTTTAAAAATATCTATGGTAAATTCTCACAAAAAATGACCGAACGAAAGATTAAAAGACCTGATTCATACGGGCTACCATTTAAGATTCAAACTCGCTACAATTCTGTACCTTGAGCGGCAACAGTTAGCCATTTCTCCTAATTGCCAATTAACACCGACGACTGGCCAATCTAATTTTTTAGGTCCTATTAGCTTCCTTCAGGCCGGAGCTCCGATCTAATCGATACGATCAAACAATTTATTTACTTTGTAGCGATGAGCAACGAGACTTTTAGTGTTCCTTACCATGGAAAACTGAACACTTGAGGTCACACTCTTTTGTCTATAAGTCTGCTACGATCTAGAACCTTCTAGAGTTACCTAATTGTTATTATAGGGAGTTTATTTATTTATTCATACTTCAGCACAAAAAAGTTTGTACCTATGGAGGACTTAATGCTAAGCATATTCTATCTGTTATTCAGGATGTACGAGACAGAGGAGAGTCAGAGGAGAGGAGTTGACATTGCTTTAAATAATTATTCTAATAAATACGTTATATAATAATATATAGATAGATAGATAAACACTTTATTGTTAAAAACCTTAAAAATAGGTACATGAGCAGTAGTGCGCAAGCATTAATGTGTTCCGGTTTGAAGGGCATTGTAGGCAGCGAAATTACTGGGCATTATGAGACTCAACAGCTAATTGTTGCAGGGTGACGAGCGCAGTGCAGCGCACGGTGGTGCTGTTGTTGTTATGAGCTGGTATTGCTCACCATCAGGCGAACGACCAGCTCGTCTCGTCATTCAGTTACATAAAAAAAATATATGAAAAGCAAGTATATTTCACAGTTATCAGCATAACAATAAAAGGTCTTATCAAAGCAGTCTCTTCCAGACAACCTTTGAACAGAAATGATATAATACTTACTATGATTGATAACTTAGAATTCTGATGGCACTTTGTTGTGTTTCTCATGTGCTTAGAGCCTATGTCTTTTTTCAGGATCTAAATCCCTTCAGTAATTTTTGCCTGATTAAGTAACAAACATCCTTTCATCGATCCATCTTCACATACTTTGGCATTTGTAATATTAGTAGGAGTAGGATTTATAATAGTACTTTTTAAACTTTATCATCATCATCATCATCATCAGCCCACATCAGTCCACTGCTGGACATAGGCCTCTCCCATAGCACGCCACTGAGCCCGATCTACATCTTTCCTTCTCCAGTCACTACCAGCAACCCTACGTATATCGTCGCTCCATCTAGTCGCAGGGCGTCCTACACTACGTTTGCCGATTCGCGGGCTCCACTCTAGTACACGTCTACCCCAACGGTTATCGGTTCTGCGGCAAATATGACCAGCCCACTGCCACTTCAGCTTGCTAAGCCGCTGAGCTATGTCGATAACTTTAGTTCTCTGGCGAATAATTTCGTTCCGGATTCGATCCCTTAGAGAAACTTTGGCGAATTGTATTGGTGTTTAAAATGTATCGGGTCTACACGTATGTATTTATCAAAATAACATTTTGACTATCCTCGACGTTTCGATCAAGTTACATTGAACGTGGTCACGAGAAGATCAATAGTTTTTAAATAGATAATGTCCATTATCTATTTAAATACTATCGGAATTAGTCAATTTCGAAAGACGCAAATAGAAACAACGTAGTGAGTGTAGTCGTTTATATTTATAATAAATGTTTCGACTTACTATAGTTTCCAAACTTTAAGAAGCAACGTCTCACATTGCACAACAATAAGGTTCTAAATCGTATAAAATATTTGTATTTCGTTACTCTCGTTTTACACACGCGACATAATGTGATACAGAGGTATTGTAGAAGAATCACATACATTCCGATCACGTTTTTCTACATTCGGCTTTTCCATACATAGCATAGTAATGAATCTAACCGGGAAACTGTGGTTCGTGTTCCTTGGTATTTTTTGTCACAAAAATGGCCTGCATTTTTTAAGGAAAATGTGTCTGATATTATTTGATAGTTCGTGTCGAGAGGAATTTTGTGTGAGCTGATTGAGTCGACAAGTACCATTAGGTGTTTTTTACCGACTTCAAAAAGGAGGTTTGCAATTCGACGGTACTTTTTTTTGTGTGTTTGTTACGCGATTACTCCGCCAATTATGCATTGATTTTGATGTTTTTTTTTTGATTTACTTCAGAGGTGGCTGGCACCTACTTCATTAGACTTGGCTGGCACCGACTTCAAATATATGAGTGGGTAGCGCTTATGATAATTATATTAATTTATTTTTCACTTTTGAGTGCCTATTTGTGGTTTTGAAGTCGGTTTAGTTTTTTTTTAAATAATTAATTATAATAACTTCACATTTGTAGGTACCTACATGTTTCTCAACTGGTTGGTATAAATACGCATGGAAGTACCTACAGAAATTATAAACACATTGATATAATTTAACAGAGAGAATAAACTCCTATTTTAATTACCTTTACGAACTTTAATATATTTTATACAAAGCATAGAAGTGTGATGCATGCTATCTCTGAAGTATAATAATATATGTGCGTTTAAAATACCTATTGTCCTGTCATACCTCCTGTCATGGGAAGGGTTCCGACTGAAAATCAGTGCTAAGGTACCTACTTAAGATACCTAAGCGTTTGCTGAGTCGGAACCTTTTCCTGACATCGCGCAACATTTCACTGTATTGTTTTTATTGTTTTTGTTTTGTCTTTATTTAAGTATGTATATATTCAGTGTAATGTTGTGTGATGTCCGGAATAAATGTATTTTCTTTCTTTCTTTCTCTTCTATTAACGTCATCATCATCAGCCCATCACGTTCCCACTGCTGGGACTCGGGCCTTCCTTTCTAGAGAGAGTATTATCGTCAACCCCGCGTGTAATCATTGGATATTTTTGCCAGCAAAATACTAATCTTCTGTTGAAACATTAATTTTTAACTTTTTTTAAAAGCGTGTTTGTTACAAGGATCGCTTAAAGTGGCGTCTTTTGTATTCATGTCCCTGAGAAGATATAACCCCAGTATATTATTTTATCATATAACACTATGATAGTAGTATAGTAGGTACATATCTGCGCTAGATTACGTCTCCATATCGTTACCTCCCTTTCCTACGTGAGGGAGCGCGGAAATGTTCTTGTATTCAGCACACACAAACGAAACAGCTTGCCCCGCCTATATATTTAGATTGTACCTGAAATAATAAACAGTTCAGATGAGGTAGGCCGTAAATCAGCTCTTCCGTTCCAAGTTCAGGACCCCAATAATCGTCAATCCAACAAAATGTGGCCTTGCAAGCACCCCTTACCCTTTCGGCGGTAGCTTAGGTACACGACAAGAACGACCACAAAATATCTCAAAACTCTAGTATCTTCTCTAAGTTAAAATTCTAAGTTCTCCCTTGGCGTTGAAGGCGACTTTAAGGTTTCTTATTGCGATATGGTAACTCTCATTTTTGTAGCTATAGGTACGAATAGACGGTTCAATCTCGAGACTCAGGATGGGACGCGTTATTTTTGAATAAAATGCTTGGATGATGGCTTCAGGAAGGTATAAGGAAAGCTCCTGTCGTTAAGGCTAATGTCGTTATCCCGTGGTAACAGGGCAGTTTGCAAAATCCTACTTCTTTTGATAGGTGTTTTGTGAATGCCGCTTGTTGTAAACCTTCCAAGGGGTTTAATGCGGGAAGCGTTTAGCCACCGAGTAGGTATGCAACATAAAATATTATCGCGTTTTAAAATTAACCTCAAGTTGGAGTTTGAAAATCAAAGCAACGTCATTTGTGCACAAGACAGAAGACAAATATTTTTTATTTTGTTTCTTTGAATGACGTGATGAGCAGTTCGTTCGCCTGATGGTAAGCAATACGCTTGCCCATAACAGTTGCAGCACCACCCAAAACTTTGTTTTGCATAAACCTGCGCGGAACTGAGACAATTAGCTCCTAAGTAATAATGCCCATAATAATAATACTAATAATGCTCAGTAATTTCGCTGGCTACAAAGCCCTTAAAACCGGAACACAATGCTTGCGCGCTACTGCTTGGCGGCAGAATAACCGGCAAAACGGACCCAGACGGCAAAAAACCCTACCACCTGTAAAGTCTTAAATCCTTACTTGAAGTAAACAGCAGGTCTAAAAAGGCCACTTTAAACGAATCATAATATGATTCACTTTAGGAATCGCAAAATGGTCACTAGCTACGAATCACTACATAGTATAAAACAAAGTCGCTTTCTCTGTCCCTATGTCCCTATGTATGCTTTAATCTTTAAAACTACGCAGCGGATTTTGATGCGGTATTTTTAATAGATAGAGTGATTGAAGAGGAAGGTTTATATGTATAATCACCGTGCGAAGCCGGGGCGGGTCGCTAGTTCATAATAAATTATTATGAATTATGTAAATGAAATTAATAATAAATTATTATGAATTCGTAGCTAGTGATCATTTTGCGATTTCTAAAGTGAATCATATTATGATTCGTTTAAAGTGGCCTTTTTAGGCCACCTGGTGTCCAAACTAAAGTAGCATGAGAAAAAAAATTTTGAATCTGATTAATACGATTATTTTTGCATATTTTTATTTCGCTTTAGCAATCCAATCCACGTTTCCTGGTATCTGAATTAACTTCTTGGCCACGGAGATAATAAAGATGTAAGATAATAAAGAGATTACATCCCCATAGAAAGTTATAAATAAAACTCCCACAAAGCTGCGTTGAAGGCTTCGTATTCAATGTTCGCATTGTCTGTCTCAGCTTCTCTTCAATGTTATTGTCCGCGCCGAACGGGAGTTCGGCACCATCTGTTGCTTATTTTTTTATATTTATAAGAAAACAAAGGGCGGAATCACTTTTTTTTTGTATTTACAATGCTCCCTTTAACATTGCTTGCGTATCTATATATAAATAAATCGATACGCCCAACGATCACATACATAGATGCTAGCCCCTAACTAGGATTCCCTGTACGTAAATTTTATAAACTACCAGAATTAGGTTGAATTTAGGTATTCGCTAGATCATCTACGTCGTTATTTATTGTTCCATCTCATAATATACTACTACCCTTCGTATCCTACTAATATCGCGAAAGTTTGTGAGGATGGATGGATAGATGTTTGTTACTCAATCACGTCAAAACTACTAAATAGATTAAATGTAAGTGCTTTATGCGTGATTCCGTAACATTCATCCATCCTCACAAACTTTCGCATTTATAATATTAGAGATAAATTCGTATAACAAATTTCTTTTCGATTCTAATATCCGCTTCCCTTTTCATATAAATTGTCTAAACGTTAAGCTACAATAAATAAAATTAATGAAAGGAAAATTGTCGTCAAAACAAAATTCGCCATTCTGTAGGTATCTAATTTAAAAATTTCCCAATCCAATTCCAAATATTTTCGTCCAATCCCGATTCTTCAGTATTAATTCGTTAGCGCTTTTCATTATTTCATGTTTTTCTGCCGCTGTTTTCATTTCAATTTCGGCTGAGTTGACCTTTCGAAATCCGATAAATAGGTACCTACCTATCTTTCAAAGATGTGGCATTGGCATTGACTATCTTAGCGGTACCTATTTTATTTTTGCTGACAAATATCGATGTATTGACATAATAAGTTTGCCCGAGGCGAAGTGACCGCTTTATGTTGACTTTATAGTGGAACAAGGTTACTAACCGTTTCCAGCAATTAAATAAGTATACTAGCTTTTTCCCGCCATTTCATTAAATGACAGAGGAAACCACCAAATTTGTATTTCCAAGTCCATCTTAGCAAGACCCTCCCCAGTATGAGAGAGCGTACTACGAAGAGGTCAAGGTCATCCAACCCTTAATCTGATCTCTATGCATCCAACCGAGTTTGATGTAACGTACCTTATACTCTAAGTTGGGACTAATGCTAACCCTGAAAACATTAAAGTCAGTGCAGCAGATAACAAACAAACAAACAAAGAGACAAAAATTGAAAAAAAAACCGTAGATTCTTCCCTCTAAACAGTCGATCCATTTGGTTTTTAAAAATATCTTCAATGTCCAGAATAAGCACTGTTCCTTTTTTATAATAGTAAGTATATAGATAGTTACAACCTGAGTTTGAATTCGTATTTTCTCTGGAAACGGGCTTGTGAGAGCCTACTTTGGAATACGTGATTCCGAACTTTCATACGAAAAACAAATCCACTTCAAATCCTCAGCCTTGGGTTGTGCGTGGCAACTCTGATGCTAAGGCGGAAATACAGTTGGTAGGTAGTAGCTTAGGAACTAGATATATATACATACACAATTACACATATACGTACATGTACTAAATCAGCTGTGCTGGGGCTGCCTCGCATATCTATACTTAAGTAAAATTATGACGTACTTTACATGCCATTTCTTCAATGAAAATATAGGAATTTCGAAAAGTCGTAGAACAAACGTTATTGAACTTCGAGAGTAGATTTACCCTATTTCGGGATAACATTGGAATTCAGAGTTCTTCCTTGTGGTCAAATTTTATAGTCTAACTTGTTTGCCCAAGAGGAATTTTTTTCATTGTGGTCAAACTACTTTGGTAGATTACTCTTTTTGTAATTGTTACAAACTGTTGTGTACAGTGATTAATAAATTACTCGCAGGTATATATATACAACTCATAACATGCAAGATAAGTTCCTCTAGTTTTTGTGTTTTTCTTTTAAGCTATTGCATAGCTTCTATCGCGGGCCTTGAGCGTGGAGACCGAACCCAGAAATTCCGTAACGAAAATAACCTAACACCCCCCACTCCGACCGGCATGGCGGTGATACTTTTTAGTTTTGCCATCTATCGATAAATAGCAGAACTTTTTATGACTTTTTGAAATATCACGCTTGTCTCTTTAGTTCAGCAACTCGCCTCTAGGTGGCATTGGTTGTATCGGCGTTACTGCGTAAGTATAATTTTATTTCATTTGTATTTAATTGATAATTAATTGTTCGCTCTGTGAATTGATAATTGTAATTGTATGTATGTCGGTCGTCAGAAACCCGAAATAAATGCATTTTAATTTTAATTTTAATATAATTGCATAAGTTGATAAAAAATGCTATGCAATAGCTTTACCGCGGCAGTCTTCGAGTGCCACACGTCTTTTTTCTTTTGTCATTGTATTTAAGCAAAGTTATTACAGGCTAGCCTTTATATTTGTATAACCCTAGGGGAGAGCACTGTACGCTGAAACACGGGCGATGAGCCTAGTTCGGCAGCAGATACCCCAATATTATAAATTTGTCAACTAGCCAAATAAGTTTAACAACCTTATTGAATAAATGTTTTTTTTTATTATTAAATCTGATTTTCCTGTTTTGTTGCAATTTTTGCATAGGCCCTTCGTTCATTCAAATAATCATACCGCCACCGCTGTTGCTATGCTTCAGTTGTATTAGCGAGATTGTTCCGTCCACTTTTTTATTCGATCAAGCTCGTGTCACTATAATTTAGTTCAGCGTACAAAACCACCCAAGTTTAGATCGCAATATTAAATAAATGTCATGTCTTTATTTTTAGTACTATGAAAGTCAACAAGCTACGCTTTAATCTCGATTTATTAATTTCGTTCTAGTTGGAGTTATCCAACCTCGCAGTTAGCATTAATTAGCGGCAGGAGAAGATTGTGCCTGCTTCAGCGATCAAAGTTTCTGACAGAAAGTTATGGCACTAAAGTGTTTTACTCCTACCTAACATCTTGTACTCTTGTACACAACAACAAAAACCCGAACTTAAAAAAAAACTGTATTTCCAATTAACTTTAAATTGGGAAGCTTTATTTCAAAATTAGTCATCAAATTCTGGGGTACGTAATTTATTTTTAAATTTTAGGGATACTGGATTAAGTTAATGAACATTTTGATGAAAATTTCCGTGCTTGAAATAATGCCGTTGACGGCTATACCTATATATACATATATATACATATATATATATATATATATATATATATATATATATATATATGTATGTATACGGAAATTTTCATCAATGTTCATTAACTTATACCAGTATCCCTAAAATTTAAAAATAAATTACGTACCCCAGAATTAGATGACTAATTTTGAAATGAAGCTTTTATATATATATATATGTATATATATATATATATATATATATGTATATATATATATATGTATATATATATATATATATATATATATATGTAAATAGACTTGATTAGATTACCACAAAATACAACATAGATTGATTTTCTTGCATCCAAAATTTATATATATAATAAGCTGGATACCTGTGACTCCATCCACGTAGTAAGGTTTATGGATGTTATTGTTCATTTTTCCGGGAAGGAAAACATCCTATTACAGGCCGTAAGGCACTTTCGTACCACCATCAAAATTCGTAATCGTCCAAAAATAGGTAGGTAACAAACTCACACTTTCACACTACAGAATATTTTTTTGATATTCTCCTCAAAAAGTATTTAATATTGAACAATTATTTTGATAGTTTTGGGTCGTTTTTAATCACTCATAAACAGCGACTTGTAAAAGAACTTGCTTGAAATCTGTAGACATTTTCTTTAAAATCTTAAGACAATTTATTCAAACTTTATCACAAACTGAGTAGGTAGTAGGTACCTAGTAAACTAAGTGAAGTTAGATAGAAGCCATTCAAAGAGAATTTCATGAAAAGAACCTGAGCTACCTAAAAAGCTAACCTTGTTAGGCCACGCTGTAATTGCACCAAGGGCTCGCTAAGATAAACTCGTTTCGTTTTAATTCTTCCTCTGGAAATTACTTCAATTCCCCGTTGAATAAATGAGAAGCGTTGCACTACCAAGGACTGCACAACCGGTCGGTATAGCGAGATTGAATTTGCAGTAACTGCAGCCTGCATAGATCCCAGGCGGTTCACTACCGCAGTTAGAAAATGTGGCAACATTAAGGCAATCGTAGATTAGCTTTTGTTTTTATTGGCGATCTCAACGTGACCTGTTTTTGAAAAACATACTTGTCAAACGAGTTAATAAAACGTTAGCGGTGTTTTGATCCAATTGGATACCGGTTTATCTCTACTAAAAACGGTCCTTGTTAACCCGAGCTTTTTTCATTTATTTTATTACCGCATAAGAGATCTCGAAAGTTCTCAAGAGCTTAGTGCTGCAACGGCTTGATTAACAATTTTATTTGTAAAGAAAATCCTATTGAGTGCAGAGGAGTTCTTAGCTGCAAGGAAGTTGAATGCTACAAACAGTTACAAAAACGAAATATAAAATAAAAAAATGTAGTTGCCATAAATATTACATGTACATTCATGTTTGTAGGTTATTAAAGTACTTCCTTTATTTTGCTCACACATGTCTCATGCTTGTTATGGATAAAGAAAACAGATACAAAAATAAAATTACTGTATCAGTATATATAATCAAAAAATACTAAATAATGCCTATTGAATAATACACCTAAAAAGAAGACATGCATATTTATTCAATAAAAGGACTCATTATTGAATCAAAATTGTATTAGAAAATTTTAAAATAAACTTTATTTACATAAGTCGATCCCGAGAGGTTTCGATTTCAAATTCTTTTCTGTCTAGAAAATTACTTTCGTTCAAAATTTTACCAAATTTATTCCAAATATTACGCACAAAATACATTTCAAGTAACCACGCTGAATAAGAAATTAATTTTCTAAAGAATACAAAACCACAATATTTTGATAAAATTCAAATGGTTTTTTGTTAAAACAAAGGTTTATTGACGTCTGTACGAGTAAGTCCTTTAAAAAACATTGAAACCAAGATGAAAAGAAAATGTAAAAGTTCTAGAACGAACTATCAGCTACAGAGAACAATGTAACAGGAAATTGAAGCGCAAGTTACTTTTCAGTTCTTGTTTTGGTGTTTTGGTGTTATTGTAGTTCTACGTACATTTAAAAATAACGTGAAACTTAGATAGCTGGTCTATCTAGGTCTATCTTTCACTAATGGTAATTAACGAGGCTAGTTCAAAGAGATTTGGAAAACGACTAGACAATATTATAACAAGATATAGACAATATTATACCAGGAAATTCGAAAGTTACGTCTGGAAGAGATCGCTTTGAGCGATAAGACCGCCCACTGTAACAATACAGCATTATCCCCCGCACCCGCCGAGGCCGGAGGTCATTCGATAAGCTCCCCGTATTTGTGATTAAAAAATTTGAAATGACCGCGCAAAGTAACGAAACTGCTATCCGCGATCTTACTAAAACGGTGTTCGACCTACGTAGTACAGTGTTATCTCTGGAAAAGCTTGTGATAAGCCAAAATAACTTGTTAAAGAAACTGATCGGTGATAGTGACACTGTGGGTGAATCGGCACTAAACAGCAGAAACCTCGAAATCGAGGGTAGCCAGCCGGCGAAAAAATCAGAGCGACCAATGCGTAGCGCTCGCGTTCGTGCGGAATCGGCTCTCACCGCAGTCGCCCGGAAGGTCAAAGGAGGACGCAACATATCGCCTGCCTCTTCATCCGTAGCAAAAACAGCGACGGCGAAACTCGTCCTGCCCACCGATTCGGCCCGAGCATCCCCGACTAACAGCGAGCTACCGACGCCTACCACCCCGACATCGACACCGCAGCTCGATCTCACAAACACCTGTGTGATGATGACTCAGGCGCAGAAAGTTAATAACAATGATGTCGTGGGTGGCGACAGCGAGTGGACTGAAGTTAATCGCCGGCGCTCCCGTCAAGCAGCGCCCGCTAATGTAACTCGTGGCTCCGCCGCCCCCGGTTCGGCTGCATGCTTGTTATCTGCCGCGGAGCGCAAAACCTACTTGCATTTGTATTACGTACAGATCGGCACGACAACAGAACAGGTGACGGCGCACTTAAATAGTATCTGCCCTGGTGAAAATTGCTCCGTTGAGGCCTTAAAATCTCGCGGCGACTATGCATCTTTTAAGTTAACCGTGCCTACGAAGCACATCGATCAGTATCTGGCATCAGAAAACTGGGCAGTAGATGTTTGCATCAAACCGTGGCGTAGTGGATTTCGTAAGCCACTACAAGCCTAACAAAAAAGTTAAATGTAAACACTACTCACTGCTATATCAAAACGTGAGGGGCCTCCGTTCTAAGCTTGATGTCTGCAAAAAAGCTATATTGACCGAATCAGCTGATATATTCGCATTCACGGAGACGTTTCTCATAAGCGGTGTTGGAGACGCGGAGGTGTTTCCGGCCGGGTACAGTGTGGTGCGCCGCGACCGCGCCGGCGATGCAGGCTGGGGAGGCGTGCTGCTGGCCGTGCGGGACCCGTGCAAGGTGCACGAAATAGTCGACGTGGATGGTTACACTAACGATATTGAAGTCGTCATAGGCCTAATCACTCTCAAGTATAGAAAACTTATTTGCTCTGTTGTTTACATTCCACCCAGTTCAACTGAAGAAAAATTTTTAAATACTTTTACTGTACTAGAGAATCTTGTTACCAAATACCCAAAACTAGATGTAATAATAATAGGTGACTTTAATTTGAATTCGTGTAGCCAAAATATACTTATGCAATATAACTGCATGATTAGCTATTGTAAATTAAAGCAATACAATTCAATTTACAACAACTACGGTGGAATGCTAGATCTAGTTCTTAGCAGTCTGGGGGACGAGTGGATTGAAGTGTGTAGCGACGTGGAGCCTGTGGTCCCCGCGGACGCTTATCATCCGCCGCTAGCTGTGAATTTTAGGTGCGCGCGCCCGGCGCGGCCACGCGACGGCGCCGGCTCGGCTCGCGCGCGGCCGCCGCAACCGGTCCGCGATTCCTTACCATTTGAATGGAATTTCCGGAAAGCTGACTTTTAATCGCTGTATACTACCCTAGCCTCCACGGAATGGGACGATATATATTTATGTACCGATGTCGATACTGCAGTTGGCATGTTCTATGATAAATTAGATGTATGCTTCGATAGCTGCGTTCCTCGTAAACGACCCTATACTCACGATTCGCGGTATCAATACCCTGTATGGTTTACATCAGACATAATCAGTAACATCAAGAACAAATATTTTCATTTAAAAAGATATAAGCAGCGGTCTGAAGTATTCAATAGAGAAATGTATAAGTTTTATCGCCACCGAGTCAAAGAACTAATAGATCTAGCTTATAAGGACTATATTAATCGCACAGAAGCAGATTTGAAAAGCGATCCTCAACAGTTTTGGAAATTCGTAAAGGATCAGCAGTCATCTAAGCAGTCGGTTGACGAATTTGAGTACGATGGAAACACTGTTTCTGGCACTGATGCAGCAAACGCTTTTGCTAATTATTTTAAATCTGTTTTTCTTGCTAATGACCCTATTCTATCAGTTGACGACGCGGAACGGCATGCAGCTACCTCCTTGTGCTCCTCTCACATTGCGGTGGATTATGTTAGCCCATGTGACTTGTCTCTTGCGTTACGGCGACTTAAAGCTAGTTCTTCCACAGGACCGGATGGAATACCTCCGTTCATTGTGAAAGATTGTTCTAACATTTTTAAATTACCTCTGTTACATATATTTAATTTGGCTCTGAACAATGAAACTTATCCTTCCAACTGGAAAATATCTAGGGTCACTCCTATACCCAAGGATGGCTCCCGCTCTAAGGTTGTGAACTATAGGCCAATTGCTGTTCTTTCGGCATTCGGTAAACTGTTTGAATCTATTCTTAACCGACTCATCACCAAGCAGGTCAACTCGCAGTTCAGTGATGCTCAACATGGGTTTAGGGTAGGGAGGTCCACTGCCACAAACCACATTAACTTTGTAGATTATACCGTAACTGAATTAGATCATAGGAAGCAGGTGGACGCTGCTTATTTTGATTTTAAGAAGGCTTTTGACCGTGTCCATAACGATGTGTTATTAAGAAAATTTTCGGCTATTGGTTTTACCCCTAAATTATTAAATTTGTTTTCCAGTTATTTTTCAAACCGAATTCAATATGTACAGTTTTCAAATTACCGCTCTGACTCGTATGTGACCTGCTCTGGTGTTAGTCAAGGTAGCACGCTTGGACCGACACAATTTTTAATAATGATTAACGATTTGCCGAATGTCGTTAGATCGGCGAGGTGTCTTTTGTTTGCTGACGATTTGAAGCTGTTTTTGGGTATAGGAGATATAATAGACACTGAAGCGTTACAGAGGGATATCTATAGTGTTGTCGCGTGGAGCGAACGAAACCAACTCGAGTTTAACTTGACTAAGTGCAAAACAATCACTTTCACTCGATCCCGTTCGCCCCTTGTGTATCCCTATAGCATAAACGGTATCCCTCTGGAACGTGTAAATCGTATTAAGGATCTAGGATTAATTCTCGATACCGAGTTAACTTTTAATGCGCATATTACTGAGCTGTGTGGCCGCGCCTTCAAATCCCTCGGTTTTGTCATGAGGCAGACCGCGCGGTTTCACGACAGAAGCACTATACTTATTCTGTATTTTGCGTTCGTGCGAAGCAAACTAGAGTATAATGCTATAATTTGGGATCCGCACGAGACAAAATACAGAGTAATGATCGAAAAGGTACAAAAAAAATTCGCTCGCTACCTCTATAAAAAAATATATGGCTATTACCCTTACATGTATCCGTCCTTATTCGTTGGAGGCATGGTAGGCATGAATACTTTGGAAGTCAGACGCAAGTGTGCCATATTACTCCACTACTATCTGCTCCTTAATAATAAGATCGACAATCCCGATACTTTGGCGCGTTGTTACCTATCCGCACCGGACCGGATGCGGCGAGCGCGCGCGGGCAGTGCGAGGAGCCTTTTCGCGGCACCCGCGGTGCGCACGTGCACCGCACAGTATGCACCCACGGCCCATGCTGTCCATCTACTCAATGCCCTGATTGCTAGCGATCCAGCTGTTGATATCTTCTGCATGCGATGCAGTACATTTGTCAATAGCTGTATCCAGTTTTTAAGTGTATCATAAGTTTTTATTTTTGTTATGTGTTTAGCTTGCTACACGATTTGGTTAAAACTGTAAGTGCAGCAAGCATCTGAACTAAAATAAATAAATAAATAAATAAATACATTTTTAAGTAAGCTATTTTTCTTTTTGTTGTTAAAATTTCTGGTGAACAATAAAAGAGTTAGCTAATCAAATTTATTGTTATTGTATTTTACTATTATTTTTTTACACTTAATAGATCTATGTTTGGCCACTATCTCGCCTGATGTGAAGCGATGATGATCATGAATAGTACGGCTCCAGGTGCGATTTGAATCCATGACCGCCTACTAGACATGAGCGATGACCACTGCGCAACTACGTTGTTCTCTCTGCGACATTACTGGCACTTATCAATAAAAGGATTAGGTTGGTGGACAGGAAATAACGGCATGAGTACTACATAATATCCTTCGGCATCATTTCATGGGGCTTATAATACAGTAGATCTTCGAAGAACCTGGAGAAATTAGTCGCAGGTCCTTGTTCCATAAAGCTCATGGGCACGTGGGTCGCCTCGTGTGAGTACTTATGCTTAAAACAGCTGTTATCTCTCCATTTGGACAAGTCGACTCGCTCTATGTGATTGCAGCGGACCGGTGTGTTTCTGGAAGCATTGAAAAGGTCAGATAAGTCAGCATCAATATTATGCACATACATATATAAGTAGCAGTAGTGCGCAAGCATTACTGTGCTCCGGTTTGAAGGGCATTGTAGCCAGCGAAATTACTGGGCATTATGAGACTCAATAGCTAATTGTCTCAGGATGACGAGTGCAGTGCAGCGCCACGCGCCAGTTATTGTTATGGGCTGGCGTATTGCTTACCATCAGGCGAACGACCAGCTCGTCTCGTCATTCCGTTACATAAAACTAAACAAAAAACATACATTTAAGCCGCAGTAGTTATTTTAATAACAAGGTATATTTTTATCAAAGTTTTTGTTTCGCATGTTTTATTGCTTAGGAAAAAAATCTATAATCTCGCCTTAACCTCATTCATGTAATAATCCACATAACCATAAGTAAAACATTTATCTGTTGTCATTACAATTTACAAACGACCGAGATATCGTTACTCGGCACTTAAATTCTACAGCCTTTTACTTTCATAATACGAAAGCTTCGTCGATGCTTCAGACGGTGGATTCTCGACGAGCAAGCCTTCCCGGCGCCTTATCCATCACATGCATAGATCCTGGGCCCTAACTAGGATTCCCTGTATCTAGGGAACCAGGAACTACGAGGACCATGCAAAAAGTATCGAGTGTGTGGCGGCCATTATCCATTATCTTGGTGTCTCATCTATACTATTATAAAAATGGAAAAGAGCCAATTCTGTACATCTTTACTATTGTAAAAATGGAATAGAGCCAATTCTGTACATTGAAGATATTTTTGCAAAACTAACTGGGATGGGCTATTTAGAATATAAATGAAAACAATGTTTTTAATATGTTTATAGTAGTGTATAATAAACTACCCGACAATATAAAATCGTTGCAGGGCAATGCATTCAAAACTGGACTTAAGAGTGATTTAATGGACAATTGTTTCTATAGCATGACAGAATATTTTAATCGAGAATGTAATTAAATTAATGCAATTAAATTAAATACATTTTAATAGTAATTAGAGAATTGACATACTATTTGCACGCTTGCTTGCAGGCTGAATACTTGACTGTTGTAATTAATTTTAAGACCTTTATTGTATGTAGTCTTGCAAATAAACAATTGATTTGATTTAGAGGGTACTGAACACGTATCTTTTCTTCTTTTTTTTTTTACATCTGACTGGGTCAGCGTTTGACCACGATCTCACCTGATGGGAAGCGACGATGTGGTCGAAGATGTAGCACGCTTACCTAGTAAGTACTTGTTCACTCTTGATTTGAACACACCCAGATTGTATTTATGTGGAAACACAGACGACGGCAAGGCGTTCCACTTCTTCGACGTTCGCACCAAAAAGGAAGATCTATGGTTCTATCTATAGATCTATGGATCTATGGTTTCTTCTGGTATCTATGGTTTTTAGAATTCTTGAATGGTTTTTAGTGTTTGTTTGTTTGAGTGTTTGTTATCTATTGACTCGGAAACTGCTGAACTGATTTTAAATGTATTTTTTTGGGTTTGGTAGCATCAGTCCCAACTTAAATTATAGGGCATGTAACATTAAAATTGGTTGGGAGACTACGAAGATACAGCTTGACCTCTTAGTAGTAAGCGCTCCCATATACTGGGGAGGTCTTGTTAAAATGGTTTTGAAAATAGACAACTATGGGCTTCTGTCGACTACGCGGATGAAGTTGCGGGGAAAAGCTAGTTTTAAATAAGTTAAAATTCCGTCTTTGATGTCTAAAAGTTGCGTAAACTTGATTACTTTTGAATTATGTTGTTTGAGCAATTTAGGTTGTGTCTTCCTTATTTTATTATGTTTTATTTTAAAGGCGGAACATTTTAACTTATAACGAGATATTTTCTTTGTTATAAATTTATCAGGCCCATTAGGCTACAAGTGATACAAGTGTGCTAAGGTTTTTTTTAACGGGCGAATGCCTTTATTACTGAAAACAACTCTACACTCTACTTACTAAAACTTAACTAACTATTTACAAGGTGAAGCAATTGGACAACCCACATACCATTAAAGGCCTATAGATAGCTCAAATGCTCCAACTCACTACCAGTTGGCAGCGTACCCAAGATGCTGGCAGTATTGCCCCGTTGGATTGCAATACTGATACGTTGAGCCAAATAAGTCTCAGCATTTTGGTCACGCGTCGCATCGATCAGGCGCTAAGTGTGCTAAGTTGATTATTACACTCGAGACGGTATTATGGCGCGAGTTGGGGCGAGCGCAATAAGGGAGGCGAGAGTGTACTGTATCTCGACCAGTAACAGCACAACCAGAACAATGTTTTGCAAAATCCTGCGCGGAGCTGCACTGCGCTCGTCGCCCTGAGACAATTAGCTGCTGTCTCATAATGCCCTTTTATTTTGCTGGCTACAATGCCCTTATACCATAGACAGTAATACTTTCGCACTATTACTTGGCGAAATACCGGACAAAGCGATGGTGATGGCCTCTCGCATACGAGAAACCTACCACCAGCATCAACAATTAAATCAATGCTTCTTAACTTACCTAGGTTTGACGTTGAAGAAAGCTTGTGGTTGTATGTACTTGATCCCTTCTGCATTGTCACACGCCAACCTTGCGATACTTGTTTTTCTGATCTCGTGCAATTGACCTGCAGCATTTTTATTTTCAATGAAACTAAAATACGACCAGCACGAATGGAAAATGTTACCAGCAACGCCCATTGCAATGTGAATAACGATTGTGCCTGAAAACTTGTGTTAAATACGAGTGTTTTTTCATTTTTATAGCCCGGCACTGTAATTTTTTAGAACTATTAGCTTGCAGAGAGGAAAATTTATGCGGAGCTATTTGGAACAGTAGCTCACTGTAAACTGCTTCGGGCTCTGTTTACTGTGAGTGGTTAACTTAATTGTTTCTTTTGTGTTTATCCTGGTATTGTTAGCATTTAGGTTTTGAGTCCACATTTTATGATTATAATTTACTGTGGCCCTTGTTTCTTGTTTAGTTACGTTGTTATTATGAGATTTGGTTGTGTAAAAGTAATAACCGCCAGTTTAAACAATATTTTTCAGCACTTGTTCACCTTCATCATCAACATCATCTGCCCATTACATTCTCACTGCTGCGACTTGGGCGTTCCCTCGTAGAGAGAGTATGGGCTATAATCCACCACGCAGGCCCAGTGCGGGTTGGTGGATGTCACACGTATGTATATATTGCAATGTATAGTACGCTGCGCAGGCACACCGGCCGTGCGCCGCACTGGTCGCCGCGCGGCCCAGACACGCCCGATACTTGCCAAGTCGAATGCACGTCGCTTAACTCGGTCTCTGCTACGTTCGCAATTCCATAAAATAATTATTTTTCATAATCGTTTTATAGTCGACGTCACTAGCGTTCCTTGGAACTTTGATTTAAAGTGTCTTTAGTGTAATTTCAACCCCAGATTGGGGTTCAAAGTTCGGACTACAAAGTTCGGTTTAGAACCAAACCCACCATCATCACCATCCTGCTTCGCTTCCATCTGGATTCTACAGCGAGCAGAAGCTGCAACCCTGATCCTGGTCTTCACGACGAGCGCCTACCTACACCTGCGGCCGCATCCAGGATAGTACTGGACCAGTGAAGGAAAATAGAACGCTGTATGAGGCTCGAATTCACAATTGTGACCCCTCTGGCCGAGCTTGCCGCATTAAATAAATCTGTTGCACGATCTCTGCCTTTTCACTTAAACCCCAAATACACAGGGTAGTTAGGAGGTAGGGACCCCTATTCACGTGATAGTGATTCAAACTCGGGTGCGTTGGATCGAAAGTCGCATGTGCTCCGAGCCACATTCGCTCATTGAGCCACATTCGCAAATGTTCACCTTGATTTACAGGAAATGAAAAAATTACGTACCCTTACTGAAGCTATGGAACTGATCGCCTCTCTCGTACCAAAACCTGTCAGAGTATCTGAAGACATGCAGCTGTTTATACATGATGCAGAACAGAGTAGGTCCAACATACGTTCCTTGAATAGATTTCTCACTAATAATACCAGCTAGTAAATCTATATCGTCGACTTCTTTGTAAAGCCTTTTCAGGGCTTCCATTTTCTAGAAATAAAGTTATAAATTACTTTAGTTTATCGAGTAGTTTGTGATAAATATTATTAGAATTTTTTCTATTATATCGTCGATACGATAAACTTATTTATTATAAGTGGATACAGCAGATATCAAGTCTTCCAAGGTTATTTTTAGCAGAACAAATTGCCAATATCTCACGATATACTTTCGGTTAGATGACATTCTACCCCGTAGTTTGACACGACACTTTCCATTTAGCAGTGTGGTTTATCTTAGCATCAAGATCGGAGCAAATTGGTATAGTCTGAAAGGTTTTCACTCCTGTGAAAGTGGAAGAGTGTAAGTGAAAGATCCTTCTGTTTACATTACTTGTTTTTGATTAATATGATGTGATTTCGTCGTTTGCCTGGGCCCCAATTCACTATGACAACTTGACGAAATCACGTCGTTTTCTTCATTAATAAACGACATCTCTATGACGCATTCACATATTCGTTTATATGACGCGTCATAGTGAATAAACATTTCGCAGATGTCGTTTATTAATGAAGGAATCGACGTTTCCTTGAAGCAAGGAATCGCCAAGTTGTCATAGTGAATTAGGGCCCTGATTGTGATGCGTGTCTATATTGAAATGGAGGTTGAAGTCTCATTTATTTGCAGCTAGAGTAATTAAACACAACATGGCTTAACAAATGCACCGAGATTACTTAGCAAGCAAATGCGCTAACTAGACTCTTTTTTAGCATAGCACAGCATTTTTAGCCGAAATCAAACGTGGACTTGCGACTGTAAAGAGAACAACACAGCTTAACTGGTAAAATCAACAAGAACTACCTCTTCAGCTTTGCTAAATAATTCAGCTTGTTAAAAACGAGCGAAAATATTTAGCTTTGGCTTTAAGCGTTTTAGGAAAAAGAATTTGACAGAATAAATAGCTTTTCGTGTTTACTACGTATGATGTACTGACACGAAATGAAGCTCCTGATGGTATTTTTACCAGGCGATATTTATGTATTTTAAAGTATTACTCTCTGGACCAAACTGGTCTCATAATAGTATAATATTATAAATTCCAAAGTGTGTGTGTGTGTGTGTGTGTGAGGGTGTGTGTTTTTATTTTTATTTCTTTTATTAGTAACTGGCTTGCGTTTGACTGCTATCTCACCTGTTGTTAAGTGACGATGCGGTCGAAGATGTAGCACGCTCGCCTAGATGAAACCTGTTCACTCCGATCTTAAAGACACCCATATATCCAGAAATACAGATGCCGTCAGTGAGTTCCACTCCTTGGCCGTTCGCATTATGAAAGTTGCAGCAAAGCGCTTTGTGCGAGCAGGAGGGATGTCAACCATATATTGATGATGTCACCCGGTGATGGAAAGGGGATGGCGGTATAAGCTCATGTAATTCCGTCGCACACTCTCCGAAATGTATCTGGTAAAAGACCGATAAACTGGTAACTTTGGGCCGATGTTCAAGACTCTGAAGCTTAGTCTTAACCAGCGCATCGTCACCAATGAGCTTTTTGGCTCTTCTTTCAATAGTCTCCAAGGCTTCGAGCTGGTATTTGGCGGAGCCGTCCCACAGGTGAGAACAGTACTCCATACATGACCGGACTGTGTGTTTGTGTTGGTTACTTAACAACTTAGCTTTATATGCGGTGTGCAGGGCGCAGCTAGTCGTATTTATATTACTAGCTACGTCCCGCGGTTTTACTCGTGGATGAAAGTATTCTATGTGTTATTCCAGGATCTGGAGTACCAAATTTCATTAAAATCCGTCCAACCGTTAAAGCGTCAAGAGGGAACAAACACACATATACACTAACACACATTCATACAAAATTTCGCATTTTTAGCCATAGGTTACCCATTTTTAGGCATTCCATCACTTGCCGCGGCCGCCGTGGTCAAGGGTAAGAATACCATCAATAACGAGGTGTCCAGGAAAGCTAGCCGAAAGGACATTTGATTGATTGATGATTTGATTAATTTATTTACCTACTTGGAAAATCTTACCTCTACTTCCATGACGTCTATGAGTTCTTCGAATTTCTTAACTGGCTTGAGACCACACAAATGCCTGTAGTCATTGTATCCTCGGACGCCCAGGTCTCTACCTCTCTGAATATCTATAGCGCCCAAGTCATGAGCTCTTTGTAGGTCACCAAAGAAATTTTCAGATATCTGTAAATTGATAGATAGATAGATAGATATATACACTTTATTATTCACCTTAAAAATAGAGATAAAGTACAAGTCAAATGTTTGCAATGGTGTTATAATGGGCGGTCTTATCGCTTAAAGCGATCTCTTCCAGACAACCTTTGGAATAACGAAACATACGCAGACGGTGGTGATAGAAATTATTATAGACATACTAAGGGCTTACATATGATATAAAATATATAATCTAATTACTACTAATTACTATTACTCTTTTATTGAAACAATTATTAACTGTTAATCATGATTTGTTTAATCAAAATTGTGGTGGCGGAACTAAATTTCATGTAGATGATAATTAGTACCTAGAATCTTTATCTTTAAAATATTACTTATCATGTATTCTATACACAGCAAGTAGTCCATACAGGGCTTACAGGTGAATTTTTCAGAGGGGGTGGATAGGCAATCTGAATCTACAAGAAATAGCGATAAATGCCCAAACGAGTCTCGAAGCCGATTATGATAATAACTAAAAGAGCATAATTGGATTTTTGAAAATCCTATTTTCCTAGCCGGGGATCAAATTCGAGGTCAAAGTCAAAGTCAAAATCTTTATTCATGTTTGGCATCACAGACGCACTTATGAACGTCAAATTATCACGAGACTCTACTACTACTCAGAAAAACCACTAAGAAGATACGGCAAGAAACTGAGGGGCATTTTTTTAGAGATTTTGTTACAATAGAGGAAAATAAACCACCCTGGATTATTACAGTGGGCATCCACTTGAAAAATTCACAATGTGTACTTAAAATCTAAACTGTGAACTACTACATAAAGAAGTTTCAAGAGAAAAGTGAAAAAAATTCGATTTTGAGGGTAGGTAATGCGCTCCCTTGTGCTCCAGACATTCGTGTAGACTGCATGCGATGACCACTTACGTGGTGGAACGTAACTTGTTTAGCACGTGGCCACGTCAATTATGAAAAAAAAAATTGAAAGAAATATATTTACCTCAGGATCGAGAATATCATCAATCTTCGCAGCACTCTGGTAGAAAGTGCCGCGGTTGATTTCTTCAAAGTTTCTATTTTGCTCAATAAGAGCTTGTCTATAAAGTGTTTCGCTGACAGAAAATTCACCTGTGTAGTGGTGTTTCTCTGTATATTTTCTGAAATAAAACATTATATTGGATACAAAGGAACACAATATAGTAAAAGCATGAAGATGGATAACTGTCTCAGAATCACTCTCACAAAATGTTTAAGGCTGTCTGAAGCTATGATGGTTCGTACACATGCTCGTCAAGCCATGCCAAGCGTGCTTGTTGCTACCTCGTATGCGTTTTCCGCGACGACCTTTTGTCTTGTGCAAAAAACGACAGGCGGCGGGCGCGGGTGACCCGAATCGGCCCGATAATCGTCGAGCCATCGCAGGTTGAACTAACCTCCCCATTCACACGCTCGTACAGACTTGGCGAACGTGTGAACGTACCATTAATGGTAGCTACTGAACTTTACTTTCTCTGATCACTTCTTACATTTTTATTTTCAACGGGCGAATGCCTTTATTACTGAAAACAACTCTACACTCTACTTACTAAAACTAAACTAACTACCTACAAGAAGAAGCAATTAGACAACCCGTAGACCAGGCCTATAGATAGTTGAAATGCTCCAACCTTCGAGTAGACAACCCACTACCAGTTGGCAGCGTACCCAAGATGCTGGCAGTATTGCCCCGTTGGATTGCAATACTGATACGTTGAGCCAAATAATTCCCAGCATTTTGGTCACGCGTCGCATCGATCAGGCGCTCTGACAGACTTTTGAAAATACGATGAGCTCCCGGTCCCCACGGACCCAAAGTTTCTTACTTGATTCGACCGTCCAGCATTGTGTGAAAGAACCGTATGGCAATTTCAAACTCCGCGGAGACCAGTGGCGGTACGTCCTCCATATACGTGGACAGATGTTCCACATGTTCGGAAACGAGCCCGAAATAGAGCATGTTCCTGTAGCCTGCCATAAAGAAACGTGGTGTTAGTCATTCTAAGTAGATCCTATTTTTGAAAGAGTAATGGAATCCTGTTGGATTCTACTACGCACCGGGACGTCCTACAAATATTATAAATGCGAATGTTTGCGATCTATGGATGCTTGTTACTTCTATAGGTCTGTGAATAATACTGAGGTATAGATATATATATGTTTAACAAACACTGTAACGTATGCATATGCGCGTGATGTTTATAAAAGACCATATCCGTCATTCATACATACGGTTGAAAAAATTGCTATGCACAAAAAAAGTAGTGAACAAAAAAAGTTCAAAGTTCTTTATTCAAATTTGGCATCACAGACGCACTTATTAACGTCAATTATTACCTACAATGACTCTACCACCACAACAGAACCACTACTCAGAAGATACGGCTAGAAACTGAGGGGAATTTTTTAAAACTTTTGTTACAATAGTTCATGTTTGTTTTTGACAATATTATGTTTCTTATGTGCCAGACAGTGTGCTTTTTATAAAGTTATAAAAAGAGACTTGACAAACATTTAAAATACAAATTAAAGAGAAAAGCACAAGTGCAAAAATCAGACATCAGACAGCAACAAGCTGCTAGCAAAAAAAACTAAATATTACTACGTAGAGAACACTCCCCCCCCGCTAATTTGTCGTCACCCGCAACAAACCGATGAAAAAATGGGCAATGCCGTACTTGCGTCACTCGGTTGTCACCGCTCGCTGCGAATGAGTGAGATTCAAATGTTTATTTTATATGTGCGATCAATTGATGTTATTTGAGGTTGTCACAGGCCACAGGCCGGCTGACTATTTGACTTTGACATATGGACGAAACATATTGAGGAAATGACGGGGAACGGCTGAAGTCGGAGGAGCTGATAATTTGTTTGTATATGAGATCTAATGTAATTTAAATAATTAATAAGACATGTTATTGCACACCATTGTCATGGTAGAATGTAAGGACTAATTTTTAGAATTTTATCACCATTATGTACTATATTCTCGCAATAAATGATTTGATTGATTGATTGATTGACCAGGACCTGACCTGACTGACGGATTATTTAAAATGGTTCATTATTGTTCTGTGTATGGATGCAAAGAAAACACTTACACAAATAAGAATCGAAGATTTTTTGGATTTTCGCGTCTCCCATTACGCCAAGCGATAGTGGGTGTGAAAGAGAAACACTTAGGTTGCTTACGTATAGCGTTGGCCTTGTCGCGTTCGATTCGTATTAGCTCATCCCTACAATAATTACGCACACACACAAAACGTGTGCGGACAGGCCGGTGCGCCAGTAGTAGAAATAGACAGTTAGCTCGGCGAATTTGTATGTAGTGTCGGGGGTCTGCTGCTAGTCACTAACAGCTTGCTGGTCATTATATATGATTATAGGTAATCCTCTGTCTATATAAGGTTGAATTCTCGATATCGCTTACCTTACTAACAACTCAAATAACAAGCATGAGGGATAATTCCTATGAACGCAAATATTATATTCAAAGCACGGCCTGTAAGATTTCCACGAAGTTTACCTATGTGTACATCTTTTGCATATACATACATTGCAAGCGTTCCTATCCGACGAAACTACCAAGACTTAATTAGCATCTCTATAATGTATAAAGGGATATATGTGTCCCTTATTTTGAATTCAATACTATACAGTGCCTATAATTATTGATTGTGTTGGAATGAAAAACCTCTCTGATCTTTTTCTGGTGAGAACGCGTTTTACCGCAGCTACAATTTTAATGAACATTAATATAGCGTTTATAGAAAGTCGTAAGTACACAATAATATATCACACTTACCTAATAACGCCGGCATGAGTTCATACATGAATATATTAGCCGCAGTAGCTATATTGATCTGTCGGGCCACTTTGAAGAGCCTGTCGTCTTTCCAGCAGGAGTTGAGCTTGTGCAGAGCGATTGCTATTCGGTTGTGTTCCCGCATGAAAAATATACCTAATGTCGTAGTTCTTAGGTTATAGTTTCCTGCTTCTGGGAAACCTTTAAATAAAAGGACGTCATAATTTGATAGCAGCACATAATAATTCATAATATAGATTGTTATTGCAAAGAGCGATATGTTCTTTCTATATGTTCTGGAGATCGAGATTGCGTATTTTTCTTTATTAAGACTAGTATTTTTCTTACATATATATTTTTTGTGTTTTCTGTACAAAGTTTAATATGTAAGCAAAATATTAATACTAACCAAACTGATAGCATATCGATTCATTCACCATATTTTGTATACAAATATCTCTATCTGTTGTTGCATTATTAATTAAATCTGTTGCAGCTCCTTCAGTATTGGCATCGATATTAGCAATAACATTATCGATTGTTGAATTATCTATGATATTATTAGTCACATTGATTGCAGCTGGTGTATTGGTAATGTTAAGAGGGACGTATCTGTCACCTCTTCTTTCTAGAATCAATAAGCCAAGTTCCCCCTTTCTGATTTTTGCTAGCGATTTCTCGTCAACTCCATATATAGTTGATAAATCAAGAAGAGGAGTTTGGAAGTTTATCTGGAAGACAATGAAAATTTACATAGTATCAGCATACTATAAAGACAACTACCTAATTTATGTGCTTGGTATTAGGTAATAATCTACAGATTTGAATTTGTAATAACTACGAAATTGTACAAAGTTCAACTTAAGAGTACCTAACCCCTTTGAATAGCAATGTAAAAGTCAAAGGTGAACGGCCCAGCCCAACTTTCGTTTGAATCATAATTCGTGGTGAATCAATTCTGAACTATTCTTGACTCAGACCCGACACGCGCGTAGGTTCTCAGTATTCCGTTCGCATCCGCACGAGGATAAAGTCACGATTTAAGTCACTCTCTGAATATTTTAATATCGGAAAATATAATGCGAGTTCAAAGTAGGATCATTTTCACACATATCATAAAGTTTGTTGGTCTAAGTTGGCAAGTTGCTAACCTGTTCTGGAGGTATTATTTCGGGTGTGCAGCCGGAGTCTTGGAAAGTTTCGGCTCTGGAGAAGTTTAGACAGGTTATATCAGTCACTTTGAGATAGGGGTCGTCCTTTGGAACACTAATGGGTATACAGCGTGGGTCAGATTTGCCCGCCTCTTGGCAGCAGCGCTGTCGCTTCCTCAAGTAGTCCCCTAGAATAAACACTTGTTGATTTGATTAATTTTCTAAGCGATAGAAAAAGGATCCATATAAAGACGTTCAGATTAAAGATAAAACACACTGTGCAAATATAGTAGTGCCAAGTTCTTACTGAAGTCATTTCATAAGTAAAATGATAAAAATAAATAAGATTCAACTCTTTGTTTGTGTGGCATTAATACAAAACCTTATGAATACCTAAGTACCAGCGAGTAAGGTACTTAGAGTAAAAATACTTTAAAATCACAAGTGTTTTTGGTTCATATTCTGTAAAAAGGATATTATTCCCATAATATAATGTGATAATCTGTTAAGCAAAATAAGTATATGGCAATAACTTAACTTAATGACTTATTATTGCATAATTATAAAATATTATTAAATTGTAATCACTTACATTTTTAAGTACTAAATGAAAATAATTTTAAATCAACATCATCTTCTTATATATAAAATTCTCGTGTCACAATGTTAGTTACCTTACACCTCCGAAAATTCTATATGCATATTCAGTAGGTCTGAGAATCGGCTACTATCTATTTTTCATACCCCTAAGTGATAAGGGTTGTTCACCCTTAACATTTTTTTTTAATTTATATGGCAAAACAACGTTTGCCGGGTCAGCTAGTCATCATATATATATAAAATTCTCGTGTCACAATGTTAGTTACCTTACTCCTCCGAAACGGCTTTACTGATTTTTACCAAACTTTATATGCATATTCAGTAGGTCTGAGAATCGGCTACTATCTATTTTTTTTATTTATATGGCAAAACAACGTTTGCCGGGTCAGCTAGTTTATTATAAAAGTAATCCTAACTTCGACTCTGAACTTGGATTGAACTCGCTTATTAGGTGTGTTGTCTGTGTGTGAGGGTGTGTTTATAAGTGCGTATGCGCGCGCGTGCGTGTGTGTATAAGTTTTTATAGGTAGATACAAATAGATCTTACAATTAATGTTTTAAACTATCGTGACTCGAAATATTCATTATAAATATAAACGGCTACACTCACGTTATGATTGTGTCGGATAACTCCGACCAGGTTTCGGACAATTGCAGACGTCTGCGCCGCGAATCCAAAGCGTAAACTCCCGGAAGAAGGACATCCTAATTGTCCGAAACCTCGTCGAAGTTATTCCGACACATCATAAGGTGAGTGTAGCCGTTTATAATTATAATGAAATCTTACAAGGCCCATTGAGCAAGCTGACATCTCTGTGAATGAATTCCAGCATACTCCCAGCTGCAGCAGTGAACCTCTTCTTATCCTCGACTCTTCCCGTGGTCTGCAGAGTGGTCCTGACCAAGCGAGCTGACGGCAGCAGCTCGCCATGCTTGTTCTTGCGGATATCACGATCTGTTGAGGAATCGAAGTTTTTTAAGCGTAAGCCACTAAGGCCTTCCAACTTCCTTGGGCAAGCTACACAGTGACCTAACTTGAATAGCTTAGCTTGTGTAGTTTTTATACTTCGGTACACAAGAACTTAGCTCGAACTTAGCACACTAAGTTAAGTGAGATATGCGAAGCTAAGTAAGCTTCCTCGCGGTGTCTAGCATCCGCTTAAAATTTTTGTTTAGTGAAAAGGCTGTAGAAAAAATTTAGAAAATGACCATGAATTTTGTAGTTTCTGAATTCTTCTAAGATTACAAATGTGAAAGTTTTTCAGAATTTATGTACGTAGGTTACATGTATGTTACTCATGCAATCACGCTAAAACCATCCTACAATCATCATCATCATTGGCCCATTACGTTTCCACTGCTGGGACACGGGCCTTCTATCATAGAGAGAGTATGGGCCATAACCCACCACGCTGGTCCTGTGCGGGTTAGTGGATGTCACATGTCCTTGAATTTTTGTGATTAATTCTTGGACGTGCCGGTCTCCTCACTATGATTTCCTTTATCGTTTTTAGAGCGAGTGTTAGATCCGCACATAACTAAAGAAAGTCAGTGGTGCGGGGCCAGCGGGATTTGAACTCGGGTGCGTCGGATTGAAAGTCGCACGTTCTCCCACCACCAACAACCTTTTTTTTTTGAAATTTTGTTGAAATTATGTGTAAGTATTATACTAATAGATCCAGGATAAGATATGGGATACTTTTTATAGCTAGTAATAAAATAAATGAGATATAATGTGGCCAGCAAGCACGTCGCTTACAATTTTCATTATCATCCAGCAACGATATTGGATTTCATCAAGTCTAGAGGTACATCCCTGAAGCAATTTCCAACAACACTGTTTACCTCGTCACTCTCAACGGTTCCCTACCATTCATCCCTTAAGTGCCATGTTAAATGTCAATAAGGTTCTTATTTCATAGCACTTTACAATAAACTCAATCTGACTTTGATGCTTTTTATGCTAGTGCTTCTTTAGTTTTTAAATCCAAACCACATTATTTTTTAATTTTGAGAGTAAACCTTCAATTACATATCATAATCTCCTGTAGATTAGTTAAGAGCGTTATCAAATTATGCCCGTTTACGCGGCGAACACACCGCGAACTCGCAGCGTTCTCGCGGCGTCTTTTGGACAGTCACTAGCAGAATACGGAATGATATATCCACCAAAACAAAATGTCAGGCTTCGCTAGCGGCGGTTGAGTGCGAGTGTGCAATATAAAAAGAACGCGGCAAACTCGTCACGCACATTCGCAATGTGAACGCCGCGAGTTCGCCGCGTAAAAACGCTCGCAAATCGCCAGTGTGATAAAGCTGTAAAAGGCTTCTGTGATGTTGCCAGTACTCACAGCTTTTCTATTTTTAAATATTTTGTACGACTTTTATATATTTTTATGTTCTTTATCTTGAATGAAATCACTGTGGTGTTTTTATGTTTTTTTTTTATGTAACTGGATTACGAGACGAGCTGGTCGTTTGCCTGATAGTAAGCAATACGCCAGCCCATAACAATAACAGCACCATCCAGAACTTTGCTTTGCAAAATCCTGCGCGGCGCTGCACTGTGCTCGTCACCCTGAGACAGCTGTCGAGTCTCATAATGCCCAGTAATTTCGCGTGGGTGGGTAATGTGGGTATATTTATATAAGAAAGATCATTATACATTTTCTACAGTTTTATACATATTTTATAATAATAGGACAATTTATTATTGGCCTGCATAATTACTGTTATTTAACTTTATATTTTTTTAAATTACGTAGTTTATCTAAGTGTCGAATAATTCGTTTTTCTTTTTTTCTTTTTCTGTCGTAGAGATGTGAAATCTAAATGAACTAGGTATATATATTTTCTGAATATGTCTTTCATTATCTCCGAGACAGCATTATTACTTATTTTTATTATATTGGATTCACTGCGCGCAACAAGCTTAGGACTTTCTATAATGATAATATTTGTTTGAAAATTGTATTTTTATTCACTTTATACTTTATACTTTGGATACTTTTTTTTATGAGCTCGTTTCGTCCCACTGCTGGGAAAAGGCCTCCCTTCCCTCCTTCCATGTCCCTCTGTCCATTGCTGTTAAGGGCCATTCCTTGTCGTAGGCGTCAAGGTCGTCGCGCCACCTACGGCGGGATACTTATGTTTTTTTCTCGGGTATTGGAAGACAATGTTTTTTAAAATTTATCTACGACGGAAATATTTGCTTTGCTATCATTACAAGCTTAGGTAGGTATGCCGCTGGTAAGCCTTTCAACTAGATACTAAGCCACCAGAGAGCCTACACGAGTTTACATTCCATAATATTGAGAAACAAGACAATTCCTTATTGTTACTTACTGGTAGCAGGTGCGCCCCGCTTAAACTGGTATGAACCGGAGCAAGAACTGGCAGCGAAGAATACAAAAAAATACAAAAAGAAGAATATCTTCAATTTAAATATAAAAAGGAACATAAACGACGATTCTCGATTTCGATTTTCTTGCTTTGGTCCTTTCTTGGGTCCGATCAGTGTTGGTAGATCTGCCTGAAACTTGGCTAAGTACACCAATGAATGAGTAAAAGTACGTACCTGATTCTCTCATGTAGGTACTACCACAGAATAAAGGTACTACTAACGTAGGTAGGGAGGTCAAACAGGAAGGAGGAATATGAGAATTCGGAGTATTATCACAGAATACTAAGGGACAGAAGCATCACTCCGCAAAGAAATTTAAACAAATAGCGACTCTTGCTATGACGTAATAAAATTCAATTCAGCTCGCGTAGCGCTGCATACCTACCAGTCTTATTAACCTACAGAGCGCCTCTCTTTCCATCGCGTAGCTCTTATCTCTTCTGACGCGGCACGTGTAACGACGCGCAACCCGCCGTCGGTGTCCGGCTATGTACTGTGTGTAGCTTCGTACCTACAGTGCGGAGTGCGCTAGGCCTGGTATTATGTACATATTTGAAATAGTAGTGTTTCAATAAAAAAGAAATCAAGATCTCTTTCATCATTTTGGCATCACAGATGCACTTATGAACGTCAAATTATCACAATGACTCTACCGTATCGGAAAAAGAACCACTACTCAGAAGATACGGCAAGAAACTGAGGGGCATTTTTTTTTAGAGATTTCGTTAATTTTTTTCGGGTTTTACAATGTTATGTTTCTTATGTACCAGTTGGTTACTTTGCAGAAGTGGAATGTTCCAAGCATCTTTGTCTTCTATGTTATTACGAACAGTGTAGTAACGCTTTAACATTCTTAACGCGTAATTTGAATTTACTTTCTGTGAGCTCCGTTATACATTTTGGAATTTTATTATAAAAACGTACGCAGTCGCCCATAAAGGACTTATTCGTTTTAGTCAGTCTTTACCTAGGTACAACAATCCTATCCTTATTTCTAGTGTTTATGTTATGATGGTCACTATTTACTTTGAATCAATAGACGTATTTGGAATAATATCTTTTGAGATTTCGCCAAATAAGTTAATCGGGAATGATAGATAAAACAATAAAATTCACCCTATCAAAAAACTCGTAACACGAATCTTACAACTACATTTATAAGTTCAGTTTAACTAGGGTGTGTTTAATCTAACTTACTGTTGGCGTAGTCCGGTTTCAGCAGCCTCAAATATGGTCCCCTCGCGGCACCCTTGCTGGGCTCTTTGTAGCTGTTACACGTGCCGTCTACTCTGCTGCCTTCATGGGGTGTGCACGCCTTTATTTTGATTGAGCATCGGCTGTGGACATCATGGGTACTGTTAGCAACGTAGAATGAAATTAATAAGTGTAATGTAATTAATTGATATTATTAGTAGCGTAGTATAAGACTTATAGTATAAGAAATAAAGCTGAATATTACTTAGCTAGGGCCTAGGATAAAAATGTAAAGCTGGGTTGTTTTATTATTATCCTCCACCAATAGTAGAGCCAAAACACATGGAAAATCCCCGGTTAGATAGAGAAATTAGCAAAACAAAAGAAATAGAAAGAGATAGGGAAACACCGAAAAAGTTCAAGGTCACTCTAGACAAGGACAGACTTATTGCGGCTCTGCTATTGGTGGAGACTCGTGCGTCGCTTCTTATGACTGGGGGCGATTGCCGGGTACGAAATTTATAGCATCAGACAGTCCTAGTGGACTGAAGCAAGAAGAATAAAGTACCTCGAAGCATGTTTAACTGGAAGCCTTTTCCTTCAGCCTGAACCAAGCCGTGCCCCCTACAGGTACATTTTACCGAGGAGTGATTGACTTTACTTAGAGACTTAATTTTCTAATAAAAGGGTTAAAACTCGGTTAGAATGATAACCCAAAGAGGTTTCCATTTAATATTTAATGTTTAACATATGTGATGAATTTGTACAGTTTTAAACTGATATCTGTACAGATTTATAAGAAATATTTTGTTGATACTGCCCCCCGATTCAGAACCTCACCATAACAAATACCGAATCGATTCGACTATTATCGATCTCGCTTTGTATGTTCCTTTTTGAGCTATTCCGCCCAGAAAAATTAATACAGTTTCGGTTACAATGTCGGTATCGATTACATGTTGCATTTACGGAATTTGTTCTGTGTGCAATACTTTGCATCGTTAGATAAGAAACCGAATCGATCGACAACGAGTTAACGGGAGATTCTGAATCGGCCCACTGATTGTACAGTATAGTATTATCTGAATAGCTTTTCGTCTCCTCATTAATCTTTAATTATCAAGGTATAATGACGGAGTTGGAATTAATTTGAAGTTAAACATACTTCAAATACATTACAACATGCTTGACTAATTTAATGTAGACCTTGAACTTTTGCATGCCACTTACGATAAGATCACTAGTACATATTTATTGAACTACAATAATACAAAACAATTAAAATTTATATACCTACGGTGAATATATATGTAATGTAACAGCTATTTTCTTCAAAGAAATTAAACTCACGCGATGACCATAGCAAATACGAACGAATTTTTTTATGGATCTGTGTGATGAGACAAACAAGTCATTCGTCTGATGGTAAGCGCCACGCCTGCCCATAATAATTGCAATGCCCCCATAAGTTTTAATACCATAAAACTGCGAAGCACTGCATTGCGTTCATCACCCCGAGACAAAACAAGCAACCAAGCATTACTGCTTGCGCACTACTGCTTGGCGGCAGGATGAGACATAACTTTACAAATATTTAACAAAGATACTTATTAGATTTTTTTATAGTAAGTATTAAGTTGTAAGTGCCTTACATTCAAAGAAATGGAGAATATCCATTTCTACGGAATCTGTCACAATAAACAAGATATGTTTGAACCAGAATATGCAAGCACTATACTTATTCGCAATTAACACGTAGTAACTCCACATTTATCGCTCATAACAATAACAAAGGCCCTTTTCTAATTTTCTAGTACGCGAGCAAATTAAAACGCGGCGCTCACTCGAAGTTATTCCACGTTCACATGCGATGCGTGCCCATGATGGAAAACTATTAAACTTAAAACAACTTGGGAAATTATGTTCGCCGAACAAAGTTGTAAGATCATACCTTCAGGCAAATATTATAATGGATTTTAACTTGAACAACCACGTAAGTTATACGTCTGAGAGCTAAAATTAAACCTAAATTTGGATTCTGATTAATAATGCTAAGTGTTTAACTTAAAACTTTTGAAGTGTTCAAGTTGCTTGTAATTAAACTTGTTTGATTATTAAGGAAGAAATGAAGTGCTGTTCAAATAAGATTAAAACGCTCAGCACTAGAGTTAAAAACCTATCTACCTATTGGTACGTTTTCCTGATTAAAAGATGTAAAAAATAAATATATATAAATACCAAACAAGAAATTTTCTATATGGCAACTGAAAAGACACCATAAATAATATAAAAAGACAGTACAATTACAATTACAAACATTAACAATCAATAGGTACTATATGAAAACGACTTACAAACTAAAGTACAAGTCCTAGACGGAATTATCGCCAAAAGCGATCTCTCCATTCAACGTTTGAACAGTACCTACCTTGCTAAGAAAAAAATAAAATTATAGAAAAAAATATATTAAAATAAAGTAAAAGTAAAGTAATCTAATGGAATTGTTGGTAGGGTTTTCTTTATTTTACATTATTTATTATTTACTAAATTAATATATTTTTATATACAATATTAAACTCATTAACATTTTTATTATTTTTATTATAATATATATAAAGCGGAGGGATAATATATAAATTTAATAATATATACAGATAACTCCGCTTTATAATATATATATTTTTTTTGCTATCTACCCCCACACATATTGTATTATTCTAAAAACAAACTACACAATATTCGGCGGAATGACACTACATATTTTTATTTTTATTGCGTTTAGTTTCTCAGTGATAGCAGGGGAACCCAAGTGGGGATTTCGGGATTTACTAATTTACTAAATCTATAGCCGCTCCCCGCACCGTTGAAAAGGTATGCATTATATAACATTTTTTTCTTTTTATCATCTAAGCTTTGCAACACCATGGGTCTCTATGACGCTCGAGTAAAAAGTTATAAGAAAACTCACTCAGTGGCATTCCTTAATCGGAGCTCCTTCGATTGCGCCACTTCCACTTTCTTTCCACTGAATCTGTCATAAATATCTCCTTTCACGCAAACTATTAAAACGAAAGCTAAGCTAAACAATATACAATTCATTTTGTAGCGGGACTCAAGTAACACAACCGAGGTATTGGTATGCGGGGTGTTTGATACACTTTACTGGGCATAGGTGCGGACGAGCGGTTTGCTAATCACTGAACATGTTTCGACAGTTAATGCGAAATTATGTTTTTCCTTTAGCTATTTGTAAGTGTCGTGAAAAAAATAGTTACTTAGTTTCTTTTGTCGATTTATGTATCGTTGTGTCAAAATAACTTGTCTGTTTACATTACTTCGAATACCTAATGTGATTGCTTTTTAGCCGACTTTAAAAAAGGAGGAGGTTCTCAATTCGGCTGTATGTTTTTTTAGGGTTCCGTACCCAAAGGGTAAATAAAGGGTCTTAGTAATAGGGTCCCTATTACTAAGACTCCGTTGTCCGTCTGTCTGTCTGTCTGTCCGTCGTCACCAAGCTGTATCTCATGAACCGTGATAGATAGTTAAAATTTTTACAAATGATGTATTTCTGTTGCCGCTATAACAACAAATACTAAAAACAGAATAAAATAAATTTAACGGGGCCCCCATATAACAGACATGATTTTTTTGGTGTTTTTATAGATAATAGCACGGAACGCACTTGACTGGTTATTTTTTGTATGTTCGTTACGCGATTACTCCGCCAATTATGCATTGATGTTTTTTTTGTAGGTTGTCATACATCGGAGGTCACATATTAATTATATCAAAATTGATTTAGCACTTTTTGAAAAATCAACAAAAACAAAAAATATAAGTTTAGTTTTGAAGTAGGTTTTTGTTTTCTTCTCAAAGTAATTATTAATTAATTAATTTGGCTCTCTATGAATTATTGTATGCTGCAGGCCGAATATCAAAAATCAAAATCTCTTTAATCATTTTGGCATCACAGACGCACTTATGAACGTCAAATTATCACAATGACTCTACCACCGTATCGGACAAAGAACCACTACTCAGAAGATACAGCAAGAAAATGAGGGGCATTTTTTTAATATTTTTATATAATATAGTGATCTAACATTTAACACAAATGTACCTGTATTCGCAGTAAATGATATTTAAATTTGAATTTGAATATACTTGCTGAATGTGATTACGACGGCCCTTCTGAAATTGTAATAAAAAAATTAAAGTCTAAAAAAAAATATTAATGTTAAATAAATATTAAAGTTAAATATTAAAGCATTTATTTTGCTTGCATATGTGTTTATCTTACGGAGGAAAAAGATGTATTCAAAACAAATTGTAGTAAGACATTATACTTTTCCGTTCTTATTAGGATTGTGAAAAATTTCTTGCAGATCCTCATATACCTATGTTTTAATAATGCGTTAATTGCCTCGATTCTTTCGTTTTTTTTTTATTAAATTGATTACACTCCCTAAAATATTAACCACCATCAAATGTATGAAAATTACCTCAGTACGAAACTGCTCAAGTCCTTATACATATAACTATGTAGGAAAAATCTTCAAGTAAACATTAAAACCCCAAAAATTAAAGACTCCCACAGGTACCTAATTAACTTTATCCTTTCACCGCGACCAACAAAAAAGCCAGCATCTGTAAACTTTAATTAAAAGCGAGTTTGTTAGCTGAGGTGTAGTGCGTCCTGTTTTGGCCGGAACATAAACCTCTTTGTATGTAGTTATTAAATTCCTATGGCCACCTAACGATTTCATCATCAGACCTCCTCAGTCGTACATTCACAACGTATTGTCAAAGAGTTAAAAAAAATATAAAAAAAAATTTAGACAACCTGGTCCATATTATTCATGAATTATATAAAGTAAGATCGGATTAAATTCAGAAATTCAGTTACGAGTACAAGATTTGACCCAAACATACTAACTACTGACAAATAGGAAGATAAATAAAAGTTTGTTAAATACTACTAACAGTATATTAACATATTTATTCAAACTGCATATTCATTAAATGTTTTCACAATTTCATAAGTTGTTTTAAGTTATGAAATTTTATTGTTTAGTTTTTTATTGCATGATGTATTGCAACTAGGCCGGACACATAAATAAATTAACTAAGTGAACGCCGGAAAAACATGTCATAAGTATCCTTTTAATGTATGTATTTCTATTTAGCAATTATTACATCATCCTGTGGATTTTATCACTAATAATGAATAAACTATAGAATTAAGAGGTAACGGCCTTTTTGAAGCTTACCTACATTTAATAAAGCTGAGACACAATGATATGACTTGAGTGAGACAACAAACACGTTTTATATTGATATTCAATCATTTATTGCATCATACATGTTTCATTTCTTCTATTTTTAAAAGTTTCAATATAGTATCCGGATAGGTCGTTACCAACATACTGGCCGGATGGAAGCATCTCTATTAGACACCATTATCGATCCAAAAGACTCCATCTCTTACTGTTAATAAAAACGTCAATTACGTATTCAGTAAGTTTTAAAATGGACAAAGTTTTGTTTACGCTGCAGAAACGTCACGGACCGTCGCGCGTCGCAGTAGGTACTACGGGAAAAGTTTTAATGAGGTTTTTTTACTCTCTATGCAGGTAGAGAGCAATCAGAGACGTGAACAGAGTAGAAGTAGAACTGTTAGGTATTCTGTGGTAGAAGCTTTAATGACAACAGCAACAGTTCAACTTTGGTACTTAAATGTCTTTAAATAGTAGCCTATGTCCTTTTCCAGGACCCAAAGTAACTACATACCAAATTTCATCAAAATCCGTTCAGTATTTAACAAACATCCATCCATCCTCACAAACATGCGTATTTATAATATTAGTAGGAAATATACTAGATACGACTACATCATTAGGATTCAGATAAAACGAATAGGAGCAATATGTCTATCGTGAGTTAAATGAAGTAAAAATGCTCCATCCTCTAGAGAACTAAGTACTCCGACCACAATACGGTCGAAGTACTTAGTTCCCATCAAGAAAAAAAGTAGGGAAAAGGCGAGTGGGGAATGAAACTAGACCAATGTAAGTGCAGATCATTGTATCCGAGGGAGGTCGCTGGAAATACGCTCTCAAAGGTACCAGTATTATCTCATAATACCAGTATTCGCGTATTGCTAATCAAAACGTGACAGCAAAATGGGTTTTGAATTACTTCTTGCAAAATAGATAGTCTAGTTGCTTTTAGTACTCGTAAGTTGTGTATACTAAGTAATTTTTAGGAATAAAGGCATTATTACGTTAGAAAAAGATCCGTCTGAAAGTAAATATTAGTACCTAATCCAAAGAACTAATGCCGATGCAGGGACATTAAAAAAATATATCTCTGTGTTTTAGGGTTCCGTACCCAAAGGGTAAAACGGGACCACAAACAGGACGGGGGAAACGTTCTGTCTGTCTGTCTGTCTGTATGTCTGTCCGTCCGTCCGTCCGTCTATCACCAGGCTGTCCGTCTGTCTCATGAACTGTGATAGTAAGACAGTTGAAATTTTCACAGATGATGTATTTCTGTTGCCGCTATAACAACAAATACTAAAAAACAGAATAAATATATATTGAAGTGGGGCTCCCATACAACAGACATGATTTTTTTGCCGTTTTATAATTGTACGGAACCCTTCGGGCGCGAGTCCAACTCGCACTCGGCCGGTTTTATTTCTCTAATGTGGTGAAGGCATTTAATTTCTTTTTATAAGCCCAGTTTATTTTTATTGGTTTATTATGACTTCTAACTAAAATAATTGTTATTAGTCACGTAATAGCAATATAAACCATTTGTTAGTAAAGTTGTAAGTTCAGAAGTAGTCCCTGTGCTATTTATTTAGCCTTAGGTATTTCTGAACGTACCTACATCTTATTTGTTGTATAGACTGAAGAATAATTGATTTAAAACGGCTAGGACTCACGATTAAACATCGAAATAGCTCCGACCAGGGCCCTAAATCACTATGACAACTTGGCGATTCCTTGCTTCGAGGAAACGTCGATTCCTTCGTTAATCGCGTCATAGAGAATACAAATTTCGCAGATGTCGTTTACATCTGCGAAATTTGTATTCTATGACGCATTCATATATTCATATATATGACGCGTCATAGAGATGTCGTTTATTAATGAAAGAAACGATGTGATTTCGAAGCAAGGAATCGCCAAGTTGTCATAGTGAATTGGGGCCCAGGTTTCTGACATTTGAGTACTTCTTCTGGGTGTTATTATATGAGATCAAGCCGCGACGTGCGAAAGCTCCACGTACGCTCGTTACTCGCTCGTACGACGTTGAACCGTGAGGTTCAAGCCAAGCGTCTTAGCCGTTTTATGCAGTTATTTTCTTCAGTCTATCATCATCATCATCAGCCGGAAGACGTCCACTGCTGAAGATAGGCCTCCCCCATAGATCGCCACAACGAGCAGTTGCTCGCTGTATGCATCCAGCGGCTCCCCGCGACTCTTACCAGGTCGTTGGTCCACCTTGTGGGGGGCCGTCCTACGCTTCGCCTTTCGGTCCGTGGTCGCCACTCGAGAACCTTTTTATCCCAACGGTTATTAGTTCTACGAGCTATATGGCCGGCCGATTGCCACTTCAACTTGCTAATTTTGAGAGCTATGTCGGTTACCTTTGGCTTTAGTCTATATAACAATCGTTTAATAAAACTTTTCAATACCTAAAGAAAATACCTAATATAGGTAGGTTTTGTATTTACATAAATGATAAGTACCGTTTTTATTTCGGAGGTTTGACAACATTTTGTTATATATTTAGACGCGTGTACTAAAAATGTACTTAAATAAATTATAGATATATTCGTTAATCAGTCTTCATTTCTATAGGTAAACTTAAGACTCATTTATTTTTATTATTATCGCAAAGATGGATCCTGGCCCCTAACTATGATTCCCTGTAGGTATCTAGGGAACCAGGAACTATGAGGACCATTGTCCCAATACACCCAGACAGGAAACAAATGCTTGCGCTTCGTTTTTTTTTTTCTGTGCCCTATCATTAATTATCCCGTCACGGGAATCGAACCCGCAGGCTCAATGGTGTATTAGATTTGAGCCAAACTGCCCAACCACTACACCACTTATAAACAAAATGACTGATTAAAAAAAACATAACGAATAAAATCAAAGGAATGCACGAGCCGCTCTGGAAAGCTTGAAAAAGCCGAGAGCGAGTAAAAGCTGGCTTAGCCCTAATCTTAGCTGAAATGTTCTAAATACGAGGTGGACGGAGACCCCGGACCGTAATGCCGCTAATCTAGGTTATTTTTTAAAACCTAAACCTTTGTTTTAATACGGGTTAAGCCGTCCTGTTTTTGTGTGATATCCATGTGGATTCTCCATTCTGGACATTAAACAATTACAAAACTCTTTATTATATACCAGATTACAAACAGAAATAATAATAAGCACAAAACTCCTTACTGTGCTTGTAAGATGGGCGATCTTATTGCTTAAAGCGATCTCTTCCAGAAAACCTTTGGAAGGACAGTATCGAAAAACGGAGTAGACGGGGGTGTACAATGCAACTAGATTACCTACAATAATAAATACCTGCATACAATATACATTCTAATACATACATACTGGTACATATACCTATGTATAAACTAATATATAGGTATCAATAAACATAGTTACATAAAGATAAGCAACAGCGTGTTAGGGGTAGGATAGGTAATGAGCCTTTACCATATGTTTAAATATAGTTATAGACGTGCCACGTCTGATATCAATTTACAAAGCAAGCTTAGTTTAAACACTATTGTGTGCAATGTTAGTGTGAAATTGCTACAGCTTTGCCAGCAAGCAGTAGTGTGCTAGCATTACTGTTTTCCGGTTTAAAGGGCATTGTAGCCAACGAAATAACCAGTGTAGTAGCAAGAACTGCACAATCTAATCCCCCATCACCATTTTACCATCGGACAACCAGACGATCGGCACAACGTCATCCCTACATGGTGGACGTTCCACCTATCCGTACTAAACGTTTCGAGTCATCTTTTTTGGTGTGGAGTGGAATGCCTTGCCGTCGTCTGTGTTTCCACATAAATAGAATCTGGGTGTGTTCAAATCAAGAGTGAACCAGTACTTACTGGGTAAGCGTGCTACATCTTCGACCACATCGTCGCTTCCCATCAGGTGAGATCGTGGTCAAACGCTGATCCAGTCAGATGTAAAAAAATAATAATAACTGATCAGTCAAATGTAAAAATACCTACAGTAGGTATATGAGCTTAGGTATATGAGACTTAATATCTGATGTCTCAGGGCAGAAGCACAATGCAGTCCTACGCAGTGCTGTTTATGGTATTAAAAGTTCTGAGTGGTACTGCAATTGTTATGGGCAGGTGTGGCACTTACCATCAGGGGAACGACATGCTTGACGGTTTATTTAGATTCACTATTAAGTTTTTCTATAAAATAGAATGTCCATGATTGGTAACGAGCGAGTGTGGCTCAGTGGGAGCTCGTGCGACTTTCGATCCGACGCACCCGAGTTCGAATCCCGCTGACCCCTCACCACTGACTTTCTTAAGTTATGTGCGGATTTAACACTCGCTCTAAAAACGGTGAAGGAAAACATCGTGAGGAAACCGGCATGTTCAAGAATTTTTCACAAAAAGTCAAGGACATGTGACATCCACCAACCCGCACTGGGCCAGCGTGGTGGATTATGGCCCATTCTCTCTCTATGAGAGAAGGCCCGTGTCCCAGCAGTGGGAACGTGATGGACTGATGATGATGATGATGATGATTGGTAACAAGCCCCATTCAATTAATAACTTAAATAGGTATCAAATTCATTTATATTACACGACGATGTGATTTTGTTGCGCACTCATTTATGCTTGCCGATTTTGCAATGACATTAACACAGTGAGTAAACTTTGTTACGATAATATTCATGTTTGTTTTCACAGAAGTGCCGTGATTGAAACTAGGCTCAAACATTATAAATAAAAATAAATGTTTGTATGTTTGTCCTCAATGCGTTCCTAAACCATTGATCCGATTGTGATGAAAATTGGTAGGTGGAACCCACCAGGGTTCCTGGCCCAAAAAATCTGGCATTGCAACGCATGCCGGGCCGTATGCAGTTATATATAAATACTTGTATAAACTTATGTAGATATCTTTTATACTAGAACACGACGGTTTTCTTATTAACTGACAAGCTATCCGCGCACTATATTAGGTTACTATGTTATCCCGACGGAACTAATTGTGAAGTGTATGCAGATCATATCATTTATTCTCTTCTCCCTTCCACCTAAGGACTTCCAGGCGGGGAGAGTCGTTTCACCCGTACGTCGTTAATATCCCACCTATCCGTACTATTTCCACGTTTCGCAGATTATTTTATCATGCGAACTGCTAAGGAGTGGAACGCTCTGCCAGCGTCCCTGTTCCCAAACAGCTACAACTGTCTCTTTAAGGCTAGAGTGAATAGGCGTCTCATGGGCAAGCGTGCTCCATCTTAGGCCGCATCTTTGCTTTCCATCAGGCGAGATGTCTTCAAACGTATGCCCATGATTTACCAATAAAATAAAAACGCCCGCTTCATGGAAAATTACATCATCGCTTATGGACTACTGCGACATAAAATTATAGATGCGTTGACTTTGAAGTAGGGTAGAAGAATTCTAAAAAGAGGGTTAGAGGGCTGCTGAGAAGCAGAAGATATTATTATTAAAAATGTTGTCGATATTTCGTAGAGCATAAAAGTTGTGAACACAAAACATGCAATCATTAAATCAATACGCACCTTTTGTGATATTAAATGCACCAAACATGAACTCAAAGTCATCATAATAGCGGCTTTATCGATACTAATGCGTTTCGGTCGATTTCACGCGGTCACGATAGAAACGAGTCGTTGCTGTAACGCTTAGGGTTGGCACTAACACGTGACTTTCAAAAATTTGAAGATGTTTAAGAGTGAAGTTCTTTAAGGTTCCTTTATCAACCGACTACTTTAAAAAAGGAGAAGGTTATTTATTCGATAGTTTTTTTATGTTTTAACAAAGGTAACCTAGTCCTAGGTAGGTAGGTCTGAGGTAACCCTCAGAACTCCGTCATTCATGAACCGATTTGGAAAATTCTTTTTGCGTTAGGTTCAGTATAGCTACAAAGTGGTCCCATATAAATTTCATCGATATTTGACCTTGGACTTCGGAGATACATTGAAGTCGGTTTTTTTTTGGTTGATAAAACTTATACTTGTTTTCCTATATTTATTGTAAAAGTATTATTTTGCATATCAGTTTCATACAAATTTAAAAATGAATATTTGTGGATTATTCACACAAAATTATCATTTAATAAAGCTGAACATAAAGCTGAAAATGTACCTAATTACGTTCAACATTTTATTCTATAAATCTATTTTACTTTTTTAGGTGCATTTAGCACAAAAAACCGCTTTTAGACGAACATTATACTCATAAAACGACTTATTAACATAAAAGCAATAATCATGTATTAAAAAAACTTACAGTTCCTTCAAACAACCTTGTCAACCCTACGAAATTCGATGCACTGGAGTGCACCAAGTCCACTTTCCACTGCAGTCGTGCGGGACAAGAGTACCACGCTCTACCCTCTATCGTAGATTTATTTGTATTTTACAACGTACTAGCTAGGTGTGTCATAATATCATTCGAAGAAAGTAATGAGAGTAAACTACTTTTTAGCGTACACATGCACACATTAACAACCGGCCTTTGGAATATATTTTGTAGAACTCGATTCTTCTTTCTATGTGTGAACGATGTGGTCAGTCTTGGTGTCGGAGTCATGTCGGTCTCCGACATAGCGTAATAACTATTGCCCTAATGAGTGCGTTACTTGGTACCGAAATTTGAAAATTCGAATAACATTTCACCGTAATATTACAGCAGCGAATCACGTAACAACAAAATATCAAGACCACAAATAATTCTACGGCAAAATTTTCTGATTGGCTTTGGCTTATTTTTCTTATGGCGCGTCGCCCGCCGTTGCTACGGCACGCTCGCTTCGCTCGCTCGGCTTAACTTGAACACACCCAGGTTGTATTTAATAGGAAACACATGATGGCAGTGCGTTCCATTCCTTTGTGGTACGTATTAAGAAGGATGAACTAAAACCCAAACTTCTAGTTGCAGGTTAAATAATGTCGTTATAGTTTTATATCACATAATGTAAAAAGTAGTGTAGGTACATATTATTTTGCGTAAAACAGTTACTTAGTAAACATTGCAAGGGAACGCCCACAGAAAATTAAGTCATCCGTTTAATCTCCAGAGCCACTGAAGAGAACTATTGTTCATTTTGTTCCAAGTAAAACTAACTCTCCATCTCGAAAGCATCTGGTATCCTTCGGCTAAATTAACATCAGACTTTTATCGCGAAACAAATAGGTGGATAGGTACTGTAAGATTTAGTTACTATACCTGCATGAGACGTATAAATACTAACGTCTCCTTCTTCTTAGCGAGATCGGTTGGCTTGATCCTTCGGCTTTATATTTTTTGGACCAGTACTTCGCCACAAGCACAGCATTTTCCGTGGCATTGTGGCATTGTATAAGTCCTCACGTGTAGATAGATAGATGAACGCTTTATCGCAAACATTAAATTAAAGACATTACATAAAAAACAATTAAAGAAAGTGTTACAATGGGCGGTCTTATCGCTAAAAGCGATCTCTTCCAGGCAACCTTTGGATGGAGAGGAATTATCAAAATGTACTCTGTCAGAAGTCCTGTATTGGTCACATTTTTATTACTATGTGCAACCTATATTTTACAAATAAAAATGCTCTTTGTTATAATTATAATTGCTAAAGTAAAAATGTTGTTAGTTATAAAAAATGTTAATAAAATACTTATAATATTATTAAAACTAACGTGTATTCATAATTTGATTTAATAACTCGCTCGCCCAGCGTGCGCGCCTAGCGCTCGCCGCGACCACGCGTGCTTCTTGAAGATTGCGAACTCATTCTGGTTCCCACACTTTATCTACCAGAGAAACAACAAAAAATAACCCTGCCAGTTCCTAGCTATAGCTTCCTTAAGTAAACGTATTAACCTCTAGCTTCCGATCTAAGGGTGGCGAGTGAGCGGAGTGGATTCATTCCGTTTTATCGCAGCTGTGTCGGATAGGACACCTAGGGGACCTCGCAACGGATCTCGTAATCGGATAACCTAGCTTTGATGGTCGAATGTGAATGATGACGGGTGTTGACATTTTTTGGTCGGTTTGGACGGTTCCTAGGGCAGCGCTTGATGTGAATAACCCTAATAATATTATAAATGCGAATTGAAATTGAGAAATTATAATGTTGGGTTCCGGTTTTAAGTGTATTGTAGTCGAAATTACAGCCGCGTAGGATTTTGCAAAACAATGTTCTGGATGGTGCTGCAACTGTTATGGGTAGGCGTATTGCTTACCATCAGGCGACTTAAAAAATATGCCCAGTAATTTGCCACTCGACTTAAATACTGGCGTAGTTCGAACTAGGCTTTACTGATCGATGGCCTCTCGGCGGCGATCGATCACCAACAACGCCTAACGTAAAATGGTACAGATTTATCCCTTTAAATTCAATTTATGCCGTAAATCGTCCCTCCGAGCTAAAAGCTATTGACTGACGACGGCAACTTACCCGTCATTTTAGTCGTAAAAAGTACGGAGAACTCATAAAAAGGCTATAATGATAAGGGATCGCACAGACTTTATAAGGATAAATGAAGGTTAAATACCTAGTCAGATTACTTAAAATGCTTAAGCTCGGATGAGGAGCCTTACTATCGTTTTTATTTTAAGCACCAAACGCTCAATTAACCTTGTATTTGCTCGAGTTTGTGAGTGATTCATTACTGTGAGTATTATAGAAGGCACGTTATTCTAGACTGTTCTCTTTAACGTGTAAAACATTTTCCTTTTACAACTGTTACTTACAGGATTAAACTAAAAATGCTATCTAAATAATTAAAAAAAAAACCCAAACCGACTTTAAGACTATATCTATATTTATTTTTGTTGATTTATTAAAAAAGTGCTAAATCAATTCAATAAAATTATATGGGACCTCTGCACCATAATATTTAGTTTTCTTTCTCTGAAGTATGACCTACAAAACAAAAAAGAATCATCAACATCAATTTATAATTCGCGGAGTAATAGCGCAGCAAACATAAAAAAATACAGTCCAATTGAGAATATCCTACCACCTCTTAGGAAAATATTTTCAAAAAACTCTGACAATGAATTTTAGTTATGTATAAAAAGTAAGTATCTTGGTATTATATACCTAATAAAAATACGCCTTATCTCTTCTCGGCAATTGTCCTTTTAAATAACTCATCAAAAGGCTTGGTACGTCCGAAATTGCTTTACAAATTCATATTTCAAGAAACGATACTATAGAACTCGTCTGATCCTAAGATTACATTTGAAGATATTTTCTTGCTGTTACGAGCCATTACTTTCAACAAAAATGTATAAAGCACAAAAAGAAATGTACAAACGACCGAGCATAAAGTTCGCGAACAAATTGCTCCGTAGGTACAGCTTTTTTATGAAATACTTAAAACGTTCAGGTTGTGTTCAGCATGTGGTTTGACAGCTAAAACCTGTGGCAAATTATTTGGTAATTAAACAGACATGCCGCAGCATAATTCTAATAGGTACAAAGTTAATTAATGTAGAACAAAATTATAAGTCAAATACGCCGTGTAGATCGCCACCGTGCGGTAGAGTTCCCAGAATACTAGCGGCGTTGCTCCTTTGTACTAAGAGGCTTAATTTTTGGGCAAATTACGTGCCAGCTGTGAGACCCTCCTAGGCGAGGACTACCTGGATCGGTCTTGTCGAAATATCATTAAAATTTATTTTCTTATCGGACGACAATGTGCCTAAATTTTCCACAACGAACGACCGAAAATTTAATGCATGCCTAATTTTTTAAGGAGCAAATAATAATATGTTGTACTTATTTATACCACAGAATACTAAGGGACAGAAGCATCACTCCGCAAAGAAATTTAAACAAATAGCGACTCTTGCTATGACGCAATAAAATTCAACGCAGCTCGCGTAGCGCTGCGTACCTACCAGTCATATTAACCTACAGAGCGCTTCTCTTTCTGTCGCATAGATCTTATCTCTTCTGACGCGGCTCGTGTAACGACGCGCGACCCGCCGTCGGTGTCCGGCTTTGTACATGTAGCTTCGTACCTACAGTGCGGAGTGCGCTAGGCCTGTTTATACTTAATGTAACCCTATGACAATATTCGTAACATACGAGAAAAATGTTAAAAGGTTTTGTTCCGTCGTTTGTACTCGCCATTAGCGAAAGAAAGTGAGCGATTGGCTCACATTCTTTATACATTCGTGGGCTTGGTGTAGACGGCACACATCATCATAATGTATTGCAGCTTATCTTTCTTGGATTTAACGAAATTTGTGATCGTTACCTCGACGACGTCGTCGTATGAAATGTTTTTCTAGGAAGCGCCTAATGGTAAGAGGCATTTTCTCTACATTAAGTGATATATTGTAGCATATTTTTACTGTGACAATCTTCTCCTTGAATACCTTGAATAACAATAACTGATGAGAACAGACAAGAAAAAAGAGGAGAGATAAATAAGATTACTTTAGACGCCCTATATATGTCTAGCAAGGCGTGAATTTGTTATTTTTTATATGTGCTGATCGTTTATTTCACCACGTATTAATAAGTCGCTTTCTTGTTTGTATATCTGTCTGTTTGTCATTCCAGGCGGAATCTTGCAACTTCAATTTCCAGCACTTTCCGATTAGCTATCCGGCTTCAGGGTAACTCGATGACAATGCATTCTAAATCCATAAAAACGTTGGTTTTAGATTATATTATTAATCTATTACGGATTTTTGTTATTAAGCCACTTTATTGTTTGTTTGTTTGTCTGTCGTTCTGGGTAAAAATCTTGCAACTCAAATTTGGAACACTTCCCTATTAGCTATCCGGCTGACACTTTCAGGTCGATGACAATGCCTTCTAAATTCATAAGAACGTGGTTTTTAGATTTTTTTTAATCTATTACGGATTGTTGTCTTAATATCGACGTTTATAAAAACGAGACAAAAATGAACATTAATTACTATTAATTATTTTTTACTGGTGGTAGGTTTCTCGTATGCGAGAGGCCGTCTGGATAAGTACCACAGGTACCACGCTTTGCCAGTTATTCAGCCGCCAAGCAGTAGTGCGCAAGCATTACTGTGTTCCGGTTTGAAGGGCATGGTAGCCAGTGAAATTACTGGGCATTATGAGACTCAACAGCTAATTGTCTCAAGGTGACGAGCGCAGTGCAGCGCCGCGAAGGATTTTGCAAAACAAAGTTCTGGGTGGTGCTATTATTGTTATGGGCTGGCGTATTGCTTACCATCAGATAAAAGGCAAGCTCGTAACGAAAAAAAAATGTTGGAACAAAAGCCAACAAGACTGACGTGGTGCGGTAACCAAGACACAAGCCCCGGTACTTAAACCCGAATATTTACCGCAAGCTAACTACGTTATGTCAAAAGCCTGGAGCAACCACAAAACGGGACTGAGCGGTACAGATTAGGTAGCAGTGACTACACTAGCGGCACTGTCGTCAGGGTACTATCGCGGTACCGCAAAGGAAATGTTCTGACCGTCCGTCGCTCGCTCGCCGGCGCCGGGTCTATCTTTGCCTTTGAGTGACGTGTTTTTGTGTCGTGTGGTGAGGGCGCTCTTTGACGTGGCGCTTCTAAAATAGCTTACAAAGCTTTGGCGCTTAGGAAAGGATGGCCTGCTGAGGTATTCGTAGGTAGTTTTTAGGGTTCCGTAAACATGTAAAACGGGACCCTATTACTAAGACACCACTGTCCGTCTGTCACCAGGCTCATGAACCGTGATAGTAAGACAGTTGAAATTTTTACAGATGATGTATTTCTATATAGCAACAAATACATAAAATAAATATTTGAGTGGGCTCCCATACAACAAACGTGATTTTTTTTGCCGTTTTTATAGATAATGGTACGGAACCCTTCGTGCGCGAGTCCGACTCGCACTTGGCCGGTTATTATTATATTATGTAAATGTCGCAACCAACTAGCTTAATTCGCCGTTCAAATAACAACCTAGCCTCTTAACTAAACGCCGCCATTCAACTAGTGGCCTGAATGATATTCAGCCATTTGATCAAACAGCTAGGCAAATGACTTGGATCGATGACGTTTAATTACTTGCTTCGGCTGTTCATTTATAGAGCCTGTTTTCTAAAGTTTAATAATAAATAGGTGAGGTCGGCAGCCATATTCATTATTATTACCACTACTCTCTTCCATTGTACTATTTTTCATTAAACTTTGGAAAACAGGTTTTATAAATTAACAGCCTAGGCAAGTAATTAAACGTCATCGATCCAAGTCATTCAGTCCAACCTCAGTGCTGTATAAGCTTTGACCCAACCTGCTCAACCACTATACCACAGAGGCTGTCTAATATATTATTATTGTAAGCTAAAACGTTACCAAATTACCTGGGAATTTAGGAATTACGTGAACCGTGATCCTATGATAGTACCAATCCATTAGAGCTAAAACGGCTGTAAGTTATGAAGGTATTATAAACGACATTGTTACAGAAGCAAATTTGTTTATTTATCCTGAAAGCTGTAAATAAATGTAAGATCAAAGTTTAGTATTCAAGAAAGAATATTAATGATATTTGTTTCTTATTCTATTTTCTTTTTGTTCTGATTTTGTGTGGTCGTCAAATAAATGTTTGTTTTTCTTTTCTTTCTTTCTATATTATAATAAATAAAAAAAGAAAATGATGAAGCACACTAAGATTGTAAATGTGAATGTTTGTATGTTAGTGTGTTCGTTATAAAAAATACTAGCTGCGTCCTGCGGTTTTGCCCGCGGATCTTTTATTCCAGAACCTAGAGTATCATTATACCAAATTTCATCAAAATCCGTTCAGCCGTTGCGGGGTGCAGAAGGAACAAACACACTAACATACAAACTTTCGCATTTGTAATATTAGTAATGCATTTAAGTATATGGAACCAACAACAGAGCTGGTGCGGCTTGTGAAGCGGCTGAAAAAGCTAAAGCATACAAATACAGGGGTCTAGGCTTCGAATATGATTTTGTCCCATTCGGTGTCGAGACCCTTGGTCCGTGGGGTGCTAGCGCTATAAAGCTTTTTAAAGAAATAGCAAAAAGGTTAGTCGACATCACAGGAGACCGAAGAACTGGCAGCTACCTCGGACAAAGAATTAGTCTAGCTATTCAAAGGGGGAACGCTGCCAGTATCTTCGGAACCTTGTCTAAAGGGACTCTTTTTAATAATATATTTTACTACTACTACTAAGATGGCGCAAGCGACCCAAAGTGAGTCTTGGCCTTCGATAATAAGAGTCTCCACTTGGATCTGTCTTGCGCCACCTCTTTCCATTCCTCGACGTGGAGTTCGCACAAGTTCCTTTCGACCTCATCCTTCCAGCGATACCTAGGACGGAGTTTGTGCGCTTTTATCTAGCCGATTAATAATATATTTTAGTATTGTATTATTTAAGGTTTTTAGTTTTAGTTTCATGTTATTAATAGATATAATAAAAATTTTCTATTTAAGTATATATACTCATTTCACTAAATACTAACTGGCATTCACTTATTTTGTCTTACAGTTATTGTATATTATTATACTTGACTTATTATTGTAAAATTATTCAATTTCTATATAAAATGAAGAACCTAATGAAAAGACAGAGAGCTTATTAATACAGTACCACAAAGTCTGTTGAGCATCCGCTCTGAATAATATCTCTGGTATTCGAGAACTGAAGACGTCGTATCGTGTCGTTCCTTTCAAAGACTGCATTACTACAAGCCACTTGCAGATGGTGCCAGTGTTTTGCTTAATACATAAGGACACGCTTTATAATATGCTTGTACTATAAAACGATTGTATGTATATATTTGTACCACCTATGATGATACCTATTGAAAAAACATATATCTCTTAATATCTTCATATTAATTCATGAACAAAGCATATAACGTAGAAACAATTACTTACAAATATATACAGTGTTCACTATTCATTCTATTCGTTTAATCTTTAAATTTAAACGCACGCGCTTTGTTTGTGTTCAGTTGTCAATCAATAACAAGGCTCTGTAAACACAGAGCATGCGCACCTTACTCGTCTCTGATTGGCTCTGGCGATCAGTGCATGAGCGTTGCGTGGAGTGAAGCATCTCCTGCACATTCGGAACATTCGATTCCACATCAAGCTGTAAAATTTGATGATTAAACGAACTTACCAAGTGAAGTTCTATCATAATTATACGAAGCACCTCGTCCGAAGAGATAAGTATCCTGAAATAAATATATTATTCACAACATGTAGTAACGCATAGGTGCCACCGTTCATGCACTATAGTTGAGAGTAGTAAAAATAAAAGAAAATGTTTTTTAGTCTATGGTCACCCCACCGCCAGGCCCTATGGTCCGCCATCTTGTCATTTAGTTTGGAGTTATGCAATGTACACAGATTAATGTGATATTACCGATGATGCGGGTTAAATAGTAATACCTGTGGTAATGGCATTGCCTATGGGGATTGGGAGGGTGATAGATACTTATCTCTTCGGACGAGGTGCTTCGTATAATTATGATAGAACTTCACTTGGTAAGTTCGTTTAATCATCAATTATACTTGCACCTCGTCCTCGAGATAAGTATCCTGAAATAAATATATTATTCACAACATGTAGTTGTTGAGAGTTATTTTCGGGGATATCACCATTAATTTTAGAGCGGGTAAATAAATGAAGGTCGGTAGATAATTGTATATCACGATCTTGGTAATTCATTTACGTCTAACATAAAAGGAATTATTTACTTCTTTATTATAATTCTCTATAGTCAGTAGGAAATCACATTTCTGTAAAGAGGTAATTACCCACACTACATAAATTGTGGATGTTTACTTACAAAATATAATCATTGTGGAGTATTAGGCACTATTTAGATAGGCATACTCATAATCAGCAAGATTTACCTAGTTGTAGCCTAGGACTGCTTTTGCTAGTGTAGTCTGTTCATCATTATTGATTACGTATTGATCTATGGTACAACTTGCCAAATGTCGTGGAGGTACCACTCCATTCCACGGTCTTTCAGATGAAATCTACGTTGACGCCCAATTGGTGAGCTCTGGAAGTAGAAGCGTGGCGAGTGCTGTGTGCCATGAATGTCTTGACAACGATACCGCAGACTTTCAGAATTGCTTTTATCCAGCGGTTTATTGTCGGTGTAGTTACAACCCCATAGAGTTCTTTGAACGCTATAAAGAGGTTTTCCTTCTTACGAAGAGAGACAGTCTGGCGTATGTAGGATAGTAATAGCTGGGCATATTTCAGGTTTTTCAGTGTAGAAAGGTATACAAAGAATCGGTTGATTGGACCCTGCTTTGGAAGTCTTAATCAAGTCTGGTATTTTAATATTTAATTGAGATGTATGTGATTCTACGTTAGTGATTTTAATTTTATGGAGGGTTTGCACCCTATGTGCTGTTGTAAGGGCTAGCAGGGTCACACATTTATTTGTCAGTCTCTCTAGAGAGAGAGTTTCGTTTGGATACCACGCGCTTAGAAAGTCCAGTACCTTGGATGTGTCCCAAGTGACATTATATTTGGGGACAGGCGGACGAAGCCCAAACACTCCCTTGTAAAATCTTTTCACTCTATCATCGTCAGTAATATGCGAGCCGATTAAGAGAGATAATGCTCCTCTGTAACTATTTAGTGTACCATATTTGACACCCGAGTTGAAAACTTGGGTCAAGAAGTAAAAGAACAAATAAACGGAAGCCTCAAAAACGTAACGGTTGTTACTAGTGCAGAAGTTGTGCCATAGCTTTAAGCATAGATAGATAGATAGAAAATACTTTATTGCACAAACAAATTTTTAGGTACATAGGCAAACTTTTATGCTAGTAAGCAGTATCTTCCAGTTAACCTCGGTGTACTGTGGAGTATGTGGAGTAATCATACGTCGTATTGACGGAATAATCAATTAATGATGCCAGCATGATGTCAATGGAAGACCGCTCAAGACTCCGGAACCCAGGCTAAAATTATCGTGACTCTTCCCTTTGCTGGAATGGGAGGTAATTATGTTATCGTTATCGTTGAAGACTAGGAGATCGGATATTAAAAGTTTTCTTAATATCGGATACCATGGCTGCATGGGCCACATAGGGATCACTAACATCCCTCTAGCTCGATCACTGATTATTTAACAAAGTTTTTTTTTAAAATAGTGGGTAACGGGGGAATGCATAGCAAAAGATATTTGACCACTTTACAGTAAAAGCGTCAATAGCAAACGCATCAGGGTCTTTTTTGCCAAGATACGTACCTGTCATATTTTTTTATTTATGCGGCTGGTAAAAAGGTCAAAATGAAGGAAGCCGAACTTGTTAGTTAGTGTTGCTCTATGTCGGGATGAGAGCGTCTCGGCGCCTCATCGGCCACATTGTTATCTTTAGATTTAATATATGCAGCAACTACGATTAGTTTCCGTTGTTCACACCACTGCCAAATAGTTTTTATATTTCAGTCAAATGTGGAAATTGTATACCGCCCATGCGGTTTATGTAGCTAACGGCAATGGAGTTATTTACAAGTATTAAGACTTGGCAGTCGGAATAATCTTTAGCGAATATTTTTAGTGAAATAAACGCCGCTAAGAGTTCTAGCTGGTGAATATGTAATTGGCGTTCTTTGTTGGACCACTGGCCACTGGCAGTTTCTACTCCACAAGCGGCCCCCCACCCTGTTGTTGAGGCGCCAGAAAACAACTCTTATGCTATAAATCTCATCCCTTAACTGTTTTACGGAGTGAGGGACTGCCTGGAGCCACCATTCAAGGTCTGGACGCAACGAGGTAGGAATTTGTATTGGTTGGTCATAGTTACCGTGACCTTGCAGGTTCAGAAACTTGCAATGTTCTAATTGCTACGTGTACAGCCACCCGTATTCGAAAGCAGGACAGGCTGAAACTAGTAGTCCTACTAATTGTGCTAGATCTCTGATTTTACATTTATCTAAACTCATAAATTTCTTGATTTCAGACATGATACGATCACGTTTGTTGTGAGGTACCTTAACGTTAAACTCATGCGTGTCAATTATAAAGCCGAAGTACTTGCATATGGGAGAGGGAGTCAATACGCTTTTATTTAGATTTATTACAAAACCCAGGCTGGTATGAAATCGTCTGGTAGTTTCTACATTATCGAGGCAGTTTACGTATGAGTCAGATATCGGGCAAACGTCCTCAAGGCAAACGTTAGATATATATCCAGCTGATCTTAGTAATTTTACAACGGCTTTCAAAATTTTAGTGAAAATGTAGGGAGCTGTGTTGTAGAGACGTTAAATTCAGATACTTTGCCGTTAAGAGTGAATCTCAGGTATAATATTTCCTAGTGTGTTCTTCCTATTTTTAGTAAAAGATAAGCTTCTTTTAAGTCTATGGTAGCCATGAAGCAGTTTCTGGAAACTAGTTTTAGAACTGTGCGCAAGACTTCTAGTTTAGAGTAAAGTGGCTAGTTTTAATAAGTATATAGGTTATAACCTAATCTACAACATATGAAACCCAAAGAACCTTCTTTAGGTTTAAAAAGAAGCGCATCTTGCCGTTTGGTTTTTGCCTTGAGAATATGCTGGATACAAGTTGAACATGGTTTACATGTTGATATTGCTCCAATCTTGAGAAGATCGGATATGGCTTTCTTGAATTGAAAAAAGTTCCTTGGAAGAGTAGCAAGGAGTTATTGGAACAGACTGTTGTATTACTGGGCCAGAAAAGGCAAGTTTGTAGCCACGGATCCATGATAAAATAATTATAGCGTCCGTGATGCGTAACCATTGGTTAAAGAATTTGGATAATCGGCCCGCGCGTACTTAATCTCTTCTAACGACGATAGTTGTTCTTCTTCTGCGGCTGTGATGAGGTTTCTGATTGTCTGGCGGGCTGTTTCATGTGAGAAGCAGGCTGTCGTGTCTTCGGTGTTGTTACCGGGAGCTTTCATGTTTAAATGACTATTAGGTGTTGACGGCTGAGGCTTTTTGTTGTAAGTGCTTCTTATTTCGGCACTAGACTTACGTTCTGGGTGTGTCCGGTAGGTTTTCGCCAAACAAAAACTTGTCTGTTTTTGTGTTAATGATCCGGGCTTTTACTTCTTTTTTGAGTGCTGAAGAGCTAAAGCATTCTTCTGCTTCTGGTGACGGAGTCCGAATGTTGTATGTCACATAGAAGTCTGTTTGTGTCCATTAGCTTTTTCAGTAGCTCCTTGTTTTTGTCCTTAGAGCCTAGCAAGAAGCTAAGCAAGAGATAGCAGAAGCTAGAAGTTGCAGCCGGCTAGCCAGCTTTTTATGAATTTCTTATCCGTATTGGACTTAATTAGACGAGGCATCGCCGAGGATGTCTAAAAATTCTTTGTCCAAAGTTATAGCCTCACTTCCTTTACTAACTGCGATGGACAACGTAATAAGACAGAGTCATAGCTAAGTCAGAGGTTATCTCTGCGTTTATAGAGGTTGGGGCTACGGAGGATTCCGGTAGCAGATAAAGATGTTTCCTGCTCTGTGACGTGTTTTTCCAATAAGGCATTATGTGAAATGATTTATTTTTGTATCTTAGGTAAACAGGACCTAAATTTATACTATAATCACGAAATGATTTATACATGATCATTGATCAGTAACCCTAACTACCTACTGGTATTATATATTATGTGGTCGTTAGGATAAGCATTGTACCTGCAGTGAAGCAGCACGACTTGGTCCGATCGTACTTTATACATATTTATTTGCAAAATGTAGTGAGACAGTCCAAAGATCAGCTCGAGCACATTCTTTTTCGATTAAAATAGGCAAATGCGGTGAGGCAGTCCAAAGATCAGCTCGAAATGCATTTGTTTTAATATAAAACTAATAAGCCCTGAGGTAGGTAGGTATAGGTTATATTGCCATATACATATATACATATTTATTTGCAAAATGTAGTGAGACAGTCCAAAGATCAGCTCGAGCACATTCTTTTTCGATTAAAATAGGCAAATGCGATGAGGCAGTCCAAAGATCAGCTCGAGATGCATTTGTTTTTATGTACACAAGGCTATTATTTAAGCTTTAATATATAGGGTAGGGTAGGCCTAGATACACAATTTAATGCGGTGAGACAGTCCGATGATCAGCTCGAATGCATTTTTGTCATGTTTAGGCAGGTGTACCTACTTACCTAGGTAGTTAGGTAGGTACGAACCTTCTACATCGCTCGAAGATGAAGATTGGCTCGATGAGGATGTTTCGCTCGAAGACGATGACTTCTCTTGTTTACGAACTCGTTCCAATTTCTTCTTTAACTTTTTTATTAGATTTCTAATGTAATCCATATTAAATAACTGTTTAAAGATTTGAAGTGCGTAGGAAAAATGTTGAACGGTTGCGCACTATAAAGCGAATGACAAGATGGCGGACCATAGGGCCTGGCGGTGGGGTGACCATAGACTAAAAAACATTTTCTTTTATTTTTACTACTCTCAACTATAGTGCATGAACGGTGGCACCTATGCGTTACTACATGTTGTGAATAATATATTTATTTCAGGATACTTATCTCGAGGACGAGGTGCAAGTATAACTGTCTATATCTGCTACTAATACGGATTACTGAACACTGTATCGTGAAAACTATTGTTTGAGTAAAATGCGGTGCAAAACTCAATAGTAATTAGCACAAATTCAAGTGAATCAACTCCGCGGGCGGAGCGCCCGCGCGGTAGCTACCCTACATCGACGAGAAATAAGACTTCCCTGAAGCTCTGGAAACACGTTCTCTTTTGAGACTGGATTGCTAACGTAAGGTGCTGTATGTACTTGTTATCTGGGAATCTAGTCAACTGAACCACGCTCAATAACAAATCAATGAACGGCGGAGTGCTCAATTTTATACGTCCTACGACCCAGAGTGACGTCACGGACCCCCTTTCGGCAGGGTCGTTTCGTCACATACAGAGATAAAGACTAAATGGAACTCTCTTCCCGTAGAAATTAGACACGCGAAGGTGCTTCTAATATTTAAGCTTCGTGTGAAAAACTTTTACCTGTCATCATGCAAGTCTGCTGTTTTTATGTATTTTTATACTTACTATATATATATTTGTACATGTGTTACACATATATATATATATAATGGACGGTTCTATAGCTAATAAGCGATCTCTTCCAGACAACCTTTGGATGGAGAGGATTTGTAAGACTCAATAACTAATTGTCTCTGGGTGACGAGCGCAGTGCAAAACAAAGTTCTGGGTGGTGCTGTTATTGTTATTGGCTGGCGTATTGCTTACCATCACGCAAACGACCAGCTCGTCTCGTCATTCAGTTTTAAAACAAAAGTAGATAATATTGAGATCAGAAGACGCAGCGTTCAAAGGCTCTGTGACACTACAAGCCACTCGCCGGCGGCGCACACTCAACCTCTTTCACAATAAGCTTCTTAAGCCACTTTTTAAATGGGTTAGCGAGAACGTCGCTTTGGTTTACAGTGGAGGGGGCTTCACCTACTTTGTAAACATCAAGGGAATAATAGGTATAACTTATTCGTTTATAGTTCTTTAGGGACACAATGTTCAGGAAAGTAAAGTAATTATGTCTTATCTAAGCTTCGTTGTTGTAGGTATGCATCATATTTTACAAGAACTCTAGGAATTAACAACAAAATCAATCTGACTGGTATGGCGAATAGCTTAAATTTTATTCCTCGAATAGCACCTAAACAAAATAATTCCCCAGTGATTCAGTTGTTTTAGTGTTATTCCTAGGTCTATTTGGTGCTATACATATAGTACATTTTTATTTTTTTAATTTAATTAAGTGATGCGACGAGCAAGTCGTTCGCCTGATGGTAAGCGCCACACCTGCGTATAACAATTGCAGTGCCACCCAGATCTTTTAATACCATAAAAAGTACTGTGTAGGGCTGCATTGAGCTCATCACCCCGAGACATCAGATCAGATATAAAGTCTTATATGCCCAGTAATTTCGCTGACTACAAAGCCCTTCGAACACAGTTCTGTATTACTCGTGCTACTTGGCGGCAGAATAACTGTCAAAGCAGTGCTACCTACCTAGACGGCTTACGAGAGATATATCGCGAGTAAATTGGTGGTCACAGCATAATAGTTAGTTTTCTTTGGTCATAGATCGAATAGGGGATCGGACAGTAATCGAGAAAAAATCTAAAATGTAGTTAGAACGAATGTTCGTCAAAGCAGAAAGATCAGTCGATTAATATTTTTATGAAATTATAATGATTTATATTTTTAAATCAATACATAAATAATTCTGACATTTTTAATCTGTTCTTAATCTCAAACGAAACAACAATCACAGCGCATGACGTCATTTGTAGGCAAATGCCGTGAGTCAAGCTTGTATTTATTTTACGTTTTTGCTTTTCATAAAATGTATTTTTTCTAATTTTTTCGTTCCATTACTACAATATAGTCCCCAAACTTCACAAAACGTATTAGAATCTCTTTGCAAGTTTTATTTCGAAGAGTTTGTCGTTTTCTACCTACATATGACATTACGAGTTTTGAGGTGACCTTTTGCGCGGCAATATTTGAAACATAATATTTGAACATAGTTTTAGGTACTTTAAGAGCGTTATTTAATTAAAATAGTATTTTTCATGGCTATATATATATCCATTGTAGTTAATTTAAAACACTTTCTGTAAAGTTGTCCGATCCCCTATTCGCAACGACAGTAACAGCGGCTCAGATTTCGAAGGGTAGAAATCTTGATGAAATTGGTGTTATTGGAACTTCTACCTCCTAAAACCTGCTTTATCGCTATACATGTCACAGTGAACGCCGCCTGGCCTTCTACATCATCAATTTATCACGTTCGAGATATATAAATCATAGTGCCCGAAGATTTCAGCAACTTAACCAGCTGATATACTCAAATCCTTTAAAAATATTTTACATTTCGAAAAGAAGTTGAACTCGTGCGTATAAATTGCGGTTTGAGCTGGGGACTCAGCCGCTGTCATTTATTTAGGGAGCAGCCGGCTGTGCTAATAATAAACCGCATGGCCGTACTTACATCTAATCATGGTAGGTAGTTACATCTTGATTTGAATATTGTAAGAAGATATAATTTGGGAGTCGTAGTGTCAAATGGTAATTTATTTTATTTCTTTATTTCAGATAACTTAATCAATCATGCAATTTTAAAAGAGTTGGAAAAAAGAGACATCCCCGTAGATTTTCTTGGTGATGCTATCTTCTCTATCGGGCGTATTTCCGAAGCACTGGTCAATTTTCGCATTTCTTGTCTGCACCCGGACTTCAGATTGAATATAAAAAAGAAATGGGTGAATATGCTTTAACCTTTTTTCAACGTCATGTTAACTTAAGTTACTATTTTTAACATATTTTTAATTTTATTTGTATTATGTTTATGACGTTTAAAAGTGCACTTTTGTGCCTATTTAATAAATGATATTTGACTTTGACTTTGAAGCGTTTATTACAAATATATCGTACTGCTGTTACAAAATATATGAGTAGCACTATATCCAGCTATTTAGCATGCAAATATAATTAAATTTATTTTTATAATATTCTAAATTCAGTCGTTCTTTCGATAATTTAATTTGGTCAACATTATCAACTGAAGAAAACATTATGCAAAATCTAAACTAAAAAAAATTAAATATATATACAAAATATAATACAATTATTCTAAAAGGCCTATGGTGGAAGGGAAAGTGCCCAGAACGCTGGCCGCATTGCCACGCTGAATGGCAATGCTGATTTTCTGACCCAAATATGAGCCAGCATTCTGGTCACATGTCGCCTCCACCAGACGTTTTGCCAAGTCCCTATAGATTTCATGGGTGCTCGGCCCCCACGGTCCTAATGTTTCTACCCCAAACGGCACATGCAACCTCGGTCGAGATTTGTATATTTGCGCCGTTATGCAAAATTAAGTTATTCTTCGACCCATATTTATATATACCTTAAAACATAACTAAAGACCTAACTATAAAATACTAATTAGGGTGTCTGCGCTACCTAAATCGTCGGAACAATATGCTTTCAGGCCAAAACTCTGGAGCCAGGAAAATGTCTTTATATTTAGCCGAAAGCCGGGGCACGAAGGACCTGAAGTTCGTTGTCTTCGTTGACTTTTTAGGTCGTATCTTTTTATAAGTATTATTCCAGGATTTCATGGTGAAAGAAAACTTTAAGTGCAAGCAAGACTAAAACTGTTCTTTTTCGATTATTATATTATTTTCGAGTTTGATGAAATTGGCTCTCAAGTAACCAATACGTTCCGTAGTTAATAGTGTTTATTAAATGTAAGCAAATAATACGAACCTATCCAAAACTAAAAGAATTTTTATTTTAATTAACTTTAATTGTTCAAAGTCATAAATGCTGTTGTTTATATTTATGCTTTTGTTATTTCCGCCTAGCAGTAGTGTTCCGGTTTGAAGAGCATTGTAGCCAGCGAAATTACTGAGCATTTAAGCTTAATGGTGATGAGCGCAATGCATTACCACGCAGTGCTTTTATGGTATTTAAAGTTCTGGGTGGACTTCAGTTATTATGGGCAGGCGTGGCGCTTACCATCAGGCGAACGACTTGATCTTCTCATCGCTCGGTTCAATAAAATAAATATAACAATAAAATGCACAACAATACAATTTAGCCAGGTAATTACATTTTCGCTTTGTAAAATAAAGCTAAATATCTTTTAGGGTAAATATTAAGTATCGGTGTGTTCTATCTGAAATTATCAAAGGACGTTTATGTACACTGAGTCCACAAAGAGAAACGAATGTATTTGATTAATTTTTTCTGTTTTTAATACATCCTGGTTTCAGGTTTATTGACTTTGTATGAAGTAGAAGATAAGATACGTAGCTTATTATTACTGTTATTTACAAATAATTAACAGGAAAAATAATTAATAATTTAATTTTGTGTACCTATTGATTATATTGGCTATCTGTAGGTTCATGATTATCAGGTAACATTAGATAAAAAATGTAGTTTGATAGAAAGAAAATATATCCTACTTAATATAATAAATGCGAAAGTTTGTGAGGATGGATGGATGGATGTTTGGTGCTCATTCACGCAAACACTACCGAACGAATTTTGACGAAAATTCCAAAATTCCAAAAAATGATTATAAATCCTTTTATTGCATACCAGTTACAAAATAATAATAGCACAAAATTCCTTACAATGGTAGTACAATGGGCGGTCTTATCGCTTAAAGCGATCTCTTCCAGACAACCATTAGAAAATTAGGTCAATCAATCAATCAATCAAAAGTTCTTTATTCAATTTTGTCGTCACAGACGCACATATGATCGTCAATTATTACAATGACTCTACCACCGTATCGGAAAAAGAACCACTACTCAGAAGATACGACGTGTGTGTAGGTACTTTAGGTCCTGGAAAAAGACAGACTACTTTTTATCCCGGGAAGCCGCGAGTGAAACTGCGTGGCGCAGCTAGTTTTGAATAAATGTAAGTTTATTGTTCATATGTATGATGCTCTACTCCTGTCGTACAACTGTTATTCTTTAATTTGAAATTCAAGCAGAAATGACCTACCACTGGCCGAGATATGTACGTTTGAAGTCAACTACTCCGCATGAGGGGATTTTACATAATATTATATACCTACATAAGTACTTACGTAGAGTTCAAATAAGAACAAAGACATTTCGTGGACCCTTGACGAAAGGATGGTCTAATTCAATAATGTTTTGTATCTCTGTACGCCTGCGTAAGTTTTTGGACACGTTTCAGCAGAAGGGTAACCACGTACGCTTTTTGCATATTTCATATCAGATTCCGGCAAAAGGGCCTTGAAAATGCTTAGCGCGTCTGTGACACAGTTTGTACAGTAAACCTGAATCTAGAATATATCTCAAACTACTGCTCCATGTAATGAATTTTCGTTGGATTATACGAGTCCAATAAGTATGCTTCAACATTTATTTATTTTCTGATAGGTTTCTCTGGAATGACTGGGTATGATATGAGACTTGAATCTACTCATGTTGTGCAATCTCAATATCGCTCAAGATAGGTCTCCGATCGGTTTGGGGTGCTAGTCCCGGCAACCTCCACGTGTGCTCGGTCACTGCTTGTCCCTTATGGATACGTCCGGGGGGAACGGCAGTGACTGGGCCGGTGCACCCCGTCAACACGGCCAATAACTTCCCCTTGTGGGACCTTGTTGGTCGTGGCTAATAGCTGGGAACGGTGGGCCTCTCTGCGTGTCTCTATGAAGGTAGCATAGAGCACAGCAGATGAGGCCGGCGGATCTTCCGCGGAGTCGGGGGAGCCTCGCGAGAGGCTCAGCGGACCCTCGGGTCGGTGGATGGCCGGCCTGCAAGGCTGGCGGCGCGGCGGGGAGGGTCAACTCGGCCACCCCGTCGGGCAAGACTGGGTGCAGCGATGCTGCAGCCGGAGGCCCGGATACCGGGCCATCTGCCGGGGTGAGATGGTGAATGCTAGCGCGACCCCATCTCACCCCATTATGGCAGAAGACGGAAAACCGTGGGGTTTTAGTCAGTAGGTCGCCGAAAGGCGGAGTCTGACATAACCGAAGGGCCCGTGCCGGGAGGTATCCATGAGGATTGAACCAAACCACTGAGAGTGGTGCCGTCAATAAATGTCATCATGTTCAAGCAGATTCGTGTGCCAGATTTTATGCTTTTTTTTTAATTTCGCCCATTAGCGCAGGCTAATGTCTCTAAGACCGTACCGCCATGTCTTACGTAGTTTTTATTTAATAGTTTAATATTCCATTTATTATACTTTTGTTGAGAATGAGGGTCAACAGTAACAAGCCGAACCCTCTCCTAGTGCTTCAATAAAATGGTGGAACTTTATTCAAACTTTCCATGGACTTTTTGGGTAAATTCGTACGTCAGAGTGCGTCAACGATGATGTGTTAAAATGTTTTTTCTTTTTTCTGCTGAGATTTTCTGTACCAACGATTTCGGAGACAACATTACGCCACGCACAACAAGACATTTGAATAATTTATTAACCAAATTAAAATAAAAAGACACACTTTGTGTCAAACAAACGGCGGTGTTTTTGTGATATTTTTTACTTCACACGTGAGGAAGGAGCCGTTCGCAGGTGTTTGTAAAAACATATGTAAGTCTACTATAAGTGCCTGTGTGGCGTAGAATTACATTTTACGAAACTTACTTTTCTAGTTGAGTATTAATTACACTAAGTTATAGGTTTTTCAGTGTCCCGTCAGTTTTTAACCGACTTCAAAAAAGGAGAAGGTTCTCTATTCCATTAAATATTTTTATGTTTGTTACCTCAGAACTCCGTCATTCATGAACCGATTTGAAAAATTCTTTGCGTTGGGTTCAGAGTAGCTACGAAGTGATCCCATATAAATTTCATCGATATTTGACCTGGCACTTCGAAAATACATTGAAGTCGGTTTTATCACTACATAGTATAAAACAAAGTCGTTTTCTCTGTCCCTATATCCCTATGTATGCTTAAATCTTTAAAACTACGCAACGGATTATGATGCGGTTTTTTTTAATAGATAGAGTGATTAAGAGGAAGGTTTATATGTATAATAACCGTGCGAAGCCGGGGCGGGTCACTAGTTGTTTGATAAAACGTATACTTGTTCTAAGCAATGCCGCTTATCCAAGAAATATATATAATATTTCAGGGCCATGTCTCAAACAATAACCTGCTGGGCAAACGAGTCTAATATCTCTAAGCATTAAATTTGCTGGAGCATGTTTTCTAGCCTCGCCACTTGTTTAGATAAAACGGTTAGTTTCTTTCTTTCTCTCCTTTCTAGTGTGGGTGTGTAGCATACTCTGGTGGCGGAGTTATAGACCGCCCGAAGGCCTCCGACATGGCCTAATGAGTCCTAAGACAAAAACCGGGACCGACGGTTAAACGTGCCTTCCGAAACACGGTAGCGCCCAGATCTGAATATCACACAAACAATCACCCATCCAAGAGGTATTCTACGAGCGCTACTACTCTACGCGAAGCGGTTAGTAAAGATTTAATAATACGTATCTAAACCAACAACTACCGCAAATATAACATCTTTAGACGGTATTTCGAAACTTTCAAAGCGCACACACACAAACACCACTCGTAGATGTAACTTTGTTTCCACCTCAAATTTAATTTTGCGTCCAGTTCACGTGAAATGTTTATAAAATTCATCGCGCTTCGCATCTACAATGTGGGAAGCGACTTGCGATAAAAGGAACATTTCATGGAAGGCTCTGAAACCTTTCAGCTACGAGTGGCGACTGCTGAAGAGCCGTAGCACCGTCTGCTCCATGGATGAGCTGAGATAACATACTGCTGTATTTTTTATCATCGCGTCACAATACCACTTATCATCGCGATCTCACGATGATAAGTGGCTCAAGCCGTTCTCAAGTGATGCGCTTACCAACCATCGGCATTTAATTTTTATTTTAGTATATAACTTATATAAATAGATAAATAGTTAGATTTACCTTTCTAGGCCTTGAATTTAAGATTTTTGAAGTCCCCGCATCTTCCTCTGCCATATTCGACGTAACTCAAAATCGCATACAGACACTGAAGACATGTTTATTTCCCACTTTAAAGTTCAATTTTGTGTTATTGTGAAATGTTGATAAAATTTAAATTCTTCACACTCGGAATACATAGAGCGGGACGCGACAAAAGGAACAATTCATGAAAGCCTTAGACTATGAGTGCAGACTACAAGGCGAAGTGAAGAGGCGTTTCTAGTTTAGTCTAGACCATGTATACCGCTGTGTGAGCTTGGGGTATTGCTGTATCTCTGTCAATAATGGTAGTTGACAATATACGCATCGTTCTTTCGACATATCGAACATAATAAAAAAACATTAGCCTCAAGTTATATAATATTATTAATTGCGTAGTCTTTTTGTATTGCAATATTTCTTTTTATTACTTTGGGAGAAACGGAACGTAATCGCAAAACGCTTGAGTACATGCAACCACATCTTGACGTTACGCGGCTCGCTGTTTATTAGTCAATTATTGACATAGAGCCCGCCCTATTGGTAAATTATTGACACACGCACTCATGTAGCATAAATTGACCAATGAGACAATCCTAGGTCTCCACATTTTGACGTCACACGCAAATGGCGCATTTATGTTGATTTAAATTGGTCCAAATTTTCAATTAATTATTGTATTGACGAATGATGCCGTAGATTATTTAAACATTTTTTTTATTAATAGTATTCAATAATAAATCGATTCATGCATTAAAAAATATAAAATACATGCATATTCCCTATTACATTAAAAAAATACCGCAGGGTACATGATGCATGTTTCTAAAGTTTCATTAACATTTACACGAAAGCGTTTAAGTTTGTGTTACCTCTCGTGGTGATGCTCTCTTTTAATTAGGTAGAGAGGAAAATACGTTTTTACTTTCATAATGGAGAAATTAGTTTCTTAACTGCCGTTTTAACTCCTGCATTTTCATGTTTCGTTGACTTTAGTAAGTAGCATATGGGTTAAATGGCTTTTACGTCTTTTTTATGATAATTTATGATAAGTAAATTAAAAAAGTATTTTTTAATATTATAAATTATGATTCTAAAGTGCTGTAAACTAAAATAAATGTGTGTTAATTTACAGATATTAGATATTTACTCTTAATATAAAGTTCTAATAAGTAAAATATCTCTGTCGGTTCTAATAAATTGTACATTAAAGTACCTACGCTTAAAATGCTAGTTCCGCTGTTGCTACTATAACAGCAGTCTATGCATATTCTGTACCTACCGGTCAATGACAACCGCAATTTCTTCTGCGTGCTGCTGCCCCCGGCCCGCAGTAGGTAGGTGTTATTTTATATTCTGTGCCGCAGGGCTTTGTCGTATCTCGTGTGAGTAGAGTTTTGTACTATTTGATTTGAAAAATATACTAGTCTCCATGCTTTGCATAAATCGGGGAGACGGGTCTGAGCAGCCGCTCAACTGCCGTCTCTCTCTACATCTATGTGCTTCATCTTAGGCCACATCATCGCTTTACATCAGGCGAGGTAGTGGCCAAACAAGGATCTATTAAGCGTAAAAAAAAAAATTACTGGTATACTATGACCTCCTTGTCTTGTGTTGGCATCACTAATATATTAAACTAACTGTTGCCCGCGACTTCGTACGACTACGTGAAGTCGGTTAAAAACAAAAACTAAACATACAATCGAATTGAGAACCGAGCGTTGGACTCCATAGAACATATTTAAGGAAAACTGTATTTTAATTCGTGCCTTAGTTTCTAAGTTTATCCTGGACAGACAGACATAAAGACATACAAAAAATTTAAAAACTGTATTTTTGGGTTTTGCGCTCCCAAATACTCATAAAAAAATTGATTTTTTAAATTATCTTCAGTGTACAGTAACCCCTAGTTACAGTTTTATTATAAGTAGGTACCTATATAGGATTAGTGATGCCAACTATATATTAGTAATATATTTTGTTCGGCTAGTAGATACACTATGAAACGTTTTGTAGTTTCTATTTTAAAATGTTAGTTTTAACTTTAACACCATGCAATAAAGCGTTTACTTAAAGTAAAATGTATCATACGAAAATTTTGCTTGACGTTAGAGAGTTTAATCGACATCACAGCCATAAAATGTGGCTGCCCCGACGCGTATAAAGTGAAGGAGCAAAGTATATATCATGTTTTAGTGACGTTTCGGATGGATAACATCAACCCTTGGTGATCCCTCTGGTCGTAAAACTAGTGAATATTTTACGTGTGATTTTAAAATATAGAGGAGCTCAGAGATAATGCGCGCTATAATGTCAATTATTTAAAGATATAAAAGATTTGAAACTAAAAAGTATACGTCCATTTACCCGCGTGGGATTTTCAGAAAACCAGAAACGTCAATAACACAAACTTTTCGTTTTTCTCAACTGCTTTGTAACAATATTTAACTGCAATATTTAACTGTACCTCAATTTATTTCCGTTTTTCCGTCAAATATACTGATTGTGCACCAAATATACTGATTGTGAACCAAAATATGTTCATTCAAATATTTCTAAATGATCATCTATTTTATGAATATTACATGTTCGCGACGTTGGGGGTGGCCCGAGGGCCACCCCCGCCTCACCCTAAACTACTGAGGGCTGCCCCTTAGACCGTTGGAGTGGCCTAAGGGCCACCTATACGTTTGAGTGCTAAAAACAGACCAAATTTGGTGCATATTCAGTATTTTTGGTGAACGGTTAAAAAACATCCAAAAAGGTGTACCTAATTATGCTACAAATGCCCCAGCTCACTAGCAGTTGGCTGCCTACCTAAGATATTCATATTCATTTATTCATGCTCATACATACGTTATTACAGACAGGTGTTGAAATTAGTGTCACAATAGTAAGCTATAGGTATGTTCCCTATAAGGGTGTTGCATAATGATAGGAGTTATATTATTGTATTGTATTTATGCATAAACAAAGTACATTATAATACCTATTATATTATAATTATATTTACTTATATATTATTATGATGATGTAGTCTGTAAATGATATTATTATTTTATACTTGTTAGTTTGTTATAAGCTGTTATTGTTACTTTTTTAATTATCCGTGTGCGTTTCAATAAAGAGTTGTTTCATTTTCATTAATTTTGTTTTTATACACAACACTACCGTCCTTTACAGTTTCTTTGAGTCCTCTCCATCCAAAGGTTGTCTGGAAGAGATCGCGATAAGCGATAAGATAAGATAGGTGATAGGACCGCCCAGTAACACTTTAGCTTTTAGTATTGTTTTGTAATTTATTTCTTGTTGTTGTGTAACAATAAAGCGTTATTTAATCTAATCTAATTGTATTTGAATTTCCTTAAATAATATTAAAATTAATAAAAAAACTAGTGCCTAACATTACAATTCAACATAATCAAATAGTCATAAATTTCGATTCTATTCTAATACATTATTAAATAATGTATACGTACCTATATGTCATAAGTAATCAGTGCTTAGAATCTATAGTCATTTTCAGTTTAATTCCTAAAAAATCAAAATGCCATTGTCATTATTTACATCATAAATTGATTACAATAATAAAAGCGCAGGTATCTACTAAGCCAAATTGGGATTTATGTCAATTTAAATAATTTTGAATTACATGCCGGAGCCGGCAGCATTACCCTACAACATCAGTGAGGAAAAATCTCTAAAAAAATGGCCCTCAGTTTCTTGCCGTATCTTCTGAGTAGTTGTTCTTTTTCCGATACGGTGCGGTGGTAGAGTCATTGTGATAATTTGACGTTCATAAGTGCGTCTGTGATGCCAAAAATGAATAAAGAGACATCAGGGAAACGGGTCTGAGCAGCCGCTCAACTGCCGTCTCCCTCTAGATCTATGTGCTTCATCTTAGGCCACATCATCGCTTCATATCAGGCGAGACAGTGGCCAAACATGGATCTATTAAGCGTAAAAAAATAAAAAAATAAAGAGAGATTTTGATTTTGACTTTGAAATACCTTACGTTTGTAACTTAATAAAATTAAGTTAACCAACTACTACCCACTTGCGTTTAATGGTCAGAATCATTGCCAAAAGAGGTCTTCAATACTTCGGCGTGTAAACTGAAGCGACTTTTGAACGATCGTTTCTTTAATTCCTAAATTTATATGATATCGATTCATTTTTGTTTTTTTTGTTGATTGTTAACGTTTTATTTTTACTTTCCACCAACACTGTACGCGCCCGTCAACTATGTACGTGTATACTTAGTTAGTATTTATAAGTGGAAACTTTTAATTAGCCATAAGAATTTAGTTAAATTACCAATGTTTTCTAACTAGCTGTTAGTTTCCCGAATAAAATAAAATAAAATAAATAAAATAAAGTATGTCAGTGTGTTTGTTACTTCTTCACGCTGTAATTGCTCAACGGATTTGAGTGAAATCGGACTAGAGATAGCGTTTACCCTGGATACTTTTTATCCCGGGGAACCGCGGGCGAAACCGGGTGGCGCAGCTAGTAAATAATTGATCTAATAATTTATTTTTACTCATACGGGCTAAAATAAACTGCCGACGAGCCTGTAACAAGAACAGCTCACCTAGGTAACATTAGTTACTCGTGGTAGATCTCTCGTATGCGGGAGGCCGTCTGGGTAGGTACCACAGCTTTGCCACCTATTCTGCCGCGAAGCAATAGTGCGCAAGTATTACTGTGTTCCGGTTTGAAGGGCATTGTAGCCAGCGAAATTACTGGGCATATGAGACTTAAAATCTGATGTCTCGGGGTGATGAGCACAAAGCAGTGTTACGCAGCGCTTTTTATGATATTAAAAGTTCTGGGTGGCACTGTAATTATTGTGGGCAAGCGTGGTGCTTACCATCAGGTTAACGACATGTTCATCTCATCACTCTACATCACAGAATACTAAGGGACAGAAGCATCATTCCGCAAAGAAATTTATACAAATAATGACTTTTGCTATGACGCAATAAAATTCAATTCAGCTCGCGTAGCGCTGCATACCTATCAGTTATATTAACCTATAGAGCGCCACTCTTTCTATCGCATAGCTATTATGTCTTCTGACGCGGCACGTGTAACGACGCGCGACCCGCCGTCGGTGTCCGGCTATGTATTTGTAGCTTCGTACCTATAGTGCGGAGTGCACTAGGCCTGCTATTATATAAAAAAAAAAAACGCTAAGTAATAATTTTCACAGAATCCCATACATTGTCAACGATCATCTACGAGGCTCTAACTAAAACGGGCCGCTCTCATTAACCGTCCGTAATTGGCAATTAGTGCGGTTTGCCCTGTTTTCGATATCGACGTATGGTTCCTCCTTTCAGTACTCGAATACGTAAGGTTATTCCTGCAATCATCACATATTTTAACACCATTTACTTTAATAAATTAAATTTACCTATGTATTTTAAATATGTCGCTGGCTGAACGAACAAACGTAGCGAAGCCATAAAATACATGTATATATTTTATAAAAAAAATATCGACCTTAATGTATCTTCGAAATCCAAGGTCAAATATCGATAAAATTTATATGGGACTACTTCGTAGCTATACTGAACCCAACGCAAAAATAATTTTCCAAATCAGTTCATAAATGACGGAGTTCTGAGGTAACAAACATAAAAAAACATACAATCGAATAGAGAACCTCCTACTTTTTTGAAGTCGGTTAAAAATAAAAAATATAAAAGTTTAAAAGTTTGAAGTTAAGTTCTGTATTTTGGCTTCACAGACTCACTTATAGACGTCAATTATTACAATAACTCTACCACCGCATCCTATCGGAAAAAGAAGCACTACTCAGAAGATACGGCAAGAAACTGAGGGGTATTTTTTTAGAACTTTTTTACAATATTTGTGCTATGTTTCTTATGTGCCAGTTGGCTACTTGACAGAAGTGTTTGATCATTGGGCGCTATTTAGTTATAACATACCTAATACTTTATTGTGCACAACAAAACAAATAAAAATAGAACTTAAAAAATGTAATAGTACAAAGGACGGTCTTATCGCTAATAAGCGATCTCGTCCGGACAACATTTGGATGGAAAGGATTTGTGATACGACAAAAAACGGTGGTGCTATATAATAATTATAACTTCTTTATGTATAGGTAAGTATGTATAGGTGTATCTTATGTTATGTATATACCTATGTAATTTTTTACATATCTATTTACTTTGTGTTCTTTTGTGTCAATCTGTTTTATTCTTTAATATATATCACTCACGCTGCCCTCCATTGTACTGTACCAAGTAGCTGTAATAGTACGTGCACGATCATTTAAATTTATTTAAGAAAAACGGAGACTACCATTCCTACAATACCAGGCGTGCAGTACAGCTAGCGACGCTGTCTCGAACACTAAGCAAGCCTGGCAAGCTTACTCATGTCATGGGTCCGTCCGTGTATAAGAGACTGCCAACGAACATCACTGAAGCACCTAATATCGAGTGTTTCAAAATCAGGTTGAAACGATGGCTTATCGACCAAACCTTTTATAGGTTTGATGAATTATTTTTATGAATTTTATAATGATTATGAATATTGTATTAATTTATTTTACTATATGTACCAAATCATATTATCTAATTGTAATTTAATATTACTATTTTTTTGTATAATTTGACATTGGTGAACTAATCAGTAATGATTTAATTTTATTATATAATTTTTGACGTATATTTTATTATGAATAAATGACTATTGACTATTGACTATATCTTCCTCTGCGTCTGATTGTTAGTGATGTAATGAACAACGGTTTAGACCAAAAACCAGTAGTATTTAAAAGTACCTTAGCGTACGCTGAGTTAGAACCTTTTCCTGACATCAACAACATTTCACTCCCTTATATATGTTTTGTTACTTATGTTTGTTTAGTATGTTCCTATATAATTCAGTGAGATGTCGTGTGTTGTCAAGAATATATGAATTTTCTTTCTTTCTACTTTTAATTTATACCTTGATAATTCACTAATCATTAAAAATGGTTATTTAATTCTAAAGCAGCAATGTCATCTTCAAGACAAGATCTTTCCACAGCTAAAATACCTAATAAGCGTAGAAAATGAAATGACGCCTATTCCGGAAATTACATTCACGTCATGCTGAGATAAGGGAGAGATAAAAACGCCATTACCGTTCCTCGTATGATTACAATATACTCATACTCATATGATTAAATACACGCAGGTGATTCAGCGTTTAGTAAAACTAATAGGTAGAGATATGATATATGCCAGACTAAAACTGCACGTAAAAGAGATTCGCTGCAAAATTGAATTAATTAAATGTTCATTTGACTTAATTCTTCATAATATGTAGGTAGGTAGCTACTCAAGGAAATTTATTTCGTAGGATTTTTTTAATGCTTTATTGTGCACCAAACAAGAAATTAACAGGTACACGAAAAGCTCGTAAAAACTATAGTAAAACGGACGGACTTAGGTATCTGCTTAGTCTCTTTTAATATTTATTTTATTTTATATTAGGCAATATTAAAGTACAACAAAACAAATTTATAGAGGCCCATAGAATATACCTACCATAGACTAACATATATATACAAAAATATAAATAATTCAAAATTTAATAACTATACACACGACTTAACAGGATTCGAATTTCGTTCTCTCCCTGTTTCTCCGATATACCCAACAGGCCAGAAGCCAGACTTCAAGTATAGTTCCTTATGCACCGCCAGAATTTGTAGCATATATGACTTGAAGTCAGTAGTTCTAGTCGACTCCAGCCTCGACAGTCGCATGGCTATCTGTACCTGGACCGTCCATTAAGTGTTTCCTTTAATACTTCATCCCCTGATGTTTTAATATAACTAATGTTATGTGATGTTTATGACTGACAATTTTTATTTAAAGGGCGAATGCCTTTATTACTGAAAACAACAAGGGGAAGCAATTGGACAATCCATAGACCATTAAAGGCCTATAGATAGCTCAAATGCTCCAACCCACTACCAGTTGGCAGCGTACCCAAGATGATGGCAGTATTGCCCCTTTGGATTGCAATACTGATACGTTGAGCCAAATAAGTCCCAGTATTTTGGTCACGCGTCGCAACGATCAGGCGCTCTGACAGACTTTTGAAATGCATATAATTATACATATGATTATGTACATATTATTAATAGAAATTAAGTTGATCAAATTCATTATATTAATTACGTAACTAATTACGAGTTTCTAATGGTAGGCAATTGCTCTACGTATAGGCACATTACAAAGTTTAACGATCCAATATTACCAATATAATAGTTATAATGATCGTTCACTCTTGTACGTGATCGTGGTTTAATTGAACAAGTATTATAAACATTTCAAAGGCATTTTAATGTTAAGCCACGAAATAGGTATGTTTCTGGGTCGCTGTACCTACAAACTAATACACTTGATATTTGGTTACACAATTTATCTAGTTGGTAACTAATTTCCGAAGCACTGGTAGTGTCGGTTTTCGCATTACTTTTCTGGGCCCGGGCTTCAATTTGAGTATTGGAAAGAAATGGGTAGACATGCTTACCTTCTTTTTCAAAGTCATGATATTTTAAGTAACAATTTTTATCGTATTTTAATTTATTTTTATTACCTATGTGCATATGACGTTTAAAAGTGCATTTCTTGTGCCTATTAAAAAAATATCTTTGGACTTTGACTTTTAAAATCAGTTACCTAGACACAATAATAGATCTTGTATTATTTTTATGTTCGTTTGATCCATTTAAATATTAAAGATTACAGAATAGATTATTTAGACAAAATCGAATTAAATGCAGCAAACAGAGCTCACAGAAAGTAAACTAAAATTGCGTGTAAAAATATTCTAATGAAAATAGCATATACCGTTACATAGAAGACAAAGATGCATGGAACATTCCATATCTAACTATTGGCCCCTCACTAGGATTCCCTGGAAACAAAGTACTACGAGGACCATGGTTCCACTACACCCAGACACTAAACAAATGCTTGCGGTTTTTTCTGTGCACAAACATTTGTACACAGACATAAGAATTAAGCGATATAACCAGTGAGCTGTTCACTGGAAACAGCACTGCGTCTTTACTGACCAAGACATATAAGCTCATTTTAATAGATACCCAAGTCACTAATAAGTAGAAGGGTACCTCAGAGCCATCAAGGAAATCGCCTGATCGCTATATTTCATTACCAACCTTCCCGAACCTTCCCAAATCAGTTTTTTATCTCCCCATTTTCTAAAGGCGTCACTAAACCTATTACGGGACAAAGAAGTTCCGTGTAAAAGATACGATTGAAGTTGGAAGGACGTCAGTCTTTCGTAGGTCGTCAGCTGGTACTAATGGTAATAGCTCAAGGGATCCCGGAAGGAAAAGTGATGGAGGAGAAGTTTTTCCACATAATATGCGCCTCCTAGCCTTCCGTCCCATTGCTTTGCCTATTGATCTGTGAGATTTTCGAAAAAACTTATTAACCTATTAAAAGCCACGAGAAATTGAGAATGTATGTACTATTTGCCTTTTATTAAATGTTTATATAAGTTTAACGATTTAGGAAAAAGATAAATTTTGTTTTGTAGCGTTGTTAAAAATAATTTCATATTTATTATTAGTTTATTTAATTGTTGAATTTTTTAAAGGACAGATACATAATGAAGGACTTTTCAATGTTTTAATTATATACCTACATGATGATTGCAAGATGTAAATATTATTTGCATACCTACCTACCTAGTATTCATATTAACTTCTATTACATATGTAGAGTATTAGGTATGAAACTAACATAAAATATCAGAACATGATATTCCTTTCCTATTACCAACAAGAGCATAAGAGATACAGACATCATTAGGTTGTATCAAAATAATAGTAGTTTTATGGAATATTGCCTATATAATGCCTTGTACGCCAATTATTTCGGTAAAACAGAGCTCGAGGCCATCGTTATTCAGTGAAGTTGTTTTGAATTTTTACGTAGCGAATAATTGCATAGATCCTATAGCTTGCTTACTATGACCTCAGTAAGATTACATCAGAATTCTATCTGTCTCTTCATAAAGTTTGCGTTGCATAAAAATATATGCGTAGGCTTTGATGACTTATCTCTTTTAGTAGTACAAAAAGACCTACTTACTGAAAAAAGGGCCTATTATTTATAAAGATAAGATAAAGTCTGTCTCTCTGCAAAACAACTAATCCATTGAAACTTACGCCCACGAAAAAACCGCGTCCAAAAGCCGGCGTAAGACGCAAACGTCTGGCATCAAATTACACCCGGAGCTAATCTAAAAAGTTATCGCTAAAAATATTTAAGAAACGTCCTTTATTTTCCTTCGTGTCGGATATCATTTGTGCCACCGGTCCCAACTACAAAGGCTTAATATTCGTGTTTTCAGAGAAACCCCTCAGACCCCAAGGTTTCCTTGGAGAAAGTGAGCGAAGCCATTTGCGTCACCCCCGAATTTCGCAGAGATGTACGGCTTGCAATAAAACTGAATGCTATCTTGCTAATTTTTTCCCTACCCTCAAAACTCGGCCGTTCATTCGCTATAACAGAAATCTTCAGGGATATTACGAACAAAGTTGCCGAGAATTCTTCGAAGAAAATCGAAATTCGCCAAGTCACATTTTCATCAGACGGAGATATCCGTACAAAATGGTTTATTCGACGTAAGGCTGATTAGACGTTTATCATAATTTTATTTCTCAAAACCTGAGGGATTTATTGACGCCTTTCCCCGGCGAACGAGAGTTGTGACTTTAAATAGAATATAATTCAATCCCGTTTAAGCTCAAATCTTGTTTTAAACTTAGATTAGGTTCTCTATTTGGTCCCCAGTCGAGAACAATAAACAGTCTGTATTGATAGAACCCAATTTTATTTTATTAGATCCCAAGTACCGGCTCTCCTGAAAGTTAATCAAGAGGGTCCGTGTTTCGTGCAATTTGTAGGCCTATTTGACCCTTCATAACAGTGAACAGCGTCCTTAATGATGTTTTCGTTTTAAAAACGAGCATCGCTTTTGCCGGACTAAGTATTCTGGTGGAAGTAATGTCCCGCTTAATATTGACTAAGCAATTTGTCAAGTTTATTGTGTGTTCGCCAATTTGGCTAACGAGCTACAGTTTTAGTTTGGCTTACAGCCATTTTGTATTCAAATAAGTGGTCGTTAATTTATATTATTTGTCTGCTCCTAACTTGACTAAATTGTACGAACACTCACTAAATGTAACTAAGATATTTCATTAATAATTGCAGCAATGATACGTGCGTAATAAAATTAAATGTATTAGTCAAATAACATTCCAGTGAAGATATTAATTTTATAGTTCATTACTGTTTAGTAGATTCATACTCGTATTATGTAATCTATACAGCTAATACACCTTCTAGGTAGCTGTGGACGACACGCGCCACATTGTTTGAAATTTTATATTTACGTTTTGTTTTTTAAAATAAGTACATACTTAATTGGTCAATAAAATATTTGTTTCAAATTCTTAGCGCCATCTGTGGGCACGATGTGTAACAAAAAACTAATAAATGTATGTTGGCAGAATGCAAGTGGGCCCGGCCATTTTTTGTAATGTTTTGAATGTTGGTAGTCTTCTTAAGAGAGAAAAATGTCGCGGTCTCCAATAATCGTTTTTGCTATAAAGTTCTAAAAAAAACTCAAGATTTCGAAGCTGGACGCCCACTCGCACCTTCCCAGACATCTCTATTGCATAAAACCTGCCTTTTCATTTTGGATCCCCTGCTAATCGACAACAATTTGGTCATCGAGCACGGATCTTTCGTCGACTTGTGTGTTCACGGAAAAATATGGCGGACCGGCAACCAAAGTCGAAAGTGCAGACGCGCCGTATGCAAAAAGAACAATTGGAATCTCTTAAATTGGATAGTGCACTAATGAAGATTGAGGAACGGATTCTTTCCCATGGCAGCGATTGTCCCATAACGCCACGGGAACAAGAATACACAATGACGCCGGTGCCACACAAAATGTCGCCGCGTGGTACCGTGCCGCAATCGACGTGCGCTTCGAAAACAACAGTTTGCACGAAAAAATCTACAGCTTCGTCGATAGCGCGACGTAAACAGCTTGAGCTACAAGCAGCCGAAGCAAAGGCTAAAATTCAGATGCAGTTAATCGACAAGAAGTTAGAAGCTGATCTTGCCCTAGTCGACGCCGATGACGAAAAACACGCCGACTCCGAAGGGACTCCTGATAATGACCATGGCACGAACTGTTCCAGATCCCTTGCAGACAAGCAGACACACAAGAAGGTGGAGAAGTGGCTGGATCGTAACTGTTCACCTATTCAGCCTCCACAGCCTCCTCAGGACAGCATTCAACAGCTGGCACATACCCTAAAGGACATGATGAAGCAGACATCATCACAGCACGAGGATCGTCTGCTCAGCCGACTCGCTACACCGCGCGAACTGCCTATCTTTAGTGGTGACTGCATCGAGTGGCTGCATTTTAAAAGTGCATACGAGGAATCAACTCGTGTGTGTAGATTCAGTGACTCAGAGAACCTGTGGAGACTTCGCCGAGCACTGCGAGGTGAAGCGAAGGAAGCTGTCACTGACCTGCTGATCGGTAACACCCCGCCGTCGGCAGTGATAGAAGCTCTGGAACTGAGATTTGGACGAGCTGACACTATTGTTTACAATGTAACGACACAGCTGAAGAAGTTACCATCGTTACATAATTATTATTTATCAGCACGAAATAAGCTACTTTGCTATCAAGGTCAGTAATTGCGTGGCAACAATACGCGCGCTAGACCAACTTGATTACCTACGAAGCCCTGAGCTTGTTGCAGCTGTTGTATCAAAATTGCCGAGCACGCTGATAGGTAAATGGACCGACTTCGCCTATAATCGCCAAGGAGAAGGCGTATCGAAGCTGGAGCTGCTAGCTACATTTTTGAAAACCGAGGCGGAGATGTTATCAGTCGTTGGATGTACTTTGCCGCGCGAAATCAAAAAGCCGATTGACACAAGCGTCAACCGAACAGCTGATGAGAAGTTTCGACACCGCTCTGTGTTTACTTCTGCCGCCGCTGAAGACACAAAATGTTTATTTTGCGATAAAGGGATTCACGCCCTTCCGGACTGTCGCATATTCAAACGTGCGATGAGAAGAGACAAATGGAGATTCGTCAAAAAGCACAGACTATGCTATTGTTGTTTATCAACAAAACAGCACAGTAGCAAAGTGTGCCCTGCGCCTGTATGTGATGTCGAAAACTGCAGCATGGCTCATCACCGCCTGCTGCACTGGACGAAACCTACAGTGACGTCACAATCAGCTGATGCGCCGCCGATAGCGCGAGACGACCCGGAACAAGATTTACCTACGCCCGGCGCATCGATCACGCACGTCGCACGCGACGATGACGTCATTCACGCATCTACGAGTTCGACGACGGACGACTTCGCGCTGCTAAAAGTGATTGCCGTAAAAGTGCGCGGACCTAAAGGTGTAGTTAGTACCTACGCGTTATTGGACGAAGGAGCCGCAGTGTCAATGATCGACTCGGAACTATCGGACAATTTAGGCCTAAAAAGTGAAAATTCGTGCGCTATTAAGTTTACTGACGCGTTCGGCTTAGAGGTATATCAATCGGAAATGCCAAAAGTGCAACTACAAATATCTGGACAGGACAATGCTTTCTATGACATTAATTTACGGAAATGTGATAGGTTGAAGTTAAGTGCCCAAAATATGTCACTCGTAAATAAAGTTGAATGTGCACACTTAGCTCACATAAAACCATTAATTGACGCGCGAAGTGTAGTGCCGCGTATATTGTTAGGCCAGGATAATTATTTTATTATCGCCCCGCTCGAGATAGTCGACGGAGGCAGGTACTCGCTGTATGGATCACGCTGCAGGCTGGGATGGACCATCCATGGCTACCACAAAGGTCGTACTCACTCCTCGGTAAGTGAACTTAATGTCTTCCATCTCGCTCGCTCTTCTGATAGTGATAACATGCATGAAATAAGCGAACTTAATGATCTTATTAAAAATTCATTTAACTTAGATTCAGTCGGAATCTCCACCTTATGTCGTGAGAATAAGGATCATGTTAGAGCTATTAATATTCTAGATAAAACTGCACGACAAGTAGGTACGCAGTGGGAAGTAGGTCTACCGTTTAAGAAGGACGACTTTGATATGCCCGACTCGTACTGTAATGCCCTTTCACGTCAACAAATGTTGTTACGTAAATTTCATAAAGATAGTGACTATGCGAATAGATATAAACAGGAAATGTTTAAGTTATTTGACAATGGTTACGCGCGAGAGCTACAGGTCAATGAACTCTCAGCTGATCATGTTTGGTATCTCCCACACTTTGGTGTGCAAAATGTAAACAAACCAGGAAAACTGAGGCTAGTTTGGGATGCTGCCGCGAAAGTTAACAATGTTTGTTTAAATGATTATTTATTAACCGGACCTGATTTGTATAATTCTTTATTCGGAATTATGCTTAGATTTCGTGAAAATCAATTCGTCATCGTAGGCGACATACGCGATATGTTTTTACGTATCAAGATACGTCCAGAAGATCAACATGTGCTCAGATTCCTGTGGCAAGAGTCTACATGCACTCCAGTCAAGCATTGTGTCATGCAAAGTTTGATCTTCGGTGGAACAATGTCTCCTTTTATCGCGCAATATATACGTAATAAAAATGCGATTAAATACGAGGATATTAATCCGGAAGCGGTTGACGTCATAATAAATAATCACTATATGGATGATTGTTTGTTATCAACTAGCGATGAGAGTAAGGCCATTAAATTAGTGAACGACATAACATCTATTCATAGGAAAGGCGGTTTCGAGATACGAGGTTGGTCGAGTAACAGTAAACGAGTGTTAGATTCTATACCTACGGATGCGTTGGCGCACACAGCTGTACAGTTCAAAGATGGCGTAGACAACACAGCTGAGCGCACTTTAGGTTTAATATGGCATCACGCGGATGATTCGTTCGGTTTTAGGATCAATTTAAGTCGTATACCTAAAGATATTTTAGACGGAAACGTACCACCTACGAAGGCGAAAATGCTTAGCATTATTATGTCGGTTTATGATATTCACGGATTTTTATCACCGTTTATGATAAAAAGTAAAATTATTTTACAAGACGTACATAGATCTAGTGTCGACTGGAAGTGCCAGATTCAACCTACCGAGCAGACTAAGTGGGTAAAATGGCTTGATGAACTCAAACAATTAGAGTTGTTACGAATACCTCGTTGGTATTTTAATGCAGGTGTGTGGACTCAGTGTTACCCAGCTACTGTAGGTACACAAGACGTCAACACGATTATAGATACACAGATGCATATTTTTTGTGACGCTTCCATTAAAGCGTATGCTGCGGTAATTTATTGGCGCTTGACCCGACTAGACGGGAGCGTACTCGTGTGTTTTGCCGCCGCGAAGAGCAGAGTGACCCCACTCCGCCCTGTATCCGTACCTAGATTAGAACTACAAGGCGCATTGATAGCTTCACGTCTTGCTGATAGTCTTCAGCGAGAACAATCAGGTTTCAAGGCTGACAAGCGCTACTTTTGGACTGACTCGCACACGGTCCTTCAATGGATTCGTAGTGACCCTCGAAATTATAAACCTTTCGTTGCTCATCGTCTGGGTGAAATAGACGAAATAACGAAAGTAACGGAATGGCGGTACGTACCGACAAAGCTAAATGTAGCTGATATAGCTACTAAAGAGGAATCGCCACCACTTATATACGACCACGCTTGGTTTCAAGGACCCGGATTCTTACGGCAGCCTGAGAATGCATGGCCTAAGGATCTCAAGTCTACCAAGACATCACAGGATGCAGTCTGTGAGACAAGGAGCATTAATGTGATGACGTCACACGTCATACAACACTCCTTACCTAATGAAGACGACTTCTCGTCTTGGACTCGACTCATTCGAGTAACCGCTCGAGTATTATTATTTATAAAACGATGTCGACGTATTGACACCCAACTTAATGTTGAACTGTTGGGTGAAGCGGAAGTGCTTTTAATTAAAAAGTGTCAACAAGATTCGTTCGCTCAAGACATTGAACTACTTAAACAAAACAAGCCCTTAATGTCTTCTAGTCGCTTGTTATGTTTGACGCCCTATATTGACTCAATGGGTGTTTTGCGGGTTCGGGGTCGAGTTGACAAGGTTCAGTATGTTGAACAGTCAACATTGAGACCCGCCATACTTGATGGTCATCACAAGATGACGCGACTGTTGGTAGAATACTACCACAGGAAAGCGCTTCATGGAGCGCACGAGCTGGTCGTAAATGAATTACGGCAACGATATTGGATCACAAAGATACGGCCCACTGTACGCGCCGTAGCGTCACGTTGTTTGTTCTGTCAGTATCGCCGCGCAGCGCCGCAGCCGCAGCTCATGGCTGACCTGCCCGCCGCTCGCTTGCAGCACCACCGCAGACCTTTCACATTTACTGGTGTCGACTTCTTCGGCCCCATGGAGGTTACTATAGGCCGAAGGAGAGAAAAGAGATACGGTGTGATTTTTACTTGTTTGACGATACGTGCAATTCATTTAGAATTAACTGACAATTTAACTACCGACTCGGCCATTATGGCGCTTAGGCGAATGATAGCTCGTCGCGGTACGCCCAGCGTTATTTATTCTGATAACGGCACGAATCTAAGAGGTTCTGATAACGAATTAAAACGTAGCTTGTTAGAACTCAATCAAAGTAAGCTCCAGGAAGACGGCACCGTAAGAGGTATTGAGTGGAGATTTATACCTCCCGGTGCGCCTGAGATGGGAGGCGCCTGGGAACGAATGATACGTACTGTGAAGACGGCATTGAAGGTCGTACTTAAGGAGCGTGCTCCACGTGCGGAGACGTTATCTACATTGTTCGCGGAAGTGGAAGCATTAGTGAATAGTCGTCCTATAACCTATGTATCTTGTGACCCTAACTTTCCTGAAGCCCTAACACCTAATCATTTTTTGTTGGGCACATCGTCTAACGGTCCCGCTTTTGGTAGGTATGATAACGACGACCTATGCTTACGTAAACAATGGCGAATAGCGCAACGTTTAACTGATATGTTCTGGGGGCGGTGGTTAAAGGAATACTTACCTACTTTGCTACCTAGGTACAAGTGGAACAAAGAGCAGAGAGCGTTGCGAAATGGAGACTATGTTTTATTAATAGAACAAAATTTAGAGCGTGGCTCTTGGCGCCACGGGGTTGTGAGTGCGACTCATGGCGGCCATGATGGTCGCATCAGAGTGGTTGATGTGCGCACACGTACCGGTGTGGTGCGGCGTCCGGTGACGCGCGTCGCCCTACTCTCTCCAGTGGAATGTTAGTGCTGAACTGAACTTGTTGTTTTGTTAATTAGTTTATTTTGCTTATGTCTGCTCAGCTCAGCACTATGGGGGCGGATTGTGGACGACACGCGCCACATTGTTTGAAATTTTATATTTACGTTTTGTTTTTTAAAATAAGTACATACTTAATTGGTCAATAAAATATTTGTTTCAAATTCTTAGCGCCATCTGTGGGCACGATGTGTAACAAAAAACTAATAAATGTATGTTGGCAGAATGCAAGTGGGCCCGGCCATTTTTTGTAATGTTTTGAATGTTGGTAGTCTTCTTAAGAGAAAAAAATGTCGCGGTCTCCACTAATCGTTTTTGCTATAAAGTTCTAAAAAAAACTCAAGATTTCGAAGCTGGACGCCCAGTCGCACCTTCCCAGACATCTCTATTGCATAAAACCATAAAACCTTTTCATTTTGGATCCCCTGCTAATCGACAACAGTAGCCTTCAGAAAAACTAAATTATTTCACATATTTTAAAATAATACTAAGAAATACATGTATATAGATTTTCTTTAATATTATCTCTGAATTCGATACATTATGTGACAGTGAAAAAAATTATATATGTATTTTGATTTAAAGCACCAATTTTTTCATTTTCCCGCGGGGTTGCTTGCGTTGTGTTATTATAGCCATTGCTTACGTTACAACACAGTCTGTGCATTTTTTAGGAAATAATTAATCAATAAACTTTGAAAACTGTATGATTATAACGAGGTAGGTCGTGCAAAGACTCATGTAGCTAAGAGGTAGTGACATGTTTAGGTTGATAATACCGCACAGAGCATAACTGAAGTCGCTCTCTCGAGTCTGATGGAAGAAAGATTTCACTTTACGAAGATCTGATTTTCCTGGAAATCAAACAAGAATCATTAATATAGAACAAAACAAAGAAACAAAATACGAAAAAGAAAACAAAAACCATTTTAAAGGAAAAATGTATTTAAATTAACACCTGAAATTAGATGGTAGGTACATTTCATTAATAGACCCTGTTTTCGCGCAGCAATTACGAGAAGACTATTTGTGTGTTGTATTAAAATAATTCAAATTAATTAAATATTTAATTAAATACTAATATATGTAATTTAAATAGTATTTTTGAGAAAATGTATGACAATTTAATTAAAAAAAATAATTTTATTGTAAGTCAATGTGCCAATGCGCCCAACAGGGTCTATAATGAACTTTATTTTTATTTATCTACCCCCTAATTAATTATAGATTGTAATACACATGAAATTAAATGTTTGTATGTTGGCTGATGAGAAAAAAAATCTTTGAATAATAATTTTTAATACTTTTAATTATATTTTAATATTTTTAACTAAGCACATAAAAATAAAGCATAAACCATTTTAAAGTAAAAAATATTCCAATTTACACATGAAATCAAATGTTTGTATGTTAGCTGGTAAAAAAAATATCTTTAGAGAATAATTATTAATACTCTTAATTATATTTTTAAATTTTTTAATCCCATATTTTTTTAATTATTTATTTTATTTAAGCATCGTTTAAATACGATGCGATTGACGTTCAAGTCGATTAATTATTGCTTCAAAATTATGTAATGCAACCAGCAAACATGCATCGGTAAAATAGGTTAGTGTTTACGTGAGTAGCAGTCGTCTTACCTAAAGGCATATTGAAGGCGTCATGAAGAATTGTACGAATGATAGAAGCCTGGGTATTTGTCACGCTGGAGTAATAGCATGGGATGACCAATAAAAAAGTGTGCTTTAAGCATCTTAGGGACAGAAATATAGTTGAGTTGGTTTTCTGAAAAGGGCAGAATGAGAATCTTTCATAAAAATAGGCACACAGTCATGATGAGTACAAAGTTATGGCAGATTACTATAAACATACATACAATTATAAATCTGTAAACTTAGAAATAAAGTAAAAAGAAGATAAAATTAAATTAAAATCCTCGCTTAAGTTATGATCAACGCTGTGCTCATTTGCATTTGCTCTCTCTTACAATCCGTAGAAATATTTCCGATATGCGCTTTCTAATTAACATGGCATAGTCTATAATTGACTGTCCAGACCTTATTGCTAAAATATCTTTGAATGTTCCACCTCGACACTCCAGACCTAAAAACTTATTGCATGTACCCTTCGCCCGCACCACCTACCGGAGGAACTCTTATGTTTTACGTTCTTCTGTAGCATTTAATAAGCTTTCGAAGTCTGAGCATTCCAATATCGATCTATTCACAAGCAGTCTGGCTGCGGTGAATACAGCCCTAACGTCATCACCACCTAATCGTTCTAATTTGTAAATGGCATTGCATGGTGCCATCTCGCACTTCTTATTTCTTTGTTCATTTAATTGTAAAAATTGGCTTATCTTATATTAATTTGTCAAACTGTTTTGTAACAACAGCTGTTAGCTCCCCAAACAAAATAAAATAAAATAAATAATTACATAGTTATATCGTTATATCGTTGTCGTCGTAATATATCGTAATTCTCCTGTAGGTACATAAAGTCAAAGTCAAAGTCAAAGTTTGCAGTGTGTCGTAAAGTCTACGTGAGCAAAGTCACGAGCAGTAACTAGTATAAAACAGTTTAATTTTACTTATCTGTTTATTTGGTAGGTACATTGTTGAATGTTTTGTCTTGTTTCGGATTTTGCAATTATAATTCAGAAACATGTGATAATACTTACATTACTACCCGAGTCCATTTGAAATATATTCACAAAAAGCTTCAGCAACATTATTGTTGATATTCCGGACGTGAAAAATAGTATCACCATCTACAAAATAAAGTTTTTGAAATGAAATAGGTATGTTATGGTTCAAGTGATAAATAGAGGGGCATTTTTCATAATGCCTGGGCATTATGAATAATGACAAGCTTCTTCGGGCCAAATAAATAATTACAATTTGAACTTTCTTATTTATCACATTGCCTAGACATTGAATATTGCCCTGTGGTTGTCGGGCAATCACTAATAGTAATCCGTTGATATATCTATCTATTGTAATACTATGTTTTGATATACTACTAACTACTCTTCAATTATCATAATTTGCTTAGATATATTGATGATTTAACATATTATATTTTTGGTATAATTTTAATAAGTGATGACGAGCGAAGCGAGGAGGAGTATTAGGTTACTGGTGCACCACAACGCGCGAGTCGAGCGAGCGTGCCGTGGCAGCGGCCGGCAATGCGCCAGAAGAATAAGCCAAAGTCATATTTATGTGCGATATTCTTCTTCTAGCGCATCGCGTTGCTCGTGTCATCACTCAGCACTAGTTAAAAAAAAGAAAACCTTCAGGGAAGTTGGTCTACGTTGTTTAGTACTTACTGGAACACTCATGGCAGCATTTAGTTGACACGAACATCGATGCAACAATTCGTAGACTTTGTGCAAAGAGCTGATGTCAAGATTCACTTTATTGGACAACTTCTCCACTTCGTTCAATGTATCAAGACTTTTATTATCTATGTTGAACACCTTAGCAACATGGGCTTTCACAATCAACATTCTTAGATAGGCGAACCGAAGAAGAGTGAAGAAAAAAACTTGCTCAATATCATGGGCCAAAGATACTATGAGAATAAATAAAAGTCCTAAAGTCATTGCGCCGTCGTAATAAATTTTTATTTCCAAATAATATTCATAGAAATTATAGATCAATAATATCGTTATTGCAATTTTATTTCTTTTTGATGAGCTTGTTAGTTTCATGTCATTCTGTATCATCAATATTTCGTCTAATTCGTTGATATTTTCAAAGAACTTCATAAGCTTCATCTTGGCCGAGAACAGTCCAAACATAACCAATGTAATATATTCTACGATTAGAGTGTTTTTGATCACAAAATGGCTGGTTCCAAGTACAGCGCTATGAAACGTGCAATAAATGTTGAAAGCCAGTAACATTACGCAGTAGATGTTGCAAATTTTATTTTGGAAACTTGATCCTTGAAGTAAATACATCCTATTGATTCCAAGTGATGCTTCCATTAATATCAAATACTTGATCTGGTTGATAACATTTATTACGTTTTTGACGAAATTGTTTTTCTTTGGTGGTGTAACATTTATTGGTGTCACTGTTGATATTGCTATAACACGACCCATTTCAATGATTTTTAATATTACAATGAAAACAACGTAATATTTTGTAAACTGTAAAAAGTAATGAAATAGCTTTTAGTATATTGACATGATATTCATCTAATTGTAATCGATAAAACATGGAACAACAAACAAATGGAGAGGTCTGCCAATTTCTTTTTGACACACAATTCACAAGGAACTGCCTAGCCGGAGACAAAAGAAGATGAGCGGTTATAACAAAGATGTGACCACCCGTTTATGTATATTTATTGCATAATGAAGAGTATTTAGTAAGATATTTTTTATGTAACTGATTGACGAGACGAGCTGGTCGTTTGCCTGGTGGTAAGCATTACGCCAGCCCATAACAATAACAGCACCACCCAGAACTTTGTTTTGCAAAATCCTGCGCAGCGCTGCACTGCGCTTGTCACCCTGAGACAATTAGCTGAGTCTCATAATGCCCAGTAATTTCACTGGCTACAATGCCCTTTAAACCGGAACACAGCAATGCTTTCGCACTACTGCTAGGCGGCTGAATGACTGGCAAAACTTTGTTCCATATAACGTTGCTTTGTTAATTTGACAAATATTCCTTTCTACTTTATAATGCTGCCTTCTGCACCACTCGTATAAAGTGACAGTGAAATAAGTGCCATAGAAACTACAAAAGTATCAACATCGATTGATAACGATCTGGTTTATGTCTAACCAATTGATTGATTAGATTTTAATAAAAAATAAGTACATGGTGAGGTACACATATATATGTTCTTATACCTAATGTTCGTGGATAAAGATATTCAAAAGCTAGCCTCTACATTTGGTGAATTGGATTCAGTTATTTAGATCAGTATTTTTAGGTCGTAAAGGTCTGTCTGGATAAAAAGGATTTTATAAAACAAGAACTGGAATAATAAGAGAGATTTATTCAAGCTACAAGATTTATGTACCTGTTTTATATAACGAATACAATAATAACACTTAAGAAAATTTAAATTTTATTTTCTTCACGTTTTTTTCACGCTTTATAAAGATCTATGTTTGGCTATCTCGCTTGTTACTGAGCGACGATTTGGAGATGGAGCACATAGATCTAGAGATTCTAGAGGAAAGAAAGAAAGAAAATGAGTTTTATTGCCAACAACCTTAAACTACAATATTTATACACGATTATAATTTGGCAATAAGGGGTAGGCACAGCATCGTTTTGTGTTAACTCTAGTGAGTTTACACAGGGCTGGTTTTCAGCGTACCCCTTTGCTCTACCTCAGATGTTTGTCGAGAAGTAAACAATTCGTGTCAGCGGAAAAAAACTTTGCTAATTAAAAAGAAATGAAAGAAGAAATGAAAATGAAATAATATAAACAGCGTGAAAAAAAAAACAATAGTAATATACATTATACAATAACAATATCAATTATGAGAAGGTCCAATACAGTTCAAATTTGTTTAAATGTGTGGAGATGTGTGAGGGCGAGTGACGTGAGCGTGAGTGGTGTAAAGAAAAGTGCTTGAGTGTGTATGTTATGTGTTTAGGAAGGTATGGCAATTGAATAATATTAAATTTGTATATATAGGTAGGTTACATATAGGTATTACAAACACGGCCGTAGCCTTCAAAATCCACGTACTAAAGTAATTATGTTTTACTAAATTCCACGTAATTATAAATATGTGTATTAGAGTTATTAGATAGTTTAAGTACAAGGCATGTATTGTAATTGGCCAACTACACGCTTTAGTTATTAATGTACATATTTAAATTAACTACACATATGTGTAGCGTACATACTTTAAGTGTAGCGGGCAACTGTTCTTATGTAAATAAATAAATTAGTGTAGGACTGTGTCGAGATTCAGGTGCATCGGATCGAGATGCACATGTTACTGCTTAGCCAAATTCACTCTACGGTGAATAGCCGTATCTACATAGTTTTGTAAAATGCCCACTTGCATCAACCAGGGTAAGCGTATTAACTCCGTAACTCTGAGTTAAATTAATCATACCTTACAACAGTTATCATTAATCCTTTTAACCCTGGTTTACGCAAGACTTTTTTCCAAAAAAGCGACCTTATGACCATTCCACACGATACTATGCAATTGGAAATTTGCTCAATTAAGTCAATTGTCATATGCATAAAATTGGCGGCCTACTGCTGAGATCACTCAATTCCAAATTGGGCTGCCCAATTTCTAAATCAGATTGTGTGGGTGTGGACTGCGGACATGTATTGTCAATTTTCTTTAAGCAACCCACTGCAATTTTATTTTTATTAAATGAAGAAAATATTCCGGATACAATAATATTGGATTCATCTAGTGATTTTCTTTGATTGTGGGATATCTCGAACGAGCATATTGTCTGATGTTTTTAAGAGTCACTGTTTTGTATACTTTTTTTCTCCCAGTTCGGCATCAATTATGTTATGAGTCACTACCACAAGCGTTTACTTTTGATAGAACTGGAGTCATGTTTGCTGGCGTTTGAACGGCCTTGATTCAATTGGCAATTGAATTTAACATAGTATGGACACCCAATCTGATAACTAACAATTCAATTGTCAATCAAATTGTGTCGTGTGGAATAGATAGGTAAAGTCAATTAAATATAATTTCAATAAATGAACTTAGAAAACTGTACAATGATGATGACGTAAGTAACACAAAAGCTTAGGTAGCTGAGAGGCATGGACATGTTGAGTTTTATAACGCCGCACAAAGCGTAACCGAAGTCACACTCTCGAGTCAAGTAGAAGAAGGCTTTTAATTTTCGACGATTCGTTTTATCTGAAACAAGCAAGAAGTTTAAATTTATTATAACTTAAGTCTATATAAAAATGAGAAAAAAGTGCTGCCGATTAGAAAATATCTACGTTCAGAAACTAACCCGGATATTCTAACCTTTAAGGTTTTGAGCGCCACTCTTGTGAATTGTGTCCAAACTGAATTTGGAAAAACATAAAATGCGAAACTTTATTGATTTCGGAAAAAATATCTGGCCTTTTATCAATTTGTTTGGCTTTCAATTCAATTCAATTCAAAAGTTCTTTATTTCAATTGTGTCGTCACAGACGCACTTATCACCGTCAATTATTACTCAAAACCAACCACTAACTACTGACTAACACTAACTATGTGAACTTTATAGTTCATGGTGTTATATAGTGTTATCACCATACTAAAACTATGATGATGACTACGAAACCATACTAAGAAAGAACAATACGCGGTATATTAGTCTACGGGCCAAGATTCCATCTTAAAAAACAAATTATGCAGGAATGTCTGACTGAATTTTCGATGATAACTTTTAAATTTTAAAGGTTATGACTATAACCCAAATAAAATTGTACTTACCTAATGGCATATTTGCTAATGCATTGTGTATAATATTTTGAATAAGAGCAATCTGAGTCGTCGTAATGCTGGCGTAGTAACAAGGAACGAGTATAAGAACAGTGATTCTCAAACATTTTACAATTATGTACACATACATAAATATGTTTACCTATAACAAAAACATATTTTATATGTACATATCTATAACTCGACACAGAGACAAAATAAATAAATAAATAAATCTGTGGCATTAGCACCTAAATAGCGGTGTCGTATTTTTGGCGGGAAGTGATAGTGGAGGGTTCGATTGATTGATTGATTTTCCAAAACAAATGTTTCTTCACCTCTTTACCACTTTTTTATTGGTCACAGAGACACAGAAGCTTCGCGTTTCGCCTCTAACGCAACGGTTCAATGAGTTGTAGATAAATATTTGGTCAACAATATGCCAAACGATTTTGGACCCTCGAATTTGACAAAAACCACGCTTACTAAGTATTTGAATAAGAAAAGAAATAGTACTTTTATAAAATGTCAGTAAGGGTCAAAGTTTTGTAGGTTTTAAAATAATTATTTGTGTTTGACTCATCGTCGTGAGCCCCTTCATTTGAGGCCAAACACGAAAGATCTACGACCAGTAGTTTAGTTATGTTATGACCAATACCTTTCTACCTACAACAATGTGGCAATTGCGATAGGAACCTATTTGTTCAATCAAATTGAAATTCAAAAATTACTCGGTGATATTCGTTTGACTTATCATTTTATTCGAGAGAGCACAGTGCGAGGCTTTGAGCAACGAATTAATCGTTTGCTGGCAGAACGTCATTCGCCAAAATCGTTCGAACGTTGTTCGAACAACATGGGCGTCGTTCGAATTGTTCGAATGAAATGGCCTTTCGAATGATTAGTATTAATATCGTTCGTAGCGTGCAGATTTAGCAATAAATCTTTTCTTTAATCACAATTATATTATAGTCTTTACACTCACCTGTTCTCCTGCAATTAGCAACTGAAACAGTTTAAACATCCACCTAAACAAATTAATAGTACGGACTGCTGATGTCAAAGTTATTATAACCATCTGTAAATAAAACGTAAAAAAGATTAAAATACTTGATACCATTATTCGTCGACGATGTCGTTCGGTATATCACGGAGAGGTGCGGCGGACGGATCCAGGAGCTAAACCAGTTGTCGCTGTCGAGGTTGGAGTCAACGAGGACGACGAGTTTCAAGTCCTTCGTGCTCCGGCTTCCAGCAAAGTATAAGGAGACGTTCTTGGCTCCTGAGTTTTGGCCCGAAGGCATTGTATTCCGGCGCTACAGGGAGGCGAAGCCGAAGTTAATTCCCTAATCGTAGCTTAAGTGTTTATAAATTGTATATATACTAGTCTGTAAGGTATATATTTTGTGGGCCTCTGGTACTTTTAATTTGTTAACTGTATTATTGCCTGAAATAAATGAATTTATTATTATTGCGTACCTTCTTATTACTTGACGTACTTACCGGAATACTCGTAACAGTATTTAAACGTCGAGCGCATTTGTTCAGCAATTCATAAGCCTCATGCAACGCACTTATATCTAGCTCTGCTTTAAGAGACAGTGACTCAACTTTGCTCAACTCCTTTGGGATTTTTTCATTCTCTCCGTAATTTTTTTTAACATGCGCTTTGATAACTAACACCCTCAAATAAATTAGTCGAAGTAGACTACAGTAATAAATCAGCTGAAAATCGTGATTAAAACTAGTAATAAACATAATCATGATAGCTGTTTTATTATAGTCAAATACTTCAAAAACTAAATAAATTTCAATAATACTGTAAATCATATACGACACGATCCACAAGAATATTATTTTAGTAGACAACGTGAGGACTACCGCATTGTAAATGTTTAACAATTTGTCAAATTTAATCATGTCTCGGATAATTTTTTTCAATTTATTTTTACCGATCGTCAACGAAATGGTCACTAATGCAATGTATTCAAATAATGATATGGTTTTAACCAACATGTAAGCCGGGGTGGAGCTCGGATTTATGACGGCGAAATAAATTACTAAGGAACTAAGAATCACGGAGTAGATATAACTAAATGATTTTATAAATTGCGGGCAAGGGACTATGTACATCCGATTGACGCCCAGCACAGCTTGTAAGATTATTGCATATTTTGCCTGTTTGATGACATTCCATTGGTCAATCATATAATTATTTTCTTTAGGCTTCATCGGTGGTTTGATATTTCCAATTATTTTATTTGATATAACACTAACGGTGTTCATGGTTTTAGTTTCCGCCCGATAGCTCCTGCTTGACATGGTAGAATGAGGGTTATGTAAACAAAACTGAGTAATATTGTTTGATAAGATCTTGTTAACTATGTTCACGTCAAGTTAAGTAATTGATTACTTAAATTTTATTTATAAATGTCTTGTACTTATGTCAATTGAAGTTGGTCGTCCAAAATTGGTTTATTGGAATAGTGGTGTTTTCTTATTCTTTTCAGTTATATACAAGATATTCTTACAATATAAATATATTATTTAAACGAGTAAATATGTTTTTATAAGTTAAGTTTGAAGTTGGTAGGTATCTATTTTGTGTACTTTTGTGCTTTAATACTTTGTTCAACCTCTTAACTTTGGTGAGACGATGGACCCGACTGTAAACATTTAATAATAAAATGTTCATCCAACATCTCGGAAACGCGAAAACATATATAGAATAATACATTATTTCTTTGGATTGACGTCATATATCGATTTACTAAAATGGCGGACAGTAGACAGGCCAAGCTCCTTAGGCAAATGTAACATTCTTAGATCTGTACAACAGAAGAATGGAAACTAACCTGATTTCGAGCACGTCCAAATCTCTTCGTCAGAATAAGTGTACGCAGCGAAATTGCTACGACCACTGACAAAATTACGTGACTATGGCAAAATTACAAGTATTTCATACTAGAAATTCTATGTTGTTAGGTAGACAATAATACCAAGGCTGGGACATAACTGTTTACGGCACCCTACTTTCTTAGAGGTATTATAATTAGGAAGAAGAAAAATGATGACGTATAATCGTTCCCGTAAGACGATATAAGAAGGATAAAAGAAATTTGGTTGCTCGAGCAGCTGGCTCGGTACCCAAGTTAAGGCTATGGTTAAGGCGTCGGGACGGTATTCTGAAGTCGCAGGTTTGACCCCTGCCCGAGCAATATCATTTTTATTCTTCTTATTTATTTGAAATCTTGAGATTTTCGCCTAGCATTCGCTAATGCATTCAAATCAAAAATTATTAGAAGTAGGTACATACTTCTAAAAACTGCGTAAAAAAAAGCTATTTTTTTTAAGATTTCGACATTTATATGACTAAATACATCAATATTATCGACAACAATAGCTAAATTCCTTCTCACACAATATTTAAAATGCTTTGTTAACGCTCCTTTCTGCACCGGATGTGCTATCAATCTTTCCCATTCTGACATAATAGGTGCCAAGGTTAATCCTACACACTGGGCCTGTTATAAATGCTCCCCGGACAACCCAGGATATGCTCCATCAATCATAGGGTGAGGTAAGTTGCCCTGGGAATAAATTGGGTACTGATTGATAGGTGTGTACGTTGGCAGACGTAAGTTAGATGAATTTCGGTTTATAGAGAATTTGTTTATTCTAAAAGGTCTATATAATATTTGTATATATGTTACGGCTAAAAGCCGAAGTGCGGCTACACCTAGTTTTAGCCGGCTACAACTAGGTGCAGCCGGCCACATGCGGTTAAACTCAGATATATCCAACTTATCTTCGATTAGAACTAGGTTTAGCCTTCATCATAGCGGCTAGAACTAGGTGCAGCCACACACCAATCAAACGTATAAGGGGCAGCCCTTGGTAGGTTAGGGTGAGGCGGGGGTGGCCCTTGGGCCACCCCCGCCGCGAACATGTATATTAGATATAATATAATGTAGATTATCATCTATCACTTCGATAGATTATAATCTACCGAAAAATAAAGCGACGGTTCACAATATTTCGACAGTTTACAATCTCGCATATTGGATAGATCTAAGTTTAACCGCATGTGGCCGGCTGCACCTAGTTGTAGCCGGCTAAAACTAGGTGTAGCCGCACTTCGGCTTTTAGCCGTAACATATATATAAATATACCTACTAATATATAGGTACTTAGTACTTGAAATACTGAAAACAAGTCAACATTTTCGTAGTTGTTCGGCAGGTTGGCTCAAATCACATACACCAGGGGGTGCTGGTTCGATTCCCGTGACGGGACAAATGTCTGTGCACAGAAAAAATAAAATAAGCGCAAACATTTGTTTCGTGTCTGGGTTTTGTGAGACCACGGTCCCTGTAGCCAGGAGCAGACCAGGATCTATGTTTGTGATCGTTGGGCCTATTTATTTAGTGATACAAACCTCAATTTTAACGCTATCAACAACTTATCTATTTGTTGGTTTAGATACTTGTCGCACTATTACCACAGAATACTAAGAGACAGAAGCATCACTCCGCAAAGAAATTTAAACAAATAGCGACTCTTGCTATGACGAAATAAAAGTCAATTCAGCTCGCGTAGCGCTGCATACCTACCAGTCATATTAACCTACAGAGCGCCTCTCTTTCTATCCCATAGATCTTATCTGTTCTGACGCGGCAAGTGTAACGACGTGCGACCCGCTGTCGGTGTCCGGCTATGTACTTGTAGCTTCGTCCCTACAGTGCGGAGTGCGCTAGGCCCTATTACTAAATTAATTAACCCAATGTCAAGTGCTTCCAATGCTTCTACACATCATTTGTTTTCCTTATCAGATTGGCTTTCACTAATGAGTTCAATACAATACAATACTCGGTATTGAGCTCTAAATATGAAATGAGGGTAGAAAAAAATACATGTATGTATAGGTAGCACATTTGTCGCTTAGACCAATTGCTATAGTAGAACTAAATCGCTCTAAGCATACCCTTTCTTTTCGTTTAAGAGTTAATCGATAAAAAAACGATCAAAATACGTTTTTAATTTCATAAATGGGTAAAAAACCCAAAATTACTTAAAATCACATTCTGGCAGCAAATCACACACAAGTCAAAAGTACTCTATGAGCTTAAGTAAGTAAGCTATGAGAACGTTCTTCTTTTTTAAAGATCTTACTTCATTTCGCAATTTACCAAATATTAGGCAAAAACTAACATCCCAAAAATATGGCGTTTCGTGCTATTACTACAACGCCGCAGATTTCTTAGATCTCCTATTTACGAGGAAAATATTATCTTAACGAGCTCTCATTAGCGGTGGTTAGCTTTTGTTTTGACAGTGACTAACATTCTCTTCGACTATATTTTTTCTTCTTTTTCCTCGGCGTTTTCTTAATTAGATAATTATGTCAGGCTAATTTTAGTTCTACTTTCTAGGTTAATTGTTATTGTCCTTTCTTTTGTCAATTAATTTCCATGGCCTGGCCTTCCGAGGACGGTCTTACGTGTCAGTCCGTGAGTTAAATGAGGTAGAACGGAATCATTATTTCAATTATTCCAGTCTACAAACTAATTGAAATAAATTCTTTAGAGGTTTCCTCGTTTAACTTTTTGTGTGGGGCGGAATAAGCCATCGTCATCCGCGTTATCCTGCATTTCCATTTTAAAGTACAACACCGAACTCGGATTTAAGTGAGGATTTCATGTAAATCCATTCAAAAGGTAGCTTAGATATACAGCCGACGGGTAGACTTCCTTCCCATCTGTAATTATAATGGTTTTTCGTCGGTATAACTCTTAGGTTGAAAGGTTTCCCTTGTAATATAAGCAAACCTTATGGTAATTTGTGTTTTGTGAAGATATATTTTCGTTCTCCGTCAACTTTATTTTCTCTCTGAAATAAACAATGTAAGCAGAGTATTGCATATGTGTGGAATATTATCTATCTATTTATATAAAAGAAGAAGCCCTCACTGGGGAATCAACGCACAGCCTGAACTGCTGAAGCAAAGAATACTAACTACTAACTACCGAAGAGGTGGAATATAATATTTTTAAAGCTACGACGATGAAATTTTGTACATATACTTACCTAAAGAGACTATAAATATCGGGATAGTAGCGGGACGGGAACACAGGAGTTGGATTAGAGTGGGTTGGAAAATAGTCGGGAGGATGAATCTCTTTACTACGCGTACGATGTCGCGGGAAACAGTTAGTTCCTAAGAAAAATCTAGCTGATTTTCTGAGCAATTCTTTTTGTTTACGTCATTAGGGAGCTTGCTAACAAGGGAATAAGCTAACACAAAATGTAAGCAAACGTAAAAAATACTTTACTGTCTCTATATATGATGACATCTATAAAGACAGTAAAAAATTGACATTATTAAATCAAAGGAAGAGATTATCTGCTTTTTTGGCCGTAACCAACCTTTATCAAGACTATATTTTCGGACAAAGTAATAAATCAACCTCTTCTTTTATCTAAAAAATATATCTCACTATACGGGAAATAATAGAGGGTTTTCCTGCGGCAAATTTAGTCTCTTAGATAAACTTTGGCCATGTAATGGACAGCGTCTCACCATTATCAAGTATTTATTAGAGATCGTTGCGAAGAAAAAGGTATTTTGGGTGTGCGTACGTCGGACCTTCTATTATTTTAGCTGATATACCTAAGTATATATATCCGAATCGTATGTTTGCTTAAGCTTATCTATAAACTGTATCACAGTTGAACCAAAGAAAACTAAATATAGGATGAACTAACTAGAAAGAGCTTTTAGCGACGACGTCCAATATAGTACTGAATGAGGATACATTTTACTAGGTGGCAGGTCTCTCGTATACGAGACCGTCTGGATTGGTACCACTGCTTTGACAGTTATTTCGTCACCTGGCAGTTGTGTGCAAACATAGAGCGAGTGTGGCTCAGTGGGGGCACGTGCGACTTTCCATCCGACCCACCCGATTTCGAATCCCGCTGGCCCCGCACCAATGATTTTCTTAAGTTATGTGCAGATTTAACACTCGCTCTGAAAAACGGTGAAGGAAAACATCGTGAGGAAACCGGCATATCATAAAAAAATTTAAGGATATGTGACATCCACCAACCTGCACTGGGCCAGCGTGGTGGATTATGGCCCATACTCTCTCTACGAGGGAAGGCCCGAGTCCCAGCAGTGGGAACGTAATGGGCTGATGATGATGATGATTACTGTGTTTGCACACAACTGCCACTTCCAGTTTTAAGGGCACTGTAGATACAGTGCCCTTAAAACTGGAAGTGGCAGTTGCGGAAGCTGGAAGTGGCACTGTATCTACAGTGCCCTGAGACAGTGAGACAATACCTCATAATGCCCACTAAGGTATCTACCTCAGTGGGCATTATGAGGTATTGTCTCAGATAAATAGAGAATCTTAATTTCTCTCGTCTCGGGGGTGGTGCTGCGTGCGGGCTTATCACTCAGTTACATAAAAAAGCTTTCCATAAATAAATAAGGCATTTATTCAGTAAACACACTATATACACATATAATAGGTAAGTACATACAAAAAAGAAGATATAAATTATAGTTACAGAGTTGCTTACGAAAAGGTTAGAGACTCAGCATTGCTTTTATTGTTTGTTTTTGTGTGTGGGTGTTGTGGGACCATGCTCCTCATGGTTTTTGGTTCCCTAGATACAGGGAATCCTTGTTAGAGGCAGGACCTATGTATATGATCGTTGGGCGAATTTATTTATTTTATTTTATTTATTTATTTCAGGCAGTATTAAATTACAACAAAGTAAAATTAACAGAGGCCCATAGAATATATACCTACCTTACAGACTTACATAAATACAAACATATACTACAATAACAAAGTATATTATTACGCTACTACACAACTCATAAAGGATTATTGTTTTTAGCTACTTTCCCTATAACGGCGGTAGACTACCCCGTAGGCCGAAGGTAGAAGCTTGGTTTATATCAGCTCCACCTATGGTTATGCCAGAACCATGGATAGGTAAATGATTAGCCGTAAGAACACAACTCTTAGTAGCACATGGCTACAATATGTACCTACATAATGGGACATTAATTTGTTTTTTTTAACCGACTTCAAAAAGGAGGAGGTTCTCTGTTCGATTGTTTTTTTTATGTTTGTTACCTCAGAACTCCGTCATTTACGAACCGATTTGGAAAATTCTTTTTGCGTTGGGTTCAAGCTACGAAGTGGTTCCATATAAATTTCATCGATATGTGACCTTGGACTATGAAGATACATTGAAGTCGGTTTTTGTTTTTTTCTAAAAATTTATTATTAATTTATTTGTATAAATTTTACAAATTTTCTTATATTTGTAACACCTTATAAACCTTAAACAGGTTTGTCTTGGGTGTCGCATTTCTCTTCTATTACTTACTTCTAATAACATTTTATAATAGGTAGGTAGTATATGGCTACTCCTCTTCAATGTTATCACAGGCCATTTCGACAGTTTAGAATTATCCTCCATATTTCTACAGTTTTATTTCCCCAAAACAAGAACAAGACACGCAAAATTGTTTAATGTTTTGAGCCCGCGTACAAACTACGGCCAGAATTCTGTAGGAAACAGAATACTTACATCGTACAACAAAAACTTTCAGTCTGCAGATTTATTCCATCTCAGTAAACAAACTTTTAAGAACACAATAATAAAAATCATAAACGGTGACAGCGAAATATGATTAAAAAAAAAACACATTTTCACATATACTATTACTTACACACACACAGCCTCACACAGATACCAACATACCCACTCGCACACTTATTACTTTATTAAAAACCAAAACAACCACATCCCTGACTGATGACTAGCTCAAACATTTGTTATGTATAAATTCTTAAGTGAAACATCATAAAAATTGTAAATCCGTAATTGGCATTAATATGTTACAACACGTCTTATTGTAAAATAGATTAAGAGCTGTGGATTTTGTAATAATAAATAAATAAATAATAATATGTATAAATATCATAACAATAGCTGCGCTCGGGACCGCTCGAATGAAATCTTTAAAAACTTTATTTTAGAAATGACACTAAGTATAGGCACATAAGTGTTTAGCGATGCGAATAAGGGAATAGGAAAAAGGAAATCACATTATTATTATTATAAATGCGAGACTTTGTATGTAAGTGTGTTAATTTGTTAATGTGTTAGTGTTTTTGTTACTTTCGCGCTGTTCGGATTTGAGTGAAATTCGGTATGGAGATAGCATATATCCTGAATTAACAATTTTTTTACTATTTATAGGCTTGCGTTTGACCGCTATCTCACCTGTTGTTAAGTGACGATGCGGTCGAAGATGTAGCACGCTCGCATAGAAGAAACCTGTTCACTCTTGTCTTAAAGACACCCAGATTGTAGCTATCCGGAAACAGATGCCGGTAGAGAGTTCCACTCCTTGGCCGTTCGCATTATGAAGGTCGAAGCAAAGCGCTTGGCATTGACATAGGCTACTATTTATACGGGGAAACCGCGGGGCGCAGCTAGTTTAGATATAAAATGGTCACACCTCGTAGAATCCACTTACGCCTTGAATCACATTGTATAAAATTTATATAGGTATTCCCCACCTTTATAATCTTCGAATGATATTCCGCAAACCCGTTTAAAACAATAATCAAAGGGTTCGTAAATAGAATAAGCCAGGGGCAGTCCCCTGGATGTATATTATTTTTCTCTTATCGCTTTGTTTACAAAGTTTTCCCTGCTGGGGACAGAAAGGAAATTTTGTTTGAAAGGTCAACTCGTTTTTTGAATTGAATGGCTTTCATGAATACGGAACTCAATTCATAAAAAGGGGATAATGTAACCTTATTATTTTTTTTGAATGTACTTTTTGAATACAATTCAGTTATGCAATTCTTCATTTTGTTGATATGTAATATTATTTTTGTTGAATTTTTTGTTTTCAGGACAAGCTTTTAATATATGCGTAATCAGAATCGCGAGCAGATTAAAATGAGCCCAAACACTTGTAGTTTACAATTATCCTTCAAGGGGTTCCATTGCCCACCTTCCGTCTCCATCATCAGATAAGCTGGCTGTCACCATAATATTGCATTGTTATCGAAATTTGACAAGTATGCAAAATTTCAACTCCGTAGGACGAGGAAATGGTTGCGCTTGCCAGATTTAACCCAAACAAACAAACATAGCAAGTTATATAAAGCTTGTAAAAATACAAGTGCTTGCGGTTATGGCTAAGACTCGCGGAAAACGTTGAAATATTCCGACCAGGGACTCATATCTGCTATCTATACCTATCCCAGTGACATCGCTTCTTGTACACAATCATCAAGCTTATTGCATTTTCAAAAGTCTGTTAGAGCGCCTGGTCGATGCGTCGCGTGACCAAAATGCTGCCCCCATACCCATATGTCCCTTAAGCGCCAATCGTATATCGTGTTGAGCTCAGATTAAGGTGTAGATTCACTGCGACAATGTCTTATGATGCCATATATTGTCTCATTAAGTTTTTATCAACTTGTAGTTATCGTATTTTGGTATAAATGAATGAGATTAATTCGATGTCTTGCCTGAATCGACAATAATTAGACCGTATCTTATTAGTCGCAGTGACGCTATACCTTAATTCGAGCTCAACACGATATACGATTGGCGCTTGAGGGACATAGGGGGGCAGGGACCTATTTGGTCCAACGTATCAGTATTTCAATCCACCGCACCGGGGCAATGTTTTTTTATGTAACTGAATGACATGACGAGCTGGTCGTTTGCCTGTTGGTAAACCCATAACAGTTATAAATAAAATACGCCTAACGATCACAAATATAAATCATAAAAGGAAGTAAGGGTTTGGCATGTTATCATCTGACTGTCAGAGATAAAATTCTATCTACGGTAATTTTGACAGAGCATCTATAGAAATTTGTTAAAATCCAAAAAAATTTGCTAAGTATGTCTAAATCTTGTTTGGGGCTTATTTATGTTGATGTTGTAATAAATATTTCAGAGGTTCTTGAGAGATACAGTTAAATTATAAAATGTTGTTGGTTGTAGCTTGTTGTTTGTAATTTTATGGTCTTACAATACGGCGTTAATGTAACACTGGCACGCATGTGGATAATATTTTTTTATGGTTTATTACGATGATTACCTATAATGTAAACTGATGGAAATAACCATGTCTCATTGCATTCCGCTCGTTCTTATTGCATTCATTATGATGCCATGCTAGTGATGTTTTAACGAAAGTGAATGTGTGTAGCGTATGTGTTTGTTACCACTTATAGCTCTATAGCGACCTAGTCGTGTTTCGGGATGATGTTCGGTGAACCATCGGGGAGACGGGTCTGAGCAGCCGCTCAACTGCCGTCTCTCTCTAGATCTATGTGCTCCATCTTAGGCCACATCATCGCTTCACATCAGGCGAGATAGTGGCCAAACATAGATCTATTAAGAGTAAAAAAAAAATAATAATAACTGAACGGATTTTGATGAAATTTGGTATGTAGGCACTTTAGGTACTGGAATAGAATATAGGAACTTTTTATTCCGGAAAACGAACAGTTCCATAAACATAGAAACTGTCAACTTAATCTACGCGAAAGCTGGTTCTACATTCTTTTCAAATACAAAATACTCTTCTTTTCATACTTCTAGCAAGGCTAACTCCGTACTCTATCCATACGATAAAGCCTTGAGCTAGTTCTAGAAACTCAAGCAAAAGAAATTTCCTGACTTAGTAAAATGGGCGAAGTTTTGAGTGAACTTATTCCAATCTTCATACGTGAAACACATACATCTTATGTAAGTAAGGGAACATGGCCGGTATTTTCGGACGAGCGGTAACTTGTGCGCCTTGTGATCCCACGCACCCGGGTTCGAATCCTGACTCGGCCCGGCACCAATTACTTATTTTAAGCTTCGTATTTATAGATCTGACTTGATTCACGTTTGATTTGCCATCACCGATTCTAGTCTTGAGACTTCGTCTATTTTACAAACAAAAATTAAACCTTAATCACTTGAGTCTTTAATCAAGTTCAACATCCAAGTCAAACTCAGTTGATTTACTCTTACTCTTACGGTGTAGAGTGGCGTTCCGAATAGCGACCGCGGTGCCTGCGTTCGATGATTTTTTATACATAAATGTTAGACGCGAGCGCGGGCCGGGTGCCCCGATCACTATTCGAAACTAACCCTAGAATCAAGAAGAGTTTCAAGTTGGAACTTGATTACTGTTTATAGAAAAGGTAATTGAGAATGACGTTATCAGTATTGCTTACAAATTAATTAATAAATAAATTGTTTAAATTGAGATCACGTTTGATTACTTGAATGATTATTGATTCATGAATCTAGTTTCAAGATACGTTTATCAAACAAAGCTTGACCTGAAACTCTCACTGAGTCTAGACTCAGTTTTGATTTTAGTTTATAAATTCGAGCCTCAGAGTACATTTTGCACGCTCACTTTAAAAATGTTGACGGACAACATCGCGAGGAAACCCGTGTACGTGTTTTAGAGTGGTTCTGGCTGCTGTTGTAATACCACCCATCGATCAAAGCTATGCCGTCATGCAGCATAGTCATGTTTCAGGTTGATGTTCGGTGAACCATCAAGGGGACGAGCCTGATCAGTCGCTCAACTGCTATTTTTCAAACCTATTTAATCCCACTCCTGAACACATGTCACCCCATCATCAATAAGAGTAACAATGGGTTTTTAATTACCTGATAAAAATGAATATAATTTAGTACCGTAATACCAAAGAAAACTATTATAATACCATTATTAACTGTGATAATACGCACTACTACAGAAACAATCATGGTATTACTATCTATTCCGTGACGAAGCCATTTCAATTTCCATACCTTATACAGAACTATAGACACTAGAATCCATTTATTGGCACTTGGTCCGTAGATCGGAGCGTTAATGTCCAATCGCACCGCATAGAAACAATAGCTGCAATGTCAATATCATTTTAAGCCATTGACACTATAATACACTATAATTCACTATAGCGCTGTTCTGTCAGTTCTGTTCCTATTGACAACAAAGGGTGATCAAGTGCAATAGCAATGCTTAAATATAAACAAATATCCATTCTCTGGCTGTCTGGGTAGGTACCACCGCTTTGCCAGTTATTCTGCCGCCAAGCAGTAGTGCGCTAGCATTACTGTGTTCCGGTTTGAAGGACATTGTAGGCAGCAAAATAACTTGGCATATGAGACTTAATATCTGATGTCTCGGGGTGTTGAGCGCAATGCAGTGCTACACAGTGCTTTTATGTTATTAGAAGTTCTGGGTGGCACTGCAATTGTTATGGACAGGTGTGGCGCTTACCACCAGGTGAACGCCTTTCTAGTCTCACCACTCAGTTTGATAAAAAATAAAAAAGTATTTCGCTGAAGTGCTAGTGCTTAGTGTATATAGCTCAGTAGCTATCACTTCAGCGAAATACTTTTTTACACCATATACCGCACCACTGCTTTATGCACATATGCTTTACACCATACCAGTGTGCAGTGTAAAGCTGTAAAGGCTTGCAGACAGCTAGCCAGGTGGAACTGTATTAGTGTGGCATTTTCCGCTCATCTTGATTCAACGAGTTGGCGTCACTACCGCGGTGCCGAAGCTAATATGCAGGCAAATTTCAATTCCCTTGGTGCTTTAAACGAAAATGTTCCATCGTATTTTCCACGCCAGCACCCATTTATTGGCACTCGGGCTATAGAGAGGAGCGTTAGTGGCCTTTAGTAATACCAGCGTCATAGAAATAGTCCGGCTCATTGAAGCCGGTATCACTGCGTAGTGTGTATGGGTAATTTACTGTTATTTCTATGGTAATAAACTTGATCGCTGATATCAAAAGCCACTACGGCAGTAATTAATAAGTAAGATGAAGTTAAACGCACAAGCGTCTGCTAAATCACCACTTCTTTTCGTAGTACATATATATAATGTCTATGCACTGTGAAAAGAGAAATGTAAGTATTTATGAAACTCTATCCGTGCTCGTCCGTGTGTCTATGATTTTTAAATAATTAAGAAAAAGAAAATGATATTTCTCGGACAGGGATCGAACCTGCGTCTTCGGAGTACCATCCCGAGGCCTGGCATGCGCTAATGCATTCAATATCAAAAAAACAAAATGAAGTTGTACAAAAAAAACATGGAATAAAATTATAAAGTCACCGTCAGCCTCTGTGGTGTAGTGTTTGGGTAAGTTGGCTCAAATTTTATACACGACCGAGGTTGTGGGTTCGATTCCCGCGACGGGACAAATGCACAGAAAAAAAGCGCAAACATTTGTTTTGTGTTGTGGGATTATGATCCAATGAGGATCAGTTCCTGGTTCCCTAGATACAGGAAATCTTAGTTAGGGGCCGGGGCCTACTCCGAGTACTCGTTCGTTCGTTCGTGCGGACTAAAAGCGACACTCTTTGCCTGTTGCATAGCGCTGTCTCTTTCATCCGACAGAACGAATATCGGAATTACTTATTCAGAGTACACGGGCTGGATCTAGGTATGTGATCGTTGGGTGTATTTATTATTATTATTTATTTAAATGCGATAGTTTTTTAAGAAGGATTCATGTGTGGGTGGATGTTTGGATGGTCGTTTGGTACTCAATCATACAAAAAATGTTTAACGGACTTTGATTAAATTTTTTAAGAAGGTACTTATTATGTAAATCCTGGAATAGGATATCGAATACCTTTTATTCCGGAAAAAATCCACGCGATAAAAACTGCGGGGCGCAGTTCGTAATATATAAATGTTTTCTGAGATACAATATTACTTGTATTAATCCTAACACGCTTGTGTGGTTTCTTATCCGAAAATCTTCTACGAAATAGGTTTTCAGATACCTCTCAAGTAGGTAGGTACCTGTGTAATTCAAGCACCTACCTACATTGGTAAGTCTTCAATGAAGCCTCATTTTGTAACGAAATATCAAATCCTTTCTAAATTTCAGGCTATTTTTAGAAGATAGTCTGTAGCATGGAAGGGAAGTTTCGTCTGAAACATAATTTTAAATACCTGCGTAGTTACTTAATTTTTTCGTTTAATTTATCAATACAGTCTTTATAATTTAAACCTACATAAGTTAGGTGTTTACATACGGTTTTTTTAGATTAGCCATGAACTTTCAATAGATGTACTTATAATAAACTAAGTGGACAATCAATTCAAATCAAGCATTTTTATTTATGAAGATTTTGAATGATTTCGAACTATTAGCTGTAATTGAACTTGACATTCAATTTATTGATTATTAATTTAGTGCATAATTTTGACTTTTATAATTAGTATGTATTTTGTTGATTATTATTAATTTTATTTTGACTATTATTTGATATTATTGTTATTTAATCAATTCCTCTTATTGTATTATTGATTGGTGTAACTGGTGTATCCGTACTGATTAATCAAATTGAATAAATAAATAAAAATAAATAAATAAATCAAGCAAATAGATATACTAAAAAAAGTCATTTTTGACGGGTTGTTTTGAAGACCTATACAAATACGTCACACATCATCACTTGGCAGAAGGGCAGTGCGACGGTATTTTCCCCCCTCAAAAAAAGTGTACGCAAGCCAATAAATAATTTAATAAAAATTGCTCGTGCACTGTGGTCCTGAAGACCGCCCATTACCAGACCATTCATCCAATCATAATCAATATCACGTGACGTCGCGGCCAGCAGACTAATACTAAAACAAATTTAATTTTAATGACCTAGCCGTTCAGGGACTTTGGTATCGTGGTATCGTATTGGTATTGTGGAAGATCATTGGTAGTGAAGAGGTTGTAGGTACAGTTAAATACTTCACTCTTTCATCAAAATTAACTAACGGTATGTAATTACTGACTGGACTTTACTTTAACAACCTGTGTTTTTTTTTATGTTGGCATCCTTTATTGTCCTTTCTCATTGAAGTAGCACTTCGGTCGGGATTCATAAAATGTGTCATCGCTATCCTCAGTGGAAGTAGACCCTTATCATGCTTGATTTACCCCGCAGGGTTGCCAAGAATTGCCAACTTTTATCTCTGCCGCTAATGTTTGCCAAACAGACCAATGTTTATTCATATTACATGTAAATAAATGCAGCTTATCCGGTAGCGTACGATTGCAGTATTTTCATAGATTTAAAACAGAACGATTTGGAATAAACTTTACCGTTTTGGTAAATGCATGAGAGAGTTTCGGAAATGTATGACTATGTGAATGGAATAAATAATTGAATAAATATCATCATCTTCCTCATCAGTCTATATCAGTTCACTGCTGGACATAGGCTTATCCCATAGCACATTGAATCTATACTTATAATAAAACTGTAACGAAGCGGTTACTGTACATTGAAGATATTTTTGAAAATCAATTTTTTTAGGAGTATATGGTAGCAACAGAACCCAAAAATACAATTTTTAAAATTTTTGTCTGTCTGTCTGTCTGTCTGTCTGTCTGTCTGTCCGGGATAAACTCAGAAACTAGGGCACGAATTTGAATGCAGTTTTTTGAAATATATTCTGTGGAGTCCGGCGCTACACAAAGGCTTTGTTTCATCAAAATCGGTCCAGTAATATTGAAGTTATGACGGAATTTAGGAAAAAATATAGGTGTCCACTATAAGTTGAACCACGGAACATACCGGACCCTTTGTGCACATGGCTCAGCTTATACTGGTTTATTACTTACCTTCAGAGTTTGTAGAACTAAGGTATTGGTTCACACGATGGTATTCTAAAAAATGTTTTGTGGAGTCCTAGGCTACATAACAAACTTTGTTTTATAAATATTGGTTTACGAAAACTGGAATTATTACGCAATTTAACAACGTTGAGTACCTACCGATTAGCAATTTTAGTATGAAAGTTTTCGTGAGTTTGATTCATTATAATTATAAATATTTAATAAAACGGCTAGGACTCACGTAGTTTGTCAAATTAGTCGACCTAGGTTTCGAGCATATCCGATGCTCTTCATCAGGGGCGAGTTTACACTGCGATATCGCGGCGACTATTGGCGGTGCCGGTGGCGGTGGCTGGTGGAGTGGTATAACGTTGAGTACCGTTGCAAGGCAAATTAGCTGTTTAAATCGAGCCACCCATAGATAGCACGTCTTATCAAGGGGCGTTTTTCTGACTCGCGGTGACGGGTTTTATGGACATGGCGCTGGACCTGCACTGGAGCTTTTTTTTTTAATCAGTTTGCAAAACGCTTTTTTGCTGATGCGATTATGTCGCCTTGGAAAGTAGTAGAGGAATTTTATCTAGCGGTTCCCAATTTTTTTTAGCTATGGAACACTAAATTATGTACCCAATTTTGGCGGAACCCCAACTCATATTTGTAACCGACTTTAAAAAAGGAGGAGGTTCTGTTTTTTTTCTATGTTTGTTACGCGATTACTCCGCCAATTATAATTTGATTTTGATGATTCTTTTTTTGTTTGGTAGGTCATACTTCAGAGATGGTCCCATATAAATTTTATCGAAATTGATTCAGCACTTTTGCGCGGGTCAGTATATCGATAAAAATGCCGGCCAGCGTCGGCAATTCTCGGAACCCTAGGGTTCCGTGGAACAACTATTAGTAACTGCTGGTATAGACGAACAAAAAGCATAGCAACACCGTACCGGGCCCGGAACGGCCGCGGCGGCTAGCTTGGTACCACGGCGCACCGTCACTGTCAGTTTTGCGTACGAATCGTAAAGGGTCCATGGCATTTCCCCCCGATGGCAATCCCACCCGTGTTATTTCCACCCGGCCTCCGTGGTCCCGTAATATGTTTTTTTAAACTGAACGATGACATTTGATACGTATACTCGGTCAAAGAAACTATAACACATTTTTCACCAATTTTAAAACATCCCTAAAAGAACTTGCTAAAATGTATATATCTAAATATAAAAATAATCCACTCCCTCAGACACAGACACACACACACACATCACACCTCGAAAACCAAAAACCTATGAAGCTGTTTGGTATGTAAGTTATATAAGGGGATCATTACGAGAGCGGACAAAAGGAATGAGAGTTTATGTTTTTAAAGATAGGGCTATCAATTTTGGTAATTAGGATTGGGAGCGGAACGGGATGATAACGGGATAAGATGGGCATGGAAATGGGATAAGCGCGAGAGTTACAGAATAGGAGCGTAATGGTAACGATATAGGAGCGGGACTGGAGCAGGAGCGGAGCGGTACGGTAACGGGATAGTAGGGAGCGGTAACGGTATAGGAGAAGGACAGGATCAGTCCAGAACGCGCCGGTTACGGAATACAACCAGGACGATAACAGGATACGAGTGGGAAGGTAACAGAATAGAAGTGATACGGTAATGAAAAAGGAGCAGGATGGGAGCTGGAACGGGAGTATTTTGGGACAGAAAATGGTCGGAAGCATGATGAATTACTACTACACTACGCGTACGAAGTCGCGGGCAACAGCTAGTAATTAATAAATTAATAATATCATTTGAATGATTGGTATGAATAATTCGTGAAACATATTTATTTTATAATACGGAAGTAGTCCTGACGTATGTGGTTTTTCAAGTCCTTAATCTAAATGAGTGCTGAGTGAAATTAATTGCCCATGGAAATTAATATTTCCCGTGGTACATTGCACGGTGGAGCTGCACCTTTATTGGCAATGGACCTGTAAATCGTATCATTGGCGCATCACGATCCAACGACCAACAACGCAACGTCGTCGGTCGGTCGGTAACGCGATGGGAAGCAAATTTCATTTTAATGACCCGCGCTCTAGCGACGACCGATAGCATCTATGCTCGATTAAGGGTTGAACTACATCTGGCCGCACCGAATCGCACTTTCCTTTGCTTCTATCCTTTTCTGTCACTTAGAAGAAACTTAGAAGACAGCGGGACTGCGACCGACTCGTCGATTGCGCCGCGTGCGTTGGCACTCCCGCTCTCTTTTTCGCTCTAGTAAATGACGGGACAGAAAAGGATAAAAGCATAGGAAAGTGCGATTTGGTGCGGCCAGATGTAGTTCAACACATACTCGCCAGGGTTGCCAAATATTGCCAATTTTTACCTCTGCCACTTATGTTTGCCAAACACACCAATGTTTATTCATATTGCATGTAAATGAATGCAGCTTACCCGCTAGCGCACTCGTACATCCCGAAAATTTCCATATGGGATTTAAAACAGAGCGATAACTGTTTGGAATAAACTTTACAGTTTTGTATGAAACCCTGATAGTGTTCCTGAAATTTATGACTGCATTTCTCTATGAAATGTTGTGAGGGTATTAACAAGTTTTAATGGGAAAATTTTATAGGCAACATTTTCGTAGCCCTGGCTTGTGTGGTTCATTAAAACCTCGTTGGAATGCGTGCAAGCCACTCGAACGTATGAATGACCGACATTTGCATATCGGCCTACTTCGATCACGCGATATCACGATTTTACGACAAGTGGATGTCGATAAGCGCGGTAATGGCCAATTAGTTTTATGACGCGGCACTTATAGTAACCCTAGTGGGGAACTAGTGAGCTTCTAACGTAGAGATGCCATGCTTCCCGGTGGACCACAGCATGGCCCGGTGTCATGTAACACGATTTGTTACAGGTAAAACTATTGATGAAAATAGAGATGTAATTTTAATTGTAATTTTAAGTTTTTTTTTGTAACGCCTAACCATTTATTTAGTTAATTCTTTATTGCAATATTACAAGTAATTTACATAAGGAGAACTTAATGCTAAATCATTTTCTACCAGTTATCCAGTGACGGTAAAAGAAAGTTACAAAGCGTGCATCAAAACCATCACATACGGAGGTCCTAGTCCCTAGCTAAAATTTTCTTTGGCTAGAAGTAGATGTTAGGGAACAAGAAACTGCGAGACCATGCTCCTATAACACCCAGACGTGAAACCAATTCTTTCCGTTTTGTGCACAAACATTTGTTCTGTCGCAGGAATCGAACCCGCAATCTCCGTGGTGCAGAGGCGACCTTAAAGTATTGTTGGAGTAGAGTAATATTGGAGTTTGATTAGGTCGTGCTAGCGTTAAGCGTAACAGTTTCGGAATTCAGTTTTCGACTGGGTAGACTGCCAAAAGTTGACGCCGACCGGGACAGTTAGGAAAGATTCAGGCCATCTCTCCTAACTGTCCCGGTCGGCGTCACGACTAGACCAACCCTAGTAGGGTACTGGTGGTTGTTCCGTCGCATTGAATAGCTTTTGTGTAGGACACTAACCTTTTGTTGTAGCGACAGCATGATGACAGAAGGGCCGCGATGTTGCGATTGTTCACATTTACGGCTCGACCGTCGAAATTGCCCTTTTATTTTGTACAATGGGCCTAAACTTTTACGTGGTTGTTGTATTTTGTCCGTGTTTGTGTGCGGTTGTGTACGCAACATGCGCTTTTTGTATATTGCACATGAACGAATCAAGGCTATACTCGATATACTCTTTCATTTATCACTTTGTTTTGTTTTATTTCTTGTGGTTCCATTGTTCAGTCCCATTAATGAGACCAAGGAAGAAAGAAAGAAGAAAGATAAGACTACACACAACAAATAATATTATACTATATAACAGAAAAATATATAATTATATAATATATATATAATTTATAATAACACTATGTAAAACATAATAAATACATAGTATAATTCAACTATACAAGAGGAAATCCAGTATTTGGATCGTACCATCAAAACTTTGCCTAATTGATAGGACCACGGTGACCGTTTTACCTATTAAGAATTTATATCTGTACTATAACAATTTAGTACTGGTACTACTAAAGTACTTCTACCAGTAAAATGGAAAATACCTACAGAAATTGGTAATTTGATTAAAATGTTTCTTTCATTAATATTATTAAAAACTGGTACAACGACGCAGTCATGTGCACGGAATTCGAAACTCGTAAGCAACCCGTATCCAAGAAATCGTTTTGCAAGCGGCTGAAAGTTTATTTACCGAAACAAGGTTACAGCAATCTAGCAAAAGAAAAAAGCGACGTCTTCGATTCCACTAGCTACGGAATGAGGTAAGTACTAAGTCGACACAATGAATATTGCCTTGAACTTGACTGCTGGAATTTTGTTTGAGAAAATGTCGAGTTCTAAGATCTCAGGGTATGTTTATGCTTTTCAGATTCTGTAACTTTTGTAATAATGTTATTGTGCAAACTGCTAAAAATTAGGAAAATTTTTTTTTTCTATCCTATTAGTTTTAATTTTCGTCTCTATTTTATGAGTATTGAGTCATTATGCCACACGCACAATTGAAATAAAGTAAATACATATTTCAAAATATGTATTTAATGATCAGCCTTTCATTCCCACTATTAGGACACGGGCCTTCTCTCATATAGCCCAGTGCGGGTTGGTGGATGTCACACGTCATTGAACTTTTGCCACTAATTCTTTTACATGCCGGTTTCCTCGTGATGTTTTCTTTCACCGTTTTTAAAGTGACAATTTAATCCACATATAACTTATCTCAATCAGTTGTGTGGTGCCAGCGGGATTAGAACTCGGCCGCGTCGGATCGAAGGTTGCCCTTACTCCCACTGAGTCACACTCGCACTCAAAATACTTGATACGTCAAAATTAAACGCGAGATAAATTAAGTTCTTAAATACACAAATATAAACAAAAAAGAAAACAATTTATGGCGAAGTGAAAAGATTCTCATGATTCTTCAATAACATTTTCCCCAAATAAGTAAACTAAGCATCAAAAAGCGAGCAAATCATGCTCAAAATAAGTAAATGAGAAGGGTTAGACACTTAATATCTTAGTACAGGGACAAGGTCACTTTACAGAACAGGCAACACCGCTAATGCTTTAGCTCAGTCATGCAATGACGGTAAATCTGTCAATTCTACGCCCTCATCAGGACTCTTGTTAATTGGAGTTCAGCTGAGGCTGAAACGAAGGTCTTATCTTTTTGTACACGATAGGGGAGGATCAAAGGGTGTTTCACGTGTGCCTCGTAATTAAAGCTCTGGACTTACCTAAGCAATCAGCGGAACTGTGAAGCGCGATTCATGAGCGTCGTCGTCTAAAACATGCTCAGATTTAAATGTTTTTCATTTAGCATGCATTATAGTTTGGTTATTTGGGCACCACCACCATTTTACATTTGCTATCTACCCCCATACATATTATATTACTCTAACAACAACCTACATAATATTCAGCCGAATTACACTGCATATTTTTATAACATTTTAGTTTTGAGACGAATTTCCGCAACGTCACGCCTGATTCCATTACATTCTCTGAATTTTGTGAATCTGACATCGTCATTTCTCGTAGTCAATGAGGATTTTTATTTTTCAAATATTATTTTCCTTCGTTTTTACACTCTTACCTCTAGATAAACGTAAATTATATCACAATCACGTCGAGTTTATAATATATCTAGTTTGCTCTCCTAAAGTATCTTGGAATCTATGTGTTGACTTAATGAACTGCCAGGTTGTATTGTTCAGGAAACAGACGCTTGTACTCACCAAAAAAAAAAATCTAATATAACGGACAGACGGTCGCGTGGCTGATGCTTTTGCTTCACAGGCGCTTTTTTTCGCTCAAATGTGCAGCATAATTCAAAGCAATACATCCCATAAAAATAAGATAACGGACAGAGGAAGTCGCGTGTAGCGATGGGCGTTGAACAAACGAACTAGTAAAAAAAACCGCTCATCTACTGTCAAAGTTTCAACTGTTAATATTTCACAAATTAACTGGTTGGATTCATCGACGACTAAATTGAAGTGTAGAAAAAATGTACCAGTTGACGATAACGAACGTATGCGAGACAGTTGTCAACTTCTATCTTCTATCTATTCGTTGTTAGTCGCGTAAATTCGATAGTAGAAGGAAACATTCCCATATGCATGCAACGGATAGACACGTAAATTTTATGACATTGTACCTATAATGTTTGTAATTCGTTAGAAATAGTGGCATAAATGCCGGGTCGATTATAAAATAATTTGAACTCTAAGTAGTGAAAGCTACAGTTGATAATTAAATGCGCATGGAAAGACCTTCTTAAGAATTAAATATGGTTAGTTTAACTAGTTAACAAATTCAAATAGTCAATCAACTAGTCGACGGAGGTTGATTAAACGGTCTAGTTTCGTTAACGAAAAATACGTCAACGACCCATCGCTAGTCGCGTGGCTCTTGGTTCACAGTCGCTCTGGTCGCTCAAGTGTGCAGCATAATGCGAAACAAGTAGAAATAAAACACATTCTCGCCAGCGGCGCGTGTAATTAAAACATCACTTGGTAGAATCGAGTGTTAATATCTCTCTGGGTCCTTTTAAACAACAGTTGCAATACTCCAAAGCTTCCCACTTTGTAGGTTTAGTTTTGATATTATCAGCAGGAATATAAAATTAGCCAACGTTATTATCTGATCAACATTGCCAGATATAATATACTATAATTGTAGTCACGCGTTTGTTTACGTAATTAACAATAGATTCATGTGTGTTTATGAATGGAAAGTGTGCATAAGATATTCAAAGAAGAGAAAAAGACCGAATTCAATACTCGGGAGAAAAAAATATATTGTGCAAGGCAAAAAATTACGGTTATTACATGACTCATTTAGCTCCCAAAAATAGTATCATATCGTAAGCATATTTGACATCATATTTGACTTTTCTAAGAAAAATCATTCTAGTATGACACTCGGTTACAGTTTTACGTCATTAATCATCATTATTATTTTTTCTATAAGCTTTTTGTAATAATTTTAATTTATTTTAGTTTGGCCAAGATTTGATCCACAGTTGTTATAGTAAAGGTATAGTTAATTAGTTTATTTACAAGTATTTTAATAAGCTTTATATCTTCCGTGGATTTATCATCTCGAGAAGACAATCAGAACTTCATTTCCAAAAATTTAATAAAATAATACAACAGATTGTATAAAAACGAAAACAAAAAACAATTCCATCTGTGATATTATTGCCTCCCAAATTCGTTAATTATTCGCAATCAAATTGTAAGAAAATTTTTGCTTTCTTTTATCTTTTAGAATTTAGATTACACAAAATAATGCGACGATATTTATTTACAGAATTTTCTTTTGAAAATGTTCTCAGTGGATTTCGAACGTATTGCGTCATCATCACTCGCCCAAATTGTTACGTTTTTCTCTTTCAGAGTATGGGGCTATAAGGTATTATCCCTAGAAAAAGCTAACTGACGCTTTTTCAACTATCCTGTGTGAAGGCCGATAACGCAGCCATTTTCTTTTTTGCGAGAATCAAACTAATAGTTTTCCCCGCAGGGCTTATAGAAGGTAATAAATTTCATTTTATCCTGACGTATCTGCCTTTTTCTATTACCTATTTAAGGTTACGTACGTGACTCCAAAAAAATAAAAAGCCACAGTTTTTTTATGTCCAAGTGGCTACTGTCACTAGATACACCCATTAGATAAATTAGGACAAAGTAGTTGGGCGATGACTTGTGCAAGTTTTAGTCTAACAAACAGAAGTTCGAAGCTCAACTAAGCCTTCCAGATTTACAAATTGAGGTCTTTTTTCTGCCTCATCCACAAGATATATAGGTAAGCATTAAAATACATTTACCTATACGAGTTTAATAGTGTACCCGTCGGATTACTAAAGTTATAGTAATCAACCTCCCCTTAATAAGCCTATAATTAAATATAACGCTTAAATGATATTACGGGATCGTAAAGTTATTACCTTAATATAAGCTTACCCTTAATTAGATTAAATATTGCCTTAAATTCACCTGAAAGGACAATAAACAAAGCTGACCCGTGCCTTTTAAAATTATAAATCGTCCAATTGTTCATGACCTCACCCTTCCTAAGTAAAACAACTATGGAGGGGTTTAAGATCGAGGGGTCGACTAACATTGGTTAGTGGAAGGTATGTGTGTAAAATTGTAATTGTGAAACGTGGTCATTATCCATGCAGTGACCCTGGAGGACTACGGGCGGACCCTTGACGCGAAGGCAAGATTAGTCCCACATATAAAGTTTTAAATTAAACGCGGCTGTATAAAGGGTAAAATAGTGAACAGAATAGGCACTTAGCAACGACGGTTTGTTGTTTTATCTTCGTGCTTGCAAAATTATTCTAAGGCTTTTGTTGGACGACCTTTCTAAATGTGGTTGAATAGTCTTCTCGTGGTAGGTTTAAGTAAATTAGACACGAGTTTATTAGAACAAAGATTGTAAGCTTGAAAAAAAAAGATGCTTTAAATTTACAAACAAATTCTGTGATAAGATTTTAATGATTAGGAAGAAGAACAATGATATTGCTCGGGCATGGATCAAACCTGCGTCTTCAGAATACCATCCCGACGCCTTAACCAAGTGGCCCAGTGGCCACCGAACCAACTGCTCGAGCAACCAAATTTCTTCTATTCCATGTATTACAGCAACGATAAATAGCAATATCATTTATTCTACCTAACTATTTAAAATCTTAAGATTTTCGCCTAGCATGCGCTAAATATCAAAAATTCTGTAATATAATTAATTAGTTCTACTATAATAATATTTTATACATGGAAGTGTATAAAAATCTAAGCTTAAGAAAGGAAATAAATAGTTCTTTGTTTCGGGTAACTTGATTACATCGACGAATTAAGACTGGGCCATATGATAAACTGCTGCCCGCGATCTTGTGCGCGTAGGTTTTGGTCATGTCGCGATCCCTTGGGAAACACGTGTTAAATTGAAATGAAAATCATTTTTTGCCCTTCTCCGGGCTCCGGGCTATCTCTGTACTAAATTTTATAAAGGTAGTAAGCGTTTAGTAGTAACAAGCTAATTTCAGTGAACTAAAATTTAAAATCCCCGTCACAAAAAACCTATAAAAAAACTGCTGAAACGATTAAGATAAAACATATCTAAGGACCACCACTGGAAAACCTGCTTTCAAATAAAAAAAAACACCCGTTCGCTATGGTGCCACAGACAGACACAAATATTGGTCAAACTAATCACATCCCTCCTTTTTGCGTCGGGGGTTAAAAAGGTAACGGGTAAGCAGACAGAGTTACTTTCGCATTTATAATACTAGCTGCGCCCCGCCCTCTTTGTGCATTATTCTTAAATAATCTATTTTGGGCTCAATAGACTCCATTTCCCAAAAGCTTAAAGCAAAGCTTTTCTCAAAATAACTTAAATAGTTCTCAACGAAATTGAGGAAAATAAAAATTTATAATTTATATACTTAGATTGGACGTATAAATATTAAAATTGAATTACGATTCTTATTAATTAGCTAATAGATTTTGCGCTTCAAAATAATTAATTTTATAACGTAGTATCGTAGTACCTCAGTAATTAAATATAACGACATTTCGAAATGGATTCCCGAAATCTATGTGATTATAACTTTGAGAGGACTCTCACAAGCTAATTATTTAAATGACATCAAATTCTGCTAATCCCTTTGCTTTAGACGTTGCCGTTGGTAGAATTAAGTGATAATACGTATAACGAATAGGTAATACATAATTTATGATTAATGATTATATAACTATATAGGTGAGGTATTATATAAGTGAGGTAATATTGAAAACCCTTGATAAAACAGGAACTTAAATAATAAATTAAAATTATAACTGTAATTACTGAAATTGAATCTTTATGATGTCCTTATCATTGGATCATGACATGACTTGACTTTTTATATACCTATTTATTTTTTATTACCAGCTTTTATTTAACTTGCAATGTTTGTTTGTTTGGGTCAAATCTCGTTGAATCAGAACCTTTTTCTCTTATCCTACGGACTTGAAAATTTGCATACTTGTCAAAGTCCGGTGACAATGCAATATTAAGGTGACAGCCTGTTGATCTGATGATGGAGACGAAAGGTGGACAATGGAACTCTTTGACGGATAATCGTAAGCACTAGTGTGTTTGGGCTCATTTTTATCTGCTCGCGGTTACGATTACGAATAAGATGAATAATATATTTTTAAACAAAAATCTTGTTTAAACTATTTGATCCCACTGCTGCAAAGGTCTTCCTCCATTTCCCTCCAAGGATCCCTCCAAGGTTGCCTGTAAGAAATTGCACATAGTGATAAGGCCGCCCATTGTTCTACCACTATTATTTGTAACTATAAACTTCTGATTCCTGTTTTGGTGATCAATAAAGTATTATTGTATTGTATTGTATCCCTCTCCATTGCGATCTCGGGCTATATTTCAATGACTTTTTATATTATGATATCAAAAACTACAAACCATTTGACTGCTCATACTGGGCCTCCTTACTCACAGAACAGTAGCAGTTTTAAGCTTAGGTATATAATTATTCCGGTATTTGCCGTATGCTAAAGTAGTAGAGCTATACCTGTAGGAACAGTTTATACTATTTACTAGTCAATAACAACGCGCCTTTTTCCTCTGCCCTCGGCCCGCTATGTCAGCTGTAGCTAAGAATAGGGGATCGGACAGTTATCGAGAAAAAATCTAAAATGTAGTGAGAACGAATGTTCGTCGAACCAGAAAGTGACTGATCTTTCTGGTTCATATCAATATTTTTGTGAAATAATAATGATTTATATTTTTTAAACCAATAAATAATTCTGACATTTTTAATCTGTTCTTCATCTCAAACAAAACAACAATCACAGCGCATGACGTCATTTGTAGGCAAATGCCGTGAGTCAAGCTTGTGTTTATTTTACTTTTTTACTTTTCATAAAATGTATTTTTGCTAATTTTTTCGTTCCATTACTACAATATAGTCCCTTAACTTCACAAAACGTATTTAAATATCTTTGCAAGTTTTATTTCGAAGAGTTTGTAGTTTTCTACCTACATATGACATCACAAGTTTTGAGGTGACCTTTTGCGCGGCAATATTTGAAACATAATATTCGAACATAGTTTTAGGTACTTTAAGAGCGTTATTTAATTAAAATAGTATTTTTATTGCTAAATATATTCATTGTAGTTAATTTAAACCACTTTCTGAAAACCTGTTCAATCCCCTATTTCTTAATTATCCACCACTACCATCAAAAAACTCATCAAAACCCTTACAAAACTGGAGACCGTACCACTTCAATCGCTCTTTTCTTCATCACATTTTTTTAGATGTGGAATGAGTTGATTGACCTGATTTTGTTAACTATTGTTTTTCCTGTGTTTAGTATTCAATAAAGCATCATTGTATTGTATTATATGGAATCCTTCAAAAAGGGTATTTATACAGTCCTTAAGGATCGGCCACACATCATCAACGCCTCTGGTGTTGCAGATGTCCAGGCGACGGTGACCACTTACCATCAGGCGGGTCGTAAGCTTTTTTACCGATTAGAGTGAGTGTGGCTCAGCGGGGACTCGTGCGCTTTTCGATCCGACGCACCTGGGTTCAAATCCCGACTCGGCCCTGCACCAATGACTTATAGTTAAGTGCAGATTTTGCACGCTCGCTCTAAAACGGTGAAGGAAAACATCGTGATGAAACCCGCTTACGCGCTTTGGAGTGGTAGGCTCTGGCCGTGGTTGTAATACCACCCACCGAACAAAGCCATGCCGTCAAACGACCTAGTCGTGTTTCGGGATGATGTTCGGTGAACCATTGGGGAGACGGGTCTGGCAAGCCGCTCAACTGCCGTCTCTCTCTAGATCTATGTGCTTTATCTAAGGCCACATCATCGCTTCACATCAGGCGAGATAGTGGCCAAACATGGATCTATTAAGCAAAAAAAAAAAACTAACATAAAAAACTATCGCTACCAATTTACACGTAAAATGTATTCATCATCATCATAAGCCCATTACGTTATTATCCGCACATAACTTAAGAAAGTCAGTGGGATTCGAACTCGGGTGAGTCAGATCGAAAGTCGCACGTGCTTCCACTAAGCAACACGCGCTTTCAAAATGTACTGCTTTTAAATAAATCTGGATATTACGAGTGTTTCCACTTTCAATAAATCGATGGTAGACTACCGCCAGCAGCTATTTCTGAAACGCTATTAACAAAACATACGCAATAAATTGTAATATTATCTAAACACTCGCCAAAATTTTCCTTTAATCAGCGCCGAGTAAATACCTAAACTCTGAGAGTTCTGAAAACCCACGCCCCATGGAGAGATTACTTGCCTCCAGCGGGGTTGAGTGAAATGGTTGAGGTCATGTTTGCCCAGTGCTTAGGATCATTTTTTTATTATTATAATTATGGACTAATTAAGGACTTAGCTTTTTTTCATTCGTCCTGCTATTAACTTTTAATATTACTAATGCAAATGTTTGTGAGGATGGATGGACGGATGTTTGTTACTCAATCACGCAAAAACTACTAAACGAATTTTGATGAAATTTGGTATGTCAATCCGAAATGCTACTGCCATACCTACTTATATTTTATTTACACTTTTTTGATACTGATACTATGACTGTGGGACATCTCACTCGCACTTCTTGTTTGACATTCTGTTAATTCTAATTTATACGTAATTGTTCATTGTTATTTTCGAGACATCTTAAAAGAGCTGAAAAAAAGACATCCCCGCTGAGTTTCTTGGTGCTATCTTTTCTAACGGGCGTATTTCCGAAGCACTGGTAGAGTCAGTTTTCGCATTTCTTTTCAGTACTCAGACATACATTTGAGTATAGGAAAGAAATGGGTAAACATACTTACCTTTTTTTCAGTCTTGTTAACATAAGTTACAATTTTTAACATATTTTATTTGTATCATGTGTTTATGACCTTTAAAAGTGCACTTTTGTGCCTATTTAATGTATGATATTGGCTTTGACTTTGATTTTGATGTCGGTAATTTAGGTCCTAGAAAAGGATTTAGGCTTTATCCCGGGAAATCGCGGGGCACAACTAGTTAATAGAATCATAAAAAGTTAAATGAAAATAAAACATGAAATATCTTTTCCTAGACTGTATAATAAAAATAATATTAAGTCTAGATTACTAGTCTAGACTATTAGGAAAAATAAATGTTTTTTTTCAGGCAGGTAACGTGATAACAGCCCCACCTACATCGAAACAGTCTAATACATCATAGTCCCAGCACTTTGAATACCTTTACGGTATACTTATCATCATCAGTCCATTGCCTCTGAACCACCTCAATGCACTCCGTGACGCCAACACTGAATTAACATTTCTTTTGACAAGTGGTCATCCATTGTGCCTGCATTATTGTCATATTGTGAAAGTTTGAGTGACCAATGGACCAATTCTGGTCACTCTGATAGTAGTGAAGATAGCGATTAATGACATTATAAATGTTGCTGACATTCATATTATTGTATATACTATGGACATTTTTAAATATAATTGGTTTTAAATCGTTTTTGTCACAATAAAAATAAATAAATAAATGAATAAATTGCGTTTCTATTGCTGGGACACGAGCCTTCTCTCATAGAGAGAGTATGGGCCATAACTCACCACGTAGTACTGGTGGGTAGGTCACTCGTATGCGGGCGGCTGACTGGGTAGTTACCACAGCTTTGCCAGTTAAATTGCCACCAAGCAGTAGTACAGTAATTTCGCCAGCGAAATTACTGAACATTATGATACGACGACGACGATGACGAGACAAACACTCCTGATGATGAGCAAAACGCTTGCACATAACAGTTGCAGCGCCACCCAAAACTGATATGCGAAATCCTGTGCAGCACTGCACTGCGCTCGTCACCTGAGACAATTAGATCTTAAGTCTCATTATCGTCATCATCATTATCATCATCAGCCTATTACGTTCCCTCATAGAAAGAGTATGGGCCAAAATGCACCACGCTGGCCCAGTGCGGGTTGGTGGATATCATATGTCTTTGAATTTTTGTGATAAATTCTTGGTCATGCCGGTTTCCTCAAGATGTTTTCCTTCACTGTTTATAGAGCGAGTTTTTAATCCGCACATAACTTAAGAAAGTCAGTGGTGCGGGGCCAGTGGGATTTGAACACGGGTGCGTCGGATCGAAAGTCGCACGTGCTCCCACTGAGCCCTTCAAACCGGAACTCATATTGGTCATCATTATGTTGTAATGTTTGGGGCTGTTAATTATTTCGATTTCTAATTTGTTTGAATTTAGTCCTAATTCTTTGTAATGTTGTTATTTTTTATTTGAGTATAATACTTTAGTTACTGCTACAAATTTGGTTAAATATGTAATAGTTATATAAGGCTTCTGATGATGAAAATAAAACCTTATTATTATTTATTATAAGGCCGAAGGCCCGTGTCCCAGCAGTGGGAACGTGATGGGCTGATGATGATGATGATGATTATTTATTATTATACTAAAGAGCTAATTGTCTCAGGGCGACGAGTGCAGTGTAATGACGCAAAGGATTTTGTAAAACAAAGTTCTGGGTGGTGCTGGAACTGTTATGTGCAGGCGTTATGCTTAGTATCAGGGTAACGATCTGCGCGTCCCATCACACAATTCCATTAAAATATAAAAAAAGTCTCTGGTGGTATACTTCTTTCATATTTATTTACACGATTTAAAATTATCATCGGTGGAAACAAGGCGAATTTCTAAAGCCTTGTGGATGGATGAACGAACACAGATGACATAAGGGTTTCAGTTCCCATAATATAGCTTCGTAACCGTAAAAATGTCTGCATAATTTATGCGTTTCCTATTTTCACCGCTCCAAATGGGTATGAAACGACCATTATTCGTACAGTTTCTACATGTATCAAGGACAGTCCAGTATCCAATGCTGTCAGCCGAACACCTTCGTCAAATGTTTATTGGGCTGCGCGGATGCGGGGAAATAAGTGGTACCCGCTTTATGGACAGTGAGGAAGGTTCGCTTCGGTTCACTTTTATTTAAAGGATTTTGTGTATTCTTCGAAAGGGTTTGCGGTCAAGTTATTTTTTGGGGTACGTTGAGTTTTGTTAGCTAAAGACGAGTAAGAAAGGACTTTTACTGTCGTGGATTAGACTCAGTGCTGAATGCTTATTTTTTCAAGCTTTTAAGTTGCAATGTTTGTTTGTGTCTAATCTTGCAAGTTGAATCAGAACCACTTCCTCTTATCCTACGGAGTTGACATTTTGCATACTTGTCAACGTCCGATGACAATTCAATATTATGGTGACAACCAGCTGATCTGATGATGGAGACGGAAGGTGGGCAATGTAACTTCTTGATAGATAATCGTTAACTATTACTGTTTGGAATAACGAATTTGTTAAAAGCAAACATTGAAAAATATATTATTCCACAAAAATCTTATTTTATTCCTTTTGGTTGAAATCGCTTTTGATAGAAAATTATAATGCTTATGGTTAAAAAATAGCACAGTGACAGCATTGGATACTGGACTGTCCTTGATACATGTAGAAACTGTACGAATAATGGTCGTTTCATACCCATTTGGAGCGGTGAAAATAGGAAACGCATAAATTATGCAGACATTTTTACGGTTACGAAGCTATATTATGGGAACTGAAACCCTTATGTCATCTGTGTTCGTTCATCCATCCACAAGGCTTTAGAATTTCGCCTTGTTTCCACCGATGATCATTTTAAATCGTGTACGTGTACGTTTACACTCAGCGAAAATAAAATTGGGCCAAAACTTGATAATTATACCAGAAAAAAAAGATTAAAAGCCATGATTTCGTCTTATTATATTATATTATTCCAATACAAAACTGCATACCTTAAAAACTACTTTCTCAGATTGTGAAACAACACAAAAGTGGAATAGTCAAGTTTTGAAAAGAACCGCCTTAAATAATTTATGGGCGATTACAATTTGCTATGGGCAGGCGTAGCGCTTACCATCAGACTTGCTCGTGTTGTCACTCAGTACCAAAAAAAATATTCTAGAGCTGTGCCCTGAGGTATTTTACGCGCAATATAATAGAGTAATAATAATTTATAACAGAAATAGTTTGATACCATCAATATCATATGATATAGGTATATACATATATTATATGATACAATGTATGATACACAGTTAAAATAATTTTATTTAGAAAATTATACTCAAACAAGGTTGTGTAGAAAGTTTTTTTTATTCCTAATTTGTTTCCGATAGACATCTGCAACACCAGCGGCGTAGATGATGCACTGCAAACCCCTAAGGACTTTACCCCTTTTATAGGACTCCACGTTGTAGCGCAATGGAAAGAAATTGCTGGGGCTTATTGTCTAACTTTCACATTTATCTTAGATCGATAGATTTATTTTACTGGTGGTAGGTTTCTCGTATGCGAGAGGCCGTTTGGGTGGGTACCACCGCTTTGCCAGTTATTCAGCCGCCAAGCAGTAGTGCGCAAGCATTACTGTGTTCCGGCTTGAAGGGCATTGTAGCCAGCGAAATTACTGGGCATTATGAGACTCAACAGCTAATTGTCTCAGGGTGACGAGCGCAGTGCAGCGCCGCGCAGGATTTTGCAAAACAAAGTTCAGGGTGGTGCTGTTATTGTTATGGGCTGGCGTATTGCTTACCATCAGGCAAACAGCTCGTCTCGTCATTCAGTTACATAAAAATAATAAAAAAAAAACATCGACAAACTAGCGATTGTGATTGGGGTAGCGACCGCGACTCATTTTTAAAAGATATTTGAGTGAACGTTATGCTCATTTAATGTTCCTAAATTGCTAATAATTTGAAATTACTGGTATTTGGATGACATGGCTGTAACAAAATGCGTTATTTGTGGGTACTGCTAAGCGTCGATTTCTTTTAGATAAGTAATACATTGTTATGATAGTGATTATGATTAAACAAATAAGACAATTTCATTTGAAAATTTGGATCACGATCATAATCGGTATCCTTTTAAAAAGTATCACGATAGATGTTAAAGTTAGACAATAAGGCCCCAGGTCTTGCTTTAAACATATTAAAAGAGAGGCTGGTGCGAATAGTGCGTAGGGAAGTGAATTATATAATAATATAGGGATTGCAATCCAGCAGCTCATTCAATCCGGCGGGATTGATAAGCGGGATTACTCAATCCCGCGCGGGATCACGCGGGATCCCGCATCTTTGAAATTGTTATAAAATCAAATTGAAACTACAGATTTTTGTGTAACAGAAATTATTTATATTCTATTGATTAAGTACCCACAAATAACGCATTTTGTTACAGCCATGTCATCCAAATACCAGTAATTTCAAATTATTAGCAATTTAGGAACATTAAATGAGCATAACGTTCACTCAAATATCTTTTAAAAATGAGTCGCGGTCGCTACCCCAATCACAATCGCTAGTTTGTCGATGTTTTTTTTTTATTATTTTTATGTAACTGAATGACGAGACGAGCTGTTTGCCTGATGGTAAGCAATACGCCAGCCCATAACAATAACAGCACCACCCTGAACTTTGTTTTGCAAAATCCTGCGCGGCGCTGCACTGCGCTCGTCACCCTGAGACAATTAGCTGTTGAGTCTCATAATGCCCAGTAATTTCGCTGGCTACAATGCCCTTCAAGCCGGAACACAGTAATGCTTGCGCACTACTGCTTGGCGGCTGAATAACTGGCAAAGCGGTGGTACCCACCCAAACGGCCTCTCGCATACGAGAAACCTACCACCAGTAAAATAAATCTATCGATCTAAGATAAATGTGAAAGTTAGACAATAAGCCCCAGCAATTTCTTTCCATTGCGCTACAACGTGGAGTCCTATAAAAGGGGTAAAGTCCTTAGGGGTTTGCAGTGCATCATCTACGCCGCTGGTGTTGCAGATGTCTATCGGAAACAAATTAGGAATAAAAAAAACTTTCTACACAACCTTGTTTGAGTATAATTTTCTAAATAAAATTATTTTAACTGTGTATCATACATTGTATCATATAATATATGTATATACCTATATCATATGATATTGATGGTATCAAACTATTTCTGTTATAAATTATTATTACTCTATTATATTGCGCGTAAAATACCTCAGGGCACAGCTCTAGAATATTTTTTTTGGTACTGAGTGACAACACGAGCAAGTCTGATGGTAAGCGCTACGCCTGCCCATAGCAAATTGTAATCGCCCATAAATTATTTAAGGCGGTTCTTTTCAAAACTTGACTATTCCACTTTTGTGTTGTTTCACAATCTGAGAAAGTAGTTTTTAAGGTATGCAGTTTTGTATTGGAATAATATAATATAATAAGACGAAATCATGGCTTTTCTGGTATAATTATCATGTTTTGGCCTAATTTTATTTTCGCTGAGTGTAAATTTGAATGTTAGCAAACAAAAAAAAAACAGTTTTATCGAAAATGGAATAGTCGAGTTTTGAAAAGAAGCTCCTCATGTATGACTAGCTGTGCCCCGCGGTATCACGCTCGTGGACAACCTTCCGATATAGACTATGTCCTATCGATCGATACCTTCTTATCAAATGTAATTAAAATCCGTTCAGTATTTTTGCATGTTCTTCCACTTATCATATTAACTGCAACAAAACTCGGTTTTGACTAGAATATCTCTCTTAAATAGATTTTAATTACTTGTCATGTTACCTTTCAATCTAGAAGCAAATCATTTCGCGAAAAATTTTGATCCTAAGTTAATAAAACAACAACGCGTACATGAATTTTCTAAGGAAATCAAGAAAATCTCGTCATAGTTTACTACAAATATTGGAGATAATTAGAATGTAGTTCAACAAGCCTATAGAATTTATTAGTATCCAAACAAATAAACTAATTATACAAATATCGATGTTATGCTATCAAAAATATAGAGTAAGTAAATAAGTTGCATAAATCTAATACTTTATCTATTTATATTAGATTCCTTAAAAACGATTACCATCAAGTACTAAGTGTGATGTTTAAATAAGGAAGATATGTTATTCTCATTGAAAAGTGATTTAACGCAATCTCAGTCGATACGTATTGAGAGCTGATGTAAATTGCAGCCATCCTGAAACAATAAGAAAATTTTAATAATTTTACAAACACTTACTTTTAAACAAGAATAAGTAAGCGCCAGAGAATTTAATTAGCAAGCTGAAGCCGCAGTAGGCTGGTCATATTTGCCGCAGAACCGATAACTGAGTGTTCTAGAGTGGATATCGCAATTCGGTTAACCCTTGACTGACGCCCTGCGACTAGATGAAGCGACGATATACTCAGGGTTGCTGGAAGTGACTGGAGAAGAAAAGCCGAAGATCGAGATCAGTGGCGTGCTATGGGAGAGGCCTATATCCAACGGTGGACTGATAGGCTGATGATGAAGTAAACACCTAAATTCAACATTAGAGAAGTTGATATTTTTACATTTCAAATCATTTATTAACATTCGTTTTCATAGCTCTTAAAGAACAAATGAAGCTTGAACAATGAACACCAATCATTCATCAGTAGCTTACTGACAAAGAGATCCTTTGAAATCTGTCTCTGAGCTCATCATCCAGTTCACAGCATAGGTATATTATATGTACTGTATAATAAAGTGAACTTTAAAAGTGGGTCAAGTGAAACGGGTCAAATTAAGCTTCAAGACTTGTAACCAACATGTGGAAAGCTGTACAAGGTTGCTTTATTACACGAAGCCAAACTTAATAACATTTTTAATTAAGGGTGCTCTTTGATAGCCAATTCAAAGCGGTCAGATTTAGAATAAAATATTTACCTAATGTAGAAAAAATTGATTCTAGTTTAAATATAATGTTTTACACCTATTTTATATCCTTAATTGATAGACTTTGTGACTTTATATATTTATTTTAAGACCTTAAATGTACACAGTTTTATTCAAAAAAGTATTCCTATGCTTATTCTTATTCTGAAAAATGCTCAGAAGCGGGCCGATTTTGATAAAAACTAAAACTGGTAATTGGATTTTTGAATAAACTGTTTTCCTTGCCAGGAATGCTTTTAGTTTCGGATTTGCCCTCCACGCACACTTTAAAAATTCACTCTGTATACTGGCCAAGGCCTAATATAATAGAAGGGATATGTTTTTTCTTTTGCGGCACAGAACAATAAAAAGGCTGGTAAAAGTCCGTAATAGAGTATTAGAACAAAATGTATACTTACCCAATGTAATTATCATCACAATGACCAACCAGATTGTAGCCACCTGAATAGGATGAGCTCCATCCACAATCAGCGTCAGTGGTATAGCAAAAGCCATGTAGAGCTTTATGCAGAGATGTATTGTAAGCAGCCAGATGTAAAAAGGGATGAATTTTGGCTTATTCTAGAAGGAAATAAACTGATTACAAAACAAAATATTTATTTTATTTTCGATTCACTTTTCTGAGTGTTCTCAAGTTCAAAGTGAATTGGTCTCTAATCATCATCAGCCCATCGCGTTCCCACTGCTGGGACACGGGCCTTCTCTCATAGAGGCGTATGGGCCTTAATTCGCCGCGCTGGCCCAGTGCGGGTTGGTGGATGTCACATGTTCTTGAATTTTTGTAATAAATTCTTGGACATGCCGGTTTCCTCACGATGTTTTCTTTCACTGTTTTTAGAGCAAGTGCTAGATCCGCACATAACTTAAGACAGTGGTGCGGGCCAGCGGGATTCGTGCTCGAGTCTGTCAGATCAAAAGTCGCAGGTTCTCCCACCGAGCCATACTCGCTCTATCTAATATCGTACAGGTAGGTATATATTATTAACGGGATATTTACCATGTTTATTATTTGTTTTGACTTTTCGATATTTCGGCACACTTACTGTTCATTCGTGATCATAGCGCTTGTAACTGTGCCAAATATCGAGAACTCAAAACAAATAATAAACATGGTAAATACCCCGTTATTAATATTATAAACAATATTAGTGTAAGTGACCATGATAGTTTAAAAACTTGAATTGGTATCTTCAAAGCAAGTCTGACCCATTTTTGACCGCGTCATCAACTTCCGTTACCGAGTATGTGAGGCTGTAGTCAGGTACTTCGGTATATAACTAACTTAAAAGTACGGGTTTCCCTCGAATATGGTTGAAGCCGTCAATTTATTGTTGATTATTGTTGTCCCTCCTGCTCGCACCAAGCGCTTTGCTTCGACCTTCATAATGCGAACGGCCAAAGAGTGAAACTTTCTGCCGGCATCTGCGTTTCCGGATAGCTATAATCTGGGTGTCTTTAAGACAAGAGTGAACAGGCTTCTTCAAGGCGAGCGTGCTACATCTTCGACCGCATCGTCACTTAACAACATATGAGATAGCGGTCAAACGCAAGCCTGTAAATAATAAAAAAGAGTGGGCTGATGGCTGCTCCACAAGTCATACTCTTGAACGGGTGCTGCTTGTGGGGACAGAATGGCCTTTAACAGCAATGGATCGAAAGTCATAAAAAGAAGAAATGGAGAGCTTTGCCTATCAGTTGGTCGACGCAGGCTGATATAATGAAAGACATTTATAAAAACTTACATATATAGCCGACAAAAGCAGCATAACAGACACGACAACAAACATAATGGTCACTATAGTAAATACCGATAATGACGTTGTGAAGCTCATGTCGTCATTAACTGTATGTTTCCTGTCATTTACTTTTGTCGATGCCAACAATAAAAAGCAAATTAACGGAAATATAAAAACTTGAATTGACTGACATAATAAAAGAATAACTTACATTTATAGTCGACAAAAGCAGCATAACAGACACGACAACAAACATAATGGTCACTATAGAAAATACCGATAATGACGTTGTGAAGCTCATGTCGTCATTAACTGTATGTTTCCTGTCATTTACTATTGTCGATGCCATCAATAAAAAGCAGATTAACTGAAATATTAAAAAAGGTATAAAATTTATATGTATAATTATTATCGCCTTGCCCTTCGTAACAGACCTTTTAGGTTAAGCGACGTTTGCAGCGGTCACAACTTGTATGGGTGACCGTTTGTGTGGTATTTACATCTAAGCACTACCGAGCTTTGGAGGGCCCGTTAAGCCATCGGTCCTGGTTGTTGTCTTTGGACAACAGTTGTTAGGAGGCCTTCAGAGGGTCTAAAATTCCGACGCCAGGAGTTGGCCACACACCCACACGAGAGAAGAAGAACCTTATTGTATAGAATCAGTTCCAAGTAATATGTAAGATGTTCTTTAGCACTTTTACATTATAGTATCTCTGCGTAGTATGAAACAAAGTCGCTTCCCGCCATCTGTACGCCTAGATCTTCTAAACTACGCAACGGATTTTAATGCGGTTTTTATTAAAAGATAGAGTGATTAAAAAAAGAAGGTTTATGTATAATACATGTATATAAACCTTCCACTTCTTCCGTGTGAAGCCGGGGCGGGCCGCTAGTTATAAAAAAATATAAGTATTCAATAACTACATTACTAATAAAACAATAGACGTTAGTCATAGTATATGTACAATTGTTGCAGCTGCTATCTGTTTCCTTGCCTAATTCCATACATAATAAGTCAGCATTATTAACTTGTTCACTGAATAGTAGAAGTATAAATTTTATCTACCATTTATGGAATTTTATTAATTTTGCGTAAAGCTAGCACTACATTACTCGCGAAGTTGCTTGGACGAATTACAGGTCGAAGTTGACCAAAGTCCGATGTACGTGACTATGCACTCGTGCAACCTCGCGAAGAGCTTAGTCGCTCAGCGCGCGCACGCTATGCATCATGGATATGGATAACGTATGGCATGGATATGGATACGCGGCGGCTCTGTGTGTCGGGTCACTCCCTTCCCTCCAATATGGTTGAGGGGGGTGATGGCTGGTCTACAAGTCATACTCGTGAACGGGTGCTGCTTGCGGGGACTGGTCTGTTCTAGTCACTCCTACTGCTACTGTCATACCTACTTATATTTTATTTACACTTTTCTATGACTATGGGTCATCTCACTCGCATTTCTTGTTTTACATTCTGTTATTTCTAATTTATACGTAATTGTGCTGAAAAAAGACATCCCCGCAGAGTTTCTTGGTGCTATCTTCTCTAGCGGGCGTATTTCCGAAGCACTGGTAGAGTCAGTTTTCGCATTACTTTTCAGCACTTTGAGTATAGGAAAGAAATGGGTAAACATACTTACCTTTTTTTCAAAGTCATGTTAACATAAGTTACAACTTTTAACATTTTTTATTTGTATCATGTGTTTATAACCTTTAAAAGTGCACTTTTGTGCCTATTTAATAAATGATATTTGACTTTATGGGTAACGTTCAAGCTGCAGATGCCGTTGCTATGTGCACTCTCGCGTATTATAACTACTTGCGTATTCTTTAGTTCACAAAAATAAAATAAAAAAGAGAAAAAAAGATGGTGGATGATCGTAATCTGTAGTGAGCCGAGTAGCGTAGTAAGACGCATCGAATCCTTTCACTCGGGCGCCAAAACCGACAACGATCGGAAGTCGCCCGAGGCGAGCCGAGGTTGCACGGAGCGGACCGAAGTGCTCTTCTACACTCCCGTATTCGCTTAACTTCGATCAACTTTGCGAGTAGTGTAGTGCAGGTTTAACAAACCACCCGTAAATTAGTTCACCACACACAAATTTAGGCATTTCTACCATTCAGTGAACAAGTTAATAATGGTTGAATTTTGTATGAAAAACGTACCGTAACGTACCACCTTAAGTTAACTTGTATTTCTTAAGATAAGCGAGTTTAACTATTTTTGATAAATAAATATCTTAACTGTAACCGTATAAATTGTGTTGCTATCCAAAAACCATGTTAATTTTGGCTAGTTCCACGTTCATTCGGTCCCTTGAGAATAAAGTGACATAATTTATGAGATGATTAATAAAGTTACAGTTCCCGTCTTTGATAATATAATATTTACGGTCTTTAATTTTTAGATGTTAATGAATAGGAAACTCCCGCGGCACTGCAATATTATCATTTATGATTTACAATAGGACTTTTCTTAGAAAGTGGTAAAGTGCTTGCTCTTTTACTTGTAAATTTAAGCTATAATTGGGTATACGTTTAATTCCATCATCAGTTCAGCCGTTACATGATTGAACGGTTGTTACTCAACCACCGAGCAGTAGTGTGCATACATTACTGTGCGGTTTGAATGGCACTGTTCGAAGAGAAATTACTGGGCATTATGAGAGCTATTGCCTCAGGGTGCCAGTGCAGAGTTGCAAAGGATTGTGCAAGCAAAGTCCTAGTTGGTACTGCAACTATTGAAGTCAGGCGTGTTGCTTACCATGAGGTGAAAAACCTGCTTGTCTCGTCCATCAATAACATAGAGGTATATATGAAAGGACGAGGTCACGGACATGACAAGCTTATAGCTTGTCATGAATTTGCACTGTATCGAGAGAAGTGATATTCTTTAGTTTCAGAGGTCAAGACACATTTACGACGTAGTTATAATAATAAAAGACTAGCTGCCTCCTGCGGTTTCACCCGCGGTTTCTCAGGATAAAAAGTAGCCTATGTTCTAGGGCCTAAAGTACCTACATACCAAATTTTATCAAAATCCGTTCAGTTAGTTTGTGCGTGATTGAGTAACACACATCCATCCATCCATCCATCCAACATCACAAACTTTGGCATTACAATGTTATGGTCTAAAAGCCCGTGAACCCCAGACCTTCGTTATTTTATAAAAGCTGAAAGTTTGTCAGAGCATGCTCCCAACACAGGTAAGAACGATGGACCATTATGCACTTTGGGCTATGGTGGCTTTGGCAGGTAAACGGTATTAAAAGTGTGTAAAATATAGATCTAAATTCGTCAAAGAACAAAGTGTGATTTTTTTGTATTACCTTCAGTATATTATTAAAAATCACGTCATTCATTTCCAGACACTTAACATAGTGGCAACCCTTGCCAGACACCCTTAAAGTCGCGCTTACTCCTATAACTACCCTACATGCTTGTCTGGCAAGGGGTTGGAATATCGAAAATGTCTGGCTAATGAGGAAATATCACCTAATTATTACCTAAGTATTATATATAAAAATCAGCTTTTATACCATAACGTAAGTAGAATTATAATTTCATGAGCTTCAAGGGTGTCTGGCAAAGGGTTGCCACTATGTTAAGTGTCTGGCAATGAATGACGTGATTTTTAATAATATACTGAAGGTAATGCCAAAAAATCACACTTTATTCTTTGACGAATTTAGATCGGTATTTTACACACCTTTAGTACCGTTTACTAGCCAAAGCCACCATAGCCCAAACTTCATAAATGATCCATCGTTCTTACCTGTGTTAGGAGCATGCGCTGACAAACTTTCAGATTTTATAAAATAACGAAGGTCTGGGGTTCACGGGCTCCTGCTCTATTAGAAGAATTTATACTTGGAAAGTACCTATTATTATTATTATTATTAATTTTATCATCATTGATCGTAATCGAAGAAAATAGAAATATGAAATACTTACAATGAATAGCATCGCGATAAGTTTTGCTCCACATTGGAACGGCATACCCACATACCAACATCTCGAATTCGGAAAAAGAGAGAACGTCTCCTTATCAACACATGGTTGCATGTTCAATAAAAGTATATTTTTCATAGATGTTAAAGCCCTATTAACATGAAATAGAGAAAACATTTTATTTTTATTACTTGTAAAATTAAACGAGAGAAAAGAAATTATGAATTAGATAATTTGAGATAAATGTCAACGTGTGTATTTCTTTTTATTTTTCCCTAAAACTACAAATGCCAGTATGCTCCACGGAAATTTATAGCAAAAAGTATCGCAAGTATTGTTGAGGTCGTATAAGAATCAGGCCGATCTCTCGTATGCTAGAAGCCGTCTGGGTACCACCGCTTTGTCAGTTATTCTGCCGCCAAGCAGTTGTGCGCAAGCATTAATAACATACTACCGTTAGTAATTACATAGAAGACAAAGATGCTTGGAAGATTCCGCTTCTGCTAAGTAGCCGACTAGAACAATATTTTAAAAATAAACATAAAATCTTGTAACAAAAGTTCTAAAAAAATGGTCGCTCATTTTCATGCCGTATCTTTTGTGTAGTGGGTCTTTCTTCCAAAAGGTAGTAGAGTTATTGTAATAATTGACGTTCGTAAGTGCGTCTGTGATGCAAAAACTGAATATATATAACTGAATATATAACCTTTGATCTTTTATTTTGTTTCTTCTCCCCATTTGTGGGATTTGGCTTTGGATTACTGTTCCGATTTGAAGGGCATTGTAGCCAGCAATATTACTGGCTATGAGACCTGGGTACTCAGATAAAGTATTTTGGCTGTCTACTCGAAGCCTGGGTAATGCCAAGCTTGCGTCACTCGGTTGTCACCGATCGCTGCGTTATGTGCTGAATGTGATTCAAATGTTCCTTATTTTATTTTGACTATCTACTCATTTTATTAATGATGTTGATGTTACATCACTATTTTTAACTGACGAGTCTAGGCAAAAAAATTTAGAAGTTTTTGATTATTGGTTCGAAATATCCATGATTTATGAAACCTTGAACTCGAAATAACTTCGTTATTGTGAAGTGACTGAAAATTCTGACCTACCTACGTATTAATTTTTGTTGTATTTATTAAAAATAGTGGTGTTTCGTGACGTTGATAATTAAAATAAAACGGTTTGTTATCGTTTAATACCAAACAAAATTATTAAATTACCAAAGAATAAATGAGTAAAAATGTACACAATAAAAAAACAGATCCATATTTACAAAAAAAACATAAATTATAATTTATAAAACATAAATTAAAAAGAAGAATAATTATACCTTGATAGCAAGTAATCAAAGTAGTTATAAAGAAAAACACTTATGTTGCCTATGTATAGCACTGTCCTTGTCCTGCTCAATTGCCTCAGATCATCCCTACAATAGTTAGGCACACACACAAAACGTGTGCGGACAGGCCGGTGCGCCAGTAGTAGTAGTAGACAGTTAGCTCGGCGAATTTGTATGGAGTGTCGGGGGTCTGTAAGAGCTATGCGATAGAAAGAGAGGCGCTCTGTAGGTTAATATGACTGGTACGTATGCAGCGCTACGCGAGCTGAATTGAATTTTATTGCGTCATAGAAAGAGTCGCTATTTGTCTAAATTTCTTTGCGGAGTGATGCTTCTGTCCCTTAGTATTCTGTGGTTGTACTATAATATTGCCTAAAATAAAGAGTTTAAAAATAATAATAATGATTGCAAGTTCTGGGAAGGTCGCCTAGCCATTCGTATAGATCTGTTTGGTTAAAAAAAGTTCGCTGCGGTCACCACTTATATAGATAGGTGACCGTTTGTGTGGTATTCACACCTGTGCATTGGAAGTCACGTTAAACCGTCGGTACGGTCGGTGATGTCTCATGTAAGAGAAAGAATAAGACTCCCCCCCGCCCGCCCCCTCCCCCCATACCGCAGACACATCACAAACGAAGTTGACTGGTTATATTACCGCTTCGTAGACCGTGTGATATCATTAGGAATCGTATGGACTTTGGGATTTCCTATTTTTGTTGGCGGTATCTGATTACTCAACCTCGATTGATCAGAAAATACCAAGATATTCGCTTCCACGAATCTGTGCTCATATCGGGGAAAAAATATGATACATCCGATCCAATATTTCCATTACGTTGGGCATGTGACACTTAAATAAGCTACACTGGTTATGTGTATAAGTTTTCTTAGGTCGAATAAATAAAAGTAGGTATATCGGTTGATCTTATTAACTTTCGCAATTATAATATAAATAAGATATCCTATCCTACTTACATCCTGTGTGCTAACTAGCCAGGACACGAAGACCAGGGACCAACCCGGACGCTGAACTGCCGAGACATGAATATCACCTTCAACATCCGGAGCATCTAACAGGGGAGTGCTTTATCTGCAGAGACTAAATTAAACTGGCCGTACATATACGACCTACAAATATGTGTTCTCATTATTGTAAAGAAAAATAATTTTGCTATAGTCACGTAATTTCGCTGCGTACCATTGAGGAATGAGACCTCAATGCTGCGTACACATATTCTGACGAAGAGATTTGGACGTGCTCGAAATCAGTTAGTTAGTCAGTTCAGTTAGTTTTCATTCTTCTGTTGTACAGTTCTAAGAAAGGCATGTTACCTTTTCCTAAGGACCTTGGCCTGTCTACTGTCCACCATTTTGGTAAATCGATAGATGACGTCAATCCAAAGAAGTAATGTAAATAATGTTTTATCCTAAATTTTCGCGTTTCCGAGATGCTGGATGAACATTTTGTCATTTAATGTTTACAGTTGGATCCATCATCCCACCAAAGTTAAGTGGTTGAACAAAGTAAAACGAACAAATGGATTCAAACGTTGAACTCTATTATAAAAACATATCTTTACTCGTATATATAAATATTATATAGTTATATTGTAAGCATACCCTGTAGATAATATACCTCAATAGAATAAGAAACACCAAAATTCAATTAAACCTATTTTGGACGACCAACTTCAATTTACCTAAGTACAAGACATGTATAAATAAAATTTAAGTAATCAATTACTTAACTTGACGTGAACATAGTTAACAAGATCTTATCAAACAATATTACTCAGTTTTGTTTACATAACCCTCATTCTACCATGTCAAGCAGGAGCTATCGGGCGGAAACTAAAACCATGAACACCGTTAGTGTTATATCAAATAAAATAATTGGAAATATCAAACCACCGATGAAGCCTAAAAAAAATAATTATATGATTGACCAATGGCATGTCATCAAACAGGCAAAATATGCAATAATCTTACAAGCTGTGCTGGGCGTCAATCGGATGTACATAGTCCCTTGCCCGCAATTTATAAAATCATTTAGTTATATCCACTCTCTGATTCTTCTGAGTTCCTCAGCAATTTATTTCGCCGTCATAAGTCCGTACATAACCCCGGCTTACATGTTGGTTAAAACCATATCATTATTTGAATACATTGCATTAGTGATCATTTCGTTGACGATTGGTAAAAATAAATTGAAAAAAATTATCCGTGACACGATTAAATTTGACGAAATGTTATACATTTACAATGCAGCAATCCTCGCATCGTCTGCTAAAAGAATGTTTTTTTGGATCGTGACTTGTGTGATTTATAATATTATTGAAATTTGTTTAGTTTTTGAAGTGTTTAACTATAATAAAACAACAATGTCATTTATGTATATTACTAGTTATAGTCACGATTTTGAGCTGATATATTTCTTTACTCTACTTCGACTAATTTATTTGAGGGTATTGGTTATCAAGGCGCACGTTAAAAAAAATTACGGAGAGAAAGAAAGAACCCCAAAGGAGTTGAGCAAAGTTGAGTCACTGTCTCTTAAAGCAGAGCTAGATATAAGTGCGTTGCATGAGGCTTATGAATTGCTCAACAAATGCGCTCGACGTTTAAATACTGTTATGAGTATTCCGGTAAGTACGTAAAGTAATAAGAAGGTACGCAATAATGGTATCAAGTATTGTAATTTTTTTTACGTTTTATTTACAGATGCTTATAATAACTTTGACATCAGCAGTCCTTACTATTAATTTGTTTAGGTGGATGATAAAACTGTTGCAGTTGCTAATTGCAGGAGAACAGGTGAGTGTAAAGACAATGATAAAATTGTGATGCATGAAAACATTTTTTACTGTTAAATGTATGATGCGCAATACGAACAATACTAATCATTCGAAAGGGCATTTCATTCGAACAATTCGAACGACGAACGCCCATGTCGTTCGAACAATTTCAACATTCGAACGATTTTGGCGAATGACGTTCTACCAGCGAACGATTAATTCGCTGCTCAAAGCCTCTAACTATGCTCTCTCGAATGAAATGATGAATCAAACGAATGTCACCGAGTAATTTTTGAATTTCAATTTTTTTTTTTTTACAAATACAAATTTCTTTATTGCAAAAATATGTGTTACATGTGGTTGTTGTAACTCTGCCTTTTGTTTTAGTTATTAAAACTGTGTTACAAAAGACAGCGTCTTCCCAAGATCAGCCTGTGTTTTTACAATAGTAGAATATTAAGAACTTAGTTTTTACTATTTATACCTGATTTATAGTTTAAAATTAACATGTAAGAATTTGTGAGGTACAGAAATGAAAATATATAACAGGTTTTGGAAAAAAATAAATAAAATCTAAATAGGGTACACTTATATGCTAATTGAATACAGCCGTATAAAACCTATGCATGAATTCATAAATTATGTGGTGAGTGTGAGAATGGTATGTGTGGGAGGGTGTGCAACTGTGTGTGTGAGAGGGTGTGCGTGTTTGTGGAAAGGTGACTGTGTGCGTGTTTGATATTTTCTTGTTAATGCATGTGTGTTTCATTGGAGCATCTCTAAAAGATGTTCAAATTGATTTAACAAATGGGTTCCTATCATAATTGTAATGTTGTTGTAGGTAGAAAGGTATTAGTCATAACATAACTGTTTGTGTTTAACCTCAAATAAAAGGGCTCGATAAGTCAAACACAAATAATAAGTTTAAAAACCTGTCAAACTTTTGGACCTTACTGACATTTTATAAAAGTACTATTTTTTCCTTATTTGAATACTTGGTACGTGTGGTTTTTGTCAAATTCGTAGGTCGAAAATTGCTTGGCAGATTTTTGACCAAATATTTGTATACTACTCATCGAACCTTTGCATTTGAGGCCAAACTCGAAGCTTCTGTGACTTTGTGACTAATAAGGAAGTGGTAAAGATGTGAAGAAACATTTGTTTTGGAAAACGTACCCTCGACTTTCACTACCCGCTAAAGAGTACGAGACGGCTATTAAGGTGCTAATGAAATAGATAATCTAGCTATTGCAAAAATCAATAATGATCATTTATTTACGACAGTCCCAAATAAAATATTTTTTTTATTTGTCTCTGTGTCGAGTTATAGATATGTACATATAAAAAATGTTTTTGTTATAGGTAAACATATTAACGTATGTGTACATAATTGTACGATGTTTGAGAATCACTGTTCTTATACTCGTTCCTTGTTACTACGCCAGCATTACGACGACTCAGATTGCTCTTATTCAAAATATTCTACACAATGCATTAGCAAATATGCCATTAGGTAAGTATAATATTATTTGGGTTATAGTCATTACGTTTAAAATATAGAAGTTGTCATCGAAGTTGGTTTTATAGTCATTATGATCCCCATTTTTATTACAATCTAGCCGATTGATAAGGCTACTAAGTAATTTATATTTAACTTAAGCTGATAGATAAACTACACATACTAAAATTGTGTCCATTAACACTTTTCTTATTGTCTCCATTAAGGCGAAAACACTGTTCTTGTGTACTTTAAGGGTTAACTTGTACTTGCACTTGTACTACATTACACTAATTCGCGATCACTAGACACTACACTAACTTAAACGGTTTTCTTTTTTTAAGTCTTCTTACTATATGCGTGTGGTTGAGAAGCTGTATTGCCTCGACGTTCACATGATGATGATGCACCTCGTCTGATTTGAAAGTTTGTGCAAACAAATTAAAGCCAAACAAATGAATAAAAGGCCAGATTTTTCTTCGAAATCGATACAGTTTCGCATTACGTGTTTTTCCAAATTCAGTTTGGAGACAGTTCACAAGAGTGGCGCACAAAAGCTTTAAGGGTTAGAATATTCGGGTTTACAGCTACATACAGTTTCTGAATGTAGACATTTTCTTATCGGCAACACCTTTTTAACCGACTTCAAAAAGGAAGAGGTTCTCTGTTCGATTGTATTTTTATTTTTTATTTTTTTATGTTTGTTACCTCAGAACTCCGTCATTTATGAACCGATTTGAAAAATTCTTTTTGCGCCGGGTTCAGTATAGCTACGAAATGGTCCCATGTAATTTCATCGATATGTGACCTTGGACTTCGAAGATACATTGAAGACGGTTTTTGTTTTTTTCTAAAAATTAATTATTACCACTTCAACATAGATTTAAGTTATAATAAATTGAAACTATTTGTTTGTTTCAGATAAAACAAATCGTCGAAAAGTAAAAGCCTTCTTCTACTTGACTCGAGAGTGTGACTTCGGTTACGCTTTGTGCGGCGTTATAAAACTCAACATGTCCATGCCTCTCAGCTACCTAAGCTTTTGTTTTACTTACGTCATCATCATTGTACAGTTTTCTAAGTTCATTTATTGAAATTATATTTAATTGACTCTACCTATCTATTCCACACGACACAATTTGATTGACAATTGAAATTTTAGTTGTCAGATTGGGTGTCCATACTATGTTAAATTCAATTGCCAATTGAATCAAGGCCGTTCAAACGCCAGCAAACATGGCTCCAGTTCTTCCACACGACACAATTTAATTGACAATTGAATTGTTAGTTATCAGATTGGGTATCTATACTATGTTAAATTCAATTGCCAATTGAATCAAGGCCGTTCAAATGCCAGCAAACATGACTCTGTTGGTCTACGTTGTCTAGTACTTACTAGAACACTCATGGCAGCATTTAACAGGGAAGTGCTTTATCTGCAGAAGATAAATCAGACTGGCCGCACATACACGACCTACAAATGTATGTACTCACTTACTAAGGGACAGAAGCATCACTCCGCAAAGAAATTTGAAGAAATAGTGAATTTTGCTATGACGCAATAAAATTCAATTCAGCTCGCGTAGCGCTGGAAACCTACCAGTCATATTAACCTACAGAGCGCCTCCCTCTCTATCGCATAGCTCTTATCTCTTCTGACGCGACACGTGTAACAGTGTCCGGCTATGTACTTGTAGCTTCGTACCTACAGTGCGGAGTGCGCTAGGCCTGATTGTACCACTATTTATTGAATTGAGACAACCGCGCGAGATTTTATTTATACAAGAGAATTTCGGTAAACTAAAATTTAAATTCACATAAAACCTATATATAAAAAGTAAAAAACGGCTGAACTGATTTTGATAAAACATGTTTAAAGAACCACCGCTAGAAAATCTGCTTTCTGATAAAAAGAAACCGGTTCACCCGTTTCAAAGTTACGGTGCCAGTGGTGCCACCAATAACGTTTTATGCTCCTTGGGTGCCACAGACAGACACACATAGTGGTGAAACTTATAACGCCACTCTTTTTTGTGCCAGGGGCTAAAAACCCAGTAGGTGTCACAGGCTTTTGTTTTTTACTAGAATATCCTATCCTAATAAAACTTCCTTACACTTCAATGTTCCCGGAATTCTAAATAATACCTTTACACATATGGATGTTTGGAGCTTCTGTTTGTATCCAGTAACGTACATCTTATTCACATAATTCTTCACATAACTTTGCATTTGGCCCTTTGAACCTTATGGGGCCGGAAACTTTCCAAATACGCATTTAGTTCCGCAGTAGTGTTACAATGAAGCCCTTTCGGCTCGTAATTGCGGTTCTAAAATTTTACAGTAATGTAAAGATTCGCCGTTTATTTTAGAGGTTTAATTATATTTGCTTTGAGGTAAATTAGAGTTTGCCAGCAGTGTACCTCCTAAAGTTATAGGATACATATACCATTTTTTATGTAACTAAGTGGCAAGACGAGTGAGTCGTTCACCTGATGGTAAGCAACACGCTTGCCCATAACAGTTGCAGCACCACCCAGAACCTTGTCTTGCAAAAATCCTGTCACTGCGCTCGTCAAGTCATTACCGTACAACAATAGCTCTTTAATGCCTAGTACTTTCGCTTGAAACAGTGTCCTTCAAAACGGAACACACACTATATGTATGCACACTATTGCTTGGTGGTAAAATTTGGCAAAGGTGTGGTCGTTTCCAAGGTGGACTCTAGCAGACAATGCCTGCCTCTATAAAAAACGATAAGTTTTTTTTATGGAACTGAGTCATGACGAGCACGTCGTTGACCTGATGGTAAGCGCCACGCCTGCTCATAACAATTGCAGTGCCAACCAGAACTTTAAAAACCATAAAAAGCACCGCATAGCACTGCATTGCGCTCATCACCCCGAGACATCCGGCATCATGTAGGTATAACAATAGATTGCTATATTTTTCTTCTTCTCTAGTGAGGGTTTGTGGCTTACCCTGAGTTTTTAGACCGCCCTAAGGCCTCCGACATGGCCTAGCGACTGTTGACGGTGCGCTCAGATGTAAATCCCACATAAACGGTCACCCATCCAAGTTGTGTTGCGAACATTGCTTAACCTAGAAGATCCATTACGAACGGCTAGGCGAGCTACGCTACGAGTGCTACGTTATATTTAACTATTGTTATATTTAACTGGCACGATAGAGAAAATTATTTGGATATCTATGGTTAGTAGGCACCTAGGCTTAATCACATCACATCACACTAATTTGTAAAATAAAACGAAAGTTTGTATGGAAGTGTGTTTTTGTGCAAGCGTGTTTGTTCTTTCTTCACGCCGCAACGGCTCAGATAGCTAATACTCCAATAAAATTCCAAAATGTATAACGGAGCTCACAGAAAGTAGATTCGAATTGCGTGTGAAAAATCTTCTAATGAAGATAATAAATCAGTTAGTAATAACACAGAAAATAAAGATGCATGGAACATTCCGCTTCTGCCAAGTAGCCAACTGGCACATAAGAAACATAATATTGTCAAAAACAAACAAAATATTGTAGCAAAAGCTCTAAACAAAAAATTTAATAATTGATGTTTATAAGTGCGTCTGTGATGCCTAAAATAAAAAAATAACTTTTGAACTTTGAACTTTGAACTCTGGAATTAACGCATAGGTTACTTTTTTCCCCGAGAAACTGCGGGTAAAACCGCGGGCCGCGCTAAATTTGGCAGCCATTAAGGCCAACGCTAAAATCTTTAGTGATAACAACCTCTCAGCAACGTTTTAAACGTTATTTTAATGGAAACCTGTAATTTAGAAAGAAAAGAACACTCAGACATTAAGCCAAGAATGCGAAGTACCTACTGCTGTCGCACATATTTTTGTGATAACGCCTCAGTTTAATTCGTTCACAAAATTGTGTGAATTTAATTAAACGCCTGCTGAAGTATGGTGGGTTTTAGTAGCTGAAGACGTTGAAGAGTTTTTGTGTTAATTTGACTTGGTTTGAGTTGGTATAGTCATTGTGATAATGTGACGTTCATAAGTGCGCCTGTGATGCCAAAATGATTAAAGAGATTTTTTTTTATTTGATTTTATATAAGGACCTATGTAATATGAATACGTAGCATATATACTGCTACGGGTGTATTTGGCGTTGAGTAGGTAAACATTTCACTGCGTCCTTTTTATTTTTTGCATTGTATGACTTGTATGTATATGTAAACACGTTTATTTATTACTGTTATTATTATACAAGTTATTTATTTACTTCCTTAAATTTAAGTTTTTACAGTATTTCTAAAATATTATAAATAACCAAAACCTAGAGTGCAGCGGTGCAGGGCCCAAACTACCGGTGGTTAGGGCTGCTGAGTGAAAAACCTCCTGACAATACGTGGCGTGTCAGGGATCCCCTTCTTGGGGACTCCCTTCTTATTATTATTATATTAATATATGTATGTATGTAAATATATATTAATTCAATATCTCATAATCTTTCTTCTTCCTACCACCTATATGCAGACGATTTACAGATATATTCCCAAGCTTCACTAGATAAATTATCAGATGCTATAACAACTACTAATGATGACCTGGGTCGTATAACAGACTGGAGTAGAGCGTTTGGTTTAAAAGTGAATCCTATAAAGACGCAGGTCATGATTGTTGGTAGTTCGAGACTCATTTCCAAGGTAGACTGGCAAAAGATCCCTAGGGTTAGTTTTGGAGGAATCGCTCTACCTTATAGTGAGTCTGTAAAAAATTTGGGTATATTAATGGACCGCTGTATGAGTTGGGGTCCACAATTGCAAACCACTAGTCGTAAGGTATTTGCGTCTGCAGCTTCTTTAAAGAGACTACGCAACTTTCTACCAACTACCACTAAAATTGTTTTAGCTCAATCTCTCTTGCTTCCCATACTTGACTATGCCGATGCCTGCTATCTTGATTTCACCGAGGACCAGCTAAATAAACTAGAGCGACTTCAAAATTTTTGCATAAGATTTATATTTGGCTTACGCAAATATAATCACGTATCCCAGTTTCGTTCTACGCTCAAGTGGCTTCTTATACGACTTCGCCGTAATACTCACATACTCTCTCTCCTTTACAATATTTTGTTTAATCCTTCCTCCCCGCGCTATCTCAAGGAACGTTTCGAATTCCTCCACTGCTCCAGTTCTTACTCATTGAGGTCATCAGATAACCTTACACTTAAAACCTCTTCGCATAGTAGTACCTTTTATGACGGCTCTTTTAGCGTCGAAGCTGTTCGCCTCTGGAACTCCTTACCGGTCTCAATTAGACGTGCACTGTCTTTGAAAGCATTCAAAGAGCATCTAAAGAAATTGTATCTCTCTGTGTAGTTCACTGCTCTTACAGTTTCTTTAAGTCCTCTCCATCCAAAGGTTGTCTGGAAGAGATCGCTTTGAGCGATAAGACCGCCCATTGTAACACTACGGTACTACGTACGTTTTTATATGGAACTGAGTGATGAGACGATCAAGTCATCAATCAATCAAGTCGTCAAGTGATGGCAAGCGCCCATACCAATTGCAGTTCCAACCAGAACTTCTATTACCAAAAAAGCACTGGGTAGCAATGTATTGCGCTCATCACCCCAAATCGTCAGATATTAAGTCTCATATGCCCAGTAATTCGGAACACAGTAATCATCATCACCATCATCATGTTGATGATTACTGTACACAGTAATGCTTGCGCACTACTGCTTGGCGGAAGATCAACTAGCAAAGCTAAGGTACCCAGATGGCCTCCCGTATACGAGAGACCTACCACGAGTAAAACCTTGGATAAACACAAACGCTACTTTTTATCCCGGGAAACTGCGGATGAAATCGCGTTGTGCAGCTGAAAATAAAAATAAATAATAATAACAGAAATAAAATAATGATAAAAATAAAAAGTTAATAAGAATAATAGAAATAAAAAGACTTTCAGTTTTAACTTATTTATTCATGTGCACAATTAACGAGTAGCATTGATATTTTTACAACTTACTCAAAAGTTACAATACTCAGGTTACATGTGGATTTTAGGGCTAACATTTCAGTTATATGCTACGTAAATGAGTAAAATAAGTATTATAAAAATAAAATATTATCTGAATAACTTTCCATCCCATCTATTCGAAAAATATTTTTTGTAATAAGTGCGAGCAAAGTATGTTTTTTCTTCAAGAGACTTTCATAGAGGGCAGTAAAGTATTTTGAATTAGGAACAATATTATTCCTTATGTTCCGCAACCAAATAGATCAAACGAAAATATTACTGATAATTAATTACTAGTCGGTCAGCTGGGTAACGCGCCGACTGTATAAAAAAAGCAAATCGGAAACTCGCGAACCGTGTCTCTTTTTATAGATAGAAATGAAAGGAAGAATATTATTCTACCGCAAAATTATCACACATCCTATCATTATATCCTCGGGCGACATATATATTGAATTCTTCACTGTGCTAAGGATTAAATTCTTCACTCCACTCTAGATTTAAAATAGTACCCTCGCCGTTATATGATTTTGCTGCCTTGTAATACAATCTAATATTCTGCTCAATAAAAGAATTTACAAAACTGACATCCCCATCCAAAGGTTGCCTGGAAGAGATCTCTTTAAGCGATAATACTGCCCATTATTACACAATTATAAACATTAAACTTGTAGGTACTCAATTTAAGGTAAATAATAAAGTGTTTATATATATATTTATGACCGGATTTATTTAAAGTAATAAGTCGGGTAATGTTTTTTTATTACATTAAAAGACGATACAAGCAGGTCGTTCGCCTGATATTAAGCAACATGCCTGCCTGTAACAGTTGCAGCATCATCCAACTTTGTTCTGCATAATCCTCCGCAATACAGCACTGGTTACCCTAAGACAATAGTATTGCCCAGTAATTTTGCTACTAAATCAGACTATAATTATAAATGCGAAAGTTTGTATATTTTTTAATTATTTTATTTATTTAATTCAGGCAATAATAACATAGTACTTAGAAGTAAACGCATCAGAGGCCCATATTAAAAATATCAGTATATAAGTGTGTTTGTTTTTTTACTTCTTCACGCTGTAACGGCAGAACGGGTTTGACAATTATTTTTTTACGCTTAGCCAAACATAGATCTATCTAGATAGATCTATGTTTGGCCACTATCTCGCCTATTGTGAAGCGATGATGTGGCGTAAGATGGAGCACACTAAAATTCAAAATGGAGATAGCTTATATACTGTATTAATACATAGGTTACTTTTATTCAGCTGTAGTACAATATAATACGAAATAAACAGTAATAGGAAGCAGAAAATATATTGTTGTTGAGGTCATATTTAAAACTCATAAAGCATACTACATTGAACAAAAAACTAATACATACAAAGTTCTCTACGATATGTACTGGAGCACAAATGTTCCCGTTCGATACTTTATGTTTAGCTGAATGCACATTTGTTTGAATTGCAATCCAGATCTAAACTAAAATAATTGTATTTTAGTATAAGCAATGATTGTTATTTGTGTTGTACATCTATAATAAATAAATAAATAAAAAATAGACTAATTTATGTACAATACCTCAACAACAAAAAAGCAGAAGACTTTACACAACGGGATATCGCTCCAAGCGATCTATTCCAGACATCTGTTCAGGGACAGAAATATACCATCTTTCGCTAACTTCAGTATACCAATTACAGAGGTAAGTACATATTTTACCTAAGAATACTCTACAAGATAAAAATGCTAATAAGATCAATATTTACAAAATGAAAAAACATTTTTTGATTATAAATTCACTGATTACTGTTATTTATGTACTTACTACTATGTAACCTGGAAGCACACAGAAATATAGAATAGATACAACTATAGTTACAAATGTATACATGATAATCTAAATGTATTTTGTATTCTCTTTAATGTAGGCAGATACATAAAGGTTACAATATCTTGAATAAAGTATGTGCTTGAACTAATAAAAACAAATACATAGGTAAATTATTCTAGAGTTCTCCATGTCAAGTTTATACAATGTGATTTTTTGAACAGGGATCGCTGTGGAACCACCCCTTAAAGACATTGATATATATATGTCAGTGGTTAGAGATAAAATTATTTGGTATTATAAATACACCTAGGTTCTTATTATATTTCATATGAAACATTAACGAATGCAAAGCGAAAAACTCAAACAAAGTTTATTGGAAAGAAAAAATCGACACTCGAGTTGGTGACCACTGTAGCTCAATTGGTAGAGCGCTTTCCGCTCTGAGGGAATATTGAGATGCGGGTTCAAGTCCCAGCCGGTGGTCGTATTTTCCATCTAGGTTGTTCAAATCGTCGTAATACTTACTGCTTTATTGGATTTTTGAAATAATCGTTAGGCCGCTTAAAATCGAAGCTATTATATGTTCAAAAAGATCACCAAACATTTTTATAGAACTAAAATTTTTTTGAAAATTTCTAGATGGTTTTCTAAGACCTTATTATTCTATCTCTAACGGTCAAAATTGCTGGAATACTGTTCAAAATCTCACCTGTATAGATATAAAATGTTATAAACGGATGTTTTATTTATAGTCCTATAATTAGTGACCATTGAAATATTAGATGTAACTAAGTAACTGGTTACATTACACAATGTTTCTTGGTTATTATGTACTAATAAAAACATATTTTGAAAACACCACGGTATAATATGTAGAAATTTAATTCTATTTGCTATTACATATTACATATTACTTTTTTTGTGAGCGCTAAACTGTAAACACGATTAATCCAATGAATGACTTTTACCAGTTTTAAGAGACAGTATTTATACATAATTGATAAAAAACAATAAATAATATTTTTATTTTAAAAGTATACAAACACTAACCAGCTAACAATGATATAATTATTACATTGATAAGTAATAACATGGGTATTTTATGTATTTCCTTCCTTTCACAAAACTAGGAATTATTATTAATAACAATTACTTAAAACAATATTTGTGAAATGACTTTTAAGTACATAAATAAATAAAATTGCAACCGTCATGAAATCATTTGGAGTATTACTATACAGTTACTGACGTCATATTGCCGTTTAAAACGTGTAAATCTAAAGCTCCTATTACAAGAAGTTTACAATTAAAATTTTCTGGGAAAAACGAGTGGGAAATCAAACCTATACTAACAACAAGTAGCTTAAGGAATATCTGTACATTGTTCCAGCCAACAATAATTATACACGGAAACATAACTTTCAGCTTATCGGCGAGTTCCACGTATCTTCGCAAACAAATTCAGGGAAGAGAATGCACCGAAATGGAGTTTTAACGAGCCAAATGGCGGCGTCTGCCGATTTTATCACGCTCTCTATTGCCGCTGTTCGGAAATAAAATAAAATTTGTGTTCTTTCTACAGATATAATCATATCAAAATCGAGAAAATAATCATATAAAAACCAACATCGGTGCGGTTGTCTCATATTATTACGTCGCTGATGTTTCTTACCATTTCAAACAAATTATTGTCACACGACGCCGTATCTTCTATGCGTGTCTAAACGTCTGGTCCTCTCGTTTTCTACGTTGTCGCGGATATGTTTTGTATTACAAACAACACTATACACATATAATACAGATCGGGTTTCATGTAGTTCACGTGATCGGCGTACAAGAACCTTCGAAACACTTGAGTCCCGGCTCACAAGTCCCGCTGAAACCTCCGCAGTCTTCACCTAAAGTTCTCGCGCACACTTTGCAGCATCTAGAAACAAAATAATAAAATCTCACTTTAATATTCCAGCGGAAATTAAGCAAAGGGGATAAGCGTAACGGCCCTTAAATTTGTTTTAGCCTGTTAGGTATCCAGTCAGCCGCAACAGTCAACAGCGAGCCTGAAGGAAACGCTGAAATTTAAATTTATCCGGAGACTTTTGATATTTTTGTTTACATTACGGACCGGGGCAAGTTTGACGCTCAAGTTCAGTAATTGCATTACTCGTTCGACCGACTTCCTTATGTTGAAGTTCATGGACAAACTTCACTTAAGTGGATCAGTCCCTTGGCGAATGAAAGTTTTTCGGTGAAAGCCGTTAGTAATTACCTGTAGATAGAGATTTCGCCTTATCGCCTAATTTCGAAGTCTTCAATTTATAGACCAATTAAAACTTTGTTACAATTAGGGCGGAACCGGCTAAGTGCTCATTATTTTTGTTTGTTCGATAAAGGTTCTGCGCTGAACATAAGAATAGACTATTTGAAATGTCAACCTGAGCGGTTAACAAATTGGGTCGCAAGCGAGATATAATGGAAACAAGGTCGGCTAGTCCGATATCGTCGAGGTTAATAGACAATGCCATTTTCTGCGTCCGTTGTCAGGTTCGGAAAATAAGATGCTAGGAATAATAAAGCTTGTATAATAAGACCTTTCTGTGTAGATAAAGGATTGAAGAAAATACAAAATTCTTAATAAGCTATTATTTATAAAATATTTAATCGAAAATTTCGTTCGGCGAGTAAATTTTTATTAGTCTTTATTGAGAAATATTTTTATTTCATATTATATATCTTTGTTGCCTGTTTTGGGTTTGGTATAGGCATTTCATAGAAATAATATGCAATTTATCTTAAAAGCCCAACCACAAAAGACAATACCAGCTCGATTATACACACAATGACACGATGTTTTTTTTTTGTTGTTAATTGGGCTTACGTATGACGACATCTCGCCTGATGGAAAGCGGAGATGCCGCCTAGGATGGAACACGCTTGCCCATGAGATGCCTATTCACTCTGGACAGAGACAATAGAGGCAGATGTATACCTATTGTTTTATTTTTTATGTGTGTATTCATTGTGATGTTTCAAGGTGGATAGGCAACAAGGCCAGCGCTGACTTGAGGTCCCGTTTGGGGAATATTCTGCGTAGTGCGTATGCCAGCAACCATAATTGTATATTTTTATGTCAAAGCATACCCTTGATTTCTGGTTTCATTGTAAATGGGGAAGTAGAGGAAAAGTTTATGCTTCGTTTGGCACAAGTCCGAGGCTAATTGCTTGAAAAAAAGAAGAACAATTATGTATATATCTACCCAGCAATAGAATAATAAATGCTGTAATTGTGATGATACGTATTAATTTCGACATATTCACAAATAACTTATAAGATTTACATAAATAAACTACTTCATAAAAAAGCGATAAAACCGCTTATTGTACTTATAAGCAATTCTGTATAAGCTCTTATTCTTTTTTTTTAATGTTTTCTATCTACCTATCTATAAAAACTATAAGGCTTATTCTGGACCACAGTCACAGTATAATTGATTGCCTACCGCCTTAGCCATACCGGGGCACTGGAATGGGTTACAGAAAGCCTTTCTCGCTCTGCTCAGCAATTACCATCACCGCTGTCATTGTCCCTACTGGCTGATCCAAGTTCATAATTCATTTATTCATTGCATTCATGTACATTTATTTGTCATATATAGGTAGGTCTTAAATAATATGTAAGGTTGCGGTTGGTACATGAGCCCTGTAAGGGCGTTTGCAATTCAGTGCGAGAAGTACATTTAGTCATTACACAGTCATTTAGTACATTTTAATTTATATTTATTTATGTTTTATTAAAGTCAGTATACCTACTGTAAGTGTCACGGAATTGAGTCATTTTTTTGCACATGCTTGTCAGTTTTGAATTCATCTACGGAATAATATTTTTTTTTAATTAGATAAGACTTAAGTTTTCTGCAGAATACGTTGTATCTAGTCTAGTTTTTAGGTATTCAGGGATTGTGTTGAATATTTATACTAATCTAAAATTTGGACTTTTTCCTAATATTTGTAAATTTGTTGTAGATAACTTTATTTTCTTCTATTATAGTTTTCATTAATTTCACTATTTGTTCTAAGGTCTTATGAGCTAGAGTTTAGCTAAAGAATAATAGTCGCTCTAAAACGGTGAAGGAAAACATCGTGATAAAACCCGCTTACGCGCTTTGGAGTGGTAGGCTCTGGCCGTGGTTGTAATACCACCCACCGAACAAAGCCATGCCGTCAAGCGACCTAGTCGTGTTTCGGGATGATGTTCGGTGAACCATCGGGGAGACGGGTCTGAGCAGCCGCTCAACTGCCGTCTCTCTCTAGATCTATGTGCTCCATCTTAGGCCACATCATCGCTTCACATCAGGCGAGATAGTGGCCAAACATAGATCTATAAGGCGTAAAAAAAAAAAAAAAGTCCTTACCCGCACGAGTCTAAGACCATGATCCCTAATCCGGGACACCCGCTCGGCTCGAGCACCTCACACTCCCTCGGGTTGCAGACGCAGTGCCACTCCCGCACCGCGCCGGCAAGCGCCACCACCGCCGCCATTGCCACCCACTGGCTAATCCGGATCATAGCTTTGATCACATCACACCGAATATCACCACTCGGCTTTACATTGTCCTCACACTGTCACACATTTGGTTGGGTTCAGTGGGTCTTCATTCTGAAACAAAAGAATGTTGAGCTGTATTTTGAGATCATCAAACATAAAATTCAAAATCAGAAAAATTAAAAAAGTTATAACCCAAAAATTAAGCCTTTTATTACAAAGGGGTAACGCCGCCAAAATTCTGGGAATCTTTCCACACGGTGGCGATCTACACGGTGTGTGTGCTTTATAGTTTTGTAATTTTTTTATTCATAATACCACATCATCGCTTCACATCAGGCGAGATAGTGGCCGAACATAGATCTATTAAGCGTAAAAAAAGCCTATATATTTTTAAGAAATTGATATGAAGCGCTATACATAAAAAAAATTGTAATCGCAACGTTTAGTATACAAAATGTAATGTAATTCCATCCAAAATACTTCAATGGCAACGAGACAGCCTCGCCAAAGTGGAACTGTGAAATCTTTGAAATGATTTCTAATATTAAATGAGTGTTTGTCGAATAAAAATGATGACTTTTGATCTTGAACGAGATATCATCCCAAAGCAATCAAACTCATAATTTCATTCTCCACAAAACATTTCTCCACACATTTTGCACTAGAGACAAATGGCAGGAATTCTTTTCCCGTTCGGCTGTTCATCAAGCTTGATTTTTATTAGCGCTAGCGACCGACGTCGATCCCACACCCTCCTGTGGTCATTATAGATGGCCGGCACTCACTTCATTCAGAATTGAGTCATTTATCTCGCCTCCGCTTGCCAAGAAATTCAAGTTTTCTATTGATTCTTTAGCTTATAGAAAATACCCGACGTTCTAAAGCTTGAGCTGTTATTTACATCAAAGCCAGTTAGCGCATTGAGCATGAAATCGAATTAAGATCGCTGCTTTGTACTACTTTAAAATGCTTGAGCGATTTCTTGCTATTATTATGGTCGGGAATGGTAAATGGGTTCGCTTTGAATAAATGAGGGAGCTGAGAAAACATTGTGTGCTTTTGCAGGTGCCTTTGTTGATTATGAACTCAACGACTCGAACAATAACCATTTTATCTTCAATTTACACAAACTTGTCTTGAAATACAAGTGTTAAACATTCCCTTCAACTAGTGCTAGTTGCGAAGTGTCGGATGAACCTTTGAGTTTCCAATTAGCCGATCGAAAGGTCGAGTCTATAATTGACTGCAAATACTCGTGATCGAGTGGTGTGGGAAGTCCGTGTGCGGTGACAGCCAGTCACACACCACAGTTTGGAGCCGAACTTGTAGTGGTAATATCGTTTTCAATTTTGCAGGATATTCAACTAAAACGGGGAGACGGGTCTGAGCAGCCGGTCAACTGCCGTCTCTCTCTAGATCTATGTGCTTCATCTTAGGCCACATCATCACTTCTCATCAGGCGAGATAGTGGACATACATAGATCTATAAAGTGTAAAAAAAAAAAATGCAAACATGGATCTATTATGCGTAAAAAAAATAAAATAATAAAAATGCAAATTGAGGGTACACAAATAAACTTTGTTTCCAATCGTCTATGGGAAGTGGAAGTGGAGTGGACAGGTAAATTGATTCCACATTCACGTATGTTTATGTATTAGTTTGCGTTGCGTTGTGCAATTCTAGTTCTAGTAGTATGACGTCAGACTTTGTTAGGTATAAGATTGCTGAGTGAAATGGCACAACATCGTATTTACGAACTGAAACGAACCTAAACGAGCTACATTCTCCCTGATGCAATATTTACTGGTGGTAGGTTTCTCGTATGCGAGAGGCCGTCTGGGTGGGTACCACCGCTTTGCCAGTTATTAAACCGCCAAGCAGTAGTGCGCAAGCATTACTGTGTTCCGGCTCGAAGGGCATTGTAGCCAGCGAAATTACTGGGCATTATGAGACTCAACAGCTAATTGTCTCAGGGTGACGAGCGCAGTGCAGCGCCGCGCAGGATTTTGCAAAACAAAGTTCTGGGTGGTGCTGCTTTTGTTATGGGCTGGCGTATTGCTTACCATCAGGCAAACGACCAGCTCGTCTCGTCATTAAGTTACATAAAAAAAAAGGTACTTGCCTATTAACGTCAAATACACAATATTTTATGTATTTTTGCGTTACTCGACTTCCTCCGCGGTTGTCTGAGAGATCGTTTTTAGCGATAAAACCGCCAATTGTTATATTTCTGAAAACTGAAACGCAATGAAAATATGTAGTGTAATCCCACTGAATATATACTACATATTTTCATTGCGTTTCAGTTTTGAGATGAATTTCCGCAACGTCACGCCTGTTTCCATTACATTCATAGTCATACTTCTGTTAAGTTGCTTTTTACTGTTTGTCTGGTACTTATCTTCGTGTGTTTTAATAAAGAGTTATATTTCATTTAAATTTTCTTACTCTTATTCAAAATCCTGTCCATCCAAAGGTTGCCTGTAAGAAAGGCCGCCCATTGTACCACCACCTGTTTGTATGTTTTCTGTAGAATTATTTCTCAAGTCCTGGATTTTCGAACATAATATGGTGACCCCTGTAGCATTGTAACCTCATTTAGCGGCGTGCTAGTTCGAGCAATCTATCGCCCGTCTAATAAACCTGTTCTAAAATGGAAACACCAGAGATATATTCTATTAGAACCAATAAAATGTTTTTACTATATAAAACCTGAATGTAATTCTGATGTATATAGGACGTAACATCTGATCTCTCGGGGCGACCAGCGCTTTTCATGGTGTCCATAGTATTCTGAGAGGCACTGCAATTGTTAAGGGCAGGCGTGACGCTATCCATGACTCGTTGGTCTCTGCTTAGTGCCATAAAAATTAAAGTATTTTGCAGGTTTAACAAAAAAAAATTCTATATGAAACTCAATGATTATTACAAACGTATGTACATATGTCGTTGCAAAGTTCCATAGGAAATCTAGGTCTTACTTAAGCTATAACAAAAAAAACTAAACGGAACTAAATTATTACTAGTACAAAAATATATCTGTCTTCGCCAAAAATGATTACGACTCTATGGTATATTATTACTGTATCCGAACGCACGCAATGCACACAACGCACACTTACAAATCTCCTCCCCTAACCCCCGCATCGTAAATATCGTCACTTCCGAAAAAGCCGGTACCGCACGCGGACTCTGATCACAACTCTCTCGCGTAGTCACCCTTGTCCTTACCCCGGGGTGCATACGTGATCGAACACCAAAACCTCAAAATAGTGCCTTCTGAGGAGAACAGCAAAAGAACCAGCGATCTCGTAAGTCCCTTCCTCTATCCTCACAATATCTGATGTACTAAAGTCAGAGAGTTACTTCCCCATTCTGTGTTAAACATTATCCGTGATAGTGTGTAGTTTATGCCTTAATAATCATGTGAAATGCAAGCGATTGTAATGTAGATGACGAAGCCCTAGATATTTAATTTGTAGTCACGAATGGCGCAGGCGGCATGTAGAGAACGTGACGTGTTGTGGAGAAAAGTTTGCTGTACTGGCTTATTTGTGTTGGACTTGTAACATAAACGCTTGATTTGTTTGAGTACAAAAGTTGGGAAGCAATCCTAGTTAGGAAGTTTTAATTCACCGACTGACGGCGGAATTAAGGTCATTATAGTTTTATGCGGAACTAAAATTATTGTCTTTTGTCATGTTTTCGATTGGAACAACTTGGATTGGAACACTATAACTTTCTCGAAGTACATTTTTCTTCTCATTATATTAATTAGTCTTGCTTTTGACCGCTATCTCACCTGCTGTTAAGTGACAATGCGGTTGAAGATGTAGCACGATCGCCTAGAAGAAACCTGTTCACTCTTGTCTTAAAGACACCCAGGGCCCTAATTCACTATGACAACTTAGCGATTTCTTGCTTTGAGGAAACGTCGATTCCTTCATTAATAAACGACATCTGCGAAATTTGTGTTCTCTATGACGCGTCATATATATGAACATACGAATGCGTCATAGAAATGTTTATTAATGAAGGAATCGACGTGATATCGAAGCAAGGAATCGCCAAGTGGTCATAGTGAATTGGGGCCCAGATTACAACTATCCGGAAACACAGATGCCTGCAGAGAGTTCCACTCCTTGGCCGTTCGCATTATGAAGGCCGAAGCAAAGCACTTGGTGCGAGCAGAAGGGATGTCAACCATAAATTGATGACGGTTTGCCGTGAGTCTGGTCATCCGAAGATGCAATGGGGACTAGACGTATTCATTTTAGAAATACTCGTACATAAAGTGCGTACTTCTTATTAGTGTTTTTTAGTATTTTTTTACCAATTGGCTGTTCTAGGCTTCCTTTAAGGTCCCATTTCATTTGTGAACCCAGCACCTGACCAGCGCCGCCGCGCCGCCGGCGCCGTCTCGCCTCGTGCATTTGGGTAACGTTGCTTAAACTCGCGAAATACGCTACGAGCCTTAAACCAGTTTTGGAATCGAGTTACAAAGATATCCAGAGCAACCAATTAACGACCTATTCAAGATCTTACACCAGCAATACGTTCTTGTGAATTTTTATTTGCTTAAGACAATGCTAAGTTTAAATTAGAGTAGCCTAGAGCCAGTGGATCTAGAACTTGCATTACGTTTGAAAATTATGTGCAATGAAACGGAAATGCAGGTTTCTCCAGCTGTGTAAAGCGAAGTACCTTATATCTACTGCTGTCGTATATAAAAGACAGAAGCATGCAAAGAGAAGTAATATGAAAGGCACGGTTGTCGAAGGAACTACTATACATAAATTTTAATATATAAGTTTAAAAATAATGATCACTTGCTAAATTTTATATTAAATTTGACGATCAAGAATGCGGACATAAATTAGCTAGCTTAAATAAGAGTAGCTGCGCCCCGCTGTTTCACTCGCAGTTTATTGGGATAACTATGTCCTTTTCCAGGACCTAAAGAACCAGCATAGCAAATTTCATCAAAATCCGTTCATTAGTTTTGCGTGATTGAGTAATACATCATAACATCCATCCATCCATCTATTTATCCATCCATCCATCCATCCTTAAAAAGTTTGGCATTTATAATATTAGTAGGACATTAGGACTGACACAGGGCCAAGGCGAATATTAAAATATCATTGAACATACAACGTGTTAATGAAATATCACAAAACCTGATAATAGTTTGATCAGAATCGGGAGAACAATCAATATCACTATATTTTATTTCCATAGATTATTTTCGATAAATTACATTTTCATGATACCTTGCCTAAAAATCTCATAGCACACAAAGCTAATATTTGAATATTTAATGTTTCTTTAAAACAAAATACACACGCACCTCTGAACAGTGTATCGCGAGATTTATATTTGTAGAGTTAAAAACATTTGAAATCTCTTAGGAATACAAAAACCCTAATATCTTTAGCAATATTTAACAAAATTAAAGTATTTTTATTGTATCATTTTACAACATTAAAAAATCAATTAGGGTGTCTCAGGTTTTGCGTTATTTTATTAACACGTTGTATATTAGTGTCGCTAATTTCTATCAAATTTTAATGAGTCTTTTAAATACATTCATTTCACACATCTACTTATTGAACCACTTGCCAAACCTAAATTCGAAAAAAAAAACCTAAATTATTAATTATAGCTAACAATATTGCAGTTTCGATGTTAAATTAGCTCATTAAGTCAAACATTTTAATACAATTAGTATGTCGTTGAATGTCACATCTGCGACCTTAGGTTGATTAGTCTATTAAAAATGCAAGAGGACCGTTACCGCAGACGAGACGCGACGGCGGGCGCCGCCGCATGTTGTAGCACAGATGGCGTTTTTATAAACTTATTTTTATAGGCAAATAGTCTAGACTAACACAACTTAAGTGCCTCAGAGGTAAAAAAACTAAGCTTTATTCATACTTTCTTAATCATTTTCATCATTTTTACTTGATAAATTGAGTAGGCCAGAATATTTGCAGTCCCACGAAGTACTGTATTGCAAATTACCACGGCTTTCAGCATAATTTCAGATATTTTTTATCTTTGGTGATTATATTATGATTTGATATACCTATAAAAAATGGCGTCTTCAGAATATCGTCCCGACGCCTTAACCACTAGGCTATCGAGTCAAGTGCTCGAGAAACTACATTTTTTTTCATTTTTATTTCGTCTTACGAGGACGGTTGGTGACCTATCAAACTCCTAGTGTAGCTAAGACCAAAATAACACAGAGACTATTTAAAACTCAGTATGCTTATATCACTTCTGGGTCATCGTTCGATAGCCAATCAATTTCAAGTAATGCTACTTTCGCGATTTTTACATTTTGTGAACAAACGTGAATTTTATGTTACAAAAAAAGTTGAAAAGGAGTTTTGGAATGGGCGACCTACTTTATAAGAGTAACGCATTGCGTGATGGAAAAAAGTCCAAATACGTGCTGCGTTAAACTTTAGATATTTTGTGTAGAATCTATCACATGCGGAACCCCAATCACGCGGAACTCGAAGCGCAAGCTCAGTGAAGCAGTACGGACACTTCAAAAGTGAGTATTTATGTGAGTGCATGGTTATGTTTAAAAAGGAATTTACTTCCTTTTCCTCAATAACTGGATTCTCGTTGATATTTGAACGTAGGTAGGTACATAACATTTTCATGAAGAGCAATACGCCTGCCCATAACAGTTGCAGCGGTACTCAGAACTTTCTTTTGCAAAAATCTTGCGCGACGCTGCACTTCACTCGTCACCCTGGGGCAATTTCACTTGAAACTGTTCGCTTGAAATGTTTGCACACTACTGCGTAGCGGTTGAATATCTGGCCAAGACGTGATACTTCCCAAGGCGGAATCTAAAGGCCTCTGCATACACCGGGCGTGACCTGACCACAGCGCGGCGTTGGCGTTTACTTTTTAGTTATAATGTACTGAACTGTATTAGGCACTGTGCGATCACGTCAGGCCCGCTGTGTGCAGAGGCCTTCTAAAAAAAGAAGCGTACAATACAAAGACAAATTGTATCTGAGTGTTGTAGGACCATCGTCCTCATAGTTCCTGGCTCCATATATACATGAAATCCTAGTTAGGGGCCAGGATCTATGTATGTGAACGTTGGGCGTCTTTATTGGGCAAACAAAAATATAATATACCTATTTAGTAGAAACCTTAACAACTTTAATTTTAAACCTCATTTTATTATACTAGATAGAAGATTTTTGTTGAAAAATATATTTTTCAAGACAAGCTTTTAACAAATTCGTAATTTGAACCACGAGCAGATTAAAATGAGCCCAAACACTAGTGGTTTACGATTTTCTATCAAGGAGTTCCATTGCTCACCTTCCGGCTCCATCATTAGATTAGCTGGCTGTCACTATAATATTACACTGTCATCGGACTTTGACAAGAATGCAAAATGTCAACTCTGTAGGATTAGAGGAAGTGGTTCTGCTTCAACCTGCAAGATTCGACCCAAACAAACAAACGTTGCAAAACAAAAGCTTGTAAAAAAAACATAATTTGAAGTCAACCGTACATAAAATTACTTGTTATTTAAAGAGCCAATAGCACCAAGACTAAACAAATACTTGCAGATAAGACCCTACAAATATTTGTCCTTGTGGGTTTAAAGGCGAACCCTTTGAATTCGGAGCATAGTCCACATATACACACTAAGGGTACTCACACATCTACAACGGGATCTGTTAAACAATACCTGAACACTTTCTTCACTTCACAGCCATTAATTTCTGACGGACAGTTACTTAATTTCAAGGGATTTATTTACCTGAGTACTGAAAAGTATCAGCAAAACTTAACAATTATTACTTTTAGCTTGAAAATTTTCGTGAGTTTGATTCATTATAAATATTTGATAAAACGGCTAGGGCTCACGTAGTTTGTAAAATTATTTCTCGGCTGATATCTAAAAGTAGAGTTATTAAAAGTTTCCACCAATTTGTGAAATCGAGTGACGTAAGACCGTTGTAGCCTAAAGGAGGAGGGTCCGATTCGGTCCGATGCCCAACAAATCGCTACTATTTATTACAGACGAAGTTTCCCTATCAGCAATTTGCCAAAACCATTACGCGGATAACGGACCCAATATATTTTATACCGATAATTTCTACCTATCTAGTTCAGCTTCTATTATAAACGGGTGAAATTCATAGCTGGAACTAGATAACTGATAGCCATAAATTGAAAAAGTAAGTGCCTCAGCGGCCGCGGCTAGGCCGGGGTGAAAACGAAATTTCTCGGAGATTCTGGAAAAAGTAAGCATTTATTATTAGCATTCTTTTGAACTCGATACCGGGGCAAATACTTGTCTTCAAAAAGGGTCATCCTTGGTAGAAATATTATCATCAAAGCTCTAGGTCTACCTTAGATTCTAGGGAAATACCTTCTCGGCAAATTGGATATTTCGCTCCGAGCGACGAATCGATTTGAATATTGTTTTTCGTTATGTACTAATGTACATATGTACAGATACCTAGTGTAGTAGTAAGTAATTACAGTAAAAAACGAGAACAAGACAAGTAACATTGACGAGTAAAAAGTAAGTTTCAGATGAATAAATATTTTCGTAAACATCAGTAGAATATTTCAGTCTTTTTACCTGAGCGTATCCCTAAAGACTGCGCGTTTTCCAATAGAACCAATCACGTCAGACTTGTACCTACTATTTAGTATTCTGTGACCTGAGTAAAACTCCCCTCTAGTTTCCGACTGCATCAAGTCAAAATATGCCTCCTCACACTTGCACAGATTTATTAACAGTTACTACGGTTCAAAGCTCAAACTACGAACAATTGCCACGTGGGAACTGCTAATCACACTTGTTTCAATGTCGCTGTTTGTTTTATACGAAGTCAGCTCGTTAGTTTAAGGTATGACGTAGGTATATATACTTTTATATACGTGTAATATAATTGTGATACAAAACGGTTGTAGGTACATATATATGATGCGCGCACCGGCGGTGACGTGGCTAGACTAAACTCTCCAACGGCCAAGGGGCGCGGAGGGAAACGTGCGAGAGACGGCGCGGGAGCGCGGGCGGCGATGCATGCGTATATACCTACTATTACCTACCTAGTGCAGCTGCATATGCGCGCGTTACATAAGTATATTTTTAGTTTATACGGGTCGATTTGTTATTATAAACTTCATTATCGATTTAGAGACGGTATCAGCTCTTAATTTTGTGTCTAAAACTTAGAAGTGATTTTGTAATTATTTTTTTTGTTTTAAGTTTGCCCGTTAGGGCAGGCTAAAGTCTCTAGGACCATACCGCCATGTCTTACGTAGTTTTTATTTGATAGTTTAATATTCCATTTTATTATACTTTTGTTGAGAATGAGGGTCAACAGCAACAAGCCGGACCCTCTCCTAGTGCTTCAATAAACTGGTGGAATTTTATTCAAGCTTTCCATGGACTTTTTGTGAGAACATAAAAAGCAATGTTTTCCCTATTTTGTTTCATTTGCCTACACTCGTGCACGTTAACGAACACATAATGGTTAATATTCCACCGATATTACACATGATCACTCGAAATAACACTTGTTTGGAAAATAAAACAAAATCGAACTGTATCACTTTTCACTTCCCGCCATTTTGTAATGTTTGGTTGTGCCAATGTTATTTTTTCTTTTATTTTGACTTCACGCTATTTTAACATTCAGCCGATATTGTTTAAAAAAAATAGGTAAGTAATAGGGGATCGGACAGTAATCGAAAAACAATCTAAAATGTAGTTAGAACGAATGTTAGTCGAATCCAAAAGATCATACAATCAATATTTTTGTAAAATAATAATCCTACTAATATAGGTACATATACATATTATAAACGCGAAAGTTTGTAAGAATGGATGTATGGATGTACCTTTGTTACTCTTTTACGCAAAAACTACTGAATGGATTTTGATGAAATTTGGTATGAAGATAGCTTATACCCTGGATTAACACATAGGCTACTTTTTATCCCGAAAAACCGCGGTCAAAACCGCAGGGCGCAGCTAGTGATTTATATTTTTAAATCAATAAATAAAATCTAATAACTCCGAATTTTTTTATCTGTTCTTTATCTCAAAGGAAACAGAAATCACAGTGCATGACGTCATTTGAAAGTAAATACCGTGTGTTTCTTTGTTAGCTGTGTTTATTTTATATATTATATAGGTATGTGTTCTATTGCATGACGACCCTAAAGTCCTTAAATTTCACAAAAACGTATAAATCACTTTGCAAGTTGGCTTTCGTAGAGCTTGTCATTTCGTTTGCGTTCATATGACGTCATACGGTCTGAGGTGACCTTTTTGCCTATTACAGGCAGGCAGACATTTTATGTTTGCATAAACTAATACAAAGGTTTCTCTCTATAGGTTCCTCACTCTACCAGAAAGAAAGATTATACCACATTACTCTTTAAGAAGTTAAACATATTTTGTGTTATAAAATAACATAGCATATCCCTATAAGAAACAGCTCACGTGACCTAAAAAGGGTTAATCTAAAGGGCAGACCCTAAAATGCGTCACTTTTTATCCAACATGTCTGAAATAATATTGATTTTAGGGATAAAATTACAAAAGGGCCCCTTTATTGGCAATATCTACAAAGAAATTCTAAGGAATCATTTACACGGAAGACATTACGCAAACAAAGTCGCTACCCGCGTTCTCATTTCTATTTCTCCGCTTACTTCTTCTAAACTACGTAACGGATTTAGATACGGTTTTCAGTGTCATATAGAGATTTTTTTTACAGAAGGTAAGGAGGAAGGTGAATTTAAAGGGAATGTGTACAATATATTCTAATTATGTTTTTGTATAGTGGAGAAATTCAATGTTTTTTTTTTACACTTAATAGATCTTCTATGTGTGGCCACTATCTCGCCTGATGTGAAGCGATGATTTTGCCTAAGATGGAGCACATAGATCTAGAGAGAGACGGCAGTTGAGCGGCTGCTCAGACCCGTCTCTCCGATGGTTCACCGAACAACATCCCGAAACACGACTAGGTCGCTTGACGGCATGGCTTTGTTCGGTGGGTGGTATTAAAACCACGGCCAGAGCCTACCACTCAAAAGCGCGTAAGCGGGTTTCATCACGATGTTTTCCTTCACCGTTTTAGAGCGAGCGTGCAAAATCTGCACTTAACTATAAGTCATTGGTGCAGGGCCGAGTCGGGATTCGAACCCAGGTGCGTCGGATCGAAAGGCGCACGAGTTCCCGCTGAGCCACACTCGCTCTCAATGTCTTGTAATCAAGTCGTCAAAAAAATTACACCACATTAGTAACTTGCATCCTCGCGAAACCAGGTGTCGCTAGTAATTCGTTAATCATGACAATACGGCATCATACCACAACATGGAATAGTAAAATGGCTTAATGTCAACATGGCGATTTTAATTACAGGCGAATTATTGCTCATGGTAAAAAGTAATATTTTCTGAAGTACAAAATAATAAAAAAAAAAAATACACCCAACGATCACATAGATCCTGGCCCCTAACTAGGATTCCCTGTATCTAGAGAAACAGGAACTACGAGGACCGTGGTCCCACAACACCCAGACACGAAACAAATGCTAGCGCTTTTTTCTGTGCGCAAACATTTGTCCCGTCGCGGGAATCGAACCCGCAACTTCACTGGTGTATAACAGTTTAACCAATATGCCACACCACAGAGGCTGACAATGAGAAAGTTCTTAAAACGCAACGATTTTGATGTTGGAACCATTCTAATTTTCAGTGTTCTAGTAACGAACAATGAAAGGCTTCGTCAGTGCCTTCTACGATTATGGTGCTATAGGTATCAAAAACTACAGCTATCCTATTATACATAGTTGTTGTTCTTGATACAGGTAATTTTAATCAAACTTTGAATTAATTTCACCATTTTACTAAACTCATGGAATCCTCTGGAAACATTTGAGTTGGCTGTTCGCAGACAGGTTTAAATTGCTTTCCGTTAAACACACCAAGGAAAGTTTTAAATATAAGTTGTTGATATACTGAAAATTGGTTATGAAATTCAGGAATATTGGTGTCGATTGAAATTATTACCCCTATTTTGTAGGTACCTACTAAAACGTTTAGTCACATTTTGGTTTTTTTTTATTCTTGGACTCAAAATATTCTTATCTTTGGGTTTAGATACGAAAAATATTAACTGGAATTCGATTTTGGGATTCCTTAAAAATAAAAAAAAAAATTTCCTTAAAATGTCTTTACTATTACTTTTTTGGATATTATCTATATATATATATATATATATATATATATATGTTTTATATTGGAGCTACCCTATATGTATATATATATATATATATATATATATATATACTATAGGGTAGCTCCAATATAAAACATATATATATATATATATATATATATATATATATAGATAATATCCAAAAAAGTAATAGTAAAGACATTTTTAAGCGTCTCGTCCATGAACATTTTATTAAGCAAGTTTACCCTAATGACTAACATTATCTTCAATACTGCTGTTTTGATAAGTTCACTCCGCCTTTTCTAACCTATAAACCTACATGTGTTCTAACCTATAATTCTCTTTGCCTCATGTTTAAGCCAAATCAGTTTACAAAGCATCAATAACTAAATACGCCCAACAAAGCGCTACACTATTATAACCAAATTAGCGCTACGCTCTGATGCACGCCGTTTCATACACGGATAACGGTTAAATACACCATTTGGCACAAACAGTAATGGTATTATTGTGTGGCATAAGTAAACATTGGTTGAATTAATATTAAATATCTGCGCATTGACAAAATTTAATCTGAAAATTGTAAAGATGGTCGACGAAATTATTTTATTAACATTTATTTATGTAAATTAAATACACAAAGTGTATACCAAGCGTTTTCTAGAAAAGTTTTGTGATTTCTGTGCTATTTACCTGCAGCCTTACTATTGTAGAGGGGTTTTAAATAATACTAGAATAATATTATTGGATAACGAATATTACATTTATATTTATACACTCGAATGAATAAAAAAAGGTAGACGGAATTTGGCTAAGCAACAACTGAAGCATAGCAACGGCGGTGGCGTTATGTTTGTGGGACGGAGGGCCGATGTCAAGACGATGTGACGGCCGATCGGTATGATGTAAATGTGTGCGTGAGTCACGTATACGAACGAGTGGACAGGCATAGCTTGAGAGCTTCACTTTTGAATTTGGCGAAGAGGCGTCCGCCTTTTTTATTCGTTCACGTTTATAACTTTACTCTCAAAAGAATCTAATTCTCCGGTACAATTATTATAAGCATTACTTTCCGAATGTGTAGATCAAAATTGTTCACAAAACGCGAACAACTTGGTGCCTAACAAACTGTTACACAATCATAAGTAAATGAGTTTGCCGCTCGGATGCACTAATTCAGTTTAGCGTTTCCACATTATCCGATACGATATTAATATCGGACGCTGATACGATATCGGGGCAAATAAAATGTGTGAAATATGTACCTACCGATATTCTATATTGGAGCAGACAATGTGAAAGGCAAGTCAACATCCTTACTAATATTATAAACGCGAAAGTTTGTATGTATGGATATATGGACCTTTGTTACTCTTTCACGCAAAAAGTACTGAACCGATTTTAATAAAATTTGGTATGTAGGTATTTTAGGACTTGGAATAGCATATAGGCTACTTTTTATCCCGGGAAACCGCGGTTGGAACCGCGGGCCGCAGGTAGTATTTCATACATGTTACTTGCCCCGATATCGTATTGGCCTACGATACCTGGTATCGTATCGGATAATGTGGAAACGTTTTTTTGTTTCTGTAGATACTACTAAATTACAGAATTGTTATGACACAGATTTTTTTTTTATTTGTTTGTACATCTTAGTATTTAGAACAATTGTTCATAAAGGACACAAAGCGTGAACACCTCAGGGCACCCAACAAAGCTGTACAGTACACAATCATAACCAAATTAGCGCTACGCTCTAATGCGCCGTTTCACTCGAAATCACGTTTCAGAAACTGTAATGGTGTTAAATTGCGTATAGAAGCGTAGATGGTTATAATAAAGTGAAGTTTTGAATTAATTTGACTTAAGTGTATTGGCAAACTCGTTACGATTTTATTAAATGTATATCATCACTACATAGTATAAAACAAAGTCGCTTTCTCTGTCCCTATATCCCTATGTATGCTTAAATCTTTAAAACTACGCAACGGATTATGATGCGGTTTTTTTTACTAGATAGAGTGATTGAAGAGGAAGGTTTATATGTATATAGCCGTGCGAAGACGGGGCGGGTCGCTAGTATCTACTAAACAACGAGTGTGGCTCGGTGGGAGTACGTGCGACTTTCGATCCGACGCACCCGAGTTCAAATCCTGCTGGCCTTGCATCACTGACTTTCTTAAGTTATGTGCGGAATTAACACTCGCTCTAAAAACGGTGAAGGAAAACATCGTGAGGAAACCGGCATGTTCAAGAATTTATCACAAAAACTCAAGGACTAGTGACATCCACCAACCCGCATTGGGCCAGCGGCAGCGTGGTGGATTATGACCCATACTCTCTCTACAAGGGAAGGCCCGAGTCCTAGCAGTAGGAACGTAATGTGCTGGTGACGATGATATATCTACAAGTACTTTCATGTATTGTAGAAAGAAACAAAGAAAAATCATTTATTTGACGCCGACAAAGTCATACACTAACAAAATAAAGAAAAGGAAACAGAATTACAAAAAGAAAAAATAAATATATAAATAGTATAAAGAGATAACTAAGCTTCAATGACTATGATGTGGTGACATCAAAACTAAAAATGCACAGTTCCGCCCCAAACGTCATGTCAGTGAAAATCATACAATACAATACAATACAATAATACTTTATTGATCACCAAAACAGGAAACAGAAGTTTATAGTTACAAATAATAGTGGTAGAACAATGGGCGGCCTTATCGCTATGTGCAATTTCTTACAGGCAACCTTTGGATGGACAGGAATAAAATGGTAAAAATTTGCGGTCAGTTAGTGTATGAAGTAATTACCTAATATAAAAGATATTATCATCATATATATAAAATTCTCGTGTCACATTGTTAGTTACCTTACTCCTCCGAAACGGCTTTACTGATGTTTACCAAATTGTATATGCATATTCAGTAGGTCTGAGAATCGGCTACTATCTATTTTTCATACCCCTAAGTGTTAAGGGTTGTTCACCCTTAACATTTTTTTTAAATTTATATGGCAAAACAACGTTTGCCGGGTCAGCTAGTATTTAACAAAATACCTGACGCAATACAAAATGAAGAAAAGGACATTGTTTTTATAAGATAGTTAAAAGAGTTTTTGACAAAGAAATGCTTTTATTGTCTAATTGACTTTATTAATGACTCATAAATTTAAGCATACCTTAAGATGAATTGGTTCGCTCCTACTACTAATTTCTATACCCTATAAGGGTCATAAATATGTTATAACATCTAATATGCTTGTAAAATGACATGTAATTATGTATTTATGATGCAATAAAGTGCATTGTACTAATTTAATTTTTAAGTTCTATGTCTATTTGTTCTTGTTATGTTTTTGGTGTACAATAAAGTGTTATCAATCAATCAATCAATCAATAAATGATTGAATATTAAGTATTGACAAATGGGATTGCCAATGGTTGTAGTTGGGCTGATCAGTAATTCCATCCACTTAGTTCAGGGTGGAGATTATAAACTAGTTTTAGATACGTATATTGGGTACCGGTATTTTAATATAAGTAGATACCGTTTCGGTCCCTTTCTCCATCTTTATGAACTTTACATCCAAACTCTTGGCAATTACCAAACTAGTAGCCATCATTATACCATAGGTTCATGTATATAAGCAATATCATAAATAAACCCATAGCCCCAAGACCCTGGCTCGGAATCTCTACAAATACCCGGTCAAGGACCAGCTAAAACACAACGGTAACTTTACACCCGTTTCATGGTACATTGATAATTAATTAACGCGTATAATATTCTACGTCGTGTAAGCTCCACAAGAGTCGCCTATTTTCGACCGTCGTTATCTTTTACGTCCTCGCAAGTCACTCCTGACAACCAGACTTACCTCTAATAGTTCACAAACTTAAAGTGTACTACATTTAATCTGGAAGAATTTGATCACTTTGTTCATATTTTATTTTATTTATTCATTTATTTCAGGCAGTATAAACAAAGTAAAAAACAGAGGCCCATAGAATACACCTACCTACTAGAGACCTTACAGACTAACATATATACAGAAATATAACACATTAACTAATGATATTATTACGCTACTACTCAACACATAAGGAATTGTTGTTTTTGCCTGCTTTCTCTATAACGGCGGTAGACTACCCCTGTGGGCCACAAGTCCGGGGTAAGGAACATCTTCGCGTGTTTCGCTGGAACCTGGAGCGCGTAGGACTTGAAATCAGTGAAATATTCTCCAAATATCTTAAAAGGACTAATTTGCAGCGACGTCTTAATAGCTTTTTAATTAAGTACGATGTAATAATGGGAATTAGATTATTCGCTGAATAATATCTGTTAATTACATTAAGCAGTAATCTGTGTTTTCCGTGCGCCTACGTTTCGTAATATCATTAACTTAGCAGTAATGGCTTACGGTTATGCACTTAGCTGTAATGACTAATGGACACGGACACGACTGCGGTATGATATAACATCATTAGTTTACAGTGCCACTATCATGTAACAAGACATGTGTCAAATAACAAATGTCAGATGTCAGTCACAATGTTAGAATTTAAGACAAAATGTGTTCTTCCTATGAGCAAAATTTTTTTTTTTGATTGTACATCACGGTAAAGATATGTCATATCAATTGACGTCAAATGGCACATTCATAGACACAATTTTAAGCGTTTTCTTCATTGAGGAATGACACGACCTCAATGATTTTTTTCAAATGTGGAGTCGTTATTAGACATAGAGAAAGAAAGATCGAAGAGCGAAAGATAGAATGAGAGAGAATATGGTTTTATGGAATGTAGCTACACTTCGCGATATATCCTTTAAGTCGTGTCGAACAAAGCTAACTATACCGTCAGTAATTACATAGAAGACAAAGATGCAAGAAACATTCGTCTTCTGCCAAGTAGCCAACTGGCTCATAAGAAACATAATATTGTCAAAAACAACCATATTGTTGCAATAGTAAAAAAAATATATGCTCATCAGTTTCTTGCAGCATCTTCTGGGTAGTGGTTATTTCTCCGATACGGTGGTAGAGTCATTGTAATAATTGACGTTCATAAGTACGTCGGTGATGCTAAATTTTAATAAAGAACTTTTGAACTTGAACTTTAACAATTCAGATTTTCCATTGCAGTCTGAAGGTGAAAAGCTAAATCATAGTGGAAGTTGGTAGGTAAAAGAGGGTAGAAGGAAGGGAAGAATAGTAGAAGTACTTGAAGGAACTACTTCGTTTAAGTATTAATACGATTAATGCGATTAATAGCACTTTCTTGTTTAATCACATGTAGTTGTTGAGTTTGCAGCAGCATGCTACGCCCTCTAGTTGTGATTCTACATAACTATCTTTTTTGTGGGTATTTTGGCTCAGAATTCCTCCGTCAGACGCAGAACAAACAATACACTTCAGTAGCTTTAATAATGCATTACCCACTTGAACAGTTTCTACAAAAACTTTTTCAGTGCCTAGAGATTTAACTTTACTGCCCCATTTCCTTTGAATTTCCAAGAACTATGTATATTTTGTGAAAGCTTAATTTTATTCGTTTAAGTATATTTTTGGCCGATATCAATTATTAATGAGGAAATAAATGAGCTTGACGCCTGCTTTGAGTCGGTGAATGTCACGAACATAAATGAAGGCCGTCTATGATTGTACGTCTGCTGAGGCCGACGAAGGAGACCTATGATAATTATTAATTATCAAAGAAAGAATTTCCTGTCAGACTAATTGCCATTAAAATATTTCGGAGCATACAATAATATAAGGTACCCACTATATAACACAATACTTCGTTATTTAAAACCAAATTAAGAAACAACAATACAATTTTAAAATAAAATATTACAATATTATACATTTTTTCTAAGCAATTACTCATGCTTGGCTATAGTTTAACAAACTTTTTAGATACCATTGCAAAATATTTCGCCGCAACCGAGGTTTGAACTCGGGACTTTTTCCTTCAGCATCTACAGGAAACGCTCTAAACCAACTGAGCTACCACAGCAGGTACCTCGGTGGTCAAAATAGTTGCACACCTTTCTTACCGTCTTAGAGTGAAGGGCGCGACATCTATTGAAAATATTTCACACATTTATCAATTTATCAAACCTTGGTTGCGGCAAAATATTTTGTATCTCTAAAAAGTTTATGACAATATTATTTTCAAAAGAATTTGATTACAAATAGTAATAACAGCAAGATAAATATCACGCCGTGCAGTTTATTTATATACTGTTATATACGTGTATACAGTTATAGTTTATTCTATTGATGATACGTGTTTTCGACTTAAGAATATTATATGAACGAAACTAGAACTGGAATAAATTTGTTTCATAGAAGTTTACGTGTAATCGGAACAATTCAGACAATTCAGCGAGAACCCAAATAAATTGGTTGGACTAAAACGGAAACATAGGAGGCCTAAGCTAGTCTAGTAAAAACCTAGGCACTGAAAAGGTTTAACAAAAACGGCTACAAACTGTGCTCCATACACCCCATAAATCTGTCCTGTCGAATGAAAATCGAATTCGTTCCGAACCTTTCGTCTTCTATCCTTCAAACAAGAACAAAAACAACGTGCCGTGTTACTGAGCCTGACGTGTACAAAGGTGGCTGACGACTCACTACCTACGTTTGATAATAAATCAACTGTGTAGGATAGAATCGGGATTGAAGGCTGTATTGAGCGTGAGTTGAAACACACATACGTGACTATGGTCTTTTATTTGTATTACACATCAAACAGGATCAAATTCAAGGCCCTACAAATTGATACTTAAACAAAGGTGGCGTTAATCTAGGTCAATTAGTGGGAGCTGACATTAACCTTAAATAAAATAAAAATAAGAAAAATAAAATTTATTAATTTCAGACAAAATTTTCAATGGTTTCTTAGTAGGTACACGATTTGTTTGCTATGGTTAGCTCAAAATTAAATATTACTTAGATCATTTTCATTATATAACATCAAATTGAATTATTGCAAAAAGTTATTCAATACAATAATACTCTACAACAATAATACAAGAAATAATAAGATTAAGTTTCCTCCGTCTATTCATCGGTTTACACATCTGACATGTAAATTGATTAGAGCCTTAGATTTAATCAACTCATCTATGTTTGGAATCCTAAACTATATAGACACTCCACTAATCTACACATGGCGGTGTGTAGGTACATCGCTTCGTTTCAATCCATTATTTCACAATGTACCTCTTGAAATAGGAACAAAAACAAGGTAGCCGAGCTTGTTCCTGAATCCGAGGCACAAAGGTGGCAAGTGCTAATAAATCAACTCTGTAGGGCAGAATTTGTATTGGATCTGAAGGTTTTGTCATTGTGTGCGTCTTACGTGAGTGGATGAACAAAACTGAATACTTTTCTTTGTTTTTTGATAAACATTTTTTCTTTCGTAAACCTTAATTCTTTCGTTCTTTGATATACGGACCTATCAGCCACCTCATGTAAATTTTCTTAATATATCAATATAAAACGTCTATGGAAACTGTTATAGAAATGAAACCCTAGTCACTCATGTTGATCGTATAATTTAATGTAATAATTGAATTTAAACAATAAAATGGGTACCTGCCTACATCAAAAACAGATATAGTATAAATGTATATCCAACATATTATGGTCCATGATTTTGAATGTATCGTTTGGTGTATTCCTCAAAAGAGAATTAAAACTAAGAGGCTTATAACGCTAAGCTTGGTAATGAATCAACTCTGTAGAATAGAATTAGAAAGCAATACTAAAAGCTTTTATTTGATATTTTAGGCCATTATTATTATTATTATGTCGCTCTTTCTCACGGGTTATACACCCGGTCCTTTGGAAGGTTTGCGCGGGGAGATGAGTCCAACACGTAGATGCCTCTTAGAGCGTTTAAATTAGATATGTAATGGGCAACACTTATCGAGGACTGTCTCCAAGTACATCATTAAGAAGATGCAATCAAAGACAGCCCCCGATAAGTGCGAAGACTATTATTGAAGATATAAAAATTACGTATGATTGGGCTATTGAGGTGAATTTTTATTGGATTAGAGCCGGTCTATGATATGAGACCTCGGCACCTGCCAGTTCCGCCTCATAAGAAAATAATTTGGCAGGTGGTGACTCGCCACCCACTAAACGGGCCCCTTTTAAGGGCCGCCGTTCATTGGCGACGAGAGGGGCAACGTTGGTGTGGGTGGCTAAAGGGTGTCGAGAGGTGTGCTGCAGTTTCACTTAAATGCTACTACCGGCGTTATGCCCTTTAATATTTCGATCCTTGGAGCTTAGTTCTAAGCTCTTGCATCTCCATCCCCGGACGGCCAGTTAAGGCAAGCCGGGGGTCAAGGGTCTCATTTAGCCCCAGGGAGAATCTCGGGGTCAGGCTCAGTGTCGCACGCACACGCACCACGCATCGTCGACTCGCCACAAAGTCGCCCCTGGCCTTATTATTATTATTTTATATAGGTAACTAATAGACAAAGAAGCAGACGGCCTGCCTGGATGGTAAGCAGATACCGTCGCCTATGCGTCTACCTTTGAAACACTCGGGGCATTATTGGTGCGTTGCCTACATTTAATTACCATTTTCACCCTTCTTTTTAAGTGCCCCATATTATAACTTCGCGGGAAAACCTCGGGCGGTAGCCCATTTCAAATCCTGCAGAAGGCAAGAAAGATCTGGAGAAGCGGACAGTGTGGGATTTCCATAGATCTATAATATGTGAATGGGCTTTCGCACGATGTCGGGCGGTAATAAAATCATGATGGTGGAACGAGATTAAATAGTTCCTCGGATACTAATAGAATCTCTAACTTGGGCCACTCGGTGCGAGTTTGTCATAATATTATGATGCAAGATTATAAACGTGAGACTTCAGTCGCTTATAAAGCTTGGTCATCAGTTAGCAATCTCGTACTGCGCAGCTACACTACCCGATAAATCGTCCCCGTGAGACAAGAAAATGAAGAGAAGAAATTTGTTTACTCGAGCAGATGACTCGGTGGTCAAGTTGGTAAGGCGTTGGGTCGGTATTCTGAAGAAGCTATTTTATTTTTCTGCTTTCTGAATGTTTAGAATCTTACCTACTAATTTACAATATGGGCAGGCTTGTTGCCAACCATCATGTGATCGATATTCTCCTCTCGTCATTCGATTAGGTATATAAAAAAACACCTAGTCACTTCTAGATTAAGAGTTTATATAGAGTTATCACTAGACCAATAGGTACACCTCTGGTACTATAGAAATGGGAACAAAATCAAGATTTCTGCCGGTCTTCTCTCGTGCGGGTGTGTGCATAGTCATCCTTGGTGTCGGAGGTTTTAGGTCAACCGAAAGTCTTCGACACGGCCTAACAACTGTCTTAAGACAACAACTGAGACCGACGCCGGTAGCTTAACATGACCTCCAACGCTCGGCAGCTCTCAGATGTAAATACCACACAATCACCTATCCAATTTGTGACCGCTGTGATCGTTGCTTAATCTAGAATTTCTACTGTTAAGAACAGCTAGGTGAGCTACGCTACGAGCGCTACGTCTATTTATATTGTGGTAGGCCTCTTCTATAGAGTACACCTTGTGATACTTCACAAGGTTCACAAGTACCACACCCTAGGTACTTATTCACCTTCCAAGCAATGGTGTGCAGACAACTGTGTTCCGGTTTGCTTGCTATACTTGCTACCGGTCTTGACTTGTACATACAGCGCTGAAAATAAATTTGGATTGAAGGTTTTATCAGTGCGTAGGTGTTGTAACAGTGGGTGGCAATATAAGTGGATAGACACCACGTTTTAGGAAAAAGAACAAAACATAGTATCTATTCGATCTTACATGTCATTGCGCGTGACTTGTGCGTAGGTGGCGACAAGAATCTTAAGAATATTGTTGACATTTTGTTTTTTTTATAAAACTGTGTGATGAGACGAGCACTTTGTTCGCCTGATGGTAAACGCCATGCCTGCCAAAATCAATGGCATTGCCACCTAGAACTTTATAACCATTAAAAGCACTGCATAGCACTGCATTGCGCTCATCACCTCTAAACATCAGATATCGAATAGGTGATGTCTAATATATGAGACATAATCTACTCTACAACCTACATACATAAATTACTTATTTTATGAATGTGAAAGTTCGTGATGATGGATGGATGAATGTTTGGTACTTAATCACGTTAAAACTACTGAACGGATATTAATGAAATTTGGAATGTAGTTCAAAGTTTAATAACAAAGGGGTTTTTAGACCTTGGATTTTCAATTTCCACACATCTATTCAAGAAAGACATAAATGTGTGATCTTTTATTTTAGATAAATCTACAGTACCAAAACAAAGAAAGCTTTAGATTAAGTACAAGTCTTAAAAGCCACTGTTGTTTCTTCAGTCTTTAGTTATCGAGGCAAATAAAAGTAAGAAATCTAATCTCTAGGGGTCGAGTTACATTATTTATTTTATTTTCTAGTTCCTCCAAACTATCGTCCTTTACGTTCATCGAAGCAGGAAGTTTTTTGTTTTCGTTAGAATGGGGCAAACGAAAACAGAATTTATGTGAAACTAGTTTTGATCTCAGTTTACAGTATAATAGACTACTGCGCCCCGCAGTTTCACCCGCAGTTTCCAGGGATAAAAAGTATATTATGTATTAATCTAGCTTATAAGCTATCTCCATTCCAAATTTCATCCAAATCTGTTAGGCCGTTGCGGCGTGAAGAGGTAACAAACACACTTACACACTTACATTACAAACTTTCGCTTTTTAAATATTAGCTTTTATAATTTTGAAAAATGCTAAATGGTGTTTAGATTTTTTAGTAATTTAGTTGTTTTTATCACTGTATGCTTTCTGAAGCAAATAAAAATTAATAAATAAAATATAAGGTATGATGTGATGTGATTTGAAATATGTTAGTTGTTGTGGGACTACAGCTAAATAAATGCGCTACTACCGCAAAGGTGTGTTTTTCTCAAGATAAGCTGCGGTAATCTTCTTTTCACACCTCGTAAAGTTCTCTCCAAGAGTCGTAAAAAGTCAAGAATTGATATAAAAACATACGTCCAGTGCCGTGAGTTCCCCTTGATGTTATTATTATGTCGCTCTTTCTCACGGGTTATACACCCGGTCCTTTGGAAGGCTTGCGCGGGGACATGAGTCCAACACGTAGAGGCCTCTTAGAGCTTTCAATTTAGATATGTAATGGGCAACACTTATCGGGGACTGTCTCTAAGTGCATCATTAGAAGATACAATCAAAAACAGCCCCCGATAAGTGCGAGGACTATTATTGAAGATATGAAAACTACTTATGATTGGGCTATTGAGGTGAATTTTTAATGGATGAGAGCCGGTCTATGATATGAGACCTCGGCACCTGCCAGTTGCGCTGCATAAGAAAATATTTATTATTATGTCGCTCTTTCTCACGGGTTATACACCCGGTCCTTTGGAAGGCTTGCGCGGGGACATAAATCCAACACGTAGAGGCCTTTTACAGCATTTAATTTAAATATGTAATGGGCAACACTTATCGGGGACTGTCTCTAAGTGCATCATTAGAAGATACAATCAAAGACAGCCCCCGATAAGTGCGAGGACTATTATTGAAGATATGAAAATTACTTATGATTGGGCTATTAAGGTGAATTTTTAATGGATGAGAGCCGGTCTATGATATGAGACCTCGGCACCTGCCAGTTCCGCCTCATAAGAAAATATTTTGGCAGGTTTTATTATTATTATTATTACGTTTTTTACCAGGTTTTTCTTAAGCCACTATCTTGTTTGTCTGTGCCTGTCTGTCGTTCCGGGTGGAATCTTGTAACTCAAATTTCGAGCACTTCCCGATAAGCTATACGGCTGAAACTTTCAGGGTGGCTCGTAAATCGATGACAAAGCATTCTAAATCCATTTGTTAGCATTCAATGCCGACCTAAACTCAAAAGGATAAGCTGCATAAAAACGTGGTATTTAGCCTAATTTTATTTAATCTGTCCCTCTTGTTTTTCCCATTAATACAGTTTTCGGGGATATCTTGGCAACACTGCCTCCCTCGGGCTCGAAGTCTTTATTGTGTGGTGTCATCGAGCCCGGATCTTTATAGGTCCAGCCCGGAGGCATCGTACAGAACAACTTTCTTACGGTTGTTGTTAAAAGTTTTTAGTGGAGACGTTAGCGGTTATGACCTCTTGTTGGTGGGAGTTGACAGGTAAGAATTTATTTTTTTAATGAGCAAAAATATTGGCTATTGTGTAATTTTATTTTTGATAAACTACTAAGAAATCATTATAAAAATGTTAGTAGGTACAGATACGTTCTTTAAAGTTTAGTATGTATTTTTCTTACTAGCTAACCGCATTTAATACACAGTGCTTCTGACGGTTTTTATCTAGTTCTAAAATAAATACACCCAACGATCACAAACATAGGTAAGCTCTTAACTAGGATTCCTTGTATCTAGAGAATCAGAAACTACTAACTACTAAAGGACCAAGGTCCCATAATACCCAGACACGAAACAAATGCTTGCGCTTATTTTTTTCTGAACAAACATTTGCCCCGTCGCGGGAATCGAACTTGCTACCTCAATGGTGTGATTTAACTCAACCTGCCCAACCTCTACATCACAGAGGCTGTCATAAAAGAAAGCTGTATGAGATATGCAGAGGCTTTATACATATTTAAACATATAAACTATAACATTAATATTTAACCATACATAAAAGAGACTTAAACACATTAGGTATCTACCTATGAAACACAGAGAGAATATTATTAAATATTTACTCTTTTTAAATAACAGATATCAGATAGAACTACATCTCTGCTATCCGAGTATATTTGTAAGAGCCTGATAAAATATTAGATATCCAAGAAAATGTGAGGAGCAGAATATTGTGTATTCTCAGACTCGATAAAGAATTTATTTAATTTTCAATGAAAAATTGTTTCCCCGTTGCAGAGTTAGAGCAGCCCTATAGCGAGAATTCCAATCAGACTCGCACCTCCTCCGATGAAAGTTTAACGAACTCGAAATGTTATCTGATTTGTGTACAGCTTTATATTGCAATAGAGAGTAAAATAAAAACAGAGCGTTCTCGCTTTTTGGCAATATCTACATGATACCATCACATCACATCGAGTGAAAAATATTCTAATGACAAAAGCATACTATATCGTTAGTAATTATATAGAAGACAAAGATGCATGGAATATTCTGCTTCTGCCAAGTAGCCATCTGGCACTTAAGACACATATATTGTCAAAAACAAACATAAAATATTGTAACAAAAGTTTAAAAAAAACCCCTCAGTTTCTTGCCGTATCTTCTAAGTAGTGATTCCATTTCCGATACGGTGTAGAGTCATTGTAATAATTGACGTTCATAAGAGCGTATGTAATGCCAAAACTGAATAAAGTACATTTGACTTGAACATCACTCTTCACAATAATATCTAAGTAATTGCAAAGAAAACTAAATATGTAATAGTTGGTATTCTTTGCTACTAATTCTACTAATATTATAAACGCAAAAGTTTGTAAGAATGGATGTATGGATGGACCTTTGTTACTCTTTCACGCAAAAACTACTGAATGGATTTTGATCAAATTTGGTATGGAGATAGTGTTGCGGTCTTCAACGATACTAATGAACTGGGCGCTGGCGGATAGAAGTAAAATGCCTTTTCTTAATCCACTGTTTATTTTCCACTGTTTGTTTCCACTATTTATTTTCCTAGTAAGTATAACGATCAACTGACGCTCGACTAGATTTCTTGCCTATTTATATCCTAAAATTACACTCAGCAACTATTGCTAGGTACAAGGCGCTAAACGTTCTCATTAACCAATAGGAGCCATTTTGAAGTCTCTTTCCTATCCCTGTCTTTTTGCGTAAACAAGTCTGAACAAGTTTCAACCTGTTTAGAACTATCTGTGTCCTGCTCACTCTACTTTTCCTTGTCTACAATTAAAACGCTCCTACGCTAATAGTATATAATGTGCCCTAATCTAATGGTATTCTTTATTTATTCATATAAACTTATTCTATTTTCCTTATCATTATGCAACTAACTATTCCTATTATATTCTAACTATTTCTAACTAAGTTTACATAACAAAACTATCCTATTTGTATACCTAAGTTTATACAACAAACTATACTGTATGATCGCGTCGAATACATAACAAAATCTATTTTATTTACTCGCGTCGCTAACAGATAGCTTATACCCTGGATTAACACATAGGCTACTTTTTATCCCGGGAAACCGCGGGTAAAACCGCAGGGCGCAGCTAGTATATTATAAATGCGAAAGTTTGTATGTATGTTTGTTAGAGTGTAGTGTTTGTCCCCTCTTCACGCCGCAATGGCTGAACGGATTTGAGTGAAATATGGAATGGAGATAGCTTATACCCTGGATTAACACAGGCTACTTTTTATCTTGGGAAACCGCGGGGCGCAGCTATCGGTAAATATGTCATATCTCTATAATATTCTGTAAGGTTTATGGTGACATATAACAATCAACTTACTAATAGAGTGGTAATAAAATGAGTCAATAATATTGGACAAAATATTCTAATTTATTTTTACATTTAGCCAATGACTGGTGCCAGCAATGCTAACAGGCAGGTATTCGGAAATTATTGCTGCATTGTTTAATGTATAATATTGCCGCTGAGTTACTCCTTTTCGTCTATTTTGGATAAAAAATAAACAAACACACGGGTCCAATTTGGGAACCTCACTTTAAAGCCCCTAGCCAAATAAAAGGAAATGATACGGAAAGGTTCCGACCCTCGTAATTAGTGATTTTGTGATGTTCAGTGATTTAATGCTGAAGGTTCAGAACGTCCTTAACATACCCAATTCTTTTTATAACGAGCTCTGCACCAACTGGAGAATGAATGGCACAGTCTCGCCGATTGTGACTTTTTAATATTGATATATTTGGATTGTTTAATGTAATTGATTGACGAGACGAGCAAATCGTTCACCAAATGGTCAGCGAAACGCTTACCCATACCAGTTACAGCATCGTCCAGAACTTTGTTTTGCTAAATATTTCGCGGCACTTACTGCACTGTTCTCGTGAGATATGTCTCAAAATTCCCAGTAATTTTGCTTGGAACAGTGTCTTTCAACACAGTAATGTTACACAGTACCGGAACACAGTAATGTGTATACACTGCTGCTTGGCGGTTTTTTTTGCCCATATGGGATAAATCCTCATGGGCACCCGGTAATGGAGGGCTCGGGTAGTGCCAGACCTCAAGCCAGATTTGGCCTATTTGCTGAAACCCCCGTCAAACCGTTTAACAACAACCAACAACACAAATATAGGCAAGAAAATATTTTAAAAAGATTCTAATATACAATGTCAAAGGCTGATATAATTTATTCAAAGACTACCAAACTAAAGAAGTCTTTTGTCCGACCTTCATTATTTTGATATCAAGAAAACTTGATCTAATTGGACCAAATTCAAGGAAAATCAAAGTAAAGGAAAATCTTTTATTATACTCTCTGACCAATTCTTTCACAATTATGTTAGCTTTCATATTTTCATAAACATCCTTTTCAGCTTCGTAAATTATTGAAAAACAGAGAAAGGATAAGCCCCTTCCAAACCAAAATAATTAACTTTTTCTAGTACTTGTATACACTCATTATAATCGTGACCTAGATTTTGTATAACTAGAAATGTTTTTGTTTATTTATTGTTCTGAGAAATGGTTGGGTTATTAGAATTGTTTTAATATTCAGATCAGGTTCTAAACATTTAGACGCCCTCGCTTATAAACTTAATATAACCGTACCAAGTACTTCTTCAATTTACGGAGACGTATTAAATAGCAAATTATTACAATAATTAATTTAAAAGCAAATCACAAAAAAAACGGGTATAAGATTCCAAGTAACGTTGGCAAATTCCCCCCAATAAAGAAGGTTATAATCTCCCACATTCTTTATAATTTACTTGTGTAATAAAAAATGGCCCGCAGTCTCTTGCCGCATCTTCTTAGTAGCTATGTATCTGAACGGTGGCTTGGTAATTATTTTACGTTCATAAGTGCGTATGTGCCATCAATATCGGCGCTCTACGTTCCCACCGCTGCAGCTGGGATAGATCTTTATCTTCTGATTCAAAAATTGAAACAAAAACTATTTATATCTACGGGTGGGTGGCGCCGGTACAGCGGCAGAATCCCTCAAACGGCGCAAATATTCAGGTCTCGATAGGAGTTACCTGTTTGTGCCGTTTGGGGTAGAGACGTTGGGCCTGTGGGGACCAGGAGCACTAGAAATTTATGAGGATTTTGTGGGGCGGCCACACGTGACCAAAACTCTGGCGTGTATTTTGCCCAAAGAATCAGCCTCGTTATCAGCGAGGCAAAGCCGCCAGGCATTTTGGGCACGTTGCCGGACGACGGGTATCGGTTGAATTATCTGTAGGCCATTCAGTTGGCTCAACACCTTTTGTTTTGTTTGTTTTTCTGTTGAAAATTGACAATAAATAAGCCTTGTATTCAATTAAAAAAAACTATTTATCTATTAATATTTATATTTTTGGTAATCCCTAAAAATCTAAATCTGAAAATGTACCCTAGCTTTAAATTAACACGTGCAAAACAAAACCCTGAGTGCCAAAGCCATAAGTATACATAAACAAAATCATGAACATTAAGCCCCCGTTCACTTCCTGCGAATTAAAAATGCGACTAGCTGTGCACGACCGCCGGCAGTCGGATGAATATTTCACATCTGCCAAATACGTAATTCGGAAAACCGGAACGTGTTATTCCCTACAATGTTATCCGCACTGTGTTAATATTAAAATGTGCAAATCACAGCATTACCATGTTCCTTTTACCTTCCTTCTGTAAATGCAGTCGCATATTAGATAAAAGACTATTCGAAATGATGTTTATTCGTTCATGTATAGTTTAGCGTTTCGAAAATGTTTATATTTTTTTCAGGTTCGATGCTTTTGAACCTAAACTTTGATTTATCTTCTGGGCCCAATTTCTCATAATTGCGCTGTAACATTTTACATCCAAAAAAAGAAGAACATCTTCGTTTTTTTTTTGTATTCACAATGATGTCATAATTACTACACAAAAACAATCCTTTTAATAAACTAACAAAACACTAAACGACAAATCGAGTTCCGACATAATACTTAATAGAGCAAGTACACTACCTACAGAAAACTCAATTTTTGAAAGCTCGCAACGACGCAATACAATGCAATTCAGCTCAAACAGCCCTGCGTGCCTAAAACTATATTCACCTATCTACACTATGCACCTATGTGTCTGACTATGCGGTCGCCTTGCGAGTACAGGCTATAATATAGGTATTATATAATTCTTTGTTCTTTGCATGTATAGTCAAAGTCAGAGTAAAAATCTCTTTAATCATTTTGGCATCACAGACGCACTTATGAACGTCAAATTATCACAATGACTCTACCACCGTATCGGAAAAAGAACCACTACTCAGAAGATACGGCAAGAAACTGAGGGGCATTTTTTTTAGAGTTTCTCTTACATTTTTTTATACAAATATAAGAATTGTGTATTTGTACTAAAGTTTTGTCTGTAAACAGGTAATAAGGTATTTTTATCAATATTTTTTTAAGGCCAACCAGAGCGTAAACTAGAGAAGCTGTCTCTAGAGACTGAAAGGAATCCATTGGGTTTAGTTACACCACGCACCTACGTGGTGACCTAAAAGTACATAAAAATTGAAATAATCTTCCTATATTTGTATTAGGTATATACTTATAAGTATAAGAATAATTTTTTTATGATTTTTATGAATAGGAGAGGCATAAGATTAATTGAGAAAACAAATTGACAGTAGCTATGGTAATATCGAAATGTTTTCGCTGTCAATAGATTTTTCCCATTTTTCTTTGTACTGGAACTAGCTTCATTTTCTCATATTTTCCTACATTGTTCGTTAATATTAAAATAGAAAAAGTACATTCTGCCATGTTCGATGTAGTTATCCAGAAATATTTCACAAATGAGTCTAAGAATAAGTTTCATACTATTTCAACCACCATGTCAAGTAATATTGATTTATCGCAAACACGATATTCCACAATGATATTTATAAATATGTAGATACATCATGTTTCCGTCCCAAAAACTTCGCTCCTTATGCCGTGACGTCATCGCATGTAAATATTATTGAATTTACTTTCCTCGGCGGGGAGGGTTTGTAAAGATTTTTTCTCCGCATGCGACATTATGGACAACTGGCTAAATTTGTGTGAACACAAATAGATTCCCCTTTGTTTCTGTTTCCGCAATTTTTATTCAACGGAGACATGATTGTTGGTAACTATATTTTAGATAGATTTTCTGAGAACACAGTAGTTTTTGTGATCTAAGTGTGATTAAAATATCATCATCATCATCACATTTTTCTGGAGCTTTTATCTTTCATAAGTACATAATTAGATCTTACCAAATTGGACTATTATATTATATCACATGGTCTACTCTTTGTCTCTTCTGCAAAAATAATACACGTCCTCCTTTTTTGGAGTTCGTTTCGTAGTACCATACGTACGTTGTAGTACGTATAATATATTCTGTGGTTCAAGAAAGGCCTAAAGTAATGCCCACGTTATAGATAGACTGACACAAATTTGTATAACTACTGTATTATTTTAGTGCTTCACAAAACATATTTTTTAATAACTAATATAATACTTTTGTGTTTCAAAAAACACAAATTTGTGTAAATCATATAAAATTCTTGTGTTTCAAAAAACACATCTTTTTAACGAATATAATATAGTGCTTCGAAAACAAGTTGTTTCAAAGTAAAATAACTACATAATAACGATAAAAAGTTGTTATGTTGTGATCCTTTGTTTTAAAGGAAGTTGTCTTGTCATGGGAATTTTGGAATTCGTGAAAGTTTTTTTAGGAATAAGTCATATTTTTTTAACTTGCTAGATCTGCGTGAATAACTTTTCCTTTGTTTTCTGTTTCCGTTGAATTGAACGATGTTGTTTTGGTAATACGGAAAAATAGTTGTACGATTTTTGTTTCGGAAGTTTTCATGTTGTATTTCGTAAAGAATGAAACAAAGTGATTTTGAATTGACTTCTGAAACATTAGATTGAATTGCGAAAATAAATTTAGTCACTTTTATTAAATTTATCGTGGATTTAACTTGAGCAAACTATTGTGGCAATGAAATTTCTCGTGTACAGATGTACATTGTATATTGTTCGTATTATATTCTTCTTTTTCTCTTGTGTAGATGTGTGGCCAAATCTGTTGACGGAGTGCTCAGATGTAAATACCACACAAACGGTTACCCATGCAACTTGTGACCGCTGCGAATGTTGCATAACCAAGAAGATCTGTTACGAACGGCTAGGCGTCATACGCTACGAGCGCTACATGTATTTATATAGTGATAGCCTTTTTCTGTTAGAGTCCACCTTGAAAAGTACCACACCCTTCCTAGGTACCTATTCAACGTCCAAGCAGTAGTGTGCAAACAATTGTGCATTCCGATTTGAAGGCCTCTTTTCCAGGCGATATTACTAACTCGGCATTATGGGATTGATTATAACAGAGTTATTGTCTCAGGGGACGCGAGTGCAGTGCAATGACGCACAAAGTTCTCTATGGCGCTGCAACTACTGGGAAGGCGTCTTGCTTACCATTATGTCAACGACCGGCTCGTCACGTTATATTTAAAAATATACGTATACAAAGGTTGACTGGAAGAGATCGCTTTTAGCGATAAGTCCGCCCATTGTACTGTAGTTTGTAAGTCAATTCCTGTATCTTTTTATTATTTGTTATGGTGTACAATAAAGCATTTTTGTATTGTATTGTACTATATACAAACAAAGCCATGCCGTCAAGCGACCTAGTTATGTTTCGGGATGATGTTCGGTGAACCATCGGGGAGACGGGTCTGAGCAGCCGCTCAACTGCCGTCTCTCTCTAGATGTGCCCCATCTTAGGCCACATCATCGTTTCACATCAACATTTTAAGTATGTATGTCATAATGTTTGTTGTCCAACTATTTTTATATATTTAGTTAAGTTCTAGCTCTAAAAGAATTGTATCAATCTATAGCATGAACGTCGAGGCAATCCAGCTCCTCAACCACACGGATATAGTGAGAAGACTTAAAAGAACAAAACCGTTTGAGTTAGTGTAATGTCTAGTGATAGTGAATTAGTGTAATGTAGTACGAGTGCTACCCATACAGAACACAAGAACAAAGTGTCTTCCCCTTAATACAGACAATAAGAAAAGTGTTAATGGACACATTCTTAGTATTAGTTTATATATCAGTTTAAGTTAAATGTAAATTGCTTATTAGCCTAATTAATTGGCTAGATTGTAATAAAAATGGGGATCATAATGACTATGAAACCATATGAAGGAAAAAAAAAACTATAGCATAAATGAATAAATTGCCTTTCTCATGTAAACGTAGAGGTTAGTCGAAATGCTACTTTGATTTGAAATTGTGCGCAAGTAGACTGGATAATTAGAAACAAAAGTGCTTAACAAATAAAACGACCCGAAACATGATTAAAAAAAAAACAATTACTGGTGGTGTATTTTACTGGTAGGTTTCTCGTATGCGAGAGGCCGTCTGGGTGGGTACCACCGCTTTGCCAGTTATTTAGCCGCCAAGCAGCAGTGCGCAAGCATTACTGTGTTCCGGTTTGAAGGGCATTGTAGCCAGCGAAATTACTGGGCATTATGAGACTCAACAGCTAATTGTCTTAGGGTGACGAGCGCAGTGCATCGCCGCGCAGGATTTTGCAAAACAAAGTTCAAAAGGGCTGGCGTATTGCTTACCATCAGGCAAACGACCAGCTCGTCTCGTCAATCAGTTACATAAAATAAATAAATTAGGGATTATACAAAACACGTATTTAATAGTGTCGCTGATGGTGGACAAAATTGTTATATTGAAGAATCTTTTTTGTTTCTATTACTACGTTAGTGGAACATATCATCATCGTCAGCTCATGTCGTTCCCACTGCTGGGACGCGGACCTTCTCTAATAGAGAGCGTATATAGGCCAGGATCCGCCACGACGGTCTAGTGCGGGTTGGTGGATGTCAGATGTGCTTGAATCAATGCCCGTTTCCTCACGATGTTTTCCTTCACTGTTTTAAAGTCTTATTGTTACAGAACCATATAAAGCTGCTAAATGTAATTAGCTTCCCTTTGTCTTGTATGCTGTTTCTGTTGTTAGTTTATTATTATACTTGCTACTTCCCGTGGTTTTTCCCGCGGTTTCCTGGGATAGAAAGTACCAAATATGTCAATTCAGAATATAAGCCTAATCTTCGTTCCGAATTTTACTCAAATCCGTTGAGTCGTTACAGCGTGAAGCAGTAACAAATACACTTACATACAAACTTTCGCATTTATAATATCAGTGTTAAAGTGTGAAGAAATGTTACTTCTAACATGATCTTACATAGTTTTTTTTTATGTTACTGAATGACGAGACGAGCTGGTCGTTTGCCTGATGCGCCAGCCCATAACAATAACAGCACCACCCAGAACTTTGTTTTGCGAAATCCTGCGCGGCACTGCACTGCGCTCATAACCCTGAGACAATTAGCTTTTGTGTCTCATAATGCCCAGTAACTTCACTGGCTACAATGCCCTTCAAACCGGAATACAGTAATGCTTGCGCACTACTGCTTGGCGGCTGAATAACTGGCAAAGCGGTGGTACCCACCCAGACGGCCTCTCGCATACGAGAAACCTACCACCAGTAACATAATGTAAATATAAAGTGATGACTATGAGTGAATTTTAAAGATGCATTGAAAAGGCATCTACGTTTCATGTTCATATATTTAACACGTAGTAATCTTGTCTTTTGGTAAAACTTTTAGTTGTACTAAAATCAGTTCCTGCGCATCTATGATATTGCTTGTTTTGATAAGAAAATTTAAAAAAGGCTTAAATCGTGAATTAGGGACTGCGAGTTAAGTCCAACGTGCTCCGGCTTCTTAGAAATTATAAGTATATGTTCCTGGTTCCCGAGTTTTGGCCCGAGGGAACAGTGTTCCGGCGCTACAGAGAGGCTACACCGAAATGCAAGAGGCATCTTAGTGTATAGTTTTATAATATGTATGTATGCTCTATGTCTGTAAGGTATATATTTTATGGGCCTCTGGTACTTTTATTTTGTTAACTGTATTATTGCCTAAAATAAAAAAAATGAATATAAATATTTTCTAAAATTAATGAATTTATTATTATAAAACTAAACAATAGAGAAAAATCCCTTAAAGCTAAGGGTGAAATAACGTATTCACCTTAACGACAACCCATTACATTCGATTAACCTTGTTCAAATATAAATAAATATAATACAACCCACCCAAAGTGCCCTCTCTAATTTACTTAAGAGCATTAGTTCGCGGTAAAAGGTTAGGCAGGGTCGACTGCATCACGACAATCCTTTGTATACTTACCCATGTTTACCTCTACGGTACCTTTGCATTATTTACACGAACGCACGACCGCACCAGTTGTTAACAATGCTAATTTAACCAACACTTTCAAGGCAAAAAAATATTAAATATAAAAAGAAACAAATACCTTGTTGTCTACAAAAATCCGTGTTGATAACTTCTGTCACAAAACAAACACAATATTATATAACGATCGAGCGCGTAAGAACTGTCGAAGTACAAACGTGGCGTCGACGCGTCTGTCGCGTGCGATGTCCAGAAGACTACTGAGGCACGTCAACGTCGGAGCTGGTAAGCTTGCCAAGAACGGTGTGAAATGCGCAAGTCACACTCCGCTTAACTTATCCACCTACTTTTGAAATTCAAATTGTCATTTATTCGGTCTTATTATACGGTACACACGACGAGACCGCTCGGGGATAAATTTCCGGTATGCGGGGACGTGTTTTTACTGTTCACGGCCTCTGGAATAGTTGTAGGGGTTGAATAAATCACTCCTAACTCGCCGACTATAAAACGGTTTATGGATGACTGACTTTAAAATGAACGATGCTAGTTTTGGGAAATTGTTTTGTGGCTATCCGAATCGAACTATTAAATTTGGTCCACTTAATTCATTGAAAACCACTTTTTAGAACTTTCCTTTCAAGTTTCAAAATAATTCTCAACTTTATCTGCTAATAAATCGTACGTGTGGAAAGCGTTACAGTCAATTTGATTCATTTGTGTGATTTAAGAGCCTCGTAGCAGTTTCGTAGCAATATCGTAAACGTGCCGTAGCACCGTAGCGCGTAGGCAGTAAAATTTTGCGTAGCAACAGCATTTTTAGTAGCCATTACTCTTCACGGTTTGACAGCGGTCACACAGTAAAAAGTTATTAGTTAGTTTGTACTCCGTTGTATTCTGTGACTTTTACAAGAGACACAATAAAAAACCGAATCTTGCGAATATCACCTCTATTCTGCTGGATGCACTTATTTACTTAAGACTAACAACCCTATCGCATTAGCGACTTGCAAACACTTCTCCCTGTTTCCCCCATATACGTTAGTGTTTTGTTACGTATACTGTTCAAGTAGGTGTCGTGTTTACTTAGTATAATTATAGTGTGCGTGCACCACAATGGACTAGCGGCTTAAGTTTACAAAATAAGAAAGTTTTTAAACAGAGATTCAATTGACATGTGTGTTACGTATGGCGTCGTGGTGCATACCAACTGCCCGCAGGAGCGAGTCCAAAGGCGCCGACGCAGCACGTCATGCCCTCTCTTTCTACCTTTTTACATTATATAGCTTTCCCCCACACCGTCACTTCTGATTCTCACATCGAACCGATGGGTGACAACCCATTAGGATAATTAGCATGTAGGCACTTAAAATGTAATTTTTATATTTAATTAAACATTAGAACCAAAAGCATTTTGGTTTCCTTGCATCCTCCTGCCTGTAGCCTACATAATTTGTGATGTTTTATACCTTTAAATATTTTTTTATTTACATGTATAAATAATAATACGTAAGTATTAGCTTTAATTTGCTTCAGTCACGGATTTTTTATGGAAGTGAGTTTATTTTATAGGATTTTATTTTAGACAAGGAAGTCGTTTGCCTGATGGTAACTGCCACACCTGCCCATAACAATTGCAGTGCCACCCAGAACTTTTAAAACCATAAAAACACTGCGTAGGTGTGTACTGCGCTCATCACCCCGAAGTATCAGATATTAAACGTTTCATATATGCCCAGTAATTTTGCTGGCTACAATGTCCTTCACATCAGAGCAATGGTAATGCTTGTGTACTATTGCTTGGTGGCAGAATAACTGGCATAGCTGATGGTTAATTATACTTAATATTTTCAATTATTTATAAAAAGTGCGCAACTTTCTTATAGATGATTAATTTGAAGATAACTTTCACAAAAAGATGAGTTTCTAGAGTCGAGTGTGTTTACTTTGTTTTCCTCCATTCGACGCTATCTCGCAATAAAATATTCGTTAGTAAAGTTTAGGCTCACGAGCTTCTCATTCTCAAAGGCAATGATATGTAAACAATAGAATTAAATAAATAAAAAATTGAGGTTGAAAATGACCTTTTCTCAGAAATAATTTTGTTTCTGTGTAAATCGGATTAAAATTTAGTAAAAATGTAAGCTCTACTCGCATCAATAATGCTAAATAGCAATCATTGTACCTTTCTGTTACGTTACTGCTACATTGATTTTATGCAAAGCTATTTAATAATCACAACAATTCAAGAACATGTTACATCCACCAACCCGCACTAGGCTAGCATGGCGGGCTAATGACCCATACTCTCTCTATGAGAGAAGGCCCGCGTCCCAGCAGTGGGAACGTAATGGGCTAATGACGATCATTAAATATTCTAATGGAATCAGGCATGACGTTGCGAAAATTCATCTCAAAACAACCTACCTAACCTACCTACCTATTCAGCGGACTTACACTAGATATTTTCATTGCGTATTAGGATATTAAATAAATAATTCTGCTAACCAAAAATTCAAACAGCTCTGGAGATTTCGTGACGAAGTCAGCCAGTCAGTCAAAGGCATTTGCTTTTTATTGGTAACTAGCTACCCCATGCGGTTCCGCCCACATTTTGGAGAATGGAGAAAAAGTACTCTATGCTCTTTTCTAAGACCTAAAAAAACCTATATTTAAAATTTCATCAAAATCGTTTCACGTGATTGAGTAACATACATTCGTCCGCCCCTACAATCTTTTGCAGGAATTGGATTTAAAATTGAATTTAATTTGAATTTGAATTTAAATTTAAAATTAAATTAAAATCCTATACTACTAATGAGTAGTATAGGATTTTAAATTTATTTTAAAATTATCTGATCTTAAGCTGCGATATAGTGTCTCTTTGTTATAAGAAGACATGTGGCTAGCCTATCGACTTTTTACAGGCTGCATTTCAGGGACTGTGCACAAGATCAGGGCCCCAATTCACTATGACAGCTTGGCGAAATCAAGTCTATTCCTTCATTAATAAACGACATCTCTATGACGCATTCATCTAAACTAATATTATAAAGAGGAAAGATTTGATTGTTTGTTTGCATTGAATAGGCTCCGAAACTACAGAACCAATTTGAAAAATTCTTTCACTGTTAGGAAGCTACACTATCCCCGGGTGACATAAGCTATATTATATTTTCAAAAAAGTTAGATATCCTTACTAAAACTCTAATAATGTAACCCAAGGTGTAAAAAAATACCTAAAATATTCTTTACATCGCGTGCGCTGCGAAAACTATTGATGATAGAATAAAATAATGTACTACGACTTTGCAGAACACATCATTATTTACAAAAAGTGTCGCGACAGCATATGTCTAACTATTATAGGTATGCCACAATAAATGTTCTTTTATTTTAAAATTTTAATTGAAATGCCACCGCTAGAAAAGGCTCTTTATTTGTATCTTGGTATTAATCCTTATCGAAAGAAATACTTCATATTCAAAACTGCTTCAATATTTTCATATAACTTTTTGAATTATTCAATTTGGACATTCCATTCGAAAGATATCACGAGTTTAAAAATGTAGGAAAGTATATAAAAAAAGTTGCGTGGTAGCCGCTTACCCTGCTCGGCTAGCTAGGTAGCACCTTATGCAGTGTAGGCGTCACTGGGGTACGAGCCGCACAGAAGGGGAGATGTGTGTGTATTATCATTTTTAAATTTGAAATTTTTGTTAAATACCCGTGCGAAGCCGGGGCGGGCTGCTAGTATATTCATATATATATGATTCTCTATGACGCGTACAAATTTCGCAGATGTCGTTTATTAATGAAGGAATCGACGTTTCCTTGAAGCAAGGCACCGCCAAGTTGTCATAGTGAATTAGGGCCCAGCTGATTCCTTCATCCCCATTCCATCTTAGGACTACCAGACAAGGAGAGTCACTCCACTCTTACGTTGTGCACATACCACCAGTCCGCACAAAACGCTTCGCTGACTCTTTCATTATACGCACTGCCATGGAGTGGAATTCTCTATCTCAATCATATTTCCTTCCAATTACAACCTGTGTCTCTTTAAGACAAGAGTGAATAGGCACTAGGCACCTCGCGGGCAAACGTGCTCCACCGTCAACGTCAATCGACGTTTCGAGGAAACGTAGCAAGGAATTGCCAAGTTGTCATAGTGAATTAGGGCCCAGGTGAGTTGTAGTCAAACGTAAGTCCATTTAATGATTAAAAAAAAACTGTGACGTCATAATATATTGTGTTGACCGCAAATACACGTGGCCCAAGAGCCCGTTTTAATTCGTATACAAGACAGTTCTAATAAAACATCATGATTGATGTTTATTTCGGGACTTGCGTAGGTGATTCGGAACAATAAGTCTGCCAGGAGCGTTATTTTTAATTGACTCTTTTAAAGAAGAAGGTTCTCTGATCGATTGTATTTTTTTATGTTTGTTACCTCAAAACTCCGTCATTTATGAACCGATTTGGAAAATTCTTCTCTTTTGCGTTGGGTTCAGTATAGCTACGAAGTGGTCCCTTATAAATTTAATCGATATTTGACCTTGGACTTCGAAGATATATTAAAGGCGGTTTTTGTTTTTAACCGACTTGAAAAAAGGAGAAGGTTCTCTATTCAATTGTATTTTTTTATCATTATTTTTTTTAATGTTCGTTACCTCAGAACTCCGTCATTTAAGAACCGATTTGCAAAATTATTTTTGCGTTGGGTTTAGTATAGCTACGAAGTGGTCCCATAGAAATTTCATCGATATTTGACCTTGGACTTCGAAGATACATTGAAGTCGGTTTTTGTTTTTATCTAAAAATTTATTATTTTTGTAACAATTATTTTCTTTTTAATACCAATAATTCAGCAATACCTAGTCACTTTGTTGACTAATATATAAAACTTTAACAGACGTTATTATTCACGGACTTAATGTTTCGTGTCCTAAAATCATTGTGCATACCTCTCTAGACATCATTTAAAGTAGCCATAATAATACACTCGCTTAATATTAAATTGACATATGATTCATTGACATAAATAGTAAAAGTTTGTAGTTTAAATATCTAAATATAATTATGGATTTCGATTAGCTTTTCATACGAGACTAGATGGTCGTTCGCCTGATTGTAAGCAATACTCCTGCCCATAACAGGAATAGCACCACCCAGAACTTTGTTTTGTCACTCGTCACTATGAGACAATTAGGTAGTAGGTCTTATTATGCCCAGTAATTTCGCTGGCTACAATGCTTCAAAGACAAAACACAGTAATGCTTGCACACTACTGCTTAGCGGCAGAATAACTACCGCCGTCTTTTTTGTTTTCACTTTTCCACCTTTTCACGGGGCGGATCGCTAGTCATAAAATAAATCAAAGCAAACCTACTCTACCTAACCTACTCTCTCGGTGGCCCAGTGGTTAAGGCGTCGGGATGGTATTCTGAAGACGCAGGTTCAATCCCTGCTCGAGTAATATCATTTTTCTTCTACGTAATTATTTAAAAATTTAAAATTTTCGCCTAGCATGCGCTAATGCATTCAATATCAAAAACCTACTTTAATTAAATTATCTCATAGGTATCGCACCTGCCAAAATCCCGGCACAGTACAATCACAATAACAGACAAACTAGCCGTTAGCTCTATCCGTTGTTTGATTTCTCTGTATTCCGTACAGTTGTATTCCTCGATCCCGCGGGCTTATTCCCGACGTCGACATAAACAAACCGACGGTATTGCGCGTATCTTATCTCCGGCAAAATATTGGGCATTGCTTTCGGGAGCCCTGTTTCATTTATCAGTATTAGCTATTACGGTTTCACCGCGAAAGGAAAGGAGGAGTTAGGTTGTTTTGTGTACAGAATAGGTACAGCTTTCTTATCTTGACAGTTATGATTGTTATAAGCATTACTAGACAATAATTATGTTCGTGGAAAGGTAATACAAATACTGTTATTAGTACTATGTTTTATGTTATCATTTGATTCATTTAACCTTGATATTGTTTCTGGGATAAAGGGTCAGACAAAAAATTGATCCTTTAAGGGTTCCGCTTTATTCCTTGCCGTACCAAACCTTAAAAACGGTAAGCTGACCTAAATACTTCGGTACAACAAAGCTCTCAATTTCTAGGCCTGGTTTTTGTTTCTCGTCCCTCGGCGGCCTCGATACAGGGGTGTGAGGCGTTTATCAGCTACAGCTCTGTTTCATTAGTTATAGTTAGGCGCGGAACCCGAACTATGCCCGAGGGACAGCCCTGTTCTACACTCGCCCTTGGATCACTCGTTAGGGTCTAGTTTCAAAACAATACATTTCTGTAGATCATGTAGACATGTTAATATTATTAATATTATATAATATAATTTGCATACTACGTCGTAGCAGACGCTGCGGAGTACGTTTGTAGAGGTGTATTATTTTACCAGGATTTTTAGGCTTAGAAAGGAAATGACCCAAAGGCCAATGGGCCGAGGATCACTACTTTCAAAAACGGCCAAAATAAGGGGTCTTGAATAGTTGCTCGGAAATAACTTTAACAGAGCATAGAAAATCGGACCAGCTTCCTCTTTCAAAAACTACTCATTCTAAGTTAGAGTTTCAATAGTTACTTCATTCAAAAGCTCATTGTATCGAAGTACCAAACATCATATTTGGAGCTTTGATATATTTATGTATATAACATTTATGTATATAATCTGTATATTATAATCACAAACGTAGGTCCTGACCTTTAACTAGAACCTGTAGTCTAGGGAACCAAGACCTACGAGGACCACGATTGTCCCACAACACTCAGACATGACACCACTCAAACACAAAGACTTACAAGAGACAAACACTTTTGCGTTTTTTTCTGTGCACTAACATTTGTTCCTTCGCGGAAATCGAACCCAACCTCGGTGATGTATGAGATTTGAGCCAACCTACCCAATCATTACACCACAAAGGCTGTTAAATTAGAAGTTATATTTGATTAAAGTTTAATCTCGTTGTGACCTAACCCTATGAAATGATTTTAGGAGAAAGGGTAAACCCCATCTCATGCCAAACGTCACTACCTACCCAATTTACATACAACCCATACAAGCAGATAACACGTTAAGTTTATTTTGAGATGTACATTGATATATTATATAGTTTATAATTTAATAGTCTCATACTTTGAGTATTTAATAGGAGGGTTAGCAGATATGAACTGGTCTGCCAAACCATATGGTCAATTTAACCATGTTGCATGCTTTATAAATCTCAATGGTCTGTGTGCTTATTTTCGTTTGTGTTTCAAGTTTACTCTAGTAACAGTGACAGGATTTTATTTTTTTTAACCTGTAGAATGATACGCGCGCTTACATCGTCACGATTAAACAGTAGCATACAAAATATCTTCCTGTTGCAGTTTCCTCAAACGTCTCATACAATAAAGGCAGGCCGAGATCATAGTTCCTGTCAACCCGAACATCAATTTTGCGGCAACAGCTACCAGCCCAGGGTTGGCCTCACTAGTCACCTGTCAATGCCATGCGTCTCAGAACTATAACTCGATCATGGAATTAGTACGTACTATCTATTCGATTAATATAACACGTGGTGGTTGTGTTCTCTAAGGATAATTATAATTTGTTATAATTACGATGTTATGTGAAAATCAAAGTAAAATAAATGTTCAATAAATAGGCACACAAACACACTTTTAAATGTCGTAGAAAACGAGAAAAGTTAAGTTTCACTGGATTCACACTTACGATCGTGACTTTGAAAAAATGGTATAAGCATATCTACACATTTCGTTCCTTAAGCGAAATTGATAACGACGCGGTCCCAGAAAAATTAAAAGGTACCTAATTAAGACATTTCACCATTCTATAATCGGACAACTAGACGATCGGCAAAACGGCACTCCACATGGTCTGTGTTTCCCCATAAATACAATCTGTGTGTTTAAATCTAGAGTGAACAAGTATTTACTAGGTAAGCGTGCTACGTCTTCGACTATATCGTCACTTCCCATCAGGTAAGATTGTGTTCAAAGGCAGACAAAAAAATATTTAAAATGTTGTAAAAAAAGATATTTAAAATTTCCCATTACTGCACTGCTACAATTTTTTCTTGCACGTCCTGGATGACTGGTAGAAAATGCTATCTAGCATTAGGTCCTCCATGTATAAACTGTTTTGTGCTAATGTATGAATATAATATAAGATAGTACCCAAGTAACCATGCGGGGATGTCTCTTTTTTAATCTTTTAAGATATCTCTTAGAATTATAATTTCAAACAGTCAATCAAAGCTTAACTTTTATTTCATGATATCATACGTACATACGAATGGTTACTGTTTTTTATAAAATTTGTGCAGTTTGCCAAAATCTATAGGTACTAACTTTTATTAATAAATTTGATTTAATAGTTTGAAAATAGTAACAACACAATCATTGTGATATGAAAATGAAATAAAAAATAAAAAATACTTGGCTAAGAGCCCGTCGTACTATCGGAATGCGCATTCAAAGTTGTCAAACGAAACGAAAAAATATTTTCAGATACCTATTCTCGTACCAATACCCATTCTATGGTATACTAAATCCATGTCATACCCAAATTGCCCAATTATGCGCTAAGAGGTGAATATGCTATTTTCAGAGACACTTCGGCTATTCCAGAATATTAGTCGCGCAAGTAATACGGATATTACGAGCATACGCGACACTTGGTTTAGAAACCAGGTAATAACCTGCCTGTGCCACGTTTTAAAAATTCTTCAACTTATTACATGGAAATTATTTCATTTTCTTGAATATAAAATATTAGTACGTTTAAGTATAACTTATGAGTATACAAGGATGTTGTTTACGTATAGTGAGTGTGGCTCAGTGGGAGCACGTGCGACCGACGCACCCGAGTTCGAAACCCGCTGACCCCGCACCACTGAAATTCAATTGAAGGGCATTATAGCCAGCGAAATTACTGGGCATTATGAGACTCAAGAGCGAATTGTCTCAGGGTGACGAGCGCAGTGCAGCGCCACAGGATTTTGCAAAACAAAGTTCTGGGTGGTGCTGTTATTGTTATGGGCTGGCATATTGCTTATATAAAAAAGGGGGTTTATAGATCAATAGTTACCACTTATACATTTTATAAAGTTCTTCGAATGGGATTTGACGAATAGCTCAAAGTGATCGCTGTCACATGTGTTAAATCTCGCAAATGACAGCTATTCAAGATTAGCATTCCTCAGCGTAGCAGCGGATATTGCGTGCGAGACGGTATGGGCGGCACGCAGACTCGCCAGGAAATTGCCTGGTGCGCCTGTATTGTCGATGTCGGTGGAAAAACACGCCGCCACGCCGCCGCCCGCCGGCGTCGGCCGAGGGAAATGACTGCCATTTGCGTATGGATTAGTTGCGGGACCTGTGAGGAATTCCATTGTCTTCGTTGATTGAGGTTCGATGAATGTTCGTGATGAAGAAATATTGGTAGCAATGTATTGATGTGCTGGCTTTTATTTTTATGTTATTTATGAAGCTTTGGTGGTTTGTTATATAGTGGGTTCTTTTTCTCTCGTGTGGGTGTGTGGCCAACCCTGGGGTCGGAGTTTTAAGACTGAAGGTCTCCGACATGGTTTAACGACTGTTATTATTATTAAAGTACCCTCCGAAGCACGGTAGCGCTCAGATATAAATACTACACAAACGATCACCCATTCAAGTTGTGACCGTTGCGAATATAATGGGTGTGAAGGTTGGTTTACAACACGAAGACACGGGTAAGGTTTTTGTTAAAATTCAGGACTAGGATTAATATACCATGTTTTTTTTTAAGCTTAATAGATCTATGTTTGGCTTCTATCTCGCCTGATGTGAAGCGATGATGTGGCCTATGATGGAGCACGTAGATCTAGAGAGAGACGGCATTTGAGCGGCTGCTCAGACCCGTCTCCCCGATAGTTCACCGAACATCATCCCGAAACACGATTAGGTCGCTTGACGGTATGGCTTTGTTCGGTGGGTGGTATTACAACCACGGCCAGAGCCTACTACTCCAAAGCGCGTAAGCGGATTTCATCACGATGTTTTCTTTCACCGTTTTAGAGCGACCGTGCAAAATCTGCACTTAACTATAAGTCATTGGTGTAGGGCCGAGTCGGGATTCGAACACAGGTGCGTCGGATCGAAAGGCGCACGAGTTCCCGCTGAGCCACACTCGCTCTAATTGTATGCTCCATGTATACATATTGTATTTTTTTACACCTGACTGGGTCAGCCTTTGACCACGATCTTACCTGATGGGAAAAGACGATGTGTTCTAAGATGTAGCACGCTTACCCAGTAGGTACTTAATCATTCTTGATTTGAACATGTCAAGTCTTATTTATGTGGAAACACAGACGACGGCAAGGCGTTCCACTCCTTCTTGAGCATACTCTCCATAGTATATTCTATGGAATACCGACAAGCTGGCGACTTCACGTCGCATTCGCGTTGTATAATATTCATATGGCTTAAAGTACTAAACTCTGAATTTCGTTCTATGTGACTCGCTACCAGTTACATTTCACAATCGGTTTTTTTATGGCAATTGTTTATTACTTTTTGCCAGCATCAAAATTTAGAATTTTATGTATTTGTTTAATATTATTTACCGTAAAATTATTAGGTTTATACCCAGTCAGTTTAACCAGGCCTAGCGCACTACGCATTGTAGGTACGAAGCTACATGTACATAGCCGGACAGCGACGGCGGGTCGCGCGTCGTTACACGTGCCGCGTTAGAAGAGATAAGAACTATGTGATAGAAAGAGAGGCGCTCTGTAGGTTAATATGACTGGTAGGTATGCAGCGCTACGTGAGCTGAATTGAATTTTATTACGTCATAGCAAGAGTCGCTATTTGTTCAAATTTCTTTGCGGAGTGATGCTTCTGGCCCTTAGTATTCTGTGGTTTGCCACAGCTGAAGGTCTCACTAAGACCTCAATGGTCTCACTCATCTCATGCAAATAAATTGACATAATAATATTGAATGTCAATTATAGCATAAAAATAGACAAGAAAACTATTTATTGTCTATTCTAAAAGTACGAGTTATTGGTAGCCGAAGACAGACAGCAGCTGCGACATGTCGCTGCAGTCATGATTCCGAAGCGACTGCAGCCATCTGTTGTTTGGGTTTGATTTGATCTGCGGTCGGGTGACACGTCGCGTCGTCTACGATGGTGCAACGTGTCGCTATCTGCGGCAGGTATTTCATAGAAATACATAGAAACCAGTAGTGTCGCAGCGACACGTCTTCTGCCGCTGCTGTCTGCAGTCGGCTACGAAGTCGTACCTTGGTTATAGACACATCACGTTACTAACGATGCTTCACAAATTAGCTAAAAACTATAATTGTACCACACAAATTACATTATATGTCAACTAAACGGTAACTTTACCAATGAAAGCATAGAAACAAAACAATTATCCAGTAGATTAAACAATAAAACAATGAAATAAAGTTCTCACATTGAATCCAATGGGCGCTAACTATCAAAGCGTTTGACCCGTTTCGATATATTTCGGAAAGTTAGATTGCGAATCCAATTTGAACTATTCAAACTCCTCTTGTTATGACGATTCCGGGGATAAGAATTGATTTCCAAATCACTTGCTGTTTCAATGTTATATTTCATAAAATAAATAAATACGCAACGATGATATATATAGATCCCGGCCTCAAACTAGGACTTCCTGTACCTAGGGAATCAGGAACCATGAGGACCATGGTCCCACAACACCCAGACACGAAACAAATACTTACGTTTTTTCTTTGCACTAACCATTTATTCCGTCGCGGGAATCAAACCCACAACCACAGTGGTGTCAACCTGTCCAACTACTTAGCTACACCACAGAGGCAGTAAAATAAAATATAAGTCTAGTAAGTGGGCAGACTATTACTGGTGGTAGGTTTCTCGTATGCGGGAGGCCATCCCCTTTGCCAGTTATTCTGCCGCCAAGCAGTAGTAAGGCGATCACGATGAAGAGAAGAAGAGTATCGGACATGCTCGAAATCTACCTACGTGAGTCCTAGCTGTTTTAATAAATATTTATGTAAATTTTCTATTGTCATTGGCTCTTGCTCATAATTAAGATAAGATTAATTTAGGAATCATAAAGCCTTAAGTGCTATTTTACAGTTTCAAATGCTAATATTTAACAGCACTCTGATATTTAAAGCAGATTTTATCAAAGCTGCAGATTTTTTTTAGTTTTCTGTCTTTCAAACTCGTTAAAACCCTATATATTTTTTTTGTTTTTTACGCTTAATAGATCCCTGTTTGGCCACTATCTCGCCTGTTGTGAAGCGATGATGTGGCCTAAGATAAAGCACATAGATCTAGAGAGAGACGGTAGTTGAGCGGCTGCTCAGACCCGTCTCCCCGATGGTTCACCGAACATCATCCCGAGACACGACTAGGTCGTTTGACGGCATGCCTTTGTTCGGTGGGTGGTATTACAACCACGGCCAGAGCCTACCACTCCAAAGCGCGTAAGCGGGTTTCATCACGATGTTTTCCTTCATCGTTTTAAAGCGAGCGTGCAAAATCTGCTCTTAACTATAAGTCATTGGTGCAGGGCCGTGTCGGGATTCGAACCCAGGTGCGTCGGATCGAAAAGCGCACGAGTCCCCGCTGAGCCACACTCGCTCTAAATAATCTAAATAATTATCTAATATCTTGTAAGACAGTGTTCCTACTGTCTTCGCCAGGATTACCATTTAAATTTTAGCAATTTGCATGACTTACTTATACGTCTAGATACATTTTTTAGTTTTTTTCTTTATTGTGTTAGTTTTATGATATTGTGGTTGTTAAATACATGATGATTTTTCTTTTTTTTTTCTTCCTTTCTTGTCTAATCAAAGACTTTTCTGTCAAACAAGAGTCCTTTGTAGATCACACAGAAAACTATTTGAATTTCTAACTGTAGCTTGTACTAGTAAATGTAAGCTCTAACATACTGGGAGAAACTCACTAATAAGCAACATCATTATTTACTTACAACTTGCGACAGGAAAGATACCTAGACTTATTGCCTTGGGCTAAGCAATTAGCTTTGTCTATAAACTAAATAATAAGTAAATAGTCTTTTGGTTTCATACTTCAGATAGTTTAGATACAATGAAATATTCTATTAGATATTTTGATATTTTGTATCGACTTTGAAAATATACTAGGTGCGCTCCGCTGTTTCCCAGGATAAAAAGTATATCTAATCTATAAGTGTAGTTAATCCAGGGTATAAACTATCTCCATTCCGAACTTCACTCAAATCCGATCAGCCGTTGCATTGTGAAGGATCAGACACACTAACTTACAAACTTTCGCTTTTATAATATTAGTGTTAATTAAATATAAGAGAAATGGAAGGAAAGTAGGGAGGCCTTTGCCCTGCAGTGGGACGACATAGGCTGAATATAGTATATAGTATACCTAAATACCTACTGTAAATTAGAGTGACGTACATTGTTATATATTTATATATATTTGAATGTGTCATACAAATAAAATGGTGATAATAATTAGGCGGCAATGTCATAGTGTCAATGTCATATTAAACAGGCACAAAATAAACTTTAAAATGAAATGCTTTAGCATCAAACGGCCTCTTCTTACAATCTATGTGCTAAGTGATTAATTCATTGATAGTCCCAAAACACGCCGGCTTTTGTTAGTTCCAGCGTCCTCTTCTCTAGTTTCAATTTGCGGTAGACCCAAATCAACTTATCCAAAGTCCATCTATTCTCACACTAACTCACGTATACAAGTCTACTAGTTAGCTAGGTATCTTGAGTACGCAAGTTATGCAAATGCCATGTAAATCCGTCCGCCATAGTCCGGTCACGTCCTGGACGCGTCAGGCCGAAGACGGCTGTTAGCCGGTTGAGAAAACACAGTAGTGCAGAAACTGCAGTGAATAAATGAGAATTGAGATTATGAAAAATACGTGAAAGACATAAATAAAGCTGAAGAGATCATTTATGAGCTGTTGTTTGTCGTATGTTTTTTCACAAATATTTTAAACTATTCCACTTAATAATATAAATGCGAAAGTGTGTGTTTGTGTGTTTTTGCAAATCTGTTCAGATTTTGATGTATTTTGGTACGCAGGTTTAGATCCTGGAATGGGGCAGGATACTTTTTATACCGGCAATACGAACAGTTCTTTATTGAAGGAAACTCGTATTCTACGTAGACGGTGACCCGCGGTTATCGGCCAGTTTTTCTAAAACTGTCCATCTCCTTTCTACCATCGAACAACAAGACGTACGGAAATTCGGCATCCGTTTTTGGTTGTCATTCCTCCAGCCAGCACAAAGCGTTTTGTTTCGACTTTCATAATGCTAATAGCTAAGGAATGGATCGCCGTACCAGCGTCTCTGTTTCCTGATTCTTATAATCTACGTATCTTCATATCCAGAGTGAATCGGTATATTCTAGGCAAGCATGATCCATCATCGACCGCTTCATCGCTTTCCATCAAAACAGTCGAACGCTTCCCTATAGGTATTTCAAAAAAGTTCACCTCTGTCATACGTCATAATAATTAGTGTGTCTGTTAGTCATCCAGTATTTAATTAAAATAATGAACATTATTTACTTGACTATTTAATGTCACAAAAAGAGCAACAAACAAGAAGTTCAAGCTACAAGTAACAGAATATGCGGATAGCGTAGATGGAGAATGAACTAGATAGCTGTACATAGCAACTTGACCTAAACTTAAATATATTGTAGCAAAACCTTGCAACAAGCAGTCATTTCTTTTGCATTTAACTTCAAATTCATAGTCAATTGAAACACACGTGATTATTTAACATTACTGCACGTTTACAATGAATTCTCTTATTTTAGCGACACATTACATTTCGTGCGTTATCTTTATTTTATGGACAACAATTTCTACCACGATGTCGGCTATAATAGGATTTTAACTGTCTGATTGAAAACCTTCGGGGCTTTTGCTGATTTCATAAAGACAGGATATATACATGTAACTGTAAAGGCCCGTATATTGGTAAATCTTAGGTTTTACTCATACATTTGAGGATCTACCAACATGGGTAGGTAAATGTAAGGGTTTAATAAAATAGAGACCATTTTTCAGGCTTTTGCCATTAGCGTTTGGAAAATGCTAAGATTTACCAATGACGGTTGGTAAATGTTGGTTTTGGGAATAAAACAATGAGTATTATTAAGCTATTGCATAGCTTCTATCGCGGGCGTGGAGACCGAATCCAGAAATTCCGTAACGAAAATAACCTAACACCCCCCACTCCGAATGTTATGCAATAGCTTTACCGCGGCAGTCTCCGAGTGCCACACGTCTTTATTTTTGTTACAACTAGAATTTACTCCTGATCTAAGATGAATATCAGTCAAAACTAGGTCAAACTATGTAAATAAAACGCGTTTTAACAAAATTAAAATTCTTCTTCTGGCGCTTCGCCGGCCGCTGCCACGGCATGCTCGCTTCGCTCGCTCGCTCGGCTCGCGCGTTGTTATGGTCACTAGAAAACTAACGCTCCTTCTCGCTTCGCTCGTCGTCGCACCTATATATGACTTTGCCTTAGATTTGTTGATATCATGTATATTTACTGAAGAAACATCGATTTTTTAGAATTTTTATGTGTTATCACAGAATACTACTAGTATTATTTACTCGTAGTAAATAGGTCTGGGCAGCGACGAAAGGTAAATGTGTGAAAGCATATCTGTGTCCCGATTTGAAAGGCATTTTAGCTAGCAAAATTACTCGTCATATGAGTCTTAATATGCGAAGTCTCGGGGTGATGAGCACAATGCAGTGCTACACAGCACTTGTTATGATGTTAATAGTTTTGCTGTTATTATGGGCATGCGTGGCACTTACCATCAAGCCATCGATTTGCTCGTTTCATTACTCAGTTCCATAAAACCAAAATTTGGATTTCCATTTTCAGTCTTCTTTTAATAGTCGTCTGTTTCCTGACAACTACAACCTGGGAGTCTTCAAATCGAGTGTGAGAACAGGAATCTTCTAGGTAAGCGTGTTACATCTTAGACCACATCATCGCTTATCATCAGGTGAGATAGTGGTCAAACGCAAGCCACACAAGCACAGTAAAAAATATAGTTTTATTCGTCATAATCCAAACAACAACACTCGAAACTAACATGAAAGCCGTTTGAAGTCTGTCTTGACTTATTTCACCGTGAGGGGCGTTTCAAGTTGCATCTGCGAGGGAAAATGTACACGAAGCAACGTGTCGTAATTCCTAAACTCACAAAAGGCCGTCACTTGTGCACGTTCTACGTACGCTGGAGTTATGGCGAGGTGTACAGTGAAGAGGAGTGTATAGAAATAAAGGCAGTTTGTATATGAAACTTGACCTAGTCTTGGAAGAGAAGACGTTGGTTGTTTTGGTTTTACATATCTCCGATAAGCGAATAATTAACTTAATTATAATTTAATGTAATTTACAAAGTTAATCTAAAAGCCACGTTTTTATAAATTTAGAATGCATTGTCATCGAGTTATGAGCTACCCTGTCTATAGCTAATCGGGAAGTGCTCAAAATTTAAGTTGCAAGATTCCACTCGGAACGTTAGACAGACAGAAATAAAAGAAAGTGACTTTATAAAAACGTTGCAAAAAATACATTTGAGGGTTTGCGAAATACCGGTTTCAGAAGGGTTTCGAACTAGTGACCAATTATAGATGATAGGTGAGATCACTACGCTACGCACTAATTTAAAGTTCTACATATTTCGCTATTCGTATTAAGTACTCACATGCAGGGAAAAGGCTTTCCTCCTTGTAATCTAAAGATAATATAATAACTATAACACTTCTTTATTTTCTCTTTATCAAGGTGTGCTGTTGTGACACAATACAAACTCTCATTGCTACCTTTTTCATAGCAGCCGCTTCTTGCTACGAACCGTCTTTTTACTTTTCCAGGGCCCTAATTCACTATGACAAGTGGAGCCCAGGTTGGTGTACCTCGCCCCTTAGCCACGTGTCAGCGCGTTGCAGCGTACTGGCTTCTTAAAGCGTTTCATTTAATTAAATTCATGACTCGTAGCACAGACGAAGACTCTTGGTTCTGGGAATGTTTGAGTTTTGTTGTATGGCTTTATATTTCTAAAACTAGTTATCGTAACTCAATGAAGGAGAGATTTTTTCAACAGCTGCCCAATTATTGAGCACTCACGATAAACTTTGCTACAACTGATAAACAAATGCTTTTTCTATTGTTCCCTGAGAACGTATTTATACAAGTCAAGGCAAGGGGTTAAAGTATTTGAAAAAAGATTTTTTATTGTGTATTTGTAATATTCGATTTACGTCAAAACATAATAAAACATTTCAAATTCCAAATCCTGAGTGACGGCAATAAAATAAGGCTTCGTTAGGGCAAAAACCTAAAAGAGACTTAGGATGAAACCAGCCAAGCGATGAGTTTTTTAAATGTTTGGTATCTGCATGGCTATTGGCATGTATTGCTGCTCTTACGCTCTGAACTTTAACAAAAAAAAAACCGCCTTCTGTTCTGATTTATCTTTAAAGACTTGTTGAATATCGATGAAATTTATTTGGGACCACCTTGAAACTATATCTACTGAACCTAACGAATTTTGAAACAAAACTTATTTTCCAAATCAGTTTATACATGACGGAGTAATCGCTTAACAAAAATACAAAAAGACACAGTCGAATTGAGAACCAAAACGACACAGTCGAATTGAGAACCTCCTCCTTTCTTAAGTCGATTAATAATAATATCCGTTTATGCCTTACCTACCTACTCATATTTTTACACTCAACCCTGGTTTCCATTTACGTTATGTTTTTTTAATCCAAAAATAAATACGTAACAACACCCGCGTTACCGTTTTTCCATGGCTTGTGGCCGAGCATTGTTTTTGCGTCGACCCGTCAAGGACCACTCTTAATTATTTGACTTTGTTATTGCTGACCCAGAGTTTCTCATAATATCCTTTAATACCCTTAAGCGAAAGGGTGCAAAGTGTTTACGTATTTTTATGGGTACACTAGGACAAAGAGCCTTTTGTTAATAAAATTTCATATGACAAAAGGCTGAGCTAGGTCGTTTTGGCAGTCTTTGCAGATTACAAGGTACAAAGATTTTAATGCTAAACGTTTACAACATTTAAAACGTTTGTAGGTCATCATTGTAAATGAGTAACTCATAAAGTATTAAATTTCATTTTTAAGCGTAATCTTCCCAAAATATTCTATTACAATTTTAACAACGTTAATGTTTCCGACGTTACAATTATTAATTTAAATAATCTTCTGTATTGTGAAGCTCCAAAGTTTCAATGTAATGAGTTTGGAATTCAATTGTAGCTGAAATTGTAGTAGATAGTAGGAAACCAATAAGTTGTTTATTACTGGTTTTCTAGCAGTAGTGAAAATTTATTAAGTGTATCATGTTAATCAGTATATCAGTTTCTATTTTGTCAATGACCTCATTATTTTATCCTAATTGATTGCTTTCTCGGCCAACAAAGAAAGAAAGAAAAAACATTTATTTGACAACCACAAAGACATAAATGAAAAGACACACGTAGGACGAAATACAAAAACAGAGAGAAAGAATACTGATAACAAAACAAAAAAATATATAAATATATGATTTTTTTATGTTGTCGCTCCTGCTCTTGACATCTTTAAAAATTGTGTAAAGCAGTTCTATCTTGCACAATAGCTGATACATATGCTTCGTTTACTGTTGTTAGTATTTATGTTCTCACTTGTTATTTTGTAGTTATGTTTTATATAGATTTATTTATTTACTTGTACATTTTATATTGAAGTATTTATTATAAGCCAAGTTTTATATTAAACTATTTATTACAAGCCAAATTCTGCCAAGTAGCCAACTGGCACATAATAAAAATAATATTGTCAAAAACAAACATAAAATATTGTAACAAAAGTTCTAAAAAATATGCCCCTCAGTTTCTTGCCGTATCTTCTAAGTAGCGGTTCTTTTTCCGATACGGTGATAGAGTCATTGTAATAATTGACGTTCATAAGTGCGTCTGTGACGACAAAATTGAAATAAAGAACTTTTGAATTGAATTGAATTATATAATTTATTGTTATGCTATGAATTTTATTTAATGACTATAGTTTATGTATTATATTTATCATAATGTAATTATTAATTAAAAATTTGTTGATAACACCGTCCATATATATATATATATATATATATATATATATATATATATATATATATATATATTGTCTACACTCATCCACTTGTGGATTGTCTGGAAGAGATCGCTTTGAGCGTTAAGACCGCCCATTGTGACGCCAGTATTAAGTTAATTGTTATTTTAGTTTTAATTGTTTTCTGTATCATGGTGTTATAATAAAGAGTTATTCTATTCTATTCTAATATAAACTTTTTGTACTTGTTATTGTTAATATTTTTTTCTTGACGAATAAAACTTAAATAATTTCCTGATAGAAACAATTATTGAAAACGTCACAATATGCGTCATATCGACGTGTAAGTTGTATCGAAACTGTCAATGTTATAAATTTTCTAAATATTCGAATTTTCCCTTTATCATGCGAACTGCTAAGGAGTGGAACGCTCTGCCACCGTCTTTGTTCCCAAACGGATACAACTTGTGTCTCTTTAAGTCTAGAGTGAATAGGCATCTCATGGGCAAGCGTGTTCCATCTTAGGCCGCATCTTCGCTTTCCATCAGGCGAGATGTCGTCAAACGTATGCCCATATACCAATAAAAAAAGAAGACTTTAAAACAGTAATGAAAACGAGAAAATCGATGAGAAATCTTCTGAAGTTTTCTCCCAACCAGCTTAAAAATAGTTTTTTTTTAAAGTGGCGGGTATAATAGAGGTCTATAAATCGTGAGACCATCAATTTGCATGCTAATACAGCCCCGCGTGGTCGAGACAAGTGAATGACAAGGACACTGCCCTCCGAGGCCTCTGTGGCCTCCTAAACGCTCCCCCGGGTATTAAGACATTTTTCTTCTTTCGGCAATTATATTAAATTCAGAGCCCGTTTCAAAGAATCATCTGACCCTCTTATTAAAAAAGCTTAAGTGAATAAACTCGAGCCCGAAGGAGGACTGAACGCAGGAGAATATTACGGTATGTAATCAGTTTGAATTACGATAATGTTGTTCCAGCCCTTTCGACGGGTGTCGTTATTTCGGGCACCATACTATCAGTTGTCGAGAATAGACTCGCTACCGACCACCCATATCAGGTCTTATTACGACAATAGATACCAAAATTTCACCGAAATAAAACATTATGTATGACTAGCTGCGCCCTGCGGTTTCGCTCGCGGTTTACCGGGATAAAGAGTAGCCAATGTCCCTTTTCAGGACCTACAGTACCTACATATCAAATTTTATCAAAATCCATTCAGTAGTTGTTTCGTGATCGAGTAACAAACATACATCCATCCATCCTCACAAACTTTCGCATTTATAATATGACTAGTAGGAGGGTGGGGCACGATAGTAGTACGTAGATACAAAATGAACGGAGCAATATCGACAAATTACTTAAATGTATGTACAGTAGCCGATTGAAATCCTGTAGGATCGTTACGCAATTGAGGTACAGCATTTATTTTTACTTCTTTTTATTTCTAAGTCAAATAAAGATTTAACCGTTAACAAGACACAAATTAAGCCCCGATTAAGAAGTACCACATGTCATTTGCTGCCTAATTCATTATACAACTAGCTGCGCCCTACGGTTTCACCCGTGGTTTCCCGGGATAAAAAGTAGCCTATGTGTTAATTCAGGTTATACGCTACCTCCATACCAAATTTCATCAAAAATCATTCAGTAGTTTTTGCGTGAAAGAGTAACAAAGGTACATCCATACATCCATTCTTACAAACTTTCGCTTTTATAATATTAATAGAACATATTACGAATGATATCTTACCACTGTGATTGTTTTTACCTGTTCCGATGTTTTCAAGTTATTCGATCCTCAGCCTAGACGCTGTAGCAATTTATTTTGTCTTGCCCTTACGCTTTTGATTGTTGCGGTTTCTTCGAGTGATTATAATCAGAATTATTATTTTCCATGAATTTAACAATACCGAGTTTTCAATTACAAGAACAATAAAGCTATTAGGTATGATTTAAATAATTACTGAAGTATTTTGATGACTTTAGTCTGATATTTCATAGAATCTAAAAATAATATTAATATTTTGTATATTATGGAATAATTGCTAGTAATTGCTTTTCAAATGATAATAGAACGTCTGAGTACTTTGGTTAAATTTAGTATTTCAAGCCAATAATAATACAAAGATACATAGATTTATGTTAAGTACATAAATTCAATCTTTTGAATCTTTTGACTGTTGAAGTTACAAAAATTATACTAAAATCGGATATTATCTCGTAAATGTACAACTGTCCCCCACATTGTTATTACTCGTGGTAGGTCTCTCGTATGCGGGAGGTCGTGTGTTCTGCTTTGAAGGGCTTTGTAGCCAGCGAAATTACTGGGCATAAGACTTAATATCTGATGTTTCAGGGTGATGAGCGCAATGCTGTGTTACGCAGTGCTTTTTATGATATTAAGTTCTAGGTGGCACTGTAATCGTTATGGGCAGCCGTGTCACGTACCATCAGGCAAACGATTTGCTCGTCTCATCACTTAGTTCCATAAAAAAATATCAAACATATATAATTACTTGAATGAAACGGAAAACGAGACGATTATAAAAGTTACTTCGCTATAACTGGCTAGCTTTCCATTGCAGAAACAAAGTAGGAAACTTATAACTATTCCCTGCCGTTTATGTTTCAGCATTAACCATAAAAACAAGGTAATCCCGTGGGATAACAGGATATAACTACTTAGGTTCCAAACCCACCAGCAGGGGAATCGTGTAACTCGAACGCTGATACCGATCGCTTTCAATTTAAAATTTGGGAGGCTTTAGCATCATTCAACCTGCTATATCGCTTATTTTTAGCTATCGTGGTTAGGATAGGTATTGAGACGCGGACTTGTAGTAGACAAGTGAGACAATTCCAAGAGTTAAACAAGTCCCCTGCAGATCTTTAAAGTGTGTACACTTTCTAATCTAGCGAACACATTAAATTATAAATATGTTAGGTTGTGGTATCATAAATTGAAACAATTAGTAGCCATAAAACAATTTTGGAAAAGTAAAGTATGTTTCTATAGTAGTGTTTAGTCTAGTAGTTGTAGTGCTCGCTCGTAGTGCTGTTCCCTTTTGCCTACACCAAAGGGAACAGCACTTTTCTCACCTTCGCTCACAACAAGACAGATCCTTCCACCAAAAGGAAGAAAGAATAAAAGAAATCATTTATTCTGTCGTAACTACACACGGTAGGTAGGTACCTACAACAAAAAAAACATTTTTTTTTATGGAACTGAACAGTGAGCGTCGTTCGCCTAATGGTAACGCCACGCATACCCATAACAATAGCAGTGCCACCCAGAACTTTCATACCACAAAAGTACTGCGAAGCACTGCATTGCGGTCATCACCCCGAGACATCAGATATTAAGTCTCATATGCCCAGTAATTTCGCTGGCTGCAATGCCCTTCAAACTAAAACACAGTAATGCTTGCGCACTACTGTTTGGCGGCAGAATAACTGGTGAAGTGGTGGTGCCTAAAAAGACGGCCTCCCGCTTACGAGTGATCTACCACGAGTAAAACATGAATCAAAAAACCAAACAAATAACTAAATAGTTCGTGTATGGATTGAATTGCTGCCATGCACACCTACCCATGCATGCCTACCGTGAAAAAAGGTCTGAGATCATTAATACAATTCTATGCATAAATCCACAACACCAAATATGTCCGAAGGCTCTTTCAAGGCTGTTCATAGAATCTGAAAGTCTTTTAGTTAACAGTTGTGGAGTGTCTTGCCCTCAAGTGGCTGCTTGCCAAATTGACCGTTAAAACATTTCTATATCACAATATTTTTATTTCATTTTATAGTTTTGTACGGTACGTAGTGGTTTCCTGCTTTTCATGCATTTAGTTACTTTTATAACAAGGAAAAGTTACTTCGCATTATAGCATTTAGCGCTTGCTTCAGCATTTTACACTGAGTTTTATTGTATCCTGAGATAGTTTGAGCAATACCTGAATGAAGTTAAAGGTTTGTTACGTACCTACATAAATCTCTGATAACAGTATAGGTAAATAACATAACTAACATGAACGACTGCTTTCAGGAATAATTGGTGATTGAAAAAGATGCAGTATTATCTCAAAGATTTTTTTACTACCTCTAGAATTATTTATCTACAACAGTTAATCAGGTATGAGTCAGTAATTCAGTGATTATTTAAATAATTTATTATATGTTACAACTAAAAAATATGCATCACTCGGCGAGGGATACATATTTCTTCCGTTTGGGGTTGAAACTATGGGGCCTTGGGGGGTGAACGCGCGGCTTCTGTGTAAAGAGCTGGCCAGACGCCTCATAGAAACAACAGGTGACCAAAGAGCTGGCGCTTACCTCGGCCAACGAATTAGTCTGGCCATTCAACGAGGTAACTTTGCCAGATTTTTGGGCAACCTACCCGCGGACGGTGACCTAAATTCTGTGTTCTATATTTAATTTCATTTTGTTATAGGTTAGTTTAGTTTTTATCATTCTATATATTTGTACATAATTGTTAATTGGTTCTGGATTACAAATATGTTAAATGTAACTAAAAATATATCATTATCAAAATTGAGTTTAAGACTTTGCCTTGACGTGTCTGAAACAGACATTCAGGTGCGAACAGTATAAGCCAGAGAAAAACGCCCGAATGCGGACGGTAATACAAAAGATGGGGTTCTGTAGAAGAAATATATTTTATAACCAGGTAGGTACTGCTATGCCAGTATAGTCATACTAATCATACAGCATACAGCTAAGTAATACTAAGTCATACAGCAGTATTCAGTATTCAGAATTTACCTAAATAGAGGAGGTGTGACTAAGAAATCCTAAAAGTTTAGGCGTTGTAATCTAGTAAGAACAATCTAGTTTATTGCTAAGCCCGACTGTAGCCAGTTACGTTTTATTTTATTGCCAAAGAAACGGACTTTTTCCACGCAAATCATTTCTAACTAGGTTTGCTGGTGGGGAATAGAAGGCCCTGGGGTTTTAATCTACATAATCGCTTTGAATGTACTTAAGATTACAGAAATATTAGCCCGCTTTTAAATGTTTTCAATTTTATCGGACTAATGTGTTTGTGAGGTGGTTTTTATTAATTGTGTACATGCGATTGTTTTGATTAACGCACACTGCTCTAGGCATGCTTTAGATAGGCAAGCATTTGACCGCAGTCTCACCTGATGGAAAGTAACGACGCGCCTGACGATGCATCATGCTTGCCTGGAAGATACCGATTCACTCGGGACTTGAAGACACCGAAATTATAAGAATCGGGAAACAGAGACACTGGTAAGGAGTTCCATTCCTTAGCTGTTTGCATTATGAAAGTTAAAGCGAAACGCAGGCAGGAAAAATGTCGACCATAAATGGATGCCGTGTTTCCGTACGCCTTGTTGTCCGATGGAAACTAAAGTAGAGTAGGTACCACAGCTGTGCCAGTTATTCTGCTACCAAGCAGTAGTGCGCAAGCATTACTGTGTTCCGGTTTCCAGCAAAGTTACTGGGCATATAATAATATCTAGACTTAATTTCTGATGTCTCGGGGTGATGAGCGCAATGCAGTCTGACGCAGTGCTTTTTATGGTATTAAAAGTTCTGGGTGGCACTGCAATTGTTATGGGCACGCATGGCGCTTACTACCAGGCGAACAACAGGATAGTCTCATTACTCAGTTCAATAAAAATAATAATAATTAAGTTTAGAATGAGTCGGGTGTAATAACGCACAACAAATTAAAAAATACCATTTTGACTAACCCATTTCGCTCAAGTTGCATAGATCGTCACTCGATACATTCTAAATATGAAATCCCCCATATAATAATGAACAATGAATAAAAATTAAACATGTGTCACTGTTCCACTGACGATAAAATGAGTATGTTAGAAAGAGACAAAACATTAAACAATAACTAAGGTTTCTATGAATAAAGTCCGAATTACTAAATGTGTGATACCAATTCTAAAAATAATCCACATGAAAACAAGACGTAAAAACACCCTGAAGGACTGTAAATTCATAACAGAAGTTGCGGCCAACGGTAATTATATCACAGAATCGATTTAAAACTGCTTTGTTGACTCGATTGTGCCGATAATTACGTCTCGGTTCATTCAATCACTAAGTGAATGGCAATGGAAGAACGATCTAAGCGACAAGCATGGTTGCAATTCTAACTGACTAGCGCATGGCATTTTTACGCTGAAGGTAAACTTATTTCAAACTAGTTTTTGTTAGGGTCTTACTATATATATATATATATATATATACTATAGCTGGTATATATATATATATATATATACATATATATATATATATATATATACTATAGCTATACTATATATATATATATATATATATACTATAGCTATATATATTTACTATATATGCTGGGACTCAAGCATTCTCTCGTAGAGAGAGTATGGGCTATAATTCACTACTGGTCCAGTGCGGGTTGGTTGATGTCATATGTCTTTAAATTTTAGTGATAAATTCTTGGACATACCGGTTTCCTCACGTTTTCCTTCATCGTTTTTAGAGCAAGTGTTAAAACCGCACGTAACTTAAGAAAGTTAGTGCTGTGGTGCCAGTGGGATTCGACCTCGGGTGCGTCGGATCGAAAGTCACACGTGCACCCACTGAGCCACACTTGCTCATAGAAGATCAATTTTTCACTGTTCCTATAGCAAAACGGGTATCAGCTGAAAATCAGCGCCGAGTTGTTTAAAACTCTCGGTATTTTATGCTGAGCTGAGCCCATTCGGCGCATATATTTATCATTTAAGTTTTATTTTTTTGTTTGTAATTTTTGTGTGCCGAATAAATGGTTTTTCTTTCTTTCTTTCTTTCTAGAAGAATAGTCTTGTACTATTATATATTATATTATATTATTACATTATTACCTATATTATAGATATTGTAATTCATAACACACAGTTACTATCACATACACACATACTTACGTAGACATGTTGTCGACGTGCTTGAGGTCAGCTTCACGCTACTCTCTGTCTCACTCGTACAATAGTATGTTTGGTTATGTCTTACTCTACGTACGCTGACGTGAGTTCCCTCTGCAACCACTTGGGCCGCGCAGGTGTGTCCAAAGCTTTAATGGCTATCAAATTACACCATTGTTCCCAACTGATTGGATATCGGTTTGTACAATTAATTTATTTTTAATACAATTTATACAGTTCACAAATGTATCACATCGAGCGATGGCCACGGTGATTAATTTTTGTGTAAATGTGGTTTTGTTTTGCTAATGGATTTCGGTTATAATTCAGTTTCAGCAATGAGGTTGCCTAGTGTACCTTTACGATAATTGTGTTTTATGTTTGTGTAAGGAATTAATTCTTTTGTATAACTTTAATTTGTTTTTTTATTTACATATAATTGACATACATTTTTTTAGAGAGACAAAGTATATAACAAGACATTTCTTTATAGTGGTTTACTGATGAGTGATATTATAACCGAATATTTATTTCTAGATTTATTCCTAGGCTGGGGTTACAACTTTAATCTCTCTATGAGAGAAGGCCTGTGTCCCAGCAGTGGGAACGTGATGGGCTGATGATGATGATGGGGTTACAACATAAAATGTTGTTGTTAGTTATTAAATTATATATTTTGTTAATTCATTAATATTAGATGTACTAGAGTAGCTATATTACAGAAATATCACTTACAAGACATTCAAGTTACATCTAACAAGGACTTAGTCCTGGAACACCAGTTTCTTGTCAGAATTAACTGAATTTCGCTTTCCTTCAAATTAATTTAAGAATTCAGCAGCAACATTATCACCCATAAGTTTTATTTTAGTAATTGCACCATTCCACTTGAATTACGCCCAGTAATGAACGTCTTACTAGGCCAGTGTACTCAGCACTCAAACGAGATGTCCATAACCTGGCTATTATAAAAAGATATATAAACCTACTATAAACGAAGTACATATAAATAAATTAATAGAAGTACCTATAGACTGCCAGATGTTTCAGTTTGAAATGCAAAAGAAATTACTAGGCATTAAGAGACTTAATGTCGTATTGGTTTTCTTCATTTTAGAAATGTATACTTTCGCTAACTGCGCCCCGTTCCAAGGATAAAAAGTAGCCTGTCTGTCTGTCTGTCTGTCTGTCTGTGTTAATCCAGGGTTTAAGCTATTAGCTATCTCTATTCCGAATTTCTCCCAAATCTGTTGAGCCGTTATAGCGTAAAGAGGGAATAAACAAACAAACAAACTTTCATATAAGTGTGATCTCTGGAACAGCTAGGTCATACACCAAACTCTACAAGCTACTAAAAAAAGTAGATATGTTTTATTAAAGCTTTACGCAGAGCGTGGTGTCTTATTTTATGTAAAATTATACTTTATATACTTATAAATTACAATGCCAATTGACCTTCGTGTAATTCAGCGACACGAAAACAATCCCCGGTCAAATCATTTGTCAATTTTTAACAGACATCATAACGCAAACATTATTCTGTGCAATTTCCCAGAGCTGGGTAAATTGATAGCTATAAACATTCGTTGTCATGCTGTAACGGGCACTAAAATATTACGATATCTTCGAAACGTACACACATTTTGTTTATGTTCACATAAATGGAGAATATTAATTTTGCCTACCTATATCAGTGAAAATGTTTTATCGTGACATCAAAGGAGCAAATTTCCTACGAGGTAGATGACCTGTGGAGTAAATTTGTTTGGCGAGTTTGTTTTACAGGTCTTTGATAGAAAACTACGATTTAAAAACGGTTTTATTATAAATACAATGTTTGTGATCGTTTGGTGGAGTCATTATTAAAAACAAACGGATCAGGGGACCTACTCTGAGTTGCTTTCGTTCGTTCGTTCGCGCGGACTAAAAGAGACACTCTTATGCCTGTTGCATAGCGCTGTCTATTTTATCCGACAGAACGAAGATCGTAATTACTTTTTCAGAGTACAGGGGCAGATGCGGATCGGCAAACGTAGTGTAGGACGCCAACCGGTCAGGTAGAGCGACGACCTGTGTGAGGCGACTGGCAGAAACTGGATGAGAAGTGTCAAAGACAGGCCTCCAGTGGCGTTCTTTGGGAGAGGCCTATGTCTAGCAGTGGACAACTACGAGCTGATGATGATGATGAGTATTAAAAACGTGCTTTTTTCACATATTAGTTCCCAAATTAAACTGCATAATAGATTCATGAATAGTTCATCAACCAATTCATATCCCGATCTGTTTTTTTTGTTGATCTAAGTGATGACACGAGCAAGTCGTTCGCCTGGTTGTAAGCGCCACGCCTGCCCATAACAATTACAGTGCCACTCAGAACTTTTAATACCATAAAAAGCAGCGTAGTGCTGTATTGCGCTCATCACCCCGAGACATCAGATATTAAGTCTCATATGCCCAGTAATTTCAACTACAATGCGCTTCAAACCGGAACACAGTAATGCTTGCTCACTACTGCTTGGCGGCAGAATAACTGGCAATATTTTATGTACATGGTAAAGTTGAACGTTAGGACCTTTGTTGTTGCTCTCAATTCTAAAGTTTAATCGCTAGATCAGTCGGTAAGTTATTTGTGCTATTGAATTAATTAATAAAGAAAGCCATGAAAATCTATCTATACAGTCTTTTTCATACCCCGGGTAGCTTCCAGGCAATAGATTTCCAACCACATAAAATTTAATTAACTTCTTAACTGCACTACAAAAACCGCTCTGAAGTTTGCCGCACCCATAAATCGCCTGTGAACTTCCTTTACAACTATTCCACAGAAATAGAAAATTATTTCGCTAATTTCTGGCTTTTCTTGTGGAGCCACCGGAAGCACGATAGCTTCCGCAGTAGTTGTATATTAAGCGGAATTAAGCGGCACTGCGGGCACTGTAAACGGCGTGAGCGACTCTATAGTCGGAGAGCCACTTAGCAGAGGTTTACCACGAGACTGTATGAGACCCAGCATTAGTCGTAGCACCTATTCTACAGATACTTGCCAAGTCAGTAGCGTAGATGCGTGATTTTTCGTACTGGTTTAAAGGAAACTGGGCTCTACCTTATGACTAAATGTCTGATATTTTGATTACAGAACCCAAAGACGGTGGCACGACTGTTATTACGAGAGAGAGTTACTTTTACCATTAAGCACACGACCTGGTTTTCTCATCACTAAGTTGTATAAAACATAGTTTCATCACAACATAAATACTATATAAAATTGCATTTGCATTAACTATATATAGAATTGCAGTACCTAGGTTTAGACTGAGTAAAACGAATAAGTCCTTCATGGGCAATTGCGTACGTTTTTACAATAAAATTCCGAAATGTATAACGGAGCTCACAGAAAGTAGATTCAAACTGCGTGTGAAAAATGTTCTAATGAAAAAAGGCATACTATACAGTTAGTAATTACATAGAAGACAAAGATGCATGGAACATTCCGCTTCTGCCGAGTAGCCAACTGGCAGATAAGAAACATAGTATTGTCAAAAACAAACATAAAATATTGTAACAGACGTTCTGATAGAAATATCCTCAGTTTCTTGCCGTATCTTCTGACTAGTGGTTCTTTTTCCGATACGATGTTAGAGTCATTGTACTAATTAACGTTCTTAAGTGCGTCTGTGAAGCGAAACCTGAATAAAGAACTTTTAAACTTTGACCTTTGGTTATTGTAACGCTACACCTCCGTCTATTAACATTTTAATAATACAAAGAAGAAGAGTTTGGGAAAGAGTTGGCGGTCATGTCCCTAAAAGCGATAAGGTTGCGCATTGTAATGTCTTGTAATTGAAGTTGACAATACAGCGAATTTATCTGTCGATTCATCTTTACATACGCGAAGAGATTTTTTTTTTATGAAACTGAGTGACGAGACGAGCTGGACGTTTGCCTGATGGTAAGCAATACGCCAGCCCATAATAATAACAGCACCACCCAGAACTTTATTTTGTAAAATTCTGCGCGGCACTGCACTGCGCTCGTCACCCTGAGACAATTAGACAATTATAATTATAACAAATAATTATGACAATTATAATGCCCAGTAATTTCGCTGGCTACAATTCCCTTCAAACCGGAACACAGTAATTCTCGCGCACTACTGCTTGGCGGCTGAATAACTGGCAAAGCGGTGGTACCTACCCAGACGGCCTCTCGCATACGAGAAATCTACCACCAGTAAAGTAAAATATTTAAAAAATTCTATGCTAAGTCTTGCATCTCATTACGAATTTATATAAAATAAAATAACTTGTTTAGAGAGCAGATAGTAGGTACATACAACGAACAAGACCAACAAAGTACAAGTACTATCCAATTATACAGTCTGGAATATATTTTCTAACCTTATCATTATAGAAAGTTCTGTACCCAATATGTGTATATGAAAGTAGGTAACATTCATACATTTTAGGTACAAAATTTTATATTTTTTTTAAGTGAGTGATGTAACGAGCTAGTCGTTTGCCTGATGATAAGCGCCAGCCTGCCCATAACAATTGCAGCGCCACCCAGAACTTTTCATACCATAAAAGGCACTGCATTGCGCTCATCACCTCGAGACATCAGATAAAGAAAACAAAAGAAAATACACTTATTCAGGACATCACACAACACGACGCTGAACTGGACATACTAAAATAAGGACAAAACAAAAACAATAAATACAACAGAGTTAAATATAGCGCGATGTCAGGAAAAGGTTCCGACTCATCATAATTATAAGGTACTAGCTGCGCCCTGCGGTTTCACCCGCGGTTTCCTGGGATAAAAAGTAGCCCATAAGTTATTCTGATGTGTAAGCTATATTATTGTAAAGTTTCATCAAAATCCATTCAGTAGTTTTTGCGTGAAGGAGTAACAAAGATACATTCATACATCCATTCTTACAAACTTTCGCGTTTATAATAATAGTTGGATTTTTAGTACCTTAGCACTGATTTTCAGTCGGAACCCTGACCATGACATCACGAACAATCAGACGAAGACATAGCTATTACGTCTCATATGCCCAGTAACATAGACAGCCTCTTTGGTGTAGTAGTTGGGCAGGTTGGCTCAAATCATATACACCACTGAGGTTGCAAGTTCGATTCCCGCGACGGGACAAATTTTTGTGCAAGGAAGAAAAAACAAAAAGCGCAAGCATTTGTTTCATGTCTGGGTGTTGTGGGACCATGGCCCTCATAATTCCTGGTTCCCTAGATACAGGAAATCCTAGTTAGGGGCCAGGCTCTATGTATGTGATCGTTGGGCGTATTTATAATAAAAAAAATCGCGTATAAATATGCCTATTTCATAAAATTCATTTTAATTCTTCCACTAGCTCCTCACCCACAAGTACAAAATAGTTAAAATACGAATTGTGCTGCGGCAATAAGGCGACGAGCCGCAGCCAGTTTATATTGTTGACCGGTGTCAAACCAATTTGTAGGTTTAGGATATTATATACAGAGGGTTAAATTAAACTTGAACGTAAACGTGCTTGAGAGGGGTTAGCATAAAAATTGCTATTTATTTAATCGGACCGCCATGGTTTGTTTGGACAAGCAATTTTTGTCGCCAGTTTTTGCTAGGGCACATTCTGGTTTAGATCAGATAAAAAATTGGCTAAGCAGGATTCGATCCTGTGTTTTTGGAATGCAGCCCGACGCTTTAACCAGCTGGGCCACCATACTTGTAGCCCCACGGCCAAATGTATTCTTTTAAGATAAAGATAAGATAAAGATAAAAACAAATTTATTTGAATTTCAACAAACTTATATATATCATATACATTCAGAAAGGATTGTAACAAGTTTTTATTCCTGAGAACATTGGTACCCAAACTAGGAGACCTGTGTTTTGGCATACCAATAATACCCCCCGCCCGACATATTTAAAAAAGGATCAGATAAAAATTACAAAAGAGTTTGAATACTGCCCGATCAGTTTCATTTTTCATCTTTCTGCATGTAATTTTTGTTTGCTAATGGATATTCAGTAAAAAAATTGATTAAATAAAGGTTTCAAAAAGAGAGCGCAAAAAATAAAAATAAAAATCTTAAATTTTTAAACTTTTTTTTTATGTAACTGAATGACGAGACGAGCTGGTCGTTTGCCTGATGGTAAGCAATACGCCAGCCCATAACAATAACAGCACCACCCAGAACTAAAACTACGAGTGTTGTGTCCGTTGTGGTATGGATAATGAACAATGCCCAAAAATGTATGGCAAAAATACTCAAAGTCGACTTTTTTTATATAATAGTAATGAAACGATGTCACGTATGTCGCATGCCAGAAGAGCTGTGGGCCAAAATCACCACCAAGTGGCGCCCCGATACAGCAAGACGGCGTCGCGGCAGACCGCGCAGGAGATGGCGGGACGAACTCGACGCCTTTAGCAACTATTGGTCTACAATAGCGCAAGATCGCGAAGCCTGGAAGTCATGGGGGGAGGCCTTTGCCCAAAACTGGGACGACACAGGCTAACAGTAATAGTAACAGTAATGAAACGAGCAAGCCTGATGGTAAGCGCCACGCTTATACGATTACAGCGATTATAGTAGTAGGTAAAAATATAAATTATATTTTTCAAAAACTGATCTTATTAACCGACTTCAAAAAGGAGGAGGTTTACAATTCGACGGTATGTTTTTTTTTTTTTATTTTTTTTTTTATTTTTTTTTTGTGTGTTTGTTACGCGATTACTCCGCCAATTATGCATTGATTTCGATGATTCTTTTTTTGATTGGTAGGTAATACTTCAAAGGTGGTCCCATATAAATTTTATCGAAATTCATTCAGTAGTTTTTGAAAAATATAGCAAAAACAAAAAATATAAGTTTAATCTTCAAGTCGGTTCTTGTTTTTTTCGTAACCAAACTTTCTTAAGGTGGAGGTTTGTATTCGACTGCTTCACCTGCTTCACCCAGGGTTGACTTCCGGTGAGGGAACTCCTCAACGGTGAATAGTACAGACACAACATTTCGTAAATGGATTTAACCATAATAGCCTGTTCTAAATTCCATCATGATATGGCAGATACACCCAGCATTGACTTCTGGCGAGGGAACTCCTCAACAGAGAATAGGACAGACATGATATTTTTTTGTACATGCATTTAATTGTGATAGCCCATTTTAAACTTTGTCATGATGTGGCTTCTAGATCATAAAAGCTTGTCTTTAAAAACTTTTTGAAATAATTTAATTAAAACTTGTTTTTCACTAAAAAGGGTAAAATAAATTATTTTTCAAAAAAAACTAAACCGACTTCAAAACCACAAATGGCACTCAAAAGTAAAAAATAAATTAATATAATTATCATAAGCGCTACCCACTCATATATTTGAAGTCGGTGCCAGCCAAGTCTAAAAGGTAGTAGATAGATACTACCTACAAGTAGTACTTCCTATATACATAGTATTTATCTGCTACCTATTACACTTTGCTGGCACCGACTTCAAATATATGAGTGGGTAGCGCTTATGATAATTATATTAATTTATTTTTTACTTTTGAGTGCCATTTGTGGTTTTGAAGTCGGTTTAGTTTTTTTTGAAAAATAATTTATTTTGTAGTTTGTAGTAGATTAGTTTAATATTTATATATATAGTTTCAAACATTGTATTTATAATGGCAGTTGACCGAAATATCATATAATAGAACTGGTTATGAAACGCAGTTATGATAATACATTTGACAACAAAAAAATAACTTCAATTCTGATGTATCTACGAAGTCCAAGGTTGAAAATCGATGAAATATATTTGTATATACAAATATATTATTAATATACAAATATATAAGGACCTTAAAGTTATACTGAACCCAACGCAAGCAGAATTTTTAACAAACATAAAAAATAACGAATTGAGTACCTCCTCCTTTTTTTGAATACGGTTAAAAAAAGATAATCTTTTCTTATTTATTGAATAAAAAGCCGAAGAATATTTCCATTTTTAACCGACTTCAAAAAGGAGGAGGTTTACAATTCGACGGTATGTTTTTTTTTTTTATTTTTTTTTTTATTTTTTTTTTGTGTGTTTGTTACGCGATTACTCCGCCAATTATGCATTGATTTCGATGATTCTTTTTTTGATTGGTAGGTAATACTTCAAAGGTGGTCCCATATAAATTTTATCGAAATTCATTCAGTAGTTTTTGAAAAATATAGCAAAAACAAAAAATATAAGTTTAATCTTCAAGTCGGTTCTTGTTTTTTTCGTAACCAAACTTTCTTAAGGTGGAGGTTTGTATTCGACTGCTTCACCTGCTTCACCCAGGGTTGACTTCCGGTGAGGGAACTCCTCAACGGTGAATAGTACAGACACAACATTTCGTAAATGGATTTAACCATAATAGCCTGTTCTAAATTCCATCATGATATGGCAGATACACCCAGCATTGACTTCTGGCGAGGGAACTCCTCAACAGAGAATAGGACAGACATGATATTTTTTTGTACATGCATTTAATTGTGATAGCCCATTTTAAACTTTGTCATGATGTGGCTTCTAGATCATAAAAGCTTGTCTTTAAAAACTTTTTGAAATAATTTAATTAAAACTTGTTTTTCACTAAAAAGGGTAAAATAAATTATTTTTCAAAAAAAACTAAACCGACTTCAAAACCACAAATGGCACTCAAAAGTAAAAAATAAATTAATATAATTATCATAAGCGCTACCCACTCATATATTTGAAGTCGGTGCCAGCCAAGTCTAAAAGGTAGTAGATAGATACTACCTACAAGTAGTACTTCCTATATACATAGTATTTATCTGCTACCTATTACACTTTGCTGGCACCGACTTCAAATATATGAGTGGGTAGCGCTTATGATAATTATATTAATTTATTTTTTACTTTTGAGTGCCATTTGTGGTTTTGAAGTCGGTTTAGTTTTTTTTGAAAAATAATTTATCTTTATAAAAAATAGTTACGAAAATGGAACAAACGTCGAGGCCGTCTGGGTAGGTACCACAGCTTTGCCAGTTATTCTGCCGCCAAGCAGTAGTGCGCAAGCATTACTGTGTTCCAGTTTGAAGGGCATTGTAGCCAGCGAAGTTACTGGGCATATGAAATAATATCTGATGTCTCGGGGTGATGAGCACAATGCAGAGCTACGCAGTACTTTTTATGATATTAATAGTTCTGGGTGGCACTGCAATTGTTATGGGCAGGCTTTTCGCTTACCATCAGGTGAACGATTTGCTTGTTTCATCACTCAATAATACAATACACAATACTTTATTGTACACCAAACAAAAATAATCAGTAGGTACATGAAAACAAACTTAAAAACTAAAGTACAAGTACAAACAACAATACAAACAACAAAGTAAAGGACTTATCGCTAAAAGCAATCTCTTCCAGATAACCTTTGGATGGAGTTAAATAGCAATCAATAGTATCAATATAATAAAAAAAAAATGCTTGTCTATATACCGATTCACCTTAAATTTGAAGACACTCAAATTATAAGAATCGGGACACAAATAGAGACGCTGATATGGTGAAAAAATCGTCGAATCCATAGACATATTATGTTATCTTATACCTATATAGATTCGATCAGTATTTTTTGTGTAACAAACATCCATCCATGCACCCATCCATCCTCACAAACTTTCGCATATATCTACGTAGGATAAGTAGGATAGGATATGTAGGATAGGATATGTTTAACCATAGTCAATTCTTTATTTGCCAGAATACACAAAATATACAATATTTCAGATGTTACAAAATCTGCAAGCAGGCCTGCAAATATTAATAATGAAATTAATGAATCCAATGTTAATTTTACAATAAATAGAACTACATAATATATGCCATTTAAAATATAAATATTCAGTTATACTATATAACAATTATGTCTGTCTATAAAGTTTGTCTTAAATTGGTTTCCATTAAAAATTTCGTCTTCAGATGATATATATCCATATTTTTTGTTAGTTCTATCGTCAAACAAAGACTCTATCTCTTCCATTGTGCCATCTACAAAAGCGATCCTTCAGCGTCAGATATACGATAAACACAATAGTGGTCCAACCCCTGGACAGCACGTACCACCCCTCAAAACTTCACCCCGCAGTGCGGGTGCGACATGCTACTTAAAATTCCACAATTGCGCTACGTACAATAAATTTAACTCCAGAGACTCCCAGTAGCAGTAAATTTCGTGCTTATTTTCCACAAATTATTTTAGTTAAACGCTTGAGATACAAAACAGGGTTCTAGCTACCTAGTGCTCGTATTGTAGATATAAATAGCATGTTTCTTTGTCTGTTTACGCCTACTTAATTTGGGAATAAACTCGGAAACCTCTGAAATACGTAATTTCATCACAGTTGCCAGTGATTCTGACAATTCTTTTTGTAAGGTTTTTTTTAGGGAACTGTGTGATGTGACATACAAGTCGTTTGCCTGATAGTAAGCGCCACGCCTGTCCATAACAATTACATTGCCACCCAGGGCTTTTAATACCATAAAAAGAACTGTGAAACTGTACAAAACTGTTCTTGTAAGGCCTTTTCTATCATTATTCAAACATACTTACCTATATACCTACCTAGTTACCTAGTTTTCGCTATATACGCAGAAACGCTGATAGTTAACTTCAATAACAAGCGAATTTCAGTAAACTAAAATTTAAAAAACCCCCGACACAAACACCTGTAAAAAGTAAAAAAGGGCTGAACCGATTTTGATAAAACATGTCTAACCACCGCTAGAAAACCTGCTTTCAACAAACCCGCATCCAATCGGTTCATCCGTTTAAGAACTACGGTTCCACAGACAGACACACATAGTGGTCAAACTTAGAACACCTTATTGCTATAAACCTTTTTGCGTCGGGGGTTAAAACTAGCTGCGCCTTTACACAAAAAATGTCCTGTCCTATTCCAGAATTTATGTAAAGTAGGTAGGTATTCACAGTTTTTATCAAAATCACCTAGGTAGTTTTTGTGTGATAGAGTACCTAACAAACCACAATCCATTCTCACAAACTTTCTCATTTATATATGCAGCATAGTAGAATTAGTAAGAAGTAATATCGGGGAGTATTTATGATCAAGTTGGCACAAAAATAATTTATTGTAAGAGCGTTTTCACATTATCCGATCCGATATCGGTGTCGGACGCCGATGCGATATCGGGACAATTAAATTGTGTGAAATATGTACCTGTCTGGCCATTTTGAGCTTGTTCACTAGTTTATTTGTCATTATGGCGTCGTCATCATTTAAATGCGATATAATAACATTAATTGAACTGGCAGAATCTATCATCTATCGCAGAAGTGCGTTTTGTAGCTTGCTGAAAAGAATATAAAATGCTTCCTCTGAATATCTAGCTTGCACAATGGGATGTATCCAATACTGTCTGTGGACAGATCTTTTTTTGCGTGTCAAATATAATAGATACAGCAAATAAAGTTTTCTATTATAGTCTGCCACGATGACTTGCCCCCACTAAGCTATCAAGCAAATGGCCGTATCGGAACGATTTTGTCGGAAATATTTGAAAACAGCACATGGTGTCAGCTATCGGATATTGGCTATCGTCGTCCCACACCGATATCGGATCAGATAATGTGAAAACGCTCTTACGATAATAGCTGCTCGGCGCATTTTTTTTTTTTTACGCCTAGTAGATCTATGTTTGGCCACTATCTCGCCTGATGTGAAGCGATGATGTGGCCTAAGATGGAGCACATAGATCTAGAGAGAGACGGCAGTTGAGCGGCTGCTCAGACCCGTCTCCCCGATGGTTCACCGAACATCATCCCGAAACACGACTAGGTCGCTTGACGGCATGGCTTTGTTCGGTGGGTGGTATTACAACCACGGCCAGAGCCTACCACTCCATAAATCTATTCAGTGTGATACTTCGTAGTTAGTCCTTCATAACTATGTATTTAACCTATCGATTCCATTCTAAGTCTTGATTTTACTGACGAGCACGCCTCGCCGTGCTCTAGCTGACCGTGGAAAGCTCCTCTTTTGTCGTATCGTAGACACCTCCACAGTGGCACAGAATATTCAATAGTCACGCCAACAACGCTCCTACAAGTAGGGCGCTTCCACTCAATCACTTTTGAATCGTTTTGCTCACGAGTTCCAAAAAGTTGACATTTTAAATGATAGTATAAGAACCATTGTTACGAATTTTATTTCTCAACAATTACCTAATATAGTTACCGTTTTGGTGTTAGATTGTAAGCTTACTATTATAAACTAAATGAATAAATAGTAGTAGCGTCGGTTCGACCGCTGCATCTGCAGCGATACAATACAATACAAAATAATTTATTGTATACCAGTAACATAAAAACTATTAACAGATAAACCTTATAACCAGGGTAGTACAATGAGTGGTCTGGTCGCTTAGAGCGATCTCTGCCAGACAACCTTTGGATGGGCAGTTTTTTTGGACCAGTAATCCGCCACAAGCGCAGCATTGTCCATGGCATTGTACAGGTCCTCGCGCGTACAGGTAACAGGGCACGCAAGGCAAAACAAAAGGTGTGCCATAGTCTGGAGAGAGACTACGCACTCGCTTACACTATCCGAGCTGTAACATGTACGGGTGGGGCCTGCACATGTTTTTGACTGATTGGCTGATCCTTTCACTACGATCCATGGCACATTGTAACTGCAAAGTACTTACTACATACTGTTTACTAGGTATATCAATCAATCTAAGTACAGCATTAAAATAATAATATCATATAAATCATGCCTTTTTTTTTGTTTAAAATCGGTTATAAATACGGATAGTGCTCAACAAAAAATTGATTTAGTTTTCCTTTGTTTCGCTTACACGAAAGTTTTTAGCTGAAAACAACGCAGTGAATTTGTACACCGGCTTTTGGCGTGTGCTCTTTTGATGAATATGTTTTGTTTGCTCTCTGCTGTTGGCTAGAACCTAAAACTAGGAAACCTTGTTGAAAATGAAATGGTATACAAACATGAGTAAGTTTGGAGGTGGATGATGCCTATACTTATATAAACATATATAATAAGTACAATAACTTATATAAACATATATATAAGTTAATAAATCACTCAGGAACCGTTGGCACGTCTATATTATTTGAGACATGCGAGCCGGCGACATACAAGCTTGTGCACAAATTTGCACACCTTGGAAAAACAGTTTATCTTTAACTGCTAAAGAATTACTAAAAGACTCAACTTTACACAATGTCATCAACATCATCCTCAGCCTACATCAGCCCACTGCTGGTCATAGGCCTCTCTCATAGTACGCCACTGAGCCCGATCTTTGGCTTTCCTTCTCCAGTCGCTACCAGCAACCCTGTGTATATCGTCGCTCCATCTAGTCGCAGGGCGTCCTACACTACGTTTTTCGATTCGCGGTCTCCACTCTAGTACACGTCTACCCCAGTGGTTATCGGTTCTGCGGCAAATATGACCAGCCCACTGCCACTTCAGCTTGCTAAACCGCTGAGCTATGACGGTAACTTTAGTTCTCTGGCCAATAATTTCGTTCCAGATTTGATCCCTCAGAGTAATACCGAACCTAGTTCTTTCCATAGCTCGCTTACACAATGTAAGAAGTACCTTTGCCCATAGTTTCAATTTATCCGTATCAATTTGGTCCTTCTGCCCTTCAATTTGCTCTCCAAGCACTTTGTACAGAACATACGTTGTTCTAAAGTATCTGTCAACAGAGACCGCCATCTCGCTGTCTCAATATTATATTTTTGGCTCGGATCCCACTTGACCTGTCTTCCTTAGACCACTCAGAGGTACTCAAGGGCCGACTTATTTAACTTGGAATCGAAGCGTATTGTGACCCTACCCTTGACCGAAAGGTTCGGAAAACGAAAGTTCTGTAGCTACATATTGAAAACGTTTCCAAACATTTTTCGATTACAATTGAGAAATGTCATGGTCGGTTGTTATAAAACGTATAACGTTTATTTTAATAATAATAATACATAATAAATAACAGCCAACGATCACATACATATATCCTGACCCCTAACTAGGATTCCCTTTATCTAGGGAACCAGGAACTATGAGGACCATGGTCCCACAACACCCAGACACGAAACAAATGATTGACCTTTTTTTTTCTGTGCACAAACATACAAACATTGTCCCGTCGCGGGAATCGAACCCGCAACCTCAGTGGTGTATGAGATGGTGATGTGTGGTGTGTGTGGTGTATTATGTGTTTATGATGTTTAAAAGTGCATTTTTGTGCCTATATGTTTTTTTTTCTATGGTTTTTAAATTTCTTTTCAACAATAAGTTTTCTATTTTAGAAAACTTACTTATGTACATCATAAACACATAATGCAAATCAAAATCAAAATATGTAAGGAGTTGACTTAGTTAACACTTAGACTTTGAAAAACAAGGTAAGCATAATTGTCTACCCATTTCTTTCCCAAACTCAAATTCAAGTCCGTGCCCAGAAAAGAAATGCGAAAACTGATTCTACCAGTGCTTCATAAATACGTCCGCTAGAAAAGATAGCACTAAGAAACTCTGCGGGGATGTCTTTTATTTCATACCTTTTAAAATGTTTCAAAATATAACATCGATCAATGAAGTATAAATTATAATTAACAAAATCAAACTAGAAGTGCGAGTGATATGCCCCACAGTCATAATAGGTATCAGTAACAGAAAAATATGAATAATATATCACCATCGTCGCCCCATCACGTTCCCATAGCTGGGACCCGGGCCTTCCCTCATAGAGAGTAGTTATAGGCCATAATCTACCACGCTGGCCCAGTGCGGGTTGGTAGATGTCACATGTCTTTGAATTTTTGTTATTAATTCTTGGACATGCCGGTTTCCTCACAATGTATTCCTTCACCATTTTTAGAGTGAGTGTCAAATCTGCAGATAACTTAAGAAAGTCAATGGTGCGGGGCCAGCGGAATTCGAACTCGGGTGAGTCGGATCGAAAGTCGCACTTGCTCCCACGCGCAATAATAAATAATATATGAATAGGTATATTTGCTTCGGAAAATATACTGTACTGAGCAACATCCTTCCCAGATAGCACGTAAGCTTGTTGCTTGGCACAAGTTTGTTGCTTGGAAACTAGTAAGTTTGCCTTAAACTTGCAGCAAGTTTGCACACTTGCCATGGCAAACTTGGTGCAAGTTGTCACGTTTGTTATTTCAAACTTGCTGCAAGTCTGAAACAAGTTTATATTGCTATCTGGGTTGTAGCGCTCATAGAATAGCTCGCCTAGCCAGTCGTAACAGTTCTGTTAGGATAAGCAACGTTCTCAGCGGCCACCATTTGGATGAGTGACCGTTTGTGTGGTATTTACATCTGATCGTTACCGTGCTACGGAGGGCAAGGTTGGTCAAGGACAAAAGTCGTTTATCCATGTCGGAGGCCTTCGGGCGGTTTATAAACTCCGGCACAGGGTTGCCCACCACACCCACATGAGAAAGAAAGATAAAAAAGAACCATTGAACCATTTGCGAAAATATAATAGTAGGTATGTATATGATAACAAATTGCAAAGATAATAGCTAAGTTTTAAGGTACGAGACTCTTACTTTAACGATTAAATATATGTCAAGTCAATATCATGGTTATTGATTTTGTAATCTCCATGCATTTATGTTAGGCGCTGTCGCAATGTTCGTGCTCGCTCTACTAGCTATATCAAACACAAAAAAAAAACAACAAATAACAAAGTGCATAAACTCAGGCCAAACATAAAAAAATAGTAAACCTTGTTTTAGATAAGGTAAGGCTTTACGTTTTCAATAAAGAAAATAAATAACAAACGATAGTAGACCTGCATTGGATTTATTGTTCAATTAGAGTACGGAGAGAATACATACTAACTTCACCTCTTCAGGTTCACTTTTCGGGAATAACAAAAAAAATCAAGAAGCAAATCCAAACAGCACCAACCTTCGCTTATCAAAGTTATCAATTTAATTAAAAACAAAAGTATTATTGCCATAACGTTCTAGGTATCGGAATGAAATTAATTTCGAAATGTATTTTGCGCACACTGCGCTCGCCGCTGCCTGTTTCGTCGTACTCGTGAAAGGGGAAGACGAAAAACAACAACCACAACAATATGTCACGACCCGTATGTAATAAGATGTGTATATTATATTTTCATAGTTTATAGTTTGTGAAGAGACAGCTTGAGCGTTTAGACTTTAAAGAAATGTAGGAGTATGTATGAGTATTTCAAAATCCCACATGTTATGTATCAACTTACTCTCTAGCTGCGACGAAGGTGCATTAGCGTTGACACAGAAAGAAAACTCAGAAATTGAACACAATTTACTAGGTATACATTCACATATGTGCTATCGAGTGTAAGAGCCTTATCACACTACGAGCGTGAATCGCGGCGAACACTGCGCACTCGCGGCGAACACGTCGCGCACTCGCGGCGAACACTGCGCACTCGCGGCGAACACTCTACGCACTCGCAGCGATCACGTCGCGCCCTCGCGGCGATCAGTCTACGCACTCGCTGCGTACACGTCACGCACTCGCGGCTTACACTCTGCGCACTCGCGGCTAACACTCTACGCACTAGCAGCGAACACGTAGCGCACTTACGGCGAACACATCCCGAATTCGAATGTAAAAGAAAACTACAATGACGGCAATAAGACATACTTATATTAAATAGTTAATTATGAAACTCAATCTATTTTTTTTTCTTGCTATTCAAGGTGAAAAGTGGAGTGTTTAACTCGGGGGTAAAACGTTTAAGGAAGAAAGGTAAAGTTATCGTTTACCCTAGTTAAACAATCTACTATTGTATTTTACCCAAGCATATTGTTTTTGTTATACAGTTTGACAACCTTGTAATAATTACATTTCTAAATAACTATCTTCTTGTTGCCTATAAGGAAACCCTTGTTTAACAACCTGCCAATAAAGGAAAATAACCAACTCGTTCTGTAATTATATCTCTTGTCTATTTATAACAGACTTGTGTTTTCTGATATGGGTAGGTTTTAGACAGGTAATACCTCTGCTGTCTGTTTGTGTATATCTGCTAATATCTAATACCTAAACAACAAATGTAGAATTTGTTGATAGCATAACATATTTTATTATAACAAGCGAACACCTTTATTACACTAAAACACCTACACACTACGTAGGTACTAAAACTAATTGAACTAGAAGCAATCACACGAGCTGGCTAGTAAAGGCCTATAGATAGCCCAAATCCTCCAGCCCACTACGAGTTCGCAGTGTACCAAAAATGCTAGTAGCATTGCCCTGTTTGATTGCCATTTCATATTTAAGTTAGAGTATATATAATAGGTATAGAGCGCGCGTATCGTACTTGTCGCCCAATGCGCAGCGTAGGCATGTAAACTATAGCTAGCTATCTTGATAGATATGTGCAAATAGTGATGGGTAATAATTATGCGCCGTGACACGGACACTCGGTACCTATTGTTGTGTATGTATGTTATGTCTTGTGTACCTATAAGTGTAATTTTTAGTAAGTGAAAATTATTTATTTTAATGTATTAATGTATATGCTGCATGTGTGTATGTAAAATATGTATGGGATATGAAATAAGAAAGACAGAAATAAAAGTTTCAGGATTTATTTTTTATATCTATATATCTCTATTTATTTACATTATCATAATTAAGGCCTTACAATATCATTAAATAAATTGCCGGATCAGTCCAGCCGTTCTCGAGTGATGCGTTTACCAAAGAACTGCATTTAATTTTTATTTATACTATAGATTACTAGAATTTCAAATCGCAAGCGCAGATAATGTGCCGGTGTAAACTTTTGCTCGACATCCTCATAACAAACATGATTCTCGAAAAGGCCGAAGGCGTCACATCACTATTTGAGTCAGCAATCGATCGGGGTTGCGGGGCAGTGCGGTACATGTAGCCCCGCGTCCCACGTCTTGTTCACTCCCGCGAAACACAACGAGCTTTGAACTTAAAAGTATTAAAAATTGGCTTACTGGTGAAATCTGATGCTAGAATTCTGTTTAGTGTGTTTCCGAGTATCGTTTTTATTGCACACTTAACCATTTTCTTAAGATAAATAGAGAAATATCTGCTCCTAACTCGCAACGGGCGCTCACACAGCTAGTACTCGTAAGACTACTAGCGCTTGTGGACAGGACGATGCTATGTTCTCACCCGTGCATACTGTTCCCACTTAGGAACACGCGCTCTAAACCTAGTTATGTATACTCTAAGGTTATATGTAACTTGTGTAACGTAACATAATACCTAATAAACACAAAATATATAGGTAATACCGTCAAGATACAATATTACACGTATATTAAACAATATTATCATGTCATATAATTGCTATGTATATTATTAGATATATTACTGCTATGTAGGAGCAGCCTCTATAAGTGATGATTTTCTAATTTTAGCGTAAAGATAAGCCGCTGAATGAATAACCTATTTTACTATAGGTAATGACGATAGATTTTGTAATATTTTTGTTTTATTTGCAGAAGCTTCAAAGGAACAAATTACTACTACTACTACAGTTACTCAAAATGAAGACGACGGCGACGAGTCGGACACATCTTTGATCGACAATCACACATTCGTAGCGTTAGTAGAGTATGTATTCATATTGAACCTGTTTTCTACATATAAATTCGATTATATGGAGGACATTTCTCCTGCGCGTACTAAGCACTGCGCGTACTGCGCGTGCGCGTCGTCTTTTCCGATAGATAAAATCTAGGAGTTTTTAAGTCATGAGTGAACAGGTACTATCTTGGCAAGCGTGCTACATCGTCAACCACATCGTCGCTTACCATCAGGTTAGATAGTAGACAAAGCCAATAATGTAAAATTTAAAAAAAATATTGGTAATTTTTCTACAAAACTTAAGTATTTGTTGTACCCATAAAGATTTTAGGCTAAGATCGTCGTGTGATAAACTTCACCTTGCACTTTAACTATGTCCAAAAACCTAATCATTTGTACTAAAAAAATGTATTATTTAGTTTAGCAGTTGCAAAACGTGTTGTCTGCAGTGTGCGAGTATAATTTTATACTAACACCTAAGTATTTTTATGCCAAGTAGTCATTGAAGCACATATACATTTTCAGTATTGTCTTTACGGATAAATCAAAAAGAACATGCACTGGGTCTATCATACATGAAAACGTCGTCATCACCGCAGCTCATTGCTTGTAAGTACATACTACTATAATAGTATCATAAGTACGTTCTATAGACAAAATTTCATAAAATGCGTTTAATAGTTTTTGCGTGATTGAAGTTAAATGTACATAAATAATATTAGTAATATTAATTATTATTATTATTATTATTAAGTAGTATTAATTTTATTTTTTATTTTATTGAATATATATATATATATATATATATATATATATATATATATATATATATATATATATATATATATAATAAAATAAAAAATAATATATTATTTAATAATATAATAATATTATTTATGTACATTTAACCTCAATCACGCAAAAACTATTAAACGCTTTAAACTATTAACTATATATAAATATATATATATATATATATTTATATTATTTGGCTTTCAAATGAATTCTGTTATGTTATCTATTTATTATTATATATCTGTTATATATATATAATCCGATAATTTACAGCCAAATCATAAGCCAATATGTTTGTGTTGACACACTTATATTGGCCCAGTGATTAAGGCATCGCGTCGACACGGTATTCCAAAGACGCAGATTTTTTAATCTGCCCGAGCATTTTTACTTTCTTAAGCCTTCTTAAAGCACACTAACGATTTGCGAACGTGTTCACTGCGTTCGATCACGCTCCGCACTCGCGCCAAACACCACGCGCACTTACGGCGAAACTTGCGCATTTGCAACATGTACGCCGCCGCGCCGCGTAGGCGTAGCGAGTTCGCAGCGTGCACGCCACAAGTTCGCCGTGTAAACTCTAAGCCGCGACTCGTTAAAGAATTTTTTTAAGCATATTCATATATTACTTTACCATCTTTATATATTTATGAAAATATAATGCATGTTCGTAAAAACTTCCACAAATTCAAAGTAAATAGTGACCATCATAACATAAACACTAGAAATAAGGATAGGATTGTTGTACCTAGGTATAGACTGACTAAAACGGACAAGTCATTTATGGGAAACTGCGTACGTTTTTATAATAAAATTTCAAAATGTATAACGGAGCTCACAGAAAGTAAATTCAAATTACGCGTTAACACTGTTCTAATGAGAAAAGCATACTATACTGTTAGTACATAGAAGACAAAGATGCTTCGAATATTCCACTTCTGCAAAGCAGCCAACTGGTACATAAGAAAAATAACATTATAGAAACACAAAAAATTGTAACAAAATCTCTAAAAAAAAATGCCCCTCAGTTTCTTGCCGTATCTTCTGAGTAGTGGTTCTTTTTCCGATACGTTGGTAGAGTCTTGTGATAATTTGACGTTCATAAGTGCGTCTGTGATGCCAAACATGAATAAATAGATTTTGATTGAGTTTGAAAAAGCGCTTGGAACACGTCAGCAAATCGCTAGTGTGATGAGGCTGTTAGAGTAATAATAAATAATAATTAAGTGAAAGACTAGTATACTGTACAATTATCCACGTAGACTCTGTAAGAAACTTAGACAATGCAAAAAGCAATATAAACTTTTAATTCAACGTCCAAGAAACCAAATATCGCAAACTTACAAATGAGAATTTACACGAAATATAAATTCCAATTACAGTTAGTTCTCTGCAGCACGCGAGCAGGTCTTCTGTCAAGAAGTTAGCAAAGCTGAGCAACTAGAAAATACGGGCAGTTTATTTTCAAGTTTGTTAGGTCACTTCGCTGGCCGTATCTCTGTGTTTGTGCTATTACCACTCACATACTCTGTGGTTGTGGGTAGCGTTATAAAAAACTTGGGTTTTGTGTTGACACAATCATTTTGAGTAAATAATGGACAGTATAAAACATTCCAAATGAAAATTGAGTACATGAACTCATTCTAGCGGGCACTTGACATGGAAAATGAGATATATTTTACAATTTCAAGCCTTACACGATAAAAATAATGCAAAGTCATAACTTACGAAGTAATATATACGATAAAAACCTATATAACGAAACGTCTTATGCGCAGAGAATGTTTATTACATGACACATTTACATATTTATTTATTTGAGTTCACCAAATCCACAGATCTGAAGAATAATTGAATTAACTTATTAATAAGTCTCACATTCAATTATGGATTTACTTTATATAAAAATAAAAAGATATTAGAGAGCAGAAAAGTGTTATCTAAAATTACAACTATTGAGCAAAAAGTAGGTAGGACGACCACAGTTAAGTATACGTACAGTATGTGTGTTTGTTGCATGTGTAGTACGAGTATAAATATAAATAATATATATGTCGCAGCCAACTAGCTGGCTAATTCGCCGTTCAACCAACATCCTAGCCTCTTTACTAAACAGCGCCGTTTAACTAGCGGCCTGTATGATATTAAGCCGTAGTGTCTATTACAACATTAAATAAACCGGCCTGGCTAATTCTTAGGCAAGCGGTTAAACTTAGATGTATCCTACACGAGATTGTAAACTGTCGAAAGATTGTGAACCGTCGTATTATTTTTCGGTTGATCATAATCTATCGAAGTGATAGATTATAATCTACTTACATTATATTCGTATCTAACATACATTTTCGCGGCGTATGGGTAGCCCAAAGGCCACCCCTGCCGCACCCTAACCTACCGAGAGCTGCAGCTATATTCATTATTATTATCACTACACTCTTCCATTGTACTATTTTTTATTAAACTTTGGAAAACAGGCTTTATAAATGAGAAGGCTAGGCAAGTAGTTAAACGTCATCGATCTAAGTCATTTGCCTAGCTGTTTGATCAAACTAGTTGAACGGCGCTGTTTAGTAAAGAGGCTAGGCTGTTGATTGAACGGCGATTTAAGCTAGTTGGCTGCGTCATATACACATAATTAAGCTAATATTTAATATGACACATGACACTCACTGTTTCTTGCTCTATGTACATACAAGTTGTCTTTAATATTATCTATGGCTTCATTTACATGTAAGCTTATTATATTCTGTAATTGAGTTTCTTTTCCAGTAAAACTGTTAGCCGAGCAAAGCCAGAGCTGACCGCCTCTTTCATCGTCATCGGCACCAAGGCGATGTTCGACGCTGGCTACGAACAATACCTCCCCATCGAGAGGGTTGTGACCCACCCGCACTATAAGGGGTGGACCGCAGACCTTTCCCTAGTTTACACATTCGCGGGCATGACCTCTGATAAGCCCGGCACTATTATACCTTTGGCTGGGGAGAAGACATCGACGCATGTGGATGCTAACGTTACGATATTAAGCTGGGGCCGCATTATTGCCGCTGACGTATGTATTATAAATAATTAATAACTTAATTAGATATTATACAGGGTGGAATTGAATTCGATATTTTTCCGAAATGTTGTACTCAATATAGACTGAGTAAGCTTTAGATTGAATATGAAGCGTTAAATTAAAAATATATGAACAAAAAATAATTGAAAATTACCGAGCTAAAATGTCTATTTCACTAAACAGGATACGCGGGGGCGACGCGGCGGGGCGCGGCGCGGGTGCACGGCACGGCTCCTACTAGCCTCCCTGCGTCGCTACATTGCATTCACATTCATTCATTGACATTATAGCTAATTGTCAATTATATTTTGGCCAACTATTATTATATTTTTTTTTTAATTTAACACCATAGATTTATTCTAAAACATGGACTACGTATATACATTTTGGAAAAATATCGAATTCAGTTCCACTATGTATATTTTACTATATATTTATGGTTGATATTCCTCTTGCTCGAACAAAGCGCTTTGCTTCGACCTTTATAATGCGAACAGCTAATGAATGGAACACCTTACCAGCGTATTTGTTTCCCGATTCTTATAATCTAAGTGTCTTCAAGTCTCGAGTGAATCGGTATCTTCTAGGCAAGCATGATCCATCGTCGACCGCGTCATCACTTTCCATCAGGTTAGACTGCGGTCAAACGCAAGCCTATTCGGTAATAAAAAAAATATTTTGTTTTTATATAAGTATACTTTATCAAACCTAATTCTGTTTTAGGAATTCCGTTGTTATTATTCCATTAATATTATTCTGAATATCATCATCTTCATAATCAGCCCATTACGTTCCCTATACTGGGACACAAGCTTTCTCTCATAGAGAGACATGGGTCATAATCCGCCACGTTGGCCGAGTGCGGGTTGGTGGATATCACAAGTACTTAAATTTTTGTGATGAATTCTTGGACATACGGGTTCCCTCGCGATGTTTTTCTTCAGCGAGTGTTAGATCCGCACATAACTTAAGAAAGGCAGTGGTGCGGGATTCAAACTCGGTTGCGTCGGATCGAAACTCGCACGTTCTCCCACTAAGCCACACTCGCTCTCATACATATTATTATTCAAATAGCATATACAATAATTATTATTTCAAAATAAAATACCGGTCAATTTCAAGTTGAATATTTGAAATCGATCTTGCATTGTTGTAATGTCGTAATTTTTGTAAACAATTTATCTCGGTGATAAAATTTTGCATACTTTACTAAACCAAATACTCAAATACTCATTTAATCATAAACTGGGTTTACAAGTCAAATCATAATTATTATTATTATTAAATTCAATATGAAATTTAAAATAAAAATGTCAAAATAAAATAATAGAATAGAATATTCGCAATGTCAAAATGATAATTAAATTCAAATCCCACAAAGGGGAAAAAATATAAATAAATAAAAATATAATTAATTTGTAACAATCATAATTATTATGATCAGTTAAAAAATGTCAGGAGTAGGTATAAAATATATAAATTAATGCAATATCATAAATTCATCAAAACTATAGAACGTTTGCTTGATAAGCCAGCTTTTAAGTCGTGTTTTGAAGCACGTCATGCTGGGAGCTGCGATGCTATCAGCGGAAAGCCTATTGTAGACTCTTGGACCTATTACTTAAGTCAGTTTACAGGATTCGGCGAGGGAGCGCGGTATTCCTGCGAGTTTATCCGAATTGCGCGTGTTGTAGGAGTGCGTGTCACTGTGTTTTTTGTACTTGTCAGGATTATTTCTCACATACACTGCCACCTGAAGGATTAGTATGGCAGGTAACATAAGGATCCCTAGTTCTTTGAAGTAGGGTTTCGCGGAGGTGTCTTGCGGCACTCTTACTATAGCTCTGACGAACCTCATTATGATATTTGTTTTTAGTTAACCAGTGAGGAGCAGACCACCACCACCACCGCACGTTATGACTTTCATGAATTTCATGATGACGATGAAGATAGCTGTTCCTCGGTAATATTTTATAGTACCTAATATTATATTGCAGGAAGTATCGGGAGTGTCATACACATAACATGTTCAGTTTGACTTGATTCGATCCAGCCTGAGGTTATAACCAGTTATTCTGCCGCCAAGCAGTAGTGCACAGTATTACTGTGTTCCGGTTTGAAGGGCGTTGTATCCAGCGAAATTACTGAGCATTATGAGACTTAAGAGCTAATTATTTCAGGATGACGAGCGCAGTGCAGTGCCGTGCAGGATTTTGCAAAACAAAGTTATGGGTGGTGCTGCAACTATTATGGGCAGGCGTATTGCTTACCATCAGCTGCTTACCACCCAAGATGTTCAAGTTTTTGTTGATTTAAATATGTGTACTATTTATTTTATTGTTTTGTTGTTCAACAAATAATGCCAAATTGAATGTGCCGACCTGAACATGTGTACAGCACGCCTCATTCAAATTATCGACATAATATTTTACTTTTTCTAGGATGAACACGCATTAAATCACAAAGGTTTAAAGAAGAAAGTAACCGCTCCTTTACAAATAAACACAGAAATAAAAGTTGGACTAAGAGCTGGAGGAGCAGTAAGTTTCATTTTTCATTATTTCAGACTTTTACAAATAAATTTATCAAATCTTCATAAATTTTAATTGAGCCTTAAAAATATAAGATTCGAAACATTCAGAAAAACGAAAAATTAAATTGGTGAAATTTAATGTAATTGGCAAAAAAGCAAGTGTAAGTGTTAAATTTTACCATTTTACTGAAGCAATAAGGAAGGGGCGACTTGTTACTGATGGCCCTCAACAATACTAGAAATGTCAAGAAATTTATTCCAATAAGAATAAGTTATTTGCTAGATTACATTTTATATTGGTATACGATTATACATACAATGGTCTTAAAGAGTAATTTAGTCATTGTAATCATTCTGCAATATTTATCATCATCAATATTTGATAATATATGCCACTGGCTGGCACATGTTGTGCAGAACCATAGCTAAAAAAATATATACTATTTATTTATAATGAATATTTTGACTCACGATAGTTTCCAAATATGACTAAGTATAGAAAACAACAAACTTGTAAATGCTGTATTATAATAGTAATGTATATTGTATGTAATGTATGTCATATTGTTATATATGCCTATTATATAACTATTAAAATATATAACCATACCCCAATAGATATAAGAAATATACCACTTCACAAATTTAAAACAAAATTACATTACTGCACTTCTCCTTCTACTCTCTCGATGACTTCTTTAAATGTAAAGTGAAGGTATATTAAATTTATTATTACAAATTATTATTGCATCTCATGATCATGACATAACTGTATATTTTATTCTGACATTATTAATAAGGGACTGACAGTAACTAATAAATAATGACATGTATTAAATTAATTATCATAAATATTTGTACGCCGAAAGGTAGAACATGATGGAATCTATACCTACCTAATCTCAACAACTTTATCTGTACCCATGTTTCAGACAAATAAATTTATTTCATTTCATTTCATTGTATATTAATTAGGTAGATACGTTTATTTATGTAGCTAAATGTATAAGTAATAAGATATCATATTTTATATCATGTGTAAGCCCTTCGTATAACTATTACAAATTTCTATCACCGCCGTCCGTTCATGTTTCGTTATTTCTCTCCATCCGAAAGTTGTCTGGAAGAAATCACTTTAAGCAATAAGACCGCCCATTGTTATACCATTGTAAACATTTAACTTGTATTTAATTTCTATGTATAAGGTGAATAATAAAGTGTTTATCTATCTGTTTAACTTTTAAAACCAGGAAAATTAAATTGATGGTCGCAATTTCAGCTATTAACATTTTTCTTGCACCTCCCTACCAATATTATATTTCATCGAGCAACACTCTTCAGTGTTTTCCCGTACACGAAAAACAATCTCGTTTACACTTTAAACTATCGTTGCTTCAGAAACCTTCAGTTTATAAAGAAGAGAGCCAGTTGTTATTACATAAACATCAGAAAAATCGAGAGCTAGATAAGAAAAATGAACAGAGGAAAAAAATGATCGAGCCAAATATACGAGAAGATATTGAAAGTTTGAAAATTGAATACGACGAACAAACGTCTACGAAAATAATCAGCCGTTACCTGTCCGATAACGAAGGGAGTAAAGAAAAAGTATGTAGCTTTCTTTTTTAATCTTTTTTTTAATTTATCTTATCATCCAAGTGTCTTCAACAATCTAATTCTTGTAAGAGATATGAAATATCTTTAAGTAACGCTAGGAAGGCAAAGGTTATAAATACCTAACCGTACAAACCAGGGAAGGTTATTTATGTGCATAAAATTACCTTATGTTTACAAAAAAAACATAGCAGTGCTAGAAAATGGCATATGTTTAACTGACCACCAGATATATTAAAATGTAACCCTAAAAATAGTAAATGATACCAACTAAAAAAATATAATTACCAAAAAAATAGTAAATGATTACCAAAAATAGTAAATGATCACCAAAGTAGGCTTCACCAGAAGTCTCGCTCGACAACCCTTCATGTCGCTTCCCCTATTTGACCTACTTGACCGATTTGACCTGCGGGAGTCGTCGGCTCGCTCACCTCCCCCTTCGCTCCTCTCGGCCTCGTAGGCTCGCTTCATTCAGGACCTCTTTCGCGAGCTTCTGACTCCGCACTTTTTATATACACTCTTGGGTAAGAGCGAGTTTGGCCACGGAAAAGTGAGGTGCAAGTGAGGTGCGGCAATTCGGGTAAGATTTGGTGGTCATTTACTAAATTTGGTGATCATAAATTTACTTCTGATCTGCCGAATTTACTTTTGACATTTGTATAGAATTTATGGGTATCTCAAAGATTACTTTGATGGTCATTATATTTTTTTCCAAAGACAATTGCAAAGTGTTCCATACGAATTGATTGTATCCATACGAATGAAACACCTTTGACCTTAACTTTCGTACAAAATATTAATGTCATGAACAGCATCACACTAATTTTATAAATGCGAAAGTTTGTATGTTAGTTCGTGTGTAAGTGTGTTTGTCCTCGTCACGCCGCAACGGCTGAATGGATTTGGATCAAATTTGGTGTATTTGATTTATTTATTTCAATTAATACGGTAATATACCAATTTCATTAACTGAAGACATAAAATAGAAAATTAAATAAAACATACGAAAACAACGGAAAAAAAGTTGATAACTTTTTATCCCGGAAAAACGAACACAGTGTCCGCGGGAGCAACTCAGTGAACGGAATCTTTCCGTATATATACACTATATAAACCGAAGTTGAACCGAAGTAATCCGGAGTTGCTCCAACTATATAAACCGAACTCTACGCGGGTGAAACCACGTGACTCAGCTAGTAATAAATAATGATAATCTTTAAAGAAGTTAAATTTAAGTTACTTAAGCATTCTCTTGGACTTGATTAAAAAGTTGTAGACCCATACATTGTACATCAGTTATACTCGTACAAAAAGAAAGCATCGAGTATAAAGCTTCATAGTCATTTAACAAAATAGTATTTCAGGAAAAAATGTCAGGCGCTGAAAAAGCAGTAATTCGCCGATATCATATAGAAAATCGTAATGAAACGACAACCACTATGGCAACAGTAAGTAACAATACTTGACTCCCTCTCTTCTTGATCCTATAATCGTCTTATCTGTAGCGCACGTTGCCAAGCATGGTCAATTGTCTGACGAACCTGATTTTTCTATATATATCTTATAAAATTCGTCCTCCAAAATCTAAGCCCACGGTTATTCTACAGCGGAACTTTAGTGACATAAAGCACGAGGTATTCCTGGAAGATGATGATGCGACGAAGATCAAGTGGTTGCCTGTAATAGATGCGGAGACGATTGAAGACAAGGTAGCAATTTTTAACTTCATTGTAACTCAGCTTTACGACATTCATGAACCATTACGACCCATCAAAATCAACACTTCCCTACTCAGTGATGACTGAGACAAAGGGCAAGTGTTTTGATGTAATAACATCAAAACACTTGCACAAAAGGCCACTGCTAAATTAAGGTACAAATGCCATCCCAATGAAGCCAATAAAGAAAAATATGTTCATTCCCGTAATCGCTGCATCAGGGTGTGTAGGGATGCTCAACGTCGCTATATCAGCTATATATTTATGCAGCCGATCCCCAAATTTATTGGCAAGCCCCTATTCATCATCTTACTGAAGCCATCAGCACAATCAATGTAGATCTGTTGAGTATTTCTGAGTGGTGTGAGGCATACGGCCTACAACTTAACCCGCTTAAAACGCAGACTATAATCATTGGAAGTTCACGAATAAATATGCAAAATTGACTGGGACACGCTTCCGCAAGTGATTTTTGATAAAGTAAAAATTCCGTACAGTGAAGCTGTCAAGAATCTTGGAGTTATCTTTGATCCGTGCCTAACGTGGAGCCTTCAATTGGAGGCCATACGTCATAAGACGTTTGCTTCTGCTGGGTCACTGAAAAGCTTACTTCCTATACTTGATTACGCTGATGCATTCTTTTTAGATTTTACGGAGGACCAGCTTAATAAACTTGAGCGACTTCAAAACTTCGCAATAAGGTTCATATATATTATAGCTTACGCAAATATATATGTATATATATATATATATATATATATATATATATATATATATATATATATATATATATATATATATATATGACCATGTCCCCAAATTTTGCACTTAGCTCAAGTGGCGCGTATACTCATAACTAACCTAACACTTTTTTACAATGTCTTGTTTAATCCCTCCACCCCTGAATACCTCAAGGAACGTTTTGAATTCCTGCACGCGTCCAATCCCTGTTCATTGAGATTATCAGAGAATCTACAACTTAAGACTCCTCCGCACCTTAGCACATTCTACGTACACTCAAGTACCTAATGTTGAAGCTGTTCGTTTGTGGAATGCGCTACCTATCGAAATTAAACGCTGTCAAACATTTGCTATTTTCAAAGAACGCATCATAACTCATTATCTCTCTTAATATTCTGGGTTATTTTTTTTTTCTCCCATTTTTTGCTATTAATGTTTTCCTTCCTTGATTATGTTAACCTACGTCTTCGAAAAACCATCCCGCCGTCTTAACCACTGGGCCACCGATCCAACTGCTCAAATAACCAATTTCTTCGTTTTACGGGAATGCTTCTACGTCATCTATCGTCAATGCTCACATTGATCAACACAAGTCTAACATTACAATTAGCAACATGTTCCAATGATAACGCAAGCCCTATCAAAATTTTTAAGATAGGTTCGATCCCTGCCTGAGCAATATCATGTTTCTTCTTCCTAATTATTTAAAATCTTAAATGCTTTTGCCTGCCATTCACTAATGCAATCAATAGCAAACATATTTACCCCTTTACGGGTCTGACATGGTTTTTGTGACATACTGCATAATCTTCCTAAATAAGTGTTATCTTTGACCATACTGACTTCAGTCTTTTGACTACACGTGGCTCATAAAACTTCGACTTCTGTCTATATTTATTTGGGGTCACCCCTCCTAGTAGTATATTACGACACACCGTACGGTTATGGGTTTATCTCTTCATTGGTGTTTGTACATCTTTTGTCTGTTCTTTTGCAACCAGATCAATGGTGGTTGTCCACGTTCTCCTCTATTCTACGTTTGTAAGTCTCTTAGTCATATGATCATCATGTGTGCCTCTCTATAATAAATTTAAGGTTATATTTGAGCCACGTGCGACCACTCGGGTGATTGTTGTAGTCGTTGTCGCAGCTGCATATCCACGTATATGTAACCCTTATATGCCAGGGACATATTGAAGGGTTGAGTACCTAAAACAATCGAGAGATACAATACAATGCGACCATTCCTTGCGAATGAATCGAAAAAATACGCCTACCGGTAGGTAACAACCGCACTTCAAATTCTCTATACGCGGAAATGGCGCGGCGGCTCTTCTAATGGTTGGGGTTTAACGACCGGTAATATACATTCCGATAAGTAGAATGCAAATTATACGTTCAACAGATGGGGTGGTTAAATGATAGGTATAAAAAAGGAGAAAGTAACATTTATTTAAAGGAAATAGCTCGAAATTAAGGCGTTCCAGCTAACTATTCAATGAAACGTATGGATATAATATTCTACAACGTTATTCCTCTCTATTTACGATAGACTTAAAGAGATTCTTACTAATATTATAAACGCGAAAGTTTGTATGTATGGACGTTTGTTACTCTTTCACGCAAAAACTACCGAATCGATTTTGATGAAATTTGGTATGTAGGTACTTTAGGACTTGGAATAGCATATAGGCTACTTTTTATCCCGGGAAACCGCGGGTGGAACCGCAGGGCGCAGCTAGTACCTTCATTTTATGTTTGCTTTTTTTGTATTGACTTTTTATTGTGGTGTATATACCTACATAATATGAATCCCTACCGACTTCAGTTCTCAAATATCTTTGAAGTCCAAGGTCGAATATGGAAGAAATTTATTTGGGACTATTTTGTAGCTATACTGAACTCAACGCAAAAGAACTTTCTATATCGGTTTATGAAAAACAGAGTACTGAGGAAACTTAAAAAAAAACAATCGAATTGAGAACGTCCTCCTTTTTTTCGTCGTCGGTTTCAAGTCGGTAAAAAAGAGGGAAAACTCTCTCTCTGAACTACTTCAATAATTATAAGTTTCCACCAGAAGGCCCACCGAGTCACCCCCTATGCTACAATCATCTTGCATTCTCTCCCCAAATCTTTTTAATAGTCATTGCACCAACAATATTTAAAAAGGTTCTAAAAAATTACATAACAGTAATGGAATCGAAATTATATAAAAATAGATATCGATAGAATTGAAACAGATGTTGGTAAAAAATACTAATAAATTCGTTGTTAATATTGTAAAATTGTTTAACATTTCATTTGTAAATGAAATCGACGTCCAGCGTTCCAAAATTTCATGACAAAGGTAAAATCTGTACATAAATTAAAAAATATTGTTATTGAAATCACCACACTGCGCTGTATCTCTCATTGTAGCAGTATACATCAACGAAGCCCTGTCGAAACGTGACGATATTTCGTAATAATTTACCAATTGGATGTTTGTTGCAAGTTTTTTTAAATATGGGGAATTCTCTTGCGATTGCGATGTAGTTATCGTCATTATTATCATCAGCCTGTAGTAGTCCACTGCTGGACACAAACCTTTCCTAATGAACGCCACTGAGCCCGGTCTTCGGCTCTTCTCATCCAGTTTCTGCCGGCCGCCTTTCGCAGTCCGGCGTCCTACACTACGCTCGCCGATTCGCGGATGTAGTTGTCTCCTTTACAATTCTTCCTTTCAAATTCACGGACACATCTATTTTAATTGCCTTTTCACTTCTTCGCTTACAAGAGGTTTTAATATTTTTAATATTCTTCTTATATTCTTTATTTTACACTGTCAGAACATTTACATCGTGGATTATAAAATATATGTACATACGAGCTAAACAATCAAAGTTATTAATAAAGCTATTAAATTATTGTATATTTTATCAATGCTTTCTACATATACACCTACCTCATTTCAGCCATCTCTTCTTATAAAAAAAACATTAACATTCTTGAAAAGTTAATGTTGAAAAGTTTAGTTACATAACATTTCTAACTAAACATTATTTTTATAAAAGACAAACATTTTCTAAAAGGCCATTTCAATGACTAAATATTACACAATACATCAAAAACGTCTTGAACGTACCTAAAATAATATGTACAAAAGGGCCTAGTGTACTGTAGCTCGAAGCGATGTGAGTGCCAAGTTACAAAGGGATTTAATAATAATATTTTTGGTATACGGACCCAGCGTAGCCTAGAGCAGTTAAAGAATGACCAGATAGCGGCACAGCAACCGTACCCGGCGAAAACTTTCAGCTTTGACTCTTACTACAAGAATTGGAGGAGAAGTATGGGAACTCAGGTAATTATTATTCTATATGTAATTGATTGAATAACCAAAACATTATATTATCTGTGTACTTGTATATGGTCTTGTTTTATCTATAAATAAAGTCAGTTCGTTCTCAGCTAGCAACCGTGTTTTAATAGGTTATGGGAATTACTTTCATATATTATCGAGTAATTTAAAGTTTGCGCTAGTTTGTTGTAGTTTTTCATTAAAAATGACTTCGAATTACATTCAAAGTGTCCCTAAGTTAAAAGGAAGGGAAAACTACGACGAGTGGAATTTTGCCGCAGGTGTCTATGCTATTTTGGAATACTTACAAGCTAAAACAGTCTATAACCGCCTTTACGCCATAAGTGTTAATATGTACGTAATAGAGGTACCTCGTTAGTTAACAGAAAGAAGTTAAAAAAATAAGTTCGTAATTTTTATTTTATTTAATATGTCAGCAAACAGGCAGACGGCCCGCCTGATGGTAAGCGGTTACCGTCGCCTATGGACATCTGCAGCACGAGAGGCATTGCTGATGCGTTGCCGAACCTTAAGGTCTCTATTAATTCCCCTTTTAAAGGACTTCATGTAGCTCAAAGGAAATACCGACGAAGGTAAGTCATCAAATCTGAACCAACATTATTTTTTTAGCAAAACCAATTGACCGTTGAAAACTTTGGCTTCGTCAACTTGCAGGCATGTAAAAGCCTAATTGAAAAATCGATGCCCAGCAAATATCACATTTGTAAGTTTTGAATGTGCTTTTATCTAAAATTATTAACATAATTTATTTAACATTATATTTCATAGCTTCATTCTTCAGATATATGTAGACAAGTTAATATACTATTATTTATTATTTTTATTGTTATTTTACTGGTGGTAGGTTTCTCGTATGCGATAGGCCGTCTGGGTGGGTACCACCGCTTTGCCAGTTATTCAACCGCCAAGCAGTAGTGCGCAAGCATTACTGTGTTCCGGCTTGAAGGGCATTGTAGTCAGCGAAATTACTAGGCATTATGAGACTCAACAGCTAATTGTCTCAGGGTGACGAGTGCAGTGCCGCGCAGGATTTTGCAAAAAAAGTTATGGGTGGTGCTGCTATTTTTATGGGCTGGCGTATTGCTTATCATCAGGCAAACGACCAGCTTGTCTCGTCATTCAGTTACATAAAAAAAATTATATATATATATATACCAACTCAAAAAAGTTATATATATATATATATATATATATATATATATATAATTTTAAATACTATGTATATAGTAACTATTGTACTACTGTATTGTACTGTATTGTATTGTACTACTTGTAGGTAGTATCTATCTACTACCTTTTAGACTTGGCTGGCACCGACTTCAAATATACATATGAGTGGGTAGCGCTTATGATAATTATATTAATTTATTTTTCACTTTTGAGTGCCTATTTGTGGTTTTGAAGTCGGTTTAGTTATTTTTGAAAAATAATTTATTTTACTCTTTTTAGTGCAAAACAAGTTTTAATTAAATTAATTTAAAAAGTTTTTAAAGACAAGCATTTATGATCTAGCAGCCACATCATGACGAAGTTTAAAACGGGCTATCACAATTAAATTTATGTACAAAAAAAATTCATGACTCTCCTATTCTCTGTTGAGGAGTTCCCTCGCTGGAAGTCATTCCTGGGTGTATCAGCCATGTCATGGTGGAATTTAGAACAGGCTATTATGGTTAAATCCATTTACAAAATTTTGTGTCTGTACTATCCACCGTTGAGGAGTTCCCTCGCCGGAAGTCAACCCTGGGTGAAGCAGGTGAAGCAGTCGAATACAAACCTCCACCTTTAGAAAGTCGGTTACAACAAAAACAAGAACCGACTTGAAGATTAAACTTATATAATTTTGTTTTTGCTATTTTTTTCAAAAAGTGCTGAATGAATTTCGATAAAATTTATATGGGACCACCTCTGAAGTATAACCTACCAATCAAAAAAAGAATCATCGAAATCCATTCATAATTGGCGGAGTAACCGCGTAACAAACACACAAAAAAAAATAAAAAAAAAAAACATACCGTCGAATTGTAAACCTCCTCCTTTTTGAAGTCGGTTATCAAATACTTACAAAACATTTCAGAATCCAATTAACAAATTGTTCATAAAAGAGCTAACTTTTACTTGTTATAACTCTTTTAGCAAAAAACAATGATGTCATCTGTTATGCAAGCGAAACTCGATATATCAATAATGTAAGTATCCTCATTTTTGTCCTTCACATTTTTACTATAGATGAATTCTTGGTTCCCTAGATAAAGGGAATCCTAGTTAGGGGTCAGGATCTACATATGTATGTGATCGTTGGGCGTTATTTATTTATTTTTAATTTATTTAATTACGCCGAAATATCTAATAATAAATAACAATAATACTAAATACCTCCAACGATCATAGATCCTGGCCTTTAACTGATTCCTTTTATCCAGGGAACCAGAAACTATGAGGACCGTAGCCCCACAACACCCACGAAACAAATGCTTGCGCTTTATTTTCTGTGCACAAACATTTGTCCCGTCGCGGACTCGAACCCGCAACCTCAGTGGTGTATGACATTTGAGCCAAACCTGCCCAACCACTTCACAACATAGGCTGAATAATGTAATTTATGTATTAAATGCTATATTATAAAATTGTTATCGATGTAATACACTCGAGAGCAATGAATCCGGGTCACTTAAAGAATCCTAAAAATCTCGGAAACTAAAAATGCTAGGTTAATGCAATAAATTGTATTTAATAGACAATGTAATACTCCTTAAATGAAGGTATTAAAACTTCTTAGTTATTGTAAAGTTATATCATAAAAAAATCAAATTTGAAAAAGGGCCACTTTCGAAGATGGAACTACGAAATTACAGCATTTGGTTTTGCTTTTGTTTGTAATCTGTCATTTATGTGGGTACATAAACCATGTTGATAGTGCTCTATATTCATTATTCAAGCTGAAATTATGTCGCTTACGCCTGAAGAATGCACCAGAATACTTACAATGCTGGAAACCGGCCGGAGTCAGCGCGATACAGCCAGGACTGTCGGTGTGTCGCTGTCAACAGTACAAAGAGTTCTCCGACGTTACGAAGAAACTGGTTCTAACCTACGCAGACCAGGAACGGGCAGAACCAGGTGTACCACAGCACGAGAAGACCGATACTTGGTGAACACCATGCTTCGAAATCGCTTTCTCACAGGAACTGAACTCACCAATCAGTTTCGACGCCTCGGAGGAAGTAACCCAAGTGCATGGACAGTAAGACGTCGGCTTGCTGAATCTAACTTAAAACCCCTTAGACCTGCAAACGGCCCTAAACTGGAGCGTGGGCATCGTATTTCGAGACTAAGATATGCCCAGAGCCACGTAAATTGGAGTATTGAAGATTGGTCAAAAGTTATGTTCTCCGACGAATCAAAATTTATGCTCTACAAGCACGATGGAAGACACAGAGTGTATCGAAGACCAGGGGAAAGATTCAAGCAAGCATGCATCGAAGAAAAAGTAGCCTACGGTGGTGGGTCTGTACTTGTGTGGGCCGGAATTTCTTCTGAAAGTCGCACAGAGCTGGTGATCATAGAAAACGGCTCTTTAACTAGCGTAAGATATGTGGAAGAAATCCTCAATGATCACGTTGGTCCATTTATGGTCAATTTAGGTGAGGATGCTATATTTATGCATGACAATGCCCGACCTCATACAGGTAGGATTGTGAATGACTACCTTCAAGAGATGAACATTACTCGTATGGAGTGGCCAGCGCGCAGCCCGGATATCAACCCGATCGAGCATGCTTGGGACGAGCTAGGCAGATGCGTAAAACAACGAAACCCTCCCCCAATCACGCTTCGTGAGCTCAAAATTGCTCTCACAGAGGAATGGGAGAATATTCCCCAAAATCGTATAAGGAACTTGGTGTACAGCATGCCAAACCGCGTAAACGCAGTAATGGAAGCACGAGGAGGCAATACGAAGTATTAAAATTCAAGAAAATCGTAATAAAGTTCAAAAATTTCATGTTTCCTATTTTTGTTTTAAGGAGAGATCAGCAGTTTTTTCTTTATGTAATTTTGTGTTAATAAAATGTATGGTGACTCATATTTTTTTTACTTTCATTTAAGGAGTATTACATTGTCTATTAAATACAATTTATTGCATTAACCTATCATTTTTAGTTTCCGAGATTTTTAACATTCTTTAAGTGACCTGGATTCATTGCTCTCGAGGTGTAAAATATAACTAAAATGTTTTTCTCTAATCTCTGCAAGAAATGCCGCAGTACTTAACTATACAATGTAGTACTATTAGGTATTCTGTGCCTATACCGTGTGATCAAAGAATACTAACTATACGTAATATGATCATACAGTAGGTACCTAAGCCTGCCAATTTTTTTTTTTATAATTATGATTGCGGGTATGTAACAATTTTTACCTATTTGTTCCCGCTGCTGGGCGAAGGTCTCTCCCATCTCTCTCCAAGGATGCCCCTCCATTGCGATCTCCAGTCACTCCGGAAAGCGTCTAAATTGTCCCGCCAGAGTTTTCTGGGCCTTCTTGACGCCCGTCTTTAGGCACCCATTGTGTAACTATTTTGGCCCACATACCAAAATGAAAATAAATTGATGTTGATGAAGAGAAAGAGCAGAATTATCTCTGTGTGAAAGAGAATTGACGTGATGACAGTATGGGTTTCCCAGCACAAATTGGAGTGGCGTTGATCTCTATCATTCCAACTGCTCAGGACGATGCAGGAGCACCGGCGATTCGCAGGGGGCAGCTGGTGGCGGTGACGGTTGGCGGCGCGGAATGCGACGGCGACCACGTCGCTATCGGCATGAAAATGAGCTGCTACTGCTCGTGGATAGCTGATAATTTACCGTAAGTCTGTCATTAGACAAATTATATCATTGTAAGAGTAAGGGGTTTTTTTATGATGAAATGGGCACACGTTTGTCAACAACTCACCAGGGCCCCAATTCACTATGACAACTTGGCGAAATCACGTCGATTCCTTGCTTCGAAATCATGTCGATTCCTTCATTAATAAACGACATCTCTATGACGTATTCATATATTCATATATATGACGCGTCATAGATATTACAAATTTCGCAGATGTCGTATATTAATGAAGGAATCGACGTTTCCTTAAGGCTAGGAATCGCCAAGTTGTCATAGTGAATTAGGACCTTAATGGTAAGCGTAGTTGCGGTCTAAGGTGGAGCACGTTTGCCCATGAGGTGCCTATTCACTCTTGTCTTAAAGAGACCCAGGTGAAACTACATACCCACCGGCAGTGTCACTGTTTTTGGTTCTTTGAAGTTTTCGAGTCAATACTGAAGAACAGGGGAATCGTCTACTCGAACATCGATCCCGATGACTTTCAAAGATATCTCGTGATCGTTATTTGTCTGTAAAATTGTCTAACTTTTCTACTCAACGTCTGCATCATCGTCTGGATCGTCAATCCCTATCCAAATCACAATCGCTAAAAGTGATCGATATCGTAGTTTGAAGCATGCCAACACCTTGCAAATTTGAATTTGAAAGCGATCAGGATCGGTAATTGATAACTGATATTAAAGGGCTTAGACTCACGGTAAACGTCGATATTACTCTGACCAGGTTTCGGACATTTTATAAGTCCTTCTTCTGGGAGTTATGAGATCAAGCCGCGACGTAGGTCGCAAGCATTCGCAAGTAATACAGGATCACGATCAGGATCGGTGTTTAAGTTACACAATTCCCCTGCTGGTATTTTATAGGTAAGCATGCTACTACACCTTCAGCTACGTTGTCATTTCCGTTGCATACGTTCTGGTAAAATTAGAGTTGCCTTTTGCCTTATACAAAACAATTTTGTTAAGACATTATATAGCTCTATTTATGAATATTCTAATTACATTTGGCTTTTATTTAATTTTTTATAAAATGAATGCGCTGTCATACAAGAATCATCCCCATTTTAAAAGTTTACATAGGATAGTAGAATGTAATGACTTCAGCAATTTCAACAATTTCATCAAATAAAATAAAAAGCGTGCAAGAGAAAGATCCGCTGGCATGATTTAATTGAAGTGGTGATGTAATGCCGACAGACGTGTGGCTCCGGCTGAATTTTAATTAATTTTATGAATGCGAACTATGCGAGACATTTTTGCGTTCCAATGTTCATCAGTGCGTCTCTTTTTTATGTTTTCTTGGTGAATTTAAATATTTTAAACCTAAATCAAGTATTATACTGTTCTACGTTTTTTACGAAATCGTTATTTTGACACGTGACTTTTTAATGAATATAATAATTCATTTTTAGAAAAATTCAAAAACCGACTTTAATACATATAACTTTTGTTCATTATTAAACTGTTTTTGTTCATTATTTCAAATAGCGCTAATTTTATTTCGATAACATTTGTATGGGATCACCTCTGAAGTGACCTACCAAAAATCGTCAAAATCAATTCACAAATGGCGGAGTAATCGCGTAACAAATATACAAAACAAAAAACCTACAGTCGAATTAGACCCCCGACACTCCATACAAATTTGCCGAGCTAACTGTCTAGTACTACTACTGGCGCACCGGCCTGTTCGCACACATTTTGAGCGAATCGAGCGCGACAAGGACAACGCTATACGTAAGCAACCTAAGTGTTTCTCTTCCACACCTACTATCGCTTGGCTGGCAGACGTGAAAAAAAACGGAAGGAAAACCAAACAATCTCCGATTTTTATTTGTGTAAGTGGTTTCTTTGCATCCATACGCAGAACAATAACGAACCATTTTGTTTTAGGCATATTAATATCGTGTCATAGTCAATATATTGAATTAATGAAAAAAGAGATAGACAGACCTCCGTCAGTCAGGTCAGGTCCTGGTCAGTTCCACCGTCTTCAGTCGTTCTCCGTCTTTTTCTCAATATGTTTCGTCCATATGTCAAAGTCAAATAGTCAGCCGGCCTGCTCTACCTCTGTAAAGCAGGTCGTCGTCGTCATCCAAAAAGGTCATAACAACCTCAAATAACATTAACTGATCGCACATATAAAATAAACATTTGAATCTCACTCATTAGTCATTCGCAGCGAGCGGTGACAACCGAGTGATGCAAGCACGGCATTGCCCATTTTTTCACCGATGTATTGCGAGTGACGACAAATTGGCGGGGGGGTGGGAGTGTTGCTACTTTATAGTTTTTTTTTGGTCGAATTAAGAATCTCCTCCTTTTGGAAGCCCTAAATTTTAATCCTTTGATGACTTAGAGGAAAGTGACCTGAATGAAATGAAGTCCGCAGCACAGTTTCCTCCTAATCAAAAACGTTAGGGGTATACAGCTCCGAATCAATTTGATTATCTTAAAGTAGGTTTTCTTTAATACACAACACCCAGTCACGAAACAAATGCTTACGCTTCTTTTTCTGTGCACAAACTTTTGTCCTGGCGCGGGAATCGAACCCGCAACTTCAGTGGTGTATGAGATTTGGGCCAACCTGCCCAACCAAACCCAAACCACAGCGGCTATCGACAATTCGCTGGCAGTACAAAATACTACCTACATAATAACATAATAAATAAAGTATCAAATCTGAATAAAATTACAGCGTAATTTTCAGCGCAATTTTAACTAACTTTACAGCTCGCTGTTGACTAGATAGGCATTCGATATTTTTTATCGCTGCGCTGCATTGATTTTTCACAAAAACAGCTGCCCATAGCGACACCCGACAGCCTGGTTACGGGCTAAGGCAGGATTTTTCCGTTACAGGGCGGATGAATCGACCCGCCCGCCCTGGCTAACGTCGACCGGTTCCCAGCCTTATTCTCAAAGCATTTTAGTGGAGAATTGCCTTTATTCAAGAGTACTTATATCAATTCGGGTTCTTCCTGACGGTCAATTTTTGTAGTCTAATTAGGTTGTCCAACAGGAATATTCCTATTAATTTTAAACTCATTGCCCTATTTATTATTTAAATATACATAAGCGGAGGGATTATTTATATAGGTATATATTTTAATTTTAATTCATTTTACAGTTGCTATATAATATGTGTGGGGTTGATAACCCCCCTAGTGTTTCGGGATGATGTTCGGTGAACCATCGGGGAGACGGGTCTGAGCAGCCGCACAACTGCCGTCTCTCTCTCTAGATCTATGTGCTTTATCTTAGGCCACATCATCGCTTCACATCAGGCGAGATAGTGGCCAAACATGGATCCATTAAGCGTAAAAAAAAAGACTAACCTCGACGTTTCAATCAAGATGCATTGATTGTAGTCACGAGAAAACTCCTATATAGTGCGCGAAAAGACCCGATAATACCATAAAACATGACTATAATTCGCGAAAGTTAAAAACTACTAATATCGAGATATTTAAATTTAAACTGACCCTAGAATATACCTCCGAGGCTTATCACTGTGACGGCGTCAATTAAGCGCCATTTTGTTCACTGACTGCTGCATTTATTGATATAGATATATGTAGATCCCTTGTAATGTAAAAAAATCACATTTTTGCCTTGTTTTAAAATTGTTGCAAACGCTCGCATTGTTAGCAAATTGACGGCTAGTATTGTTGGAGAATTCAAATTGACAGTGAGTTCACGGTTCACAGTTTCGGTAATTGTGCATGTGCATTCATTTTATTACCATTTAAAAGCTCATGCAAACACGAAGATTTCAACGCAAAATGACCTTTTCATCCCATCTATTCGAAAAGGACGACTTGGTTCGCCTTTATGTGCACCCAAAGGTGGTGTTTTCTATAAGAAACTTTTAGCGGGCAGTAATGAGTTTTTAATCCACTTTATAAGTGCGCCGCAATTATCTTTGCCGCGCACTTTTTGAATTTGGAACATCTTAGTGTTCAGCACCAAAGAAATCGAACGCAAATATTGTTTGAATAAAGACTGGCTGGTACGACGGCCCATAACAATAAATTTTCATAATTGCGAAAATGTCTCAAATGTAAATATAAGTTTTTAGTTGTTTTAATAAAGGATACTATTTAATTTCAATTTAGTTGTTACTCTATGTTTTATTAAATAATAATATTACAATAAAATATGAGGCGCTTTTATTTTCTCATAGTGGGTGATGAAAAGTAGAGTGTATCACTCGGGCGCAAAATATATTTTTGGCTCGGGCGACGTACTTTGAATCCCTCGCTACGTTCAAGATTCTAGATTCTAGATTCTCTGGATTCAAAAAAGCGCCCTCGCCGTAAAAATATTATTTTGGTCCCTTATGATACAATCTACTATTAAATTTATGACTTGATATTTCTTTTTTTCTTTCAGAACTAATAATCGTGATGATTTAAACTGTTGCAAGAACTGTTGTGACGTCAAACATAAAGAAGAAGTACCTAACGACAAAAAATATAGGTTTAAAAATAAATATTTCGAATAGTAAAATTTAAATTTTGTTCATTTACAGCGTCATAAGTTATCTTAATGATGTCACCGCCGTTATGGCCTCAACGGCTTACTTTGGAAAATAATGGCATGAACGCTCGGTTTGTATTTTCAGAGAACAAGTTCCAAGAATAATATAGAGACTATCTATAGTGACCTTTTAAGTAATATCACACAGTAACAATTGCCAATTGCTACTAAAGCTTTTCCTACGAGAGCCTTGTTTGCGGCAATGTGTGGCTTGAGGCGATCCCTTAAGATATCCTACAATAAGCGAGTGTGGCGCAGCGGGAACTCGTGCTACTTACGATCTGGCGCACCGGAGTTCGAATCCCGCTGGCATCGCATCAATGACTTTCTTAAGTTATGTGCGGATTTAACAGTCGCTCTCAATACGGCGAACGAAAACATCGTGAGGAAACCGGCATATCCAAGAATCACAAACAATCAAGGACTACCAACCCGCTATAGGCTAGCGTCGTGGATTATGGCCCATACTCTCTCTATGAGAGAAGGCCAGTGTCCCAGCAGTGGGAACGTAATGGGCTGATGATGATGATCTATAAATGCACCTGCTTTCAAAATATGGTAAGTGAAGTGTTAAACTAAGCTCCTCCATCTGGGATCACTAAAAGGACATTTTTAATAACGATATGGACTTCTCTTTTCTTAAAAATACCGTTTTGAAAGTCATACTCAATGAAAATGTTGGTAAGTACCTACTAACTTAAACTTTGTGTTAGAATGTTCATGAGTCCGCCTTGGGAAATGCCGCATGTTTACCAGATTTGCAACCGCCTAGGAGTAGTGCAAACATTACTTAGTTCCACTTTGAAGGGCACTCCACAAGCGAAATAACTAGGTATTGTGTTTAACAGCTATTGTCTAAGGGTAACGAGCGCAGTGCAATGTCGTGCATGCATACAAAACGTACTTCCGGGTGGCATTGAAATTGTTAAAGGCACGCGTGTTGCTTACAACTAAGTGCATGACCTGCTTGTTTTGTCAATATTATTAATATTATAAATGTAAAAGTTTGTGAAGATGGATGGATGGATGGATGTTTGTTTCTCAATCACGCACAAACTATTGAACGGATTTTAATACAATTTTGTATTGGGTCAGAATAAAAATACTGATATAGTCAGTGGTATTTATATTATCATCCGTTCGACACCATGGATCGTAACAGAATGCCCTGCCTTTCGCTTGCTCTGGTGTTTTATAGGCACTATCAGCCGCCCCACCTCCAAGACATGGACGGCGGAACTACGTCACAAACGAAAGACTAGTCATCTGAATGAATTATTTTACACTTAGTGAATAACACTCTAAACTAATGAAATTATTATTCTATAGTAATCAACATATTTTATTACTTATTTATAAGGTGTGATTTGTAGCTGTTATTATTTTTAGAAACAGATCTTAAATCAATTGATCTGTTTCCCGTACGCCATCTGTGATGGCGGTATGGAAACTCCACACAATATTTTAAAGTTTAACAGAAATACAAATCACACTTTATTGTAATAACTATTAATAATTATACGTATTTATTTTATACATTTTTAAGTATTTATAAGTACCAAATAGCACATGGTAGCAATATCTAGTTTTTCAACATCCGGTACGCCATCTTGCAATGGCGGACTGTCAGTTGAAAAACATTTCAGTGAGTAATTTACAATATCATAAACTTAAACCTAACAGATTCGGCCTTCCTGAATTACAGCCCGTCCTCGGGCAGATTTAATTAAAAAGTGGTATCACAGCATTATTATTAAGTCCAGTGCCAAGCCAATACCAGCCCACTGACACAACTCGCTAGTAGTAGCTTATCATACTAACTACCAGCCCACCGACACAACTCGCTAGTAGTAGTTTACACTAATTACTAGCCCACCGACAAACAAATTCGCTAGGTATAGCTCATTACACTAAACTTGATGCATTATAGCATCAAATAGTGCGGTGACAGTAATCATAATACTTAAATGAATAATCTTACAATGAAAAATGGTATCCCAGATTTTATATATTTTGCCCGTGTCGAGCTATTTACAGCCCACCGACACTCATTAATTCGCTTGTTAATAGTTCGTAACACAAAGCATGATACATTTTATATCGAATAAAACTGTGATTCCCATATCATTGAAACTATTATTTTAAATCATTCATGTAAGATTGAATTACAGCAATTATGTTAGTCCAGCACCAAGCTTATTACAGCCCACCGACAGTGTTTATACAAATTCGCATGTAACAGTTTACCACATTAGACCTGATGTACTTTAACATCAAAATAAAGCTGTAATTATCTTAACATGATACTTTACAATGTTAGAGAAATAAATTAGCAAAAATAGATCACAGATTTTATATTAAACTTATGTTGAGCTATTTACAGCCCACCAACACCCAAATGAATTCGCGTGTATATAGCTCATAATTACACAATGTTTGATGCAACTTTACATCAAATAAAACTGTGATTTTAATCTGCTCATATATAGAAGATGGTACTGCAGCGTTAATTATAGCCCAACACAGAGCCAATTACAGCCCACCGTTACACATAGCAATTCGTTAATAATTAGCTCATGATGTTGGGTTTGTTTTAATTTTAAACTAAATTAACACTGTAATTCAATCATTTTATCATTCACTTTACACATTATATTATGAGTATATAAATATTGACAAATATAATAACTTCACTGTTTAAATCTTATTTCTTAATTTTTCATCTGTGTAATCGTAATGTTAGTATTCATTGAATCAATTTACTCGCCGATACCCAATTTGTTTATTTTATTTTATTTAGATATTATTCGTTAGAAATTTGTTCTTCATTCGTATCTAATTCATTTTGGTTTCGTACACCATCATTGTCTATTAACAAATCTTCTTCACTACTACTTTCATTTCTGCTAAAGCTTAACCACGGCATAATTTTATCTATTGCAACTACGTTTTTATATATCTTATTACCTTTTTTTGTTATAGGCGTATCAGTTACCTCGTACCTATCATGATCTACTACTGCGGTTATTTTATATGGACCGCAGTATTTAGGTAAAAGTTTCCGGCTAGTGTCTGTATTATTTGGGTTATTCTGAACAAGGCGTTCTACTCTAACTAAATCACCTAACTTATATTTCTTTGCTACTTTCCTGTTTTTGTTATAACGTGTCGACTGTTCCTCTTGATTTTTATGAATATGTTCTACTACTTCTGTGCGTATCTCGTCTCGTTCTTGCAATGATTGCTCTGAATCTACCTCATTAAGAATACTGGATTCAGATTGTCCTACTGGTTTGAATCCAAATAGAACTTCAGCAGGCGTCTTTCCAGTACCCTTATTAAAAGTGTTGTTGATTCCCCATTGTACATTCCCAACGCATTCATCCCATCGATTTTCCGCCTTATTATGGTTTGATGATGCTAGACCTGTTAATATAGTACGATTATATCGCTCAACCTGCCCATTGGCTCGTGGGGTAGCTACTGCATTCAAAACATGTTTGAATTTTAAGTCATTAGTGAACTTCCTAAACTGTTTTGAAGTAAATCCAGATCCTTGATCAGAAATCAAACGTTCTGGTACTCCAAAAATACTAAAATATTCCTTGAGGACCTTAATTGTGTATTTCGCCTGCGTATTTCGTACAGGTTTTATGTAAGTAAATTTGGTAAATGCCTCAACTATAACTAATAAATAGCTGTTTCCGTTTGTACTCTTTACAAACGGTCCCAAGTGATCCATATGAATGGTGTGAAACGGGCGGTCAACTTTTGGGATAGAATGCAACATACCTTGCTTCTTGCCACTTGGTACCTTATTGTAGGCACATTCTAAGCATGCATCAACATATTTTCTTGTAAATTTATTCATTTTCTTAAACCAGTAGTTTTCTTTAAGCTTAGCTATTGTTTTGTCATAAGAAAAGTGTCCTATATCATCATGACATTTTTTTAAAATCTGCCACCTTGAACCTTTTGGAATTACTAATTTGTCTCCATCTTCACTTTTTCTGTATAGGACATTTTTCTTTATAGTGAAATTGTCATGTATATGTTGAATTTCTGTTATATCAGTTTTTTCGAGAATGTCTTTTATGCGTTTTACATCATCATCAATATCCTGCACAGTAGCAACCCAGTTACTCTCATCTACAATTCTAAAGACGCCTTTTTCATAAACATTATCTTCCTTACTATTACTATCCTCAGTCACAGGGTTCCTACTTAAAGCGTCGACATGAGTCATTCTACTTCCGGGTCTGTATTCTATTTCGTAATTGTACTCTTGCATCATACTCCACCACCGAGCAACACGTGGTATCATATCCTTTTTATTGAAAGTAGCTCTTAATGAATTACAATCAGTAACGATTTTAAATTCAATACCTATTAGATAGACTCTAAATTTGTTAAGAGAGACAACTACTGCCAATGTTTCTAACTCATATGATGACCAATGCTGCTCTTCAGGTGTAGTCTGACGACTATAATATGCGACAACTTTAAGGGGCTCATTATTTGAACGTTGTAATAACATACTACCTATACCAAGTTTACTGGCGTCAGTGTGAAGCTCAGTTTTAGCATGAGGATCATATATTGCTAATATAGGACGTTCAGTAAGCCGTTTTTTAAGTGTTTCGAAAGCTTTTATTTCATCATTCTCCCATTTCCAGATAGAATCCTTTTTTAACAAATTTGTTAATGGTTTGGCTATGGTTGAAAAATTCTTAACAAAGCGTCTGAAGAAACTGGCTAGCCCGAGAAATTGTCGCACATTATGTTGTGATTGTGGTGTTGGGAAATTCGTGACAGATTCTATCTTCTTACTTCCTGGCCTGATACCTTCCTTACTCACTTCAAATCCTAAAAAATCTACTTCACTCATAAAAAAGTTACATTTTGTTAATTTCAAAGTTAAAGAATATTCTCGTAACTTTTCTAAAACCATTCTAAGCCTCTTCATACCATCTTCAATGGTTGCGGAAGGTATAATTATATCATCCATATATGCTATCACTTCATTGTAGCGTAATTGTCCTAACACATGATTTAAGGTTCTTTGAAAAGTCGAAGGTGCATTGGCTAGCCCGAAAGGCATTCTATTAAATTCATATTGCCCGTCGGGTGTGACGAAGGACGTAACATGTTTCGAATTGTCCTCAAGAGCAATCTGATAATAACCAGATGCCAAATCCAAAATTGTAAAAAATGCAAAGCCGTTTAATCTATCAATTTGGTCGTCATTTCTTGGCATTGGATATTGTTCCTTGATAGTCTTTTTATTAAGAGCTCTATAATCAATGCACATTCGTTTTTCACCAGTTTTCTTAGCTACCAAAATAATGGGACTTGAGTATGCTGATGTTGATTCACGTATGATATTGCAGTCTAGTAATTCCTGAATCATATTACGAACCTCTTCCCTTTCTTTGTAAGACAGTCTATATGGTCTATAAGTTACCGGTCTTTCATCATTAAGTACTATTTTCATACTACCTGCTGTACATTTGCCTAATTCTTTCATATCTAATGCAAAACAATCTCTAAATTCATTCAAAAGATTTACTAAATCATGTTTACTATTAATGCCTAAATCATCGCCTACTACTACCTCGTCATTTTTAATCTTTCTTACATCTGTACCAGCATTAACGCAATTATTATGCCTTTCAGAGTTAAAGTTTGCAGTTTGCCAAGTTGCATTTACTCTTTTCAATAAACTCCCTTCCTTTATTGTAATATCCTTACCAGAATCGTTACGTATTAGTAAACAACCCTTGCCTTCATTTAATTGAAAATATCCAGGCATAATAACATGTTCAGAACCAATTTTTGTTCGAAATCCAGCATCTACATAAACGTCTCCAGAAAATATAGGATCTGAATGCATTGGTACAACAGTTAAATCCTGAACTATAGTATCATTAGAGCAAATTAAATTGATATTGTCTTGTTCTGTATCTATCTCCGAATTATGAAAAACTAACTCTTTAGCCGTCTTACAAACAAAAATGTGATTTTTTTCAGTGTAACCATGTCCTATCAAAACTGGCACATTTAATAACTCGTCTGGAACTAAATGAGTCTCTACCGATGCCTGCACCCCATCTATTGAAATATTTAGAACTCCTTTACCTAATGATTTAATACCTGCGTTATGACCAAATCCGGCAATGAAATCTGAACATTCATCCCAATGCTTTGATATTTGGTAACCATCTGTTTGACGTAGTAGTGTATAATGACTGCCCATATCAATAAAACAGTCCTTCTCAACATCGTTAATCATAGCAGTTTTGTAGTACTTAGCGTCTGGTTTTAAACCACTAATAAACATAACCTTTTTGGTGTTACCAGTGGGATTCGTTTTTGATTTATTGCATTCGTCGAATGTATGACCAATGTTTTTGCATCCTGAACATCTTTTGATGGGCAGTGAACATTTTTGATACACATGCCCTAAAGTACCACAGTTATAGCATTTAGGTTGAAATTTCGGATTCCTATCTTTATTTCCTACTGTATGATTTTCCGTTCGATCAGATCCCTTAAAAGGTATGCGGACACTCCTCAAATAGTTAAGCAATTTATCAGAATCCGTGTATTGACCTGCCTCTGCACCCATACGAATGGTCCTATCCTCTATTCCTAGTACAATACAGTCTACCGCTTTCTTTCCATAAATCTCGCATCTGTTCAATAATGAAACTTTCTCATAAAAATATTCTTCAAGAGACCTACCAAACCTAGCTTTTTTATTTAACATATCCGTTAACATAACTCCAAAGTTTTCACCTCCAGGGAATGCACTTAATAATTTGGATTGCCACTCGTCCCAAGTGAACAAAACGGTTGGTAACCCTTGGTACCACTGTTGAGCCATCCCAGTAAGTTTTGGTAACGAATAATGAATAGTTTCCCGTTCTGTCCATCCGTACAAGCTAGCAATTTCGTTAACCTTGGCTAACCAAGTAACCATAGTTTGATTACGTTTGGAAGGATCAAACTCCGGTACAGTGTTATGGATCATAGAAAACTTTTCATTTGTGCTTGGTTTGTTTAATGTAGCCTTCAGAGTTTCTAATAATTGAGTAAATTGATTCGAAAAGTTATTGGTTTCACTAGACGCATCTAACCTATTCTGACCTAACGACGTGTCATTAGTTACATTTTCAATACTAAGACGAGTTACATCATTAATATTATTCAACTCACTCATTCGGCTGGTCGTCGGTAGCGGGCAGCATCGTTTGGGGCTCGGAGGTCCACTTGAAGGTCTCGGCACACGCCGGCGAGGAGTGGCACGATGAGAAGTGCTGCGACGAGAAGCGCTGCGATGAGAAGCACTGCGACGGGAAGCGCTGCGACGAGAAGCGCTGCGACGAGAAGTGCTGCGCGAAGGCCGCTTGTCACGGACGCCACGTCGACGATCTCTACGCAGTGAAGAATCCCGACGTCGCCTAACTCGTGCCGAGTCATGGCGAACACGTCGCCTGCTGTGGCGTAACCGGGATGCACGCCTGCTGCGATGCGGCGTTTCGCCACGATCGCTGCTCGATGTAGCGTTCCTGCTCCTCATTCGCGCCCTGCCGGATCTTGTTCGGCGATGGCCGCTGCTTGGAGATGAGTCAGGACTGCGCCGCCGTTTCTTACTTTTCGATTTACCCATCGCAAGTAAGGTTAGAGCCTAGACAGAAAAATATATTAATTAAATCTTCAAAGTAATGTTTGTTTTTCTTGTTTGTTTGATTTGAGCAAAAAAAAAACAAAAAAAAAAAAAAATTAGACAGTGTGGGTGTACATTTTGCTGTTAATATAATCTACACACATGATACGGAAATATAAGAACAAAAAATAACATAAAAATGAAATGATTAAAATTTTTATTTTTTACATAATTTTTATTTTTTTATTTTAATTAATATAAAGAAAATAATAAAATCCAATGCTTACGTACCTTTTATTAACCCTGAAAAATAGATGACCTTACCGACCAAGGACGCGTTGATTTAATCCCACTTCTGACTATTGGGTCAGAATAAAAATACTGATATAGTCAGTGGTATTTATATTATCATCCGTTCGACACCATGGATCGTAACAGAATGCCCTGCCTTTCGCTTGCTCTGGTGTTTTATAGGCACTATCAGCCGCCCCACCTCCAAGACATGGACGGCGGAACTACGTCACAAACGAAAGACTAGTCATCTGAATGAATTATTTTACACTTAGTGAATAACACTCTAAACTAATGAAATTATTATTCTATAGTAATCAACATATTTTATTACTTATTTATAAGGTGTGATTTGTAGCTGTTATTATTTTTAGAAACAGATCTTAAATCAATTGATCTGTTTCCCGTACGCCATCTGTGATGGCGGTATGGAAACTCCACACAATATTTTAAAGTTTAACAGAAATACAAATCACACTTTATTGTAATAACTATTAATAATTATACGTATTTATTTTATACATTTTTAAGTATTTATAAGTACCAAATAGCACATGGTAGCAATATCTAGTTTTTCAACATCCGGTACGCCATCTTGCAATGGCGGACTGTCAGTTGAAAAACATTTCAGTGAGTAATTTACAATATCATAAACTTAAACCTAACATTTGTATGTAGGTTCTTTAGGTCCTGGATAAAGACAAATACTACTTTTAACATATTAGAAAATGACGTTTTTCTTTTTGTCATTAAAGAATATGTATCATTTAGGAAGAAGATACAGGTTTACCTAGTTCCCCAAGATACAGGTTTACCTAGTTTGGGGACCAATGGACTATGTATTTGTAAACTAAGTATTTATTCAATAAAACGTTATTATTATTATTATTATTATTCTTATTTTTAATCCAGAAAACCGCGGGTGTAATCGCGGGGCGCAGCTAGGTAGTTATATAAGAAAAAAAAAGGTACTAACTTTATAGGTACAAACAAAAGACCAAGCAAAAACACTGCTCGCAGTCTCCTTTTATGTACCTACTGAAATACCATAATAATAATAAATACGCCCAACATATACCCTGGACGATCACATACATAAATCCTATACTTAAACTAGGATTTCCTGTATATAGAGAACAAATGCTTGCGCTTTTGTTTCTTTGCACAGACATTTATCCCGTCAGAGAATAAAACCCGCAACTTCATTTGTGTATGAGATTTGAGCCAACCTGGCGAACTAGTTAGGAAGTTTCTTCATTTTCATTAGCTTATTTTCCTCTTTGTCCTCTCACAACGCTGTATTGTTCATGACAAACACAACGAATGAAAAATGTGACAGTTTGTAATAAACTTGTAATGACTGCGGTAACGGCGATTAAATTACAAAGTTAATTGTACGAATCTGGCACGAATTTTAATTTCGTCCCAAATGTTCATCTGTCGTTCTCCACTGGCCAAATTTAAAGCCATGCAAATAAGCTTACAGTGTCTCGTAATAAGATTTATGGGGACAAGCTAATCCATACTAAATCCGATTTGTCTGTTTAACACCGAATAAAAAGCTTTATCTTTTAAGAAATAAGTCGCACGAAATTGGCAGCCGAATTTTGTTTAAAAATGGAAGTTGTTTTTCGGTGAAGGTTGTTCTTCATTAATTTGGATAACGGCCCGGGGCTACTGGAAACTAGATACGAAGTACGGGTACATAAAAAAGTGTATGTCAATAATCTGCCACTAGCAACCTAATGCCCTAAACTAATAATTGATTAGGTACGAAATAGTAATAGAAATTATTGCTATTTTTCATTAATTTCATTAGCATGTGAAATATTGATTGTTATCATGATATATGTTATTGCGATGCTAATTGCTAATATGAAATTCCGTAGTTGAATGTGTGAAAATGAATTCACAATTTCCATCGAAATTTTATTATTATTGAAAAATTTTAATAAACCATTGTTCATAGATACTTTGTCTGGCCTCAAATGAAAGGGCTCGATGAGTTACAACAGTATACAAAATAACATCAAACAAAATTGATTTAAAATATGCCTTAAAAATCGCTCAGGCGAGACACGCGGGTCGGGACACTCCGTCGATTCGCAATAACAAAAGCATTAGCATTAGCAGACCGTTCATCCCCGCAGTTCGCATTCGTGCAGCATGCTAAGCGATGCGAAGTGGTGTACTAAGCGATGAATTTTAACATTCATCGAATTTCGCTACTTATTTTTAATGGAACTTAGTGATGAGACGAGCAAATCGTTCGCCTGATGGTAAGCGCCACGCCTGCCCATAACAATTGCAGTACCACCCAGATCTTTTAATACAATAAAAAGCACTGCGTAGCACTACATTGCGCTCATCACCCCGAGACATCAGACATTAACTCTCATATGCCCAGTAATTTCGCTGGCTACAATGTCTTTCAAACCGGAACACAATAATGCTTGCGCACTACTGCTTGGCGTCAGAATAACTTGCAAAGCCTACCTACCCAGTCGGCCTACTCCCGCATAAGAACAACTGGCAAAGCTGTGGTACCTTCCCAGACGGCCACCCGCATTACTCGGTATATGAAACTTAATATCTGGCAGCTCGGGGTGACGAGCGCAATGCAGTGCTACGCAGTGATATCACGCTAGTAGTGCTACGCTGTAGTTTTTTAAGTTATTAAAAATTCTGGGTGGCACTGCAATTGTTATGGGTAAGCGTGGCGCTTATCATCAGGCAAATAACTCACTCGTCTCATCACTCAGTTACATTAAAAATGATTTATTTGTATTTCAGTTAATAAGAATGAGGATCCGGGCAGTATCAAACTCCAATAAAAAAAATACTATTTTCCTAAATTTTATTGAAATAAACGTGCATTCTACTCACAGCGCTAGCGTGAACGTAGAGTATAAAAATTCAAATGTATCGAGATCGTTTGTAACAAGACTATAAAGTCTTGTATCTCCAGAGCAATGCAGCCTTTGTCCTCGGAATTGTTTCCCGTCTAGACCAAGATCAATAGTGTCTATTAAGGTGTATCCATGTCTTATCTGTCTGCATGCAGCCATGCACCCTTGGTCGCAAAATCCTTTAGATGTGTGTGTGATAAGTTTGTTCTCTTTTATAAAAGCTGCAGTTTCACTACCATCTTGTATGGTGGCTAGCGATGATGGAGCGCAAATCTAGAAATAACGTTTCTTTGAAGATACCATAGTAGCAGATAGAGACGTCTTGGAGTCATGTACATAAAAATCATGTTCTTAGTTTGACTATAGCGTCCGCGACTGCGTGTTCAGAACACCGTCGACATCTGATATCTTGCTTGTAGAGAGTGCAAATTAAATCCACGGATTGGTTATAAGCACGCTTTACTCAAAAATGGATGAAATAGTCAATAATTGTTTGCGAAAATTGGATCCAGATCGATTATTAATACAAATACAAATACTCTTTATTGTATACCAATAACATAAAAAAAAATATTACAGATAAACCTTATAACTAGGGTAGTGCAAGGTCTTATCGCTTAGAGCGATCTCTTCCAGACAACCTTTGGATGGACAGTATCGGAAGAAAAGAAATAGACGGTGGTGTACAATATTCATAAATAAATAATACTATTAAGCCATAAGATACTTATATATATATAAATCCTAATAAATAAATATGAATATAACTATAAACTAATATATATTCATAATAAGCATAAACACAGTTTTATGATAGCATTAGGAAGCAGTGTTATTGTGGGAAAGGTAGTGATTTTTGACCATGTTTTTGAAAATTGATAAAGATTTAGCACGTCTGATAACTTGTGGCAAAGCATTAATTTCGGCATTAACCAATTGGTCTGGGAAGACTCAGGTTTGAGCCCTACTCGGACAATTATTTCTTAACTAGCTTTTTCCCGTGACTTCGTCCGCGTAAACGACAGGGGAAGGCCATATTCGTATTTTTTCCAAGATCATCTTAGCAAGACCTCCCAGTGTATGGGAGCGCGTTCTATGGAGAGATCAAGCTGTATCTGCGTAATCACTCAACCGAATTTAATGTAACACACCCTATAATCTAAGTTGGAAATAATGCTACCAAACCCGGAAAACTACATTAATATTCGTTCAGCAGTTTCCGAGTCTATAGATAACAAACACACAAACAGACAAAAATTCTAAAAACCATGGATTCGTGTTCAGTACCCACTAAATAGTCGATCCTAGTCGGTTTTTCAAAAATATCTTCAATGTATTGGTTTTGTTCCATTTTTATAACAGTATAAGATATTGATAAATCTTAGAATTTCACCAAGCATGCTCTAATGCATTCAATATCAAAGATTGCATTGACTCATCGCTTCAAATGCACGACTTCTTCTCAGTAATTTAATTCACTACAAGTTAGCTTCATTAATACTGAATGGATAAAATCCAAGACGAAGACGCCAGAATCACTTTGCTGAATGCGGAATCAGTGTTCCAGGTTGAGACTTGGTTTACTGAATCGTGCGGTGGAGTCATTAGGTAGGGTTCTGAAAGCCCCGCCGGGACCCATGTGGGGCGAACACTGAGATTTGGGATTGAATAATATATAGCGACTGATTATTTACGAAGCATTTGCGGCTTTTGAATAATGTAATGAAATATTTTAACGATTCCAGTGGAGTACTTGAGCCAAGTATATTATAGTAGATTGATCAACATGGGGGTAAGACGATCCATATAACACAAAATAGTTACACATAATTTCTTTAGTTAAGGGCTTTGTCTATATCTGTAAATTGGTATACAATAAACAGTTTTTGAATTGTATTGTATTGTATAATTAAGCTTTGTTTTGCTTTTTATTTAAACAAAAACGCTATGATTACATTATTGCCACAATGTTTCATTTTTTATTTTATTTAAATAAATAAATAAATATTGTATGCGGTCAAGTGTTATTTTCAGTTTTTTAAATATTGTGGATATAGTTATAAAATTGGCCTTATTTATAAAAGTTAATTCCCTGTAAATTTTCAGCTTAAAAGTGTTATTTCAGTCAACTTGCACGATATAGGTAGGTACTTATGATATAGGTAGGTACTTTTTTTTCAATTCATACTATACTTAGTACCCAGGCTTGTCCCAACACCGGCCTATACAGTATCACATGTCAATCCCATCCATCAACAATTCCTAATCACGTGTGACGCGTTACTGAGTCATCAATTAGTTGAGGCCCGGAACCCTTCAGCTCATTAAACAGCGCGGTACCGTGGATCCCGGATCAGGATCGCAGCTTAACAGATTAACAGACCAGCATCAATACGGGGTTACGTGAAACCAACCGGATCAGTGCTGCGTAACGGATCAGGAGGTCGTGGAATTGAATCAAGGGAAATGTTGGTATATGGATATTAATATAAATACCGTGAAATAGGTATGGATTTAAAATGATGAGATCAGAATCAGGACAGCTTTATATATAACGGCATACTATGTATGGCACCCAGAATCTAAAGCCACTTGCCAAAATTGATTATGACTATTCAATCGTCCACATCTTTAATATAAAAGTTGTACTAATTTTTACAAAACAAGGCTTACTATTGTGTCAATGATTTTTAGCTGACAAAATTAATTATTGAAAAATTTAATTATTAATAATTCCAATTAAATTTCATATTATTTAATGTTATTAGGTACTTATTACAATAATACGCTTTGCAACACTTCATTTTGAAATAATATTAGACTTACAATAAAATTCACTATTTTATAATTGTAGTAGTTACCTATTTGACATTGTCTTTTTTGTTCTTCTACTCCTTTTTTTTCTTTCTAATTGCATGCCCTAATGATAAAAAGAATGCACGATAAAGAGTATAAGGCTTGAATTTATAAACCAAAATCAGAACTGAGTCTAGAGAGAGTTTCTTGATTCTATTCTGTGGTTAGTGCCGAAAAGTGATCGCGGCTCCAGTCCCGCGCCCACGCCCAGCATTTTTTATATAGGAAATGGTCGAACGCGAGCACCGTGGTCGCTATTCGGAACGCAAATCTAGACCATAGAGTAATATCAGAGTTTAATGTGGATGTTGAACTGGTTTAAAGACTCAGATTGTCAAGGTTTGATTTTTATCTATTAAGTAGACAGATACTCAAGACCAGAACCAAAACGTAAGTCGAGATCAGGTGAACGCTGATCAAGCGTGAATCAAGTCAAATCTATAAATTCGAAGCTAAGTGATGTCAGTGTTCTCAAGTTCTAAATCTGTTCTATCGTGAACTTATATCGCTTTGTCTACACATATTCTGTCTAAAGAGGTCTGTTGGATCCCAGTCGGCCTGTAATCCCAGATCATTGCCTCTCGATGTTGCACGAGGTATGATTATATGTACGTCCACAATGAGGGGTATTAGTGCTGCTGCACGCTCTCTGATCCGGCTTGTATGGCTGTTTGAAGTTTTAGTAGTTTCCTGTGGTAGGAAATTATACCTTATGTGCTAAAATAATAGCAGTGGTATTAAAGTTGAACCATGTTGGCACAAACTAGAGCAAATAAGAGTCAGATTTGCAGTCGTTATGGGATAAGGGCTAAGTTCTCGTGAATTTTAAAACACTGAACAAAGCCATGCCGTCCAGCGACCTATTCGGGATGATGTTCGGTGAACAATCGGGGAGACGGGTCTGAGCACCCGCTCAACTGCCGTCTCTCTCTAGATTTCTCTATTTCTCTATTTCGCTTCACATCAGGCGAGATAGTGGCCAAACATAAATATATGAAGAGTAAAAAAAACTGACATAACATTTCACCACCATTATAATATGGGCTTTAAAATAATGCGTGAAATATTTCATCCCAATCGGTTCAACCACTGTAATCGATTAACAAAACTGATTTCAATTTTTTTTAGAAGAATTATACGAGAATTTTTGTTATTTATCAAGCATCGTAACACAAAAATATTCGCGTTTATAACACAAGAACACATAAGTTTATTCCATTGCAATAAGTATAGAAATAGGTGAGAATACAGAAGCATTTTTACTGGTTTCTCCGTCTTTTTATAGGTACTACGGTATCTCCATTCCCCTTGAAAATCCTTTTCAATAGGATAGAAAATATGAAACGTGCTCCGAGCGTGATAGCAGCAAATAAATAACCTGTCCGGCCCCATATCTACTTAGAGCGCGTTCGGGCAAAGGCCGCCATGTGCACGCTGAAACTCTGGGTACTAGAAATATTCACCACCACAGAACGGGAAAGGTCACAGTATAAAATTGGGAGAAAACTATGGAGATTTCTAGAGATTGAACATGCGTTTGATCGACGGTGCGCCTGCTTTTGATAGCTGCTGACGTGTTAAGTTTTTGGCAAAGTCTGAGGTTTCTGGTGATGCATTAGTTACATACGAATCAATTGACTTCCGGGTTTATATTAGCTTGGTTCCATTCTAAACGGGTTTTTTGATGAAACGAACGATAATGTTCAGAGTTCATCTAATATCATTTAACATTGCCCATGTAAGATGTATTTTTTATATACCTACAGCGTCATATCTCTCCGTTGGTGTTCTTTTACGCTCTATACTATTCATAAAGAAAGCTTTTAGAATATAATTCCTATCATTAAATTTAATAAATAGTTGTTCGAGAATAAAGTTATTATTTAATATTTATCATTGCATCAACAATGGTAAGTAGATACTTGGAGAGAAATGCGTGAAAAAGTACAGAATTTTCAAAAGTCGTAGAACAAAAGTTACTAGATCTGAGAGGAGCAATCCGGAATTTAAAAAATGACCCGATATAGAAGTGTGTAAGTTGTTAGATGCATAATATTTAACACTGTCCAGAATCTTTGAAAATGACCGTTGTATTTTTTTTTTTACTCTATCCGCTGTCCGTACCGCTGTTTACCCTGAGTTTGCTTCTATAAGAAGTAACTTGCTAGGTATTATGGATGCTTTAAATTAAAAAGATACAGGATAGAAATATAATACCACACAGCGTGGTAACTCATCTGCATAGTTCAGGGTAGTCAGTACAAAAAAGCTACTTGTCGAGGAAATATGTTCTTACCTACTGGAGGTCGGAGGCCGCGGCGCTGTAAATGGACGCGGTAAATATTGAGAATGGCTGTTTGCAGAAAAGGAATGGAAAACACTTTCGTCGAAAAAGGATTTTGGTAATTTCTTGCAGATTTAAATAATAATGTTTTTAAACAGTGTTAAGAAAGTCAATAAATGATAATTTTCAAAAAAAGTAATTTGTTACTCGTTGCAAAAGAGTGTTTTATTATTAAAATGTAAAGGGGTAGACTCCGCGTCTGTGTAAACTTACAAGAGTTTCTTCCGGCTGATTTTTAGCGTACCCCTTTGCTCAAACTCAGATGGTAGTCGTTACTCCAACTTTATATTAAAAATGCTGTAAATCCCACGTATAACGTTGTTCGAGAAACCGTTTCGAAGTATCGCAAAACAGACAACAAAAGTTCTATATTCTCAAATAAATCAAACATTTCACACTATCTTTTGTAAGCTACAAATAATCGAGTGTCCAGTAAACAACACTTACTCACTACCATGGAATCCAAAATATAGATGCATCTTCTACGCACGAACATTTTTCCATTAACAAGAAAATCTAAGGCACTTATTTTCCCTTAATTAAGTTAATTGACCTAAGAAGAAGCTATTCGAATAAATAAGATCCCATAACGCAATCACGTTCAACGAATTCCGCGCTAAGTTTGTTTTTAAATATTTCAACGGAGTTTTTATTGTAAGCTTCAGATTTTATGAAGCAGCGTCGTGAAATAAAACGTTGAGCTACATTATTTCGAGCATAAACGAATATCCGCATTCAACAATGTAGATTCCCGGTGTATGCATTTAAAATCCCGGGGTTTAAAGGCTGACAACTCTAGTGGCGTGGAGATGGTGAGGATATAGTAAGTTTGCTCGCGGTCAGGCCATTAGTCGCTGGGATGTTTGCACTGCGCCCTCTAATGGCTTCTGCGTACTTGCAATACATCGCTTGGGCAGCTTTTATTGCAGCTGAGATTATTTAAACGGCCGGAGGGAGCCGGAGGGTAATAATTTGCGAGAACACTACGGACTACGGCTCCTTGGAACACATTCAGTCGAGTGTAACTGGATGTTGAGCAATAACTCTAATCTTAGTTATTTAAGTCTCAAAGCTGTTTATTTAAACAATAGCCAGTCGGAAAAATAAATAAAATGTAACAAGCTTTGATATATCAGCGTGCATTAAGGTTCTGAAATTGTTTTGGCATGATTTTGATTTCATTTAATAGTACCTGCATAATTATATACTATGACTGAAGGTTTTATGATTTGAATGGAGCTACAGAGTACCTACTCGACCAAAGTTGAGTAGGTATTAAGACAAAGCAATGCTTAAGATGTAGGTATTTATATTATTCTTGGATTATGTAAGTTTATGTGAGGAATATCTATCGGCTTAAAGAACATTTATTATCTTTAAGAAATTACAAAATCACTTATTAAGAGAACTTACTAACTTATGCTTAATAAACTTAATAACTACTAAAACAATGAGCATGCTAACTAGGTAGTTAAGTCTAAGGAAACTCAAAACATAAGATTCAAACAGTGCATTAATCATATATTTTTCAGACTATCATAATTACATTATTTTTAATATTATTATTTTTAACAAATATAACGCCTATTAGCGATACTACCGCACATAGTTCGCATCATTTAAGATATTAAGTTCTATTTTTATTTATTTTTGGTTATATTATTTGTGTACAATAAGGTATTATCAATCAATCAATCAATCATCAATACAATTGACGGTTGTTCGAAAAATACTGCGATTGGAATAGCAACACCGGCGACGCGCTAATATTTATCCAGTTGTTCATGCCAACGCTAAATCGATTTGACAGCAGCTATCTTGCATGCTTTCCGCAATTACTGTTCGCTGACAGCGGAACTAGGCATAACTTTTAAATTCCGGACATGTACAATTTCACGCCGACGCGAAAAGACAGACGGTAAAAAAACATCTCATATTAACACAAACTTTTCCTATTTAATACAGCCTCCGGCGAGTTGTGAACTCCCTCCATTTGCTCCCTCTTGAATTACCATTTGTGAGACTATATCAACTCGGAAATACGGTGAAACTTTTATTTAAACGTCAAAAACATTCGCCGAGCTTCGACCTTTGTTATGATGCGCCGTTACGAAACTCGTTTGTGCCTCAGATCTTTATCTACTCATTTAAACTTTTGTCAAACTCGGTAATAGTACCTACTTACCTAGCAGGTAGACTAGTAAAAGTTTTATTTTACTATATCACCTTGCTTGAATGTCAACTTTAGCCAACGGCAAAATCACGTTGGTGGGGATTTTAACTCGTTATTGTTCGTCTGAAGTCTGTCGTCGTCCGTCATGAAGTCCTTTCTACTAACTCACAACAGTAGCACAGAATACCTAATAGTACTACATAGTAATAGGCTAGTAAGTAAACTTTATTTGTCTTTGACCTGTAAAGCTAAATTAAGTTCCTTCAGACTCGTCACACCTGCAGTAAAAAGGACGGACATTAGAATCGTTAAAGCATTTCAAAATCTCTCATAAATCTGTGATGGTCCTATATTAAATAATCTTACAACAAAGTTTCAACTCCCATCGTCCCCGTAAGACGAGATAATAGCGATAGAAGAAATTTGATTGCCTAAGCAGACGCTCGGGGCAGTGGTTAAAGCATCGTAACGGCATTCCGCAAACGCAGATTCAATCATTTCTCGAGTAATTTATTTTTCTTTCTGAATAAATAAATAACGCCTAACGATCACAAACATAGAACGTGGGCCCTAACTAAGATTCCCTGTATCTAGGAAACCAGTAACTACAAGGACCATGGTCTCACAACACCCAGACAATACTTTTTGCGTTTTTCACACGATTTTCAATTGACACGAAACAAATGATTGCGCTTTTTTGCTGTGCACAAACATTTGTCCCGTCACGGGAGTCGAACCCGCAACCTCAGTGGTGTATGAGATTTGAGCCAACCTGCTCAACCACTACACCACAGAGGCTGTAAACTACACCACAAAGGCTGTCTGTGAATAGTTCAAATATCTTAAATTTTTTAGTTACAACTAATAAAAATCAGCAACAGACCCCAGGAGGATTAATTATGGTGAGGTACTCTTCTTACATTTATTTCCAATATATTTAAAATTATATGTGCACTTTCAACCTTCAAGCTCTAACCAATATAACCATAAGACCATCAATAACATGATCATAAATTATACATCATCATCATCATCATCATCAGCCCATCACGTTTCCACTGCTGGAGCACGGGCCTTCTCTCATAGTGAGAGTATGGGCCATAATCCGCCACGCTGGCTCAGTGCGGGTTGGTTGATGTCACATGTCCTTGAATTTTTGTGATAAATTATACATAATTATACAGATATGAGTTGGCATAATCAATATAATAAGTAATAAAAATAAGTAGGGAAGTTAAACTAACTCTTTTTAGATCCTACTGTCACAGCTTCTACTCGAGCAGCCTGTGGGTTCAGTACACGCAACAAGCCTACAACGCTCTTAGGGTATGCAATACAACAATGGTTTCAGAGCACTGTTGGGACTATCATGGCGTTGTAGCGCGTCTGGAATGTTCGCCGAAACGCGCGTGGACTGCTTCCACGCTTTTATGCGAAAAAAAGTAGATCCAACAGTGTTCTGAAAATGATTGAATCCCGCTTTGATTGTCATTGATTTGATTTGCTTTGATTGGTATTGTCAGGGCAGGACAAAATAATTTAATGTATTTTTCCACTCTATTAACATAGCGTTTAAGAAAAATTGTTATTAACACGACTATGGATTTATCCGTAATAAATAATTTTTACTTTATTTTATTTATAATCTCTTGTCACTAAGTTTCAAACTTTTTATATTATTTATGCGTTGTTGTTGGACTTCAGACTCGTTTGTATTAAAACTTTTATCCTGTCGCTTAATTTGCTTCATTTTCTGCGCCAGCAAAATGCTATTCGGCTGAAAAGAAAGTTTCGTCTAGCTTAACTATAAGTTCGGTTCATTTAACCTTTGCCGTAACGATAATAAGTTTACTGAAATGTAGGTATTTGTCTACAGTGAAATTTATTTGTAGTTTTTATTTGACAGTTGCCTTGCCATGAGTTGATTAGCTGGAAAAGAATAGAAATAAACGAAATAAAGTTATACGTGACATAAAAAGTTGTGTTCATTTTTTGTGCAGACGTACCAAGGCGATAAAGTCGACAGAGAAACTGCTCCAGCCTATCCATATTAGTGTTTATTAGACTAACGTGATCTCAAAACGGTTGAAAAGATAACAGTAGCTTTTTACCACCTTTCATATATGTATCAATTGTGTTCATTGACAGGAGAACAAAGGCTTATAAATGTTTAATACTAATTTAATTATTTAATATCGATTAAACTGAAGCGTGGCTAGGCGAGACGACGGAAGGTGGACTAAGCAGTCACAGAGTGGTGGCCAATGGAAGGGTACAGATCTAAGGGCAGACCGCCAGCCAGATGGGTCGATGACATAGTCAAGGTTGTTGGAAAGATGTGGTGGAGGATGGCACAGGATAGAAAGAGATGGCGAGATGGAGAGGAGGCAGTGGGATGACAAAGGCTGAAAAAGAAAAGAAAGAAAAAAAAGATATGAAATGTATAAAAACTTAATATAGAAGAAAGTCCACACATCCACATCCTCGCTTAACATCAGGCGTGATAGTGGTCAAACGTAGATTTATCGTAATTAAAAGTGAAAAGTAAATTTATTTTATAGTCGACTTTATAGCCGGTAAATCATGTTAATTTTAAATTAATAATTACGCTATGATATAAAGAATTAATACTTATCTACTTCTTCATATTCAGCCAATTACTACGTCTTGCAATAAGTAAGTGCAATAAGTAATATAAGTAATAACTTCAAATTCACCAGGTTAGCTACTATTATAGTTTTTTCTGAGAAAAATATAATAGTGGGAGTTTGAACGAATAAAAAAGGCGGACGCCTCGTCACCAAATTCAGAAGTAAAGCACTCAAAGTAAGCCCATTCATTCGTACACAAGCCTCAGGCACACATTTACATCATGCTATGCCGATCGTCCGTCAGATTGGCCCTCCATTCACTCAAACAAACTCCTGCCATTGCTATGCTTCAGTTGTTGTTAAGCGAGATTCCGTCTGCCTTTTTTTAACCGACTTCAAAAAGGAGGAGGTTTACAATTCGAAGGTATGTTTTTTTTTTTTTTTTTTGTTTGTTTGTCACGCGATTACTCCGCCAATTATGCATTGATTTAGATGATTCTTTTTTTGATTGATAGGTAATACTTCAAAGGTGGTCCCATATAAATTTTACCGAAATTCATTCAGTAGTTTTTGAAAAAAATTGCAAAAACAAAAAATATAAGTTTAATCTTCAAGTCGGTTCTTGTTTTTTTCGTAACCAACTTTCTAAAGGTGGAGGTTTGTATTCGACTGCTTCACCTGCTTCACCCAGGGTTGACTTCCGGTGAGGGAACTCCTCAACGGTGAATAGTACAGACACAACATTTCGTAAATGGATTTAACCATAATAACCTGTTCTAAATTCCATCATGACATGGCAGATACACCCAAGATTGACTTTCGGCGAGGGAACTCCTCAACAGAGAATAGGACAGACATGAAATTTTTTTGTACATGCATTTAATTGTGATAGCCCGTTTTAAACTTCGTCATGATGTGGCTTCTAGATCATAAAAGCTTGTCTTTAAAAACTTTTTGAATTAATTTAATTAAAACTTGTTTTTCACTAAAAAGATTAAAATAAATTATTTTTCAAAAAAAACTAAACCGACTTCAAAACCACAAATGGCACTCAAAAGTAAAAAATAAATTAATATAATTATCATAAGCGCTACCCACTCATATATTTGAAGTCGGTGCCAGTCAAGTCTAAAAGGTAGTAGATAAATACTACCTACAAGTAGTACTTACTATATACATAGTATTTATCTACTACCTATTAGACTTGGCTGGCACCGACTTCAAATATATGAGTGGGTAGCGCTTATGATAATTATATTAATTTATTTTTTACTTTTGAGTGCCATTTGTAGTTTTGAAGTCGGTTTAGTTTTTTTTGAAAAATAATTTATTATTCGTTCTAGAGTGGGAGCCATAATTCTCAATTCTGCTTAGTAACCTTGATATATACACTCGAGAGCAATGAATCCGGGTCACTTAAAGAATGTTAAAAATCTCGGAAACTAAAAATGATAGGTTAATGCAATAAATTGTATTTAATAGACAATGTAATACTCCTTAAATGAAAGTAAAAAAAATATGAGTCACCATACATTTTATTAACACAAAATTACATAAAGAAAAAAACTGCTGATCTCTCCTTAAAACAAAAATAGGAAACATGAAATTTTTGAACTTTATTACGATTTTCTTGAATTTTAATACTTCGTATTGCCTCCTCGTGCTTCCATTACTGCGTTTACGCGGTTTGGCATGCTGTACACCAAGTTCCTTATGAGATTTTGAGGAATATTCTCCCATTCCTCTGTGAGAGCAATTTTGAGCTCACGAAGCGTGATTGGGGGAGGGTTTCGTTGTTTTACGCATCTGCCTAGCTCGTCCCAAGCATGCTCGATCGGGTTGATATCCGGGCTGCGCGCTGGCCACTCCATACGAGTAATGTTCATCTCTTGAAGGTAGTCATTCACAATCCTACCTGTATGAGGTCGGGCATTGTCATGCATAAATATAGCATCCTCACCTAAATTGACCATAAATGGACCAACGTGATCATTGAGGATTTCTTCCACATATCTTACGCTAGTTAAAGAGCCGTTTTCTATGATCACCAGCTCTGTGCGACTTTCAGAAGAAATTCCGGCCCACACAAGTACAGACCCACCACCGTAGGCTACTTTTTCTTCGATGCATGCTTGCTTGAATCTTTCCCCTGGTCTTCGATACACTCTGTGTCTTCCATCGTGCTTGTAGAGCATAAATTTTGATTCGTCGGAGAACATAACTTTTGACCAATCTTCAATACTCCAATTTACGTGGCTCTGGGCATATCTTAGTCTCGAAATACGATGCCCACGCTCCAGTTTAGGGCCGTTTGCAGGTCTAAGGGGTTTTAAGTTAGATTCAGCAAGCCGACGTCTTACTGTCCATGCACTTGGGTTACTTCCTCCGAGGCGTCGAAACTGATTGGTGAGTTCAGTTCCTGTGAGAAAGCGATTTCGAAGCATGGTGTTCACCAAGTATCGGTCTTCTCGTGCTGTGGTACACCTGGTTCTGCCCGTTCCTGGTCTGCGTAGGTTAGAACCAGTTTCTTCGTAACGTCGGAGAACTCTTTGTACTGTTGACAGCGACACACCGACAGTCCTGGCTGTATCGCGCTGACTCCGGCCGGTTTCCAGCATTGTAAGTATTCTGGTGCATTCTTCAGGCGTAAGCGACATAATTTCAGCTTGAATAATGAATATAGAGCACTATCAACATGGTTTATGTACCCACATAAATGACAGATTACAAACAAAAGCAAAACCAAATGCTGTAATTTCGTAGTTCCATCTTCGAAAGTGGCCCTTTTTCAAATTTGATTTTTTTATGATAAAACTTTACAATAACTAAGAAGTTTTAATACCTTCATTTAAGGAGTATTACATTGTCTATTAAATACAATTTATTGCATTAACCTAGCATTTTTAGTTTCCGAGATTTTTAGGATTCTTTAAGTGACCCGGATTCATTGCTCTCGAGTGTATTTATTGCTTTTCTTGGACATGTTTCCTCGCGATGTTTTCCTTTTTGAGTGACCTACCTATAGGTCTTTGTGTGTTATTAACTATCATCCAAAAATTCAAGAGACTCGAACAATAGCACCTTACAATAGAAATTATCTATCACGTAAGCAGACTACGTTCTTATCTGAACCAAAGAAAAGCTTCCTTACAAAGATTGCGAAAAAGGCATTTGCGGTGTCAGAATAACCTTTTAAAGAATACACGGAAAGTCAATTATATGAAAGCTGGGTGCCGCTCAAGGATCGATTTTGTAAATTATTCCGGGATTTCGAACAATATAAAATAACCGTTATTATACTGTTATAAAGTTATTTTTATATTGCGGTAGGTTGGTTTAGGTAGCGAGGATCAAGATTGTTGTTTTTTAATAGAATTTATATTTATGATATAGATCGATCTGGCTTGATATTTTAATTGTAATTTTAAATTTTTAATCTTAATGTTTTATTTGTAAAAATATGGACTTGTACATTGTCCGAAATAAAGAATTTTTATTTATTTATTATTTATTTATTAGTTTTCACGAGAAAAATGAAGAATATCTCCTTGTCTCCATTTCTTTCGATTTTTCCATTATTTTTATATATAGAGAACTTCTCGAAAAAGGTTTGTATTATAATATATGGAAATTGCATCACAGCAAAAGTAAGTGCCCAAAGGTTATGAATAAACACCTTAGTTTGTAAAATAAAAGGTAAGTATAACTTAATTGAACCTTTTATAGAATACACGGAAAGTCAATTAAAGAAGCATAGTTCCGGGGTATTTTTATTACAAAAACCGCTCGAGTGTTTGGCACCGTCATACTGTGCACTATCTGTGCTTCTATGAAGATTGAACCTGTGACCTCGCTATACTATTATGTATTCTAGTAATATGGTGAAAAACAAAGCTTCTATTCTACCTACCATAAATATATTTTATATTAATATTCACTCGTGGTAGGTCTTTCGTATGCGGGAGGCCGTCTGGGTAGGTACCACCGCTTTGCCAGTTATTCTGCCGCTAAGCAGTTGTCAAACAATTCTGTGTTCCGGTTTGAAGGGCATTGCAGCCAGCGACAAGACTCCAGACTCCAGGCTCCAGAGACTTAAATGTCTGATGTCTCAGGGTGATGAGTGCAATGCAGTGCTACGCAGTATATCTGACAACAAAGTTGTGGGTAGCACTGCAATTGTCATGGGCAGGCGTGGCGCTTACCATCAGGCAAACGGCTTGCTCAAATCATTACCCAGTTCTGTAGTAGGTACTGTAGTCTGTAGTAGATAGTACTGTATTTTTTAAGTGTGTTTACAACACACTCTACAAGCTACCAACCAACCAATCACGAGAAAGCGAAGTTCAATAACTTTCTCTTGTGAAAAAAACTGCGTATTCTATCAGCTAGGTATTTTACTATTTTACAAGCATATATATTTTTAGTGAAAGTCAAACTAAGCGAGCAGGTTTCTAGTAACTATGTACAACCCAACCAAATTTACTGTTTGCGCTTAGTCTATTCCCGCGGTTTCTATATACTTTCATTTTCTTAGAATCCACTAGTTCCTAGTTTCCTTTGTTGAGTTTGGTTATAATACCAAATTTTTGTTCGGTAGTATGCGATAGGCCTTACATAAAAAGCCATGCATGATGTCCATTGTACATACCCAGTACAATGTGAAAGCCTAAACATTTTTACTCAAAATATTCTTTCTCTATTTTATAAATGTACCAACTCGCAAAAGTACTGAGCTGCCTACATCTTTTCCAAGCTCAGAGCTAAAGCAGCTCTAAAGAAAATTAAAAATCTCTAATCCATCTTATCAACGGCAACTAATCTAGCTCAGCGTTAAAACTAACGACGGAACGATACGGAAACTTCAATCGACGACTTTACTAGACGGGAGTTCCGATAAAATGAATCGACCACATCTCTAAAGATCAACTTAATTACTTTTCTATTAAATCGAATCGAGATGTCCGATTCAATTATTTTCGTTCGTTCACTCGTCGTTTCACAATTTCCTCTTTCAGAGCTGGTGAATCGGTGACTCGGCTCTGACCAAACCATTTACTCATTGAGCTCGTCATTAATAAATTGCTTAATTGTGTCCGCTTTCATTTTATGCTTGAGTACTCTTAAGTGGTATTCATACAGGACGATGTGATATCGTTATTGCGTCAGCAAGTAATATGAATTAAGCTGATTTTCTGGGTCCGAGTTCGGAGAAAACGGTTCTGGACGTCCGTCGCCGCGTCGTCGGTTTACTAATCGAGCGTTTATATATATTTTTATATATATACATTTATATATATTTTTATTCTTCTGATTACCTACAGATATCGATCATTAGTTGTTTTACTTATATAATTATATATATATAATTATATATATATATATATATATATATATATATATATATATATATATATATATATATATATAATTAAATATTTATAATATATATTAAATATTTATTATGTCAACTTTATGTGGTATACTTGTATTGAAATATTAAAAACAGATCATTTATTATTATTTTATTTACACCGCCGACCTATCTCACTCCGTTAATTAACTCCATCCAATGGTTGACTAGAAGAGATCGCTCTTAGCAATAAGTCCGCCCATTTTACTTTAGTTTGTAAGTTATTTTCATGTACCTATTCATTCATTTGTTCGGTGTATAATAAAGCATTTTGTAATTGTAATAATATATTATTTTTTATTTTAATAACATCGTAATTCTGGTAGAGGACAGAGACGCTTAAACGAGAATGTACTCGAACCTTCTTGGTTTACCTCATTCATAATCAATTTTAAACTAAAAGCTAAAAGCCTTTATAAATAATCTTGTACTAAATTTTGTCATGTATTTTTTTTTATTGGTATTTATTACTGGGGTCGTCTACGACATCTCACCTGATGGAAAGCGAAGATGCGGCCTAAGATGGAACACGCTAGCCCATGAGATGCCTATTCACTCTAGACTTAAAGAGACACAAGTTGTAGCTGTTTGGGAACAAAAACGGTGGCAGAGCGTTCCACTCCATAGCAGTTCGCATGATAAAGAAATCTGCGAAAATATTCCAATTTTAAAAGTAGTAAGTGATGAAAAGCTTTGAATATTTATAATATTAAAGTTATTCTTGTAAGTTCTCTGCAAAACCCAAACTTGATCATGTCCTTGTCTGCTGCTGTATTATAGTCGACTTAAATAAAAAAGTTGTAAATCACAAACCGGTTGCAAACCAACTGCATCTATTTCTCCGACGAAGGTTGTAGATTAAATGCAAATTGGTTGCAGTATAGTAGCGTAAGATAAAAGTGCAATCCTCGGAGGTAAAATTAATGCGGTCTCTGGGCCGGGACGTGATCTCATTAATCAGCCCCCATGAACTACAGGCAGCCACGTGAGAACATTGCACTTAGTGAAGTTTTTTAGATACGAGTACCTACCAATGAAAAATGTAGATGTATTTTGTGGGAAATTGAAAACGGGAAAAAATATAACGACCTTCAAAATAATCTTTGAGATCCCATACACTTCTATCCAAAAATTGTACTCTATTGGTGTATTGGTAATTGTATTGTATTGATCAAATCAATTTAATAAATTATTACCAAATTTAGTAAATGACCATAGTGGAGCGAAAAGGGGGGGGAGCAAAGCGATTCGGCGACTTCCGCAGCGGAGCGAATGTCAACTAGGGGAAGCGACATAAAGAGGTGACGAGCGAGCCCACTTTGGTGATCATTTACAATTTTTCGGTGATATATTTTTTTATTTGGTGATTTTTTTTGGTGATCATTTACTATTTTTGCCAATATAAAGTGATTTTTTGCCGTTACATTTTACTAGAGCTAGTGGTTAGTTAAACATAAGCCATTTAAAACTTCACCTTTATCAAAACGCGGCGCTACAGTGAGGTTAGACAAATGCCGAGTTATAGTATTTTATTAATCGTGGATAAGTTAGTTTGTGTAGTCTTTTTGTTTCAAACCTTTGTTTAAACATTTTAAAAATATGAAAGTCTGTAAAGTTACTTATTTTTATGGAATACCTGAGATAAGACCTTCATTTTTATAAATGTATTCAATTGCCTGAGATAAAATGAATGTTTTTATTTAAAAGAGGTAAGTAAGGTTCTGTTTTTACGATACGGCATCGTCGCTGCATTGCTACTGCGCTAGGACTTTTGCAGAGCATGTAATGAAGAAAGAGTAATTTTATGAAGAATAATGAAGGATTATTATTACGTTCTCTTAAATGTATACAAATGAGAAGAATTCTAACAGAGCGTAAATCACGATGTTTTTCCTTTGCTATTTTTAAAGCGAGCGTAGAGAAATATATAATGTCATTGGTGCAGGGCTAAGTCGGGATTCTAACGCGTCGGATCCTCATCTGATCATAAGGTGCACCTCAACAACAGTCGTTCATAACCTAATACCTAAATAAACCTATGACTATCTACTTATGTAAAACTAGCGAATACTACTACTAAAGAAAAAAATACATTTTGTCTATTTTTAACCGATTTCAAAAAGGAGAAGGTCTGCGGCTCTGTTTCTGTCAATTGTATTTTTTTTTCTTTTTTTTATGTTTGTTACCTCAAAACTCCGTCATTTATGAACCGATTTGGAAAATTCTTTTTGCGTTGGGTTCAGTATAGCTACTTAGTGGTCCCATATAAATTTCATCGATATATGACCATGGACTTCGAAGAGACATTGAAGTCGGTTTTGTTTTTTTCTAAAAATTATATTTTAGTAGTCAAACCCATTTTCGCATTATTGCCTTTCTAATGAAACCGGTTTGGGGCACATCGGTTAGAATCTAATCTAGTTACAGACTTTGCAGCAAGTTGCAATACCTATGCTAAAGATTTAGGAATATAAAATTACTTAGCCGCGAAACCCTTAATGCGTATTAAATCATTCCGGAAATTAGAAATTAGGAGCACGACGTCTCTTTGATGTCAAAGGAGTACCTTCAACGTGTTATGTAGTACTTACTTACCTATACGGCTAGGTCTGAAATAGATTCGCGGTGATATATAATAAGGTAAATAAACGATCCACTCTTACATATGTGAAATTATTTGTAGTACATAGCGTTTTCTTGTTGTAGAGCGAGTGTGGCTTAGTGGGAGCATGTGCGACTTTCGATCTGACGCACCCGACTTCGAATCCCGCTGGCCGCTGAGCACTGACTTTCTGAAGTTAAGTGCGGATTTAACACTCGCTTTAAAAACGGTGAAAAAAACATCTTGAGGAAACCGGCATGGCCAAGAATTAATCACAAAACTTCAAGGACATGTGACATTCACCAACCCGCACTGGGCCAGCGTGGTGGATTATGGCCGATACTCTCTCTATGAGAGAAGACCCGTGTCCCAGCAGTGGAAACGTGATGGGCTGATGATGATGACATAACGTTGTTGACGCTATTTTTCATAAGCAGGCAAAGGTATAGATAGTCCTTATTTTTTCATGCTAGATCAAAGGCTAACTGCATCAATAAAAGAAACTGTGTGGAAACAGTAGTGTCCATCGCAAGTGAAAATACTGGGTATTTGAGACATAGGCTACTTTTCAAACTGGGAAACCGCAGAATTTTTAACTAACGGGGTGCAGCTAGTACAATTATAAAATAGTACCATAACCAGACCCCCGACACTCCATACAAATTCGCCGAGCTAACTGTCTAGTACTACTACTGGTGCACCGCGGCCTGTCCGCACACGTTTTGTGTGTGTGCGTAATTATTGTAGGGATGAGCTAATACGAATCGAGCGCGACAAGGACAACGCTATACGTAAGCAACCTAAGTGTTTCTCTTTCACACCCACTATCGCTTGGCTGGGAGACGCGAAAAACCAATAAATCTTCGATTCTTATTTGTGTAAGTGGTTTTTTTGCATTCATACACAGAACAATAACGAACCATTTTAAAAGAGATAGGCAGACCTCCGTCAGTGAGGTCAGGTCCTGGTCAGCTCCACCGTCTTCAGCCGTTCTCCATCTTTTTCTCAATATGTTTCGTCTATATGTCAAAGTCAAATAGTCAGCCGGCCTGCTCTACGTCTGTAAAACAGGTCGTCGTCGTCATCCAAAAAGGTCATAACGACCTCAAATAACATCAATTGATCGCACATATAAAATAAACATTTGAATCTCACTCATTAGTCATTCGCAGCGAGAGATAACAACCGAGTGACGCAAGCTCGGCATTGCCCATTTTTTCATCGGTTTGTTGCGGGTGACAACAAATTAGCGGGGGGGTGGGAGTGTCGCTTCTTTACGTAGTAATATTTAGTTTTCTTTGCCATAACTATCTATTTATGCTGGCGCAGCGACCAAAAGTATGTGACTTCCGATACTAAAGAATGCCACTTCTTTCGATCCAGTGCAAGTTGCTGCCAGGCATGAACTTGTCGCTCCCGTAGGTGTTTTGCCATCTCGTCCTTCTATCTGTACTTGGGGCGACCGACCGGCCGTCGTCCAATTGGTTGTCCTAAGTAGGCGCGTTTCACCATAACTAAGATTTTTTTTTGTTTTCCCCTTTAAATAAGTTTCTTGTTACTTAGTCTAGTGTCAATACAATACAAGTCTAGTGTTTACTAAATTTGATCCCATACTTACAATAATGAGCATTTATTTGCAACACTTATTTAAGACACTAGAAAGAAATAAATTGGATTGCCAGCGTGGCAATGGCGCATACATTATTTATCTTTTCTCAGAATTTCCTCCCAGGAATAAGGTCATTTGGCGCTTCCTCGAAACGCTTTACCGAAGCTTTACCTAAATCTGGGTTCTTGATAATTTCATGGGTTCCGCGTCCCCGCGGGCTTAAAGTTTCATGTTCCTCTGGCAAGTTCAGTTATATTATGTAGTTGATATTTTAAACAACAACAAGTAACACTGAATACACAACTAGTGATATGAAATTTAAGCAATAAACTGTATCGACAGGGTTTTTTTAAGCCTGGGCCCTATTATATTATCATTACAATTTGACAATACTTTTTGAATTTGTACAACAAATTGTCGAATAGGGAATCGGACAGTTATCGAAAAAAACGTAAAATGTAGTTAGAACGAATGTTTGTCTAATCCGAGAGATCATTTAATCAATATTATTGTAAAATAATAATGATTTATATTTTTACATCAATAAATAAAATCTAATAACTCTGACATATTTTATATGTTCTTTATCTCAAACGAAACACATAACGTCAAACCTATGACGTCATCTGAAAGTAAATACCGAGTGCAAAGCTTGTATTTATTTTATATTTTTGCTTTTTATATAAATCAAAACGATATGTTTTTCATTCCATGACGACCCTAAAGTCCTTAAATTTCACAAAAACGTATACCTAAATTACTTCGCAAGTTTGCTTTTGTAGAGCTTGTCGTTTCGTTGGCCTTCCTATGACGTCACATTCTGAGGTGACCTTTTGCACGGCAATATTTGAAACATAACATTTAAACATAGTTTTAGGTACGTTTAGGGCTTTATTTAATTGAAATATTATTTTTCATGTTTCAATATATACATTATGATTAAATTTAAACACTTTCTGAAAAGTTGTCCGATTCCGTATTGTGATGGAAATAATAATTTATCAAGACTCTTGATTAGTAACTAATAAATTACAAATTATATGTGTTATTGTTGTTGGTGTGGGACCATAGTCTCATTAAGACGTGAAAAAATGCGTTTTTTTTAATGCATTAACATTTGTCATGTAGAGGATATAGAACCCGCAATTGGTATATGACATTATTATATGAGCTGACTTGCTCAACCACTACCCCACAAAAGCTACTAATTTAGTATATCTAGTCATTGCAGAGCATGGAGCTATCCTCACATTCGCCCACTCAACATGTATCTCTCTTCTATCCTCCTATCATAACCATAGCCGCATGAGACCGGTTATTACTTCCACCCTCTAAACTAAATATGTCGGGAGCACCGGTCCACTCAAACACCAGTCTGGCTGCCCGCCAAATGTCGATACCACGTGGCGCGCGTGTTCTGGCCAGAGAGAAGCTACTCGGCCGTTGGCCTTTAAGATTAACCTTTCTGGCTAGCTTGCCTCTGTTATAAATACAGCCAGAAAATGAGCCTGCGGAGTTTATTAAAAAACTGTAATGAAATTCGAAATTCCCAAATTCGGTTTCCTTTTTATAATAATAGTTCATTTTATAACAAATAGAAAGCCGACATCAATTCTGATGTATGTTTGAAGTCCAAGGTCGAATATCTATGAAATTTATATGGGACCACATTGTAGCTATACTGAACCTAAGCAAAAATCATTTTCCAAGTCGGTTTATAAATAAATGCAGGAGCTCTGAGGTAACAATTAAAAAAATTACAATCGAATTGAGCCCCTCCTCCTTTTAAAAGTCGGTTAAATAATAGAGCAGAGCTCTGTTTTGTCGGTGGTCTTTGACCAAATGAGCTTTAGTCTTTAAAATTCAAAGCCCAGATAATAATCACAGAACATTATGTTAATGTCCCAAATAACCGCCAAATACCAAAACCTTTGGTAATCTGCGAAATTATGAAAATAACGAATTTTCAGAACTACTGCTTTATACCTTTGACTCAACTTTTATTTTTTTTAGTACCTAATAGGGTAGCATTTGTCCGCGGTCTCACCTGATGGAAAGTGACGACCTCATGCTTGCCAAGAAGATACTGATTCACTCGGGACTTGAAGACACCTAAATTATAAGAATCGGGACACAGAGACGCTGGTAAGGTGTTCCATTCCTTAGCTGTTCGCATTTTGAAAGTTGAAGCGAAACGCTTTGTTCTGGCCGGAGGAATGTCAACCATAAACGGATGCCCAGGATAGGAGATGGAGGAATTAACTCGTGTAATTCCGTTGCACACTCTCTTTTTAAAATGACAGATGCAGTCGAGGAAAGATTGCACGACACTGTATGCCGACCATGTAGCTATATATATCCAACATCTTGTCCTGACCGATCAATAGAATCACTTGACAGTAGGTCACTTGTTTTGTATAAGTTCTATGTATAAGTAGAGTTTTGTCAATAAATAACAGTGGTATTAAGTTTGTTAGAAAGTATAAAGGTTAAAGAAGTGTTTTAGTTCTCACCAATGTCGTTAGGCGGCGCTTAGCCGATCTCTCTTCTCTGGTCGTGTTATACCCAACGTCAGTTATTTAGTATTTTGGTTTTAAAAAATCTTTTATTTTTACCGAAATCCTGGTTTATTTTGCCTATAACCCATCAAAGTTGCATGACATTGCTTTAGGTACTGAACAAATAACTCGTTAGCCTTAAATTCTTTTAAAGTGTTTGTCCCACCAAAACAACATTCCCAAAAACTGCGCTTTCCAACATTGTACTCGTTATAATGCAAATTGGAATTAGCAACAGAAGCTTTGGAAAATGTTTTTAGTGTCACGTGCAAATGCCTATCCGGGTCTCTAGATACCATATAGTTCAGATGCCAGTGTGGATGAATATTGCAGCTATACTAGATTCGACTCACGCACACTAATAGCAAAGAAAACGAACTATGAATAGGCCTAAGTATTTTACACATTTATTGTTTCTCAACCATCAGGTTGATTAAATAAACAATGAATACCGTATAAATAAAGCTAGGAGCTGGGTTTGGTGCAATAACATTATTGTTATACCCCTACGCAAAAATTAGGGGTGCTATAAGTTTGACCACTGTGTGTCGGTCTGTGGCACCGTAGCTTTTAAACGGGTTAACCGATTTAGATGCAGATTTTTTATTTGAAAGCAGGTTTTCTAGCGGTAGCTATCAATTGATTGAGCCGTATTTTACTTTTTATAAGTTTTTTGTGTCGGGTTTTTTTTAAATTTTAGTTTACTGAAATTTGTTTAAGTTTTAGTTTATTGCTGTATGCGCTCCACTTTGCACACCACACCGTTCTTGCCCCCTATGTAACAGACGATGCTATACGACGATTCATTAGCAGCCTCGGTCTGTATGTATCGTCCTTACTGTTCGTAGAACTTACATTAGGTACTGCGGGCGCTCGAGGTGTATAATAAAAATGTAAATTGGCATAAAGCAAAGCGGTCTGAAATAGCACATCACGGGTATATAGTACCTACATACGTTATGTAACACGTTATAAATAGGCACGCGCCGGGTTATGTTATGCGTCTCAGGAATAGCTGTGCTCTTTTTGTGACTGCTTGCATTATTTACGCCACACTTAAACAATTAAAAAAACACTTGTATATTATAAGAAACCAGCTGCTGCCCTTGACTTCGTGCGCGTGGGATTTGGTTTTATCGCGATCCCTCAGGAAAAGAAATATAAATATAGAAACCTTTAGTTACTGAGCATCTAGTACATGAAAATAACTAAAATACCATTGTACTTTGGTTAGTTATTTTCAGTTAGGCAGCCTTATCGCAAAAATATGCTCCAATCAAACTTTATCTATGTCCTCATAAAACGGTTTGCTACGACCACTGTTTCACATCTTATTTTATTTCTTTAGTTTTACAAAAAACATCAATACAGCTCATGATGTTACCAAAAAAGGGACGTCTCCATAGTACAAGGAAAACATCCCGGGGTTCACTGCGGTTAATTTAATTTTAATCCGTGATTTATTTCTCGGACTGTCAATACAACTTGATCAATTACCGAATTTATAATTGTTTCATCATAGTACCATAACTATAGGTATAAATATAATTGTAAAACAATAGTAAATTATCAAATCAACATATTGCATATATTAAAAGTGAATTTGCTCTACTGCCATGAGAGTATTTATATCTTTCATGAAGCAGTAACAATCGATTACCACGACAAGTAATCGGTTACTCCTACTGCTCCTCGCCTATCATCTAACCTCACCACATCCGCCCGTCTGCAAATTAAATCTATTCATAAATTACCTCAGAATAGTTTATATTCACGTAATAAATGTGCTTATAAAACTTTTCCTCGACATTAAGTCTTTAATAGTTAAAAAGACGAAATAAACAAGCTGAAAATGTATGTTTTAAACTTAAACTATGTTTTAAGTTACGGTCGACGTTGAAGCCGAGATTTTACAGCTTCAGATATCTTTTTAGGATCCCATTAAACTTGATATTAATAACGTCTGCCAGACAACTCGGTAAAGATAAAACTTGTCTATTTAATACAAATATAATAACTAATTATTTACCGTCTCTCTAGATATAGTAAAAATCTGTCTAGACTTTCTGTTTCTTCCTAAAAATTCGAAACTTTAATTTGGCTTAAGATTGTAACTATACATTAATTAGGTTCATTTAACTTGAAGTACTTATTAAAATACATTTAACTTGATGTACTTAAAAGCTTTGGATTAATGAATTGTCTTTACTTGTTTCGAAGAAAAAATACGCTTTAAATCTCCACTAAACAAGCTTGCCTAGCCGTATTCATAACAGATCTGCTAGGTTAAGCAACGTTCGCAGCGGTCACAACTTGGATGGGTGATTGTGGTATTTACATCTGAGCGCTACCGTGCTTCGGAGGGTATCTGGTTGTTGTTTTAGAACAACAATCGTTAGGCCATGTCGGAGGACTTCATCATCATCATCATCATCAGCCCTTTACGTTCCCATTGCTGGAACACGGGCCTTCTCTCATAGAGAGAGTAAGGGCCTTAATCCACCACGCCGGCCCAGTTCGAGTTGGTGGATGTCACATGTCTTTGTGTATATCTTTGAATTTTTGTGATAAATTCTTGGACGTGCCGGTTTCCTAACGATGTTTTCCTTCACCGTTTTCAGAGCGAGTGTTAAATCCGCACATAACTTAAGAAAGTCAGTGGTGCGGGGCCAGCGGGGCTCGAACTCGGGTGCGTCGGATCGAAAGTCGCACATGCTCCACTGAGCCAAACTCGCCCATCCTCATCCCACTTCTGACGGAGGACTTCGGTCGGTCTAAAATCTCCGACACTAGGGTTGGCAATACACTGACACCAGAGAAGAATTACCACTGGTTCACTTTAGCCACCTTTAGCTGGCCGAATACCCCATTTGACACCACATTGTAGTCATTTAAGTTTAGCTGTCTCTTTATACTGTTTATATATTTATTTCTTCTTTTTGTATTTCTATTATCTTAGTTTTTTTTCTTTGTTTTTAGTTGTATGATTTTGTGGTCGTCAAATAAATGTTTTTCTTTCTTTCTTAGGGCCAAGGCGTATAAATCACAAGCGACCTTTACTTAACAACAGAACCATTTGGAACAATTTTTTTTTATGTAACTGAATGACCAGACGAGCTGATCGTTTGCCTGATGGTAAGCAATACGCCAGTCCATAACAATAACAGCACCACCCAGAACTTTGTTTTGCAAAATCCTGCGGCGCTGCACTGCGCTCGTCACCCTGAGACAAATAGCTGTTGAGTCTCATAATGCCCAGTCATTTCGCTGGCTAAAATGCCGTTAAAACAGGAATTTACCTGAAACTCTCGCAAATTTCTCCGCTGACTCAGTTTTAAAAGAAATCTGTAGGAGACAATAACTAACTAAAGAAGCAAATAACTTTATACGAACTTGCACGTTAACTTTTATAAACTAACGCTTCTTTACTAGTGGTTTATGAAGTACTAGCTGCGCCACGCGGTTTCACCTACAGTTTCCGGGATAAAAAATATCCTATGTCCTTTTCTAGGACCTTTTTTTATGGAACTCAGTGATGAGACGAGCAAATCGTTTGCCTGGTGGTTAGCCCCACGCCTGCCTATAACATTTGCAGTGCCACTTAGAACATTTCATACCATGAAAAGCAGTGCGTAGCACTATATTGCGCTCATCACCCTGAGACATCAGATATTAAGTCTTATATATCCAGTAATTTCGCTGGCTACAACCTTAAGTACTTACATTATGTAACTTATTATGTAAATATTGTAGTTTTATTAAGGTTGTTGGTAATAAAACTCAATTTTTTTTCTTATTCTTCTTTTTACATATCAAATTTCATCTTAATCCGTTCATCACAAACACCCATCCATCCATCCATCCTCACAAACTTTTGCATTTATAATATTTACAGGAGTAGGATTTATAATAGTAGAATTTAGTAGGGTAGTATGATAAGGATAGTAGGGCAAACTTGATGTTTTAATAAAATATCGCCAAGCAAACAACGCTCGCCAAATGTAGAGCATCCGGCTTGAAACTTTAATTTGGTTCAAAAGTGCATGCATAACATTAAGAGCGTATGAAATGCAGCCAAATGAGGCTTTCAGCGTTGAATTTCAGACATTTTTAGTGTTATAGTGTAGTGTGGTGGATATAAATGATTGTTTCACATTTTTTAAAAGACATTTGTTTTTATGAACTACGATATCCAAGTTGCACTCTACGTATTCTTGCGTCAATAATAATATTTATTATTATTATTATTTAATCTTTATTTCAGGCAACATTAAAATAAGTTACAGATGTTATTTGCTTATTCTACGGCCCATATAAATATATACCTTAGAACTAACATACATATAATTTATATTAAAATATTTATGTTTATGTGACACGTTTAGTCGGCGACGTGTGACGCAACTGCGCGGTGTCAGCTTGCGGTGTCAGCGGTGACGCTTGCAGCCGTCCTCTGAATCGTCGAAACACGACACCCTTTGGCCAGAATTCCTCACACATGTAGGTCAACAAATGCTCAGTGGGTACTCGCACCACAAAATAATTAAAATTCACATTGTGGCGCGACTCCAACCGCACGACCCTCAGAAGAGCATTGGTCAGAAGAGCATGTGTAGTTTCTTTCATTATTTCATTCTACTTACAACCTGGATCTGTTTAAGACAAGAGTAAATAGGCACAAGGTGGGTAAGTACTCTCTCTATGAGAGAAGGCCCGTGTCCCAGCAGGAACATGATGGGCTGATGATGAAGTAGGCACCTGGGCAAACGTACTCCACCTTATCATCATCATCATCATCATCAGCCCATCACGTTCCCACTGCTGGGTCACGGGCCTTCTCTCATAGAGAGAGAATAGGCCATAATCCACCACGCTAGCCCAGTGCGGGTTGGTGAATATCACATATCCTTCACTTTTTGTGAAAAAATCTTGGACATGCCGGTTTCCTCACGATGTTTTCCTTCACCGTTTTAGAGCGAGTGTTAAATCCGCACATAGCTTAAAAAAGTCAGTGATGCGGGGTCAGCGGGATTCGAACTCGGGTGCGTCGGATCGAAAGTCGCACGAGCTCCCACTGTGCCACACTCGCTCCACCTTATACTACCTACGAACTACGCTTACCATTAAGTGAGTTGGTGTCAAACGTAAGCCCATTTCAACATAAAAAAAAAGAAAAAGTTGCTAGAAATATAAAGTAGCCTATGGACCTTTTCCAGGACCTAAAGAAACTGCATACCACATTTCTCCAAAACTTTTCAGTACGTGACGTGCGTGACTTTTTTTTGCGTGATTGAGTAACAAACATCCTTCCATCCATCAATCTTCACAAACTTTCGCATTTATAATAGAAGGATGATCGGTGAACCATTGGGGAGACGGGTCTGAGCAGCCGCTCAACTGCCGTCTCTCTCTAGATTTATGTGCTCCTTCTTAGGCCACATCATCGCTTTACATCAGGCGAGATAGTGGCCAAACATAGATATATCAAGCGTAAAAAAAATTCGTAAATTTGTTTATATGGTTTCATTGTACCTCTACTACCTACACATTTCCTGAAAAGAGATCTTCTTTCTTCTTCTTCTTTTTCAGGCCTTTTTATCCCACTGTTGAGTATAGGCCTCCTCTCTATCACGCCACCCCTTCCGGTCTTGCGCCATTCTTAACCACATCTTCACATCTGTAACATGTCAGTGTCACCGCCTATGAATAATTATTTTATTTGCTTTATGTATATTTTGTTTACCCTTGTTATATATTTGTTTATATATTTATTTTGTATTCGTCTCTTATCTTACTGTTCGTGATGTCACGGTCATAGGTTCCGGCTGAAAATCAGTACTAAGGTATATATTACCTTAGTTTTTATGCTGAGTCGGAACCTTTTCTTTTTTTATTTATTATATATGTTATGACATGTGTTATTTTTTTCTGTTGTATGTATAGTTTAGTATTATTTGTTATGTGTAGTGTAGTATTATAGCTTAATGTAATGTTGCGTGTATCTGTCTTGAATAAATGTATTTTTTTTCTATCTTTCTTTATCTTCCCAACAACCCTGGCTACGTCGTCAATCCATCTAGCTGATAGATCTACAAAAATGTTAAGTTTTTTGCTATTTAAGTCACTACCTAACTACATTATTATGATAGTAACAGTGGATATCGTAAAATATTAGTAGTATTTATCTACTACCTATTAGACTTGGCTGGCACCGACTTCAAATATATGAGTGGGTAGCGCTTATGATAATTATATTAATTTATTTTTTACTTTTGAGTGCCATTTGTGGTTTTGAAGTCGGTTTAGTTTTTTTTGAAAAATAATTTATTTTAACCTTTTTAGTGAAAAACAAGTTTTAATTAAATTAATTCAAAAAGTTTTTAAACACAAGCTTTTATGATCTAGAAGCCACATCATGACGAAGTTTAAAACGGGCTATCACAATTAAATGCATGTGCAAAAAATTTCATGTCTGTCCTATTCTCTGTTGAAGAGTTCCCTCGCCGGAAGTCAATCCTGGGTGTATCTGCCATGTCATGATGGAATTTAGAACAGGCTATTATGGTTAAATCCATTTACGAAATGTTGTGTCTGTACTATTCACCGTTGAGGAGTTCCCTCACCGGAAGTCAACCCTGGGTGAAGCAGGTGAAGCAGTCGAATACAAACCTCCACCTTTAGAAAGTTGGTTACGAAAAAAACAAGAACCGACTTGAAGATTAAACTTATATTTTTTTGTTTTTGCTATTTTTTTCAAAAACTACTGAATGAATTTCGATAAAATTTATATGGGACCACCTTTGAAGTATTACCTACCAATCAAAAAAAGAAACATCGAAATCAATGCATAATTGGCGGAGTAATCGCGTAACAAAGACACAAAAAAAAAAAAAAAAAAACATACCGTCGAATTGTAAACCTCCTCCTTTTTGAAGTCGGTTAAAAAAACGACTTCATTTCTGATGTATCTTTAAAGTTCAAGGCCGAATATCAATGAAATTTGTATAGGATCACCTTGAACCTATACTGAACCCAATTGAAAAAAGAGTTTTGAGGTAATAAACATAAAAAAACAATACAATTGAATGGAAAACCTCCTTTTTTGAAGTCGGTTAAAAATAGTATATTAGTTATTATAAAATAGTAGTTTCAGGTACTTAACAACGAAGTTTTACTGGTATTTTACCAAAACTGTCAGCTGGCATAGGAGACGTCGCCTTTGGCACAGAATACCTAACGGGCAGCATGGCCGTTGGTAAACATTTTGCTAAAGCGTAAAATAATATATAAACGACACAGATTGCCACATGTCTGCCCTCTGTTATGTAATTTTGTCTGTAACTGATATTTTTTATCGTAGCTTTTTCCCTCGACTTTGCCCGCTTGAGTAACAGAGGAAGCCCATATTCGTATTTCTTCCAAGTCCATCTTAGCAAGACCCAGTATATGAGAGTGCGTACTACGAAGATGTCAAGCTGTATCTTCGTATTTACGTAACTGATTTTCATGTTTATTTTTTTTTTACGCCTTATAGATCTGTGTTTGGCCACTATCTCGCCTGATGTGAAGCGATGATGTGGCCTAAGATGGAGCACATAGATCTAGAGAGAGACGGCAGTTGAGCGGCTGCTCAGACCCGTCTCCCCGATGGTTCACCGAACATCATCCCGAAACACGACTAGGTCGCTTGACGGCATGGCTTTGTTCGGTGGGTGGTATTACAACCACGGCCAGAGCCTACCACTCTAAAGCGCGTAAGCGGGTTTCATCACGATGTTTTCCTTCACCGTTTTAGAGCGAGCGTGCAAAATCTGCACTTAACTATAAGTCATTGGTGCAGGGCCGAGTCGGGCTTCGAACCCAGGTGCGTCAGATCGAAAGGCGCACGAGGTCCCGCTGAGCCACACTCGCTCTGATGTAACATACCCTATAATGTAAGTTGGGATTAATACTACCAAACTCTGAAAACCACATTAAAATCCACTCAGTAGTTTCCGAGTCTATAGATAATAAACATACAAACAAACAGACAGAAAAATATCTAATAACCATGGATTCGTGTTCAGACACTAAATAGTCGATCCCAGTTGGTTTTTAACCCCCGACGTAAAAAGGCGGGGTGTTATAAGTTTGACCACTATGTGTGTCTGTCTGTATGTATGTCTGTGGCACCGTAGTTTTTTTAACGGGTAAACCGATTTAAATGCGGTTTTTGCGGTTCTTAGACGTTTTATCAAAATCGGATCAACAGTTTTTTACTTTTTATAGGTTTTTTGGGTTAAGGGGTTTTTAAAACTTTACTTAACTTAAATTCGCTTGTTCAAAATTATCTTCACTACAGAATTGGCTCAGTTCCATTTTTGTAATAGTTATATTAAAATAAATTTTAAATTAGTTCTTTTCATTTAAACTTTCGCGATTTGAACACATAGTTTATGATAATGGTTTTAGCGCGATCAAGTCCGGTTTAATTCTAAATTATTCCACACGAGGCGCAAACAAAACTGAAACGTTTTAACTAATCAATGTCATATTAAGGGACACGGTCCAAAAATTCCCTCACGGCTTTTGTTTCCCAAAACAGTCGTTAAGGCCGCCATAATTGTTTCCAAATAAGGATCGTTCGGTATACAATTTTAAATGGATTTTTGTTTGTTTACCTTGCTTTCTCGTTAACGAATTGTGAAGGTTTAAGAGGATTACTTGGCGTGAAATAAATCAGTGAAAATGAATACGCGCGGGAGCCATTTTTTTGGGAATCACTTATTTGATTGGGACAATTCAATATACAACTATCAACTAAGCAATATACAATATACTATCAACGAAATAAAATCTTTCCATGCCTATGTATATACCTAATTATCTATACTAACTGTACCTATGACATCACAACAGAAACAAAGTCCTAAGTTCAAAAGTGCTTTTTTCAATTTTGGCATCACAGACGCACTTATGAACGTCATAATAATATAATTAATATAATGACTCTACCACCGTATAAGAAACTAAGAGGCATTTTTTTAGAGATTTTGTAAAAAAATTGTGTTTCTACAATGTTATTTTTCTTATGTAACAGTTGGCTACTTTGCAGAAGTGGAATGTTCCAAGCATCTTTGTCTTCTATGTAATTACGAACAGTATAGTATACATTTCTGTGTCCCTGTGCTCAGCGCTACACCATTCTTATAAATCCGCAAAGAGTTTTGCTTCATAAAATATTTCATGCCATGAAAGGGAAAACCTCAAATTATTTAAGCCTTCAAGCGCGCTTCGTTATTCAGAAAATAACGCTACATTTTATGAAATAAAATTATTCTAACCGGCATGTCCTGAATGACTATTCACTCGACGTTGAAGATCATTTCAATGGCTGCAATATGAATCCGACCCGCTTTTGATATATGAGATTATGTTCATGGCAGAATATATTGTTACACGAGTTTATACATAGATAAGTAGGTATCTATGTTTATTTTAATATCGAATGCATTAGGGCATGCGAGGCGAAAGTCAATCAATAATTAGGAATTGAAGTTGTTCAAGGAGTTGGCTCAGTGGCCCTGTGGCATCGGGACAGTATTCCAAACACGCAGGTTCGATCCCTGCCCGAACAATACATTTTTTTCTTTTTCCTAATTATTTAATCTTAGATACTTAAATAAAACAAAGTAACGACGCAAAGTCTGTAGGCACATAAAACATAGGTAGGTACAGGTTATAGTTTTAAAATCGTATGCATAGATACCAAAACATAAAAAAGAAGCAACAACCTCAACCTCTTTATAACAAAGTAGCTCTACCATTTACGCTAAATAACAAACTCCAAGAAACGATTCGAGATTTCCTCTTTCAAAATATATTTGTTCATCCCTTGGCGGTAGTTTTATACACTTAAACAAGTCGAGACTATCTAAGAAATGGGCGTTTTATGTCTCCTACTGATGTGACGAAGTAAAGATAACCTACTGAGAGGTGGCGTGAGAAAAACCTTTAAAAGTATTAAATGTTTATGAGGATATCAGAGGATATTAGGATGCCAGATGTCTGACTTTGCAGGGATGTGCGACTTGCGTCTTTTTCACTTAATCAGGCGAGCTTTTCACTATTTCTCTGGCTCTTATAATTACTCTATTCACCAGGATGATGTAGAGATAATGAGTTTTGATTTTCGTTGACCTTCTTATTTGTTTTAGAAGAGGCATATTGAAACAAACTTTAATAAATTTTTATTATAGGAGTATTTTTTTTTTTAAATGACATAAAATTAGTTATTAGAGTTAATGGCGTATATGATCAAAGTAAAACAAAATAATAAATCTTATAAAAATTATTAAAGTATACTCGTACGTTGATTGTTTAACTCTTACTTTTCATCGGGACACAATTGCCGTTCCCTTAACAAAGCAAAGTAGCCCTTTCCCGTCGATAGCGAGGAGTTCAATAAATGGCAATAGAATTCAAGTAATTTACTCGGGATCTGGTCCGCCATGATCGATGAGATGTCAATTGGATATCAAAATGCCAACTCCGTTTGGGCAGCGGAAACCAGCCCACGTACGATCGGCCGATCCCTTTTCGATTGCCCTTCACGCAACCTTTTCACTTTTTTCCGGGTCGTAAATGAGCAGAGTTTTTGACAGGTAGGCATTCGATTGGGTGATATTTCCCTTGTTTTCGTACTGAGAAGTTTCTAATATATTTTTCGAGTAACTAATATATTTTTTCATGATTTATGAAAAAGTAAAATTTAAGTTGGTTTTAGTAACTAATTACAATTTCCTTTTTTAATTAACGCATAACCATTAAAAAATATCTAATTGCCGGATTGGGTTGCCAAAAGCTTTCAAACCCCTTTAACTTTCTATGAAGTACCTATAGGTATACCTATGACTAGTCATAAAACTAGTAGAAGGTTACGGTTTGGAATACTGCGTTTGGAGTCGAATTTCACGTGGTACTTTCATGATCTTTACTAAGAAAGCGATACCAAGCAGGTTTTAGCTTAAAATTCGTTAGGAAGTCTTGAAACTCATGAAATATTTAACACTTCATAAATGTATTCACCTAAATCTTACCGTCTCATGCACTGAAGGCTAGGTACCAAACCTAACAACATTTTTATGGGCTAACTTCTCTGTATGCTTATGAGCCAAACTTTGTGACAGTTTGTAATATAGAACAGTCATCTTGCCACCCGAACAGGTACTTTGACTTTATCATTGGCGTCACACTACGTTAGTTCTATTTTAATATTATAATGCGAAAGTTTATGAGGATGGATGGATGGGTGGATTAATGTTTGTTACTCAACCACGCAAAAACTACACTAAACAGATTTTAAGGTTTGAAAACTATCGTGAATCGAGATATTCATTATAAATATATAATGGCTACATACACGTTATGATTGTGTTGAAATAACTCCGACCAGATTTTTGACAATTAGGATGTCTTTCTTCTGGGAGTTGAAACTTTGGATTGTTTTGTTTGCGCCGCGAATCCAAAACGTAAACTCCCAAAAGCCTTCTTCCGGGAGTACATTCCTAATCGTCCGAAACCTGGTCGGAGTTATCCGATACAATGGGTTATGCCGTACTCATCCCATGACATCTTATCTTATGGTTTATAGTTTAAGATCTTTATCATCATGAATCATCATCATCATCATTTCAGCCCATGTCCAACTCATCTTACGAAAAAAATATTCCTTGCTGAACCGACTTTAATTAATTCAACCTACAGAAATTATTTGATTTTATATTTTTTATTCCATTATTATATATTCTAACTGAACCGATTTCCAAATTATCAAAAAATTTACCAAGATTGTCTCAATCTGATTAAAAACATTGTAATGAAATACATACTTTTATACCTATAAAAATCTTAGGTTACACAATCAATCTTTAACCTCCTGTGAGCTTCTGCTCGCCTGGTACTTTTAAAGATTAAAATATTATTAATTCTTCATTCAGTGATCCTGGAAAAAGACAGGAAACTGTTGGACCGGAGCAACTAGTTAACTTCACTTTTTATGAGTGATATAATAAAAAAGATGTTAGATACCTGTTTTTTTAGATTATTGAAAATATTAAATTTGGTTCAAGACAGTTCCAAACCTAAAGCAAAAAAAGAATTGTTTTCGTTACTGCGAGGTTAAAATTGCAAAACGCAACTCTACCCATAACCTAATTTATGGTAGTGACTCCGAATGACTTTTGTTAATAAAAAGAGGCTTATTGCAATGTAGGTAGTAAGGATAGGTAGACAGATACTTCGTATTTTAGGAAGATAATGCTCACTAGCATTAAGTTCAAAATTGGACTTCGCACACCACACGCTTCACTCGCACTTTCCTTCCTCGCACTTTTGTAAGATGTGGAACGACCTACCTTCGTCGGTATTTCCTTTGAGCTACAACATGGAGTCCTTTAAAAGGGGAATTAATAGAGTCCTTAAGGGTCGGCAACGCATCAGCAATGCCTCTGGTGCTGCAGATGTCCATAGGCGACGGTAACCGCTTACCATCAGGCGGGCCGTCTGCTTGTTTGCCGACACATTAAATAAAAAAAATAAAAATAAAAAGTTCGCCTATGTACTTACAAATTTGTTTGTGCAATAAAGAATTTTCTATCTATCTATCTATTTTTATATAATATTTATAATACTACTCGCTGCGCGCAGGTTTGCTCAAATTGCTCGTAGCCTGGCGTGATTTATTTTCCTTTCCTAGAACATCGGCCTAACAAAAAAGGTAAACCTCAAAGCTATATTCCGTACGTTTCCGTACGTGGGGAGACGGGTCTGAGCAGCCGCTCAACTGCCGTCTCTCTCTAGATCTATGTGCTCCATCTTAGGCCACATCATCGCTTCACATCAGGCGAGATAGTGGCCATCCATTAAGTGAAAAAAAAAAAAAAAAAACGTTCACCTTCCATTACACTAGAGAATACATCTTGTCTTCCTATCCCATTTCTTAGGCCACGCTCCATCACAATAACCACAAAATAAAACAGCAAAGGTACGTATTAAATATAAAAGGCAGGCGTGGCAGTTACCTTCAGGCAAACGATCGTACTCATTTAATTATTTCGTTCCATAAAAAAAAAATACTCTGGATTCCTTAAAGAAGACAAGAAAAACACGGTAGACATCTTACCTATAAAAGGTAAATTGGTTGTTTGAAACGGAAAAAATAACTTCGTATCCTCCCCGGATAAGTCAGTAAAGAAAGAAATTAAATAATAATTATTTACATTCGTCGACGATAAAATGTACTTAAGTATTTCACCAGAAGGTATTGTGTTAGATTCGACTTTCGCATTCTGGGAAGTTATGACTGGAGGGAGGCGTTGAATAATGCAGACGTGACGGACCTCTCTCGGGCAGGTACTGAACTAAAATGTCTCTATGTGTCGTAACAAAAGGCGCTCGAACATTGATGTTCCTGGTCGATGTTTCTGTTTCACATACATTATTTAACAGAATCCTCTTTGTGAGGTAAAGGTGAGTTGGACGATATTCTGTAAGGACAGGAGGGAATGCAATCAATCGACACTTGGTCTTCCTGACCATCAAATTGAGATGTGCCGCGACGATTACCTTGACCTTAAGTTGGTGTCATCCGCTAGAAGCCACATTAATATGAAATAGTAACCAATGGGAACATTACCTGCTGGGAATAGGTTGATAATCTTTGAATTATGGTTATAGTAATTTCAGTTAAAAATCGACAATCAGTCGCCTACTTCTCAGGAAAATATAACGGCTTTTAATAAATATTGTTTCCTTGAAGTATTAATGTAATAGTACCTATTTGTAGTGTACCTCAATAATACATTTTATAACAAAAAAGCCGAATTCAATTCTGATGTGTCTTCGAAGTCCAAGGTATCGATCTAGGGATATCGATGAAATTTATGTGAGACCACCCTGATGAGGCTATTCAAGTCAAATCAGTTTATTTTTTTTTAATTTTATTTCAGATAAAAATCCATATTAAACATGTCAAATAATTAATTAATCGTTTAAAAAGTTCATAAGAGAGAGCTCTTAGGTAACAAACGTAAAAAAATAAAAATACAATCGAATTGGGAACCTCCTCCTTTTTTTAAGCCGATTAAAAATACAATTATATATACCTACTTTAAAGTGCAAATTTTTTCAGTTACAAATTATTGATATCCGATTAACGCACTAAATCCATTAACATTTTATTACTCTTATTTTTAATTAATATTTTGACTTGGACTATGGGAATATTTATGTATTTGAGTACCTATGTGTACATATGTAAAAAGTGATGTGTGAACAAAGTTTATTAAGAAATAATTCTTTAAGTAATAATTAAAACTATAATTACACTGTAATATTACACAGTTAAATAAATACCTTATTTAAAAACATACCATTGAAACTGCGAGCAAAATGAATGATGTAAACTTGCAACTCGCGTGCCTTTTACATTGGGTTACCTATTTCGATTACTGTGCAAAGTGCGGAAAACTCTTGCCTCACGAGCTAGTTTCGCATGCAACACGTCTGCGAGTAGACTCATGTAATATAAATGTAAATTCACTAAAAGAAACGCAGCCTGCCACCACATCAGACGCTTTAGACACTTTTAGTTTAATATTTATGAGATAATATTTCATTTCGCGCGAAAGTCATTCAAAAGTATCGTTAGATTATTCTTGAGAAATATGAAGGCAATTTAAATTGGATAACATTTTATTAAGTTTAAAACTACAAATGTTTTTGAAGCGGCTCACAGGCACGTCCCAATAACATCATTTTTATCGGCTCTCATTTAATATGCTGATTATGAAAAGACTTTAAATAAGATGTAGATTATATAGATAGATAACGCTTTATTGTTACACAACAACAAGAAATAATAACAAAACAAAACTTACAATGGGCGGTCTTATCGCTTATAGCGATTTCTTCCAGACAACCTTTAGATGGAGAGGAATCAAAGAAACTGTAAGGGACAATGGTGTTGTGTATAAAATAACTATCTAGTATAAAATAATAATATTATAACTGACCAAACGGTGTATATAGTTAAATAGCACATCACGCACTATATAATCCACCTATAGCATACGAGTATAGTAACATCATTATTAACCCTTTACGTTCCCACTGCTGGGACATGGGTTCTCTCATAAAGAAAGTATCGGCCATAATCCACCACGCTGGCCAAATGCGGGTTGGTGGATGTCACATGTCCTTGAATTTTTGTGATTAATTCTCAGACATGCCGGTTTCCTCACGATGTTTTCCTTCGAGTATTTAATCCGTATATAACTTAAGAAAGTCAGTGGTGCGGGGCCAGCGGGATTCGAACTCGGGTGCGTCGGATCGAAAGTCGCAAGTGCTCCCACTGAGACACACTCGCTTCATCAGCAGGTTAGAAGCACAAAAAGTCCCATCCCTGCCTACCTAAAAACGAATATATACCTACTGCACTAGTATTAATGAATGAATACATTATACCAGTATCAATTCACTAATGACGACTGAGTAAATCCGGCACGCTATTAATGCACGTGATTACTTGACCGGAGTAATCCTAACAATGATTGAACGTTTGCATAACTGATTAAACATCCAGACGATACCTACTCTGAATATTAATTGGAGTTCTTAGAACATGATTGACACAACACAGAGTGTATGCAGTTACAACTCAAGCGAGTGATTATATCTACCTATGTACATTGCTGAGAGCAGTACTTATATTGCTAGTATAATAAAAAAAAATATATACGCCCAACGATCACACATAGATCTGGCCCCGAACTAGAATTCCCTGTATCTAGGGAACCAGGAACTACAAGGTCCCACAACACCCAGCCACGAAACAAATGCTGCGCTATTTTTTCTGTGCACAAAGATTTGTCCCGTCGCTGGAATCGGACTCGCAACGTCAGTGCGGTGTATGAGATTTGAGCCAAGCTGCCCAACCACTACTCCACAGAGGCTGACCATATACGCCAAGTTATAAATGTCAATGTTACAAACTAAATTGTCTTGTTAGGTCCTATTGCGCTTATGTGAAATTGTGGTTAATTTGCGCGCTAACTTTAAAACTAATATCTAGCCCGAATTCAGCACAGCATTTCAAATAGGTGCAAGTGGGTCAAATAAGAGAAGACCGCGAACCCAAACTCTCCAAAATGAATGAAATTTTGTAGATTTGTAGAATAGGTGGTACTGATCAGAACCACATGTGACTCCTTTGACTATGGGACATCTCACTCGCACTTCTAGATTAACATTATGTTATCTTAATTATAATTTATATTTCATTGTTCATTGTTATATTTTTTAGACATTTTAAAAGATTGTAAAAAGAGACTTCCCCGCAGTGTTTCTGGGTGCTATCTTCTCTAGCGGGCGTATTTCCAAAGCACTGGTAGTGTCAGTTTTCGCATTTCTTTTCTGGGCCCGGACTTCAATTTGAGTATGGGAAAGAAATGGATAGACATAATTACTTTTTATTTGCTTTTTAGTTGTATTTATTTTAAGTTACAATTAATAAAGTATTTCAATTGATTTCTATTAGGTATGTGTAAATGACGTTGAAAAGTGCATTTTTGTGCCTATTTAATGTATTCTTTTGGCTTTTGACTTTGTATATTTTATATCGAAAATGTTAGTCAGTGGTGGGTATATACAATACAATACAAAATGCTTTATTGTACACCAAAGAAAAAATAAATAGGTACATGAAAACAACTTACAAACTAAAGTAAATGTATAAATGTATCACCTTTGGAAAATCTACCTAGGCGACTATTTAGCACATTTTCTAATATTCAATTTGAAAACTACATTTATAATTATTCATTTGATACTCAAGTTATGATGAGTCCAGTGACGTATGAAATTCAATTATTCAAGATTTGTGTATGAAATTCACAATTTCAGATCCGTAGCACTCACGCCACTGTACGTTTGGACAATGAAGTTTATTAAATTTGTCAAGTCTACAGGTTTAATAAAGTTGGAGACGATCACAAACCAATTAGAAGTAATTGGATCTCGGCATGTCCCAATGTAAAGAATGAAGTTACTGTGATAATAGTTATTTGACTGTGATAATTAAGCTCATATATTATAATTCGAGAGCGAGATTGACTCAGTGGCGGAACGTGCGACTTTCGATCCGACGCACCCGAGATCCAATCCTGCTGGCCCCGCAACACTGACTTCCTTAAGCTATTTGCCGATTTAACACAAGCTCTAAAAACGGTAAAAAACATCGTGAGAAAACCGGCATATCCAAGAATTTATCACAATAATTCAAGGACATGTGACATCCACCAACCCGCACTGGGCCAGCGTGGAGGATTATGGCCCATACTCTCTCTATGAGACAAGGTCCGTGTCCCAGCAGTGGGCTGATGGGCTGATGATGATGATGATGGTGATGAATACAATTCACTCACCATCTCTTTCTTAGTCTGCCACGGCGCCGCCGTACTATATCTAGCTTTCAGTACGTTGCCAACTTGGCCCATAGGTCTGGCATGTGACTGTTTCCATTAAACCACTATAACAAGATTTATTAAATCTACGATTATATTAAATCAACGAGCCGCAGATTTTTCAATCATTATTTTATTTTTTGGGGGGCAAAGCTATTGTTACAAATAACAAATCAATATAAAAAGCCAATTATAAGGATACACAAATAGCAGTTAACTAGAAAATTAGGGATTTTTACTACTAAATGAACAAAGAAAAAAGGAATGCGAGATGCCACCATGCAATAGCAAACATTACATAGAATACCTACTTTTTTTAAGCCCATCGACCAGAAACCAGGAACTACAAGGACCATGGTGCCACAACACGCAGACACGAAACAAATGCTTGCGTATATTTTTTTTCTGTGCAAGAACATTTGCCCCGTCGCGGGAATCGAATCCGCAACCTCAATGGTGTATATAATTTTACCCAACCTGCATGCCCAACGACAGAGGCTGTCTTGCTATCTTATACTTGTCTACGATTCACAAACAAGGTACACAATATGTGTTTACCCATACTCACAACGAACTCATGAGTGAATTGAGAGATGTGTTCGAGCTCAATCATGATCCATCACTCGAGACACCTACAATGGCAACAGAATGAGAATTCCATCAACCAAGTTTGTTCAAAAAGCTTCCTATCGTACGAGTTGACTCGACCGGTTATATTATTTGATGAACACAATAAGAAAACATTTGCGGGATGACAAAAGAATAAATGCTGTCTTTGTTTCGCATAATAGACGGTGTGAAGCTTTAGGAATTCCGTCGTTTATTATGCTACACCCACTTCAGTGGCAGAACAATTTTAACGCGTGAAGTTGGGAAAATTCTCAGCTGTAATTAGAATACCTTTACGCGTCCCGGAGTGAGGGTATCGTAGCGACTAATCATACCTACTACGAAAATTGACAAAAAAATGCCGTGTAGAGAGATAATGATGATATACCTTAGTTAGCGAGTGTGGCTCAGCGGGAACTCGTGCTTCTTTCGATCCGACACACCTGAGCTCGAATCCCGACTCGGCCCTGCACCAAGCAGATTGTGCACGCTCGCTCTAAAACTGTGAAGGAAAACATCGTGATGAAACCCACTTACGCGCTTTAGAGTGGTAGGCTCTGGCCGTGGTTGTAATACCACCCACCAAACAAAGCCATGCCGTCAAGCCATCTAGTCGTGTTTCGGGATAATGTTCGGTGAACCATCGGGGAGACGGGTCTGAGCAGCCGCTCAATTGCCGTCTCTCTCTAGATCTATGCGCTCTATCTTAGACCACATCATCGCTTCACATCAGGCGAGATAGTGGCCAAACATAGATCTTTTAAAAGTAAAAAAAAGTTAGATACTTAGCGCCCTAATTCTACTTATATGATAAATTCCAAAGTTTGTTAGGGCGGATGGATGGATGTTTGTTACGCATATACTACTAAACGGATGTTATTGAAATTTTGCAAGTGAGTATCTTAAGTACCTTATCTTAGGTAGAAAAGGACATAGGATAACAAATTATGTTAGTCCTTTCTGTTCAAAGGTTGTCTGGAAGAGATCGCTTTGAGCGATAATACCGCCTATTGTTATGCAGATTACTGTGAAATGTACTTGTTTTTCATGTACCTATGTTTAAGGTCACAACAATAAAGTGCGTATCTATCTATCTATCTAACTAGCATACTTTTAATCCCGGAAAATCACGGGTGAAACCGCGGGGACCAGCTAGTTATAAGTAGATTTTTATGTAAATTTAATCTAGTGTAGAAAATTATTGCTTGTATAGCGCCTGTACCTACCTAGAAATTTTGAAATACATCTATAATCTTGTATGTCGTACTTATCTGCCGTAGACATTTGATAAGATTTGAAAAAAGTGACATGCTTGCAGGGTGATTGGTGCTATTTTTTTCTAGCAGTTGGTTTAGTGGCTCAATGGTTAAGGCGTCGGGACTGTATTCCGAAGACGCAGGTTTGATTCCTGCCCGTGCAATATCATAAAATATTTCTTCTTCCTAATTATTTAAAGATCTTAAGACTTTCGCTTAGCTTGCGCTAGAATAGAATAGAAAACACTTTATTGCACTTAAGGAGGAATTACATTTTGAACATACTTTCTTATGAGTTATCGCTAAACAGCGATCTCTTCCAGGCAACCATAATACGCTAGATGCATTCAATATCAAAAATAATTATTGATAGGTTGGTGAAAAAATCCCTCTATGGTACCAGATTTAATTTAATATTACCTGTCTTAAACTTTATATGGTTCTTGATTATGCAAGATTATATCTTTGACATATTAATATCACTTTTTCGAGACTTATCCGTCGGTAACTGAAATTGGGTAGATTTTGGCAATCAAATAGCTCCAGATTCTTTTTCATAATATTAGCTTTTTCACTTTAATCAGCGAAGCAAAATAAAGTCTAGTTATTTTTAAAAGAAAATAAAGTTATTTTAAGTAAAATTAAGTATAAAAAAACCGTTTCGTAAACTTGAAAACAAATCAACCTACAATAAACTTGAAAGAAACAAAGCAGACTTATAGGATATGGAAATTAGTTGTACGAATTTTGAGTAAAGAGTGAATAGGTTATAAGAAAAGCGAACAGCTAAGGACAGTAGCGGAATATACATAATCTTCATCATCATCATCATCATCAGCCCATCATGTTCCCACTGCTGGGACACGGGCCTTCTCTCATAGAGAGAGTATGGGCTATATATAATCCACCACGCTGGATTAGTGCGGGTTGGTGGATGTGATAAATTCTTGGACATGCCGGTTTCTTCACGATGTTTTGTTTCACCGTTTTCAGTGGTGCAGTTTTCGAAGTCAGTGGTGCACGGCCAGTGGGATTCGAACTCGAGTGCGTTTGATCGAAAGTTGCACGTTTTCCCACTCAGCCACACTCGCTCTTTTTATAAAATTAAAACAATGCGTGTTTTAATTTTAGTTCATTTGCTGAATTGTAATTAACTACATGATACATTATGAGATTGGTCTTGTTCACAAATCTATATCTCTCTATTTCTCATTCTCTTGTCTCTCTTATTATGTATTATTATTATTATGTATTATTATGTTTTATTTGTTAATTATAAAAGCAGAAAAAGTGCCAGGTGTAGATAAATTCAAGGTAGCATATAAATTGAATGTAAAATACCTCTCTTTTAAACGAACAGATTGTCTGACTTATCGCGTCGTCTCCCTCCATATCTCCACCCTAAATCACCGTATTAGAACCTTTTATATTACTCCAAAGACGAACGTAGGATTTGCCTATCGCACGCAATCGCGGACTGTAAGCCACTTTAAGTATTTCTTTAAAACCCAACCCCGGGGAGTTCAACCAAATCTCCGTTCGGATCGTTTCAATGAAATTCAATTTCGTATGTGCACATTTGTACTATTATTTTACGATACGTCGCTTATTTGCTTCAGATCCTCCCTTCAGATGTCTGCACTAGGTTGTAAATACGGAGAAAGTTTGTAAATTTGGAAAAAATCGTAATGAAACCTTGCTTGCAAATTGCAATAAATATTAATTACCTTTAAAAATATTACCTTTCAGAACAAATAATAGTTGTTAATTGTGTTCAAATCAAGAATGAATAGATACTTACTAGGCAAGCGTGCTTCATTTTTGACCACATCATCGCTTCCCATCAGGTGAGATCGTGGTCAAACGTTGCCCTAGTCTGAAGTAAAAAAATAAATAAACATTTTATCCTTACTAATATTATAAATGCAAAAGTAACACTGTCTGTCTCTCTGTTTGTAACATTTTCACGTATATACTGCTGAACTGGTCTTGATGAAATTTGGCACAAATATAGTCTTTATACCGGAGAAGGAGGACGTAGGATGATTTTCATCCCAAATTAACACCTGGTTCCCGAGGGATCGCGATGTAACCAAATCACACTTGTACCAAGTCGCTAATAGTAAAAAAACACAGAACACAAATAAAAAAAACAAATAGCATTATTTAAATCACCTATTTCAAAACAAAAGTAAGTGGACAGAGACCGATCAGTCTCCTTCAATAAAACCTAAACGGCTCTCCATTACTAGAAAATAAGCTAAAAGAGCGTGTCGAAGCCTTTTTACGCGTTAAAGAGGGTCTCTAACTGACGCTGTCGTATGCATCTAGCATTTTTAATCTATCCCAGGGGTCCTAGTTGGTTAAAGTGACAAGGGTTTAGAGTTTCGAGGGCATTTCGACAGGCTATTTCGTAGCCGATGCGAATATTAGGTAGGTACTAAAGACATGTCCTCTCAAACGCCGGATGCTGGTTGATGTATCGGGTCTCAAGATGCCCAGGCGCAGTATACGTATTCAAACCGTACATTGGATATCGTGATTTGTTTAACGCTGCAAAAACGCTTATAGTATCTATACTACTGTTACATTAGAATCATACTTTGGTGTCATAATTGATAATTATCTCATGATATAGAACCAGTGTGGCTCAGTGGGAGCATGGGCGACTTTCGATCCGACGCACCTGAGCTCGAATCCCGCTGGCCCGCACCACTGACCTTCTTAAGTTATGTGTGGAATTAACACTCGCTCTACAAACGGTGAAGAAAAACATCTGCATGTTCAAGAATTTATCACAATAATTCAAGGATATGTGACATCCACCAATCCACACTGGGCCAGCGTGGTAGATTACGGCTCATACTCTCTCTACGAGGGAAGGCCCGAGTCCCAGCAGTGGGAACGTAATGGGCTGATGATGATGATGATGTCATAATGTTATAGAGTGCTAATTATAATTGATACCTGTGACATGGTCCGCGTAGGATTGGGACTGTTAACCTTTCTCCTATTTGTGCAGTAATCACGACGATCCATTACTCCATTTTGAGGTAAAAGAAGAACAAATGAACTAACACACAAGACAGCAAAGACCACGTACTTAATGACACTTACCTCAAGTTCATATTGACATTATTAATTACGCTAGTTGTAAGTTTATCAACACAAATATTCTAAAGTCAAGGAGCAAAGTAACCGTAACGTATGATACGAGAAAATAGATTGTATTTATTGCACGATGTAACCATGCAGACTAAGTCGTGTGGCTAACAACAAGTGTCACTGACCTTAATTCCTAGTAATGTGAATCTTTATTTAATCACGAAGCATGCGATCATGCTACGCCGAACGGCCGTCACTACGGCTAGACATCGGCCCTCCATCCACTCAAACAAACGTAACGCCACTGCCATTGCTATGCTTCAGTTGTTTTTCTTTTTTTATAACAGATCTCTTCTGTGACTGACCAAGTGAAAGATTACCGATAAGCTTAAGTTAAATCACTGTCTTATACCGTCTTCCGTTCCGGAGTCGTGTCGCGCCGGTGAAATCGTCCATGATGAGCCAATGATGGCTTCGTAAGGTGCCGTAATGTCACCTATACAGCCTTTATGACAAGGAAGGAAACGGGGCTGGTCGGTGACTCGGCCTGGTTATTTTGGACCAGAATTGTCACGTAAACACTGTGTCATGTGTCATTATGTCAATTACTATCAAGGTTGAGCTGTATTTATTTTTATAGCCCCATGCTGGATTAAAAAAGGCGGAAGCCTTGTCGCTAAATTCAAAAGCGAATCAATCAAAGTATGCCGTTCCGCTCGTTCGTACACAAGCCTCACGCACACATTGAATTACATTGATTACATCATGCTTTGCCGATCCACCGTCACATCGGCTAGACATTGGCCCTCCGTCCACTAAACAAACATAATGCCACCACCATTGCTAATGCTTCAGTTGTTGCTTAGCAGGATTGCGTCCGCCTTTTTTATTCTTTCAAGGCATTGTGTTACAATAGCTACAATTTTATATAAGCCTTGATTGTTTGATAAACGTGTTGTTTTTTTTATCCTTTGAGCTTTTTTCACGCTTATCGTTTGATCACACACACACACAAACAACAACATGTACGTTATTCACCTGTTTCGTATTAGTGTGTTACGTACCCTAATACATAGATAGATAGATAGAAAATTCTTTATTGCACAAACAAATTTGTAGGTACATAGGCGAACTTAATGCTAGTGAGCATTATCTTCCAGTTAACAATACATGTCACATACATGTTTTTTTACTCATTGAATATTATATCAAATCCCTATTATGTACACCACCAAACTAAATTGTTTTTCATACTTGTTCTATCCATCCAAAGGTGGTCTGGAAGAAATCGCTCTAAGCGATAAGGCCGCCCATTGTAGCTCAAATTAATTATTTTTTTTACTGAGTGACGAGAGGAGCTGGTCGTTCACTTGATGGTAAGCAATACGCCTACCCATAACAGTAACAGCACCACCCAGATTTTGGTTTTGCAATATCCTTTGTGACGCTGCGCTGCGTTTGTCGCACCCTGAGACATAATGCCCTGTAATTTTGCTGGCTACAATGCCCTTCAAACCGGAACACAGTAATACTTGCGCACTACTGCTTGGCGGCAGAATAACTGGCACAGCGGTGGTACCCACCCAGACGACCTCTCGCTTACGAGAATCGTACCACCAGAAAATTATTGTATATTGTCATTATTATTTCTTTTTTTTGTTTGATGTGCCAAGTGTTATTGTATTGTATTGTATTAACCATGTTGGTCCGTCACCATATGCAGTTGGTCACTCGATGGAGATGCGTTTTGCGTATTGATGGCTTGAAGTGCCGCCGCCGGCGCAGGTAACCGCCTTGCATTGCACTATTGCGAGCCTAAGATATCAATTTCAATTTATTTAAAAAAAAGAACGGGCATTGTAGCCAGCGAAGTTATTGGGTGTATGAAACTTAATCTCTGATGTCTCGGGGTGATGAACCACTATACCACAGTGGCTGTCATTTTAACAGTTCTGTGTGGTACTGCAATTGGCAGGCGTAGCGCTTATCATCAGGCGAACAAATTTCTCGTTCCATCTCAGGTCCGTAAAAAAAAAAGTGTGCGCTTATTTTATTTATCACAAAGATCATAATCATCATCATCATCAGCCTATTGCAGTCCACTGCTGGACAAAGGCCTCTCCAATTGCACGCCACTGAGCACGATCCCCGGCTACTCTCATCCAGCTGCTGCCAGCCACCTTGTGAAGATCGTCGCTCCACCTTGCCTGAGGGCGTCCTACACTATGTTTGCCAATTCGCGGTCTCCACTCTAGAACACGTCTACCCCAGCGGTTATCGGTTCTGCGGCTAATATGTCCGGCCCACTGCCACTTCAGCTGACTAATTCTGTGGGCTATGTCAATGACTTTGGTTCTCTGTCGGATAACCTCGTTCCGGATATGATCCTTAAGAGAGACTCCAAGCATAGCCCTTTCCATAGCCCGCAAATCACAAAGATGTCACGCTTTAAAGATCAACAAACTGTTTAGTCTAAGGATAAGTCAAAGTTACGATCTGACAAAAGCCTTTATACGACCTCAAATAATAAAAGCAGGTAAGATTGCCCAACTTTCTATATTTCGTATTCAAAGCCAGACAAAGCCGTATAAAATAACTTACGAAAGTTCAACTCTTTTCGACTAAACAAAAGTAATCTCAGCAATAATTCAAGAAAGCCGTTTGGGGCGAATAAACGTTGTTCTCTAGCCTTGGACCTAAGGCGTTTTTATTTAGAGCACCCACATATGCAATTACCGGTTCAACGGGAGGACGAGTCGTGTTTATTTGTAAAGCACCGACTTGGGCCTCCACTTTATGGCCGCAATAAACCGACCAACAATAAAACTTTAGGTCTACGCCGTTTGCTTAGCAGCTTTACAAGCGTAGTGACGTAATGAGGCTACGTTTTTTATGCTGAAAGTACTATACTTAAGGTTTTTCTTTTCTAGTTCCTCAGCAACATAACATAAACCTTTAAATTGTAAATTTAAACATAGAATACCTTAAACTTGCTAACTTTACTAACGCTATGTTGTAATAAATAGGTCATCTTCGTAATGGCAACATCACTAATTTATTTTTATAGGTTAATTAGATACCGATACTGGCAACCCTTTTCTTTCTGAAGACGGAACGGAAAAGCAATTGTAAACGTCGGCCAATATATATTTGATTCAAGAACGCTGTGCTTTTATTTATATTTCAAACTGAAGACTATTACACCCAAGCCTATAAATCTGCAACAAATTGACTAACATTAGGTAGGTAATTCTTCTCTCGTGTGGGTGTGTGGCCAACTCTGGTGTCGGAGTTATCGCCGAGACCGTCCGAAGGCCTCCGACCTGGCCTAACGACTGTTGTCCTAAGAAAATTACCGGGACCAACGGCTTAACGTGCCCTCTAAAGCAAGGGAGCGCTCTGATGTAAATACCACACAAACGGTCACCCATCCAAGTTGTGACCGCTGCGACGTTGCTTAACCTAAAAGATCTATTACGAATGGCTAGGCGAGCTACGCTTCAAGCGCTATAAGGTAGGTACTGATACAATAGATCAATTGGTCTGAAATAAAGTATTTTTAAAGGACTGAAAAAAAGAGGTTTTCAATTCGATTGTATTTTTTTGCTTATTAATTTTTTTACCAGAAGCGATTCTCCATGAACTAATAAATGTGAAACATTTTTCGTAAACAAGAAACAGTTACTGTCGCATGCCACAACCAAAGAAAACTAACTGTTACTTACGTACCGCAACCATACTGCAGCAAGCGCAAAACAGGGAGCTTGCGTCTCCTTCCTTCTCTTATCTTAAGACTAAACCATTTATCTTAAATATTCCTGCGGCAAAGTTTTCAGTATAGAACCTCTACGTTACGTCTACGACGACACTTGATAAGAGCTACGTGCTACGACATTGCTACGACTCTTACGCTACGTGCGGAAACGCTACGTGCGATAAGCCGAGCCTACTTTCAGGTATTTTGTTCAAAATAAAAGTATGAAATAAATAGAATACCTTTTAGGTTTAAGATATTTATTTCTCATAAAGAATATACATTCACTTACATGAGAAAAACAAAATTAACAGTTTCTTAGGCTAACAGTATAGGCTTACTTAATTTTTTTTTAAATCATAACAATTAGTACTAAGGCTTTTTTAAGTATATATATTATATGTAATATATATATATATATATATATATATATATATATATATAGTTACGGTGTAGTTGTATAGTTACATAGTTGTAGTGTTTGCTCGAATCGGCCGGTTGCCTTCTCGCAGCGCCGCGCCGCCGATACCGGCGGGCGCTTTGAGTAGGCAATTACGCTCACAGAATAATCGCAACTGGAAGTTGCCTATTAATACCTTGTCTAAATACAAATATTTAACTTCAATGTACGTCCGATATAAACCTTTTTTTTATAGAACTGAGTAATGAGCAAGTCATTTGCCTGATGGTAAGCGCTACGCCTGCCCATAGCAACTGCAGTGCCACCCAGAACTTTTAATATAGTATTGTAAAAAATATTACGTAACATTGCATTGCATTCATCACCCCGAGACATCAGATATTAAGTCTCATACAGCCAGTAATTACGCTGGCTGCAATGTCCTTCAAAACCGGAATACAATAACGCTTGCGCACTACTGCTTGGCGGCAGAATAACTGGGAAAGCGGTGGTACCTACCCAGACGGCCTCACGCAACCCAGAGATCTACCACGAGTAATTATTTTGACTAATCCTATCCTAATAATATATAATATTATAAATGCGAAAGTGTGTGTGTGATGTTTGTTACCACGTATCACCGTAACTACTGAACCGATTTTGATGAAATTTAGAATAAAGATAGTCTAAGTACTGAATTGAAACATAGACGATGCAAATTTTTAAAAATCAACCCCGAAGGGGGTGAAAGAGGGTGGTAAAGTTTGTATGGACACTTTTTATTCCTTAGTTCAATTCGCTCAAAACTCGGTACAAATAAACTTTAAACTAAATAAAGAAACACGTATTTTTTATTTTTTCAAAACTACCCCTAGGAAGGGTGCATGGGAGTTTTAAAGTTTGTACGGTTTTTTTTAAGTGTATACTTTATTCCGTGGTTCGATTCACTCACAACTCAAAACAAATAAACTTTAACATAAATTTTCAAATACGTGTTCTTTATTTTTTCTAAACTACCCTTAAAAAAGTGTAAGGGCGTTTTTAAGTTTGTATGTTTTTTTTTTCATTTCACTAAATAATGAAACAAGTGTTTTTTATTTTTTTAATTTTCATCATTCAATTTTCAATACTACCCCTACGGGGTGTGCAATAGAATTCTAAACTTTGTACAGAAAATTGTATTGCTTGGTTCAATTCACTCAAAACTTGAAAAATTCTAGTCCTAATATAGTATCATATAATATAGAATGTATTATGTAATATAATATATAACGTAATATAAAATATACACAAAAATAATCATAACAGCGCAGCCAACTACTTTTCTTACTTGCGACACATCAATCTCTACGCGGGCGAAGCCGCGGGGCGCAGCTAGTTTGCCAAACCAGTTACGGTACAACTGTTGTCAATCTCGAAATAAATTCCTCTTATTCTGCTTTTGCAGACGTTCAAATGTTTCTCTTGTAAAAAAATCAATAACTTTATTTGTTTTTATTATTTATTATGCAAAAACACAGCGCTCATGTCTAGTAAGAAAAAATATCGAGGAATAAATTATATAAAGTTCTTATAAAATAAATCACACTGCTAACGGAATAACTTGATATATTGCTTAATAAGAAACAATATTGCTGGAATAACGTTATTCAGTAGGATGGCAATGACAATGGGGACCTATATCGCTAATAGTGCAGTAAATAACCGTTTAGGGTCGAATAGATTTTTAATGTGCTTTCTTTTGCAATTCTAGAGCCTCTTTTGTAAGGCATAAAGTATTCATTATTTTAATATTGAAGCACTCTAAAAGGATCTTTATAAGAGCTACTTTTATGTTAAAGATTTATTAAAGTTTTTGTAATAGTAGAGTTTTAGGTTTATATTAGAAGGATTTTTCTCCACGCAATATTTAGACTTGTAGTTTTTTAAATATGATCATATTTTTTTCCCCAACCTATGCATTTTTACAAACGCCTAGATCTTCTGGATGCGTTTTCTGCACCAACTCATAGAAGCTAATCACTATTCATAACATACAAAACTTTATAAGAATAGAGCCCACCGGCTAGATGGAGCGACGACCTGCGGAAGGCGGCCGGAAGAAACTGGATGAGGAGAGCCGAAGACCAGGCTCAGTGGCGTTCATTAGGAGAGGTCTATGTCAAGCAGTGGACGACTACAGGAAGGGCATTGTAGCCAGAAATATCTGAGCATTATGAGACTTTAAAGTTATTGTCTCAAGGTGAAGAGCGCAGTGCAGTGCACAAGATTTTGCAAAACCAAGTCCTCGTCTCGTCACTCAATTACATAAGAAAGATGTATATTTTCTGCGCACGTCCGTAATAAAATTATCGAATACTTAAGTATTGTATAGTAGTACATGTTACTAAACTAACTATGTTTACTGAAAACAACTGGTCCCTTCCGCCATTTAGCTCAAGTTTACAAAGTAAAGCGGAGTCGCCGTCTGGAACAGTTAAGTTTGTGCATAACTAGGGTGCAGGCAGCCGTGTAACGAGTGGAACAAATGCTGCTAATGAAGCGGCCGGCACATGTAGTGATGTACCAAGCCGTACTTATCCGTAAAAACTTAGTGCTTCTTTGTTTTGTTCTTAATAGGCTTGTTATGCATTAGCATTTGCCTCTGATAATAAAGCTAAGTAAAATGCAATAACTTCATATAATTTTATTCCGGAACGTGCTCAAAGTATTTGCAGCAAACGCTGAAAACCACATGAAAATCAATTTTGATGTGGTATATATAAAAATAAACAAACAAACAGACAGATAGACAAAAACCCTAAAAACAGTTTTTAACAGGAAACCAATAGCCTCTAAATAGTCGATCCTAGTTGGATTTTCAAAAATATACTCATATTATTATTTATTTGTAAAAAATGACTTATTTGTACGAGGTGTATAAATAAAAGATCACTTTTTTGAGTCACTGCAATGATAACTGTCACGGACGGCGTCCGTGTGCGAAATAACTTAAATTACATCAAATGTCTAACTTAATGTACGGTAGCCCGTACAAATGTACAGAATTTTCTCTGTTCCATTTTTATAATAGTAGATGCACTGCATGTACTTGGTTGAACAGACGGGTCGATTATTTTGTTAGTAAATCATTGTCAACAGGAGCAGTAAATATCACATCCCCGCAAAGTTTCTATGCCATCTTCTGTAGCGGGCGTATTTCTAAAGCACTGGTAACTCTACCAGTTTTCGCATTTCTTTTCTGGGCCCGGTATTCAATTTGAATACCAATAGGAAAGAAATGGGTAGATGGTTAAATTTTTTTTCAAAGTCATGATATATTAAGTTCCAATAAATTGCCGAAAAAACTGTAAACTGTCCGATTTTCCAGATCTTTCTTGCCGCACACCTGCAAAATATGGAATGGGCTACCGCCCGAGGTCTTTCCGCAGAGCTATAACATGGGGCACTTTAAAAGAAGGGTGAAAAGGGTCCTTAAAGGTAGGCAACGCACCAGTAATGCCCCGGGTGTTGCAGGTGTCCATAGGCGACGGTAACCGCTTACCATCTGGGCGGGCCGTCTGCTTGTTTGCCTATTAGTCATATAAAAAAAAAAACATTTTTAACGTATTTTATTGATTTATATTATGTGTATATGACGTTTAAAAGTACATTTTTTGTGCTTATCTAATAAATATCTTTTGACTTTAGACTTGACTTTTGAACAAATTTTGTTTAAGTTTACGGATAACTTCCGCATCACTACTCGCTGAGCACACAAGGCGCCGGAAAGGGAACTGTAAAGCACTTGTCAGTATCAAACGCGCTCAGCAAACGATAGACGATGCTTGTTTATTTTACGAACGTGATATATATAATTTGTGCCTGATTGTGTTAACTTTATAAAATGCCGTGAAATAGTCGTTGTATTAAACGTGGTGATTTATTGACGTTCTATAAAAGCTTTTGAAAATAAAAATAAAATTAACTCCATGTATCTGGCAACGACTTACTTAGCCATTCACTGAATATAGCTATGAGTCGATCTGTAGAACCATAAATTAGTCAGGTCCATGCAAGACTCCATCGACCCCATCGAATAATTGTTTGACTCTGTAAATGAATACCTAGAGTTAAAATAGATATATAAATTTGGCATTTTAATTAGTAATAACATATACCTAAGACATATGAAAATAATCAATTGAACTTTGACATTTTATAGAGCTAATAATTATTATTAATGATTAATTTGAAAAAAATACGTAAAATAAAAAAAATAAATAAATTTAAAATTTAAAAATTTAAATATTTTTATGTGAATTGTATTTCACACCCTTAAATAGGGTAGATTATACGACACATTATATTATAATTGTAACACCTATCTAGGTCATAAATTTTAATGATAGGTAACCTGCCTATATTCTGGCAATAAAAGTTTATAATTTATGATGACACTTTTTGCGTCAGATCATAACATAATATTATGTTATGAGTCATTGTTAGCATGTACAATATCGATATGTCAACGGCTTAATTTCTAACCGTAACCAGAAGTCTGCCGTGGCCTTCGTCACCACACTGCAACCAGGAACTTAGAGAGAAGCTATTCACTCAATATTTTTTTGGATTTCTTCAATCTCATACTGAAAGTCAAGAGATATTTTTAAGCTATTGCATAGCTTCTATCGCGGGCCTTGAGCGTGGAGACCGAATCCAGAAATTCCGTAACGAAAATAACCTAACACCCCCACTCCGAATGCTATGCAATAGCTTTACCGCGGCAGTCTCCGAGTGCCACACGTCTTTTTTTTTATTTTTTACGTTCAAATTACAACTATCATCACAGGTAAATCCCAATTCAATAGTGTATGTCAACATTATAATTCCTTTACGTCTACAATACTCATTAGTTATTTGCCATTCTAATTCATTTACATAATAATATACAAGAATTAATTATTTTTACCGTAACATATTTCAAATACCTGATATTATTGTTTTTAATTCCGCAATTGAACGAATAAATATGTCTATTTTGTTAGCAACATGATTTAATATATGCAATATATGTCTCAATGGCGTCTTAGATAGTAAACTAGCCCTTGCGTAGGGCACTGCGAAATATGTATGAACATATACAATTACAATACTAATTTCGGAATGACAAGCATTTGTTTTACTAGTAAAAGTAAGTAATTACTTTGGACTGAAGACAGTCTTAGTTGTGAGCTGCATTTTTATCTAGGGTGAGCTAGTCGGCTCATATCTTATACACCATGGAAGTAGCGGGTTTGATTTTTACTACATAACAAATGTTTGTGTGAAAGGAAACCGCCAGAATCTGTTTCTTGCAACATATTTCAAAATATTGGGCGTAAAATAAGATTAGTATAAAGTGAACACTTAACTATTTTGGAATAGTCTGGTGTAGTCGACGAGTGTAATCGATCGACACGTTTTAGAGCTTTACTTTACAGCGTGAAATGTTTCCGTGTGTGTGAAATGTATGTATGAATGTGTTGTGTGAAAATAAACCATATCGCGTTGTTCTAGTTTTTTAATTTTGGATTTTACTATGCTTGTATGTAATTTTCCGATACAATGATGGTAGAGTCATTGTAATAATAGAAGTTTATAAGTGCGTCTGAGATGCCAAAATTGAACTTTTGAACTTTGAGCTTCCGTAGGTATGTAGATACTATTTTATAAAGGTATTTCATATTATTTAAATTGTAAGCACGTGCTATTGTTTACTGGTCTTAAAAAGGTGGCGTGATGGTCTTAACACTGGAAATAGCAAAAAACAAACATGTTTGGAGGGAGATGGAAGAGACCAGAGATTGTATTAGAGATGATTGACCCAGCCGATTGTATCTGATAAAGTAAAAATAACAGGGCGAGTGTGGCTCAGCGGGAACTCGTGCGCCTCTCAATCCGACGTACCTGGGTTCGAATCCCGAGACGGCCCTGCACCAATGACTTATAGTTAAGTGCATATTTTGTACGCTCGCTCTAAAACGGTAAAGGAAAACATCGTGAGGAAACCCGCTTACGCGCTTTGGAGTGGTAGGCTCTGGCCGTGGTTGTAATACCACCCACCGAACAAAGCCATGCCGTCAAGCGACCTAGTCGTGTTTCGGGATGATGTTCGGGGAACCATTGGGGAGACGGGTCTGAGCAGCCACTCAACTGCCGTCTCTCTCTAGATCTATGTGCTCCATCTTAGGCCACATCGTCGCTTCACATCAGGCGAGATAGTGGCCAAACATAGATCTATTAAGTGTAAAAAAAAACAGTCTGGCGTCTCTTCATACAGTAATGAATAATGATGGTAAATCCACAAGGTCCTACATTTCCCTGTTGCAAAAGTTGCCTTCAAAGCTACTGTTTGCTTGTCATTTCAAAGCCCTATTTATACTACTACTATTGACCTAATGAGACCGAGTTTTTTGTGTCGTAGTTACTCACTCATATTTAAACACTTTTATACAAAAAAGAGAGCGTATCAAATGGTATAAAGTTAGATTTATACATCACTCTTTAATACTGAGCGTATATGTTCGCCCAATATGAATAAAAGAAACCGACAGCCCCCATGTATGGAAATATAAATAATATATACCAGATTCCGCAGACACTCGTGTTTGCGCAATTTAAAAGAAACACGCTTTATTTTTGGGTTATTTATACAGGAAAACGGCAGTGTTTTATTTGAAAATATATTTTGTGCGACGTAGTTTAGTCCATGTGCCAATGTTTGATAATTTTGTCATATAAATAGTAGTTAATGCAGAATAATAAATTCAATTAATAATTATTTACTAGGTAGGGCTCTCGTATGCGGGAAGCCGTCTAGGTTGGTACCACCGCTTTGCCAGTTATTCTGCAGCCAAGCAATAGTTACTGTGCTCAGTGGGAGCAAGTGCAACTTTCGATCTGACACACCAGAGCTCGAATCCCGCTGGCCCCGCACCACTGGTTATCTGATGTGCGAACACTCTCTCTAAAAACAGTGAAGGAAAACATCGTGAGGAAACCGGAGACCAACAATTGATCACAAAAATTCAAGGAAATGTGACATCTACCAACCCGGGCCAGCGTGGTGGATTATGGCCCAGTGGACTGATTTAGTCTGATGGTGATGTTTATACTTAAGACATGGATACTTTTATCCCGGAAAAAACAAATGGATTTATAAAATTACTATAAATCGCGGACGTAGTCGCGGATATTAGCTAGCGTTTCAACGCTGAAATGCAAACAAAAGCGTCCTTATTGTAAAATGCTTTAGTTTCCCTAAAAGGGGTTATGTACAGGTCGGGCTTCAATAAGTTCGAGCTAATACATTACTCACTGCTAAGCATCTCGAGGCTTACGGTGATGGAGTTTCTTTAGAAAGCCAACGTTAGGAAATAAGGTGCTATTTAGGTGCTCGGATTTAGTTTATGTAAGTAGATTATTCTATGTACTTACAGCTTTCATATCAGCGTGTTATAAGCCGTTTGTGCTTGGAAGTTTTTGAGTTTGGTTCAGCTTCTTAGGGCTTTGTGGCAGTATGAAACCTTTTAGGTATTCTCATTGTTTAAGCACTGCTGGCAGGATGGCTAATCTTGTAAAGGCGAAAGTGAAATATAGCCTAAGGTTGTTAAAGAGAACGGAAAGATGCCAAGGCAAAAATTATTTAAAGTATAAGGTATAAGTTTAGTTTCTTTATTATGTATGTGTATGTTCATTTAATTATTAGATAATATGATGTTTACATATAATTGAAAATAAAAACCATTTAAACAATAGGACATTGGACAACTTTTCGGAAAGTGTTTAAATTAACCGTAATGTATATATATATATATATATATATGTATATATATATATATATATATACATACATATATATATATATATATATATATATATATATATATATATATATATATATATATATATATATATATATATGTCTATGGTATATATTTTAGTAAAATAAATTCCTAAAAGTACCAAACACTATGTTTAAATGTTATGTTTCAAATATTGCCGCGCAAAAGGTCACTTCAGAACGTATGACGGCAAATAAAACGACAAGCTCTACGAAAGCAAACTTGCAAAGTGATTTATACATTTCTGTGAAGTTTAAGGACTTTACGTCATGGAATGAAAACATATCGTTTTGATTTAGATAAAAAGCAAAATTATACAATAAACACAAGCTTCGCACACGGTATTTACTTTGAAATGACGTCATGCAGTGTGATTGGTGTTTCGTTTAAGATAAAGAACAGATAAAATGCCAGAGTTAGGTATTAAATTTTATTTATAGATTTAAAAATATAAATTACTATTATTTTACTAAAATATAGATTAAATGATCTTTCGGATTTGACAAACATTCGTTCTAAATACATTTTAGATTTTTTTTCGATTACTGTCCGATCCCCTATTATGCTTAAACAATTTTAATTTATTATACGTACGTACGTTAAATAGCTTATACCTAAAAGGCGCAACGTAACTAAAGTTCGTAGGTGGGGCTTCAATTACTTAGGTGCAGCATTACTCCAAACAGCTGAAGTAGTTTTAAAGCTAACCTACATGCAGCGATGGAGATAGAAAGCAAGAAGTTACTTGTGCTACTCAGAAATATGCAAGAAAGTTTAATTTACTTTTACTACGTTTAATTAAGTAGGTTTTTTCAAGTATTTATTTAAGTTTTCATGATAACTATATAAACTTATGTTATACGTATATACATAGAACACGGTTTTTCAGTTTCCTAGTAGTTATCTAAATCGCTTCATTGGTTTGGTTATTATTTACATTTCATGCGATAAAATTTGTTTTGTTTTTTATTCATTTCAGAATATGAAACATACGAAATATATTTTATTCATAACAAAATATAGCTATAACAATATAGAATTTCTTTGCAGAGACGCTCTATTCTGATTTAAAACAGGTTAACATAAAAAACCCAACATGCGACAGTTAATGGCGTTCATTCAGTATTCAGCGCTTGAAATGAAGTTGGCAGTAAATTAAGTTTTTGCTAGGAAAGCGACATTTTCTCAGCTCGTCGAAAAACGCGTCAATAAAGCGGTTCAAAGAGCCTCGAGTCAAATTAAAACGCTCCGGTCACTACTGAGTGACACCCACACAGATGCAGAAATCACAATGATAAGGGAGCAGCTGGCATTGTCTTGATGTGACGGTCGTCGTGCCGCTTACAATAGCTCGGCACAACTCACCGACAAACATAATTCAGGCTCAATTAAAATACGCCCGCATTGCACACAGACGTGTCTCATACTCTCACGCACACAACCTCAGCTCAATTTTAACGACAGTCAGTTTTATAAGCGGAATAATTTCAGCCTGTCTCGGCTCTTCGTGGATTCGCGTAATAAAATCTATAATGACGTTACATCAAACAAATCACGGCTTTAGCTAATCTTATGACCTCTTTACGTCGTCTGAACATTTCATTCCAGCGAGGAGCTTCGAATTGAGAGGCCGTTTTTATTCAGTCGACGTAGAATGGTCCTGCTTTTAACTTTGTTAAGAGTAGCGATGGAGAATTATAAGCAGAAGCAAATTTTATTACTTATAAATTTATGAAAATTATTTAAAAAATAATGAGAACATCTCATATCAAGGCATGACTCGAAGTACAATAAAAACCGGAGCTATTAAATAGAATAGAACTTTATAAAAGCATTATTACTATTATTGTACAAATAAATGACATTTCCTTGATACTGAGATTTTCCGGAAATACAGTAAAGTCACATTGACCACAACTGTCGAGTTCAAAAACCATTTTCCTCACAAAACAGGAATTAACTCGACAGAAATTCACATAAAGCTGGGCACGTATTCCGGAATCAATACAGAGTCGGGAGTCTGCGGCCGACGTGATTTTCCATTTATTGGACCTATTCTTGTGAATACAGTCACGTTGACAATAGAACGATGGAATAGTCTGTCCTATGCATCCCCTTCTCTGTTATTGACAATTACGTTATGATCACTGCTTCTTTAAGCGAGTTATACATTCAGTTTCATTCTATTCTGCAGGGAGAATAGTACAGAATAACATAGTTACGATATGAAAATCCAATATTTATTTATTTACTAATCGTTTATATGTAGTTTTCTTATCGCTAATAAGCGATCTCTTCCAGACAACCTTTTGATTTACTTACCTTTTGACAATTACGTTATGATCACTGCTTCTTTAAGCGAGTTATACATTCAGTTTCTGAACCACTTGGCACCCGGAAAATGTAAACTTACATTTCACTGAGACTTATCAAGTTAGTTTATAATGCTTTTTTATTTTGTGGCATTAACAAGGGCGTCGTAAGGGCCAATTTTTTTTTTATTATACTTTGATCCTGGCCTATTTCCTGTATCTAGGAAACCAGGAACTATGAGAACCATGGTTCCGCAACACGCAGACACGAAACAAAGGCTTGCGCTATTTCACTATACACAACAATTTGTGTCGTTGTGGGAATCGAACCCGCAGACCCGTGTATGAAATTTGAGCCAAACTGCCCAACCACCACACCACAGAGGCTATCAAATTATACCTACCATAACAATAGTACAAAATCTCTGAAAAGAAATGTCCCTTAGTTTCTTGCCGTATCTTCTGAAGAGTGGTTCTTTTTCCGATAAGGTGGTGAGGTGGTATAGTCATTGTAATAATTGACGTTTATAAGTGCGTCTGTGCTTCCTAAACCGATTAAAGAGATTTTAGTTTTTGAATAATTGACTTGCACCGTCTAAACGACGTTCACATGACATGTTTGCGTATCGTCTAATAGGCCTTCATTTTTTTTAATCTCGATAATTTACTTCGTTAATTTAACGGTAAACCCTTGAAAGAAAAAAAAAAGCGGACGCCTCGTCACCAAATTCAGAAGTGAAGCACTCAAAGTATGCCGGTCCGCGCGTCATACACAAGCCTAACGCACACATTTACGTCATGCTATGCCGATCGGCCGTCAGATCGGCCCTTCGCTCACTCAAACATACTTGCGCCACCCGCCATTGCTATGCTTACGCTGTTGCTTAACGAGAGTCCGTCTGCCTTCTTTATTCGTTCAAGAGTAAACCTTACTATAGTACTAAGCCGTAGGCATTTCAATTTACGCATTGCAGTGGCAAAATTACTAGTTCCCAAGATTTATGTCCAGCCGTACTCCGCATCTGTAAGTTACAGATGCGGAGTACGGCTCTTCGTCTCCGTACGTATTGCCTGCATTTGTAACTCGAATTATAACACCGCTGCGCTGGCATAGTTGCGAAACATTCTTGTTTCGATACAGAAATAGAAGACGTATGGTTATAGTATTTGGAACAGGTATTAGTCCTAGTCTAGATATCTGTTCACGGCTTAGTGAATATCCGCGTGTTGATTAAAACTATAGATTATATTACTAAAGTAGTGCCCTGTTCATTCCCATAATATAATTTGTCATAAAGTTATTCTTATTCTTCATACATTTCTCGTCATTAGATAGATAGATAGATAGATAACACTTTATTGTAAGGAAAACAACATTTTAAAGACGATAGTATGCCGTTATAAGTAGGATGACTTTGAATTATTATACACTTGAATGATTAATATATAATATATATATAAATATAACATATATATTTAATTCCAATTTATATATTGTAGTCATATTATGGATACTGACTATTAGTAATAATAGTATTATGATGTAAAATTTTATGATTTTCAAAATTGGGTTTAGGGATAATATGGGAATAAATAGGGAATCAAGTAAAGTAATGTCGAGTAATATCAAATTACTATGAAGACGTCTTCAAAAGGTATCTGAAAAACAAAACACATTCCCACGTTATTTCGTTCGTTCATTCAGAGCAGGAAATTCCAACGTTATTATGAAAGCTCCATATTCGAAAACGTGTCCAAATTCATAAAATTACAAGCACGTACTCATTGCGTTCTAACTTGTTTGGAATTTTTATTTTACTGGAACGTATTTTATACTCGTAAGAGTTGGTATACGAGTACATTACGCATACCTAGTACGTCTCACCTCAACCTCGGAATGCCGGACGTGCATCCGAACAAGAAGCTTCTGTTCAAATAAGGACGAGTGGGCATGGCGAGCAAACGTGTTTGCTTTGATTTCACTTACGTATCTCTACCGCAATAGATAATCTTGTAGAGTGAGTGCTACGAGTACTACAATAGCGCTACGAGAGTGCTACGGAAACCGTAGCTGAGCACTAGACGTGAGACAAGAAAAACATGAGCTTAGCTCTTACCAGCTTTGAAATAATGACGTAATTTTATGCCGTTTATTTTTATTCCATTGAACTACTTAGGGACTGCATGAACAGTTATTATTACGAAATTAGCGTTAGTTGTTTTGTCATGTTCATCCAGAGCCTGGTCGCACGTTTTTACGGATTCGGATCGTTGGGTGAAAATATATAAATATATAAAAAATATATTTTTTTTAAAGAAAAGAAAATAATAATGTAATTGCGGATCTCACAGTGAGTCAAACCGTCCGATTATTTATCCAAAATTTATCTGTAATATTTTATAACAGATACATTTGTCGAAGAATGCATTTAACTCTGCTCACTAAATAGTTTTTAAATTAACACAGCTAATTAAAACTAAAAGAGAAGGACTAAAAGTAATATAATTGCGTTCCCCTGAACTGCGGTCGCTCGTAAATCAGTGGCCAGTATGCGAAGCTCGCTGCCGACAGTTTACCTACTGCTAGTTTTACGGCATGAGAGTTCGTCGTTTTGAAACAAAAGAACTATTGCACTTGTTTCACGTAATATATAGATTTTGATTGTTTTTGTGATCTCTTTCTCTCCTTTTGTCATCTCTTTCTTTCTATCCCTTTGATACTCTTTGTGGCGAGACGCGCAAGTCGTTCACCTGATGGTAAGCAACACGCCTGCCCTTAGCAAGTATATGGTTAGTAAGTATATAGTGTCATTTATTTGACACCCCCGTCTCTTACAGTTTCTTTCCGGTTTAAGTCCGGTCCGTCCGAAGGTTGTCTGGAAGAGATCGCTATGAGATTATGAAAATTTTAAGTCTGTGGTTTTTAATTTTGTTGTTATGATTCCTGGTGGTGTAACAATAAAGAGTTATCTAATCTAATCTAATAGTTAGTAGGTATATTGTAAAAGTTAACTTTAGTTGGTTTAGCAATGAGAACCTTAGGATTAACTATTTAAATCAATTAATTTAATAGCACGAAGCCTTGGAGACCATTGAAAGAAGAGCCAAAAAGCTCATTGGTGACGATGCGCTGGTTAAGACTAAGCTTCAGAGTCTTGAACATCGGCGCAAAGTTGCCAGTTTATCGGTATTTTACCGGATACATTTCGGAGAGTGTGCGACGGAATTACATGAACTTATTCCGCCATCTCCATTCTATCACCGGACGACCAGGCGTACGGCAAGCCGTCATCAATATATGGTTGACATCCCTCCTGCTCGCACCAAACGCTTTACTTCGACCTTCATAATGCGAACGGCCAAGGAGTGGAACTCTCTGCCGGCATCTGTGTTTCCGGATAGCTATAATCTGGGTGTCTTTAAGACAATAGTGAACAGGTTTCTTCTATGCGAGCGTGCTACATCTTCGACCGCATCGTCACTTAACAACAGGTGAGATAGCGGTCAAACGCAAGCCTATAAATAATAATAAAAAAAAAGCACGCGACACGTTTACTTGTACATGAAAAAGGTAAGAGAGAGAAAAATATAGCAGTGTTGCCAACACTATTTTATGTTCTAACAAATATAAAGTTATAAAATTTACGTGCTGTCAGATAATTTTCACAAGCGACTATCTTTTGTGTTGGTCAAAGAATTTTTCCGTAACACACAGAGCGGTTCCGCACTGCATCCGATCCGAATCCGTCATCAATGATTGATCGACAAATAGAGTGATGACGGGATTCGGATCTAGTGCGTAACCTGTCTTAGAGATAGCACTGTGGTTTGGACAGCATTTTTTTCGGATTCGGATCAGGGGCCTTACTATGAAAAAGTAATTACTGTACGATCTTCGTTCTGTCGGATGAAAGAGACAGCGCTATGCAACAGGCATAAGAGTGTCTCTTTTAGTCTGCACGAACGAACGAACGAAAGCAACTCGGAGTAGGCCCTCAGATACAGTACACAACCACTCTAAAAACTTGTATCAGTGTTTACAGTGGCTACAGGGGTCGCTCAGCAGCAAGTATGCGAAACTTGCCGCCGACGGTGTACCTCGTAGTTTGAACGCAAAGAAACTATATCCAGTAGCACAGTTTATGCTGCAAATAGATTTGCTACTCCACTAGGTGCAGAGGTCGATGTTTTTAGTAGAATTTGGTGTCTTATTTTCTTCATAACAGGTTTCTTTTTAACTTCCATTTGTAAGTAAATAGCAGCACATATAAAATAAAATTCATAATTTGGTTTTAAACTCGCCACGAAAAAACACAATACTGAAATTCTTTATCCAACACCGAAATAGCAAAGCAAATATTAATAGCGGCCGTATTGCCTCACACACAGCCTCTGTGGTGTAGTGGTTGGGCAGGTTGGCTTAAATCTCATACATCACTGAGGTTGTAGGTTCGATTCCCGCGACGGGACAAATTTTTGTGCACAGAAAAAAAAAGCGCAAGCATTTTGTTTCGTGTCTGGGTGTTGTGGGACCATGGTCCTCATAGTTCCTGGTTCCCTAGATACAGGAAAACCTAGTTAGGGGCCAGGATCTATGTATGTGATCGTTGGGCGTTATTTATTTATTTATTTATTTATTCATGTGCAATTTCTTACAGGCAACCTTTGACAGCTTATGGTAATATGATAGATATCGTATTTTAAAATATATAATACGGAAAACGCTTTAACTTTATAAGATCCACCTATGGCGTGTCCAGACTACCGAACGCGCAAATAGGCAATTTCTCGCACCGTTCGCACACACGTCACAACACATTGGAAGCGTCCAAAATAAAATAAAAAAATGAAATAAATTTATTTTTAGGCAATTTGAACCCCATCAAAATACAAAGTCAGTCAATACTATACGCACAAATAATAAAAATCAATCAGTCATCAATCAAATAAATAATAAATTAATATAACAACAACAAACAAATAAAACAACAGTCAAATAAAATTAAAATAATCTGATACAATGTCAGTCAAAATACAAATTCGATATGTCACAACAAACAATATCAAATAAAATAAAATGAAATAGCCAAAGCCATTCAACACGGATTATACACGGCACAAAAGCGGGCGTGGTTCGTGCAATAGTTTGGACACGCCATAAAATCTATCAATCAAAGTAGTTGATTAAAGTACTCGTAGTTACAAAACTATGCGTTAGTACTTTCAAGTATTTCGATACGCTATACGCTTTACAAGTCAACGACAAGTACGACAAGTATTCGCAACTTGCCGCCGACCGACGCGATGCGACGCTGTACCTACTCGTAGTTTGGACAAAGGAACTGTTCCAGTAGTTTCAAATAGTCTGTGTTCCAGACAGTAAAGTTGGCCAAGAAGTGCTCAATGCTTACTCGGATTTCTGGCGAAGTGAGCTGATTTTTACTGTACTATTAGTACTATTTTCCCTTTTCCTAAGCAGAAAAAATATATTTTACATCCGTATCTTTTCTCTCTTAAAATATAGTCACTTATCTACAGTGATTTCGCTTAGTATTTCTAAACTTGATGTATTTTGATCATCATCATTATCATCATCATCAACCCATCACGTTCCCATTGCTGGGACACGGTCCTTCTCTCATAGAGAGAGTATGGGCCACCACGCTGGCCCAGTGCGGGTTGGTGGATGTCACATATAATGCTCAATTTTTTGTGATTCATTCTTGACATGCCGCTTTCCTCACGACGTTTTCCTGCACCGTTTTTAGAGCGAGAGTATTTTGATGTGATTGATCAATTCAGCGCAAATGAGTTTCAATCTTCTTTTTAACAACATAAAAATAATTATCATTTTTCATGAAATAATAAATAATGTAATAGTATGTTTAAATAAACAAACGTACCTTCTTCAAAAAATATTTACCTTTTTATCATTCCGAAAATAAACGGCACGGGGCAACCGCTATAAATACCGAACATCGGTATATTACGTGAGGTAAACGCCACAATTTACCCTTTTTTCGATTAAAAAAGACATTTTCACACAGTAAAACAAAAGAAACCCGAATAAATACGGCAGGATGGTCGCAAACATGATGCAGGAAGTCTGACGGCAATTTGTCTTCTCTAAACAAGGCAAAATAATTACCGTGCGGCGAAAGAGTTAGACGCCACTTTCTCTTGTATTAATTTAAGCGCTTTAGCGTTTACCCTGCTTTGTTACTTGTTACCTTGTATTATCCGTATGAACGAGCTTACAAAGCTGATATAAAGTCTAAATTAGACAAAGTTAAATTAGTAGTTGCATTCGAAATGAGTTGGTAAGCATTTAACTCGTACAATGTGTTTAAATTCTAATTACTATAACATGTTTTATGGTAGTTCGTATCTTTATTGACAGTTTGAGCTGGGAACGCGCAAATATAATAAATCATCTTGAAATTGTCACACGTATCGTGAAAAGTTCGCAAAACGATCAGAAAAATATGAAACACAATCAATCAAAGCAATATTACCAACATAAATAAAATAAACAGATTTAAAAGCTAAAGAGTTACAAACATACAACATAATGTAATATAAATTGAATTCGATTAACCCTTCGGTGCGGGGGTCGCCGCCGCTATTTCCGTTTCCTTTTGTGATGCGTATCGCCTGAGCCGTACATCATAGGATTGCCTACACCAGTATATAAAAATGTCTGGAAAAGTACGCTCGTGGTAGAAAAATGGTGAAATAAATACTTGCTAAAGGCGCGTTTATTTGACTCGAATTTACGTCTGTATCAAAAAGTGACGACGCATCTAAATCGTTCCATTTTTTACAGGTTGCATGAAACAATCAGTTGAGGCAAGCTTGAGTTTTATGTCTATTAACAATAAAACCCATCGCCGTATATATTGAAGCAAGGGCGGCGCGAATCTACCGCAGTGGCGATACTCTTGTTGTACTTTTGTGAAATGTACATTTAAGCTTTATTTTGAACGGTCATAAAGCTCGTAACTGCGTTAAGCCGTAAAAAGAGAAGACTCGGGCGTGGTGCCGTATGTACGCGCTCTGAGCCTTATAAGGAAGACAGTGTTTTCACGGAATGTATTTAGCTTACCCACTTCACAACAAAGGCAGTATAATTTATTTACTTACATTGGAGCATTATCTTGGCAGGAATGTTTCGAGGAAATATTGATATTTATACGGTTTTGTTTGCAAAATGTTGCAAGCTTTATAAAGCAAGTTGTTTCCTATTTCATCACGACTGAAACGTGACCATGCAGCAAAGCTTCGTTGTCTTTACAACACACGTCGCCTCGAGCGTTGAATTGAAACTGATATTGCGTCTGCAAGAAACCAATATTTTCCAGTTTGAACTCGATTGTACCGATGACGAGGAGACAAGGACGAGAGGAATGGCGGCGGCGAAGGCCTATTCAAATCCGGTATCCCGCCGGGGCCGGCCCGGACCGACGCGGTTCCGGACTCCGGCTCCCAGATATTGCCGTGAAGACATCTGCGGCCATCCGCAAACCCAATTTAATGCTTCACGAAATCTGGACAAAATAAATGTGAAAGTATATTCTCCACCCCTTCGCCCAGACAACAATACCGAAACACACCCACTCATAAAATAGTCAGCCGCTTTCGGCGACCTTTTTGTATAGCCTCTTACGGAATATGTAAGGTAGAGTTTACTCAAAAACTTCTTTATTTAATATTTAAAACTTACAAACAATATACGACTAGACCAGGGAACGGAGACACACATTCCCGGTAAAGTAGCTTATATAAATGTGACGCGCACAACACAAGTTTCTAAAGAAACTGCTTGAATGAACCCTATTTATATACTTTTTTAAAGAGCCTCAAACACATATATATATATATATATATATATTTAATGGATCTGAGTGATGAGACAAACAAATCGTTTGCCTGATGGTTAGCGCCACGCCTGCCCATAACAATTGCAGTGCCGCCCAGAATACCATAAAAAGCACTGCGTAGCACTGCATTGCGCTCATCACTCCGAGACATCAGATATTAAGTCTCACATGCCCAGTAATTTTGCTACAATGTCCTTCAAACCGGAACCCAGTGTTGCTTGAGCACTACTGCTTGGTGGCAGAATAATAATAATATTTTCATGCTTCCGGCATCTAAATTAAATTACAAATCGGTATAAAATAACTTAAGGGATGAAATACATCCGCAACCCGAAATGTACACCGCTCACTCGAAACCGGAAAACAAATAAAGTCCTCTCAAGTTTATCAAACAACTCTCGAACGATTAACGAGCTAATTTTACCGTAAATGAGATCTACGGCTGCCTTATCCTTTATTTCGTGGAAGTGAAAAAAATGTTAAATGAAATTCCTGAAGCGTAGCGGGACGGCACGCGCAGTCTGATTCCCGCGAAATCCATTCTGGAGGATTTCCGCGGCGCGACGCGTATTCCGGGGACTTATGTACGCGAAAAATTTAATTTAAAAAATAACTCGTAAAGAATCTCTGTTTGCGACACTGCAGCGACGCCAGAATCCACTTCGGAACCATGTATAGTGTTTCCAAATACTCGCGCCATATGAGCTCCCGTATTAAAACAATGCGAAGGATTTATATGCTACGAATTTTCGCTTTATTACTTTTTCTTCGTACCTACGCTTATCTTTAGCATGTACTCTGCCTTTAAGCTTTGGCACAAAAGGGCCTCTACTTATACACCTGTGTTTGTGTGCAATATGGCTTCACATCTCGTTATGGTGTGGGGAGATCCCAGTTTGATGAGTTTTTTTTAATATTATGTGACAATTTACGTAGGTAAAAGAATATTTGTCGAGAAGATTTAATTTTTAACCCCCGACGCAAAAAGGAGGGGTGTTATAAGTTTGACCACTATATGTGTCTGTCTGTATGTCTGTGGCACCGTAGCTCTTAAACGGATGAACCGATTAATATGCGGTTTTTTATTTGAAAGCACGTTTTCTAGCAGTGGTTGTTAGACATGTTTTATCAAAATCGGTTGTCGTTTTTTACTTTTTATAGGTTTTTCTTATATTAATTTACTGAAATTCGCTTGTGACATTATAACATAATTTTAGAGATGACAAGAATGATAACGGTAACCTTTAAATTTAAATAAGACGCTTACGAAAAAAATTAAAGGTTGCCATCGTATTCGTGAAGTCGGTTTAAAAAAACTGACGAATGCGTCAGCTTTTAAACAACTTCAAAAAAGGAGGAGGTTCTCAATTCGACCGTTTGTTACCTCAAAACTCCGTCATTTATGAACTGATTTGGAAAATTCTTGGGTTCAGTATAGCTTTAACATGGTTCCGCGTACTTTCATCGATATTCGACCTTGGACTTCAAAGATTCATCAGAATTGAAGTCGGTTTTTTTAACCGACTTCAAAAAGGAGGAGGTTTACAATTCGACGGTATGTTTTTTTTTTATTTTTTTTTTATTTTTTTTTTGTGTGTTTGTTACGCGATTTCTCCGCCAATTATGCATTGATTTCGATGATTCTTTTTTTGATTGGTAGGTAATACTTCAAAGGTGGTCCCATATAAATTTTATCGAAATTCATTCAGTAGTTTTTAAAAAAAATAGCAAAAACAAAAAATATAAGTTTAATCTTCAAGTCGGTTCTTGTTTTTTTCGTAACCAACTTTCTAAAGGTGGAGGTTTGTATTCGACTGCTTTACCTGCTTCACCCAGGGTTGACTTCCGGTGAGGGAACTCCTCAACGGTGAATAGTACAGACACAACATTTCGTAAATGGATTTAACCATAATAGCCTGTTCTAAATTCCATCATGACATGGCAGATACACCCAGGATTGACTTCCGGCGAGGGAACTCTTCAACAGAGATATAGGACAGACATGAAATTTTATTGTACATGCATTTAATTGTGATAGCCCGTTTTAAACTTCGTCATGATGTGGCTTCTAGATCATAAAAGCTTGTCTTTAAAAACTTTTTTAATTAATTTAATTAAAACTTGTTTTTCACTAAAAAGGGTAAAATAAATTATTTTTCAAAAAAAACTAAACCGACTTCAAAACCACAAATAGCACTCAAAAGCAAAAAAATAAATTAATATAATTATAAGCGCTACCCACTCATATATTTGAAGTCGGTGCCAGCCAAGTCTAAAAGGTAGTAGATAGATACTACCTACAAGTAGTACTTACTATATACATAGTATCTATCTACTACCTTTTAGACTTGGCTGGCACCGACTTCAAATATATGAGTGGGTAGCGCTTATAATTATATTAATTTATTTTTTACTTTTGAGTGCTATTTGTGGTTTTGAAGTCGGTTTAGTTTTTTTTGAAAAATAATTTATTATAATTATAGGTATAATGTCAACCAATTTGCCATTGATTGTAATACACAAAATACGGACACTTTTTACCGTATAACCTAAAATACAATCAAAGATAGAACTTACGAGTATAACGAGAGTAGTACAATGCGTGGTTATTTCGCTTAAAGCGATATCTTTCAGGCAACCAATACAATACATACAAATACAAAACTCTTTATTGCATACCAGTTTACAAAATAAATAAATAATAACAAAATTCCTTACTATGGTAGTACAATACCGGTCTTATCGCTTAAAACGATCTCTTCCAGACAACCTTTTTAAATGTTAAATGTCCATCGGGGAGACAGGTCTGAGCAGCTGCTCAACTGCCGTCTCTCTTTAGATCTATGTGCTCCATCTTAGGCCACACCATCGCTTCACATCAGGCGAGATAGTGGCCAAACATAGACCTATTCAGCGTAAAAAAACTTAAATGTAAAGGCCTATCTAGGTAAGGTATACCTATCTAGATCAACATGGTAGTTTATTTCATCGTTAACAAATCCTGCAAAGACTGCTTTTGTTTTTGCTACCCCTAATTCTCCCTAATTCCCCAAAATCCTTACCAAATGCTTTTTGTTTCCCCCTTTCTCGTAACTATAACGCAACTCATGCGGCTAATCGTTACCCCTGAACATATCAACAAACTAGTTTTGCTCTAATGTACTATGTTTCAGATTACTCGCGGATCTTTTGTAGGAAATTTGTGGAATCATTCTCATTAATAATAATACAGCCCGATACGGAACATGTACATCGTAGGTACAATAAGCTAAGTGAGCGTGCTGAAATATTAAGGATAAATAGGGTAAATTACTATAAGTATGTTTTTTATTGTATGTTAGTTCTAAGGTATATATTTATATTGGCCGTAGAATAAGTAAATTGCAGAAGGGAGCTAGTTGAACGTCGCTGTTTAGTAAAGAGGCTAGGCTGTTGATTAAACGGCTGATTAAGCTAGTTGGCTGCGACATATACACAATTAGAATCGGAATTTATGACTATTTGGTTATGTTGAACTGTAATAGAACTCTACTCATTATGCAACACCCTTACAGGGTATATACCTAAAGCATACTATGTGACGCTAATTTAAACACCTGTCTGTAATAACATATGTATGAGCATGAATAACGAAAAACTAGTCGCTACCAAGATGTATAGTCTTGAGCATCGACGTAAGGTGGCATGTCTGTCAATCTTCTATAGGATACATTTCGGGGAATGTGCACAGGAACTTCACGACCTAATTCCACCCTCCCCCTTCCATCACAGGACGAGCAGTAAGTCAGCCAAATAAAACTATGTGGTAGACATTCCGCCAATTCGAACGAAGCGTTTTGGTTCCACGTTTATAGAGCGTACTGCTAAGGAGTGGAACTCCTTGCCATCTTCTCTGTTCCCTGAAAACTATAATTTGGGCGTCTTCAAGGCTAGAGTGAATAGGTATCTTCAAAATCTACGTGCTCCATCTTCGGCCGCATCGTCGCTTATCATCAGGCGAGATGGTGGTCAAACGTAGATTTATCACAAATCATACATACCAAAAATCAAAATCCGTTCAGCACATTTTGCATGATTAAGTAACAAACTCTCTCTATGAGGGAAGGCTCGAGTCCCAGCAGTGGGAATGTAATGGGCTGATGATGATGTGATTAACAAGCATCTATATATCCTTAAAAACGTTCGCATTTATAGTATTTTTGATTAAAGAACATTTAAAGGATTAATAATAATTAATTTAGGTATACTGGTACGTACGTAGGATTCATATGGTATTAGTTTTGTCCAGAAGCTTGTGTAACAATCTAAGGTTCAAAAAATTATTACTGGATCCAGACAGACATAGATTTCCAAACCTCTCTAATTCTCTGAAGTTATTTTTTCCCCTTTTTCCGATACTATCACGCAACTAGAGCAGCAATATAATCACTAGACCGAAACATAATATTATCGGACTAGAGATGTTCTAATACTTCTAATCGATATAGGTACCTTTTTTATATTAGTTATAGATTTGCGTTTGACCGCTATCTCACCTGTTGTTAAGTTACGATGTGGTCGAAGATGGAGCACGCTCACCTAGAAGAAACCTGTTCACTCTTGTCTTAAAGACACCCAGATTATAGCTATCCGGATACAACCTACCATTGACTATCACTATAGGGTACCGCAATAAATTGGTGCCATCATTAGCAGGCATATTACGAGTATGCTAAGTAGCGAGCAGAGCTGCTGATATTCAACTGTTACTGTCAATCGCATAGATGACGGTCAAATATCATGGCCATGTTACAGCCAAATTACAGCCATATTACAGCCATTAACAACCATATTACAGTCATATTACAGCCATATTACAGCCATAATATCAGCCATATTACAGCCATATTGCAGCCAAATTACAGCCATATTACAGCCATAATTACAGCCATATTACAGTCATATTACAGCCATATTACAAACATATTACATTTAGACAGAGGTTTACAGTTAAATCTGCAAAAGCGCTGCTCGGCACTTCGGTGTACTGGCAAATTTTTAAGCGTGCGCTGATAAAACTGTCAAATAATTTTAAGCTTAACAAACATCGATACAAAAATACTTATTACATTGTTTTTTTTTAATGCCAACCACCTTCCATCTTAAAGAATGTCGGTAAAAATGTCGATAGAACAAACGCTCAACTTTTCCCCGTCTAAAGGATTAGTCAAAAATCGACGGGCGACAAAGTCGCAAGCTTTTAAAAACTTTTAAGTGTTGCCAGTACTTTTACGAAGGCACTTAAAGCTATTCGTTGGAACAATAAGAGCGCTAAGAAACACGCAAGATGTTTCGCTTTTCTTGGAGCGTGTATGGAGCAGTCTAGTGCTATTTTAAGGTAATACACATGGTAACATTTGGCAGGATGGTGGCGAAATTAGTAAGCAGGTGGGTTGCACGGATTTATAATTTAGCAGCCTTTCTCTTGGCAACTCGGCCCGCAGTTTACCTTTGGCATTTCCCATGGGAAATTTGATTTTTCCCGGAACAAAAAGCAGCATATATTCAAACCTGAGATAATATTAACTGAATATAAAAAGCGTATTTCTCCAACATATTTTAATCGTCAATTTCAGTATCGTTTTATAAGCGTTTCCCAGATTCTTTTATCTTGCGAACTGTTAAGGCGTGGAACGCTCTGCCAGTGTCCTTGTTCCCAAACAGCTACAACTTGGGTCTCTTTAAGTATAGAGTGAATAAGCATCTCATGTGCAAGTGTGTTCTATCTAAAGCCGCATCTTCGCTTTCCATCAGGCGAGATGTCGTTAAAAGTATGCCCATTCACCAATAAATAAAGAAGGCTGTTTTTTTTTTCAGAAACCGCGGGGGGTACCGCGTGGCGTAGCTAGTTAATTTTAGTTACTTAAAATAAGAGTTTTTAAATATAGGTATATGATAAAACGAACATTTCTGCCTTCCAGCATTCCAGCATAAATTCGTTAATTGTGTAGAAAGGATGTATTTTGAAGAACGCTTTAATTTTTGTTTTGAATTCTAGGGTAGGTAATTTAGTTACGTCAACGTTACGGGAGGCCACAGGGTTAGGTTTAAAGAAGTTTTTAATAAGACAATGTCACTTACTTTATAACAATTACTTAGCTTAAATATACAAACGTCATTCCGTCCAATCATCAATCAGGTATATACAGATAAACTTAGGTAGTTACTCCTCTATAATGCATACATTTGCATAAAGGAAACGGTTTGCAATGAGATATTAGGCTAGCTGAGATTTGAATGCATTAAATGAGTTTACATTTTTAATTCTTGAGACAGCTTAAGGTTTTTTAGCAGCACTTCCCCAAAATTTTAACCAAACAAAGAAAGATGCAAATAAACAACATCATTTTATGAAATTGTTAGAAGAATTTGAATTAATGCAATACTCTTTACATAGCATTAAATTAATGATTTTTTGTTCATTATGGGACAAAACATCCCGTTATATTTATGTGTACATTTTATATTTATTTTTTACTCCGACAGGCTAATGAAACCGGGGTGCTCTTTGAATATTTTTACACCCCTTGGGTCCAAGTTTTTCTTCTTCATAATACTTAAAATGATTTATATTTCGTCCAGAAATTTATTATTCTCATTACAGTTCCAAATTTTGTTGGCGCACGTGACGGGACCTCCGGCGTACACAAGGGTCTTATTAATTTTCACTTTTTTATATTCTCGGATAAAAGTACCTGCTTATCTAAACAGGAAAATTGAAACGAAATGAGGGAACTTTTAAAAGCCAATAAGTCGGTAAAATATTTTGTAACAGCCGACTTAATCATCCTGTATTGGTAACATTGAAACAAGTTGAATGGTTTACATTTTTATTAAAAATACATCAGTTATGTTATATTCTGTAATTATTAAAGATTAGCTACTTAGTTCTTTTATTTCCGTATGACGAATCAAATAATCTTTCGACAAACACTTCTTTGACAATTCCTCAGATTACATTCTGATAAATAAACAACTGAAAAGGTGACATATAAATTGCATCCTCAGGAACTTGCAAGGAGAGTAGGAGCACGTTTGTAAAAATTTAATTTAAAATATCTCATGCAAGCAACGTGTATATCTGTTACGGATATTATAACATGAAAATGGTTAAGCTCTACTATCAAATGTATGTCGTACGGAGGGGTTTAAACGTTGAAAAATGTTATGTGATTTAATTTGAAGCGACCGACGCCGTGGCTTGAGCGGTGCAATGCTGAATTGATAAATAGCGAGAAATGTCACAGCACTTGCAATGAACGGTAGAAGCAACTGGTCTAGCGACAGTAATAAATGAAAAGAATGAAAATCCCATTAATTCATAGATTTTGAACAGCACCGTCTTGAACGACTTTTGAGAAAATGATGGTTATGACAATAGGAAATAAGATTAGTAACATTTTTTATCCCACGACCGCGACATTAGACTGTAAACCAACGTGAAGTAGGTAGGTAGGTGTAGACCTACAGTACCTAGAATTCCAAATATTTGAAAGTAGAATACATTTAAATTTATAAAAAGCAGCAAAACATATACAAGAGAAACAATTTCACAAATGATGTTTGTGAAATACTTGTCCACAGGCGAGTACACTGTTCGAAACATTCATTATAATTTAAGTGAAATGAAATAAACTTTATTATCAAACTAAAATCATAATATTGAAACTGATACATCGCATAAAATAATCAAAACAAGGTATAAAGCGTGTTTTGTGGTTGGAGTATTACATAACAGTAGCTAATGGCTAGGGAATTAAAATAGTGACTAAAATTGTATACTAACTCATTTATGTTACACAGTATAAAGTATGCAGCCACCCAACGGTTAAAAAAATATAGTGAGGAAACCAACATTTTTTTTTACGCTTAATAGATCTATGTTTGGCCACTATCTCGCCTGATGTGAAGCGATGATGTGGCCTAAGATGGAGCACATAGATCTAGAGAGAGACGGCAGTTGAGCGGCTGCTCAGACCCGTCTCCCCGATGGTTCACCGAACATCATCCCGAAACACGACTAGGTCGCTTGACGGCATGGCTTTGTTCGGTGGGTGGTAGGGGTTTCATCACGATGTTTTCCTTCACCGTTTTAGAGCGAGCGTGCATACCACAAACATACAAAGATGTTACAGAACGAGTGTGGCTCAGTGGGAGCAAGTGCGACTTTCGAACTCGAGTTTGAATCCCGCTAGCCTTGCATCATTGACTTTCTTAAGTTACGTGCGGATTTAAGACTGGCTGTTAAATGTCCAAAGTTCATCACAAAAATGTTGGATATGTGACATCCACTAACCCACTCTGGGCCAGCGTGGTGGATTATAGCCCTTACTCTGTCTTTGAGAGAAGGCACGAGTCCCAACAGTGGAAACATAATGGGCTTACGATGATTATGATTTGGTTCGTGTCATTTCTTTCGTTCGTTGTGGGTTTCGGAAAGTTGATATAAATTATCTGAGACGACCCAGTTTTTTTAATTATATCTTAAAGGTATAGTTAGGGGGATACTTTAGCAAATAAAAAGGTTTAGTAATTATTGTACAAAGCATCCGCAATTCGGATATATTTCCAAGACAATTCCTGTCTGCTCGTTGCTTGCTGAAAACAAGCAACTGGTTGCCATTTTCTTTTTACTTTTTGCAACCTGCAATAAAAGATCTGCACCGTTCAAGAAAAAGTTGGAGTTCGACAGTCGCGCAACTCACGCGGCAGTTGTTGGTTGATAATTTCACGTAACATGGCTAGTATGAAACATTAATTAATTGATATTGGCGTCACATGTCAAACAATAAATCGGGTTAATTCAATATTCCATGTGAAAGGAATAACTCCGCTGTTGATAATGAATCCAGTAATTAAATGATTTAACTTCCAATTGAGTGCGGGAAATTTATTCAGGATGTATCGGTTCTTTGATCTCTTATTAGGATATACTATAATTATTAGTATAGCTACACCTACATACTTACGTTAAATTCAAAATAATTAACGTCTGAATACAGTGAATTGATTTGCTCGAATACTGATCGATTTAGTTTTTGTTCGTTGTTGCAATAATATGTAACTATTTGTTTTATTATAATATTGTATATTATTATTTTATTTGTATGTTGTATACCAACCTAGGTATATAGGCTTACATAGGTATATATAGAGAACATTTGACGGAAACGGATATCTTCATATTTTAATTATTGATAGTCTCAGATTTTTATTTAGATCTATCAATTTATGAAATCCCCAGGTTTTTATGCATCTTTATCGGCAATGATAATAATAATAATTCATTTATTCATTATATTTTTATTTTTTTTAATAAAAATTTAATTACGTCTTATAAACTACCTAATCAAAGAACCCACTAACTGTACCCGGTGCAAAAGTGCCCATAACACTGGCGGCATTTCCACGCTGGATAGCTATGGCTAACCTTTGCACCAGGTAGGAGCAGGAGCGGGGGTCGCCAGTTTTCTCCTTATATTATATTGTATTGTGTACAATCGATATTATTACATTTTGTGTTTAAAGTACTCTACCGTTTCCGGTGTACAAATATTGTAAGGGTCATTTAGAATTTAAATTTAAAAACATACACTGTCAAAGTTAGAAATGTCATTACTATTGACGTCAAGGTTTTAAGATTTGATTAGAATTCTGTAAACAAAAAGAAATGAATAATATTTATGTCTATTATAAAATAAAAAATACGCCAAAAGTAAATAGGATTATGAAAAGTCACAATTTAAATTTGATTTTCTAATTAGTCATCCAAAAATTTTTTATTGAAAAATAACATTTAACAATTAAATTACTTACATTTAAAACTACTCTTATTCAATTCTTCTTATATGTAATCAACACCACGAAACTACTTTTTTTTTACTTTCCTATACTGTCCCACTGCTGGGCAAAAGCCTCCCCCAAACTACTTACTTCCTAATAATTTATTACATGCTAATTATCATTGCAGATTTAGTGTGAAATCAGTTAATCAAACATCAAAGGTCCTTCAATGAAGTAAAGTCTAATTGCTCAAATAAACAAGGCAAGGGTAAAATCGTATGTGGAACCATGCGTAGCTTCGAACATCGTCGTGTATCTTTGAATATCTGAAGCGTAGGTATATTTTCTCCGAGACACGTTATGACACGCTTGATTTCATTATATCGATAGGCACGGTCCAATTGTAATTAATTTAATAATGTCAAGCGTAATAATTGAAGTTTTATGCAGGATTTTGCATTTAGGTTTAAGTCGAAACATCTCGTTTGGTCGAAGCAGCTCGTGACCAAAATGCTTGCCTATAATTTTTCTGGTCAAAGATTAAGCTCTGCAATTCAACGTGGCAATAATGCCTGCATTGGTATACCAGTAGGCAACGCTCAAATTAAAGAAAGTGGATTATTAGATTAAGTTAAAGGTAGATCATTTGTTTTTATTTTAGTGAGGTGATCAATAAGTCTTACTGCATCTTATTGGTTTAAAGCATTAAGTCAAAAAATACAATTGATCGTGTCGACTTAGTAGCAGTTGTAACAATTTTTAACTTTTTTATACCTAATTTCATCCTCTAGAAAACCTCCACCTACTTATCCTAGCAATATAAACTGGTTTCAAACTTACAACAACTTTGAAGTATGTTTGCCTTGTATAACGGACTTAGTTATATGGCCAATAAATAATTCTATTCTATCCTACGAAAACTTGCACCAAGTTTGCCATTGCAAGTGTGAAAAATTACTGCAAGTTTAAATAAACTTTCTATTTATCACGCAACAAACTTATCAATTCAATTATTTTAAGCGATACGTTATCCAATTATTATTATACTAATACACATATATATATATATATATATATATATATATATATATATATATATATATATATATATATAATATATATATATATAATATATATATATTATTAGTTGTTATTATTTGTTATTATTAGTTGTTTGACAACAATCATTCTTGTAGTGTAAGAAGGTATTGTGTTGTCACGACAAGACGCAGGGGACGACAATGGCGTGACGAGCTTGACGTATATTATTATGTAGGACTGGCCTCAGACAGGTCAAGATTGAGATAAATGTTAGGAGGAAAATAATGTCGGTATGTCCCCGCAGTTTGTATCAACCTTATAAAATAACAGGTAATATTTTCTTATAAAATAACAGGTAATACCTACTTGGTACATTATTTATCAACACTACTAAATAATTATCAAAAAACGTGAAATACTTGTAATACCTGAGGAGATATCTAATTTATAGGTTTTCACCTAGTTCTCAATGTACCTACAACAGACGTTTTAATTTAGTTTATTCTATCTTACCTGAATTCCTAATAAACGGGTTGAATTCTTGCTCAATTTTTGTGTATTAACTGGGGAAAACGGACTCGCGATTCTATTTCATTAGGGCCACTGAGCTTTTACATTCGGACTTGACCAAATTCGTCCAATCGGTCATTATAAATGCAAAAATATGAGATCAGCTCGATTTGGATGGCTAGGATTGGACATGTGAAAATTTCCCCTGGGCTCGAGCTGCGCTCTAAATTTGTTTGTTCGCTTATCTTCTGTGAACAGCTTGACTGGATACATAGCTGCTACTTGCGCTGGTTTGCTGGCCTAGTTTCAGTGGCTGCATACCTAGGTACTTTTACATAGGTTTAACATATTAAGAAAATACATAAACTTACTGAAATGTGGGTTTTTAGTTTCTTGAGGGTTTTGTCAAACAAATAGATAAAAACTTACAACTAAATATAACTTCTTGAGATGAATATCAGTATAAATCGGTTACAACTTCAACGTTGCGTGTTGTAACCCCGACCATCAAGATATACCTCTCCCGCCTGGACAAAGAGACGAAAGGTGAAGAAGTCCTTCGATACGTCTGGGAGAGAATAAGCATGTACCGGAGTTCGCGTGAGGAGCCCATCAACGTGAGTTTGTCGCGGCTGGAGCAGATTAGGACCACTGACTTCAAGTCCTACGCGCTCCAGGTTCCAGCGGAACACGCGAAGACGTTCCTCGCCCCGGACTTCTGGCCTGCAGGGGTAGTCTACCGCCGGTACAGGGAAAGTAGGCGAAAACAATTCCCTGTTGTAGCTTCATAAAAATAGTTTTTAATATTATAATATGTATGTTAGTCTGTAAGGTATATATAATATGGGTCTTAGAATTACTTTAGTCACTAATGTAACTATTGTTTTCTTAAGTTACCTGAAATAAAGAAGTAGTAGTAGTAATAATAAATACACATCATTTCACAAAATACGTAAATTTAACTTGGAATCGGGATTTTTCTGCTTACCTAAAAATAAACTCTTAGTTATAAGGATTTGAAAACCCACGCAAAATAGGACGAGCTTGACACGGGGCGGAAACCTAGCAAAACGTTGGCAGGAAGTTTTCATACAGCCTCAAACAAAATCTCGACTCGGCAGTACCACAAAGCTCCAATCCTATTTATAAGCAAAACACGCTCAAAATATAACAGAAAACGTAAGCAAAACTCAACACAAACGCCTTATTTACGAACAAGAGAAGTACTTATATTCGTATAAACTGCAACAATGATACCGAAAGGCAAACGGGGTTGAAATTTCAAACTCCATTGCAATGCGCTGAAACTACTTACGAATGAAACCGCTGTTTTTAATTAATTCATAAAATGGCTGCCCGGACAGAAACGCATTAAAATAGGAACGTTGATTTTAGTTCAATTCGCAATGAGTTTGCCTCTTTGTACCCAAATGGAAGCTGACAAATGTTACCAAATTTTGTTTAGGAGGATTGTACGTGTCACTTTTAGCGGAAGCTTATTGTATGTCCAGAATTTTAATAGAGTTTCAATATTAAAAACTATGTTTGCTGTTACGACGTCTCCGTTCAAGACAACCTTGAAAGTTGATAAAATAGGGCGTGTAATCGAGCTCTATCTAAAGTTTTATCGTCGAAATTTGAGACTCAAGAACAAAATTCTTTGAAGTCTGCAAACTACCCAAACTTAACGTTTTCATCGTTTATTGTTCGCTGAATCGCATTTATATAAATTGGATGATTCTGACTTCTGAATTTTCACGTAAAGTTAAATAAGGATACAGCCCGTCACATTTCGTTAACCAGCCAATTAATTGCATTACATTTGACGTTGTTTCTACCTTACAATCGCTCGTAAAAGTTGAAAGCTTTGTCTTCGTAAGCTTTATTTCGCCAATATTCTGAGCTCCAGCGAATCCGATCAACGGCAGTCCAATTTCTGCACAGAGTTCGATACTTGATGAATTGAACTGACTCATCACGCGACTACGAAACTGCGGCTTTTTACGTATATCGTACGCAGAGAATTGATTCGCAAAATTTATTGAGACTTTTCTCAATAAATTGTGAAACAAAAAGATACGCAAAAGCTCGACATTATTAAGACTATTTTAAACAATCAAACTACTTCATTTAGACTGAAATCTTTGCTTCAAAGGCTATATTCAAAGACGATTGTGTTTCGCAAACCTCAGACATTGTCAGGGTAAATGTAGGCAAACCTAAATAATCAGATTAGCCGTGATTCACAAGCTTTTACGACGCTATTAAATTTCCCTGAATGCGGCAACACCATTTTAAGCCAGATTCTCATTCCAAATAAGACACTAATTAATCACACCCGGCTACTACTTGCCGTATCGTATAAACAGTAAGGGAGAGGTTAAAAAAGGTATATAAAAAATAAATAAGGCATTTATTAGTAAGCACACTCAGCTACGTAAGTAGGTACATATAAAAAAGAATACCTATATTATTAATAGTCACAGAGTTGCCTACGAAATTCTGTTTTTTCAACTCCACCTAAGGTTATGCCAGTTCTCAGTTTGTTCTGTTTTTCAACTCCACCTAAGGTTATGCCAGTTCTCAGTTTGTTCTGTTTTTCAACTCCACCTAAGGTTATGCCAGTTCTCAGTTTGTTCTGTTTTTCAACTCCACCTAAGGTTATGCCAGTTCTCAGTTTGTTCTGTTTTTCAACTCCACCTAAGGTTATGCCAGTTCTCAGTTTGTTCTGTTTTTCAACTCCACCTAAGGTTATGCCAGTTCTCAGTTTGTTCTGTTTTTCAACTCCACCTAAGGTTATGCCAGTTCTCAGTTTGTTCTGTTTTTCAACTCCACCTAAGGTTATGCCAGTTCTCAGTTTGTTCTGTTTTTCAACTCCACCTAAGGTTATGCCAGTTCTCAGTTTGTTCTGTTTTTCAACTCCACCTAAGGTTATGCCAGTTCTCAGTTTGTTCTGTTTTTCAACTCCACCTAAGGTTATGCCAGTTCTCAGTTTGTTCTGTTTTTCAACTCCACCTAAGGTTATGCCAGTTCTCAGTTTGTTCTGTTTTTCAACTCCACCTAAGGTTATGCCAGTTCTCAGTTTGTTCTGTTTTTCAACTCCACCTAAGGTTATGCCAGTTCTCAGTTTGTTCTGTTTTTCAACTCCACCTAAGGTTATGCCAGTTCTCAGTTTGTTCTGTTTTTCAACTCCACCTAAGGTTATGCCAGTTCTCAGTTTGTTCTGTTTTTCAACTCCACCTAAGGTTATGCCAGTTCTCAGTTTGTTCTGTTTTTCAACTCCACCTAAGGTTATGCCAGTTCTCAGTTTGTTCTGTTTTTCAACTCCACCTAAGGTTATGCCAGTTCTCAGTTTGTTCTGTTTTTCAACTCCACCTAAGGTTATGCCAGTTCTCAGTTTGTTCTGTTTTTCAACTCCACCTAAGGTTATGCCAGTTCTCAGTTTGTTCTGTTTTTCAACTCCACCTAAGGTTATGCCAGTTCTCAGTTTGTTCTGTTTTTCAACTCCACCTAAGGTTATGCCAGTTCTCAGTTTGTTCTGTTTTTCAACTCTACCTAAGGTTATGCCAGTTCTCAGTTTGTTCTGTTTTTCAACTCCACCTAAGGTTATGCCAGTTCTCAGTTTGTTCTGTTTTTCAACTCCACCTAAGGTTATGCCAGTTCTCAGTTTGTTCTGTTTTTCAACTCCACCTAAGGTTATGCCAGTTCTCAGTTTGTTCTGTTTTTCAACTCCACCTAAGGTTATGCCAGTTCTCAGTTTGTTCTGTTTTTCAACTCCACCTAAGGTTATGCCAGTTCTCAGTTTGTTCTGTTTTTCAACTCCACCTAAGGTTATGCCAGTTCTCAGTTTGTTCTGTTTTTCAACTCCACCTAAGGTTATGCCAGTTCTCAGTTTGTTCTGTTTTTCAACTCCACCTAAGGTTATGCCAGTTCTCAGTTTGTTCTGTTTTTCAACTCCACCTAAGGTTATGCCAGTTCTCAGTTTGTTCTGTTTTTCAACTCCACCTAAGGTTATGCCAGTTGCCTTCCCGGAACACAATGGTCAGCATTTTAAATACACACTTCTGTTAAAGTTTTGGTTATAACATAGGTATTATAATCTTATTTAGCTATTTACCTTAAATACGGTCTAAAATTTTGACGTAGCATTTCTAATAATTGCAGATTATTTCTTTCGCGGCAACGCAAGATTAGGTATTACAATTGCCTCCTAGAATCTGCTGTATCTATACGTACATAATATAGACGTATGAAACGCTACTAGGTACAATAAACATGATAGAAGACAAGACGTACCAACAATAACCCAGAAGTGAGTTGGACTATCATCAATACAACACAGGTTGTACACAGCCAATACGACCGCTGCGCCAAAAGTCCATACTTCTTATTGCCACATACTTATGTTACTTCTGAAAGCGTCCTCGCTCCATTTAGACACGCAAAACGGCAAGCTTGTATTGTTTGTTAAATTAATGCTTATAATGTCAGAAAGCGATATTAATTACCACCTCGTTTAACCAAATATTCACAAGAGAGAACTGCAGTGCCGCCATTTCGGTAATAACCATTTATAAGGAACTTTCAAGAGTTTCGCGTATGAGACGAACGGTAACAGACCATAAATTAAACGAAACACTAAGTTAGCACATTTTGTATACGTAATTTAGGTAATTTAATGTCGGTGAGAAATGTGACGATGATAAGATTGCGTTTTATTAGACAGTTCAATTACACTTTTGGTGAATTTATGTGATTAAATTCATAATCACGTCTTTGTAGTTTGTCAGCGTTAAAATAACATTGCTCTCATAAACATTGTTCTCGTAGTGTTTAAAATAGCGATATTCTGTATGTATTAAAATAGCGATATGTTTTATAAAATATTCGACAGCCTCTGTGGTGTAGTGGTTGGGCAGGTTGGCTCAAATCTCATACATCACTGAGGTTGCGGGTTCGATTCCCGCGACGGGACAAATGTTTGTGGACAGAAAAAAAAGCGCAAGCATTTGTTTCGTGTCTGGGTGTTGTGGGACCATGGTCCTCATAGTTCCTGGTTTCCTAGATACAGGGAATCCTAGTTAGGGGCCAGGATCTATGTATGTGATCGTTGGGCGTTATTTATTATTTATTATTATTATTATAATAACAGTGAATTTTTAAAGCTCTGCAAATAAGTACTATGAGCTTTGAGTAGACAGCAAAAACTATGAGCGAATGGTTTATTGAATATTAAAAAGTTTAATCTCATAAAATGTCGTTGACGATACTCGGCCTAGGCAAAGTAGATATTTTTTGCATCGGAGATTTTACCATTTCATCGATGCGGGCCGTATTTATTGCCTGTACCTATATAAGATATATAGGTACCTACTAGCATATTATAGCATTCGATTGCTATTTGAGTATAGCATATTTTGAAGGAAACGTGACTCTTTAGTGAGTTCTCACGCGAGACCAGAAAATGCATGATAGCATTACTAAATTTTATATGAGATTAACCGTTCAATCACCACAGTTTTTTGAAACGCTCATGCTTTGGTAACTAAGCTGAAGAAAATAACCTTTTGACTGACCTCGACGTTTCGATCAAGTTGCATTGGTCGTGGTCACGAGAAGACTGGAGAAGCGGGTATCAGCGTCAGTAACGGCGGGCGCTCAATGCAACTCCACAAACAATGTCACTTGATCAACCGTCGAGGTTAGTCAAAATTTTATTTCGATTTACATTTATGCGCGAATAGACTTGATAATTTCATAAAAATATGAGTACAATTCGCGAAAATTTAAAAACTACTAAGCTGAACAAACCATTCAATAAGCGTCGGTTTATAATATTTTTTAATTTCCCAAATCACTTCCAACTGCGTTTTCTCAAATAAAAGGCGTTTTGTGCGTAGCACGTAATTGCCATTAATTGGGCTGATGATATCGCGATTGATTAATAATTCCATTAGAATCAGTAACACCCTCTTACTTATAAAACGAAATTATTAGGGGTCTTTATTATTTCAAAGTACAAGACACAGGACTGAATAGAGGTTTTTTGGTAGTTAATGTAGGTACGGTTTCTCCATTGATTTAATAATAGGTCTTGGTAAGATTGATTGATTGATTGCCATAATGATCACTCCAGATTCATGTTTATAGCTAGTCTTTGTGGTCAGGACAATGTAGCTTGAATCACGTTTTTATTTTCAAAAGGCTGGGAAGTTTATTAACCTCTACTAAGTAGATTGGGGAGTCATTTGTTCCAGTGGAGATTATTTCGAAGAAGTAACTACCGAGTTCCTCCAGCTTTCTTGCTGCTGAAACTTCTAGTCCTTCGAGAGTTTCCCTTTGTTGAATATTTATCGAAGTTACACAAGTTTCTACGATGGATTGATTACAATATTCTAAATATTTGTTTCGATTACTCAAGCCCAAAATTTAGTAAGACTAAATGGAAATTGTTTTTATAGCATTATTTACTAATCGCCAAATAGCCTGGAAGTTTAAGTTTGCAGTAGCTCAGATATAATAGAAATAATGAAAGAAGTTTGTTCATAAGAGAACTAAGTAAGAAAAGTAAAGTAAGTGAGAAAAGCATACTATACTGTTCGTAATTACATAGAAGACAAAGCTGCTTGGAACATTCCACTTCTGCAAAGTAGCCAACTGGTACATAAGAAACATAACATTGTAGAAACCAAAAAAATTGTAACAAAATCCCTAAAAAAATGCCCCTCAGTTTCTTGCCGTATCTTCTTAGTAGTGGTTCTTTTTCCGATACGGTCATTGTGATAATTCGACGTTCATAAGTTGATATTTGATTTAATTTTAAAGTGATTTATTTAATGTAATTTCATTTGATTTAATTTAATTTGAGTTGGTTAATTTTTGTAATTTTATTTGATTTGACTGTTTTTAATTTTGATATGATTTATTTAATGTAATATATTGTAGATTAATTTAATTATTTGACATGTTTAAAATGGATTTTTATCTGAAATAAATGATTTAATAATAAGAAGTGCGTCTGTGATGCGAAAATGAATTTGACTTTGACTTTAAGTTACTTTATTTGTTTCATGTATTTCATATTATTACGAGTATAGTACCCAAAATCAGCTTTACGTGAATTTATAAGTCACCGGTAAATACAGCTGCGAGCAGAAAAATAGGATTATCCGTTGGTGTGATAATATTAAAAACAAATATTTTTCATTCGTACAAACGAGATGACTATTGCCTACAGGGGTATTTTATAATTTTAACATCGAGACGAGAGAGGACGTTCTACGAATTTTACGGCGCCATTGCTCATAACATAAATTGCAATGCTACACGGAATTGAATTTTAAAATTATTGCACTGCTCTGTCGAGTCATCAGCGTTCAATCTCATATTACCTGTAGGTCATTCCTGACGACAATGTGTAACGAGGAAATTGATGAATATGGCCACAGTCACCTTGTAATAGAACTTTAATGTACCTATGTTTTTATTTCTTCATTTTTGTATACTTAAAATTTATTGTGTATTTTAATTGTTATTGCTCTGTACCGTTTTATTACAATAAACTATTTCATTTCATGGCTTATATGTCAAAGCAGCGCTCCCAATCCGTGATCATGCACACCCCTTGACACTATATTTATGGGTCGGCAGAATTACAAAACACTGGTGATGCGCATCTTTTTAAACCCCGACGCAATAAGGAGTTTGTTATAAGTTTGATCCCTGTATATTGTCTATAGCTTTGTAACTCCTAAACCAATTTTAATACGGTTTGTTTATTGAAACCTAGTTTAATCAGGATGGTTCTTAGCTGTATTTGATGAAATTATGTCTAGCTATTTAAAAATTATGAACTATTAATTATTTACCATGGTTTTTTTATATAAACTTGTGTTTATATGAATTATGACAATTTCACACAGACCAGCTGCTTCAATTTTAACTTCTTCTATCTTCCACAGAGCGAGCTAAGAATTAATAAAGCAGCATCCCCACACTCATTAGTTTTAATTAAACGGTGATCGTCGCCCGCGAAGAATAAGCCGGTAATATGGACGGCGAGTCTATTGCCACGTAGATCACGTGCCGGCAAATTGATACAGCGGACGTGAGGCACTTGAAGTGATGACGCTCATTTCAAGTTCTGTAAATGAACCCTAAACCCGCATGTGAGGAGGTAGGTGACTGTATGTGACAGAAGAAGTGTGACTGGAATATATTTTGATGAGGCCGTTAGTAGAATCAATTTGCGATAATACAGTTTAGCTCAGGCACTGGCGCGTGTTCAAGGTAAATTAACTGATAAGTATGGAAGGAATTCACTGAAAGAGAGAGAAATAATGAGAGAGAGATGATGTATATTGTAAACTTCACGAATGTAGGTCAATTTAGACATCATGAACCATTTGACGCGAAGACACTCCGGATAGTAAGGACTTCTACCATCCATCTATTACGTTGATTTAAGAAAGTTTGTAGTGTGTACAAAACTTTGTAGTTTTGCACACTCAACGATCCTGGCCTGTAACTAGGTTTCCCTGTATCTAGGAAACCAGGAACTACGAGGTCCCTCACAACACTTTCACACACACACCCTCACATAAACTCAACACCCACAACCTCTCACTCACACACCCTCATACCTTCACACACAAATATTCACACACACACGTCACATAACGTTTTTAATTTTCTTATTTTTTCTTTGTTTATTTTAACTATGTATTCTTATTTGGCATTTTTATGTATCCAAATTGGGAGAAGGAGCTACTCCATGAAACAGCGTCAAGCTACATCGAGGGCTAGAGACTCCAATAATGAAATTGTAACACTTACATACTATGTCAATAAATAAATTTGTATGTTTTATGTTTTTTTTTATGTTAACACCAAAACACGAAACAAAAACTTTAAATCCAGTTTGATGGATCAGTCGAAAAAAGTTTATCATAGTATCTTACCAGTAATACTCATTTTACGACCAATATTAAACCAAAAATGCTCACAAAAGGTAAACAGAGAATCCGCAAAGAGGTAGTGAAGAAAATACACTCGTTATATGTAACGATATCGTCGGATCAGAGGCTAATAACATCTTTACAATAAGTAGGTCAATATCATATCGGTACGAGAGACGTGAGTACTGAAAGAAGTGTATGTGGAAAGTTAATGTGGGCTTCTTAATAAAGATATTTCCCTCATTTTATACCTTAAAAGCAAGAGCTAAAAAACATTATCTTTCCTTATAGCTTCGTTTTATAAGTACTTATGTAAAAGAAAGAAAGAAAGAACTGCCGTCAAGCGACCTAGTCGTGTTTCGGGATGATGTTCGGTGAACCATCGGGGAGACGGGTCTGAGCAGCCGCTCAACTGCCGTCTCTCTCTAGATCTATGTGCTTCATCTTAGGCCACATCATCGCTTCACATCAGGCAAGATAGTGGCTAAACATGGATCTATTTAGCGTAAAAAAAAAACATTTATTCGGACACTGAACATACTAGAATAAGGACAAAACAATAAACACAACCAGTGCAATGTTGCGCGATGTCAGGAAAAGGTTCAGACTCAGCATACGCTAAGGTAATGTACTTAGAGATGTATACTCTAAGGTATTGTATTACTCCTTATAGTCATGTATGGTATAGATATATTTATTACTGCATTTATTATATTTAGTTAGTGATATTTATTTTTAATATTTATGATTATAGTTGCTGATTTTTTCTTAGTCAAACCGTAACCGTACACTGAAACCTATTTGCTAATGTGACAGTTCTCTTTCTTCAAGGGTTTGCTGGAAGAAAACTCTTTTTAGGGTTAAACTTGCCTTTGCACATGTAGGTTATAATCACTGATGTAAATATTATAACAGTGTACAATAAAGAATATAAAGAAAGACAGTTCATGTGAAAAAAAACTTAAAACTAGAAAGGCTTCAAAAGTGATGTCCTTTTTTCCCACGACGCGACGGTACGGAAGATGTAGTTTTTATGGTTTTAAGATTTTATGTTAGTGCAGAGCGAGTGTGGCTCAGTAGAGCGAGTGTGACGCACCACTGACTTTCTTAAGTTATGTGCGGATTTAACACTCGCTCTAAAAACGGTGAAGGAAAACATCGTGAGGAAACCGGCATGTCCAAGAATTTTTCATAAAAAGTCAAGGACATGTGACACCCACCAACCCGCACTGGGCCAGCATGGTGGATTATGGCCCATTCTCTCTCTATGAGAGAAGGCCCGTGTCCCAGCAGTGGTAACGTGATGGGCTGATGATGATGTTAGTGCACATTTCTATGTTTCCATCTATCTTACCGAGCTAAAATGATTTCACATGTTCATGTCGTAGGGGTTTTCAAAATTTTCAATCTTGTCAATTCCAGGCTATATTGCAGGTCAACTTGTAAACTTATTTACGCCATGTACGAAAATATTGGTACATGTAATTTTAGATTACTTTTTTGTTATTTTTTTATTTAAATTTGCTTCATCGGCCTATCACGTTTCCACAGCTGGGACACGGGCCTTCTCTCATTGAATAGTATGAGCCATAATCAACCACGCTGGTCCATCCGGGTTGGTGGATGTGGCATGACCTGGATTATTTCTGATTAATGTTGGAAAGGTTTCCTCGCCATGTTTTCCTTTACCGTTTTTAGAGCGAGTCTTATTGTTACGAAATCATATAAAGCTGGTCAATGTAATTAGCCTGCCACAAACCAATAACTTTCTTAAATTATGTGAATTTAACACTCGGTCAAATTCATCATTTTTTTATAACGATCACATACATAGATCTTGGTCCCTAACTAGGATTCCATGTATCTAGGGAAATAGGAACTATGAGGATCATAGTCCTACACCCAGACACGAAACAAATACTTGCGATTTTTTTCTGTGCACAAACATTTGTCCCGTCGCGGGATCGAACCCGAAACCTCAGTGGTGTGTGTGTTTTGAGCCAACCTGCCCAACCATTACACCACAGAGGCTGTCAATATACATCTATACTATCTCAAAGATATGTAATATATATCTACAGACACTTAAGCCTAGGCTCAAGCGCCTCAGTTACGGAACATACGCAGTGCGTTAATTACCCACAAGTAGTTACATCAATAACTCGGCTACAGATATTGGCATAGAACCTGTGATTGAACTCCGCGTGGGTCGTCTAATCAAGCCCAGCAAACTAATGACGGGTCGTATTGTCAATACCTGCTATTGATCTTACAATATTGTGTAATACACTTTCCAACGTAATTGGGGCTTGGCGGAATATCAAAGCTCCTATTTATTAGCAAAGATAACGTTCGTACCCGCATTATTCTAAGCAGTTTCCAATAATTGTATGATTATATCAGTACCATAAACAAAACATCGGCCAAGTGCGAGTCGGACTCTTGCACGAAGGGTTTCGTACCATCTAATATATAAAATTCTCGTGTCACAGTTTTCGTTGCCATACTCCTCCGAAACGGCTTGACCGATTTTGATGAAATTTTTTGTGCTTATCCGGTATCTATGAGAATCGGCCAACATCTATTTTTCATCCCCCTAAATGTTAGAGGTAGTCCACCCCTAACATTTTTTTAAATTTATATGGCAAAACAACATTTGCCGGGTCAGCTAGTTATCTATAAAAACGGCAAAAAAATCACGTTTGTTGTATGGGAACCCCCTTGAATATTTATTTTATTATATTTTTTAGTATTTGTTGTTATAGTGGCAACAGAAATACATCATCTGTGAAAACTTTCAACTGTCTAACTATCACAGTTCATGAGATACCGCCTGGTGACAGACGGACAGACAGCCGGACAGACAGCAGAGTCTTAGTAATAGGGTCTCGTTTTACCCTTTGGGTACAGAACCGTAAAAAGCGGCTAAAATGTCGGCTGAAAATAGATGAAATAGCGCTCCGTGCACGGTTCTAGCCTTAGATACATCCATCTAAAGTAGGATTTATTAACATTCGCAGCATAGGCTAATATATAATAGGCTGCTAAATTTATATAAGTATTAATCAAATTAATTGTAATTGCGAAATTCGACGAATACTAAAGTTCATCGCTTAGCACGCGTCATACGGTAGCATACGTGCACATTCATTCCCGCTTGAAGGCGAACTGCGATGTTCTGCTAATGCTAAAAACGTTGCGTACCGACGGGAAGTGTCCCGTTCTCCCACGCCCCTAGTCTGCACGAATTAAAAAAAAATATTGTGTGATGTTGTTTTGTATGATGTTGTAACTCATCAAACCCTTTCATTTGAGGCGAACTATGAAAGGTCTATGATCAATAGTTTATTTCCATCTTTCAATAATTTCTTAACACACATTAATTAATAATAAGTTAATTTCTAAAAAAATGCCCCTCAGTTTCTTGCAGTATCTTCTGAGTAGTAGTTCTTTTTCCGATACGGTGGAAGAGTCATTGTGATAATTTGATGCTCATAAGTGCGTCTGTAATGGCAAAAATTAATAAAGAGTTTTTGACTTTGACTTTGAATGAAATTTCGTCTTAGATTGTGAATTCACAACTGCGAAATTTAAAAAAAAACCATCGCAATTGCACGTAGCATGCTAACGAGCAATATTCCGCCTGCTAATCAAATTAATGAAAAATAGCGATAATCAACATCCACTCTTAAAAAAAATATTCTTCATTTATTTATGTCAATCACTAGCTGATAGCAATTTGTTACAAACACTTCGTTCTAATTTATCGCGGCTACCGCAGCAAATTATAACTTTTCGAACCCCCTCCCCTCACCGTCGAAACGCGGCAGAATCCTGCAAATTATCCCGCTGATTAATTAGGAAGGTATTCAGAATTACCGACCTCCTCTGCCGTGCGACAAGCGAGATATTAGGAAATCAACATTACAAATAGGAAGGTAAAGTAGCTAAGTAGGTTCCGCTGCAGATTCGTTCTAAGGTAGTAGGTACGGAGTTAAATTACCTTGGTGTCTAATCAAGCGGCACTGACGCATCCCACCGACAACAGTTAGTTACTATCATTAATTTGGTTCGTGATAAAGTTGGCAATACGTTTTCTTAGGCTGTGGTATTGCATTTGTAGTTAGTAGGGATTTCGCTATCGCTTGTTAAGCTACGCAAATGATGATGCACTCTAAATACATAAAGTTATATACCTACTCGCTGCGTTTACACTTTAAAAAATATATTATTAGATGAAATTATTAAATTATTATATAATTAAATTATTAGATAATTATGCGATTCTTATGATTTTGGAGTCTTCAAGTCCCGAGTGAATCCATCGTCGACCGCGTCGTCACTTTCCATCAGGTGAGACTGCTGTCAAACGCTTGCATATAATTCAACAAATAAAATAAAAAATAAGTGTGTTTGATATGACAAACTTTGAAACAACTTCAAAAGACAGGCCAACAGAAGAGTACAGTTGGGCTGAGCAACACTTGGGAAACTACGTCGAGTATTTTCGTCGCCTATTCCACAAAGCCTAAAGACAAAAGTCTTTAATCAGTGCGTCCTACCTGTCATGACCTACGGAGCCGAGATGTAGACACTCATGGTACGGCTGATCCACAAATTTAAAGTCACTCAGCAGGCTATGGTAAGGGCTATGCTTGGAGTTTCTCTGAAGGATCGTATCCGGAACGAAGAAATTCGACAGAGAACTAAAGTCACCGACATGACTCACAGGATTAGCCAGCTGAAGCGGCAGTGGGCCGGCCATATTAGCCGTAGAACCGATAACCGTTGGGGTAGACGCGTTCTAGAGTGGGGACCACGAATTAGCAAACGTAGTTTAGGACGCCCCCAGGCTAGGAGGAGCGACGATCTTCGCAGGGTGGCTGGTAGCAGCTGGATGAGAGTAGCAGGGAATCGTACTCAATGGCGGGCAATTGGAGAGGCCTATGTCCAGCAGTAGACTGCGATAGGTTGACGATGGTATTCATGATGATGATGATATGACAAATATCTATTTATAGAAAAAACTGAAGGATCACGCCAAGAACCAATATGTACCAACTATAATTATTCGCACTGGGCGGACGCCACCGTCTCAGAAATAAATACAATTCTACCCCATTTTTTTAATCTTTTAGTAGATTTGTTTAAGATAGGAGATTATCTCGTAAAAATTTCACACACGCAAGCTTAACTAATGTATTATATTAGTGTATGTTATACACATTATAAGAACAGAAACATCTATAGTCTGTAGCAAGTTGGACGACGCGGCGGCGGCGTGCAATCAGTAGATAGAGCAATATTGTAAGTGCTCGAAATCTTTATCTAATTCCAACCGATGCTCCCTCAGCCGTCACTATCGATTTGTTCGTGTTTCTTATTTGCTCATGTTTCAGTGCCTTTGAACCATCTGATGAAAAAAAATCTCTAGATGAGATAAAAATCAAAACAAAATATTTCTACGAAACGAGCGCGTTTATTTGATACGAATTTAAGTCATAGTTATTGGCACCTAAACTTTTTCATACCTTTTCATAATATGTCAATAGAATTAGGTATGTCTTTAATTTATGTGGTCGTAATAAACTAAGGCTTGTGACAAAAGCTATAAAAAATTGAATTACATAAATATAATTACTTGGCAGCGCATGGCAGTGAGAAACGCCTAATGCAATCAACTAACAATTAGACGTCTTATCGCAGAGTTTTTTTAGGAAAAATTACATAATTAAGAGGTTTTTTTCATTCTTTCTTGGAAAACTCTTGTAACTGCCAAGTCCTTAAAGGTTCTAAGAAAACTCTTTCTTTGGAAAACACTATACAATAAGGATTCGTGGAAAAATGTTTTCAAATTACGCGCAATTTAACATCATATTTCTGTAGAATACAGCAACGTTAGTTCAGAATCTACATTCAATATTTTTATTCTAAATGATTTATTTAATATTTTTATATACTGAGTACACTTTTTGGAATCTATACTGATAAAGTTCCTCGAGTTATTGTAGAAAAAAGGCAAACGGGCTTTTCTTTACTAATAACATGAGTTAAGTGTTTCTAATTGAATAAAGACATATCGATACCTAGCACAGTAATAATGTAGCGCTCATAGCATAGTTCACCTAGCCGTTATAACAGATCCGCTATTTAGGTTAAGCAACGTTCATTGCGGTCCTTGTATGGGTGACCGTTTGTGTAGTATTTTACAATTACGTTAGGTCGTCAGTCCTGGTAGTTGTCAGGACAGTGCCAGTATTTTTAAACCTTTCTTCAGGAGTCTAAATCTCCGATATCAAGGTTGGCCACACACCCACAAGAGAAAGAAATTGGAAATTGGCAAAGCTTAATTAACGAAGTTTTCAATAACAATTAAATCGCAACTCAGAAGCATGCGGTGCTATTGTTAATTCAAACTCACACTCCTTACTTAATTTCTCGTATTTAAATATATTTTGTCGGAAATTAATAAAGGACGTGAGCCGAGTCCAAACTTCGCCGACCGACGACTTTCAATTCAGCTGCTCAGAAATTAAATTTATTGTCTTATTAATTATTGCGGCTAAATATAATTATATAGGGAATGTGAGAAACTTTTCAAATTGCTATACTTTCTCTCTGAAACAAAATAATTATACCTCAATTACTCGATTACTCGAGTTATGAACGCACAATGGCAGACGCGGTGACCATTTTCGTTCGCCATTTTCTTTGAGATAAGTAAATAATTGAAAGGTTTCGTCTAGTATCTTTATTAGAGCAACATTGCTATCGGAAAAGTGGCTTTTAGGGAGGCAGCTCACGTTCTTAGTATTAATTTTGGGTTTATTGAATAATACGTGACCCACATGGGCAATCTGTACACGGTACACTTGATAGTGGCCCGCTAAATTGCGTCCACTCGAGTGGATTGGGGTCGCTTATCTAATAGAAGGTGTTTCTTAAGAAAGTCATCTTGGAGTTCAGCGAACTAAAATAAAATAAAGTGCCGCACAAGATTGCAGAACAAAGTTCTACATGCGCTGCAACATGGGCAGGCGTGTTGCTTACGTCGGAGGTCGTTCACTCAGTTGTACAAAAAAAAATTAAATGACACTTAGTGATATACAATTTATTTCAGGAACAAAATAAAAATATTATAATAAAATAACATTTATTTAGATATTCACAAAGGGCACACACCACACACACGTCATGTCACAAAATAAACTAACAAGTGACATATGACGTGACGTGAAGTTACATTAAAGAAAATATTATATATTATTTAAAACTATTTAATACATTGTTACTACTAACATGAAACTAAAACTAAAAACCTTAAAAAATATAATTTAATAAATAACATATATTATTAAAAGGAGTCCCTTTAGGCAAGGTAAAAATAAAATAAAATAAAATAAATAAAGAAGTACTTTGAGTAATAAAAGAAAAAAGTAGTTTAGAGGTAGAACCTTATCTCAATTATTACCAACTTATAAGTTCACCAACACACAGAAAACTACCAAAATTATTAATAGGTACCTACTGCTTTTGTAAGCAATATCTAAGTACCTCAAAGACAAGTAAAGTAATAAATTAAACAAGACATCAAAAGTTTATATATCTCAAAAAATAAGACTAACGATGAAGCTACACAACCTTCAAACATAAATGTTTCAAAATCAACTCGTGTTGGGTTAACCTTTTCAAACAAATTGACTCATGCCTTCTTCACAGGTGTGAAAAACCTATTTAAGGAAAACACGAGTTTACAACTCATCGATCGCACGTTATCTTGAGACGTTCGATCAAATTACAGAATTTGAGCATGTTACGAAATAACATATTCCTCGGAGGGCTGCGAACGCGCTATAACATAATGATGTTAAACGTGCTAGGCGCGACGGGTTAATAAGTTGCGCGAGAGTAGGTAGGTACCTAATGTCGAATAACAACGAGATCCTACGTGAAAGATGAAAAAGTAAATTATGGAGGTGTAACGAGCGAAGTTGGGTTTGGTCAAAATCATAGCAGACAGCCTCTGTCGAGTGGTCATTGGTGAGTGTTTACGTTTACAACGCGTTTTTAACTAGTTCGCTAGCAGGGAAAATGGTTCTAAGTATGTTGATCATCATTATCAGCCCATCGCGTTCCTACTGCTGGGACACGGGCCTTCTATCATAGAGAGAGTATGGACCATAATCCACAATGCATGCCCAGTGCGGGTTGGTGGATGTCACATGTCTTTAATTTGAATTTTTTGTGATGAATTCTTGGATGCCACATTTCTAAGTATGTAGTAGGGATAATTTTATAATTATATATCTAGTAATACACTGTGTGAGATTTTGAACAGAGATCCTTATGGCAATTACCCTAACCGTTAAAGATAGAATAATTTGTTGTTAGAAATCCATCTAGAGTTATTCAAACGCAATAAAACTGTATTATGGGATTTTTGAAACGATATATATTTCTGCCTAAAATAGTATTCTGTGCGAAAATTGACAAGTTCAAAGCATTTTTTTGCGATATGAATTCTGCTACTGATGAGGAACAAGAAAAGGATAATTTTTTCTAAAATTACTAAAACTTGATGAACAATAGGATGGTTTTCATACAAATCATATTATATAGTACCTATATAGTCTAGAGGTATTGGTGTGGCATAATTTTTGGATCTTCAGGGTATGGACGGTTTTTTATATATCCCAATAACTTAAGGAATGATTTAATGAGTAAATTTAAAGGAAATATTCCTGGTGGGTAAAAGGATGAAATATTCTTTTCTGATATTATATTTTTCTGCCTGACTCTTATACCCTTTTTTTTAATCCAAATATGCAGTTTTATTAAACAACACTTCCTCATTGCAAAGAAAAGGTCCTAAATCCCTAATCATCCCAAAACTTTACCACACCCAGCCAATTTGCATCTGCTCAAAGTGACTGTACTATAATATTTTCTTTTTCAATAGATGGCGTACACGTCACCCTAAAGACGGTTAAATAACGGAAGAAGAAATTCGACACTCGAGTTGGTGCCCACCGTAGCTCAATTGGTAGAGCGTCCCGCGCGAGGGAAGATTGGGTTGCGGGTTTGAGTCCCAGCCGGTGGCCGAATTTTGTTCTTCCCGAAAAACCTTCACTTCTTTCTTTACTATTTATTTATTTATTATTTCTTTACTGTGTTCCGGCTTGAAGGGCATTGTAGCCAGCGAAATTACGGGGCATTATGAGACTCAACAGCTAATTGTCTCAGGGTGACGAGCGCAGTGCAGCGCCGCGCAGGATTTTGCAAAACAAAGTTTTGGGTGGTGCTATTATTGTTATGGGCTGGCGTATTGCTTACCATCAGGCAAACGACCAGCTCGTCTCGTCATTCAGTTACATAAAAAACCTTGTTTGAGTTTTTCGCTTGGCATTCGTTAATGCTTAAAAATATAATAAGAATATATTCTTTATTGATATTAATTAGTATTTGTGGGTAATTACAAAATTAAGTATAGGAAATTAGGTTATAGTAGGATAAGATTATTTATATTTTACCCAGTGGTGCCAGTGGACCTATAATTTGAAAACTGCCTTTTTTCGTTTTTTAGTTTACCTACATGTTTTTCGTCTAGAATTCTTTACTTTTTTTATTACCTATATCGCTTATTCTTTGTACATGCCTTTTAGATTTGAAAATTTATTCATACGATTTTATCTCAAGTCTTTTCAACTTTTCCAGTCATTTCATATACTAATCTTGGACTCTACGGATGTCGAACCACATGAAACTAAGTACACTTGGGATAAGCAACTTAGAAGTGGATAACATACGCCAAAGCGGGCTAAGTTTAGTCAAAATAGCTAAGTGAAGTTCATATCATGGCTAACAGCTTCAAGTTAGCAGTTGAGAGTACCAACATTGTTGCAAGCAAACTATTTTAGTAGCTATGCGCTTAGTTTATTTATTTATTACAATAAAAACAGCAACAAGCCAATTACACTTATTATTATTATTTATATGTCGCTCTTTCTCACGGGTTATACACCCGGTCCTTTGGAAGGCTTGCGACGGGACATGAGTCCAACACGTAGAGGCCTCTTAGAGCATTTAATTTAGATATGTAATGGGCAACGCTTATCGGGGACTGTCTCTAAGTGCATCATTAGAAGACACAATCAAAGACAGCCCCCAATAAGTGCGAGAACTATTATTGAAGATATGAAAATTACTTATGATTGGGCTATTATGGTGAATTTTTAATGGATGAGAGCCGGTCTATGATATGAGACCTCGGCACCTGCCAGTTCCGCCTCATAAGAAAATATTTTGGCAGGTGGTGACTCGCCACCCACTAAACGGGCCCCCTTTAAGGGCCGCCGTTCATTGGCGACGAGAGGGGCAACGTTGGTGTGGGTGGCTACAGGGTGTCGAGAGGTGTGCTGCAGTTTTACTTAAACGCTACTCCCAGCGTTATGCCCTTTAACACTTCCACCCTTGGAGCTTAGTTCTTAGCTTTTGCATCTCCACCCCCGGACGGCCAGTTAAGGCAAGCCGGGGGTCAGGGGTCTCATTTAGCCCCAGGGAGAATCTCGGGGTAAGGCTCAGTGTCACCACGCACCGACGACTCGCCACAAAGTCGCCCCTGGCCTTTATTTTTATTATTATTATTATTTTATTGGTAAATGGGCATACGTTTGACGACATCTCGCATGGAAAGCGATGATGCGGCCTAAGATGTAACACGCTTGTCCATGAGATGTCTATTCGCTCTAGCCTTAAAGAGACACAAGTTGTAGCTGTTTGGGAACAAGAACGGTGGCAGAGCGTTCTACTCCATAGCAGTTCGCATGATTAAGGAATCTGCAAAATGCTTAGTAAAATTATATACAGATATAGAAAACAATTCCAATTAACTACAATCAAAATATAATTAAATTAAAAAACAAAATAAATAAAAATTATTAATAGAAATAAAGTATAAGTATAAATAATAATTATTACATTAAATTACAATATATTATATCAAGTAAAATACAAACAGTAATAATAAAAAATTTCAGTTTATAAATTTTGTGACACTTTGTCAGCCTCTGTGGTATAGTTTTTGGGCAGGTTGGCTTAAATCTCATACACCACTGATTTTGCGAGTTCGATTCTCGCGACGGGACAAATTTTTGTGCATAGAAAAAAAAAGCGTAAGCATTTGTTTCGTGGCTGGGTGTTGTGAGACCATGATCCTCGTAGTTCCTGGTTCCCTAAATACATTGAATCCCAGTTAGGGGCCAGAGATCTGTGTATGTGATCGTACGGTTTTTTTTATTAAAAACTAAAAATGAAGAAAGTTAACAATATGCACATATGCATATACAATATGCAATATGAACATGGTCGACTAGTATCATACTAATCACACTAATCTCTTCACGCCGGAACGGCTAAACGGATGTGTATGAAATTTAGAATGGAGATAGCTTATACGCTGGATAAACTTTATATCCCGGAAAAAACGAACAGTTTCCGTGGAAAAAACTACGTATAAACCGATTTCTACGGGTAATACCGCGTGGCGTAGCTAGTGTACCAATAAAGTGTTAAGAATTTTTGCGATCGAGAATCGACTTAAAGCTGCAAGCCTGTCGGTATTTTACATTTATTATTTATTTATTTATTTATTACTGCTGGCGGCGCTGCGACTGCCCGTGCCGGACGGAGCCGGGCGCGCGCGCCGCCGCCCCGCCACACATGAGGTGCCCGTGGCCAGAACGAACCTGCTCAAGTTTGCCCCCTTGCCACGCGCCATACGACTTATTAACCTCTTGTCGGAGGAGATTGATATTTTTAACTGTAGCCTGTCGAAGTTCTCAGAAGTGGCTCGATTTTTTTTTTTGGAAAGTAATTATTTATATTAAAATTGAATATTATATAAGGTTAGGTACCTTATATAATATTCAATTTTAATATAAATCATCATCATTTTAATATATAGCATCGTATTGGCATTTTTTAGCTGTAAGGATGTTATATATTTTTTTTTTTTTACACTTAATAGGTCTATGTTTGGCCACTATCTCGCCTGATGTGAAGCGATGATGTGGCCTAAGATGGAGCACATAGATCTAGAGAGAGACGGTAGTTGAGCGGCTGCTCAGATCCGTCTCCCCGATGGTTCACCGAACATCATCCCGAAACACGACTAGGTCGCTTGACGGCATAGCTTTGTTCGGTGGGTGGTATTACAACCACGGCCAGAGCCTACCACTCCAAAGCGCGTAAGCGGGTTTCATCATGATGTTTTCCTTCACCGTTTTAGAGCGAGCGTACAAAATCTGCACTTAACTATAAGTCATTGGTGCAGGGCCGGGTCGGGATTAAAATTAAAAAAAAACACGGAAAGTGTGCGATGGAATACGTTCGTTTGTTGATTTCGTTGCGTACGTTCCCCAGCGAGTACAGAGAACGTGTTCGACGACGGCTGGTTCAAAGCGATGTAAAACTAATATTTCTTCGATAGCTCATGAATATAAGTACCTGTGAAAGAATAGCCAACTACTGTAAGCCCACTCACCGATCTCCATGTACTCGGCCCTCGTAAGAGGACGGCGCCGTCCAGAGAACATAGCCGCAGGCCAGCACTAGAATTCCACCAGTCACAAATAGTACACGCGCGATTTCCACTGGCTGTAGCAATGCCAGAGGAAGGAGGAGCACTGCCGACACTGTACTACGTATTTGAGGTTCAGAACTTCTACATCAGGTCAAACGAGGATCAGCTGCGAGCTAGGCGTGCTCCGAGTTCATTTGAAGGGCGAGACTGCCGTGGGCTAACCAGCGAGCGTTAAATAATAATCAACTACCCTCACTGGTAAAATTAATATTAAAACTACAACCTTTTTACAAATCACCCTCCAAAACTGTCGATAATTTGTATGTTCGAAAACCGCGCTATAATTTGAATTAAGAATGCAAATAAGTAAAAAAAACAATTACGCGGCTACAACACGAATTATTTCCTTCATCTCCTGCCTACCATTGGACAAAGAGACGTAAGGAAACTCGGCATCCGTACATGGTTGACATTCCTCCTGCTAGGACAAAGCGTTTTGCTTCAACTTTCATAATGCGAACAGCTAAGGAATGGAACACCTTACCGGCGTCACTGTTTCTCGATTCTTATAATCTAGGTATTTTCAAGTCCAGAGTGAATTGGTATCTTGCAGGATTCATCGTCGACCGCGTCACACTTTCCATCAGGTGAGACTGCGATTAAATGCTCACTTATCAGGTAATAAATAAATAAAAAATAAATTGTATAATAACATTTAAATGCTTATTTAATTATACAATGGGTATTTATTGTGGTAAGTTTCTGTTATTGGGCTTATCTGAGTGACCTACCTCAAAAATTCCTTTTAATTTACCTAATAGAAACAATATCTATTATAAAATATGTCTTTATCTAACGAGGGTACTTGGCATTCGCAATTCCCCGTGTTCAAGTAATAGTTGCAAACAAAATTTTCAATTCCACTGAAATCAAATAGCGCTGTCGTTCATTCCGCTTAACTCAAAGAAAGTGGCTCAACGAGCACTCCGAACTTTATAACATTGTCTCAAGTCTGAATGCATAAGCGAACAGTTGCAAATGCCACGTGTAGCTAAACATATCTTCGCTTTATAGGAAAACTTTTCCGTTTACCTTTGATGTTTCCACACATAAGCTTTAATTCTAAATTCCACATAACGCTCGCCCCAACTATTGGCAAATCACTATTTGATTTGATAGTGGTTCGTCCAATAATCAACCTGTAGGTACGTGACCTGTAGGTACGCTGTAAAAAAACCGATACGACCGCGTTTAAAATCATCTAACAAAAATAAACGTGCTAGTTTTATGACAATTGCAGCAATTGTATATTGCTGGCTATATCCTGCAACTCCGTACTTAGGCACGGAAATCTTTTTTCCCCTATTTATTTTATTCTCAGCAAGATTGCCGGCTCCATGCAAATTTTATAGTCCGTGTACAATAACTGCAAGCAATTATACATACTTTTCTAAACTTGGTAATTTTGACTGGGTTTCCTTGCCTTGCCCCTCAGACTAAAGTTCAGGTTACGCCCGATTCGACCGAAAATAATTTTCACTTACGCAAACATTTCCCAGGGAACGGAACGGGTATCTCCGCGTAGAAACCATTTGTGTGGACTATCCCGGGTATGATCCTATTAGAATTTAGCAGTAAACGAACGCATTTTAACATTAGTTTTGCGGTTCAATGTTTTCCTTCCGCAGAAATTTCATGGCACTATGCTCATTTAATTTTATCCTAAAAAAGGTTTGTTCCTAAAGGAACTTTCAAATAGGTTAGAAAGGTATAGAGACGCTTAATAAATGCAGTTCGGTGGGTATCTATTATTTTTTTCTGTGAAAAAGGCTTGTTAGCTTTAAGCGATATCCGGAAGCAGAAAGCAATATATTAACATACAATTAAATTTTATAATCAAAACAATACATTATGACTGACTTAAGATATAGCCCAAATGCTTTGACTTCACAAAATTCAAATTCAAAACTAATTTATTCGTTTGAGACAAGGTTATAAAAGGGTCTTATAAATAAATCAAATGATCAGCATATCTTAACCTATTGGCATGCGAATAGTATGTGATGCAGAATTAAATGTTATAAACATATTATTATTGAGTAATATACAAGTATTTATCTCTCTCTCTGTATCCTAAAAATTCTAAAAGGATAAAAGTTTTGCTCTATTAGCCATTCCGAAGCCAGCCGAAATCTTGAGCAAAGTCAGTATCTATCTACCAATTTGGTAGCATAGACATAGTATAAAGACTATCATTTGTAGGGATTATGTACCTATGCTACCAGATTGTGCTGACAGCACTCTCCCGTTGAGTTGCAATGCTAATTCGTTGAACCAAATTAATTCAATCATTTTCGTCATTATACTCGTACTGACGAAATTATTATATTTTTAATATTTTATGGTTCAGTATGTGATGGGACGTTCAATGCTAAGCGCTACAACTGCCCATAACAATTGCAGTGCCACCCGGAATTGTTAATACTTACCACAAAAAGCAATGCGTAGCACTGCATTGCGGTTATCACCCCGAGACATCAGATATTAAGTCTTATATGCCCAGTAATGGCGCTGGTACAATGCCCTTCAAACCGGAACACAGTAATGCTTGCCCACTACTGCTTGGCGGCAGAATAACTGGCAAACCTGTGGTACCCACCTAGACGGCCTCCCGCATACGAGAGACCTACCACGAGTCAAATAATATATTATATTATACTCGTATCTGCCTACGCCTTATTTAATTTTTTATTTAGCTTTTTTTTTATTTTCTTTTTTATGTAACTGAATGACGAGACGAGCTGGTCGTTTGCCTGATGGTAAGCGATACGCCAGCCCATAACAATAGCAGCACCACCCAGAACTTTGTTTTGCAAAACTCTGCGCGGCGCTGCACTGCGCTCGTCACCCTGAGACAATTAGCTGTTGAGTCTCATAATGCCCAGTAATTTCGCTGGCTACAATGCCCTTCAAGCCAGAACACAGTAATGCTTGCGCACTACTGCTTGGCGGTTGAATAACTGGCAAAGCGGTGGTACCCACCCAGACGGCCTCTCGCATACGAAAAACCTACCTTGTTAACTTGGTTTCGTGTTTTCAAAAATAACACTATAAGATTAGGTACCTACTTACTTTTAGAATTCAATAGACAGACAAAATACAAAGCCGACCCTATTAGGTACTTCATATATTTCGCCGAACACAAAAGAAGATTGTGTGAAATTACAACATCGCCTTGAGTTCTACTCAGCTATTCACAAAGAGTACGTACCAATCGCTCAAGATGTTTTTTTTTCGCAAGTGACGTTGGCTGTGGCGTTTCCGAGTACACGAGAAAATTGATCAGAATATTGGAGATATTTTCTTCGTTACATCGGTTTTATTGGAAGCTTGTCTGGTTTTATGGTAGACTAACTTTTCTTTAATAATTTAAGCTTTAAGTCAACTATTGAATAATGATTTTTGATATGGTTATACCTCTTCTCCCTTTAACTTATTGTTACGCTGTTCTAGGAACTTTGTAACTGATCGTGACAGTTCTTGAATTCTCGGTAAGTAATCCTATATCAGTTTAAGTAATTTACTTAATATTCCAGGAAACTTTCTTATTTCTTCACTCTGAAAGTCTTGTAATTATTTCTGAGGTATATACGTACAGTCAGCTACGCTGATATGTATACACTCCCAAGTTTTCAAATTGAATTTTTGGAGTGGTAGGCTCTGGCCGTGGTTGTAATACCACCCACCGAACAAAGCCATGCCGTCAAGCGACCTAGTCGTGTTTCGGGATGATGTTCGGTGAACCATCGGGGAGACGGGTCTGAGCAGCCGCTCAACTGCCGTCTCTCTCTAGATCTATGTGCTCCATCTTAGGCCACATCATCGCTTCACATCAGGCGAGATGGTGGCCAAACATAGATCTATTAAGCGCAAAAAAAAAAAAAAAAAGATATATTAATTACTTTCAAAGACAAGTGCACGCAAACATTTTTCAAATGTATGTAGTCATCTTATCGTCAGAATATCGTATACAATTTATTAAGATTATGTATAAAGTCGCGACCTCGACCCCATCAAAACTTGAGAATGTATACATATCAGCGCAGCTGAATGTACGTAATTAAAAGGAAGTGTAATAGAGCTCTGTAAATTAATACGAGTATAGCTGTCATTAAATCGAAAAGTAAAATATAATCTACCTACTATTGTATAGCAGAGGAATGTAAAATTAAAAAGTGGGTTACGACCAAGTTTATTTATGGACATAATTAGGGTCATGTTTATTATACTTAATACACGTGGCAAGGCTTTCACGGAAAGTATATAGGGTGTGGCAAGATTTTGGGAACTCTAGAGTACCTTTTACCTTGCAGTGAGGAACTTTTGTTCTGAAATATCGGGTGAATTTTGCAGAAAATAAAAACTGCAATTCGGATTTTTGAAAAAGTACAATCAGGCTTAATAGATCCTATTTCTCATTAGGAATATTTCCCACAAAGTAATCTATCAAACCAAATCGTAAGTTTTAGAAAAAAATAAAAAATCCGGCCAAGTGCGAGTAGGACTCGCGCACGAAGGGTTGCCACTCAGCAACCACTTTCTTCTATATGTACCTACTTTTCAGCTACTTTACTTTTTAGACCTAAATTATGACAAGATTTCCTGATATATGTACCAACGATAAGGACACAGCAAGAGGCAGAGCAACAACTAGATGGATAAACAAATTGTAGCTAGAGGAATATCCAGGGACTAATTTACTAGTTTATTTATTTATACTTTAGCACAAAAACAGTTTGTACATGGAAGACTTAACGCTAGATAACATTTTCTACCAGTCATCCAAGACGTGCAAGAAAATAGTAGATAAATAATAGCAGTGCAGTAAAGTGCGTAATGGTAAATTATAATAAATAAAGACGTGTGGCACTCGGAGACTGCCGCGGTAAAGCTATTGCATAGCATTCGGAATGGGGGGTGTTAGGTTATTTTCGTTACGGAATTTCTGGATTCGGTCTCCACGCTCAGGGCCCGCGATAGAAGCTATGCAATAGCTTAATAATGAATCATTCGGTTTCTAAGCGCCCACGGTAAAGACAAAAAAGCAGAATGAATATGTCTAGGATATGTATAGGATATTGAAACAGCATACAATTCTTACATTTTATATTATTTCGAACATTGTGTCTAATCGTTTACGTAACATACTTTTAATCAGTTTAATTAAACTGTCGCCGCATTCTACAAATTACAATATTATACACAACAAATGGATAAAACGTGACAACACATTCGCATACATAACATTTATCGTTGTTTTTATGATAATTAATATTTCCATTATAAAAACTATTAAATAATGACAGATTTTGATTAGTAAAATAGCTGATGGAAATATTTACGTGTTAAATTGTGTAACACTTCCAGAATAAACATACCTACATATTAATATGTTGGGTTGAAAGGTAAGCAGAAAACTTAGGAAATAAGACTATGGATGTTAAAAAGTACAATTGCGTTCATAATAACACATTTCATTACAAAAAAACCGACTTTAATTCTGATGTATCTTCGAAGTCCAAGGTCCGAATATCGTTAAAATTCATATGGGACCACGTTGAAGCTATACTGAACTCAACGCCAAATTTTCCAAATCAGTTTATTAATGACGGATTTCTTAGGTAACACACATAATAAATACCATCGAATTGAGAACCTCCTTTTTTTAGTCGATTAAAATTGAAGGGCTGACTTGCATCCTTTAGTGATTTATACACATAACAGATGCAAAAAGTAGTTCTTTCATAAATCGTGCAATACTGTGCGCTATCTTTTTGATTCATACGACTGTTGCATACGACGTTACATTATTTATCAATGATTAATAGACTGGGTAAATAGGCAAATATCGAAATTAATTTTAAACAAAGCTGAGCAGTACCACGAGTAAAGCTATTAAAATGTAATTATAGGTTTTTAAAGATTATGCATGCTTGTGAACAAATTTCTAAAGATTATGCATGATGGAGTGAGAAGGGAAGATGAATAGCGTAGCAATCCCAGCTGCATATCTGCATAATCATGGTTTGTAGATCAGGAACGGAAGACTTGTGATTTCTTATTGGTATCTTCTCAGCTTCGTAAATTAATCATTTAATAACATAAATAAAGAATCAAACCAGAAATACATTTTTAATTAGGATGGTTAATAATTATTACTTCAGTGTGACGTATTAAAACTGTTTAATCTACTTTATCAGGAATTTCCTCGCCGTTTCCCGCGGTGGCATCTTCACTGCAAAAGAAAACAAACATTTACAGCACTTGAAAAATAAAATATATTATATGCTAGTTTGGGTAAATGTGAAGTGGGTATTACCTAAGAGTCCTAGCACCTCACTACTTGCCGTAAGGACAATAATGCTTTTCGTTCCTGGAAAATACGAATATTTTGTTTGACATAAAGATATAAATATAAATATATAAATTAGCTAAGACGCTGTTTGGATCGCTAAAATAAATAAATTAAAAATTAAAAATAAAATAAGATAAGTATTTCTTATTTTCATCGTGTATCAATCTTAAAATTGGTCTCAAATGTAGGGCTATTTGATTTCGTTGCAATTCCTCTGGTGATAGTCTTTGCAGTATACAACCAAACTTCAGTCGTACCGCGATGTTAATAAAGTATACAGCAAAGTATTCGTATAGATATACAGCAAATAGTTTGTAATTAAAAGATAGCTGGCACGTACTAATTATACCCCGTAAAAACCGTACATTAAATCACATGATCCAAAAAATAACAGTAGAGACAATGTGTACGCATGGATTTCCTGCTGCGTAGTACATACCATTAACTACAATACCAAGGCAAGCTTTTCTGGGGCAAGCATTAAAATTAGTAGCAAGGATTGAACCCGCTACTTCTGTGTTACATTCATTATAAATATAAACGGCTACACTCACGTTATGATTGTATCGGAATAAACATACCCCCGCTGCGCCCGCGCCCCCCGCGCCTGCACCGGTTTTAGCACCGCGTTCGCGGCTAAAGGAACGAGCGGAGGCGCGCAGTCTGCGCCGCGAATCCAAAGCGTAAACTCCCGGAAGAAGGACATCCTAATTGTCCGAAACCTGGTCGGAGTTATTCCGACACAATCATAACGTGAGTGTAGCAGTTTATATTTATAATGAATATTTCGACTCACGGTAGTTTCCAAACTTTATTTTTGTGTTACAATTTTCTTTTTTTTTCCTTTTTTTTAAACAATCACATACTTAGATCTTCACCCCTAACTAGGATTTTCCTGTATCTAGGGAACCAGGAACAATGAGGAAAGTATGAGGAAGACCATGGTCTCAAAACGCCCAGACACGAAACAAATGCTTGGGCTTTTTTTTCTGTGCACAAACATTTGTGCCATCGCGGGAATCGAACCTGCAACCTAAATAGTGTATGAGATTCGAGCCAACCTGCTCAACCACTACGCCACAGAGGTTGTCAAAACAATGAGGAGCTGCTCCAAAACTTTCCCAACAATTACACTACATAAGCTGTCATATAACTTGAAACGTGTATGTCTAGTTACAAATTTAATATTACTTACACCACTACACTATATAACTATACATGTATGTGTAGACAATGAACCTATCTCTAGTGTTCTAAACTTACTAACCGGTAACTTGTTGCCGCGATAACAGAGTAAAGGCCAAAGTTCTACTCATCAGGGCACGATCCACACTAGACCCATTTGCATACAGCACTTACATATCTATAGATAGTAAGTTTAGTGATGAACCGAGCAATATTCGTTATGGTAGAGTTTCGAACATTCCTTATCGAGTGTGTTACACGGTTCAATAGGGGTACATTTCCCCTAATTTTCCTTATGTTTTATGAATCGTGAAATACATTCTGAATCGCTATTAAATGTAGCAGAAACGAAAAGTAGATATTAGTTGGCAAAAGTTCAGTCTGATGTAAAACTGCAATGCCAAAGAATAAACATAATAATTTGTATAAGTTGGTAAGTAAATAGTGGTATCAACAATGTGAGCGAGTGTGGCTCAGTGGGAGAACGTCCGACTTTTGATCTGACGCACCCGAGTTTGAAACTAGCTGGCCTCGCACCACTGACTTTTTTAAGTAATGTGCGGTTACACTCACCCTAAAAACGGTGAAGGAAAACATCGTGAGGAAACCGGCATGTCGAAGAATTAATCACAAAAATTCAAGGATATGTAATATCCACCAACCCGCACGGGGCCAGCGTGGTGGAATATGGTCCGTACTCTCTCTATGAGAGAAGGCTGATGATGATGATGATGTATTATCAACAATGGAATCTAACAAGGTGCTGGCATGAATTGCACCGCGTCTGCCCGAAGCACAGCATAAGTAATAGACTAAAACACACAATAGATAATAACTAGAGCTAAGTAAAGACAAGGAAGCCAGAAGCACGAAATAAGTAGAATTAAACTTTCTAATTCCATGAGATAAATAATGTCTTTATTAACTTACGCATAATACGGATGTTTCCCTTGCATCAAGAAAGACAGCGCCGCTTTAGAGCTTCGCTTGTTCGGGCCAGCGCCATCCCACATTTCCTTGCTTAACATGTGATCTGTCAAATAAATGCTCTATTTATTCTACAGACATTCATAAAGAGTGCACTATAGGAGATCACATCTGTGCATCCGTGATAGTGGTTGTAGATGGGACGATAAAGATCGGAGCACGGAAATTGATGGCGCTACTGGTAAATGTAAATCCTTTCATAGTTATTATTATTATTATTCAGCCTGGTTTGTCCCACTGCTGGGCAAAGGCCTCCCTACCCTCCTTCCACTCCTTACGTTTCTGGGCTATTGTTTGCCATCCCATCAAATAGTTCATCTCGCCATCTTTTTCTGGGCCTGCCGCGTCGTCGGGTAGCGTTGCGTGAGGTCCACTCAGTTGTGAGTTTGGCCCATCGTTTCATAATGTTAAAAAATATTGGGTGAACATACTCAAGGGAAATGAAATATACACAACACCGGGATTGATATGGTCCATTGATAATTTGATATAATACGTATCTTAGCCTTCCATGAGGAAATATGTTTTAACAGGATCTCTTTGTAGTACGTCAGTTCGATATGTTTCTCTCATGTTAAAACCCTGAAGAGTGACTACGTCTCATCGAAATAAGATCTATTTGATATGTAACTAGGAACCTATATGACATAATTTGCCAATAAAAACTGATCGGCATAAAAACCAAAATAAAAGTATGTGTGGAATTTATTTTCGTAGCGCCAGTTGCTTGCTGCAGGCGGAGTTTTTGAGAAAACTTACTCTTGAATGCATTTCCAGTCCTCTTCCTGTACTCCTGTTCGAGTGCCGGCAGGCTCGGATAAATCGCTAGCGGCGTCCGGTAAAAATCTGTACAAAAATACAGCTAAGATAAGCTAACTAGGCGTTAGAATGTTCAACAGTTAAATTTCTACATTTTTAAATGTTTCTATAAAACTACGAACCTATCCCGTAAGTACTTACGTACTAGAGGCAACCTTAATTCTATCATCATGATCAAACCATTATTATTAATTATTCACTTTCATGTGATCCAAAATCCTTGTATCAGAAGTAACTACCTACCCAATGACGATATAACCAGTTTATGCTCCAAGTACCTACCAGTACCTAATGCAGACTTATAAACGAAAACTAATCCATACTTAGAACAACCACGTGAAACTCTTCAATACATACAATAATGCTAATCAAAAGTTCTGAAATACATGAATTGAATATACATAAATAAAATAACATAAAATTATTCTTTAACTTATTTGCCCACATTCGCCTATTTTTTTTTTTTTACGCTTAATAGATCTATGTTTGGCCACTATCTCGCCTGATGTGAAGCGATGATGTGGCCTAAGATGGAGCACATAGATCTAGAGAGAGACGGCAGTTGAGCGGCTGCTCAGACCCGTCTCCCCGATGGTTCACCGAACATCATCCCGAAACACGACTAGGTCGCTTGACGGCATGGCTTTGTTCAGTGGGTGGTATTACAACCACGGCCAGAGCCTACCACTCCAAGGCGCGTAAGCGGGTTTCATCACGATGTTTTCCTTCACCGTTTTAGAGCGAGCGTGCAAAATCTGCACTTAACTATAAGTCATTGGTGCAGGGCCGAGTCGGGATTCGAACCCAGGTGCGTCTGATCGAAAGGCGCATGAGTTCCCGCTGAGCCACACTCGCTATACAGTTATACTTACATATGATCAAAATTGAGTGAAATAAATTATTCTGCAATTTTGACACGTGTGAACTCCCGGGAGATACCAACGTAAGTAATTTTGTTTGCACAGTAAAATTATAACGCAGTCAACTGTAAAACGTACTGGAACGTTTACAATTCACAAATGTTACGTGTTTTGAAACACAATTAATTCTTATGTAAATGTGTTTTCCCAGAGGTATCGAGCCTCAACATTGTTTAGGGTTACGTTGTGTTTGCAAAATAGATATATTATATATTGTAAAGGTAAGTACATTTAATATATAAAAATCATCACTCTCAGATGAAAGGCTTTTTTATTGATTATACGCTTGCGTTTGACCGCTATCTCACCTGTTGTTAAGTGACGATGCGATCGAAGACGAAGCACGTTCACCTAGAAAAAACCTGTTCACTCATGTCTTAAAGACACCTAGATTAAAGCTATCCGGAAACACAGATGCTGGCAGAGAGTTCCACTCCTTGACCGTTCGTAGCAAAGAGCTTTATACCTTCGTCATATCCGCGGACAGTGCCCTGAGCTCAGTTTTCTATCCATATATAAGATTTGTATGTCTGTTAGTAAGTTTATATACGTAAGTATTTAATGAAAACAAATTATTCCGCTATCTATGTAGATGTAGAAGAAGAACTACGATAATAATAACAATCTTGAACCTAGAAGTATAATATAATATAGTACCTAGAACAACCAGTTCTAGGACAAATACTTGCGTGCAAATACCTACCATGCACAAAGACCATTAAATCCATAAAGAAAGAAAGAAAGAAGAAAGTTTTTTTTTATTGCCAATAACTTAATATAACTAGAATATTTATATACTATTATGATTTGGAAATAAGGGGTAAGCTCAGCATTGTTCTGTGTAAGCTCTAGTGAGTTTACACAGGGCTGGTTTTCAGCGTACACCTTTGCTCCACCTCAGATGTTTGCCGAGAAGTAAACAAATTGTACCAGCGGAGACAAAAAATAATTAATTAAAAAAAAATGAAATAAGATAAACAGCGTCAAATTAATAATAATAATATATATTATAATATATAATATCAATATAATAAATAAATATATAATATCAATATTAGATGAGAAGGTCAAGTACAGTTTAATTTTGTTTAAATGTGCGGAGATGTGTGAGTGGGGGTGGGGTGAGAGTGTGTGGTGTGACTGTCTGGTGCGAGGGCGAGTGACGGGAGGGTGAGTGGTGTAAGGAAAAGTGTGAGAGTGTGTATGTTATGCGTTCATGGGCTATGTTTTATTTATATAGGTTGCTTCAAAGTTCTTCTTGATGCGTTCCAAAAGTATGCGTTTGTATTTGTACTTAAATGAATAGGAACTAACTTTCCTTCTCATAGGAGGCTAGATATTGTTCCAAATTTTGGACGCGCTGTATTTGAAGCAATGTTTAAATCCGGTGGTCTTGTGCTTAGGAATGGATAGTGTGTATAGAGCTCTTGTAAATAATAATGCACGACGCCCCTCAGTTTACATTTAGACAGGTATTAAAAAAATATAAAACTTACAGAGCATACGGTCTTCTGGAGGTCCTTCAGGTATCACATCATCAGAACGCCCCCGTAGGTAATCTGTGGGGACCAAGAAAAAAAATATTCATATTCATATTCATTTATTTGCAAAACTAAGTGTACAAAGGTCTTATTCTATAGTACATGGACTTAAAACTTAGTCGCCTTTTTCAGACATCGCAAATTGGGCGGAAATAAAACATTAGAAAAACTGGTTCTTAATTTAAGAAAGCAGTAAGAACCTCAATTATCCTATAACAAAGTCGGAGGAGCTCTACCTTATTCTAGCCTGCTAATATATAAATACGGAAGTTTGTGAAGATGGATGGATAAATGGATGGATGTTTATAACTCAATCACACAAAAATCACTGAACAGAATTTTGATGAAATTTGGTATGTTTGTACTTCAGGTCTAAGAAAAGGTCATAGGCTACTTTTTATCCCGGGAAACCACGGGCAAAACCGTGGAGCAGCTAGTAGTTAATATATCAAGTTAATTCTAAGCTCGCTTTTCTTTTAAAATAGTTTCTTGCAAGTTCTAGTTGTTTCTAATTATGAATGAAACTCATGACAGGTTTGAATCTCAAAAAACTATTTACCAAAATGTATAGTTATTGTTATTATTTGTGTGTAGTTTATCTCTTTTCATCTAATATTCATTTCAAAACGCTATTTGCTAATAGCCTAAAGCTAATACAACGAACTACGAAAAATAACCTTCGCTATTTACAAGTATATAGGTTCAACAGAAGAAAAGCATATAAAAAATTCATAATCATTTTCTTTTATAAAATTTTGCGGTATAGAATAACTGTCTTCGAAAACGTAATCGGGCAACTACTTTTTCTATTAAACGATGACGCGTGAATAGATTGATTACCACGTCTTTTTTTTTCATAAGTAGTAGGTACATTAATATATTTTTTAAAGATAAAGGGATTTATGACAAGCGTTTAACACGCAAAAGCCTTATTCAACCTCGTGCTACAATCCCATAAAATTCCACCAAAACTTTAGCCCAAAAATAAATTCTGGCAGACTTTCTAATATTGGCTAATAAAGCCGTGAAAAGCGAATTCTTGAAAGAGCGATGGACAGACATAGTCGCCGGAGATAGCATATTGTGCCACCGAATCGGCGAGCCGATGGGCCATCACCGACCCTCCTTTCACTTTATGCTCTATCTCGAATCTCACTTGAACTATCTATGAGGCACGTTATGAAAATTATTAACTATTACCAGATCTTCTGTTTAAGGGACTTAGTTACAGTCTAGCCTAGAGAGCCTCTTTTCCAATGTTAGTAATAGTAAATTTTCGAGAATACGATTTTAGAAGATACATTCTGGAAACGACGGTAGAAAATATTACCCACGCCTACAGTACACTTACTACTAACATGGATTTGGTCCATGCTACTAACTAGCATTAGCATTAGACTGAGGGATTTCATTATTGTAGCGAATGTCATTTTAATAACTATCCTAAAAACCAAAGATGGCGGCAGATTGACTCTAAATTGTCACGAAAAAATCCAACTAATCGTGTCCGACTTCCTATTAATATTATAAATGCGATGAAGTTTATGCGGATGGATGGATGGATGTTTGTTACTCAATCACGCAAAACAACTAAACGGCTTTTAATGGAATTTGGTATGTAGATAGTTATACTTTAGGTTCTAGAAATAGACATAAGCTACTTTTTATCACGGAAAACCGCAGGGAAAACCGCGAGGCGCACCTAGTCTCTAATCCCAGTATCAAAATAAAATATGTTTAATGAGGATTCAAGAAACATCATATTACATACATATAATTTTATAATGGTATTGGTTCACTGGCTCTCCCACTTAGTGAAAAAACATTTGTATTTAATTTTTTATTATTTATAATGTCAATTCAACACATTTATATTTGTTAATAGTTCTCTTTTATAAATGTCAAAATATAATAAATGATAGCTTTCATTATTATTGATTTGCAATTCATATAATTCGAATTCGAAACAAATAAGTAAAATAAATATCTAATACTCATGTTAATTACTCACCTATCTAAGTTATTTAAGAGAAAACTGACGTGAACTACGTAATCCTAATTAAAACCTCTTTGATTGAAAAAGACGTTTCAATTTTTTTTCGATGATATCAACAGCATATTATTTATGAATACAATAACCCCGAAAACTAAAATTAACATACCTTTATAGAAATTGAAACCATCCTTCCCAATATCTGTTGATTTAGCTGGTGCAGTCACCGCCAGCAGCGCCAGAATTGATATTAATGCCTCCCTCATATTCCTTTAGTAAGACTAGTGGTCCTTAAGTTTATCAAGCAAACATGTCACACAGGTAGAGACGGCGAGAGAGATACTGAAGGCTTAGGTCGCGCATCCGCATTTTTATAATTTTCAGCTTGGAGGCTTGTGGGCGACTGCGTAGGATAGCTAGTGGAGCTGGGTTCGATTCTATCGGGATTTTTAAACACGAGTTAGTTATTCTAGCGCACACAATTAAAATTAATAATAAAATCAGAACACGATAAAAAACCCTCGTCATTGCTAATATACGCGGCCATGAGGATTATTCCTTTGATCTAGTACTTTTTCCTTTACAAGAGTCTTTCCCGGAAGCTCTTCGCTCTCCAAGCGCTGGAACAAGAGCTCTCCAGCTAGGGATCAGCGAGTGATCTGACCATTCACTTTTTTATACGTACCTACATAAGTTTTACCTTTTATGTACTTCAGATATTTAACTATTGAGCCTTGAGAGGATGTTTGGCCTTTCGGAAGTGAAGACAAATTCTGGCGCAATACTTCTAAGTTCCATTTAATTATGAGTATTTGTTTGAACCCAGATAGGTATTCATATAACAAATTGGTACTAGCTGCTGCCCGCGATTTCACTCGAAGTTTCCCGGAATAAAAAGTAGCCTATGTCTTTTTCAGGTCCTGAAGTACCTACATATCAAGCTTTTGCGTGACTAAGTAACATTCATGCATCCATCCATCCTCCCAAACTTCCGCATTTATAATATTAGTAGAAATTAGGATTGCTGTTATTTAAAGAATCGAGAACCTAAATATTTTATTAGCAGCAGTACTTACTTAGGTACTCATTAGATTGATTGCACTCCTCAAGAATTCTAAGCGATGTCAGGAAAATTAATGAGAATATCGCACCTATCTGTTTTTTCAACATAATATCACACTAATTTGATAAATTATTGACGAAATTTGGAATAATAATACTTTAGATCCTAGAATAATACATAGGATACTTTCATGTGCAGGTGAAAATGCGGGACGCAGCTAAATATAACTTTATACGATTTCTCTTTTAGTAAAGCCAAAATAATTACTTTCCTCATCACCAGCTTAATAATACATAAACATAAAGGTATGCAGAACTACTTTTAACAAATAAAGCTTCGAAGACGCCGCGTTGCTTTTCTCCAGTAACCAGATAAAAGCATCGAAGTCCACAACGCCAATTTTTCTACATCAAAAACTCTTCACTCAACCTTTCTAGACAGTCATAAAATTAATCACCGTTGAAGTGAAGCTACCTGAAAGTCAGAAGACTGTAAAACCGGCGTTAAAGCGTCGTAAAGGCCACTTACTCTTGCATCTGACAGCGCAGCGGGAGCCGTCATCGTCATATCAAACAGATGACAATCCACCCACCAGGTACCTTCTTACCTTACCTTCTTATGGAAATGGCACAAAGACAAGCAACTTTTATTTTCAGATGATGGTCGCGATTTCTATGGCTCTCTGCGGATAGAAATGTCACGTTTACAAGAAGATATGCTATGGAAGTGAAAAAGATGTATATTTGCTTTTTTTCTACACATATAGGTATATAAGTTTATGTAGGTCATAACAGAAATAAATGACACGTTTTAAACATTGACCTTCAATAGGGGATCGGACAACTTTTCAGAAAGTGTTTTATATTAAGGACAATTATCATACTTATATAGCCATGAAAAATAGTATTTTAATTAAATAACGCTCTAAAAGTACCTAAAACTATGTTTAAATGTTATGTTTCAAATATTGCCGCGCAAATATCACCTCAAAATTTGTGACGTCATATGTAGGTAGAAAACGACAAATTAATCGAAATAAAACTTGCAAAGAGATTTAAATACGTTTTGTGAAGTTTGGGGACGATATTGTAGTAATGGAACGAAAAATTTAGCAAAAATAGATTTTATTAAAAGCAAAAACGTAAAATAAACACAAGCTTGACTTACGGCATTTGCCTAAAAATGACGTCATGCGCTGTGATTGTTGTTTCGTTTGAGATGAAGAACAGATTAAAAATATCAGAATTATTAGATTTTATTTATTGTATTAAAAATATAAATCATAAATTATTATTTTACAAAAATATTGATTGACTGATCTTTCTGGTTCGACGAACATTCGTTCTAACTACATTTTAGATTTTTTCTCGATCCCCTATTATGTACTTAGGTACCTACCTATCTATAACTGTGTCGGGAAATAATTACCTACCTCTCTACTGTTGTTGTTGTTGTATAAAAGAGCAACATCTACGAGTAGGTATTTATCCATTTCAAAAGCGAGGTGCAAAACCTTTCCTGTCGCATTCCGCTACGGTTATCACCAGTCATAATGCGGCACCAGAGCGTCATTTTAAATGCAGCAGTAAAGAAGTACATCGAAAATGGCCGGATTTCTGACGACACTTCAGGCCGGGGCTTTCAGCAAATGAGCGACGGCCCCCGCGTCGCGGACAAAGAGGCCCTTCTCGGGTCTTACCCCCGACCAGCGAAACCTGATCCCTGCCAGCTCTTATAAAACTACGTAAATAACAATGGGCAACGTAATGCCGCGGGTCTATTTAAATGAGACGGTTTGAAGGCAAAGTCCCGGAGGCGCTTCGCTGCACATTTCTGCAGGCCTTAATAATTTAACGGACTGGTTATGTTTTGGTGGGGTAGATATATAAGTAGTTCATGTAGCAAACGATAAGCGAGTGTGGCTCAGTAGAAAAACGTGTGACTTTCGATCCGACGCATCCGAGTTCGAATCCTGCTGGCCTTGCACCACTGACTTTAAGTTATGTGCGGATTTAATACTCGCTCTAAAAACGGCGAAGGAAAACATCGTGAGGAAACCTCCATGTCCAAGAATTAATCACAAAAATTCAAGGACATGTGACATCCACCAACCCGCACTAGGCCAGCGTGGTGAATTATGGCCCATACTCTCTCTACGAGAGAAGGCCCGTGTCCCAGCAGTGGGAAAGTAATGGGCTGATGTTGATGTAGAAAACTTACCTAAACCAGGTCTAGCGCACTCCGCACTGTAGGTACAAAGCTACAAGTACGTAGCCGGACACCGTCAGCGGGTCGCGCGTCGTTACACGTGCCGCGTCAGAAGAGATATGAGCTATGCGATAGAAAGAGAGGCGTCCTGTAGGTTAATATGACTGGTAGGTATGCAGCGCTACGCGAGCTGAATTGAATTTTATTGCGTCATAGCAAGAGTTGCTATTTGTTTAAATTTCTTTGCGGAGTGATGCTTCTGTCCCTTAGTATTCTGTGCCTATACTTACAAAGTCTTAACCGACGATTTGTCTGAGACATGATCATAATCGTACAAAATCAAACCCCAATCTGCATCGCTGTACCGATAATGTAATTGCACACGTTTATTCCAAAACGACTTGTATCATAAAGTCATAAACTATTTTGAGTCTGGTACAAAAAAAAAATACTTACATATAAGCACAGAATACTTAATAGTACCACAGAAAACTAAAAGACAGAAGCATCACTCCGCAAAGAAATTTAAACAAATAGCGACTCTTGCAATGACGCAATAAAGTTCAATTCAGCTCGAGTAGCGCTGCATACCTACCAGTCATATTAACCTACAGAGCGCCTCTCTTTCTATCGCATAGCTCTTATCTCTTCTGACGCGGCACGTGTAACGACGCGCGACCCGCCGTCGGTGCCCAGCTATGTACTTGTAGCTTCGTACCTACAGTGCGGAGTGCGCTAGGCCTGATAGTACCAAGGATATAAGTTAGTTTGATAACGTAGCTTTTCTAACGTACAATTTTCTAGTACCTAACAATCTTTCCAACCTTGTAGAATTACAGATACCTACCTAACACTCAGAATGGGTTCGTTGTGTACCAAATGTACCTACATGATTCTATAAATAAGTTTGGCAATCCAGTAGGTACCTATCTCTTATTATATGAGTTTTGGTTTGAGCTTTACAGTTTCATAAAGCGGGCACATAAGAGCCATTGTGATAGTTGAAACGCCTATCCCGACCACAAAGGACGGGGCATTAGGTACCCAGTGCCTGCGATATCCACCTCTTAAACCCTAATCCTTACCGTCATACCGATACCGCGATAGCCAAGGACGTTCCAGTACGATGCTACGTAATCTTCAAATGAAGTAAAGGTGATCGTACCCTGTCGTCAGAGCTTTATTAAGCCAATGTAAATATCTATAGTATTGCTAAAAACCTATTGCTAAATTTTACTCAAATCGGTTCAGCCATTTTGACGAGAGAAACAAACACGCTTTCACACTTAGACACTTACATATTTTTTTATGTAACTGAGTGATGAGACGAGCAAGTCGTTCGCCAGATGCTAAGCGCCACGCTTTCCCATAACAATTGCAGTGCCACCCAAAACTTTTACGCGAACGCGTAGCACTGCATTGCGCTCATCACCACGAGACATCATTGCGCTCATTAAGTCTCATACTTATGACCAGTAATTTCGCTGGCTACAATGGAACAAACCGGAACACAGCTGTCACATTTGTAATATTATTAGGATGTGATAGTGATTTGGATCTCCAACAGAGGCATTGTCGCCAGAGAAATTACTGGGAATTATGAGACTCAAAAGCTAAAAGTCTCTGAGTGACAAGCGCAGTGCAGCGCCGCGCAGGATTTTGTATAAATTATTTTTCAAAAAAAACTAAACCGACTTCAAAACCACAAATGGCACTCAAAAGTAAAAAATAAATTAATATAATTATCATAAGCGCTACCCACTCATATATTTGAAGTCGGTGCCAGCCAAGTCTAATAGGTAGCAGATAAATACTATGTATATAGAAAGTACTACTTGTAGGTGAAGTATTACCTACCAATCAAAAAAAGAAGCATCGAAATCAATGCATAATTGGCGGAGTAATCGCGTAACAAACACACAAAAAAAAATAAAAAAAGACATACCGTCGAATTGTAAACCTCCTCCTTTTGAAGTCGGTTAAAAACAACGTTCTGGTTGGTGCTGTTATTGTTATGGGCTGGCGTATTGCTAATCATCATGCAAACGACCAGTTCCTCTCATCAATCAGTTACATAAAATAAAAGAGGTAACACTTTACATTCATATTGTCATTTTGAGTGGAATTTTGTTCCTTATACCTAGTAATCTAGATATGATACTGAGTTTTTAATAGCCCTATAAGCTTTAGTTTATTGTAGGTCTTAAAGCGGATACCCAAGACCACTAGTAATATCTCAAACGCCTATCCCTGGCACAAAGGCCTGACATCAGTTGTGTCTGTGACATCAGGCTCGTAGCAACCTAATCCTTATTGTTAGATCATGCTTAGGTTTAGGAGTTAGTACCTACCAGTCCGTACGGTTTAATCCTATCCTATTAATATTGTCAATGCGAAAAGTTTGTAAAGATGGATGGAGGGATGTTTGTTACTCTTTTAGGGTTCCGTAAACGGGGCCCTATTACTAAGACTCCGCTATCCGTCTGTCTGTCTGTCCGTCTGTCACCAGACTGTATCTCATGAGCCGTGATAGACAGTTGAAATTTTCACAGATGATGTTTTTCTGTTGCTGCAACAAATACTAAAAAACAGAATAAAATAAATATTTAAGGGGACTCCCATACAACAAAGGTGATTTTTTGCCATTTTCATAGATAATGTTACGGAACCCTTCGTGCGCGAGACCGACTCGCGCTTAGCCGGCTTTGAACTGTCCTAATGCAGACATTTTTGGTCTGATTTGTTATCCATAGTTGGTGTCTCGTCCTGCTTATCTTATTTGCAATTGTTGCAATTAGGTCTTGGGTTTTTCTTCTTTTAAGCCTCCGAGATGGCTGTCTTGTCATCAGAGTTTTCGTTCCATTTGGGTATAGTTGCAATCTTTTATGGTAACTTCGGGCATTATTTCTAATTTCCTCTTTCACTGTGGGCACTTTCAAATCTCGGTGTAATATTTCATTTGTGACATACCAAGAGCATTAGTTACTCAATCACAGTAGGTATGCCGCATAATTTTACTATCTTACTCCCTACTATCAACATCCTAGCCTACTAATACCTACTATAATATACTTTTACCTACTACCTACCTGCTATTATGTTATGTATGTAATGTATGTAATATTTTTAATACTTTCCTTGCGAAATATACTATTATTCCGCATGTTATAATATGAGTAAAAAGTAGGATAGGATTAGTACATACTAATCCTTACATAAGTTTGTGAGGATGGATAGATGGCTAGATGGATGAATGGATGGATGTTTGTTACTCAATCACGCAAAAACTACCGAACGGATTGTACGTGATACTGGTAGATCGTGACTTTAATAGATAATTCCTTTACCGACGCCATTAAGAAAACAATAAATTCGCTTTGTCACCAGCAGCCTTTTCAAATTAATTGCGCCTATCACGTTAATAGCTCGTTAACTGATGTCCGCCGTCTCCGAATCACCGAACGGCAATGATTTATGTCCCTTGTGACACAGATTGGGTAATAGTTGCCCGAGAAGCCTGCCCTGGAAGGGTGTAGCTAGGCTATTGCTTTTGGGGCAAGATCATCTAAGCGGTTTGTAATTTCGAATTGATCAGACGCCGGGAATATGGCACCATTGCCACCTACGCAACTTTATTAGATATTTTACTTTTTAGTTTTGTTTGACCGGAGGGGTTGTTCCCGTACCTGCCTATACTTTAACTTAAGTGGGTAGATACTTACCTACAATACTTTTTATTAAGCTATTAAATTGAATAGTAGGTACTTAGCTACAACAATATTATTATCACGCCCAAATTTTTTGTGTCTAGGCCTTAGAGTATACATTACATTGTATACTCTAAGGTCTGGGCGATTATTATCCCCAATCTATTGATTGGGTAGGTAGGTACTTTAAAATTGATATTAAAATTGAATGATGGGACAATCTCCCATACCCCACCATAAGACTCTTAAGTACGCCCACTATCGTCGATCTTCGTATCGCACCCTTTGACGCCTCTGTGACGCTCGTTTGTTCGACTTTCACTTACAAAAGGATATTTATAGCGGATGATCGATTAGAGGTTCTTTTGTGGAAAATTTTACAACAACTCTTTACGGAACGGAAGCTTTGTTCTGTACCTACCTACTTAGGTATACATATATACTATAGGAACAATAGGTACATATCTATGTCGGTTTCTTCACACACATTTGTCTTGTAGCGGGAACCCGCAGTCTCCTTATAAGAGCCAACTACACCACAGAGGCGGACAATCAATTCAAAAATCAACCAAGACTAATAAAATTTCTCTCTAAATATCCAAATACGACAGATAATAGGTACCTATAATTATATAAATCCAATTCGATAGATTGTCTTCACCTACCAACCTATCTGTTGCCCGTTCTATATTTGAAATGGTCCCACTGGGATTCTTGCGTCAAGATCGCTGTGACAAATGACGCCCCACATATCCGGTTGACGCGTCGACATATCCGATGCGACGTCTGGCGGCGTCGCGCGTCACGACGCAGATCCAATACGACAGGACCGTAATCGAATTTAGGGCACTGAGGGGATTCCTTTATTTATTGCAGTGCGATTTCGATGTGGCTTGCTATTTCGTATGGATTATTGATAGGTCCTATCGAGGGGACAGAGCAGGAACTGATAGAAAATTTTACAGAAAATAATAGAAATCTTTGAGATACATAATACGCTTGATTGTAAAATACTGGGAACCTTAATAAATAAATAATTTCTTCTTGTGCGATTTACTTGCTCTATTTGGTGGTATTCTGGTCTAATTGGACAATTCAATAAGAGAACTTTAGTCCATGAGAATGTTAAAAGTACCCATTCTACAAATCAGTACCTACCTATTATCTACTACTAATACTCGTTGGAGAACCAGGTACGTACATATTATATATATATATATATATATATATATATACAGGGTTACAGGAAAAGTCGAGCTAGATCCGTTTAGAGCGTGGAGTACCCATCATTTCTGACTAATTTCACTATGAAACACCCTACCCTAAACTTAACCCTTTTCGAGATATTCGACTTTTAATTTTTTTATTGAAAATTGCCGATTTTTAGGCTACAAAATTTAATTTTGGTTATTCTCTGTCTGATTATTATTATTATTACGTTTTTAAATGTGTAATAAGATGCTTTAGGACGTCAATCATTAAAATAGTACATAAGTTTATTGAGTAGACCGTAGTACACAAGTGAAAGTTAAGAAATTTAAAAAAAAATAGAAAGTTTATTTTTCTCTAAGGCATATCTAAATAAAATATTATTGCAATTGTTTGGCAGATGTTGTTTAAAATATCTACGTTTCATAAGCTATCTAACAAGGTATAACAATCTAGGGTTTGTATTACATTTCGTGGAAAAAGAGTATTTGGGACGCTCCAGGTAGTAGTTCTAACGGTCACGCACCTATTGTTCTTCAAGTCAAAGCGCACCGTGCGAGCGAGACGAGTTACGATTTATGTAGGTGCGAATGAAAGAAAATATGTGTAGAGACCGGATAGGGTAGGGAATACAACATGGGGTATTGTTTTGGCAGTTTTGGTTATCAGTCTGCTTTTGTGCTTCGTACATAGTTGATGTGACATCGTTTGGCTCTTTTCTGTTTCTCGATTTGGCTGTGTTTCTGGACTGTTTCTTCCTATTTCTGACTACTGCGCTTGTTTACCGGACTCTGATTTGTACCTGTGATACGGAACTGTTGAAGATGACGTCCTACACACCTGAGGAATATGCTGACATGCTTATTTGTTACGGATACTGCGATTGTGTGTCTGCGCAAGCTCGCAACGAATACGTAACTCGTTACCCCGGTCGTCGAGTGCCAGATGTGGCTGTTTTTGACAGAGTTTATCGAAGACTTCGAGAAACTGGCTCTGTCATGAGACGAAATACTGACATGGGAAGACCACGAATTGACGACGAAGAACGGGACAATGAGATAGTGCAACGCTTCCGAGCGGATCCGACTACTTCCACTAATATTGTTGCCCGTGATCTGGGACTTTCGCAATGGAGAGTGTGGTTTACCGTGCATACTGCTGGCCTATACCCATACCACTACACGCCGGTACACGTTATTGAAGAAGGAGACCCCGCGAGAAGATTGGACTTTTGCAGATTTATGCTAAATGCTGATGTAGAAGACCCAGATTTTTTAAGAAATATCTTGTGGACGGATGAGTCCAAATTTGATAAAGATGGCATAACTAATTATCACAACGCCCACTACTGGGCTCCAAAAGAACAAAGGAATCCTAATAAGAAAAGAGTAAAAGGGTCCCAACGAAGATTCAGCGTGAATGTGTGGATGGGCATTATCTCCAATCATTTGATTGGACCTTACTTTCTCCCGGATAATTTAAATGGGAAAAGCTACGAAAATTTCCTGAGAAGAGACTTGAGTAATTTGCTGGATGATCTGCCACTCAACCTGATCAGGGACATGTGGTTTCAACACGATGGCTGCCCCGCCCATTTCAGAAGAAGTGTGAGAGACTGGCTGGACACAAATTATCCTAACAAATGGATAGGACGAGGTGGGCCGTTGCCATGGCCAGCAAGAAGTCCGGACCTAACCCCCATGGATTTTCATGTGTGGGGGTATATGAAAAATCTTGTATACAGCCGAATCCAATTTCGTCCGTGGAAGACTTAAGAGAAAGGATTGTGGATGCAGCTAATAAAATGAGGACTAAATTTTATTCAATGCATTTGATTAAAACCCTAGATTATTATACCTTGTTAGATAGCTGATGACACGTAGATATTTTGAAAAACATCTGCCGAAGAATTGCCATAATATTTTTTTAGACATCCCTTAGAGAAAAATTAACTTTCTAATATTTTTTTTATTTCTTTACTTTCACTTGTCTACTACAGTCTATTCAATTAACTTATGTACTAGTTTAATGATTGGCGTCTTAAAGCATCTTATTACACATTTATAAATGCAATAATAATGATAATAGGACACACACAAAAAAACAAAAATAAACTTAGTAGCCTAAAAATCAGAAATTTCCAATAAAAAAATTAAAAGTCGAATATCTCGAAAAGGGTTAAGTTTAGGGTAGGGTGTTTCATAGTGAAATAAGTCAGAAATGATGGGTACTCCACGCCCTTAACGGATCTAGCACGACTTTTCCTGTAACCCTGTATGTACCTATATAGTTGTCATAGTGAATTGGGGCCAAGGTAAAGTTAGATAGAATCTTATACGCGACATGGTAGCAACTCCTCACGATGCATTTTCCATCCATTTTGTCCCCACGTGTTGTTTCAATGTACCTACCCGCAAACAGTTACAAAGTAGAAGCAGTTCGACGCCGAAGTCACGTATGTTGCATAAACAGTGATAATCCTGGACAGATATTGTGCATTAGTTTCTATTAGGACAGAGTCCGTAAATGGAGTCGGACACCGAATTGTGAGTTAAACACGATTGAGGTCACATACTGATGGCTGGAAAGTACCTACGCATTTGCCTAGGGGGTAGAGAATTTGTTCTATCGCAGAGGTGAAACTGAAAATGAATATTTTGGTCAGTATAATAGAATTTATTAGCTTTGGTAGGTCCTATTTATTGAGAATCTAACCTAAAACATGTCTAGCTTAAGTGTAGAGAAAAATAATGGAGTTATTTGCTTATGTAATTGAGTAGTGAGACGAGAGGTCGCTTTTTAAGCTACACGTGCCCAATGGAGCTATTAAATTATAATATATATTATTAGCTAGCTGATCCGGCGAACTTCGTACCGCCTATTTCCCGTTGAATTCCTACTCTACTTATAATGTCTAAGATTTGCAGTGGACATCAAATATTAATAAATAAGCTATAAGCGTGCGTGCAGTGAGCTATCAATTGCGGAAGACGACGGAGTTAAAAACCTAATTTATTTAAAAAATATTTTTCAGTATTTTTTTGTTCGAAAAAATTCATAGAAAAAAAATACTGAAAAATAATTTTTAAATAATAAATTATTTTTGAATAATAGGTACATTATTTTTCAATAATTAATTATTTTTCAGTATATTTTTTTCTGTGAATTTTTCCGATTTTTAAGTTCTGCTATTCGGTGTGAAGACGAATCCAAGAAATAAAATATCATTAAAATCGGTCCAGCCGTTCTAGTTATATATATATATATATATATATATATATATATAAATGGTGTAGCTAACCCGAATTTGTTTTACATATTGTTTTTACCTACCTAGCATATTATGTATTTTAAACAGGTAAGAGTGAAAATAAAAGCAGCATTATTTGCATTAACGTAGTTATATTGGCGTATGTATAAAATAAAAATACTTGAGTCTATTTAAAAATATCTACAGCTATAACTATAAATAATAAATATCAATACAATATCGCATCAGTACTCAAATAATAATAAATCATCTCTAACGCGTACGCATACAACTTATATTTTTAGTAATAGGGGATCGGACAGTAATCGAGAAAAAATCTAAAAGTAGTTAGAACGAATGTTCGTCAAACCAGAAAGTTCATTCAATCAATATTTTTGTGAAAAATATATAATATTTATTAATAATGATTTATATTTTTAAATCAATAAATAATTCTGACATTTTTAATCTGTTCTTCATCTCAAACGAAACAACTATCACAGCGCATGACGTCATTTGTAGGCAAATGCCGTAAGTCAAGCTTGTATTTATTTTACGTTTTTGCTTTTCATAAAATATATTTTTGCTTATGTTTTTGTGTCATTACTACAATATAATCCTCAAACTTCACAAAACGTATTAGAATCTCTTTGCAAGTTTTATTTCGATGAGTTTGTCGTCTTCTACCTACATATGAAGTCACAATTTTTGAGGTGACCGTTTGCACGGCAATATTTGAAACAATATTTAAACAAAGTTTTAGGTACTTTTAGAGCGCTATTTAATTAAAATAGTACTTTTCATGGCTATATATAGTCATTGCAGTTAATTTAAATCACTTTCTGAAAAGTTGTCCGATCCCCTATTCATTATTAATGTCAGTAATGTCATTATTTAAAAAAAAAATGAATATTTTTGTTTGAATCATGTTTCGGCACTAAAACCTATTTTTAAGTTCTCTGCTATGATTATCAAATATCGTTGACAAACATTTTATTTAATAAAAACATACAATACAATATTTTTTCAGTCAGTTGACAAAATGCTAAACATTTCCTGTTACAAATTTAAACACAACTTTGCAAAATCCCTAATATCATGGAATATCACGAAAAAAATATGAGATATTACGTGATATCACGGAAAATACTTTCCAAAAATAAACACTATTGTAGTAAGGCAGTGCTTTTTAGCTTATTTTGTATTTATTTAGGTATGTAAGGTATATATTAACATTATACAGGGTACGTTTTGAACAGGGATCCCTGGGACAAATACCCTAATCATTTTTGAATTGTTGAAACTTGAAGTAGGTTTGAAAAACTGTAGGTGGATTTCTAAGAACAAATTATTGAAATATGGTTTGAAAAGCTCAAGATAGATTTCTAACAACAAATTTATTGAAATAGGGTTTGAAAAGCTCTAAATAGATTTTTTACAATTTATTGAAGTGGGGGTTGAAAAGCTCTAGATACGTTTATAACAACAATTTATTGAAATAGGGTTTGAAAAGCTCAAGATAGATTTCTGCCAACAAATTATTGGAATAGGGTTTGAAAAGCTCTAGACAGATTTCTAACAACAATTTATTGAAATAGAGTTTGAAAAGCTCTAGATAGATTTCTGACAACAAATTATTGGAATAGGGTTTGAAAAGCTCTATATAGATTTCTAACAATAAATTATTGAAATAGGGTTTGTAAAGCTCCAGATGGATTTCTAACAACAAATGATTGGAATCTCTAACGGTTAGGGTAGTTGTCATAGGGATCCCTGTTATAAAACTAACCTATATATTTATAAAATAAATAATGATATTAATAATTGCAGATCATAAGATTGAGGCACAGGCAGGATGCATTGTTTTAATTAACCTAAACATATCAGTTTATTTTTAAATAAGGTAAAAAAATGACATTTTGATTTTAATTGAATTGTAAAAACCGTGTTTATAATACTTATTTAATTAAATTAATTAAAAAATGTATACGTAAAAAAGCTTTTTGTTAATAATTTGTGCTTTCGTATATACTCTAAACAACCACCGAAGCTTGTTACATATTACGTTTTAAATAAAATCTACAAAACAAAGCAGTCATTTTGGAACAACATAATTTAAGTAAATTCTTGTAGAATCAACGTAATGACCAATCAATGAGTATTACTTATCACTAAGCTTATTATGCAACTATATACTTCTAATAAAATAATTTATGTTGAAAAAAACAGCGTATTTCTTACACACATTTTTTTTATGTAACTGAATGACGAGACGAGCTGGTCGTTTGCCTGATGGTAAGCAATACGCCAGCCCATAACAATAACAGCACCACCCAAAACTTTGATTTGCAAAATCCTGCGCGGCGCTGCACTGCCCTCGTCACCCTGAGACAATTAGCTGTTGAGTCTCATAATGCCCAGTAATTTCGCTGGCTACAATGCCCACAGTACTTCATACCACTTCAAATACTTTTGCGAGTTGTTTAGCGATCGATATTCGACCTTGGACTTCGAAGATACATCAGAAAAGTCGTTTTTTTTGTTAAAAAATTAATAACTATTATGTAATTTTTTTTCTGAAATGCCCCCTGGTACGACGCGGAAGACGTCCATTAATTTCACGTCCAAAGAACCTATATAAGTTTTCCTAGCATTTCCACATGGTAAGAACCGCTGATTAATTCAACATATCTATATTTTATGTGTATAACATGTACTTAATTACAACTACACTTAATTACGTCTTACAATATTGTCAGCCATTATTCTCCTGCTGCTAAACGCACGACCCAAACTTTAGCGCTCAGTTACAAAGTATACCTTAACACAATAGCATAATAGTCATATTAAAACATGCATGCTAAAAAATGTAGTCACTCAAACAGCACCAATTTTTTTGACATTTATATAAATTATTTTTTCAAAATTTCCAGATCTGAAAATAGAACCAAAATGGCAATTGCGTAAAAAATAAAAATGTGGCAATCTTAAATTTAAAAAGTTACAACGCTTATATTGTGTCATCTTATAATAATTTATAGTAAATAGTTTCAATATCCAATATATAATTAATTCATCTCACAGCTCCCGTTAAGGCTACTTGGCGTTTTGAACACATCTCTTGAGGTAACATTGGCTTCAATATTTTTAAATATCCGCAATAGAATCTCGTCAGCCAATCATGACACAGTATTAGTTTTATTACAGTCATCAAGTATAATGCCGCCGTGTGATTGGCTAAAACAAGACATGCCGCGAGGAGTTTCGATTTAAAAATCTCGAAGCCGACTTTACATCAAAGGCAATCACGGATAATTCTAACAAGTACTTTTAACATTTTATAAACTTTACACAGTACTCACAGATGGAGCAGAAGAATCCAAGAAGTGGAGGAAAGCCAAAGGGAGTGAAGAGGTACCAGGTCACACATAGGAGATTCAAAGTTAGTGGAATTGAGATGAGAACACAGTACAACATTTACAATACTATTTTTGCACAATTTTTTACATAAATAGGTAATTTTAATGGAGGAATATTTCCTTACCGTCAACGAATCTTGTAAAATAGGATTATTTTATTGCTATCATGCAAGTTCAATTAAAGTGCGAGTCTGGGGGCTTATTGTGTAACTTTAACGCGATACCTTTTAAAGGGATAGCGATTACGATCGTGGTCCCGATTTTCAAATAGGGTTGCCTCACAATCGCTTTTAGAACGAATGGTGTTACTTAGGTGAAATAAATCGACGCGTAGCATTACAAATAATGCGTTTTGTTAATGCCAGGTTATCCAAATGCCGGTAATTTCCAATTTTTATCAATCTGTAGTAGATTTTGTAGTGTTGCCAGTTATTCTGCCGACAAGCAGTAGTACGCAAGCATTACTGTTCCGGTTTGAAGAGCGTTGTAGCCAGCGAAATTACTGGGCATATGAGACTTAATATCTGATGTCTCGGGGTGATGAGCGCAATGCAGTGCTACACAGTGGTATTAAAAGTTCTAGGTGGCAATGCATTTGTTATGGGCAGGCGTAGCGCTTACAATCAGGCGAACGACATGCTCGTCTCATCACTCAGTTCCAAAAAAAATCTAGCTGCTATTTTTTTAATATTTGAACGTCAAATTAGCGTTCACTCTTATCTTTCAAAAACAAGTCGCGATCGCTATGGCAATCACAATCGCTAGTTTATCGATCTAAAGTTTGTGAATATCCTTCAGATGTCAAACTGAAGGGTATTGCGATAGATGACAGAATTAGACAATAAGCTCACAGCTCTTCCAATATAAAATAAAATTTATAGTCATAATAAAACCCGATATAAAAACGATATCAATAACTTAGAACCAAAAACGGGTCATTGTATAGGTAATACTGAAATCTTAATACTCTTGAGTGCCATTCTATGAAATACATCTTCCTTACCAGAAATTAAAAGATTACATTTTATACAATTAAAATAAATAAATTTATATATGATTCCAGAATTCAACCGAGATACCAGATCTCAACCGAGGCTTCTAGTAAAATGGAGTCAAAATAATCCATTTGCTTATAATCAAAACAAATTCAAACAAAAGTACTTACACATTTTGTATGAAAAGTGAAGGATCTCATAAAATGGAGCCAAAGTATACCATTTACAAAAATACAACCAAAACATAGTCACAACAAAATCGATTAGTAAAAATCCATCAAAATGTCTAAAATAGTTTTGTAAAAATGCGGGTTCAATAAAAAATAAAATTTTATATTAATTATCTACCAAACCATTTTTTTAAATTGTAAATTGCCAGTACTTAAACAAAGTGCAAAAGCAAAAATGCGGGTTGTAAAACATGTTGTATAGAAATAAAAATCCATCAAAACACCTAAAAAATTTTTGTAAAATGAGGGTAGTCAAACAATGTGTAATAAAGCTGCGCATTCACGGTCCGTCCGTTCTATGTCGCATAGAGCACGGTGTAGGGGTCGCGGGTGCGGCGCGCGCGTCACACGGCGGCAGGAGAGGCTGATTGTCAGTGCCACTTCGCTTTCTGAGCGAATATGTCCGCTCGCAGGTTCTGAGCGAAACAGATGCCGAGGATCTGTAGAAAAGTCGAGTCAGTGGAGGTCGACGAGAAATAAATAGTGCCACAAGAGTCTGCATGAGAATGGATTGGTGGCTGTGACATTACGGATTTATTATGACAGCTTTAGTTCCAATTTTGGCCGTGTTCATCTAGATTCTTGTCGCACTTCATAAATTTTAATACAATGTTAGGGCAATAACGCTTCATCTTTTATTATACTAATCTAATACTTTATTTTGTAATAGATTAGACAGTAAGTTTCAATATACATTGATAGAGGGCATGTAACATTTTACTAAGGAGCCTGCTACTTGGCCAGTGTCATCTGTCCGCCATTTAAAAAAAAAATCGTCTAAGTCGCAGTCACTGATAAAACTTAAACATAATAATAAATCGATAGAGCATGCAATACGTATAAAGAAGAATCCTAAGTTGTCCGTGCCTTCCTCCAGTTTGCACTGGCCCTTAAACTCACTAAATCGTTAGTGCGACATTTACTAAAATGAACTTTGATAAAAATCTGAGTACAAATTAGCTGATAGAAAACCGACCATAATTGATATCAACTAACAATTTTTTAAATTATCATCAACATTTCTGAAGCATGCTCGAAACGGTTGTATCAAAAACAGTTATCAAAGTTATCTAAAAAAGTGTCTCGAGCTGCCTTAATCACAGCTTGTCTATTAAGTACTAAGAACTAAGACCTTTATCAACATATTTTGACAACTTATATTGAAACGAATATATTAGAAAGAAACTAAAAGTTAAACATTAAATATTTTTTCATTAATAAGGGCCTAAGTAATTAAGGTCCGGTATCCTAACACCTTGTCAAGAAAAGCTGCCATTCACTTATCTAACCTTTTGCTCCCCTTTTTACTTGTTTTAGCGCACATTTATGTAGAGTATTTAAGCGCATCGGTCCATGAATGGCCGCTTTAAGTTTAAGTGCACTTCAGGTGAAAGACCGCCTCGTGCCGACAATAAGTTGTAAAACAGTCATTTATATTTTAGCTTTTACTAAATATAGATTATTAACAAATTATTTCTTGACATGGCGTTTAGTACCGGTAAGCGTGCACTACAAACCAAACTTACTTGTGCGAAAGCGGTACAAACAGCAGAGCTCGCTACTATCAACAGATTGTGGTCGAACCACTCCTCGGCCGCTTCAAGGCAACCCTTGTCATATATTATCTTAGCAATATCAAACGTCTAGAACAAAAAGAAAATAAACTGTGAATACGAGCGAAACTACCAACTACAGATATAATATATGTGAAAATCTTTGAACAGTCAAACTCACGAGTAAAATTTATAATTCAAAGAGAACCCGCTTTGAAACGTGCATGTGTAACTATAAAAATCGCAAAAATGCTTGAGTAATAACTGTTCAAGGATAACCAAATTTAAAAACATAATTGGAGAGAAAAAAAACAACCACCAATTTTCTTGATACTTAGAATAATGTGGTTGCAAATTTTCTCTTAACTCCCAAAGTTCTACATACAAACAAAGTAGGTAACAAAATTTTCTAAATCCACGGGTGCTACATTAAGTCCTTTATGAACCTTTATTGACAGTGGGCCGAGGATGAGGGCGGCGGCCGGCGCGAAGTGCCGCTGCAGCCAATCCTCGCCCGCCGCCATACAGCCGCGTTCGTGGATCACACGCTCGCTTAATTGCTACGACAAAACATTGTCACTAACAAGAAACCAACCAAATGCGCATGTAGAATTTCGTAGTTTATTCATTTGAGTCAATTCAATAAAATAATATGTGATAATTTATACACAGGGGACCGAGGAAAAGAGCGGCGGCCGGCGCGAAATGCCGTTGTAGCCAATCCTCGCCCGCAGCCAAACAGCCGAGTTCGTGAATCACGCGCTCACTTAGTTACTCTGACAAAAAATTGTCAGTAACAAGAAACCAACCAAATGAGCATGTAGAATTTCGTAGTTTATTCATTTGGGTCAATTCAATACAATAATATGTGATAGTTTATACACAGGGGACCGAGGAAAAGAGCGGCGGCCGGCGCGAAATGCCGATGTAGCCAATCCTCGCCCGCAGCCATACAGCCACGTACGTGGATCACGCGCTCGCTTAGTTGCTACGTCATAGTCACATTTTAATACAAATTTGAACCGAAGTGATATATCAAGTAGTAGTATTCTTTCAAATAATAAATAAATCATCATGATATCAAACCAGCCTTTTGCAGTTTTATCTCTATCTATAGTGCCGCTGTAGCCAATCCTCACCCGTAGCCCTTCAGCGCGCGTTAGAATTTCACTGAGTACGATCGATAGCTCTCGACTTCTGCACTTTCTATACTTACGCAATTTCAATTCAAAACATCTTACTTACTTAGTGGTGCTTTACAACGAACTTCAATCGAAGATTTTTCATACAAGAACTGCATTTGAAAGGTTACACAGGCATTTCGCATTCTTTCACACCTTTTCCTTCCACACCGTCACATCTCTAATAACTAAGTTGACTTACATAGGTAGGTTTCCTGACGTCATATCCGCACTGCTTGTTTCTAATAATATCTTGCGGTTTGCTTCTACAGCAGCTGAACGGAACGCCGCAAGCTTCCCGCGAGCCGACCGCGCCGCTCGAACAGTTGAAGTATGCGTTTCGATCCCAGTCTTTTGGACCTTCCACCCCACAGCATTGAAGCTAGAAATAAAAGGTGAATGGTGACTTCTGATTGCAACATTATTTTTTAATAATGCCTAATACTATTATTGCTAATGCCATTACAATAGGGAATATGCATGTGTTGTCGAAAAATCTGGAAATTACTTTTTAGGATAGATTACTCCTGTAAACATTTAGTAGTGATATAATTACTATTATTAATTGCATAGTTTATTTGTTTATCAATGTTTCTTTTTCTTATTTTTGGAGAAACGGAACGTAATCGCAAAACGCTTGAGTACGTGCAACCACATTTTGACGTCACGCGCCTCGCTGCTTATTGGTCAATTTTTGACATAGAGCCCGCCCTATTGGTAAATTATTGGCAAATTATTGGCATACACACACATGTAGCATAGATGAACCAATGAGGAGATCCTAGGTCCCCACATTTTGACGTCACACGCAAATGGCGCGTTTATGTTGATTTAAATTGATTCAAAATTTTATTTAATTATTTTATTGACGAATGATGCCTTAAAAATTTTAAACATTATTTTTCATTACTAAATCGATTCATGCATTAAAAAAAATACATGTATACTCCCTTTTTTTTGATGAAGCATATCTAGAGCATTTTTTTTATTGCGTATACTTTTTATATTTTCTAATAGGTACGATTTCTTACCCAGTCTTCTTGAATCCAGTCAATTAAGTTCTGCTGGTCAGGATCTTCTCTATAATGTGTAATGAAGGTTTGGAACCCGGTCGTTGCTTGCTGCTTTATCTGAAAATCGTACAATATACTGTTAAGATCAGCACATCGGTATTAAGTATATTTTGTTATGTAGTTAAAGTAATATTTGATGTAAAATCTGTGGTTCAAATAATAATAATTATTATTTGTCAGCCTCTGTGGTGTAGTGGTTGGGCAGGTTGGCTCAAATCTCATACACCATTGAGGTTGCGGGTTCGATTCCCGCGGAGGGACAAATGTATGTGCACAGAAAAAGATCGCCAGCATTTGTTTCGTGTCTGGGTGTTGTGGAACCATGGTCCTCATAGATCATGGTTCCTTAGATACAGGGAATTCTAGTTAGGGCCATCTATGTATGTCATCGTTGGGCGTATTTATATATTTATATGACACCAGATACTTGTAAGTGATAGAATCTCAGAAACCATCCGTAAGATTGTAAAACTACCCTAATTGTTTCATAGAGCACCTCTGTTCACAAACGGACGGCTAATCGTTAGATTATAACCTATCGAAAATATTTTCGGTAGCTGGCTATACACTGGCTTATAAGTTAAAGGTGTATACCTAGTTTAGTAGACAGGGGCTCAAATATTAAGCCTAGCCTAAAATGCTTAACAAACTTTTTTGGTTTTTTTTTAAAACATTACTATGTACCCGTGTAGTAATTAATTATATATGTAGCTTTATAATTTAGTTATTACCTTATTTACCCATGTAACTTAAGGCTTCTGATTAAATAAAATATATTAAAAATAAGTAAAATTAAAAGATTAATTATAAAACTAATAAATGAGTTTGAAAAATAATTAATTTATTTGCATTTTTGTTTTACAGACGATAATAATCGTTACCTACCCTTTTGAAAAATATCGCGATAGATGTTAGAGCACAGAATACTAAGGGACAGAAGCATCACTACGCAAAGAAATTTAAGCAAATAGCGGCTCTTGCTATGACGCAATAAAATTCAATTCAGCTCGCGTAGCGCTGCATACCTACCAGTCATATTTACCAACAGAGCGCCTCTTTTTCTATCGCATAGCTCTTATCTCTTTTGACGCGGCACGTGTAACGACGCGCGACCCGCTGTCGGTGTCCGGCTATGTACTTGTAGCTTCGTACCTACAGTGCGGAGTGCGCTAGGCCTGGTTAGAGTTAGACAATAAGTCCCCTGGTTATATGCTTACCCAATCTTTGAAAACAAAGAATAGAATTCCTGTTGTCATCTCGGCCAACAGCAGTAAAGCTAGGAACACTGCATACTGAAATAAAAAGAAAAATAAGAATGTTACAAATAGTAATTTCTAGCTTTTTGCTGCGACTTCGTCCTCATTCGAGCCCATATTCGTATTTTTCGAAGACCATCTTAGCAAGACCTTCCCAGTATATGAGAGCGCGTACTACGAAGAGGTCAAGCTGTATCTTGATATCTTCATAGTAACCTAATCGATTTTGATCAATAACATCTAAGTTGGGACGGGACTAATGCTACCAAACCCTGAAATCGCATTAAACTCCGTTCAGCAGTTTCCGAGTCTATAAATAACAAACATACAAACAAACAGTCAAAAATTTAAAAATATGTGCTGCTCAGTATGGCTCAGTTCTATTTTTATAATAAACTAGCTGCGCCCTGCGGTTTCACCCGCGGTTTCCCGGGATAAAAAGTAGCCTATGTGTTAATTCAGGGTATAAACTATCTCCATACCAAATTTCATTAAAATCCATTCAGTAGTTTTTGCGTGAAAGAGTAACAAAGGTACATCCATTCTTACAAACTTTCGCGTTTATAATATTAGTAGGATATAGTAGGAAGTAACATTTTTTTGAAGAGCTGGAGGTACTCCGGTGCTGAAGGAGCTCCGGGAGATTTTTAACTCTGTCCTCTTTTCTGGGAGAACTCCAGAGGCATGGAGAAGGAGTGTGATCGTCCTGTTCTACAAAAAAGGTGACAAGACCCTATTGAAGAACTACCGACCCATTTCGCTCCTGAGCCATGTGTACAAGCTGTTTTCAAGAGTCATCACAAATCGTCTCGCGCGAAGACTCGACGAGTTCCAGCCACCGGAACAGGCCGGGTTTCGAGGAGGATATGGCACCATAGACCACATCCATACAGTGCGCCAGATTATACAGAAGTCCGAAGAGTATAGTCGGCCACTGTGCTTAGCATTTGTGGACTATGAGAAGGCTTTTGACTCCATCGAAATCTGGTCAGTTCTAGAGTCTCTGCAACGATGGTCAAGTTGATTGGCGATATATCCAAGTGTTGAGATGTCTATATGACGCCGCAACAATGACCGTCCAAATCCAGAATAGTCAGACTGAGCATATCCACCTGCGTCGATGGGTAAGACAAGGGGACGTTATTTCCCCCAAATTGTTTAGCAACGCACTGGAAGATATGTTTAAGACGCTAGACTGGAAAGGGCGGGGCATAAATATAAACGGCGAGTACATCTCACACTTGCGATTTGCAGACGATATCGTTATTATAACTGAGTCGTTGCAAGACTTGCAACAGATGCTGGACGGCCTAGCTGATTCTTCCCAAAGCGTCGGTCTCCGGATGAACTTAGATAAAACTAAGATAATGTTCAATGAACATGTGTCTCCGGAACCGATTGCTGTCAATGGCCTCACTCTTGAAGTTGTTGAGGAATATGTTTAAAAACAACTTCGAAAGAGAGGCCAACAGAAGAATACTGTTAGGCTGTGCAGCATTTGGGAAATTACGTCGAATATTTTCGTCACCTATTCCACAAAGCCTAAAGACAAAATTCTTCAATCAGTGCGTCCTACCTGTCATGACCTACGGAGCCGAGACGTGGAAACTCAAGGTACAGCTGATCCACAAATTTAAAGTCGCTCAGCGGGCTATGGAAAGGGCTATGCTTGGAGTTTCTCTGAAGGATCGTATCCGGAACGAAGTAATTCGACAGAGAACTAAAGTCACCGACATACCTCACAGGATTAGCCAGCTGAAGTGGCAGTGGGCCGGCCATATTAGCCGTAGAACCGATAACCGTTGGGGTAGACGCGTTCTAGAGTGGAGACCACGAATTGGCAAACGTAGTGTAGGACGCCCTCAGACTAGGTGGAGCGACGATCTTTGCAGGGTGGCTCAATGGCGTGCAATTGGAGAGGCCTATGTCCAGCAGTGGACTGCGATAGGCTGATGATGATGATGATGAATTTTTTTTTTGGTCAGGTTGGATGAATGGATGGATGGATAGAGGGATGTTTGTTACTCAATTACGCAAAAACTACTAAATGGATTTTGATGATATTTAGTATGTAGGTTATTTATGTCAAAAGGGAAAAAAAGGACATAGGAGGTTAAAATTTATTTGAAATTAGTTAAACTGGTAAAGCCAGATGCACTACCACCTAAAACAGGAAATCCAATAAGGACAAAGCTGATTGCAAAAGTTAGTACCTGAGTTATTGCATATTGTAAACATACAATATAACAACTGCTAACCCTACACTGCACCGGTCTATCGTGATCAAGCTAATTATATGCCCTAATGATGCTAATAAACCTTTATGCGAGACTCATGGTCACAGAGCAAAGATCGCTGAACTATTTGCAATGAATAGCTGCATGTAATTCTACACTGTTGCTCGCATACCACATACAAGAAGCATAATATATTAGCTAGAATAACACAACATTGAGAATGTCTTAACACTCTCCGATGTGTCATTGCATGGACAATCAGCCCCCCTACCCATATGTCCCTCAAGCGCCAATCGTATATCGTGTTGAGCTCAGATTAAGGTATAGCTTCACTGCGACTAATGAGATACGGTCTAGTTATTGTCGATTCAGACAAGACAACGAATTAATCTCATTAATTTACACCAAAATACGATAACTACAAGTTGAGACAAACTTAATGGGACAGTATATGGCATCGTAAGATATTGTCACAGTAAATCTACACCTTAATCTGAGCTCAACACGATATACGATTGGCGCTTGAGGGAGATATGGGTACGGGGGCAGATTTCAGTTTATTCCACAGAAAGTTGACGACAAGAAGTTAAAAAAACACCGTCTTTAAAGGCAGAGAAATAGTACCGGGGCATTAGATTGGGTTATATCAATATCATATTGCAACACTTTTTTTTACTTGTCTCTACGTTTGACCACCTGATGTTAAATGCATTAGATCGCTGTGCGGTGCCGATCCCTTAGATAGTTGTAAGCCATTATTTAAAAAGCATAAAATTTTGCCTCTGCCCAGTTCATATATATTCGAAATTTATTTGTTTGTCCATAGATCACACTTTGTTTGAATTGCACAATGACGTTATATTTAGAAAGGGTCGTAAAAATATAAATTATATGTACCTAAACAACGAATCCAATTATACAGGAATAATGTTTATTGTATGGCCATTCGTGTTTATAATAAGTTACTAGACATATACAAAGAATTGAATTTGAGTAGGTTTAAATGTAAATTGTTTAATTGATAAATGTTATTATTCAGTCAGTGAGTTTTTGGATGACAAATTAGAAAATCAAATCTAAATTGTGACGTTTTATAATCTTATTTACTTTTGACATATTTTTAATTTTATTTGACATGACATAGATATTATCAATTTCTTTTTATTTACCGAATTCTAATCAAATCTTAAGAACCGAAATCTAACCGAGTTCTAATCAAATCAAATTTCTTTCTAATCAAGCCTTGACATCTAATAATGACATTACCAACTTTGGACTAATAATATTTTGACATTTTTAATTTATTAATTTGTATGACATTTGAAGCTTTTTGAAATTAATTTAATAATAATAATTTGTTTGTATATGAGATCTTATGTAATTTAAATAATTAATAAGACATGTTATTGCACACCATTGTCATGGTAGAATGTAAGGACTTATTTTTAGAATTTTATCATCATTATGTACTATATTCTCGCAATAAATGATTTGATTGATTGATTGACGATGTGGCCGAAGATGGAGCACGAAGACGCAGACACCAAATGTAATGTACCTAAGTGGTACAGTTAAAATTATATGAAATTAAATGAATAGGTACATATAAATGAATCGAGCGAGTGTGGCTCAGTGGGAGCACGTGCGACTTTCGATCCGACGCACCCGAGTTCCCGCTGGCCCCGCACCACTGATTTTCTTAAGTTACGTGCGGAATTAACACTCGCTCTAAAAACGGTGAAGGAAACCAGCATGTCCAAGAATTTATCACAAAAAATCAAGGACATGTGACATCCACCAACCCGCAGGCTAGCGTGGTGGATTATGGCCCATACCCTCATTACGAGGGAAGGCCCCTAGTCCCAGCAGTGGGAACGTAATGGGCTAATGATGATGAAATGAATACAGAATATGTAGTACATATCTCGAAATAGTATAAAACAAAGTCGCTATCTGCATCCTCATTACTTCTAAACTAGATTTTTTACGGAAAGTTACAATACATTCATTTTTTAAGTGTACAATACATTCTTACTACGTTTTTGTACAGTAGTAGAGAAAATTCAATGTTTTGTAATCAAGTCGTAAAAATTTACTAATTAAATTGCACTCGTGCGAAGCCGGGGCGGGTCGCTAGTTATAAATAAAATCATTTATGGTACATTGTTCACCGAGGTAAGAAAGTGACTGATTACCAACGAGGTTGAGACCGGAGGCGCAGCCGAGGCGAGAAAAACAAGTCCATAATAGTACATTATGGTACTAGTGTGTAATGTTGGTGATTACCGCTGAGGCGCCATTGAGAACCGAGCCGTGGACGATAATCATCAATACACACGTGTATCATACGTTTTTCAACACACTAGTGAATAACATAACAATAAAAACTCATTTTCAACAGTGAAAACGAGTTGTGAAAAATGATTCGCTATGGCGGGAAAAATTAATCAGTTTCCCTATGCGCGCGCATTGCGATCAGCCACAGACTAAAGGGATGAGGTTTTCTTTTTTCCGCGCATAGGGTTTGCGCCTATACTGCCACGTACAAAATGGGGAATTTAAAGTTTTCTTTTATTACAGAGAAAACAAATTTTATATTTGAGTTTAAGTTTTATTTATTAAACACGTACGAGTTGCATGAAATAAGCAAGCAATAGGAACATTAATTTATTTGTTCCATTAAACACGATCTTTTTTTGAATAAAACCTTTTTTAAGAACAAAGCACCTCAACCAATAAAATTTAAAAAAAAAACTATAACTTACTAGTGAGTTATAGCAATGAAAAAGTCACAGTTTGATTATGGGTGTCATTCTGTGCCTGATTGCGGTGACCATAGAGCCACTTTATGAGCAACTGTGTTGAAAAAATATAACAAAACCGTACTTGACATTAACTTTGTGTTTGCGATGGTACAAGCCATCATTTAACATGTATAGTGATATTGTTAGCAAGATTGTTATGATGTAGGCTTCGTACTTACTTACATGCTACTAATTAATAACAGCGCTATTGTTGTGACTTATGAGATTCATGTTATGATTGTGATAATGAGTTATGAATTATTATGATAAGATTTATTTTGCAATTTAAATGATGACTAAACTGTACTACATTATTATTAAGTTTATTTCTTTCAAAATTTTTCTTTCAATTTCGTATTGTAATTTGATAATAAAGAATAAAAGAATTTTGTTCCTAAGGGGAAGATGCAAAGGAGTCGTAAGATAGCTATACTGGTGGTAGGTTTCTCGTATGCGAGAGGCCGTCTGGGTGGGTACCACCGCTTTGCCAGTTATTCAACCGCCAAGCAGTAGTGCGCAAGCATTAGTGTGTTCCGGTTTGAAGGGCACTGTAGCCAGCGAAATTACTGGGCATTATGAGACTCAACAGCTAATTGTCTCAGGGTGACGAGCGCAGTGCCCGCCGCGCAGGATTTTGCAAAACAGTTCTGGGTGGTGCTGCTATTGTTATGGGCTGGCGTATTGCTTACCATCAGGCAAACGACCAGCTCGTCTCGTCATTCAGTTACATAAAAAAATAACTACTATTAGTGTATCAGTGAAACAATATTATATATACTCACACAAGCTAACAGGCAGGTGTTCTCACGCAGCGCACCAACACAGCCAGTGAAGCCAATTATGAAGGTTATTGTTCCTGCAAGCAAATGTCTTTCAATGAGCTTATTTAAAATAAATTGACTTTTTATCAGGGGTTAACAGTGATTGTACATTGGTACAGTCAATGACAAAGTTGCGGAACATTTGTGAAGCTTTGATTGACTACATATTCAATATTTGTCTTATATCTCTGAATGTTGCATTTAAAAAAATCTGTTAATTAACCGACTTCGAAAAAGGAGAAGGTTCTCTATTCAATTGTTTTTTTTTTATGTTTGTTAACTCTGTCATTTATGAACCGATTTGGAAAATTCTTTTTGCGTTGGGTTCAGTATAGCTATGAAGTGGTCCCATATAAAGTTTATCGATATTTGATCTTAGACTTCGAAGATACATTGAAGTCGGTTTTTGTTTTTTTCTAAAAATCAATTATATACTGTGCTAATAGGGAAATAAACAAATTACATGCAATAAATGCATGTAATTTGTTTATTTTTGGTATTATTGACAATTGAAAGATTGTAAAAGTCCAGTATGTAAGACTAATTATAGTGCTCAAGAAACACAGACATTACAACACACACTTAAATTGGATATCTAGACCAAACAAATTAAATCTAGCACTGTAGGCATACTCACCCACACATATCAGTATAAACGCTGGATCCAATGCTATATTGGTCAGCTGGGACAGATTGTTGAATGTGTCCTTTTCCATCCATGCCCATATTCCCACTGCTAGCACTATTAATCCGAGCAACTGAAATTATTAGTAAATAATTCATTTATTTTCTCTCACAAAAGACGTTACAATGTTGAGATTCTATGATTGAATTACGTATGAATACCTAGTCATGTGAGAGACTGGTGCCTGTGGTAATAAAAACCTTTATAATAAGTACACCTATGTACTCCACTTGTTTTGGTACCTACTTCCTTATAAAATATATCTATCTAAGTATGTAGGGTGTGACAGAGAGGAAACAAAGTATCCTACGAGTTATTATTAGTTTTGATGACAGGTTTTTATCACTTATGTACCTACTTCTTCAAAGAGGCAGTAAAAGTACAGTTAACAAATTATTAATGTGTTGGCCTCAATAGACTTGACATTACTTTTATGTTGTAAACCTACATATACTATCAGGAAATGATGTCAAACAAATAAATAAATATTCAAGTAGAACGAAAGGATTAATACGTTCCTATGAAGCGAATTAAACATGAGTTCATTTCATGATTACCTAGAAATATTTTGGTAGCCTTGAAATTTAATGAGACCTTTCAAGTTTAAATTAGGACTATAAATAAATGAAGATATAACCGAAACAAATGCCAATCACAGCAAATGATATCAAAAATAAATTAAAGATGTGCACTCACCCAGAACAAAACATTTACACCAAAAATAACATATTTTAGGCAACAGCTGACTTCGCTGGTGTCACGTCGATACTTCCTCATGCTAGGCATTTTCACTAATTATCATCTAACCATGTCAACAAATTATTAATAGACAGTTATAATAGCCCTACATTTGATAATTAACAAAGTTTACAATAAAAATTAGAATAGAACTACGAGGCGAAGGCGAGCGAGCGAGATCAAAACCAGAAACAATGAAACAAACACGCACAAGCAGTGCTGCCGCCAGTAGAACAAGAAAAAGCCCGAAAACGTAACACAATTACCCGAAATTACCGATTTTACCCAACTTTGACGAGACAAAAAGTAGAGTTATGATTATAGCAGAGTATGTGTGTGTATAACGACACAGAATACTACTTCACCGATTTTACAACTGTATAAGGCATCGTTGGATTCGTTTCAATCATCCGCTAAGTCCCACACTAAGATTGATCCTGTGTCGTAGGATTCTCGAATTGACAGATTATCTATTTTGTTGTGGCACTTCACTATGAAATAGGCGGAGTTCCGTACACACAAAATAATCAATTTGTGTGTGCAAGTGAAAATCGCTAAATTACCCGGCAGTCATTATTACCCACTTCTAGCTAAAATAACCGGAAATCGGGTAATGTTACCCACACCGGCAACACTAGAAACTAGACAAGGTGAACGAACGATCCTCAATCAAATCAAACATTCAACTAGCGACGAGCGTAATCGATTATTTTAATAATCGGCCATAATCGATTATGATTATGTGATCGATTGTAAAAATATCGAATAAAAGGGTATTAAAAAGGATTTAAATACTTTAGAGCTTAAAGAGGAAGAGGAGAGGACCTTCTTTTTGTTATGTGATAGTGACATGAAATTCTTAAAAAAAATTACCTTTCAAGCATTTTTAGTTTCAAAAGTTTTTAAGGAGTACAGTAATTGTTTTTTTTTTTGATAAATATACGTTTGACCACCATTTCGCATGATGTTAAGTGCCAATGTGGCCGAAGATGGAGCACGTAGATTTGGAAGATATAGATATTTTCAGTCAGTCAGTCGTCCACTCCTCCCCTCCAAATTCAAAGAAAAAAAAGGCAGTGCTAACGTGGGTGGTAAATGGGAAGTGTATCCGATTAGCGGTAGGCCAAACCGTTAATTTTCCTTACCTAATAAACCGGACTCACAATTACGCAAACCGAATCACCTAAACCGAATTGATGGTTATGATTAAGAATCAGTTTATAAATACGAGTTGCATCTCGTGACAGATCGCATTGATTTAGCATTCGGATCGCACTGGAGAATTTAGCGTGTACATTCGCATTACTAACCACTTATATCTTATCCTGCTTGATACAGGTTTTTGCTTGGTAATAAAAAAGAGACTCAATAATCACAGAGGCGCAAAAACATAAGTAAGCAGTTGTGACGAATTTGTTACGAACGGATAGTGGCAAAAGCAGCACAATTCAATAGTACTTATTGTCTCTGCACACGTAAACGGAGGGTCATGTTCCCGGTTATTAACCAAACCGAGTTGATAAAATTGACAACCGAATCAACCCGAGTCAGACACAAACCGAATCAATCCGGTTTGCCTAACCCAGTTGACACATCTCTACTATATCGACACACCAACAAAATTAAATGTCAAAATTAGTAGGTACAAAAATGCTACAAACAAAGAAACAATCACCACAGCAAACACTGTGAAACAAACCTTGGGCTGTGTGCCTTGGGAGTAAGAGAGAGGGCGCTTTTAATCTCAGATAAAGTTTTGGCTGTCTACTCGAAGCTTTTAATTGATAGCACAGAGTATTAATAGTCGGATACCTGTGTGAGACCTCAATGTTATAGCAGAGTTAGGGCTTCCATGAGGTGATTTTATCAGGATCGGTATTCGAGAAATAAAGTCGCAGAGCCGATGTAGAAACGTATATTGTCCAAAATATAGTTTTACATTAGATTTTACCACTTGTATTAAATTAATATTTAAAGATATAAATTTGCAAAACACCACGATCATGAATGGAGGGGAAAGAAGAAAGTCCATAGACAATACATTACAAGGGACGTACATAGGTTAGATTTGTTAAGAATAGCTATAGATTAAAAATAGTCACTCGATTTAACACTTCCCCTTATTCTTAACCACTCAAGCGTCCATGGTGACTATAGTCCCCACAAAAACTCTTGCCTTAAGCGTCCCTGGTTACTACAGTCACCAGTCGACATCGTTCACTTTAAACGTCTATGACGTCTAATTCAGCTATAATTATTTCTGTAGATGAACACCAGATGGCTCTTTAATAAATATTTCATACGTGGGAGTGACTTTTGTCTATGCAATGGCAACAAAATATTTAGAATAAAAATCGTAAAGCTGACGGTCCGCCATTCTGTGTTGTGAACTATTGTTGTGTGTGGTGCTCTATTAAAAATGGGGTAAGTTTTCTGTATTTACAGCTTATTTCTAATATGATTGTATGTCAAATTGATTGTGAAGGTTTTTCCTCTACGTAATATGTATTATTTCTACAATTACAAAACTTTTTCATTCAATCATCTAGCTAAAAGATATGGGGCGTCATAATGCAACCTTCGTTTGGCGACTTAAAGTGGTTTTTAATGTATTTTTTTCAATTGTTTATGTAAAATAAATGTAAAATATAGGAGAATGCTTCACTGTTATCACGTTATTAGACATTTACAAGCGATTTATATTGAGATGTGTCTTTATTATTCTAAAAAGCAACTTGTTATTCAGGATTTTAGAGTTGGGGAGTGCAGTCCCATTGGACAAATCTACTTACAACGTAAATAATGGTTCGTACACATGTAGGTTTTGTGATCAGTTCGGTGGTGTTTTGTGGTGTTGCAGTTAATATGTACCTATTGGTGTGGTGTTTCTAGAAAAATAATTTCGTGTTTTAGTATCACAGAATACATAAAAAATATATGCATATATAAATAAATATAAAATATATACCGACATATATATGGTGGGTGATGGTTTATTAAGTTTTTACGTCAAAACCTAAAACTATTAAAATATCAATTTTTATGTATTTAGGTATTGATATTAAAAAACGAAAAAAATATGCCAATGCCAATACTAATAACCTTACTTCAATCTCTGTAGTAACAGAGATTTCTTTTAAAAGTTCGCTTTGTCTACCACTGCTATTCTACATTTTTATTTTCGGTGTGTGGTATAGAAAAGTTTTTTTTTGCCTACAATTAGATGTAAGCTTGTACGCCTAAAACAAATTAATGTTGGTAATTCTCGGTGTTACTTTTACTTAGTAGAGCAGCAATTTTTTTATCAAAATCATTTATTTGTCTAAATAAATGGAAACACGAAAATTAAAAATATATCTATAATTAAAATCAACATTTATGTTACAGTGACCAATTCAATGAAGTCGAACCGCAGCCGTAAGTATTTATATTTTAGCTTCACCTACCTTCATTGAATGGATTGCAATGAAAAAATGAATAAAAATAAATCTAAACATTGATTTTTTAGTTTGACAAGTGGAGGAAGTAGACGTGCGCGTGGTAATACGACTGTACGAGGGCGTGGACGTGGACGTGGACGTAGACGCGGTCGCGGACGGGGTCTCAATAGGCCTCTACCGTAAATATACTGTTTTTGCATTGTAGCTTACATTACTAGTAACAGTTATTTTTAATTACTTTTATTTAGAAGATCAGGAAATATAACTAAACAGATTATTTATATTTTAAGTCAATTATTTATAGGTGTGCTAAAATCAGCTTTTATATTGCAGGGACCAAATTTATGAAGTCGAGCCCCAGCCGTAAGTATACATTGTATATATGCGCTGTTTTATTTAGTTTCAGCTCCATTAAATATAAAGTATTGCAATTAAATATATTTTAAACATTGGTTTTAGCTCGACAAGTGAAGGAAGCGGAAGTTCAGCTGCAGCTGAACGCGGGCGGTGTAATAGCACTGAGGAGCCACTGCCGTAAATATGATTACTTGTGCTATTTGAAGTTTCATTTTGTATTACATTTAAATGTAAGCAAAGATGTTTTTTTTTGTCTAGGTTTGGCCAATTACTTTTACTGTTGCAGTTTAGAACTAGTTCAAGTCAGGGCGCAGAAAGCGCTAACTAAGCGCCGCTTAAACGCCATGCCCGCTGAAGTTCGAAAGCAATTTATAAGCTGCAAGCGAGAAGCTGAACTACAGCGGATTCTTCTCCCTGATGCACCCCCGCGAAAGAGACAAGCACGGTAAATGAATCATAATTACTTCAATTTTCTTCTTTCATTATATATTATATGAGATTGATATGATAAAATTATCTTGCAGGGGACCTTCTCCAAAGCGTGACGCCTGCCCATTGGAAATGGATGAACACCAGTTTCCTACAGCAGAAGAAGGGCCTGAACCCGAGCCTAATCTTAGGCTGCAGGTGCCTGAGCCTGAGCACGAGCTCGAAGCTGGACTCGAGGCTATCCCTGAGCCATCGGAACCAGTCGACTACATCAATATGGGTACGCCAGAAGTAGATACTGTCTGAAATTCTCCCTACAGTTCGCCTAGTCGGCTGTCAACAGCGCTAAATTTGGAATGGGCTTCGCGGACACCAAAGAAAAGAGAGGATGGTTCCCCATCGTCGTCCGAATAGGTGACATTATTTGACAGTCACACGCATACAATCATACTTTAATGTTCGCAGTCACGCTCAATCATGTCATATTTTTTAACATCCTGCTTTTTATCTTAATAGATGTCATCACCTTGGGGCATGAGGTTGAAGTGGTGAGCGAACCATCCACTAGCCAGTTACAAACTTCAATGACTGCTATTAGTAAGTATTTGTAAAACAATTTATCAGTCCCTAGAGTCTAATATGATAATTATACTTACCTGAGTAGAGATTCAGGGGGTATAATTATCATTTTTGGATTGTCTGATGCGTGTTTTATTTGTTTCAGATGTGACAGACAAAAATTTTGAAATGACTTTAGATGACTGGCTACAAGCTGATGACAGTGACGTTGACTGCGACTTCGACTTAGATGAAAACGACGGCTGTTTCGTTCCTATATCGCGTAATGCAGCGGCTGAACCAGCAGTTGACGCTGACATGACTGAGATACAGACTCGTGTGTTACAAAACGAAGACGAATTAGATGACCAAGTTTTACACGCCATTGTGCCGAATGACGATTACTATAATTTTGACTGGAAGAAGGACAAAATAAACTTTACTGGACGACGAGAGACTTTTACAAGATCATCGAGACCAACTTTTGACGTGACAAATATGACTCCAGTTGATATTTTTCGTAAAATGTTTGACACAGATTTTATTGACCGAATTTGTACTGAGACTAATCGATATGCAGAGCAGAAGATCACTTTATTGAAATCGGAGAACAAGCTGCTTCCGGCATCGCGCCTGCACAGATGGACTCCGACTGACCGTGACGAAATGATAACGTTTTTAGCAGTATTAATTCTGCAAGGGCTTTACCCTTTACCAGAGGAAGAAAAGTATTTTGCTTTTAATGGATTCGGGACCATGCCATACTTTTCTCGCATTTTGTCTTACAATCGTTTCTTACTGCTAAAATCTTTATACCATTTCGTAGACAATGAGACTTTGACTGACAGGACTAAACTGTGCAAAATTCAACCTGTACTTGACTACCTCAATGACAAGTTCTCAACATTGTATATGCCTTCCCAAGAGATTGCCATTGATGAGTCTCTCTTAAAGTGGCACGGACGATTGAGCTTTGCTCAAAAAATTGCCACGAAAGCTGCCCAAGTTGGGGTTAAAACTTATGAACTTTGTGAGTCTCGCAGTGGCTATCTTTGGAAGTTTTTTGTATATGTTGGGAAAAATACTCGAATTGACCGAATTACACCAAACAATAATCGACCTACCGACGAGACGGCTGATCGACCCGATAACGACCCAGTTAATAGACATGACGATGAGACTGTTGACCGATCCGATAACGAGGCGATTGACCAAACTGATGACGTATCGCTTGAGCAGCCCGAAAATGTAACTCTTGACCAACCACAGGACGAGACAGTTGACCGAACAGATGGTATTGCACGTCCCGTCAATGCTACGGCGAAAATTGTGTTTGACTTGATAGAGCCGCTACTTGACCGTGGACATACTTTAATAATGGACAATTTTTATAATAGTCCATTATTATTGCGATATCTTAAAAGACATAAAACTGACTGTTATGGGACATTACGTTTGAATCGTGAATTTGTGCCCGATTCACTCAAAACACTTAGTAAGACTGACCTTCGACAGGGAGAAGTAGTAGCAAGCTACAGTTCCGATTTGTCTGTGATGGTCTGGCGAGATGCTAACTTGGTAAGCATGATATCAACATACCATCACCTACAAGTGGGAAGTCAAAATAAATACAACCGACTGACATACAAACCGAAAATTGTACTTGACTACAATAAGTCCATGGGCGGAGTGGACAGAAAAGATCAATTTCTGTCTGCTCAACCAGTGGAACGACTTAGAAATAAGGTATGGTACAAGAAGGTCTTCTGCAGGTTACTGAACACTGCTGTGTTTAATGCCTATGTGATATTTTCATCGCAGAACCCGAAAATATCACACAGGGAGTTTCGGACCATTTTGGCAGAAGACCTTCTTAAAATACACCGACGCATCGATTTGACGACTGAGCCTCGACTTTATGCGAACAGGACTGGACAATTGACGATACGAACAAACGACCGACCTACAGTTGATCACGACCACTTTCCCATGCGATCCAACATTAAAAAAGCCCGTTGCTGGATGTGCACACGCCGAAAAAGGGATACGAGGACGATTTGGAAGTGCATTCAGTGCAATGTAAGTTTGTGTATTGAGCACTGTTTTAGAGAGTACCATAAACAAATTTTGCACTGAGTGAACTACCAAAAATGACACGAGACCTTGACCGACACTTACCGAGACTGACATGAGACTGTGACTGACGGAGATCACGACTAACTATGACGGAGCCACAAAATACTGAGAATACGATAGAAGGTATTATTATGGATATCGCTTATGGACACGAAATTTTGGAACACGCTGGAGCAGTTTACGTGAGAGTACCACTGTCGTCTGACAGGTTTGCGACACTTTGGAGAGAGAATTTTTGCAGAAATTTTGAGAGCAGAAGAAATATCTTTTTAAAAATAGAAATAATATATATTATAATATAGGCAGAGTAAATTGTAACGTATATATTTTATGGGTGTTAAGATATAATATGTTTTCGGTTACTTTATGTAAATATTAAATATTTCATCAATCATGTAAATATAATATAGTAAAATTTAATAATAATATAATAGTTATTGTAAATATATAAAACGAATAATGAATATAACAAACAACTTTTACTATGGAATCAAACCTTAAATCGCGAAAAAAATCATTTGTTCCATAGAAAAAGGTTGATCACCCGCGATGAAATGTATCGAACGGCTGAGTTCTTTTTTCACAATGTCTGGGTTGGTACTATAGTTAAATTTGTCATAAAATAATATTTTTTAGAAAAAAAACAAAAACCAACTTCAATGTATCTTCAAAGTCCAAGGTCACATATCGATGAAATTTATATGGGACCACTTTGTAGCTATACTGAATACAACGCAAAAAGAATTTTCCAAATCAGTTCATAAATGACGGAGTTCTGAGGTAACAAACATAAAAAAAAATACATCCGAATAGAAAACCTCCTTTTTTGAAGTCGGTTAAAAACAAATTTGATAAAAGGACCAACTTATAAGCCTTCGATGCTATTTCAAATGTTTACACAATATTTTTAAATGATGTGAAATTAACATTTTATTATGTTCATTTTTCCTTTTCTTTTTAATAAATATTTTATTAAAGATGTACAATTATAAGAGAGTGTAAAACTGCGCGTAAAAAAACATGTGACTTCATGATAAACTTGATATATAATAGGAACATTGTGTTTCATTGAAAAAACCCAAACGTCGACGTCGTGTGGACGCGCCATTACGAGGCGGCCATCTTGTCAGACTTACGACGCCCAAAGTCAGGTAACCTTGCGAGGAGTATGTAGATGTATTTGATTTATTTTAATAGGAAACATAATATTTATGTTAAGGTATTGGTATCATTTTAAAGTTTATATTATCTAATTTTATGAACTAAAATATTTATTTCACGAAACTGTTTTACATTTCGTGTAAAACTTAAATTAAAATTAAAATGCAGAAATTTTATTGACATCTTCAAATTTAAACTTTATTTTCATCTTTCATACTTAATTGCATAAGTTACTCTTAGCAAAATCAAATTGCGCCTTCTTTTAGCTTTCCGAGAGTATTTTTTATATTAATGAAGCTATAGTACTTTCTTAGCAGCTATCGTTTTTGTTAGGAGGGTCACGTTCGGCGATCGCAAAATAAGTGACGTTTACAGCGCGGACGTGTGAGGCAAGAATCGCTCGAGCGCTCGGACGGTTGAGAACAAACTTTACAATATATAAAACATTCACAAATCAAATGAATGAATATATTTCCAAAGACATGTGATTTACAAATTCTACAAAATAAATGACTCTATAAACTCCACATAACCAACATGCTACTCTATCTATCCAATATCTAGAATCATCATAAACATGCTATACATTTCACAAATATTTTACAGCATCACATGTCAAAATAATAAAATAAATTCCTCACATGTACAAACCATTGCAGTCTTACAATATTAAAATATTTTACAAGTTTAATAACTATACATTTATTTATTTCTTTTTAATAGAGCTTATCAGATAGTTATTAAATTCAAATCCTTAACAAAAACATAATGCTTCAAACGACCTAATGGTTTGGTAAGTATATCGGCTGTCATAACGTCTGTAGGCAGGTATCTAACAGTTACAATATCCTCTGATACAAGATCTTTAATATAGTGATACCTAATGTCAATATGCTTAGTCCGCTTATGTGAATATTCTTTAGCCATTAACAATTTTTGGGCACTCTGATTATCATTAAATATCTCCATAGACAAAGGTTTATTAGTAATTTCACTCAAAAAATTCTTAATAAAACATAACTCCTTAGAGACATCACCTATGGCTAAGAATTCGGCCTCAGTGCTGGACAAGGCAACACACCGCTGCTTCCTAGACTCCCAGCTTATAACATTTCTGCCTAGTTTTATTACAAAGCCCGTATAAGACTTTCTGTCATACATATTGTTTCCCCAGTCAGCATCAGCATACGCTTTAATATTTAAACTTGCACTCTTATAAAAACAAAGGCCAAAGTTTACTGTACCAGCTAAATATCGTAACACACGTTTAGCTGCAATCCAATGACTCTTGTTGAAGTTACATAAATATTGACTCAGCTGACTACAACAAAAAATAATATCAGGCCTTGTACAGACAGATAGATACATAAGACAGCCAACTAATTGCCTGTATTGGTACACATTTTCATCTAAAGGTTCAGTGTCTAAATTTAAGATTATTGAATTGTTACACATAGGTGTTGAAACACTTTTACAGTCTAACATATTAAATGTCTTAAGTAGTCTTCTTATATATTCAGACTGGTCCAAAATTAAAACATTTTTATCACGAGTAACTCGCATGCCCAAACAACTAGTTAGAAAACCTAAGTGCTTAACACAAAAATGCTTATCTAGTAGATTAAACAATTCTATAGTATCACAAGTAGAAAATATGTAAAAATCATCAACATAGAGAGCTATAATTGTGAGGTCCCTTTTACACTTTTTCACATACACACAGGGTTCACACTTACTTTGCAAATAATCATTATTAGTAAGTAGCTCTTGTACTTTTAGAAACCACATGCGACTCGCCTGTTTTAACCCATAAATGCTTTTTAATAAAACACACACCTTATCATTATCAGACACAAAACCTGGCGGTTGCTCCATATAAATCCTTTCATTCAGGTCGCCATTTAGAAAAGCTGTAGTTACATCAATGTGTTCTATAGACATATCATTTTCAACTGCCAATGCAAAAAGAATACGCATTGTTGAATGACGCACAACAGGTGAAAATGTATCGGAGTAATCAATTCCCTCTTTCTGACTAAAGCCGCGAGCAACTAAACGAGCTTTAAATCGATCGAAATTACCTGATGTGTCATGTTTTATTTTATAAACCCATTTTGATTTAACTACATTTGTATCAGTGGGTCTATCTACCAATTTCCAAACTCCATTTTCAATTAGTGAGTTATATTCTAATTCCATAGCCTTCTGCCACTCACTGGAGTTTACAGATGCAATAGCCTCTTCATAGGATTGAGGCTCATTGAGTAATGAATCAGCGAACATACTAATTTCGTAATCACCATACCTGACTGGTGGTTTACCACGCGTACTACGAACGGATCGGCCGACAGTCACAGGGTCACCCTTACTAGTCGAGCCTTCCCCTCGAATAGCTGTCTCTCCGTGGGAGACTGGCTGCTCCGCCACATCCTCATCAGAAAGCTCCAGCTCAGCGGAGGATTGCTTCTCCTCGCTGTCTTGCGCGCGCTCATCGCCTGATTCAGCATCTGTAAATTCATACGAAAAATCATAATTAGATTTATTCATATTATCACATAATTCAGTATTTTTATGACTAGAATTATCATTATTTAATTGAGAATTCATAATTTCATTGTGAGAATTCAATTCATCATTATATACTTTAGAAGGAATTACTAAATTATTATTAAATAAATTATCATTAATATCATTATTATAGTCATTGCATTTAAAATCCTTATAAAACTTGTCCTCTATAAAATTTACATTCCTTGATAAAATAACTTTCTTTGGATTTGATGGCTCTATAAGACGGTATCCCTTAACTGTCTCCGAATACCCAACAAAAATACACATTTTGCCCTTAGCATTCAATTTACTTGTACGAGTCGGCTCCGGCAACAGAGAATAGGCTATGCATCCAAACACTCGAAGATGTCCAAGACTTACACTGTGTCGAGACCAAACTTCCTCAGGCAACTGTCCAGCTAACGCTGATGTGGGGCTACGATTCTTTAGATATATGGCAGTCATGACTGCTTCTCCCCAGAAACTATTGCTAAGACTTGCCTGTCTTAACATGCACCTAGCCTTCTCCATAATTACTCTATTGAGGCGTTCCGATACGCCATTTTGCGGAGCACAATACGGTACCGTTAACTGGTGAACTATTCCCTCTTTTTCAAGGTAATTCCTAAAATTGGCATTGCAATACTCACCTCCATTATCTGAACGCAGGCACTTCACTTTCAAGTCAGTCTGCTTTTCGACTAAAGCCTTAAAATTTATAAAACAAGACATTACCTCAGATTTCCTCTTCATTAAGTATCCAAATGTCTTCCGTGAATAGTCATCCGTAAGGGTTAATAGGTATCTTGCACCACCCCAGCTGGCGTCACTTAAAGGGCCACACACATCGCTGTGTATGAGCTCAAGGAGCTGGTTCGCTCGTCTCGCCTGGCCTTTCGGGTATGCCTTGGCCACTGGCTTCCCCTCAAGGCATGCGACGCATGTCTGTAGCTGACTGTTGTCGCCCACCTGAAATGAGACATTACGTACCACACTTTTCTTTAACGAGCCCATACCTTTCATACTAAGGTGCCCTAACCTACGATGCCATAAATCAGCACTCGCACTATCAGACGCAGCTAACCTTGCAGTCTGTGATTCCTGCACCTGATGCAGGACAGCCATCGACTGCTCCTTTGCAAAGTTACCTTTCAATCTATAAACACCCTTACATAATTCGGCTGACATCACAGGCTTGCCTAAAACAGTGCATTTCTCATAAATAGAACAGCCATCAACACTAAAAACAACAAACATTCCCCTCTCACAGATCTTACTTACCGACAGCAAATTTTCAGACAAATGAGGCACATACATCACATCTTTCAAAACATTAGAAAAATCATTAAAGCTTACTTGAACATCCCCATAACTAGAGCTCTCTAATTTTGTTTTCTCATCAGCACAATTTATCAGTATCTTATTTTTCTTTACATTATTAAGCCATTTATCATCCTTAACCATATGCGAAGATGAACCACTATCAATAATAAAGCTATTGCTCTGCATTTCTGAAGCTGATGACACAGCAGCAAGGTAGGCAGAAGCTACCATAGTTTGTTCTTCTTTATCTGAAGATTTTTGTTCTTTATTCTTCATAGCTCGCTTTCTCTTGAAACAATTCGACATAATGTGTCCCGGTTTCTTGCAGTAATGACAGATAATCTTCTTGAAATTCTTTGAGTTTGAAGTCTTCGCAATAAATGCATTGTTACTTTTTGAAAGATCTGAATTGTTCTTGCGGTATTCTTCCTGCAATAAACGTGCACGTACTAGCTCTGAAGTAAGCTGACTTGTGAAAGATGCTGTCTCTAAAGCTGATACCAAGCCATCAAATTCTTGGGGTAGGCCGCTTAACATTATTTCAGCAATTTCAGCGTCCTCAATATCTTTGCCAATATCGGCCAACTGTTGCATCAATGTAAATATCATATCAATATATGCAGTCATGTTGTCGAACTGTGTATAGTCTACACGATGAAGTTGGCGCAATAAGCCGACGCGACGAAACAAGCCTTTGTCCTCAAAAACGGATGCCAACTTGGTCCAGGCCTCCTTAGCTGTCTTGATTCCAAATAATATTTGAAACAGTGATGGTTTTACACTTAGTGATATTCTTGCCAAAGCTCTTTGCGATCTGATGTTGTCAGTATCGTCACCAGTAACACTATCCCATAATCCTTCAAGGATGAGCATATTTTTCATGCAAAATTTCCAGGGTGTGTAGTTAGATACACCCTCCAACTTCTCGAAACGCATTCCTGCATCGCTTGTGTAACCTGGTGTTTGAGGTTGTAACCTCGAACGCAATTGCGCCTCATGTTCCGACTCATTGTTTTCGGACATAGATACTGACAACTGGAAATATATTCTCACTAACCTTGGTTACCGATTCCTCTGGTTGTGATGTGATCTTCTTTTCTTTTCCTGCTGGGCCCATAACCTATAGCAGAGTTAGGGCTTCCATGAGGTGATTTTATCAGGATCGGTATTCGAGAAATAAAGTCGCAGAGCCGATGTAGAAACGTATATTGTCCAAAATATAGTTTTACATTAGATTTTACCACTTGTATTAAATTAATATTTAAAGATATAAATTTGCAAAACACCACGATCATGAATGGAGGGGAAAGAAGAAAGTCCATAGACAATACATTACAAGGGACGTACATAGGTTAGATTTGTTAAGAATAGCCATAGATTAAAAATAGTCACTCGATTTAACAAATGTTTGTAGTCGACATTAGTTCGGAATTCGGAAATGTTTTTGTTTTTATTCTTACCAAGGAACATAATATGATTTTTACCCCGTCTACGTCTGTCAATGACAGAATTCTAGATCCATGCCGTCTATCTAAGGGTCTGAAGGAAGGATTGACTTTGGAATTATCATAGAAATCTATGTAAGCTCCTTGTGAATGATAGACTAAGTAATTTTCAAGATAGTTAGGTATTTCCCCCAAAATCAAGAATTTTAGAGAACTACCTTACATACCTAGGTTTGCCAAAAGTACCTACCACAAAAGACTTAATAGTGCTACTACCAAATGATATAAGTAAAATATCATTAGCTACTAGGTACTGGAATATACGACATTGTTATTTCAGGCGACGAACGATAATTTAAATTTTCAATTGAAATTCTATTGGTTTTTATGAAATATATTCCTTTTTATTATGTAATATATGTATTTGTGTAATTTTAAATATTATTAATTATGTACTAAGTATCAGTTGGTTCAGTTGTTACACGTTTCTGAATTACCAGAATGCTTCATTATCCAATCGATGTATTTGCTGACTTGCGTGTAAACGCCTGAAAAATTAACAGCAAATATTATATAGTAAAACGTAATTATACAATTTTATTACAAATTATATAAACCACAGCATAGTTTACAATAACAAATATTTTTTCTGACACTTGAGACATGAATTACAGGTCATACATACCCGGATATCTTGGATCAGCGCATCCGATGCCCCAAGAGACAACTCCTAGACGACAAAATAATGTGATATTAATTATGTAGGTAGGTATATATATTACCACAGTATTACAATCCATAACACTGTGGTAATATAATTATACATAATACTAGTGTTAGTGACCATGATAGTTTAAAAACGTATACTTTGCTTTTTTATAAATAAATAACGCCCACCGATCACCTACATAGATCCTGACCCATAACTAGAATTTCCTGTATCTAGGGAACTAGGAACTATGAGGACCATGATCCCACAACACCCAGACACGAAACAAATGCTTGCGCTTTTTTCTGTGCACAAACATTTGTCCCGTCGCGGGAATCGATGCCGCAACCTCAGTGGTGTATGAGATTTGAGCCAACCTGCCCAACCACTACACAGAGGCTTCCAAACTTGCGTAAGATGACTGATAAAATTGGCCTATTGAATTAAAACGGCGCCGGCGGCGGGTTGAAAAAGTTTGGTAGGTATGTAATAATAACCTGCTTGGACGTATCTCCCCGTCGATTGAAACACTAACAATGGCCCTCCGCTGTCACCCTGTAAAAAGTAGGTTAATAAAGTATATAGGTAGGCACAGAGCACAGTATATAGGTTAGTATCTATGTATTTTTACTAAAGTAAGGGTGTATTTGCTGATATTCCGATCATGGTTGAACCTATTACTTATAAACCTTAAAAGGCCACTACGTTAAAAACGCCTACAATACGATAATAGCAAATTTTGTTTTGGGGTTTAGTTGTATTGTTTCCGGCTTAAATAAGTAACTTGCTAGGTGAGTATTTAATAGATGATTTTTACCTGGCAACCATCTCTTCCTTTAGTGAAAGCACACATCATAGTTTCTACCATTAGATGTTCAGCTAACTGCGACTTCAAGCATTCCTCATCAGACTGAATCCTCAGGCTGGCTTTCAATAGAACCTTCGATGATGACTTCTCGACTCCTATGCGGCCCCATCCAACTATCGTACCCATTCGGTCGGCGAATGATTCTCCTGTTAAATTAGCATTTTATTGACAACAAGTTCCTATACGTTTTATCAAACAAAAAAACCGACTTCAATGTATCTTCGAAGTCCAAGGTCAAATATCGAAGAAAATTATATGGGACCACTTCGTAGCTATATTAAACCCAACGCAAAAAGAATTTTCCAATTCGGTTCATGAATGACGGAGTTCTGAGGTAACAAACATAAAAAAAAATACAACCGAATAGAGAACCTTCTTCTTTTTTGAAGTCGGTTAAAAAGGAGGTCTACTTTACTATAAATGCTTACCTATAATCACAAACCTACATATAATGGTATAGGTCAGTAGCGACATTCCATGTTTGCTATTAGGTAGATATGTTTAAGTTGTATAGGGACTTGATTATCAAGCATTTATACATTAAATTATTTTTTTCCCTTAATTTGGTTTCATAGTCATTATGATCCCCATTTCTTTTTACGATGTCGCCAATTGATTAGGATAATAAGTAATTTACATTTAACTTAAACAGATAGATAGGTTGTATGGAAGAGATTGCTCTAAGCGATAAGACCGCCCATTGTACTACCATTGTAAGGAATTTTATGCTATTATTATTTTGTAACTGGTATGCTATAAAGAGTTTTGTAATAGTAAATGTTTTGTAATAAACTGATAATAAAAATGTGTCCATTAACAGTTTTCTTATTGTCTCTATTAATTAAAATTAAATAAAAACAGGAGATAGGTAGTTTACTTTTAAACAGAAGGTCAAATGGTCAAACCGCTAAAAACCATACTGATTCAACTAGCTTTCAATAACAAAAAACGCATTGAAATCGGTCTTCTGTGTTTATATTTAAGGTGTGGAGGTATATAACTATGTAGATATACCTTACTTATTTGGTAGTAATATATGGTATATTATACTAAGTAAATACCTACCTACTTATTAACTACAATCTGCCCCCCAACCCATACGTCCTTCAAGCGCCAATCGTATATCGCGTTAAGCTCAAATTAAGGTATAATTTCACTGCGACTAATGAGATACGGTCTAATTATTGTTCATTCAGGCTAGAAGTCGAATTAATCTCATTAATTTATACCAAAATACAATAACTACAAGTTGAGATAAAGTTAATGAGACAATATATGGCACTATAAGATTTTGTCGCAGTGAATCTACACCCTAATCTGAGCTCAACACGATATACGATTGGCGCTTGAGGGACATATGAGTACGGGGGCAGTTCTAAGCCATTTTATTGCTATAATATAAGTATAGATACTAATGTAGGTACCTACTTTACACATTACCAGTACAATCATAAATTGTTATTTGGTGAATCTAAATCAGCGTCTTTTTGTTACGGTGTAATTATGTGAAACTCTATTATACGAATGTTATGTATATAATTATAAATATGTGTATAGTTATTTATGATGTTGAGTAGGTAGAGGTACCTAGATTAAAGTTAATACATACCTACCTACTTGAATCAATATAATTTAAGTAATGAAACCTTTGAAATCGTTTAAAAAAGAGACATCCCCGCAGAGTTTTTTGGTGTTAACTTCTCTAGCGGGCGTTTTTACGAAGCACTAATAGAGTCAGTTTTCGCATTTTTTTTCTGGGACCGGACTTCAATTTTAGTATATGCAAAAGAAATGGGTAGACATGTTTACCTTTTTTTTCAAAGTTATGATATGTTATGTTAAAAATTTTAAAATAAAAAACTATTAGGAAAGAAGGTAGTATACCTTCAGTAAGAACTTCTATTATTTATTATTAATATTTATTAAAAACTATTAAAAAAATTGCCGTATATTTATTGATTTGTATTATGTAAATGTATAATAATATGACGATTAAAAGTGCATTTTTTGTGCCTATCTAGTAAATATCTTTTTACTTTTGATTTGAATGTACCATGAACGTGAATAATTTTTTTTAAAACCACGCAATACCACTAGTTGAAAATTAGAGTTGACAAAAAAATCGATTGTGCCTAAGAAAAGAAAGAACGAAAATACATTTATTCAAGACTTTACATAACATTACACTGAACATACTAAAATAAAACAAAACAAAATCAATAATCCTAAATAATACCTATACTCATTTGTTATTTTCTTCGTGCGCTAGTTTGTCACTTTAGTCACGGCGCACACTTTATCAAAGAATAAACGAAACAATAATATAATATTAGTAGGTACATTATGGTACTAGTGTGTAATGTTGGTGATTACCGCTGAGGCGCCATTGAGACCCGAGCCGTTAGGTGAGGGTCTTAAGAGAGCCGAGGACGGTAATCATCAATACACACGTGTATCAATACGACGTTTTTCAACACACTAGTGAATAACATAACAATAAAAACTCATTTTCAACAGTGAAAACGAGTTGTGAAAAATGATTCGCTATGGCGGGAAAAATTAATCAGTTTTCCTATGCGCGCGCATTGCGATCAGCCACAGACTAAAGGGATGAGGTTTTTTTTTTATTTTCCGCGCATAGGGTTTGCGCCTATTCTGCCACGTACAAAATGGGGAATTTAAAGTTTTCTTTTATTACAGAGAAAACAAAATTTATATTTGAGTGAAAGTTTTATATATATAATTAAACACGTACGAGTTAAAATTATCTATTTAAATAAGAAGTTGCATGAAATGAGCAAGCAATAGGAACATTAATTTATTTGTTCTATTAAACACGATCTTTTTTAAGAACAAAGCACCTGAACCAATAAAATTAAAAAAAAAACTATAACTCACTAGTGAGTTATAGCAATGAAATATTCACAGTTTAATTATGGGTGTCATTCTGTGCCTAATTGCGGTAACCATAGAGCCACTTTATGAGCAAGTCTGTTGAAAAAATTATTATATGGGTAATTCTAATTTTTTGTATATTTTAATACGTAGGTATAGACTTACCTACCTACTACATATAGACATATGAAGTATCATAATAGGCCAGGTATAGGTATAACCTACTATTTTTATTATGTTAGCTGTACATACGTCACCACCCGCAATGGGCCAGCGTAGTAGATTATGGCCAATACTCTCTATGAGAGAAGGCCCGTGTCCTAGCAGTGGGAACGTAATGATGATGATGAAGTAATGACTTATTGGTAGGTACTAACCTGGAGTCGGCAAGCAAACTGGAACGATCGTTTCCGAAAAAATTACCGGCGCATTTAACGTCGCAATGGCGATATCGTTCTCATCTCGAACCGCTGTGGACTTGAACTCCTCGTGGATGTCGACGTTGGATATGTTTCGTTCTTCCACGTTCTTCATGTCGGTCATATTGTCTAGCCCAATGAGGACCTTCATTTGTTTAATGTTGTCCCTGTGTAAGAGTTGGGTACGTGTACAATAGTGTCTTTTTTGTTCATTCACAAAAAACGAAGAGCATTTACTTTTCTGTAATTTTAAACATAAAACTTACCATTTAAAACAATGTCCAGCGCTCAAGACATGGCGGTTGGTGATAACGGCGCCGCCGCAGTGCATACGTTCGTTCTTCAAGATGGCTACTGTCCAAGGGAAGGAATGCGGAACAGCGCGTCTTCCGCCGACGATTCGCATCGAGAGGATAGTGTCGGAGTGCTTGCCACATTCTGTTCACATATGAGTAATACGTATAGTAAGACGCAAGCTTTTTGAACACCTATTTAGAAAGAAGAAAAATATTTGCTCAAGTGGGGTACGCAAACGCATCTTGAGAATTATTATTGTTCTAACCTTTGTCATCGAACAGCCACTGCTCGAGCAATCAAATGTTCTACATCCTTGTAATCTCGTATCGACTCTACGTCACTACGTACTTTTGAGCTTCGTGCAACTGTGGGAGAAGTGTCTCCACCATCTTGCCGAAGATATCCCGCCTATATGCTCTAAGCAACTTTGAACAGAATGTGGACGTATCAGACGAGAGGGAGATATATTGTTGTCTTACTATGCTACAAAATGTTGTCATTGCTATCGGTGGCGATTCATTAGACCGCGTGAACCCCGTAAAAATTGGCGCATCGAGTGCATCTGGGATTCCAGCGCACTTTATTACATTAACAATTGCAGGTTAAATTATGCTTCTTTAAAATTGGACCACTCCGAAGTTGTGTAACGTAAATCTGTGTGGCTAAAGGAAGTGTCGCTACAAAGGAACCTGCTTGAGCGTTAAACTACAAATACAATCCTGCATGGAGTACTGTAGCCATCTATGGGGTGGGTCAGCCGAATACCAACTGCCAGCTCTGGAATCTTTAGGACGTTGCCCAATTAATTTTGTAAATAACAATGTGCTGGTGGAGAAGAAATTGACAAGTCTTAAACACGGACGGACGGAAACTTGGGTATCTGTCGCTCTTCTATCGACAGCACTTCGGGAAGAATTGCGCTGACCGATCCCTTCTTCTCCTTTGCACTTAAGGACTTCCAGGCGAGGAGAGTCGTTTCCCCGTACGCACTTAATATCCCACCGATCGGTACGAAGCTTTTGAATTTTGTTTCCAAATAGCTACAAAGTCTAGAGTGAATAGGCATCTCATGGGCAACCATGCTCCATCTTCGCTTTCCATAAGGCAAGATGTCGTCAAACAAGTGCCCATTTACCAATTTTAAAAAATATAAGTAGCCGACGCGAACGAAGTAGGGACATTTCTCTCTACAAAAAAAGACTACATCAGCGTTAAACTATAATATAATCCACGTGAATGTAGTCACGGGCAACAACTAGGCACTAATAAATGACTCGATTTTTTGAACTAAACGTAAGTAATATAATTTGGAATGCTGCAGGTATGCCATGCAGCAGGGCAGTACCAGCGTTGTGGTGACAGGCGGGTAGGTACCTACTATATAAGGACCGGACAAAAGAGTTCTAAAAACAAAACTTGCCATAATATTTATATAATTTATATAATTAAAATCGTTATAAATATCCCTACTATTTGGTAATTTGTTACCAAACAGTAGTTTGTTACCAAACAGTAGTTAGGAACCTAACCTAACGTTAACTCAACCATTAAGTGGCCATTATATAGATACTCTCTGTATAACACAATTAACAGACGTAGGTTCATAAAATGTCAATTATCATTTGCAAGCAGTGTCTTTATTTGATCACGGATCCTTTCTCCGACCTTCAGTAATTAAATCTCAAGAGCAAAGTAGTCGATGTTGCTGTCGGCAGGCTACGGAAGAAAGCTCTGAACCTCTTTTAGCAATTAAAAAACTTGCTATTAAGATACTAATGCTTTCGTATGCTGTTACAGACATTTTATAAATAAAAAAGGTGCTAGGTACATACGATAAGTAGAGACAGAAAATTACTTATATTGTGAGCGACTGTTAATTAGTCTGTGGCAATAGAATAAGGAACTACTTTAGGGACCTAAGAAAAACTGCATTTAATAATTTTCAAATTAAACGAAACGGCGCTTAATTAGACTTATAATTCCGACCAGAAAGTCAATCAGATTTTAAATAATATCTTCTTTTCTCCGTAAACTTATTAAGGTGTAATGTTTATCTAAATAATGTTTATCTATAATATTTATCTACATGTAATCATGCACTTGCACTGATTTCAAAGAAAACACAACGAGAGTCGTAGCGGTTCGCATTGATTTAGTTCAGTTTATATTTTATTTTCATACCTATGCTACTATGTTCCTGTCTTGATTTGCATCTACAATGCTACATACAAATCAATCTGACCGACGCCTACGTAGGTATTTTCTTTCAGCTATTTCCAATTTTAACTACAAGATTCGCAATTGAATTTGTGATGTTAATACTTGCAACTAATTAAGTTTTCCTTGTAATTATATCCTTATCGATTTAGCTAGCAAAATTTACTTACGACATTCTAATCCCAAAGCTGTGAGCACCACCTAGAATACAAAGGGTGTTTCAGTTTTCACGAAACCAGAATGGCGTGAGCATTTTTCCCGCTCGTACCTGACTGAGGGCCATGCAGAAGGACAGCACACGCACCGTAGCTAACATTTTAAAACTGTTGTTTAATGTTTATGTACACTGCACTGCATAGCCACTAACCACTCACTGTTTACTACTCTCTAGGTCCGTAGGTTCGCCTGTTCACGCTCCGTGTAGATTTCAAATGCAGGAATTATAATTTTCCACGCGATAATATCCTTGTAAATTGTACATGTCGCACTTGATTTATTTGTTTGAGAACAATAATTTTCAAGTGTCATTTATGAATACCGTGAGCAATTTAATGATGCCTATTTCTTTCAAACGAAATGTGTATTAGTGTTCAAAGAAAATATTTATATATATATATATATATATATATATATATATATATATATATATATATATATATATATATATATATATATATCTAAAGGTAGTATACATAAATGAAATGTGTCGTTGAATTAAAACACAAAAAGAAACAATTCAATTTATTTTATCGTTTATTGAAAACCTTATCGAAACATTTCGTCTTAACCCTGAGGTACGACGTAATCATGTGAATGATTTGCCAAAGTTATATCGTGTACGATGACGTACTCAATTTTCTAGAATGCCTTTAAAACTTACATGCACGTGCCATATTTTTTGCACTAATTTATGTGTCTACTTGAAGATTTCTGTGTCAAGTTTTTTCAGCTCAGATGATTTGATAGAAAAGTGTTATTAAATAAATTCTTTCATTACAAGTTTTTAAAAGTTTTATTCTCCGTCGTTTTTTGTAAAGCTTTTCAAGCAGGTATGATAGTATAATCAAGGATTATTATAGGTTGAATAATATCTCAATACGTTTCATTGAGACATAACGTCTGGTTTTCATAAAATCTCGTATATAACTTTCATATAGTTTTACTGTATTAAATTGTTTGTTGTGATTGTTGTATTTATTGTCATTATTCTTAGTTGTAGAGCGTAGCTTACAAAAGTACCTAATTGTTTACACTTTATTCATTTCAAACACAATAAATTCCTTCTTGAGATTGTTGTCGGATCCATGGAACGTACTTTGACACAATTGTATAAACACCTGTGGAATACAAAATATATCAAGGTGTCGTAATAACTTGAAATAATAGATAAATTGCCTTAAAAACTATTTACCTGGATAATCTGGCATTGCACAGTCTATTCCCCAAGATACAATACCTTAAAAGATGTAATTATACATTATTTGTCACTTTAATAGTGAAGCAGAAACAAATGAATGTAGGTATTAAAATGTTACAGTATTTTATATTATTTTTTCTTTTATGTAACTGAGTGATGAGACGAGCAAGTCGTTCTCCTGATGGTAAGCGCCACGCCTGCCCATAACAATTGCCATAAAAAGCTTTGCGTAGCACTGCATCGCGCTCATCACCCCGAGACATCGGATATTAGTCTCAGTAATTCCGCTGGCTACAATGCCCCTCAAACCGGAACACAGTAATGCTTGCGCACTACTGCTTGGCGGCAGAATAGCTGACAAAGAGGTACCTACCCAGACGGCCTCCCGCACACGAGAGACCTACCACGAGTAAATCTCGCGTACCTATTAGTAGTTCCAGTATAAAAACTTCTGGAGCACTACCTGGAGCTTTAACGAAGCTTTTTACTTAATACTAATGAGCTCTGCGATTCACAATTTTTATTATCTTACCGACTTGATACCATTTCTTGTTATGAGTTTTCGAATGCGTCGAAAATAAGGGTCCTCCGCTATCCCCCTGAAACATAAACATGGGCTAAGTAATAAATATTAATTGCTTTGCGTGCCTAAGTAGATGGTCGTAAATGTCTAACGATAAGTCTTGTAATTATATCAGACTTAATTAACCTCACTTATGACTTTTATAAACTGACGCTAATTTTACAGTAGGGAATTGTAATGCAACTTAAGATAGAGACGAAATTATATAAAAAATTGTAAAAATGCTATAGGCAAATTAAATTTCAAATACTTTTAAAATGATCACTATTATTATGTTTTTTCTTATTAATTGGATAATTTTGCAAAACAACTTTTATACTTAGAGCAGTCTTCCTCTCCTCTAAATTGCGTGCCCGACAGGGTCCTTAGTGAACTGTTACAATTTAAATATCTATTGTATACCTACCGACATTAAGGAATGCAATAAACGATTGAATTGAAGGTGAGCGGATACCTGGCAAGCGTCCTTTCCTAGATTGTAGGCGCACATCATGGTGTCCAGAACAAGGTTGTCCCTATAAATGGATGACTTCCGACATTTATTGCCGTCCACAATCTTAACCTTTGTCTCCAGCAGGTACCTCGATGAAGTCAAGGCTCCTTGTCTCGTCTTACCCCACCCCGCCACAGTCAAAGGGAGATTCGTAAAATCCATGTCTACAACAAAAGTGAAAATCTAATCAATAAAAGAAATCTTATTTGTATCTTTAGGTACACCCAATACTTGGTTATCAGTAGGTGAACGGAGTGTCCTTTTTTCTATTGTATAGGCCACCACCAGTTTATTTATTATTATTATTATTATTTGGTTTATTAAACCAGTACCTATGTCACGGTTACATAATAATCATTAAATTTTGGGTTAAATTAAATGGATGCATGACCTACTCGAAGTTAACACTGTATGCTAATTAAATACCTAACGAATGCTTAAAACATCTCTCGAGTATCTCCTAATTTTTTTATTTATTCTGACTTTTAAAGTATGTATCTGCTCTTAAAAAGCAAACGGTACTAAGGAATGACGTTTGAGTAGAGGCTCTACTCGTAGAAGACTAGAACCGGAATAAAAAAGAGCTCAATGAAGATTTAGCCAATCTGCTGGCACTTCCTAGAATGCCGCTAGATACGTGATACGAACCTTAATTGCATTATTTAACACAAAATTACAAGTCACCTGATGAAGGCAAGCAAATGGGACGGACTGTATCAGAGAAGTGGAGCTTTTTATCCAGGGTAAGCACGGCGATGTCGTTAATGTCTCTCACTGCGTTGGACGTGAACTGCGGGTGCTTGACGCCGTTTGTCACGCGATGTGTCACGTACGCATTGTCCAGCCGGTCGTGCATGCCCACGTAGACGGTCAAGTCTTGATAACTGACACTGGAATTTTCACAATGCGATATAGTGGTATAACACTCGCTCTAAAAATGGTAAAGGAAAACATCGTATGGAAACCGGCATGCCCAAGAATTAATAAAAAAAAATTAAGGATATGTGACATCCACCAACCCGCACTGGGCCAGCGTGGTGGATTATGGCCCATACTCTCTCTCTATGAGAGAAGGCCCATGTCCCAGCAGTGGGAACGTGATGGGCTGATGATGATGATATAGTGGCTGTAGTACAAAATCGTACTTAATTTTCTTCGAAATGTCGTATTGGGGTTTACTGTAAAACCGGTGGTACAAATCTAGACTAAATTTCCTCGCACTCTTTCTCTCTTGTTATATAAAGTTCTGATCACTCGCTGAATCATTGAAGAGTGGGACATAAAACAAGTTCAGTGTTTTTATTCGAGGGATCTATGCAGTAGCAAATCAAAGTTTTTGTCATCTCGGCTCTACCTCAAACCTCAAACAGCATGATTGTTTGGTTTCTTCGCGTACTTACTATTTATCTTTTAATGATGAAATCTGAAATAACTTGACGTACACTGAGCTTACCCGAAAGTAATACAATGGCCTGCAGTCAGGATATGCATGTCGCTGATGATGGCCCCTCCACAATGGAGTTTGGGTCCCAGCATCAGCGACACCAACCAAGGATACTGATGGGGCTGTACTGTCGTCCCGCCAACGATTCTCCTGTTATTGCCCTCAATTCCACATTCTGAAAAATAAGAATGAATAATAATTATTATCCATAACTACCGATTTTTTTTATTTTTTTAATATATTTATCAATTTTGTCTTACCGCATGACGTATTAAATTTTTGTCCATGAGTCTGTAATCACAATAAATAAAATATATGTAAGTACTTCCTTCGACACGTCTATATAATGTCAGTGCCCATCGTAGTTTACAAACTTATATATTTTGACTATCGTTTAAATTCATAATAAATTAAATTGCTTTACTTAAAATACCTAGGCAGATATTAATTTCATTTTGTTTCCTTAAATATCTTCATAGGTAGAATTTAAACAACTGTTACATCATCATCTGATTCTATGTAGAATAAAAGCGCTAATTTCACCCCGTAATAGATTATAACTTACCGAAGTGATGGTGATGACCAAACAAAGAATAAAGCATATCTTTTTCATTTCATTGGCGTTGGGATCACGCGAAAGGAAGAGAAAATTCCGTCATCTTCAACATAATTTCCATAATTTGTTTGGCAATAAATTGGTTTGCAGTTAGATTTTTAATTAAAACGTTTCTTGTAAATCGAAATCAATTCGTGCGGAAATTGTTTTCAGTTGTACCTAATCACAGTATCAATACAACGGGTAACAATGTTTGTACTAATCAATTTGTAGGTAGGTAAAAATCGTATTTGTTTTGCATCTTCCACATCAAACGACTTATTGGCATACTATATGATAAATTTGTTTTTTACAGTATAGGTACACGATAGCCATAACCATGATAGAAATCAAATAATTTCAAGTCCGAACGAAGAGATGGTGTGCAAGGTTATCGAAATACGCGAGACTGTATTTTGAATAACAAATGAATGCTGAATGGAGCCATGCACTTTAATAAGAACCAAAATATCTCGTACTTATAGATACTTTTTTACATATAGCTCTTTTATATCACATAAAAAATAAGCGAAATACCACTTGTCACTCAACACGATATCTCTAGAACCGATGCCAAAGCAAAATTTGGTATCGGTTCTGGAGATGAAGATGATTATGGAGTTGTTCTTAGCTTCTTAATATAAGTATGTGCACGCTAAAAAGGATTTTTTAAATAATTATATAAAAATATAATATAATACAAAATAGTTAAGTAGATGACGTACCCAACTGTTTCAGTATTGCAATTCAATGGGGCAATACTGCCAGCATCTTGGGTACGCTGCCAACTGGTGGGGGCTGAAGCATTTAGGCTATCTATAGGCCTTTAATGGTCAATAGGTAGTCCAATTGCTTCTCCTTGGAAGTAGTTTAGTTTAAGTAAGTAGACTGTAAAATTGTTTTCAGTAATAAAGGCGTTTATCCAATATTAAAATTTGGAAAAAGGAATTTTGGGTGGCTTATGTCCAGCAGTTAGACATAAAGACTGTGAAAGTTAAAAAACAAAAAGATCGATTGGATTGCGATATCCCTTCGTTATTTTTCCGGCTTTTCTGATAGAAAACAGTCACAGTCTGCGCCTATCCTTAAGGCATCTACAACACCGGAGTTAAGTACAAAGTGTGTTACTAAATTGCTAACACTGTATGGAGAAGAAGGGGAGGAAAGTAGGGGGATGAGAAGGGTATTTGCGATATCTCAATAGGTACATTATTTGCCCAATTGATTTGCTGGTTAGATTAAAACAATAACGATAAAGACAATGGTTTATTGTGTATTTAACTAAAGTATAATTAATCAGTTTGGTATATTTCAACAATATAAAATTAACACAACAATAATTGATGTTTTAATCTTTACACTTATTAGTGATTCACACGTAGCTTTAATACTTGCAGCCATTACAGATGAAAATCGGTTTTTGCGATGGCTGGCACAACTTCCACCTTCATCTGAAATGGTGAACACATCATTATTTGAATACTGAAGATTGTTTGTGTGTAGTCATGACTTTACTTAAATTAATAGATCTTGAGAAAAAAATATAGAAATTACGTAAAAAGCGTGAAATTATACCTACCCAGTAATGCCAAAAAGATTACATGAATGTCCATCAAGTACATCACATATGCAAAGGCACTCTTGTTTTTACACTTAAAAGATTTATGTTTGGCCACTATCTCGCCTGATGTGAAACGATGATGTGGCCTAAGATGGAGCACATAGATCTATAGAAAGACGGCATTTGAGCGGCTGCTCAGACACCGTTTACCGAAAATCATCCGGAAACACGACTAAGTCGCTTGACGGCATGGCTTTGTTCGGTGGGTGGTATTACAACCACGGCCAGAGCCTTCCACTCCAAAGCGCGTAAGCGGGTTTCATCACGATGTTTTCCTTCACCGTTTTAGAGCGAGCGTGCAAAATCTGCACTTAACTATAAGTCGATTGGTGCAGGGCCGAGTCGGGATTCGAACCCAGGTGCGTCGGATTGAAAGGCGCACGAGTTCCCGCTGAGCCACACTCGCTCAAGCACTCTCAAGCACTAACTGGCTTTTTGACATTGCGATTTTCAATGCATTGCAACTTACGTAGTGACGAGTAACATAAGTCAAGTGTGACGGGTCTCACTACAAGCTCCTCAACGATGGACCACCAATCCATTGTATTGTCTCAACTTGTCTCATAATACTAAGGAGAAGGGTATCTTAAAGCTACTCTACCTAGCAACGATATAAGTTATTTTTTATTTGTGATGTTTATTATTTGTTTAAACAGCTTCCCTACCCATATGTCCCTCAAGCGCCAATCGTATATCGTTTTGAACTCAGATTAAGGTGTAGATTCACTACAATGTGTTATGATGCCATATATTGTTAATAAGTTTATTTCATTAAGTTTAGCTCAACTTGTAGTCATCGTATTTTGGTATAAATTAATTAGTTTAATTCGATTTCTTACTTGAATCGACAATAATTAGACCGTAACTTATTAGTCGCAGTGAAGCTATACCTTAATTCGAGCTCAACACTATATGCGATTGGCGCTTGACGGACATATGGGTCGAGGGGCAGGACATGGAAGTTTTAAAGATTACTTATTAGTTGGTTTAGATGGCAGGCCAGAACCAAATTGCCAGATCATTATGTTATTCTTATAAAATAAGTTACTAAAGATTTGTTTTTATTACATACCTAATATTCAAGTGTACAATTGTACATATACCTACGTTTGTTATCACAAAACTTGTGACGTGACTTGTGACTCCACTGTAAATACTAGACGTACTAGGATTATTTTAATAATTAAAAAAAATATTTATATCTTTATCAGATAAAAAAACTATTCAAGAACCTTTCTTCGCACGGACTGCAAAAGTTGTGCAAGCTACGTTTTCATAGTTCAGCGAAAATATTTATTAACGTCGACGTGGAGTTGTAATCACGTTCTTGTCATCATTAAAGAATTACACGTCACGCCGAATTTGGCTTTTCATCAAAATAATAAATGAAATACGTAGAGGAAAGTAGCCAAATATACTTTTAACTATTAAATAAAAAACATTATTACCTTTTGGTTTATGTTCAGCTAGTCAAAAATAAGACCAAATAAAATATTTCGGATCAACCAACCACCTCTGTACAATCACAGAATAGAGAATAGTATGAATTTTATAACAAAAAACTCGACTTCAATTCTGATGTATCTTCGAAGTCCGAGGTCGAATATCGATGAAATTCATAGGGGACCACCTTGACAGGTGGTCCCCTATGAATTCTCGCTGCGATAAATTATTCCAATTTCATTGACATTAAATGTAGTTATGTTGTTTAAAATCATTTAAGTATATAATATAGTATTTCGCGGCGTGTGTTTTTTTTTATATTGAAAGTAGATATCCTTTCTCTTATTTGTAATAATTGTTTTCAACATTTCCAAATTTGTCCTATCGTCCTCTATGACATTTAGTCAAGCACTCAGTACCTATATCTAACTGTTTAAAAGCTATGTGCATGTTAATTAAATATGACGGCTATCTTTTCTATTCAAAAATTCAAAAATGGCCTACGATTTTGAGCATATTTAGTTCAAGTAGGGGTACCCCATCCATTCGCATTATAGTTTTCGAGATCTACTGAGAAGTTCCATCCAGGAAACTACATTTGTATGGCTTCGAATGATAATTAAATTGTATGTACATTGTTCTTTACATATATGGATTTATCTCCAAAGATCGTCAATTTAAAGTGAGATAGCAAATTTTAAACTAACTAAAAAATCTTTTGTCTTATAATTCTCAAAGTTTGAAACTGGTTTACATTTCATAATATCTTTATTTTATTGGAAAACCTCATGAGCTGCCATATAAGGCTATTTTCCTCTTAACTTCGAGGAAACAATTTTCTAATAACAAAATTTAATCAATAACAACGCTGCATATTAAATTAACATTAGTAACCATGACATATTGTTGCCGTAAATGTATGTAATAGGGTACACATCGAATTCTTAGAAAGTTACACTAATGCCGGAAAAGTATATAATTATCATTTTATTATCTGTATAAAACTAGTAGTTCACCTTGAACTAGACCTCGCGACCCCCATATATCTTTACTACTGATAGACCTTTGCAGCGATTTTGCCTAAATTCGGACTTAAAAATAATATTTACATGAACTACCTAATAGCCTACAAAATTTCATGAAGGTCAGATAAAGGCTATCGTCGAACAAACATATAATGCCGATATGTTCAATTTGACTCTAAGACCTCGCCTTGACCTCAGCCTTGACCTTGGATAATTATTTCATTTTATCACAAAAGCTTTTTTGTTACAAACGCTTTCGTCCGCGTGTAAAATTAATTAATAAAATTGGGGTTACACTTATAATTCCTACGAATTACGAATTACAACTATGGAGAATGATAGAAACTATAGAGAATCCCTGAATTATAATTGTACACATTGTCAGTAACATACATATTACAGCCGAATCCCATCGTACACGAAATTAATTACCTGCATAAAACATCTAGAAATGAGTAACCTCGTCCCTTTAGTTCAGAAGATCTACTTGGAGTTAAGGTGGCCTGTTGACTGACGTCAAAAGCAAATTAATATATTAGTGACCTTAATGTCTTCAGACATTTAGGTCAATAAAATTAATTTTGTGTTCCAGAATATATTAATATTATTAAGCTACATAGCCTATATATACAGGCTGGCCCAACACAAAATCGGCAAGTGATTGATTGAACTGTAAACGTTAATTAAATTAAATGATAAATGATGTTCATTTAAGGTTTTTTACAAAAATCCCTATTAGTCTTCAAAATATCGTCCCTTAGCGCGCTCACACACAGACAAACAACTTATTAAAATTATATTCGAATTTCCGCACTTCCTCCATAGATATTTTGTGTCGCTCCCATGTAAGAGTAGCCTTTAGCTCATCAAAACTTCTGTGATGCACAGGTCATTAACCTCTAAGAACATAAACTGTAAGCCATCGGATTGGGATCAGGCGACAAAGGTAGCTATTCTTTTAAGCTGATGAAACCAGGAAAATTGTCTTTGCACCACTGTTGAACACTTAATGCCCTATGAGCTGGAGCAGCCTTTTTGAAATATCTAAGTGCTGTTCACTCAAAGGAAGAACCTGCAGTTTCAAGGATGTCTTGTTGGTAATTATCTTGGTTCGTTTTTATACCACTTCCTACAAAAACTAGGGGATTCAACAGCGCAAATTGCACTACAAACCAGGCGTGGATAACCAGCAATACACCGATCCTGATTGAACACCGATCCTGATCGCTTACAATTTAAAGGAAGGTGTTAGCATCCTTCAAACTGCGATATCAATCATTTTTTGGAGATAGGGATTGGGAAGCGGACTTTGAGTAAAAAGTTAGACAATTCCACATACAAATATCGATAACAAGATATCTTTGACAGCGATCGGGATCGCTGTTTAAGTTAGACGATTCCACAGCTGATTCTATAGTTTTTCGAAGGAAAGAAAAAACATTCATAACCACCAAAAGGACGTACACGTGAGTGGGACAAAATATCTACGAAGGTGCGTAAAATCTTACATAAAATTTTACCGAGCATTTGCTTTTACCTGCGGTAAAGGATAATATGTTCAAGACATATTTCTCTTCAAAATACTCGTATTCTTGTACAAATAATGCTGTATACTCTTATAATTTATTAATTTAATGTACATTATAAGATGATACAACAATTTGTAAAATGACTTGTCAATGTTATTTTGGGCCATCCTGTATATATTATTAATTGCTTGGAATTAAGTAGAATTGTTATCAGTATTTATCAGTTATCAGTTTTTCCATCAGTTAATTAATTGAACAGAGTACGTTTTGACAAAAAAAATATTTATATATCTGATGACTTGTCATTGAAGCCATTATACAATCAGATTCCGTTATAAAAACAATCAGTTGCAAAAGAAAGTAATTTGCATAGTCCTTCACGCACATATGCAGTAGTAGAGTAGATTTTACAAAAAATACTTTGAAGTCACGTCGCGTCGGACATGTAAGGTGTGTAATAAATACGAATAATACATTTTATATCTTTTCGAGATGCTGGGTAAGGTTCCAGCATCTTGAAATGACGACGTATTGTAGTTACATCATGAAGCATTATTCTAGAACAATTTACATACAATGGTGACAGAAGTTCAAGTTGTTCGAATTCACAAGGGCTTGAAACACAATCATATAATTGAACAATACCTAAAATAAATTCCTGTATAAATAGCTCAGATACTTTTTGTGACTCAGTACATAGTGACCATCGAAATAGCAAGCAACAGAAACTAGCAAGATGACTGGTTCTGATATAAAATCAAGAACAAATTATTATAAAGATTATACTGCAGCAGTGGAAGAAAAAGATACAAAAGCACTTCAAAATGGCTTCAGTTTATCTAAACCCATAATAAACAGAGAAAACATAGGCACGGACTACTACTTCAAACACGAGATTGTTTGGAAAAATGCCATTGGATTTCTGATTTTGCATATTCTGGGGGTTTATGGATTTCTTTTACTTTTAACGGGAACTTATACGTTTAATACAATGATGTGGAGTAAGTATTACAAAATCTTTTTCGACTTAATTTGTTTTTTTTTTTAACTATATACAATTGTGTATATCTTGTCTAATTGCAGCATTACTCATGGGATACTTGTCTTCCGAAGGTGTTACTATTGGAGCTCATCGGTACTATACGCACAAATCGTTCAAAGCTGCACCGCTCTTGCGAGCAGTGCTCTTAGTTTGTCAAACTATGGCTGGGCAGGTAATAGATCCTAATTCATTCTGATAAAAACTATCTATAGGACCTATTAAAAACTTATCTACTACTTAAAAACGGGCACCGATCCACCAATGTCTATAGTGAAAAACACAAGTTGGTTTTGCAACTTACAAAAATCTAATCGGTTCTTTATGCCGTCTGTACTTTTATATGGATACCAGGCTGAAGCGAATGGCATTCTAAGGTCTAAGCTTTTTATTGTGGTTTTTGTATATTATAATGTTGTTATAATAAAAAATAATCCTAGCCTAAACTCGTTATAAAAATTACTATTTACGTTTCACAGAACTCAGTGTTCATTTGGTGCCGCGACCACCGTCTGCACCACCGCTACTCCGACACCGACGGAGACCCTCACAACTCCAAGCGTGGCTTCTTCTTCTGCCACATGGGCTGGCTGATGACCAAGAAACATCCTCTGGTTATCCAACTCGGGAGACAGATTGACATGAGTGACTTACAGGCGGACTGGATGGTGATGTTCCAAAAGAAGTAAGAGAAACTAGATTTTTAATGACAAGAAATAATCGTTCATTAGAATGAGGAAAAGTCTTCAATTTCATTTTAGTTTGAAATCTAAAACATAGTGTTTATTGCCCTAACCTTAACCTGTTTATTTCAGATATTACTATGTCCTATACATCTTGATCGCAATACTGATACCTGTAGCAGTGCCTGTATATTACTTTGGAGAAACGTGGTGGAATTCACTTTTTTTTTGCTATTTCTTCCGCTACGTCACGCAACTGAATGGCACTTGGCTTGTGAACAGTGCTGCTCATCTTTACGGAACTAGACCTTATGATGAGTAAGTTTAAGTACATAAAAGATTTTAGCAGCTTACTAAATCATTAACATCTCTCACAAAAGATCACAATTATGCTGTGATATATTGCTGTGAGAGGTATTTACTCAGTGAACTAATGTACATTGCGATTGTTTGTTTGCATAAATAGTTTTACGTTAAACTAAAGTAACCCTTACTCAATAGTGAACCGCAGCTCACCTCAATTATATTTAAATTAGCTGAACGCTCATTCACTAATCTAAAACGTCTTTGCGGTACTAAGTTGCTTTTAAAACCTTGAGCCCCAAGGTCTACTTACCTTTTTGATCCATAGCGAGAATAACAAATATAAATCAATCTCTTGCAGAAATCTACAGCCTGTCGAGTCTTGGTTCGTATCTCTGATCAGCCTGGGCGAGGGCTGGCACAACTACCACCACGCATTCCCGTGGGACTACAAAGCGGCCGAATTGACGATGCACTTCAACCTCTCAGCAGATTTCATCAGATTCTTTGAGAAAATCGGACTTGCTTGGGACTTGAAGACTGCTTCTCCAGAACTGGTAGGTGTTTTGTTTTATTCTTTGATTCTCTATCTTTTTTTTAAACGGGCGAATGCCTTTATTACTGAAAACAAATTACACTTTACTTACTAAAACTAAACTAACTACTTACAAGGAGAAGCAATTGGACAACAAATAGACCATTAAAGGCCTATAGATAGCTCAATTGCTCCAGCCCACTACCAGTTGGCAGCGTACCCAAGATGCTGGCAGTATTGAGTAGGTTCTTGTCAGACATTAGACTACATTTGTTTTGCTCAAAAGTCAGTTGCAGAAGTTGTTAATGTTTTAAGTTTTTCAAAACGCTTACCTATAACTACTTACACAAAATTGACATTACACATTTTGTGTTTCGGGGTTTGTGAAATATTTAAAATAATCTGCAGATTTTGGGGCTGACTATACCTATTTATTGAAGTGCTGGTTTATGAAATTCTTTTTGTTGTATTCCTATAGGTGGAAAAACGAATCGTCAGAACCGGCGATGGGACTCACTTCAAACTCGGGAACGACGAAGCTAGAGCCTCAGTCACTGCTTTCGGTTTCTTACATCCTGTCAATCCAACTTACACTACAGTTATGAAAGCTCCTGACGCAGTCCTAAAACCTGAAGGTCTACCGCTGTTCCATGAGAAAGATGTACTAGAAATGAATAGAAACAATGAAAAGGATGTGAACGTGGATACTTTAAAGAGCAATGAGAGAATTAGTAGTACTGGTTAGTTATTACTTTCTATCCGATAACTTTGACTAAATGTATTTACAATGTTTAATTTTATCGAGACCGCACGGCGTGTGCTCCAGATAAAATAAGATGTTGTCTGTAAATGTGATCTCTAGTTAGTACATAGTTAATGTAAATTAAAGTTAATATTCATTTGTTAGTTTATATAGGCTGTCTCTTTTGTGTCTATCTTTATATTGAACCCTCTTCAAATATACGTGTCTCTACTATAATGTTAAGATTATTTTAATGTATCTTTAAGTACTCGTATCAAATTAGAATAATGTAAATAATGTAAGCTCTTAAAATACAAAATATATGATTACTAATTTTCACTACCTTTCCTCTTATTTAAAACTTCTTTAATATACCTACTATTACTTCGCCACTTTATATCAAATACCTACTATGTCTAGGAAATATTTACCATTGCAATTTTCTCGATGAAGCGTATATAGGTGAACAAATCTATACTAATATTGTAAAAAGATAAACTTGTACGAATGTTTGTATGTTTGTAGGAGGTAATCTCTAAAACTACTAATCCGATTTTAATTTTTTTTTCACTGATAGTAAGCTACACTATCCTTAAGTAACATAATACTGTACCTATTTTACTAAATATGTCGACGCGAACGAACTCGCTGGCGATTGCTACTTCTACATAACATTACGTAACCACACCAAAGAAAGTCTTTTTACAAAAAAAAATAACGTGGTTATTTATATTTATATGAAATAACATCTTATATTATTATAACATCTCTTGTATCTAAATAATTTTAGTGAATAAATCAATTCTATAGTCCAAATCAACAAAGTACACGAATATGTCTAGTCCATACAGAAACATCCTGGACGGGAATTGTGGCGGATCCAATACAAATACTTCGAGACTCTTGTGTACACTCCAGGGTACCCGGCACGCCCGCAGCCAATGCCCCAGGAAACCACTCCTGTAACGAAGTTAAACTCATAAAAGTTTCAAAAACAACATTACTAATTTGTCATTTAATGAAGGTTGAACTTGTTACAATATCTTACCTAAGAGTTCGTATCGCTTATCACCTCTCTCGGTCGATAGTGGACCACCGCTATCACCCTGAAGTAAATTAAAAAAAGATTCCATTTAAATCAATGTTATAATGTGGATATATAGGTATAAATAATGCCTTCTATATTTCATAAGTTTTATATTCCTTCTCTTCTCTCTATGTCCTTAACTATACACTAACGTTTATTGTTCAAGAGAATAAATCATCTTTATTTCAGCAAGTTTTAGTCCACTACTGAACAACCTGCGGCACTTATATCCCTACCAACATATTAAAAATGCGAGCTTAGTGCAATACGATTCTCCCTGAGCAATTCATTTTGGCAAACAATCTCACCCTTTCCACATGATAACTCCGGTATATCATCCTAATAATTTCTTTTCAGTGCCAGAACGGTCCATCTACGGACTTAAACGATTTACTTCAGGGCGAGACAGGGAAAGCTGAATTAGAGTTAAGATAAGACAAAGAATTATTACTCCATCAACTAGTGGCAAGGACACATACCTGGCAAGTATCCTTTTGCCCTTTATCAGGATATCCAGCGCACAGCATGTCATCACCTATCATCGAAGACTCGTACTTGGTGTTCCTGCACTTCTCATTGCTGAGAACTGGCAACTCTACTTCTAAAAGTTTGCAGGAGTGATTCTTCTTTTCGGAGATGGAACCCCAGCCCGCCGCGATAGCTTTTACTCCTTCGTAGGTATTCTCTGAAATAGATCAAATTAAATATTAAACTGAATCTATCTATTCACTATGAAGACACTTTGGTGTACGATTTATTTTTCTGAAAAATACCTTCGACTTTCACGTTTACGTCTGATGGTCATATAACTATATCAATTAGCAAAAAGGTGTAAGCCCGTTCTTACCATCGTTATGCGGCAAGCAGACCGGTTTCACCGTGTCTGTGATCGCCACTCGATCGTTCATCTTCAACACAGCCACGTCATCTTTGAAGGTGGTGTAGGTGAAGTTATGCGCAAGCCGCAGTATGACTTGCCTGGTCAGAGGGCGGTGCGTGTCATTGCACCGATCGTGCTCGCCCAGGGTCACTCTCATCATGAACCACATAAATCTGAAATGAAAAGCAGACAAATTTAGTACAATGTAGGAATTAGCAATGACGTGATACCTATTTAGAAACTCACTGGAGGGCTTCCAAAATATGCAACTTAGATAAAATATCAGGTTGCATGGCTATTTATGGAATAAATGACCTAATAATGACTTTATTTAGAACTAGCTACCTACTGCCTGCGACTTAGTGTGCATGGGGATTTGATTAAATCGCAATCCCTCTTGTTAAATTGGAATGAAATTACTCTTCGGGCTTAATGCTCTGTGACAATTTGCATCAAGATCGGTTCAACTACATTTATTCGTGAAAAGTTACAGACAGAGTTATTTTCGCGTATAATAATAATATATGATATTATATTATAGTAGGATAATGTTCACATAACAACATCGCTGACGCTGTGTGATAATCTGTTGATAATTTCTATTGAGATTAAAATTTACTAACTCATAAAATTAAACTGTATTGGAATGAAAATTATAATATCTTAGACTTACATTGTAACTTACCCTTTAACACAGTGCGCAGCAGTCAGCACGAATCTGTCATTGATAAGGGTAGCTCCACAATAAAACTTGTTGAAAAGAGACAGACGAGCCACCCACGGGAACTCGTTCACTGCTGTCTCCACACCCCCAACAATCCTAGAAGCCTCGTTCCTCTCACCACATCCTGCAAACAGGAAAGAAGAGATAATTTTAAGAAGAGAAGAACCATCAGAACTTTTCTCAGGTCAAATAAAAATAAATGACTTTTTTCTGTTGACCATAAAGTTACAAAAATCTTAATAAAGTGTCTGTTTTATCGTTTGATTGATATCAGACTTGTATGAAACGATAAAAATTTCACGGTCTTCCAACCAAGTGATTTGATGGTTTTAGCGATTGTAAAGGATGGTAAAGTGATGACAGGTCTTGATAACAACTTTTGAGCAAGGCCATAAAGATCCTAAAAGCTTAATTAAATGTTAATCGAGCGAATTAGGGAAAATTTATTCATAATTAACTTAAAATAAAACCTGATGCTGCCTTCTTCAGGTATCAGGTAGCAAGAATATACATACGACCAAAAAGGCAAGTAGGTACGTATATTTTGATGATTGATGCATCAAAGCTTAAACTGTAATAGACCTCTTGAGTATTACTCAGTGTACGAAAAGCTTCAATGGTTAATAATAAGTAGGTATTAAAAAAGATGTTGTGTACTTACGACAGTTGCACTTGCTTTCGTATTGAACTCGTTCATAATCATCCAACTCAGGCTCAGTGGCATTTCCAAAACCCACCTTTAACAAAACCACCGTTAAATTATGCTAAAACCGTGCTAAATTCAAACTTCATCTAACACTTAGGATTCTAACGTTTACTCACCAGAATTTCCGTACAAACACCTATTAGAACCACGTAAATAATGTATTTCTTCATATTTAGTTACAATTGAAAAGTTTACACAAGTGAGTATTTTGTAAGGTTCGAAGTAAACTCGTAGACGACCACCTCCCGTTACGGGAAGCTGCGAACAGGAATGGGGGCGTTGCTCCTTCGTGTTATGCAGCTACTTATATACATAGGTACTTATGTATGTATTGTCCCATTGAACTAGGCTCTAAAACTTTACAACCGGTCGATGTAATAGTTTCTCTGTAACGGGAGAGACCGACGCACTTCGGTAAGTTATACGATTTTCATTGTGTTGTCAGATGTTGCAAAGAATTTATCATAAATCTAAAGGGTTCTTGTGTCCGGTCGACAATCAAGAACTTTGATATTTAGTTCTAAAGCAATTATTTTATTATTTATTTATTTTATTTTATTTTATTTGGGGGACTTACAGCTATCAATTACAAAAACATGAGTACAAATAGCTAACAAAGAGCCAATTACAAATCTCCACAGATAGTAATAAAGTAAGTTAAAAAAAAATTATATGCCTATTTATTTATTTATAATTACATGAGGAGAGCTGAAGATCGGGCTCAGTGGCGTGCATTGGGAGAGGCCTATGACCAGCAGTGGACTAATACAGGCTGCTGTTGATGATGATGATGATGATGATTTATTTATAAAGACACACTCAAAGCTTATCCTTTTCTAATTATTAAGGAACGGTGAATTAATTTAAAGTCATAGTTTTTTAGATATACTAAATCTCTGATAATTTTTTAATGTAGAAATTCAAATTCAATACTGATTTACTTGGAGTTTATTGATTGGGCGAGGCTTTGTAATAATAATAAGTTTAATTATGAGTTAGTCTTTGCAGTAGCAGCCATTTTGGGTGTTGTCTCGAATCCAGTCCATGTACTTCGTGACTCTTGTATATACTCCTGGGTAACCTTTTCTGGCGCATCCATAGCCCCATGACACGACACCTGAAAATTAACGTCGAGACATTAAATTAAATTTCATATTACTAGCGGATGTTATTTTCTAATTTTGTGTCATTTTTTGACGACTTGATTACATAACATGGAATTTTCTCTGCTATTCAAAAATTTTATTAGAATGTATTGTACATACCTTCCTTAAAAATTATCTATATGACAGTGAAATCGTATCAAAATCCGTTGCGTGGTTTAGAAGAAGAAAGCGGGGAAATAAAAATGAGGACGCGTATAGCGACTTTTTTCTATACTATTTATGTCTTTTACCTATACGTAATAGCTATTTATGTCTTTGAAAGAACACCCAGTAGGCACATGTTATAGTTACTACTTGCTACTTACCTATATTATAAATGCAAAAGTTTGTAAGGATGGATATATGAACGTTTTTTACTCACGCAACAACTACTGAACGGATTTTGATAGTATGTATATAGGTAATATTTAGGTCGTGAAAAGGGAGGTAACCGCCGGGGGGACCTGGTATGTGATTTAATAAATGGCAACAACTTACCAATTAATTCATACGCTCTATCAGCATTTTCAGTAACAAGGGGACCTCCGCTGTCACCCTGTGATATAATAAAATAACACAGCGTATTATGTTCTTGGAATAAATTGCATGAGAGTCTTATATTTTATGTCTTTTATCACATAGAAAATATACAGATAAAAACTCATGCAATAGGCTGGCTTCGTATGATGATGATTAATACAATACAATCATTGACTAATGCTAATAATTGCGTCCTCCTCTCTTCTAATGTTGCTGTGCCCGACGGGGTCCATATGAGACTTTGTACGTTGACTTAATTACACCTTGTACTGCCTATGGAAGCAATAAAGAATCTGAATCTGAATCTGAATCTAATTTATTTTTTATTTGAGTTCGGTGGATTTTTTTGTTTTTAGTTATACTTATTTATTTTTAAAAATATATGTATACTTAAAATGAGTTCGGTTCAAATAGGTACTTTTTAAACTATAATTATAAAAATAGTATTATTTTAAAACACAGACTAAATAAAATACGTTCTTGCTACTATGTGATGCTACTAAAAATAATCATTTATATAAAATTCTCGTGTCACAATGTTAGTTACCCTACTCCTCCGAAACAGCTTTACTGATTTTTATTAAATTTTATTTGCATATTCAGTAGGTCTGAGAATCGGCTACTATTTATTTTTCATACCCCTAAGTGATAAGGGTTGTTCACCCTTAACATTTTTTTAAATTTATATGGCAAAACTACGTTTGCCGGGTCAGCTAGTGTTAATATAGATGTTAACGTTAAAACTATAACTATTTTCATTTTCACACACTGACGTAACGAATATTACAATGGAAGATATTGTTTAATGCAACTGAATGTTGCGACGAGCAGGTCGTTCGCCTGATGGTAAGCAATACGCCTGCCCACAACCGTTGCAGCAGCACCCAGAACCTTGTTTTGTTAAATTCTACGCGGCACTGCACTCGTCATCCTGAGACAATTAGCTCTTAAGTCTCATAACGCCTAGTAATTGCGCTGGATACAATGCCGTTCACCGGAACACAGTAATGCTTGCGCACTACTGCTTGGAGCGAGTATGGCTCAGTGGGAGAATGTGCGAATTTCGATCTAACGCTTCGAATTTCGAATCCCGCTTGCACCGCACCCCTGACTTTCTTAAGTTATTTGTGGATTTAACTTTCGCTCTAAAAACGGTGAAGGAAAACATCGTGAGGAAACCGGCATGTCCAAGAATTGATCACACAAATTCAAGGACATGTGACATCCACCAGCCCGCACTGGGCCAGCGTGGTGGATTATGGCCCATACTCTCTCTACGAGGGAAAGCCCGAGTCCCAGCAGTGGGAACGTAATGGGCTGATGATGATGACTACTGCTTGGCGGCTAAATAACTGGCAAAGCGGTCGTACCCACCCAGACAGCCTCTCGCAAACGAGAAACCTACCACCAGTAAAGATAACGGTATATTGGCGTTTGCAAATAGAATAAGCCATACCGTGCAGGCGTCTTTATGTGCAGTGGCAGGGTACCCAGCACACATCATGACATCTTTTATCTTCGACGCATTGTAGTTGGTGTTCCGGCACTCCTCGTTGCTCAACACTGGTAGATCAGCCTCCAGGAGTGTGCAGGACCATTTGCCGGTCTCCCCTGTGGCACCCCAGCCTGCTACTATTGCCTTAGTACCCGTATAGAGTTTATCTAAAAAAGGAAAGAAAACGCCCTGATTTGCGAAATCCTCTAGGTCATCCATCTAGCTGCAAAAACTACTAAAAGAGTTTTAGTGCTATTCTGTAATGAAGGTTATTGTCGTCCTTAAACAAAATTACATTGAGTAGGGTCGAAGAAAATAAAGATATAAAGGCGCTGCAATAAAAGCAGAAGAGTTTAAACGACATATATGGAGAAATAAAAAGGGTTTAGGATTTTTTAACTCAAAATATTTGCAATAAAACCTTCTGCATGGGTTAAGATTTATACGAAAAGGCTTCACTAAAAGGAAGTCAAGTTTTTGAGATGATTCAAAGATGGGAAGGGATCGGAAATTTAAAGTAATGGTCCAGGTAAAATTGATTTTAAATGGCTTTTGCAAATGTATTTTGATCACATAAATTCAACAATGTTGGTTCGAAGTACTAAATTTTTTATGATTATTTTGTGGTTATAATATATTGGTAGGTAACACACGATATTATCAGCTCGATGCAGGAGTTAGCTAAAATACAAACCTACACTTGACTTGGTTGCTTTACAGCCTCTGTGGTGTAGTGGTTGGGCTGGTTGGCTCAAATCTCATGCATCACTGAGGTTGCGGGTTCGATTCCCGGTAGGGACAAATGTTTGTGCACAGAAAAAAAGCGCAAGCATTTTTTTCGTGTCTGGGTGTTGTGGGACCATGATCCTCATAGTTCCTGGTTCCCTAGATACAGGGAATCCTAGTTAGGGGTCAGGATCTATATATGTGATCGTTGGGCGTTATTTATTATTTAAAACTTACCAGTATTCTTTGGCAGGCACACCGGCCGGATCGCATGAGAATATTCAAGCGGTTCGTTCAACTGCAGCAGGGCTATATCATTGCTTAAGACAGACAGGTTGAAGTTATGAGCAATCACTTTAACCAGTCGTCTCGTGATAGGGGTCTGCGTTTTGTCGCAGCGGTCGTGCTCGCCGAACGTTACTCGGAACATAAACCACATGAACCTGGTAGAAAAGGAAAAAAACTTACATAAAATATGTTTGGTAAATAAAATAATTCATACAATTTCATCCACAAATACATCTCAAATTCATCTCAAACGAATTGGCTTGCGGTGGGCCACTATGTCTCCTAATGGTAAGCGACGGCGACGGTGCGGTCGACGATCTAGCAAACTTGCCAAGATAGTTCCTGTTTACTCGTAACTTGAAGAACACTTTGACTCTGGAATACTTTAATCATAATACAAAATTACTGAAAATTACTGAGATGTGTCGGGGTGATGAGCGCAATGCAGTGCTATGCAGTGCTTTTAATGATATTTAAACTTCTGGGTGACATTGCAATTGTTATAGGCAGGCGTGGCACTTACCATAAGGCGAACGACTTGCTCGTCCTATCTCTCAGTAACATAAAAAATACAACTCAATAAGCTAAATAGTGGTCTTAAAACTATTGAGAGTATTAGAAAATTGGCGCAGAAGTACCTACACGCTCTATATGTAGAGTAAATAATGTTTTCGAAACATTTTAGTATTTTTAACATTCTTGTAGTTTAAGTCAAGTGCAGCTAAATGCAGCTAATTATATATTTCACAATTAGGGCCTTTGCAATGTACCTACACATGTTTGTAATAATTCCTACAATTATTCTAGGCTAGATGCTCGGCCCTACATATAATTGATATTGATATTTAATTTGATATTTGATAGCTGAGTAAGAGACACTTGTAGAAATGATAAACGTGTTGTTCGGGTGAATGCTTTATTAGTACTGAAAACTAACTACTGAATACATATGTACATGTACGGTGAGTCCGTACAATAATAAGATACAAGGTGGCTTACCCCTTCATACAATGTGCCGCAGTGACCACGTATCTGTCGTTGATGAGTGAGGCGCCGCAGCCGAAGGACTTCTGGTAGATGAGCCGTGCGAGCCACGGGAAAGCGTTCACGCTGGACCCCAGCCCGCCTACTACACGGGGCTCTTCATTGCGTTCGCCGCAGCCTTTAACGTATAGGTAGGTATACAAACCAAAGAGATATACAATTAGAATAATAATGCCTGGAAGAGTTTGCTCATTAGCAAAATGTCCGCCCATTTTACAATTTTGTATGCTTTTTGGTGTACCTACACTATAATCCAATCACAGTTAGGTAACTCTCTAATCCAATATAATAAATTATCTAAGATTTTATGGACATCTAAACCTAAACTGAAATAAAACGGTAGTGAATGATCTTACTTAGTCGGTTGGTAAATGAACATTTCTTATAGAACATGTTCATGATGCCTTGTCTAAAACTTCTCAACTTCTATATAAATAAAAATGAATCACCGAAATGTTTGTACGCGCATAACTTCCAAACGACGCGACGGCGCCAAATTGGATAAATCTTTCTTTTATGTGTTCGTTATTGTCAGAAGAAGGTTCGTATAAAAGAAAATTAAAAAAAACAAACAGAAATTAAAAAAAATATGGCGGTACGAAGTTCGCCGGGTCGTATTTTAATATTTGACACTTCTTTAAAACAAAATACGCACGCACCTTTCAGTGAACCGTAGATCGCGAGATTGATATTTACAGAGTTAAAAACCTTAAGAATCTCTTAAGAGTGCAAATACCCTATATAATATTTAACGAAATTAAATAATTTTTATTTTATCATTTTTCAACATTAATAAATCAATTTGGGTGTCGATGTAGTTATTTCATTAACATTTTATTTATCGAAAAACATAACCTATGGAAATACATAGTAATATTGATTATACTCCCGATTCTGCCCCCCTACCCATATGTCCCTCAAGCGCCAATCGTATATCGTGTTGAGCTCGGATTAAGGTGTAGATTCACTGCGACAATGTCTTATGATGCCATATATTGTCCCATTAAGTTTATCTCAACTCGTAGTCATTGTATTTTGGTATAAATGAATGAGATTAATTCGATTTCTTGCCTGAATCGACAATAATTAGACCGTATCTTATTAGTCGCAGTGAAGCTATATCTTAATTCGACCTCAACACGATATACAATTGGCGCTTGAGGGTCATATGGGTAAGGGGGCTGATCAAACCATTTTCAGGTTTTGCATTATTTCATTAACACGTTGTATACTCAAGCTCCCAAGCTTCAGTTATTTTAACGTATATTTTAATGTAACACGATTGCATTTCAGTGTTCTCGTAAATTCATCTTAACATTGGCTAATCAAACTTCTCTAAAAGAGTAGTCTCAGATACAGTTATTTCAATTTAAACAAAAATATACTTAGAGTGAGAGCGAGTGTGGCTCAGTGGGAGCAAGTGCGACTTTCGATCCAACGCACCCGAGTTCGAATCCCGCTGGCCGCGCACCACTGACTTTCTTAAGTTATGTGCGGATTTAACACTCGCTCTAGAAACGGTGAAGGAAACATCGTGAGGAAACCGGCATGTACAAGAATTTTTTCACAAAAAATCAAGGACATGTGACATCCACCAACCCGCACTGGGTCAGCATGGTGGATTATGGCCCATCCTCTCTCTATGAGAGAAGGCCCGTGTCCCAGCAGTGGGAACGTGATGGGCTGATGATGATGATGATGATGATGATACTTACTGCAGTCTTGACATGCCGGTAAACTCCCAGCAAAGCGAAGAGACGCCATTGCTGATACATAGGGGTCTTGGTAAACACTGCCATCCTAAAACAACCAGTTAAAGTGTAGCTAGATTGATGTTTTGGTACTTAATCCTCTCACAATACCTGCTTCGTCACACAAAATATATTCTCGTAACGAACTGGCAAACGCACTGCGCTACAACATGAATAAAATGATATAACAAGCAGGATGCTGTATATAAATACATTTTAAACAATACAAAACAGTATATTTTAAATTGTTTAAAAAAATAATTCAAAAACTAGGTTTTTATGCGTTTTTATGGATTTAAAATGCATTATCATCGAGTTGTGATCGAGCTACTCGTACCCTGAAAGTTTCAGCTGGATAGCTAATCGGGAAAAGCTCGAAATTTGAGTTAAAATATTTCACCCGGAACGACAGACAGACAAACAAACAAAAAAGTGACTTATTGGCCGGTGAAATTACTGGGCATATAACTCGAGGTGATGAGCGCAATGCAGTCCTGCGCAGTGCTTTTCATGGTAAAAGGCTCTGGGTGGCACTGCAATTGTTATGGGCAAGCGGGGCGCTTACCATCAGGCAAAACTAACTTTATTTATTCATTCATCTTGTCCAGAAGTATCATTTAGTTTAGGACAATTTTAGGATGGCATGATCATCAGTCAATGAGTGATAGGTTTTGTTACCATTATTTTTAAAACATCCAATACAATAAATTCCGCGCCATATGCGCTTTATCGTAAAGAGTTCGAACTCGCGATGCCGATAGATTAAGAACAGACCATTGGGTCAACCTCTCGCCAGACATGTCAATGGTCATCAAGTTAACCCAGTCACTAGGTCGAGATCGTGGAAAGCTAAGCAGTTGAGAGTCATCACAGACGGATCACTAATCACAAAAACATCCTACAGTACATACTTAACTTACTAAAGTAAGTAGGTACAATGTGAGTCACACATGCTCTATTGGGAAGAAGAAACCGTTGCAAATGATAATAAGGTTGAGTGGTCATATACAGCTACCAAGGCAAATATTATACTGAGCCTTAACCGAAATGTGAAGTTATTTGATGTGACAAACGCTTCATTTATTTATCGATGTATATAATAGTATCTATAATGTATGTAAGTATATAATGCTTACAGTAATTCCACTATTTTAAGAATTTTTGTTCTGAATTCTGTTTATATTTGTTCAAAATATGGTGCGCTACCAACTGGTAGTGGGCTGGAGTATTATCTGTGTCTGTTATCTATAGGCCTTTAATGGTCAATAGGTTGTCCATTTGCTTCTCTTTGTAAGTTGGTAGTTTAGTTCTAGTATGAAGAGAAGAGTGTAGAATTGTTTTCAGTAATAAAGGCGTTCAAAATAGGGTCTGACTTATTAATATAACTATCAAAGACTGTTTTTATTTATATAGGTACATTTCTATGTTTGATTAATAAATTTTTTCCACGAGAAATAACTAACGCGCCTCATTAAAAAATATAAAACCCAGTGAAAGATATAAATATTATATTACAGTGCAAGTAAAACTCAGATTTGATCGTACACTTCATTTGTTAACTTTAAATGTATATAATAATAATAATAATTAATACCTTGGTATATAAGCCAGCTGAATAGATAATGTTCCCCTATGAATTTCGCTAGTCCTACCGACTGCTAAATATAGTAAAGTAGTCTATTGGTATAGGACAAGGAATGAATATAAATTAACCACCAAAATGTGTCTGTTATCTATTCTTTGTTTATAAATAATTCTATGTTGAGTGACATAATATAAATACAATTCCTAACAGTAAAACGTGTTTTAAATTTGTAAGATAAAATATACAGTTGCTTACCGTATTCAAGGTGTGCGGTGCGAAGCCGGCAGACGTCACGCATAGAAAACAGCATAGTAAATACCACCACATTTTTAGTTCCACACTTTAACAAATTCACACTATTTCAAAAACTGATTCTCACTTATTTTAATGATTAATATTATGAAACTCTATCGCTGCAAAGAAAGTTCATACGTTTGGGGTTCAATGTTTTTGATACACTAACTCATGTCTCCGATCTCGACGGCACTTTATGGGTATAGGACCTTTAAAACGTAGCATGAGACTCGTGAATATGTTTTGAATATGAATACTTTTTGGTGTTTGCAATGTTTTCGGTAACACGAGATGTTCGTTTCTGAACTTGCCAGTGAAATGACGAGGTTTCTGCATAAGTAATTAAAAACTTCGGATGTGCCGCGTGTTTACTATATAAAAGCAAGCGACACCTTAGCTGCCCGCGAAGGCTTTACAAACGGCTGCTTGTATTTGGCACTGACCTCGCAGATCATTCACCTCGCCCAAAGTTACATCTTTCCGCTTCTAATCACGAAGCTTTTTAGCTCCTATTGCTTTGGCATAAAAGTGAAATTGTCGATTGAAGTAATCGATGCAATTAAGCCTCTTTATGATCAATATTTTTTATGCACCTTATTGCAATCATTATGGGCTTAAAATTCTGCCAATTTTTAATTGTGGCGACGAAATTTGGAATTCTCTGATCGTATAAATGCTAATTAGTTAATTACGGCCGTGGACGTGTGATTAGGTGTAATTGGGCATCGATTTCATTAAAATTCGGAGATATTACATTTTTTCTACAGTTTCAGGTTTCTAAAAATCATGCCTGTCCAAAATATTAAGTAAATTCAATGAGCGTATATATTCTCCACTAATATCTAAATTTCGTATCTTTGGGAGTAAACAGTCTACATACGTGAACTGATTAATTCTGCATTCACAATAGAATGATGGTTGCCAGTTAGGTAAAGTTAAGATCCGTTGTTTCGTTGTTGCAGAATATTCTATTTAAATAACTAGCTGCATCCCGCAGCTTCACCCGCAGTTGGAAATCCTTTGTATGAATTCAAGACCTAGATTATCACTTTAACAAATTTTATCAACTCAACTCAACCAACGGCTCAACCTCGGCTCAACTGCCGTCTCTCTCTAGATCTATGTGCTCTATCGAAGGCCACATTATCGTTACACATCAGGCGAGATAGTGGCCAAACATAGACCTATTAAGTATATAAAAAAAAAATCTACAGCTGATGCAGAATTTAATTATTTTTTTAGATTTGTTACGGCATATCCTTTTCTTATGCTCTTTTTATTTTTCAGTATTTCAATAAATAATAATCGTTACTCTATATTTTAATGCATAATACTTACAGTTATTGCTAATGATCAAGTTGATAATGTCCTACGACTAATGATGTTTATTAACTTTGTTAAATATTGTTTTTCCTTTGTGTTTGGTATTCAATAAAGCATTATTGTATTGTACGACTTTAAACTGCTAAATCACAACACAGTTCGACACTTATATACACTCGCATTTGTGTCATTATTATAGTATTATAAATATATAGTGTTAATTAAGACTTTAAATTGGAACATTGGTTCATTTGGAACCTTGCCTAAAGGGACTCCTTTTAATAATATATTTTAGTATTATATTTTTTAAGGTTTTTAGTTTTAGTTTCATGTTATTAGCTACAAATGATATCATCAGTATAACTTTGATTAAATATTATTTATAATGTTAGTTGATCAATAAATGATGTAAAATGACAGATTTAAGAATTTCTCAGCATTTCAGATGACGACTCCGCATAGTGAAGCAGATACATTTCAAAGAAACGCCTTTTTAAAATATCATTTTGCAGTCTCTTGTATGCTGGTGGCGAAATGTCATCGATACTTATACTATATTTCGAAAACACAGGTAGGTGGTTTGATTTTTTATGAAACTCTTTATATCAGGCAATATTAAAGAACAACCAATTAAAATAACAGAGGCCCATATTAATAAATACCTTACAGACTTAACATACATGGAAAAATTTAACACAAAGTTTAATAAACCATCCACACTACTTCACAGGGTTCAACAATTTCGCTCCTTCCCTGTATCTCAATCAATATCCTGTACCCTGTCCCCTCCAGACCAGAAGTCGGAATTGTCCTATCTTATGTTATCTTCCTTTCATCCTAGCACTTCCCGGCTATGGAACAAACAGGGCCACTACTAATGAGATGTTACTACTCCACCAAATCGCTCTGGGCCAGTGTGGTGGATTATGGCCCATACTCTCTCTATGAGAGAAGGCTTGTGTCCCAGCAGCGGACATGTAATGGGTTAATGGTGATGACTAATAGGAACTTGATTTTCTTACCCAGAAGTCTTTCTCAAAGAAACCTTTAGCGAGGCGGTTGCAGGCCCAAAAAAAAAATGGGTGCATTGAGGTCGAGCTAACGGTCATCCAAAGAAAAGGCGATAACTTACGATCTCCTGATACTATTCTTTCAATCTAAAATTAAAAATCAAATTTAAGAATGTGAGCAGTTTTAAGTAAATAATTATGAGCATTTGACATTAAAGTGTCACATAAATAAATATTTTAATATAAATTATGTGTGTTAGTTCTTAGGTATATAGTTATAAGGGCCGTAGATTAAGTAAATTTGATCTGTAACTTATCTAATGTTGCCTGAAATAAAAAAATAAAAATAAAATTAAAATAATTTATAATATGACTCAAACTACATCAGATCATCCTTCGCATTGGACAGGTTTTTAACTCATATATATAATAATAATATATGTAAGTAATATAAGACATTTACTTCTGTATCGGTATCCGTATGGTTAATGAAACAAAATAATATTATTGAGGTACTTTATTGGTCAGATGATACTTTATTTTGTTTATTCTTATACTAAACCTTGCATACCTCATTACATCATATTAATATTATGACACGCAATAATTAAGAACTAAAAAATAATTTAGTTATTATTTTTGGCACATGGTTTTTATCAAAATTTAATTATTTTTTTAGATTTCTTCCCGCATATCCTTTTCTTATGTTCTTTTTATCTTTCATTATTTTAATAAATAATAATTGTTACCTTAAATTCTAATGGAAAATACTTAGTTACTGCTAATGATCAAGTTGATTGTGTCCTACGACTTTAAACTACTAAATCACAAACGAATACATAAGACTTTACCATGAAATGATTGTATTCTACATAATTGTCTAGGCAAATCTAACAATTTTTTTTATATGTGTCAGTTTGGCCTGGGTCGTAGCTACTAACTATAAGACGATAAAAATATTGAGATATTGTGGGTAAAAAACGAATGTCACCGATACGATATATAAGATATAGTTCCATGAGATTTGTTTTTGACCTTTGTGTGCCTTAACCTTGAGATTTTTAGTAATCATGTAGTAAACAAATCCTTGATCCTAAGTTAACTTTAATATTTCACTCGTGGTAGCTCACTCCGAGGCCGTCTGGGTAGGTACCACAGCTTTGCCAGTTATTCTGCCGCCAAGCAGTGGTGCGCAAGCATTACTGTGTTCCGGTTTGAAGGGCATTATAGCCAGCGAAATTACTGGGCATAAGAGACTTAATATCTGACGTCTCGGGGTGATGAGCGCCATGCAGTGCTACGCAGTGCTTTTTATGCTATTAAAAGTTATGGCAAGCACTGCAATTGTTATAGGCAGGAGTAGCACTTTATTACCATCAGGCGAACGATTAAAAAATCTCCCATGCCAAACTAGTTAGGTAAGTATCTACTCTTTCATTCGGGTAGCTGACGAAAAAGGGGAAGAGTCTGTCTCTCTACCACTTTTTCCATTGCTTACTTTAACTTAATACTATCTTTAAGTAGTAAACAGGTGCTAGTCAGTACAATAACACCCGTCCTGCGTGTTTTCTTTAATCCAGTCGAGGTAGTTAGTAACCCGCGTGTAGACGCCGGGGTAACCCACTCTGGCACAGCCATTGCCCCACGAGACGACACCTGGAAATATATATGATAAAAGGTTCAAAAAATACATTTTGTGGCCCCAATGATCATCATGATCCATGCAGGTTATGTCGTAGCTGGACTGTATAGTATTATTCCGCTGTTTTACAAAACCGCTTTATACCTACCTAGTCATTTTATAAAATCATCATACAAAACTTTGAGTAAGACAGCTAATTAAGGTTCAGCTGGATTGTCATTGCATTATGTTGGACAATATTATTATTATTACCTACGTTTGGACATAATGTAAAATCCTACCAGCAGTGTTAAAAAATCTCTAGCCGGTACACAGAATAATTAAATGTATAAACTAAAGTTTAAAAACACCCGACAAAAAATCCTATAAAAAGTAAAAAACGGCTGAACCGATTTTGATAAAATAGTGTCTAAGAAACACCACTAGAAAACCTGCTTTCAAATTAAAAAACTGCATCAAAATCGGTTACCCGTTTAAGAGCTACGGTGCGCGGTGCCACAGACAGACGCACAGACAGACAAACAGTGGTCAAACTTATAACACCCCTCCTTTTTGCGTTGGGGGTTAAAAATACGTAGCACCACCCTACTCCTCCGTGGTCCGACTCCTCCTAAAGTGTTTTCATAGAGCGAGACTTCTGGTCGAACCTACGTCATACCCCCTGGTACTATACAACTCGCATTATCATGAGTAGACACGGTCATCAGTGTTGTATAGCGCTGTCGAGGGCATGTCCACACATGTTTTTTTGTCGTAAAAAACTACATAAAAACAACTGTAAATTTTCGTATCACGCCGTGTCACCCACGGTTTATATTTTCTGAAAATCTAGGGAAAAATCATCTCAGAGAAATCGTCAAATGTTTCTCGTCGTAGATTTTGACGGCCAAAACGTGTGTAGACAGGACCTCGAAACGGTCATCTACTTGAAAACTTATGTTGCTAAACGATTTCTTCCAGTTTGGTCACATCAACAAACATTAGCAAGGTTCAATAGGACTTATAAAGAGTCCATACGCACATATAGTTAATATATTACATAGTTTTGATTTGAACAACCGTAAGGTGTATTATGACATCTTACTTTACATTTTCAATACTATTAACAACACACTGCATATACTTCTGCTGATTCTATGTGAAAAGCTATTAGCAAACGCACAATTCCTCCTGTTGCTACTCAATGCTACATTCATCATCATTGCTACTCACAAGAAGATCTAGCGAAAAGCTTAATTCTAAATAACTTAATCTTATTGCTAAAGCGAGTGGTGTCAAATTGCAATGCAAATTGTTCTCCGTATCACCAAGATAAGGCGGTTGGATTGTTGCAAGTAATTAGTGTACCATTCACAGATCTGGTAACTATCACTGTGTACCCTTAGTTAGTATGTGAATACATCTACATTATTCTACATCCATTACCTATCAATTCGTATCGCTTGTCGTACTTTCTCTCTGCTATTAGTGGACCGCCGCTGTCGCCCTGGAAATTAAATACAAACATACATCACTTTTTTTAATACCACAGGATGCTCAGTCGAAGGAATGCCTATTTGTTTTTATTTACGGCATTTCGATGCAAATCTTGAATCTTGATTGAAATCTTGGATTTATCAATGATTTTACGCCATAATTTTTTTACGTAAAAGCCTTTTATGATGTAATGGGCTTACGTTTGACAACAACTCACCTGATGGTAAGCGTAGTTGAGGTCTAAGGTGGAGCACGTTTACCCATGAGGTGCCTATTCACTATGTGTTGTTAATTTATTAAGAAGCTATTACCGACATATAATTACTATAATTATAGGATTTATAATGAAATTTTAGCTGAGGGGCCAATTCCATTTCACAAACTTCGCCATTCATCCATGTTTTTACTAAGTACCTTTCTTTTGGATCTTGGCTCATCTTGATTAACTTTTTACATACCTTTAGTAAGATATTTCGGCAAAAATTTCTCCGGGAGTCTATTGCCACTGACCATCACAATATCGAATCAAATATTTTTCACTTAACACACCTAATACATAATTAAATTCTACCAATTGTTAAAACTGGTTTTTCCTATATCGCATCACACTGATTTTATTGCGATGAAGATAACTTTCAGCTACGTATCATTTGTTTTGTATCATTTTTAAACTCGTGCTTTTGATATAAAAAGTAAATTATATTTAATAGGTGAATGAATGATTTCATATTCGAAATGTCAATACAATTAATTATTTTCTCCTGGTGTTTGTTTTCTAAAAGCAATATATTTATCGCTCTACATCTTTTAGTAACTTATAGAGCTCTATCATGCATGATCTTTTGTTTTTAAACCTAAAGAAGTGGCGTATGACGTGTGTATAGAAGGTAGAATAATCCGTCTCTTTCCGTACCTCTATCGTCGTTTTATATTAGAGTTCAATAATTACATAAGCTTGGACAAAAGCCTTCTTTTAGAAATGTTAGCATCTGCCATTTGCCAAGGTGCGTGATCCAAACGCGGCTCCAGAGGACCTCAATTACTTAAATTTTTAGGTTCTCGGAGATCAATTTCCTCACCATGTTTTCATTTACAATTTTAAATCCGTAGTGTTGTTGTAAGTTCCTTCCAAGCTTATACATCCCGCGGCTTCGACTGAGTTTTTCTCGTTTTCACATTGAAGTTACAACAAATTATTTTTAGGTGTTTTCTCACCTGACAAGAATCCTTCTGTCCAACTTTCGGATACCCAGCGCACAGCATGTTGTCCGTTATCATTGAAGACGTGTATTTGGTGTTCTTGCAGTCTTGATTGCTGATGACTGGCACTTCAACTTCCTGCAGAGTGCAGGACACCTTGCCTTCTTCAGTGAGGGTTCCCCAGCCGGATGCTACTGCCTTTACTCCCACGTACAAGTTTTCTGCAATCAAAATATTTAAATTTCGTGACTGAGGAGAAATAGAAAAATTATATATAATTCCAAACACTTCTGTAAGAAAAACGATCTAAGTTTGCGCTTTGGTTAAATACTGTAAGCATTCTATTGTTTTTGTAGTTAATATTAAATTGAGTCAGCTGGACATTTCTTGCAGAAGTTTTGTGTTTTCTTAAGGTGGAAGTGCAACTACAGGAAGCATAAAATGTGACTACCATTTAGCAGGAATATTAATTATAGAAAATTAACTTCGAATCAATGAGAAAGCTAACAAAGGCTATTTTCGATTCGCGTTCGATGATACGTATTACAATGTCTAAGCATTTCGATTATTTATAATAAAAATGCGATTTCTCTTGTTCTCCTAAAAATCTGGATGGAAAGCGCATTTATGTAGTTTGTAGTTATATTATAGTAGGTATATTATTCATGCGGCCACATAATATTATGAATGGAATGTCAAACATTCGCAGTTGGTAGACACCGGACTAGACTACTGACAGCTGCGAAGATCAGGATTATTAGAATCCTCTAACATTTCGCAAAGAAATACTAACGTAGGCTGATGGTGATGATAAAGTAATAATGAAAGACTTAATTGTATACTAACGAGCATTCGTGGGCAAGCAGATTGGTTTGATTGCTTCGGAGATAGGAACTCTCTCATTGAGCCTCAAGAGAGCAATGTCGTTGTCGAAGTTTGTCAAGCTGAACTTGTTGGCAATAGCGCGCAGAACGAACCGGGTTTCGGGCCTCTGTGTCGCGTTGCATCGGTTGTGCTCCCCAAATGTCACCTTAATCATAAACCACATAAAACTGGAAAAAAAACGACATCCAGATTAGGGTAAAAGAACACATTAGTAACAAGCTGTCGTAATAACAACAAAATTCAGTCGAGCTTCTAACATTTTGTCGAATTTTTTTTAAGCTAGAGAGGGATTGGAAATCTATTGAGTACCGAATAATTCAATCAAAGGTGCCTATTGTGTAACTGATAGGTGTCGTTACGAAGTTGCTTTCAATGCGGTGCGGGCGGTAACAAAGTCAAGTTTGTGTCGTCGGCATTGAGCGAAAGTGACACAGTGTTTTGGTAGACCACGGTCATGAATACTATCAATGCCTCATTTACGCTTTCACTGCTTGCAGCCGCGTACGAGGGACTTATTTTACTTTCAGCTTCCTGACAATAACTACCTCGGGACGCTGTCTACAGCAACGCGGAAATCTTTGAACTAAATGTGTTAAAATTCGCAAGTTTTAAAATAAAGGCGTACCTGCAGGGATTGAGCTGTAGCGCTGACGTAAAAAGACAACTCACAATGGAGCCTAAAATGGTCTTATATTGTCGAGGATAATGAACTTAAGTTCGGAGCCTGCTCTTGGGCCGGTTTGAAGGTGAACGCACTTCACCGATTGGCATTTACGAATTCGAAAAGCCATTTTATTTTGGACTTGTTTGCCAAATCGTAGGTTATCGGACCCGTAATATATGATTTACGATCTCATCTGCTCTTTTATGCGTCTGCTAAATGTATTTTGTTACAAATTAGTCACAAACGAATATAAATCTCCACCGATGTTTGGGTTTATTATAATTACCATATTCAATAAAATGTTAAGCCATTAAATTGAAATTATTATTTTTGGAATAGAGATTCCTGTGGTGTGTAGATTTCAGATTAAATGCCTAGTGAATGATTGGTTTGTCATTAACCTACTAACAGATGTGTCAATAGCCTTTAAATAATTTCTTTGTTTTAAACAAAGTGACTTAATTAACCTTAATTACCTTGACCCTCTTGCTTAATTTGGATTAATTGTTTTGATATATTTTATAAACAAATGTGAGGAATATTTTATGACGCTTATGTGCGTCATAAAATCAGCATTTTTCCAATAGAAATATATACTATAAATGTATATCATATATAAGTAGATATGTATCCATATCAAATTAAATGACAAGTCCGATTAAGATAAGTAGATATATGAGTAGCAACCGTTTTGCTACATATACCAACCACCATTTGACCATTTTGTAATGCAATGACAAAATCTAATTTCTAAAAATACAAAATGATAGTTGTGCTCTTTGAAATTGTGAATAAATACACAAAGACAAGGAGCTTATAGGAAGTCAGTAATAAAGAAAGAGTTGGGCAGGATTTCGTCAAACGTACAATCTGATGGCACCTACTCGTTTGTGGTATTTGTTCGGTAATTTTAGTGCGCAACATGGTAGTTTGTGTGCTAATGCTAAGTCAATATCCTCATGAGAGCTTTGTCCAAACACTTGAGTGCGCACTAGCACATTCGCGCCTCTTCGCTAGCCGTTAGCTTTATGTTGTAGATGAAAGTAAACACGCAGCACTTGTTAATTTCTTTTGACGCTTCCTAGATTGTTTATTTTTACAAATAAAAACCTATTCATTGGTCTTCAAGCTAGCAACTAGAAAGTAATAATAAATTAGGATTTTTTGCTACATCATTTTTTAATACTTTCTCTATCTTAGATGACTTTTAAATAAGACTATTTTTTGCTTAAATTAAAAAAATTGCAGATCGGGAAATGTCATTAGATTGTTGCCACATAAAGCATTTCAACAAGGAGATATACTCGTAGGTAACTAAATAAGCAAAGCTTGGCGCCATTTTCCAAGATGGCGGTGCTGGTGGCGGCGTGAGAACTCATGACTCACACGGCAGTGTTGACACAACGTGCAAAGCCATTAAATCTAAACGTGCGTGTTTCATTTTATATGCAGCGAACTGACAGTGTTCTGTTCTGGAAGTTACTAACATTTAATTAGGGCTGTATTAGAGGGCATCATCAAATAAACAACGAACCTGAAGTACATCCTTACAAAAAGCTTGCTACTTAAAACTACCTGCAAAATTGAGCATAGTGAACATGATGTTGCCTATTGCCTACCCTTTCACGCAATGAGCAGCAGTCAGCACATATCGGTCGTTGATCAGCATGCCACCGCAGTAGAACTTCTTGAAGTATGACAAACGCGCCATCCAGGGAAACTCATTGGTGCCGGCTTCTTCACCGCCTACGATACGGGAGACCTCGTTCCTCTCTCCACATTCTGAAAATGTGAATTTGTCTCATCAGTATTTGTGGATAACTTGCTTATATTTCCATATACATTTTAGAATATTGTCGAGATTTTTTTTTATGAATTTGAATAGCTATCATCATTATCATAAGCTTCACAGGTTATTGATTTTGACAGGAATTATATAAAATCAATGAAAACCTGTTTATTCCGGCAGGCTATTACAATAACCGTATACAGACGTATCGAAGCAAATTTTAATACAATAGAATATCTTCCATACTTCTGCATGTACCTACAACATAAGTCAGACAGGCAAGCTTTAAGGTAACTATAGAACTTTCAATATTATGATGTGCAAGATGATATTGCATGCTATTACATTTTTCCGCGAATACTAAATGATAAAGGTTGCAATCATTTAGCGTTTATAATGAAAGCAGTCCATCAAAGAAATACGTACTGCAAGTGCACGTGCTCCGAGGTAAATTCACCTCCATCAAAGGCGGCCGGTTCCCCCATACTCCACCGAAGAAGTTCTTTGTGAACACCCCACGACTGTCCCGAACGCTATCACCCTGCATAACAAAATAGGTGCACCTCTATCATTTTACAGCTATAGTTATGTCTCGGCTTATCTTAATCAATTTATTTTCCATATTCGATTGTAACGGTCTCTGAAGACTTTCTAGCAAGTAACCTGATATGGTCTTTAGTGCTTATGATGCATGATAGATGACATTCAGAGTGAAATGTGGAACACATGTGATATCAAATTTGAATAATAACTTTTTTATTTAAATGTTTAAGTCATAAATGGATTATGTTTGTTAAAAATTGAATAAAATGTAACGGTTATTATGTACAGTGCCTTTCTTAGTTCCACTTCAAGTGTCCTTTGTGTCTTATGCCATGTAACAATTGAAATATTTGTCTTATTATCAAAGTATTTTGAATTAGGTATGAGTCATATTCGTTTATGTATATTATGACAAATTTTTGAACAACTGTTTGTGTAAAGTGTTAATTTATCTCATAAATATAACAAAAGTCAACAAACCTCAGAACAAGTGAAAGTCAAAATTCCAATCACCAAAATAAATGCGCACTTCCACATGTTGGCAATCTGGTTTATGAAAAGAAAATAAACAATACGTTTTAATTCGTAATTTGAATATCGGTATCAGATTTTCGCGGGCTATGGCATCGTATTCTGACGGCCTGACGGAAGGTGGTGGCGCGCGCTCGCAGACAGACACACTGAGATGCGTTCCGTGTAAGCGCCAACAACGGACGTGTTTTGGATACGTCGATGTTCCCCACTAGTCGATAGCACCTTAGCCTTCCTCCATACGCGGACAACAAATCAACCGGCGTGTCACAGCGGTCACGCCTGTTCAACCGAGCAGCCATGCGCCACCGCCGCACCGCCACCGTCGCAGAATAGGCGGTCTCTCTAGTGACATGGGTTACTAAGGCTTTCTTATATTTCTATCGATTTTCACAGTGTATTGACAATTGTGATTAATGATGATGATGTTTATTGAAATCTTCACAGAGCTTAACTTTTCGAGTTCCATTAATCATGCTGCGACTCTACCAGCTCATTTTATTATACGAGCAGATCAGTACCTATTTGTTACCCCCATTTATTTGCTTCTACAACCCAATTACTTGGGAATTCAGGGTAAGGATAGCCACATAACTCATCAGACCGGAAGCGTAATGAGTAGTACCACGTAGTACCTACCTAATTTATGATATAATATGATATTTCCACCTAATCGCCACTTTGTTCTGTTTGGCTATTTCTATCTCTTGCCACCGGTTTTTTATGTAACTGTGCGACGAAGTCATTCGCCTGATGTTAAGCCCCACGCCAGTGCACAAGAATTGTCTCGTGCCTAGTTATTTCGCTGGTTACAATGCCTTTTAAACGGGAACACAGTAATGGTTGCGCACTATACAGCTTGGCGGCAGAATAACTGGCCTCCTGTGAGTTATATTGCCTCCTGTGTGAGGCATATTGCCTAAGAAAGTAGATATTTACTTTTCCCATCTCATCCAAAAATAAATTGTTTATTTAGTATGCTCCTCTTGAACTGGCGCTGACATTGACAAATCGACACCAACCTAACGGTTGCTTTCAATTGGTAAGTAATAACGAAACACTATTTTAACCACACTTGATGCTGAATTGCATACAAAAGTGGACTTCAAATCAGAAGCGAGGATAAGGTCATTCACCGAAATACATTTAACAAGTAAGTACCTACCTACTTATTCGGGAGAAAAGTGACAAGCTAAACACAAATCGAGAAGTGCTGCTCGTCTTGTACTTTGTAAAAACAGGAAATAGTTTCCTAAGAGAAAAACAGAGAAATGAGAAATGAAGAGTCAATTGAAACAAGGTTACGAAACACTTTTTTTCAAGTTTTCCCATGAAGTACTATTGAAGTTCCACCACTTTACTGAAAATACAGTTCAGGGGGAGTTTTTGGATCCAGATTTGAGTCGATAAAGGCTTGAAATTTTACCTACCTGAAAGAAAAAAGGTTGTGACCTTTGTTTGCTTTGTGCTCTATTGTCACTGTAACTTTCAGGCAAAACGTGAAAAGCGATGAATTTTGAATTAGTTTCATATTCCAAAACGTATGTTTCTTCGTGCCATACAAAACACTAGGTAAGGGTAAGGATAATTACTATCTCACCAGGTTTAATATTGCAAAAATATAAAATAAGATGGTGTTCCTACTGTCGGTACGGTGTTATGTCTCCAAAACAAATCTATAGATACCTACGTAGCCATTAATTAGCCATTTCACGATACGTTGCAAATTGCGAAAAAATCCCAACAGCTTAATAAACCTGCTTACAACACAGTAATTAGGAGATGATGTGCATACGTATTGCCTCCAACGACCGGTTCGGTGGCGAAAGTGACACTTTCCAATCGTCACAATGGTCGTATTTTTGCATGTTGCTACCGTTACTTAGGTTTAATTTCGGACTCCTTAATCCTTTTGATAAGTGTGTGTGTGTTGGCTTAAATATTGCAATGAAACGTTGCAATGCAGCCGGTTTCCTGAGTGCGCTGCTAACTGATGCTAATAGCAACCAACTGGTCTCTCAAAATGCGGAACGCTTCACGATTTTGCGTGTCATCCTTTCGCAGGAGCCATGCTAATCTTCTCTCTATCGTTCCAATTACACATTGAGTTTATATTAGATATTATTCCACTTGTTAATTATGTTGACGATTGTTTTCCTGTATAGGTATTCATTTTTGATAAAATAAGGTATAAAGAATAATTTTGGTACTATATGTACTGCCGAAGCAAATAGCATATCTACCACAGTCTAGCATCAGTTGGACTGCGGTAAAACTAAGGTTCAGGCGAGATAATTCTGTTAACGATCACATATAGATATAGATCCTGCTCCATAAAAATATAGGATTCCCTAAGATTTTTTTTTAAGATTGGATTCCTTAGGTAATCAGGAACTACGCGACCTGACGCGACACGAACGGTCCCACAACACCCAGACACGAAACAAATATTTGCGCTTTTTTCACAACATTTGTCCCTTAGGGGGAAATCGTTCGTGGTATGAAATATGAGCTGTCTTGAACCTCAACCACTACACCAAAGAGGCTTTCAAATTTATTTTGCATATGACATACTGACAATGACGTCGAGGATGCAGGATGTTTGTTTGGTCTACCTAAGAATAGGTAGATTGGTAGATAGCATTGACATTTTTACTGTAGCCTATATCTATATGCCTATAGATTCAGTATGATAACTCGATTACGGCTACACTATATCTAGAAATACCTAAGATAACTACTTTTTACTAACATTATTTATTGGTTACATCAATGCCCAGTTCTTAATGCTTAATTTTATTGATCTGCCAATCACGAAATTGGCAAGGTTTCTGCCATTCCATTTGGCAGAACCATTTAGCTATTTTATCTACATATACTTTCTCCGAGATCGTTCTGCGAAAACCACAATGTTGTTGTTTATCTGATGACATGGTTAATTCGGAGAAACAAAACGGAGTGTTTTCCTCAAATATAAACTGCTAATGCACTGAGTAGGCCTTTTGTATATTTTTAAGACCCTCGTAAATATCAAGCCCTGATAATAAAACCTCGATACTTATTTTGGGAACAGGAAAAAACAGAAACACGATTTATTTTGGTACAAAAATCAACTTATATTAGCACCTCCGGCATAAAATTCAGTAAACACCAAACAAAACTATAACAACTGCGTAGAATAGAAAAATATTTTATGTATCATCGGCTCCATTAACATATTGGCACCACATCTCTTTATTACTTATACGATAAATCGGCATAATATTCACATTAAGTTAAAAAGCTTTCGTGACTGATCTAGAAAGGTAACAAACAATGAGAATAATAAAGTGAAAGGATACGAGAAGTACATAATATTGTTCGATGTGAAGTCCTATCGGTATTCTGCAGAGTATTTGCTCAAGAACTGCACAACCTGCCCCCCTACCCATATGTCCCTCAAACGCCAATCGTATATCGTGTTGAGATCGAATTAAGGTATAGCGTCACAGCGACTAATAAGATACGGTCTAATTATTGTCGATTCGGGTAAGAAATCGAATTAATCACATTCATTTATACCAAAAGACGATGACTACGAGTTGAGATGAACTTAATGGGACAAAATATGGCATCATAAGACATTGTCGCAGTGAATCTACACCTTAATCTGAGCTTAACACGATATACGATTGGCGCTTGAGGGACATATGGATAGGGGGGCTGATTCTCCCATCACCATTTTACCATCGAACAACCAGACGATCGGCACAACGGCATGGTGGAAATTCCGCCTATCCGTACTAAACGTTTAGAATTATTCTTTTTGGTGCGAACGTCAAAGGAGTGAAACGCCCTGCCGTCGTCTGTGTTTCCAATTTGGGTTCAAATCTAGAGTGAACAAGCACTTACTGGGTAAGCGTGCTTCGACAACATCGTCGCTTCCCATCTAGTGAGATCGTGGTCAAAAGCTGAACCAGTCAGATGTAAAAAAATCCATAATATTATTGTAAAGTAAAAAGTTTACTTTGGGACCCAGGAGCTCATCATTTTCAAGTCTTTCAGAGCGCTTGGTCGATGCGACCCATGAACAATATGCTGGGATTAATTTGACTCAACGTATCAATATTGCTATCTAACGGGGCCTTGCTGCCAGCATCTTAGGTAGGTACGCCAACTAGTACACCATGCATTGGAGCATTTGGGCTATCTCTACCTATAGGCCTTTAAAGTTCAACAGATTGTCATTATTTGTCATAACTAATGAGACAGTCTAAATAATAAGAAAAAAGGTAGATATAGTTATTTTAAGTAAGTACCTACACAGAATACTAAGGGAGTAAGTAGTGTACAAAAAAATGTAGTCCATAATTTGGACCTAATGAAATAAACATGAAAAATAATTATGAACGAATGCATCGAACTATGACCGATGAAAATATATTTATAAAGTAATTCCTAATCTAAACCATTTTTAATAAATTAGCAACAATTTAAATAAAATTTGTGTTACAATAAAACAATAACAGTGACAGTGATCACAGATATAGCCTAAAGAGCATTTTGTTCTTATATAATAGCCACTATGACTAATAAGTAATAACAAATTAAAAGTTAATGATAAGTTATGAATAGTTTTTAATAAGTTAGTTATGTATTAGCTAACATAATGATGAACTTATTGATAAATGAGTGAGACTTAATTGATAAGAAAAAAATGATGAATTATTATTTTTTGGTGTTGAGAGCGAGCAAGTTGTTCGCCTGATGGTAAGCGGCACGTCTTGTCCAACAATTGCAGTGCCACTCGCTCATCACCCCGAGACATCACATATTAAATCTCATTAGGTCACTCATTTTTTTAACACAAATACAACATTTAATTTAATTTTGGTGCTGTCTCGACACAAAACAATTACAGAACAATTTAATTGTGTTGAGTTGAAGAACAATATTTACTTATGTCGATTAAAGCACCTATATCATTAAAATTATGTCGATTCATTTTCTTACTTAAAAGTGTGTTAAAATATACAAAAATGGTGACCATAATCTTACCTATATACTGACATCATTTACCTATATACTGAAACCAATTAGGTGTATATATAGGTACCTAAGTATATACAATCAGAACATTTTTTAATATAAAAGTTACAATATTTATTCCCATTATTTACAATTGAAATTGCAATACAAACATATTTACATAAACACATTGAACACTTAGGTAGATCCTCATAATTTCTTATTTTCTAATGGTAATCTGCACCACCGGCCTCTAACAAATAGATATTAAAATTAAAAACTTAATCAGTAAACTAAGTAAGACAATACAACATTGAAATAACTTGAGTATCACTTCAAAATAATTATAGGTACAGTCAGTGACATAAGTAGCTGAACTTTTACGTTCTTTCAATAGTCAATAACACCAAAAACATAAAAAAAATAGATTTTTTTTTTAATTTCCCTATTTGCGCAGGATATTAACAGACTTTTTAAATGCAAAATTCAGAGATATACGTCAAATATTGAAGGTGTAGTCTATCAAAGATTTACAAATGTTCAGCAACTTTTGTCGTTGACCGTACAAGCTACTCGGTTTAATTTAAAATTAAATAAATCTCTTTCAAACTTAACAATTAGTTACTAAATTACGTGTTTCAAAATGTCATTGAGTTTCAAATTTTTGTTTCAAAAATAAATTGCAAACATTTTTTGTGATGAAAGTTTTCGTGAGTCTGATTCATTATAAATCTATATAATAAAAGAACAGGGTTTTTTTCTACAATCATCGCACAGCCGAAACCGCTTAACATAGAAACCTGAAATTTGGACCACGTATTTTACAAGTAATGAAGGCGTCATTTAAGAACGGATTTTTCGAAATTTGACCTTTAAGTGGGTCAAATGGGGTCATAAAGGATGTATGGGGAAAAAAAATTCTTTTGTCGCACGGTCACGAAACTTTGGCAGTATACTATGCAAAAGAAATCAAAGAGCATGTGTATCACAGTTTTTTGAAAATCAACCCTTAAGGGGGGTTTAGTGTGGTTTTTTAGATTGGAATGCGGAAACTATAATGTATGCTACGGTGATTGTTTCTTGACCAATAGTTATCAAATTTTGCGGGAGCATTAAGCATCTAAATACTAGGAACTTATTTTCGGCATTTTTCGAAATTCGACCCCTAAGGTCATTTATTGGGGTCGCAAATTTTCCATGGTGTATGTTTTTTTAGTAAAGTTATGAAACTTAGTAAATTGACTAAACATAAAAATATAAAAATATATTTTCAGTAACTTTTAAAAAATCAACCCTTAAGGTCATTAAATAGGGCCGCAAAGTTTGTATGGAGTAGGAGTTTTTATTAGTGGGACACTGTAGCTACAGTAAAGAAATAGGGTAAATCAACTAAGTTTGAGCAAGCTTAAAAATTAGTTTTCAGCGTTTTTCAAAAATCAACCCCTAACAGGGTTAAACGTGGTGGTAAAGTTTACATAAAAAATCTTTGTTTATAGCGATGAAACTTGGTACACACACCTAACAAATATTATTAAAAGGTGATTTACAGTTTTGGAAAATCATCCCTTAAAAGATTTAAACAGGGTGGAAAGTGAAGATTATTATTTTTAAGCTACAGCGATGAAATGTGGTACACGTACTAAGCCAATGAAATTATATATACGTATTTAACCATTTTTTTTAAAATCATCCCCTAACAAGCCTAAGCGGGGTGGTAAAGTTTGTATAGAAAATCTTTGTTTATGAAGTTTCGTGGCTATGATAAAACTTGGTAAAAGAAGATAATTAAAACGTGATTAAATATTTTTGAAAATCATTCCTTAACAGGGTTCAACAGGGTGGAAAGTGAAGATTATTATTTTTAAGCTACAACGATGAAATGTGGTATACGTGCTTAGCCATTGAAATTATAGATATGTATTTCACATTTTTTTTTAATCATCCCCCGACATGCCTAAGCGGGGTGGTAAAGTTTGTATAGAAAATCTTTTTTATTTATGAAGTTTGTGGTTTTGATGAAACTTGGGACATAAACTAAGAAAAAAAAAGATAATTAAAACGAGTTGCACAATTTTTTTAAAAATCTACCCCTAATTAGGTAAAATAAGGGTGAAATGTAATTATATTTTTTTAAAGCTACGACGATGAAGTTCGGTTCATTTACTCAGACAGATAAATTTTAAGCACGTCTTTCACCATTTTGCTGAAATCATCCCCAAACCAGTTCAAACGAGGTGGTTAAGTTTAAATGAAGAATCTTTGTTCATAAAGTTATGGCAATTAAATTTAGTACGCAGAGTAAGCACAAGAAATAAATTTAAACGTAATTCGCCATTTTTTGAAATTCACCCTCTAACAAGGTTAAACAGGGTGGAAAGTATCAATTTTTTTTTAATGCTACAATGTTGAAATTTACTATAAGTACTCAGCCAATAAAATTATAAACACTTATTTCACCATGTCTTGAAATCATCCCCTAATAGGGTTATACAGAGTGGTAAAGTTTGTGTGGAGAATTTTTGTTTATGAAGTTGTAGCAATGAAATTTCGTATACAGACCAAACAAAAGCAATAAATTAAAACGAAACTCGCTATATTAATTAACCTCTAAAAAACGTTAAACAAGGTGGATAGTAATTTTTTTTCTAAACCAATGATTTTGAAATTCGGTACGTATATACTAATCGAAGATACTATACGCACATGTTTCACTACTTTTTAAACATCTTAAAAGGTCTAAACAGGATGGCAAATATTTGTGTGGAAAACCTTTGTTTGTAAGGTGAAAGCGAAACTTTGTATTATAGACTAGGCAAAATAAATTATTTCTAACGTTATGCAATTTTTTGCAATTTCCTTATTCGTACAGGATTTTAATAGACTTTTAAAATGCAACATTCAGAAAAATAAGAAATACTAAAGGTGTAGTCAATCGAAGATTTACAAATATTCAGCAACTTTTGTCATTGACCGTACGTGTCGTAGGGAAATGAGGATATCTGGGATTTCGCGATATTCCTAGGGATACGACAAAATCATGGTATAATCATGTATGGTAAGGACCACTTCTCCGCGGTCCGACTAGCATTTACCCCTAGAGTGTATATAAAAAGCGCGGAGCCAGGAGCTCGCGAGGAGTTCCTGAGCAGAACGAGTGCGCAAGGCCAGAACGAAGCGAGGGGGAGAGGTGGCGAGCGTAGCGAGCCGGCGACCTCCCGAGTGGAGTGATGGTCGAGTGCGCGAGTGAAGCGAAGGGATGACGAAGCGAGAGTTCTGGCGAGAGCCTATTTATTAAAACTGTACGTCGTATCCCTAGAGATTTCGAGAAATCCCTGGTATCCTCATTTCCCTGCGACATACAATATTTTTTCTGGAGCTACGACGATTGACTTTTGGCCAAAATACTTACATATACTTAATCGTGAAAAAAACTATTGACACATGTATTATTACGATTGTTTTGAATACCATCCCCTGATAGATTTAAACGGATGGTAAAATTTGTAAAGAAAATATATGTTTATAATGTAAGTATTCTGTCTATTTAAAACGAGATAAGAGCTGAAAGAGATCGGAATAGAAACGAGATGAATTCGGGTTAGGATTGGGATAGAAGCAGGACAAAATCGGCATAGAAGCGAGAGCAGCCGGAAATAGCCAGGAGCAAAATGAATGATTTTATTAAGCGTACAAAGTCGCGGGCAACAGCTATGTATATGTAAATAGGAGATTTAGGTTTCAAAGATTTCTGTAACTCAGGCTTCATGTATGTACATGGCGCCTGACCGGCGCTGCCGCCGCACCGCAAACTCATGTAAATGATTACAAACCCGGACCGAGACCACGCGCGCCGCACCGTCCGTCCGTTTGTACGTATTACTGGTATTACGAATCGTAAAGGGTCCGTGGCGGTTCTCCCCCGACGTTTCATTTCCACCCGGTTTCTATAGTCTGTAATATGTTTCAAACTACTACGCTAGCGTTTTGTACGTTTGATACTTGGGCAAAAAACTATAAACACATGACTCACAAATGAAGTTAGGGCCGAAAAATTTGGTAATTATATCGGGACCAGAGTGTGATTACAAAGGGACAAAAAGGGGATGATAACGGTATAGGAGGGGAACTATAACACGGTAGGAGGTTCGCTAGGGAGGACGATAAAGGGTTAGGATCGGAATATGATTGATAGCAGAGTAGGACGATAATGATATAGGAGCGGGACGGAATCAGGACCAGAGCATTACGGTAACGCTATAGGAGTGGAAAGATAACGGGGTGGGAGTGGGAAGGTAACAGAACAGAAGCGGTAAGGTACGGGAACGAGATAGGAGCGAGACGGGAACTGGAATGTGAATATGATGGGACGAAAAATGTTCGGATGCAGGATGAATACTCCACTACGCGGACGAAGTCGCGGGCATCAGCTAGTATTTAATAAAACGGCTAGGACTCACGTAGTTTGTCGAATTGTGTGTCGCCGCGATCTCGCAGCGTAAACTCGCCCCTGATGAAGAGCATCGGACATGCTCGAAACCTAGGTCGACTAATTCGACAAACTACGTGAGTCCTAGCCGTTTTATTAAATATTTTTTGTGATGTTTAGAAGTCAGACATCGAATTTATATTTTATCCAATGAAAACTCAATTCACTTAGATAATTTTATAATAGTGAGTGGTTTCCTAGGTAAGTACTAATTAAACATTTTATGGTTTAAAAACACGTACGGATATCTCTAGTCATTCCATTTTGCAACAAAATTTTGACAATAATAAATAAATTGTATTGATTGTACCTATTTACATTTAGTATGTATTTCTACAATATAGGACATAGTTTATGTACTTTAAGGTTTTTCAAAACTGTTACAATTATCTATATACTACTCAATAACATTTTTGGGATATAAAACTGTTAAATAAATAACTGAACTTCAGTTTCAAATGCTCTTATAACATGTGCTTTTATTTGAGTTCTTAACAGTTTGAAAGTTAATAAAAATATGGCCTTTTTGAAAGCTAACATTTTAATTATTAAATTAATTAAGACTATCTAAATATTTCTAAAGTACTGGTTGCAAGCTACTGAAATATAAAGATGTTTCTCAAAAAACTACCTTCGTATTGCAGCACCATCAGAATGCTGGATTGTATATTGTGGCGTCTTAGACATTTGAAGACGATATTATTAAAACTGTAATATTTCTTTAATTGGTGAAGTCATTGTGTGTCATTTTTTTTACTATAAAACCAACTTTAGCTACAAATTACGTAGTAGTAACACCAGTTATTTAACTTTTGGCAAAACCCGGTGTGTTTATAAAGAAATGGAGAAGCAATTATTAAAAGTAGCTATGGTCAGTTGTCACATAAACATGTATCTCGAAGGTTCGCTCGTAGCCAGGGTAGGTACCTGGATATCCTGGTGTAGACGCCAGGGTAGCCAGGCTTACCGCAGCCCACGCCCCAGGATACAATACCTAAGAAATAAAATACAAATATATCGTCTCCAACAGGCCTTGAAAGCAGTGTTAACATCTGTTTGGATTAAAGCGTTCATCTATCTATCTGAAAAGTATATGGTCAGTTTGGTCATATTTCTTAAAAGAAAATGTGCCGAAATATCGTCAAGCAGGTCAAAGCATATAAGGCCAGAATCTTAGACTAAAACGATGATGTTGATACTTAGCATATTTTCCTGAAGTCTTAGATACCACAAGAAACAGACATTTTGGGAATACCGAGATAAATTGGTTGAAGTGGGCGAGACTTTTGTCTTCAACTAACGGATAATGTTAATCAAAATATTTTGGGCGTAGCATCTTTATATGGGACTTGTTTTGAAAGCCTCTGACACCTCGAATATCGACATTTCGAATTACCTATTTGATAAATTACACATCATCTTTCGTTTTTGTCAGGCATAGATTGTGCAACTTTTTGGGTTTACCAAGTTATATAACCTACACACATTTCTTCTTTAGTTAACCCAGATGCAGATGTATCTAGTTGGGTTCTGAGAAAGGCTAAAATACACTCAGATACATTGACTAGCTGCAAACAAGGCAAGAGCAACAAGCTAACATAGATTATAGTCTTGAACCTAGAAGCAAGATTATACTCGTAGTACCTATACTTGCTACAATATATCTTTAAGACTATCATTTAATTTAATCAGTGTTCGTAAGTAGATATATACTTTTGGGTAGAAATTTTTCGTACTTTTTAACCGACTTCAAAAAGGAGGTTCTCAATTCGATTGTATTTTTTTATTTTGTTACCTGAGAACGACATTTATAAACTTATTTGGAAAATTATTTTTTATTTGAAAGGATATAATAGGTATATACAGGGTGGGGCAAATTTTTGGCCCCTTAAGGGTAGCTACCTTTTCTTTTGTAATTAGAAGGTTTTATTCTTAGGAACTTTCTGTTTTATTTTGAAGAAAAAAATATTGCCGTTTATAGATTTTTGAAAAAAATACGGTTCACCCAAAAAATGACATTTGTCAAAAAAAAATCAGGTTGGTCTTAATCGACTCTATTTCCAACCTGGAACACTTTTCCCAAAGTAACATACCAAATCAAATCGTAAGTTTTGGCAATAATTAAAAAAAACATTCCCATAGATAGCTACCCTTAAGGAGCCAAAAAATTGCCCCACACTGTATACTTCCAGATTGGTCCCGTCTGCATCTGAATTCAGAATTTTTTATTAAAATTATTAGAATTAGTGTTGCAAGTTCTGCTATTGTACGTACCCACTATCTGGAACTTATCTCCCTGCTGGACGAGTAAGGGGCCGCCACTGTCGCCCTGGCAGGAATCCTTGGACGCTCGCCCAGCGCATAACTGAAAAATGTTTAAGGTTTTCATTACTACCTAAAGGTACTAAATCTTAACTCGTATAAAAAGTTATAATTAGGTAACCAGTCATCCAAGCCTCATAATACTTCTTGTATTGATCTATCTGATTTGCTTACAAAAATAGTCTATGCAATTAGGTACATTACGTCGCCATATTGTGCAATATCGAGAGCACAAAAAAAAATTCAACAATCCTTGCACACCGGCCACAACCAATATAAAATACGTTCTTTATTTTCAATTACAAAATTACTAATTTTACCATGTTGCTTGTGATCCTGGAAGCTCGGTACTTCATGCCCCGGCACTGCGTCAGCGACAGAATCGGGACCCGAACCTCTTGCACCACTGCCGGCAACTGACCCCCTTCCGATGTTCGCCCCCAACCCACAACGATGCCTTCCTTGCCTGATGGTTCTATGGCTGAAATTGAAAACGTTGTCCTATTAGTTTCGTCATTTGGGGAAGACGATTGTTGAATGGGGAGAGCAGAAACCCAAAATTAAACCCTAACTATGCTATTGGAGTACCTAACTAAGCGGATCTCCCTTCGTACGTATATGTGAAACAACAAAACGATTTGAAGCGTTCAAAAGAGTGTCTTCGAAAAGTGACTTATAATTCTTGACGCAAACATAGAAAATTGTAAGTAAGTAGGTACTAAGTACTTTAAGAATCTAAACATTAGTAGTCAGTGGAATGTAGATATAAATATATAAAACTGGTGCACACTGATAAGAAGGTAACAATCAAATCTCGAGCGAGTGTGGCTCAGTGGAAGCACGTGTAACTTTCGATCCGAAGCACCCGAGTTCGAATCCCGCTAGCCCCGCTGAATTTCTTAAGTTATGTGCAGAATTAACACTCGCTTTAAAAACGATGAAGGAAAACATCGAGAGGAAACCATCATGTTCAAGAATTTATCACTAAAATTCAAGACATGTGACATCCACCAACCCGTACTGGACCAAAGTGGTGGATTATGGCCCATACTCTCTCTACGAGAGAAAGCCCGAGTCTCAGCAGTGGGAACGTAATGGGATGATGATCATGATGATGAAACAAATGTCACTTACAAGACGGCGGGAGACACACGGGCTTTATAATCTTAGAGAAGTTGACAGGCTTCCGTAGCTTGAGTAACGCTATGTCGTTGTTGTAGGAGTCCGCGTCGAAGCCACGATGGCGGATGATGGAGGTGACCGCGCGCATGATGGCAGCGCTCTCGGTGGTGATCGTCTGGTCGTGGTCGCCGAGAATCACGCGGATCTTTGACCGCTTCAACCTGGAAATGTATTTTGATGATTAAAGAACTTTTTTGTTTACCCTCGAAGACGCGGGTATGAGCCAGGATAAACGGTTTTTCTTCTCTCTGAATAGCTGTACCAGGGTAATTTGTAAAAATCTACCCACTTTTGTTCTACGACGTTTTTTGAACCGATTTTTTGCATTATCAGAGGTCATAACTTTTTCGAGATACGACGTCCTGCTAAGCATTTTTTTAGGAAAATAATATTTACCAGGAATAGTCCTATGAAGTCGTAGAACCAAAATTAGAATAATAATGACCTGCGGGCATCCTGGTATTGAATGACTAAAACTCTTGAACTTCTTAGTGTTCACAAGTAGCCATTCAATTACTAGTGTTCTGATATTTATAAACAAGGAAACATAAGGTAGGTACTCATATATATTCACATTGCACTAAAACGTAATTTGACATTTAATTACAGGACAATCACGGCGTTATTTAGTTATTTGTTATACATTTTAAATTTCACAGCAGCTTCATAATTCATCCAACAATAACCGAACCACGGAAGAAGCAAATACTACGTGGAACTGAAATAAATATACGACGGAACGTAGATATTCAGGCTGCCTGTCCACGTCACTGATTTTTTGTCCGTGAAAATGCGACATACGGAGCTTCATATTGCAACGCACATGTCCTACAAAAAGTCGGTCACAAAAGGTGACTAAAGTCGGTGAAAAAAATCGGACCTACGAAAAGTTTGACGTCGGCAGAGGCACTTAAATAAGTAAGTTAGATCTACATGTAGGTATAGTTAACATACAAGAACTATATAGCATACATAAATCGCAACAAAGACAAAGTGGCTTCCGGGAAACACTATACATATGTAGGACCTGGTATAAGATGCTTGTACTTCTGCCATCGTTTCGTTTGTTTATTATTAATGGTAGGTAATACTTACAGGTTCAAAGAGGAAGCGATAGTGTTTACAGGCGATTTCTCTAGAAGTATAGAAGACACCGTGACAAATTAACAACTAATAACTATACTAGATATCGCACTATCGCACAATGCGGTAAGTCGTAGTAGTCAAGATGTTTTCATTGGTAAGTTTGAAGAAGTGAAAAATAAAACGTTTTGCCCCCACTGGGGTCAATTTTCTTAATTTTTTTAAGGTAATTGAGTGGCGAGACCTCATCGTCCACCTGATCGTACGCAAATCGCCTGCCCATACCAATTACAGCTCCACCAAGAACTTTATTTTGCAAAATCCTGCGCGGCAATGCACTGCGCTCATCGTTCTTGGACAATAGCTCTTCACTGAATACAATGTCCTACACAGTAATGCTTGCGCACTACTGCTTGGCAGTAGAATGAGAAAGGGCTTGTCGCAGGCACGAGAGACTTACCACCTAGTAAAAACTTTTTCAATCATATACAAATTTGATACCCACCTTAGTATGTAGTATGTTATGTGGTATAGGTTTTCATTTAGCCTAAATACTAAGTATTACACGTTTCAAGGAATATGTTTGTACTGATTGGATCCCTACATTTATAGGGAGATCTACTGGCCATATGCCTGCCAACACTGAGAACCACAGCAAGGTTTTGATAGCTGCAACATTTAAGTTAATTCCGTCGTAAACCCGTTTACGAAACACTATAAATCTGGTCTTTACATCCTTTCTACAAATGCCTTCTTGCACCCTGGATTCTTGACGTTTTTATTTTATTTGCGACATGACGCGGATGTCAACGATATATCGCGCTGCCAGTTTTTGTATACATACCAAGGTATAGTAAAATAACTTGCGGAGGCACCTAATTTGTCCGTAGATCTAAACGATGACAATGGAGACCAATGATGTTTTTTTATAACCAACGATCAATGAGACGAGCAAGTCGTTCGCTTGATGGTAAGCTTCAAGCTTATACAATTACCGTGCCATCCATAACTTAGCACTGTGTTGTATTGCAGTAATGACTTTGCACTGCACCGTGCTAATCACCCAGTTGAAGTTAATATGTGCGTCTGTGATGCCAAAATTAAATAAAGAACTTTGGAACTTTGAACCCCGCGGCAGTAATAACGCTGGCTACAAAAACCCTTCAAACCGGAACGCAGAAAGCAATTGCGCACTATTACTAAGCGGCAGGATAGCTGCCAAAGTGGTGATATCAATCAAACCATACGGCCGATACGAAAGTCCTACCATAACTTGCGAAATTGGTGGAAACGAGTAGTTCTAAATCACGCCGTGTTCCAGATTTTGTCGACATATACTCACTTTCTGACACAATGCGCCGCCGTCAACACGTACTCCTTGGTTAGCAGCGACGCCCCGCAGTGGAACTGGCCGTCATACACCAGCCGTGCCATCCACGGGTACCGGTTGACACCCGCGGGCAACCCACCCACGATGCGGTTCTCCTGGTTCGAACCGCCACACTCTGCGGATATGAAAGCGAACAGTTGAACGAACTGCAGTACCCACTGCTAAGTATAGCTGGTTAGACTTCCGCAAGTACCTACTGGGTGCAAAGGAACTGGGGTGAATGTACACTGGATTAGCAACAACATAAAAGGCAGGATTCGAATGGTAATTCTGCTAAATACTTGTAGGGAGATCTGTTAGCGGTAACTTTTAGCCACACTAGGTAATGTACATAAATGTATACCTATCTATATAATACCTAGTACCTAGTGCAATATACACAACATAATAGCTAAAAAGGATAGTCAGTTACCTCATAACAATATGATACAGGAGCAGTAATATTACAAAGAACAAAACGAGGCTCCTTTAAACAACCAAACAAATATGCTACTGCTACAATATCAAAGCAGATTACTTAGGGTACTTGCATTTTACATAATTGTTCCATAGAACTTCAATTTAGACACTGCACCACGCTACTGGTATTACACTACAGGGATCAAGCGAGCTACAAAAATCACTTCAACTGTCAAGGCTCTCATTTCTTTTTTACCGTTATCGAAGTGTAGAGCAAGTTACATTTCGACCGTGCCGCGTACCGGCAGCAGGCTGTTGCGATCTCGAGACACTTTCACTATCTGCGCAATTCATTGCACATGAATTCACATGATACAAGAAGGTAGGTACGTCATTTCACGATGCGACACTCCGCAGGCGCATCTTACGCACAATTACTAGGAAATCACACGCGTTTCTATGTTTTTGCGATGTTTACCTTCGTATACAATGTCGTGAACCCCGGCTGAGGGTAAACTGAACTACGCTGGTGACAAGCATTATTTTATGACTACTAATGATATGCTGACTTCTTTTTATATATTTACAGCTGATTTAACCTAATACTTACCGACATTTAAGAGTAAAATACTTATGAAATAAAATAACTTAGCTAGGAATATGTACACAAAATACAGGTTGCAAAAGCAAGATACAATTGTGAAGTGCACATTCTACATACGTGCATAGGTAGTATAAATATATTTGCAGGGTTTGCAGGTGCCTTCGACTTACCCAACTTTCTAGGTAGAGGATTTGCTCTGCCGCATTCTAAAAGGTGAACGTGAATGAAGATCATTAGGATTGAAAGGGAATCTAGACATTTACTTTCTACTAAAGAGTGAATTAAGGTAGAACTACGAGTAAGATGCGGCGTTCGTTTTCAGCTGCAAAACTGAAATGTAAGCTGTGTATTTTAAACCACGCGTTGCTGTCATACTCTAGTAATGAATGTTCCTGTGTTTGTACATTAAAACACCTACTTACTTACGTGGCTTGAACGAATTAATCACTCAAGACTGTAAAGCAAACTGAAGTTTTACTGGAGGCAATAAATCTATCTAACATGCTATTTTGGACTTGATATGTGTAAGTGGCCAGTGACCACATTAGACCACATCAATTTTGACTGGAGTTAAAAGAAAAGTCATCTTGAAATGTTAATCATTTCCTGTGATAGAATTAAATTTGTTTCAAGATCTTCCATGTGGCTTATTATATACTACTGGACTTAATCACCCTTAATGACAATGCCATCACGATTTCTATCAGCTTCACCTATAAGAAGGTACCTACTTGTATTATTGTAAATGTTGTCAATACTGTCTCCATGAGACATCGAATTATGTTTTATAAGTCTATGGGTATTATATTATCTAAAAGTTTTATGGGTTGTCCAATTGCTTCTCCTTGTATGTAGTTAGTTTAGTTTTAGTAAGTAGAGTGTAGTTTGTTTTCAGTAATAAAGGCATTCGCCCCTTATAAGTCTAGGAAGTAACTATCATTATAAGCTTACCACATGAGCACTTCTGGACGTTGGCCTCATCTTCGTCATCTTCTACGCTTTGCTCTTCCAGAATCGGTACTTCCAAACCGAAAATGGCGTCGAACAAGAACCGCGATGACCTATTGCCTGATGACACCTGAAACGTTTAAAATTAGGTTTTGAACCAGTTCCTAATACAATCGGACACAAACCTACAGGCGATAGAAGACAAGTGTGTACACATAATAAACTTAACATGGATATTGATGACCGTCATAAAAGTACGCAGTCAATGGCTCCATTAATTCAACATGTTACGATTGCTGAAGAGCCGTTGCAATTTCATTCATGCTATAAATGCACAAGTTATTTCTTAATCAACTAGGTATGTCTGCATAGAAATGATTGGAAGCCAATTATGACAACAGCTGTTGTATGGATAATAAAATTGTTTGGTTCGGAAGTAGGTAATCGTGCTAGATCCGTCGCTGCATTACCTCACTGATGCTGTTATATCATACGTGTAAAACGGGTATTTTGGTTGTTCTGTCGGAAATGCACTTACATAAGTTCTGTTTATCGTTAAACCCGCGGTTTGCTTTCGAGACGCAGACGCCATGGTTGCGCAACTTGCCGGCTAATTGGCGAGTAATGTCAATGTTGCTTTCACAATCTCGACGACCGTGTTCCGGCTATTATCTTTTTTGCTTCAATTTCGGTAACGCTGTACTTTCTCGCCTCATCATTGTTGTCAGAGAAACAAGCTTCACGCAGAGCATTAGAAAATTTTACAAGCCTTTATAAATTACTACAGGCGTAAGTATAAGACTTTACTAACGTGTTATACCATATTTATAGAGGACATCAAGTTTTACATAATTAACTGAAGCTTTTTTATGAATATAATTATACTGGACTCATTAGGTACACAGAAAATACCAGCTCTTTTTTATGAGTGTTCAAAATCATTTTACAAATTTCTTTATTGCAAAAATATGTGTTACACGTGGTTGTTGTAACTCTGCCTTTTGTTTTAGTTATTAAAAAAAGAATCCAAAATCAGCCTGCCTGCGTTTTTACAATCAATAGTAGAATATTAAAAAATACTTAGTATTTGTACCTGATTTAAAATTTAATATTATTTTATTTAACTAAATGACGAGACGAGCTGGTCGTTCACCTGATGGTAAGCAATACGCCTGCCCATAACAGTAACAGCACCACCCGCAGAACTTTGTTTTGCAATATTCTGCGCGGCCCTGCACTGCGCTCATCACCCTGAGACAATTAGCTGTGTCTCATAATGCCCAGTAATTTTGCTGGCTACAATGCCCTTCAAATCGGAACACAGTAATGCTTGCGCATTACTGCTTGGCGGCAGAATAAACTGAGAAAGCGGTGGTACCCACTCAGACGACCTCTCGCACTACCAGTTTAATATTAACATGTAAGAATTTGTGAGGTACAGAAATGTAAATATGAAACAGGTTTTGGAAAAATAATAAAATCTAAGTAGGTTACACTATTGTACGCACTATTTGTAAAAAAAATTTGCTCGAACCAATAAGGCCTAATGGAATTGCACCACTTGTTTGAGAATAGGTTTGTTAACCAAAATGGAACGACCGAAACCCACGGTATACAGCTTGATTAGGAGGCTTTGTCATGTTGAATACAAAATATACCATATTCTCGGATTCCTTCGCTTTCCCCGAGTGACCAGCTCACGTAACTGTGTGACGAAATGATACCGCTTGTGTTAGTTGGTCGAATGTGTTAGCTAACAATGTCACCTGACGATGTGACATAATCATAATCAGGCTAAGGTGCTAAGGTTGTAGAGCCATATTGTCATTGTGCTAGTTACGGCCTCATGTGGACGTAATATTTATGGATGCCTTTGCGCACGCCTGCTTCTTATAACCTTGGTACTGAAACTAACTAACCGGTAGTTATAGTTCTAAAGCTTGATGTTTTTGAACGTTTGAAGTGACATGTGACCTAAAGATGTAGACTTTACCGCAAAACACCTTCATTAACCTCTTGGAATGATGTCTGTATTTTCTAATTGTTTTTAATGATATAATGATGTCAAGGGACCTCAAATGTCTAGAATTCACGTAAGATAGAGACCCAATCACTAAATACCCGTGACCGAGTTAACGAATACTTCAATTTCGCAAGTGACCCTGACAGTTGGATACCTACTAGTCACAGAAGTGCCACAAAAGCCAGGTGATTTGACCTCCATTGCTGTCCCAAGTTCACAGTCACAAGTCGCGGCCAACTTTTGTTAGATACTGGTAAATAATGGTAAACTAAAGTAGGTATTTAGCTTTTTTGCGAAATGAACCCTCACCTAAATAGACATTATTTTTTATAGTAACGACTTAACAGACACTAATAAAGCAATGTATTTACAAACATCACTATTAATTAAGTTTAAAATGATGCTAGATCGGTACAAAAGATAAACTTAGATGGCACCTCTGATTCGGGACATAAAAGCGAATCGCAATACTTTAGTTTATTTTGGGTATCCTTATATACGTTGTAAACCATTCTATTGAACCTTATGTTGCTTCGAGGTATACGGAAGGACCATAGTCTCATTCGGTAAGGAGATGAGCAAGGTAAACTAAACTTTGAGTCAACAATAAAGCAATCCCCGGCTTAATCAAGTGTTGACGTTTAATAGGTAACGTTTGTAGTACTTTCCTAAGTAGGTATAATCACGAATGCCTTTCACGCAGTAATTGTTGTGTTGCTCTCGTTCTGTTATCCGCACTCGTTTATCAGAGACTGAAGAAAGTACCGGGATGGTGGCGCCACTTTAAGTGCCTTGTTGTTAACGAGATGTTTGTGTCAGTATTGAATTATGACTGTTGAGTTCCTTATATTTATTATTATTGGAGTCCATTTAATACCTCAGTATATATTAGCTTGGATATGTTATAGCGACGCTATCACACTTTATAAGCTCTTAATGGGTGGAGTTCGATTCCCGCCGTTTTCGTCCTTCACCGTGCAGGGCCAGCGGGATTCAAACTCGGAGGTGCGTCGGATCGGAAGTCGCACATATTCCCACTGAGCCACACTCGCTCAAGTATCTCCTAGCCTAAACTTTATTATAATCACAACAGCAGGGCTATTTGACTTTGAACTATATATGGTATGATCATTAAGTCCCTTACAAAACCGTCGGATAATTTTGAATCGATCCAACCGGAAAATTGTTTCGAGTAGGTACGTAAAAGTCCTTTAGGGTAGATAGTGGGATATCACACGAAAACTTGCACAAATTTATCTAAAACATTTTGGTGATATGTTACAAAGAGCATCTAAGTAATTACCTACATGTACTTATATATTATTATGTTATTATGAATATGTAGTATTAACATGATATTACTATTTTGTTTTATACACAACACCACCGTCCCTTACAGTTTCTTAGATTTCTCTCCATCCAAAGGTTGTCTGGAAGAGATAGCTATAAGCGATAAGACCGCTCATTGTAACACTTTAGCTTTAAGTATTGTTTAGTTATTATTTTATGTTGTTGTGTGACAATAAAGCGTTATCTAATCTAATCTAATCTAGGTATATTTTAATAACCTACTTTCATATTGAAATAACGACCTTACATAATATTAATTCCTATTTAAGTAGAGTAGCGTGAGCGAAAGTGATACATCCGCTTCATCGAGTTATCTACATTTAAAATTACATTCGCACATTTACCTAACCTTGCAATTACATTGCAATTAGGTACAGAAATTGTATATGAAACTGCTTCTTCGGTTGCGCGTTTCATAAAGTTAAATCATCATCACTGTTACGCAGTACCTACTTTCCTCGTAAGCAGCAATGTAGTTATTCATGACTGCTCTTCCGTAAACTATCGAGATACACACAAACACATATATATAAAGGTATAAAAGGTAATCTACTTGTTTATATATGACGAAATTTAATAATTGTATAAGTAAGTAGGTACTCTGCGTAACTTTTCCCGCAACTTGTAACACCTGCGGTTGCACCTCAACTCTAAATACCACCATAGACCAAATATATTTAGTTCATGATACCACTAAGCTCTTATTTAGAGGCGAAAAAAGAATGTCTGATCGTGATCTAGCGATAATTTTTTTATCAGGGGGTTTAATTTGCGAATATAATTCTAGATTTAGTATTTTTGCAAAAACTAATCATTAGATTGTTGTTTAACTTGTTTCGGCAATTATTTCGTACGAAAGTCCACAGTTAAGAAAATAAAAACACCAGAAATTAACTTTCTACATTGGAAAGGACATTGTAACTATATAGGTACTTCTCAAAGACTTCTATGAAAATGCCAATTTTATGGCCTGAACATCTATTTATTTAATGTACTACGACCTAAATGCATATTTCCTCATTTTACGATGTACAAATATATGACAAATAAATGTTTTATGATGAAGTTAAAGATCTATTTCTAGTCAATTGACACATTTGACACCTCACCCTAACTTGGAGGTTTCCTTATACCTACCTATACTTTACTCTACCCTTACGTTGTGCTCTGCCCTTACCACCAGTCCACAGAAAGCGCTTCGCTGACTATTTCATTATACGTACTTCTAAAGAGTAAAATTCTTTACCGGAATCTTTATTCCCTTTCAATTACAACCTGGGTCTGTGAATAGGCACCTCATGGGCAAACGTGCTCCACCTTAGACCGCAACTACGCATACCATCAGGTGAGTCAAAGGAAAGCCAATTTTATCATAAATTTTTTCCTTATCTTTTTCAGAAACTGCTGATACTATGTTATTTTGTTGTTTATTATAATTATTATGTACTGGACTTGCCTTGTGTAACGGATTTAGTTATATGGCCAATAAAGAATTCATTTCTATTTTTTTTTTACGGAATGCTAATCCTTCTATATCCCATTCACTAATCAAACCTTTATATGTCTATGGTTAGGAACTATCAATAGGATAGGCCATGTCACGTGTGGTGTGCCCATTATCTCACATACCACAGTAATATAAGGAAATAATCAGACCATAAGGTCTTCAAATTAATTAGTAATACCTGTGGTAATATATAGATGGTCCCTGCTTACTTGTTCCGTGTCTATGTCTATTGTCTAGGCTATGGCTGTTGTGGGAGAGGGAATCATAAATATAGACAAGGATTCCGTATGTAATCTGTGTATAGGTAACCATTAGGCGTTATTTATTTATCCTTATCCACTTGCACTCAATCAACTCTACTGCTGCTTATAGTAAGTCGATATACATGTCAATGATGCCTATGTTTATTCATAACAAACTTTTTTAATAACTGGATTATGAAAATAAAGGGAATCTAAAATAATAGGTACATATAGTACACAACTACACAAGGATTGATGACGACCATTTGAGATGACGATTTATGCCCTGATCCCTGATAAGTAGGTAACGAGTCTTGGATGACCAAGATAATTTGGAACATTTGCTCTGAATGCTAGGCAGGTATCGAGCCTAAATTAATTCCTCCTAGATACTTGTACATGGCTCCATATAAATCTAAGCTTTTATCAATACATAATTCATAAATATTCTAAACATTTTTTAATTATTACCTGATAATACGTACTCCCTATGTAAAACAAATGCATACCCACAGAATTAGAAGCGTTCTAATTCTATGTGCATACCTAATAGGTAGTAGCGCATCAACAAACAATAAAACAAGAATTACATAAAGTACACGATGAAAGTAAAAGTGCTCGTTCAAGTCATTGCACTTACGCACTAGTTCTAAGACCGATACGGTATCGTCAATACCAGAAACCATGTGTTATGAGGACTTACATGATTGTGAACAGTGGCTGCATCCGGCAACGTCAGCTCCCTGGCGGCAGACGCTTCTATCGAAAAGACCACGTAAATGATAGTCACAATTCTCCATTGGCACATTGTGGGGATCCGGGGTCGTGCGCGTTGTTATTATTAGTGCGCTCCACTATTTATTTGAGCGGCATCTCCGCGCTCGGCGCGTCCACTGGCGAATTGGTCGTCAGCGATTCAATGGCATTATTTCGCAAATGGGCGCCCATGAATCGCAGGCCGAGTTCGGCCGCGGCCGCGCGGTTGCACCAAGTGCCGCGCCGCGCGGGGTCTTCGGCCACCACCTCGCGCACCTACTTTCTCCGCGCGCCAAAATACTAAAGTCTGGTGCACACACTCGAGCCGACTCTGCTCTGGAGCAGTGCTCTTAAGGTTTTAACCGTAGTTCTCGCTTGACATTTTATGACGGCTAGCACCCAATAATCCACAAGACAATATCATGCCTATCACCATCATTCTTCAGTCCTTGGTAACCAATTTATTATTTAGATATTAGTTAGCTAGGTGTCAACAAGCATTTTAGCCAGTTATCGCTGGTGCTTATGTCTAGGTACCGAAATGGTGATCAGACATTCTATAAGTTATTGTGGTATTTGTCCTTTATGTATGTTAGCCCTTACAATCAGTCCGAATCCCCCACCCGTCACCCCCCTAAGTACTGGCATCACCATCGTCGCTCTGCTTATGCACATGATTTATTGCCATGACTGTTTAGTATTTACCTATATTATGTCACCTCAGCTGTTCTCAATTGTTGAGGTGACATAATATAAGTGTAAATAAATGAATAACAAACACACAGGTATACATAAATCACGGCCAAAGATCACATACATAGATCTTGGCCTCTAACTAGGACTCCCTGTATTAGGGAACCAGGACCTACGAGGACCATGCTCCCACAACACCCAGCCACGTGACAAATATTTGCGCTTTTTTTCTGTGTAGAAACATTAGTCGATGAACATTAAACAATACTACAAATACTATTAAACAATAGCTATTTGGTGATATTCTGGTTGTGACCATTTCTTGAACCTATACCTGTACAGGGCCCCAATTCACTATGACAACTTGGCGATTCCGTGCTTCGAAATCACGTCGATACCTTCATTAAGAAACGACATCTCTATGACGAATTCATATATTCATATATATAGAGAATACAAATTTCGCAGATGTCGTTTATTAATGAAGGAATCGACATTTCCTCGAAGCAAGGAATCGCCAAGTTGTCATAATGAATTAGGGCCCTGATGATAATTGTTACATTATAGGTACCGTAAAATGTGGTGAATAGAGAAGTTTTCAACATTTGGATAGGAATTTTAGTATGTTTATTATGTATTTGGAATGTTACTATGATTTTGCCTTGTGAGTTAAAAGGTAATAAACTTTTATCAATCAAAAGTAAACATAATTGACGCGTGATTTATTTAATAAATATAAAAATATGCTCGATTTCTATTTACCCGCGATATGGGGTGAATAGAGTTGAAAGTGGGGTTAATAGAAAAAGTAGCTAGGGTTGACAAAATGTATTATCTATATTTGGGTGCTGTGGGAAGGAGTGTGATTGAATTTACTAATCTCAAATATAACGTTTTTTATTGTCTGACCATTAAATTAACAGGGCTCTGAGTAATATTAAGATAAATTATGAACTTTACCTATGGTTCCTATACCATATTAAGTAGTAACTAGGTATATATTTCTTGATTTCAATACTGTGCTGAAACAGTAAAATATTTTTTTTATTTTTGTGTAAACTTTAAATAAAATCAACATCAATATAAAAATGCAAAGGTATAAAAAATTAACTTTTCAAATAATATTAAACAAAAATATAAACTAATTTATAATTATTATTTAGGTACCTATACGTACATAAGTGGGTACTAATTCTTTTTTATTATAATACTGTGCAGAAACAGTTCAAAAAATCTACGATATACGATATTACATATAGATACGATATTATATATAATCAACATGTAATAAAAACATTGCAAAATTATGAAGTAAGAATAAAAAATTAGTTTTATTTGGGATCATATATTAACAACTAATAATATATATATATATATATATATATATATATATATATATATAAATAAATGTTATTTATTTCTTCATAAAATACAGCTCATACAAATCTTTACTATTTTACAGGTAGGTAGGTAAATTACATATATTCAAGTTTTGTAAAGGTAGGTAGCAGCCCTAGCAATGATCATTCTATTCACCCCAGACTCATTACTATTTACCCCTCACGCATTTCTATTCAGCCATTATACGTTTCAATTTACCCCGAACTAATTTTCCATTCACCCCTAAGGCATCTTCTTTTCACCCCGAATTTATTTGAATTGTAGGCTAAATAACTTTTAGGCATATTTATAACAAAATGAAGCTTTATTTGGCTTACTTGCAAGTTTTCACAGTAGATAAATATGTAATACTTTATATAACTTAGTATAAATATATTTATGATATCTTAACACCGAACACAGAGTATGTTTTTACACAGCTCAAAATCTCGACCGTTAGCTGGTCACTTTGACACTTAATAAGACGCAATAGAAACAACCTCACTATCAATTACGATATGTACATGTGAAAATAAATATAGCTATACCAAAAAAAATCAAACGCAGCTAATTTCATTGAGTAGGATAGTCACACCAATGCAAGCAAAAAAAAAACTTTTTTTTTCTATTCACCTCTTACATTCTATTCACCCCATTTTGCGGTAGGTACTTATAGCATGTATGCATGATTAGCTTTTATTTAAAACATATATTACCTGCACATCTCACTTACCTAAATAAGCACCTATAAGGTACTAATTAGGTATCGGCTCATTGGTTTTAAAAGTAACCAAAGCACAGAAGACTTAATAGTACCGATAGGTAACTATAAAGATATCATTGCTGAAAGTTCAGGGTACATAGTCACACAGATACATTGTACATGAGCACATAATGCAATATAATAAACAAATAAATAAATAGGTGGAATAGCCGTCAATTGATTTGCTTGTCATGTTAGGTAAGAGTTTAACAATGACAATATTTTCTGCTCCTTGGTGTTTATTGATGAATGAATGAGTTATTTATTAAAACACCACAATACAGAAAAAAATACAAATACTCAGGTAAAGACAACGTACCTGCTTTACTTAGGTACCTACCTAAGCTAATTATGTATCAAGACCGCCCTTTACGTCTTATCGCCTAAAGTGATCATTTCCAGACAGCCGTCGCGTCCAATGGAGATGTCAAATAAGAATATTAAATTGACGGTAGCTTTCAAGTACCTACCTATTATATAATTTATCACATACCTATTACCTATACTAGATAAAGCATTTCAATGATTTATAACCTTATCCCAGGTTTTAGTCCGTTATTATTCTGTGGTTTTAGAGTAGTTACCTTACCTTGGGTACTAAACTAGTGGCCTACCTAGGGAACATACCTACAGTTGTCAGTGCTCTATGTAAGTAAGTATAAATGTTATACCAACCAAAGCCATAATTAATTGAACCGATAAGATAATACGATCGGTAATTTCAAGCTCAGTAAAGTTAATACTCAAGATGGTTAATGAATTCCGGTACCAGTGCGGATTTTCCACGTTGATAAAACGAAAGTGAAATCAGCGATGGTTTCCGCAGCGAGCCCGCGTGCCTTCCACTGACACGTAATCGTGACGTTAATAACTGCCTACTTCGCTCTTGTCTCACGAGAAAATTATCATTATTTACTTCCGACCATACCTAGCTGTTATGGGCAGTTGAGCAGTTCATGTCTAACTTTAAGCCAATTATCTCAACAGATGTCTAAATTTACTACTCTTACGCAATAGCAATCGGTAATTACCTATATACCCTAAGGTGTGGAGGTTTGAGTTAGTGTCGAGGAACCTAATGGTTCGATTTCCATGACACCACTTGTGGACGGGGGGGTTTATTCATAGTAGCATAATTTAGTTTTAGACCCCTTCCCGCCTGTTAGTAGGAACACCGTAGGTACAAATCACTACACTCCTTTGGTAGGTGTAGCTGTATGTACGTTAGATGCCTACAGAATGTGTACATACATAAGACCTTACAAATTCCTAGTATTGTATACTTTTTATATCAAAAGTCTATGGTTTTTATTATATGCTGTCCCATACATTTTTGGTACCGTTGACTTATTATTATTCAGCCTAGTTTGTCCCACATGGCAAATTCCTCCTTACCCTCTTTCCAGTCTTCTTCCGCTTTTGGGCTATGGCTTGCTTGCTGTTCTTTTGGAGTTCATCCCGCCAGTCTTTCGGGGGCTTGCCGCGTCGTCGGCGTCTCAGTCATGTCAAGTTTGTACCAATGAAGAGTCCATTCGGGATATTCGGCTTGTGGATAATTATGAGCAGTCAATCGAGTACAAGCGTTATTTTAGTCTGCCGTGGATTTTCTTCTTCAAACCAATATTTTCGCCTAATAATTTTATGATAGCAATAAAACATCTCATTATTCTTGGCGCAATATAAATTCAATAGATAGGCGTTCTTGAGGTTGACGCGCTGTCGATAAAATCATTAGGCAGGTCATGTGTGAATGAGAATCTGATTTACAAATCCGTGATTTATGTAGGTTCATTTACAATTTACATAACGACACTGCTGTCTAATATGTACTGTGATCGAATTATCTGATCCCCCTATGTCCACTTGGAAATCTCTTTCATCACTTTGCTCACTATGATTCTGTAGGCATTTTTGAGGTTGACGCCCTCACTCTTTTATATATTATATGCATCTTATTTTCCACTTAGCCTTTTCTCCGATATTTAGATACACAATCATGAGTTATCTTATTTCTCTGAACTTGGGATCCCTTGAACTAGGCGAAATAACGAAGTACGTTACTGGCGATCCCTAAATGGTTTATGTACATATCAGTTTTTCAATTTCTTATAGGGGAGATATAAGGCCAATTTTAGCACAAGAATAACATTCTATTAGAACGTCTTGAATGTTTGTGGCAATACTTATCCTGATAGGAAAAAATAGCTCAATAAAACAAAATGTTGTTTCAATCGTTTATTTTCAACGTAAAAATAAAAAATAATTCAGTAATGTTAGGATCAAGGTATATTGTTAATATATTTTTCAACAAAACAAACTTACCTGTGGCAATAAGGAACTCGGCAGATCGTAAAGAACCCACGTCCCCGTAGTTCACCATGAAAATAAAATTGAAAATGTTAGAAAAGAAAAATTAATTCCCAAAACTCAATAATAGGTACATAGGTACTGATGTATGAATTTTGTGAGTTATTTTTTTTAATGCAGTAGCTTTTGTGATGACATAAGCTTTAGTCTTCGTATTGGCCATAGCCAGAATCTTGATTGAATCAAGTCTTCGGAGTTCAAACGTCTGTGCGATCTCGTATCCTTCGATTATGCTACCTATGTTTTCTCCTGTCTAATTATTTAATATATGAACACAGCCCCATCTGTTTTTCTAATATGAGAACAAGAAATCTAGTTTGTGTAAGCAAAATGTGTGTGAATACAGCAACCTGAACAAATAATAAAATAAATAAATCTTCTCAGACTCGAAATGATGATTCTATGATGACTCGACCAGAGCTGACAGGCTGAATGAATTGCCAAGGTAGGTTGTTGATATACTCGAATATTTATTGTTGCTGTATGACCGATAAGCAAGGGCCGTGAGAGGAACACAAAATATGTAGGTATACCATACCTACGAAGTGCATTCAAAGCGACGCGTGACAGCGCCGATGCGCGAGGTATAGCTGCTGTCCCCTACATCAGTTTTACCCTTATTGTTAAACCGTGCCTACAACTACATGTAGCATGTGTCAGCAGTGGACTGCGCAGCACTTTGAAGGTGCGCTATGACTATTGAACAAAGCATAAAGATCTATGATTGGCCACTATCTCGCCTGATGAAACGACGATGTAGCCGAAAATGGCATCCATAGATCTAGACAGAATGCAGGTGACTGCAGTGCTCCTGTCTAGGATGACTGCTCAGACCAGTGTCCATGATGGTTTGACGAACATTACTCCGAAACAAGACTAGGCCACGCCCGCGGCATGACTTTGTTCCAAGTGGTATGCATAGGTACCTAACCGCGGGCCGAGCCTACCACTTTCGATGTTTTTCTTCACCATTTTAGAGCGAGCGTGCAAAATACGAACATTTGTATATCTCATTGATGGGCCGAGTCGATCGAGATTCGAACTCTGGTGCGTCGTATCGTAAAGCGCACAAGGAACCTAAGGTACGAATTGAAATGCAGTTTTCCTATATGTTCTATGGAGTCCGGCGCGACACAAAGGCTTTGTTTCGTCAAAATCTGTCCAGAAATATTGAAGTTATGGTGCAATTCAGGAAAAATACGTCTCTTACTGCACAAGGCTCGTTACGGACGTTAACGGGATTGGAGCGGGTAACAGGAAAGGACGAGGATGGTAATGGGATAGAAGTGGGATGGTAACGGGATATGAGGGGGACAGTTCCGGGTTAGGCGGAGTCGGTAACGGGATATAATGGGGATAGAAACGGGACGAAAATGGCATAGAAAAAGGATGATCTGGATAGGAGCGGGATGAAAGCAGCAGCGGGACCGTGAAGGGATAGGACGGGGACGGTATCGGGATATGAGCGGAGCTGGATTAGGATGGGATGGAAAATTGTCAGGAACAGGTTAGATTACTTCACTACGCATACGAAGTCACGGGCAACAGCTAGTCATCAACATTTTTATCAGACTAGCACAAACCAGTGTACCTGTTGATTACTTAGCCATGAAGTCCTCCCCTTTCGGTTAGCAAACATTTGTGGGAAGACGAGTGCTAAACATAATAAGAGATATTATATAATTTTTTCATACTTTCGTTACCTTCTCAAACTATTTTATATATCGCATCTAGTCGGTGTGACTTATTAGTGATGTCACATTTTGGCACTATTAATTGGCACCTATTCAAGAAACTATGGAAATTGTTTCAAGAATAAATACGACAAACGTTTGTTCTTGATATTAACTTTATTTACCTCTCATCCATTGCTAAAAATTAATAGTAATATAAGTTAATAACGCTTACCAAATAGGTGTACCTACCTCTACCATACTTGGCTCCGCGATCGGAATGACTGATTAATCAGGGCGACATCTACATAATCTGTTAACAAACTACATAACGGAAGGAACGGGAATGTGGTTCATGTAACCGTTAGATACCTACGCTAACGGTACCATGCTACAGTAAAAGGAACAAAAGTAAAATATGAATAACTTTTATAATTTTATAAGTAGTTCTAAAGCTATAAGAATGTTTTATCAAAACAGATTTTTTTTTCTGTATGTACATTTATGTCAGCAGTTGCGCGTTATTTTTACTACAGTACAATGAACTACACTCGCAAGCACAACTTGATGTTTTACGCTGACAAAGTTATAAATAAAATTAAAGAAACCAAAACTAGGAATATTTACAGATCTAAGAAAACAACCCTACTGATTTTGTATTAAAATTTATTTTACATTAAATTAACCTATAAGTCATCAATAAATTGTATACCTATGCTATTTGAGAACTTAATACTGAGTAATATAATTAAGAAAATTAATTGTAGGTCGTCAATGTTCATTATTTCTCATCTATGTTAACTGTAGTGTATACTAAACCTAACATCTATTTCACGAAGTTCTTACAGATAATCCTAAAGTTGTACTAAATTACTCATAGAAAATTTTCCATTTTACAAACTATGAATCCTTACACGTATGTCACGAAAGTACCAAAGTACTACAATAAATAGAAGACCACATTACAATCGGTACACATAATTCTATCATATTCTTTTAAAAGTTAAAAAAAATCACTAGCTTCTGCTATATAAGTAACGGTATGGTGACGGCGTCTCCTAGGTGGTCTCGCGTGGAGCATGGGGCGTATCTAGGCTCCGGAGCGTACTGCCTACACTAGCACGGAATACTCTGCTTTACTAGTGTACTTAGCACGAAACCTAGAGATTGAAAAAACCTGTTATCAGACACGTAAAAGATAAAAATGCTAACAAAAGCAGCTACCTTCATAGCATTAATCATCGAACTATCACTGGACTTGTTAAGAAACTAATCAAGACTGTCCGCCTATGCTCAATTAATGCTATGTAGTGCTCAGATATATCCCAATCAACAGAACTCAACATCTATACCACACGGTTTCCTATTCCGGTAGTCAGAAATGGGGGATATTTTAATGAGTAGTTTGATGAATATTGGTGATGTGATGAGTGAGTGGAGGGAATAGATGTGAATGTGTTATACTTACGTTGTCTAGAATCTTCCCCCTCGGCCCTGGCCCCCGCCATAGTTGCCGCCGCCCCCGCTGCCGCCGCCGTAGCCGCCACTGCTGCCGCCACCACCCTGGTTCATGTTGTAGGGTGCGGCTCTGTTATTGCCATATTGCTGCGTCCTAGTGGGGCCCCCACTGTAACTTTGTTGGTTGTAATTGCCGAAGTCTTGGTTGCCCCAGCCCCCGCGGCCGTTGCCGCCGCCACCGCCGCCGCCGCCTCCGTAACCGCCCTGGTTACCACCTCCCCAACTTCCCTGGTTATTATCCCAGGGATTGGAGTTGTTCCATCCACCCTGGTTATTTCCATAGCCACCTGAAATCGATAAGATATGGTAAAACTAGCATGACAAAGTAATGAAGCTTAATGATGAAGATATTCAATGAAAAGATTTTACGAACCTGTATTACCCCAGTTGTCTTGTCTACCTCCGCCGCCGCCTTGCCTGCCGGCGCCTCTCTGGTCGCCGCCATCTTTAGGAAGGGCTTTCTTGACATCCAACTGTTTTCCGCTTATTTTGTGAGGAGCATTCACTGTTGAAACACAATAAAGTTAAAGAAAAGCACTTTTGTAGTTCGACTTGAAAAAGTCTACGTCTATAGACACAAAATTGTGAATGTTTGTTGACTTGCGTACCAGATCTTCTACTTATAAGATAGTCAGGTATAGCTAAAATCAATAATTCAATATCCACAGATTGAGAAGCCAGAGGTAGATATAGTAATCTATTCTGGGGCAAGACTGTGGAGCATTTACTAAAAAAGATACTTACAGCAAACTTTGTCAACAGGGTCATAGTCATCAAATTCAACAAATCCGAATCCACGCTTTTTTCCTGTCGCCTTGTCTGTGACAATGCTGACACTTTGTACAGTGCCATAGTTCGAGAAATATTCTCGGAGTTGATCTTCATCATGGTCATCTTTGATGCCTCCAATGAACAGTTTTTTGACAGTGGCACCAGCCTCAGGATTTTTAATGTCCTGCCTTGCTACCGCGCGCTTGGTTTCTACAACGCTGACAACAAAAAAGGGAAAATAAGAACAATGAAACCTATCTCTCTAAATGAAAGTTTAGTTATTTTTAAAATCAATGATGTAATAAGTAAGTGTAAGTAGATACCCAAGTCAAGGTGAAGGTGGGTTACTTTAACGGTTACATTGTTGGCTCGTCAGAAAATGCCATGTGGATCATAACACGAGACATTCACCAAGACAAGTCTTTATTATCTGCAGCTTGAAACGATGTGAAAATTAAAACAAATTTTCACATAGCTGGGCTGCAGTTTTTTAATAAACACATTATAAAGCTTACCGTCCATCAATACGATGTGGCCTGTTGTTCTGCGCATCGTCAACCATGTGCGCCTTGGAGTACGTGATAAAACCGAAGCCGCGAGACCGCTTGGTTTTAGGATCTTTCATTACAACAACATCTACAATTTCACCCCATTTCTCAAAATGTGACTTTAGCGATTCATCGGTTGTACGATAATTCAATCCTCCGATGAAGATTTTGCGGTGCACCTCGGGCTCATCCTGAAAGTAGGACGCTAGTTCAACAAAATGGCGGCGGCGTGGCGTCGCTTGCTACGCAGAATGGGGTCAACCGCTAATTCATGGTATTAGCAACGGTTTATAAAGAAAATGAAAAAAACAAGCTAATTTACATGATGCTAAATTACAATGAAACCGTTATAGGCAGGTAGTAAAAGTAACTGGGTAAGGTTTTAATAATGGAAAGACAATAAAATGACACGAAATAATACTTACATATCCGTCATCACCATTTTGCTGCGGCCTCATGTTACCGTTTTAACACTTATTACTTAGCTTTAAATTCAAGAAAAAATAACTTTTTGGACTTTTATCACTGCGCGATATTCACGACCACAACCTTCCCCGATCGACGCCACGCCAAAAAGAAAGAAGAAAATCAATCATGACGCAGCGGCGCTTAATGAATGAATGAAAACAAGCCACAGCTAACATATCCCGGAAACGGCTAATGATTTAAAAATATTTAGTCGATTTTATATAATACAAAATATTTTGTTAAAAAAAATAGCCATAGCCACATAGTCACTGGTACATATTTATTTATAACCCCATCATTTAATATTTACATAATGAAAAGATTCTGATATGTGAAAACTAATAGATGTATAGTCTAGTAACTTAGATACATAATAATATCACTGTATGTTTTCCGAAGAAAATAAAAATAAATAAATGTTGTATAAACACTTTATAATTTAATGAAATCGATTAGTATGAACTTATTGGACAGTAATCGAGTGAGTCGATTTATATATATTAGTCGAAACGAAAATTACTTATAAACTAACAATTCCAAACATAATTAGCAGTCACGAGGCAAGGCAAGCAGAACCATTGAGGTCTAACACTATTCCTCAATGAGCAGAACATATTCATTGAAGCAGAAGTAAGAAACTTTATAGATCTAAAATCACAAAACGAAGCCGAAAACTCCGAAAAGCAAGCCCATAGATAAAATAATCACTACTACTACTAGACAGGAGGTCAATGACTACTGAACTGAACTACATATATTTAACCTGTGACGGACTACCAGCATTGCCAGATCATATCAAAAGATACGATTTACTAACTATTTATCATCCGACCGTGCTTCAATCGTACCTCTGCTCGGACCGTACCTTATTGCCTCGTTAAATATTTTTGTGTGTAATCTCTACCCTTGTTTGTTTAAAATAAACTTGTTGCACCTGTTAATTTTTTACTCTTTTCTCTTCTTATTATAATGCTCTATTTCGTAAGAAGTTACGCTATAATATGTTGCTACTTTTGTATATCTTAACCATTGATTTCCGCACTTGATTTGGTTCTCAGGACGGCGATAAGTTAATTTTAGTAACTTGACTAGATTCTGATGGACATTTACGTCGCATCAAACGCAAATATAACAATCTATCGTCAGTTACGTTTTAAAGTTTGTATTAAGTAATTTTATTGTTAGTCTAGCACTCGTTTCACTCATGCTGTATGTTTTTTTGTTTCTGATGGACTTCTGTTACATTACATACACAAATATTACAAACTATCGTCAGTCTTGTAGTCCCGTTTTAAAGTTGAATTAAGTAATTGTAAAATTCTGGTGCTCGCTTCGCTCGCGTTTCATGATGTTAGTTTATTATTCCTGGTGCACATTTTTCACTCTGTACACAAATACTACAACCTATCGTCAGTCTTGCAGACAGACCTCAATGTTTGAATTGAGTAGATAATTGTAAAATTCTGGGGCCTCGCTTCACTAGCACTTCATGCTACATTTTCATTATTCTTGATAGACATTAATCGTTCTGTTGACCAAAATCTTTAATGCTTGGCTTACTCTAAACTATTTTCCCACACAATGGAAAACAGACACAGCAATCCACAAACCAGGCAAAGACACCTCAAACCCAACTTCTTATCGCCCAATTAGCCTTTTACCTTGGCTTGGAAAACTTTTTGAAAAAATGATATACAGACAGTTACTACGAGCATCCGAGCATTTATTAATTAATGAACAATTTGGTTTCCGACAAGGGCATTCAACAGTTCAACAACTAGCAAGAGTTGCAGAAACAGTATCCCAGAAACTGAATCTCAAGGAATCTACAGGCATGTTCCTGTTGGATATCGAGAAAGCTTTTGATACAGTTTGGCATGAAGGACTTCTTTATAAACTTATCTCATGCAACATACCAAAACCACTTCTTATAAACACAATCAAATCATACTTGTCGGACCGTAGTTTTAAAGTCCACATTAATAATTTCTCATCGCCTTCTAAATCAGTACCTGCGGGTGTCCCCCAAGGGGTACCTTGGAGCCGGTTAGTTAAATACTTAGGAGTTATCCTTGATAATAAACAACTGGATTGAAAATGCCTCCAAACTTCGCCTTAAGGGTGCTAAGGACCTAAATGCGTTAACTCCTTTTTTAAATAGGCACTCGTGCCTTAGTAGTCATACTAACTAAACTACGTATATATACTACCTTAGTTCGCCCGTGCATAACATATGATTGTCCTGTGTGGAGTAGTACTTACAAATCAGTTAACCTAACATTAACTCCTATATTTTATAAACTTTCCAAAAAACTCTATCCATATACTAATACTAATAATAGAAATAATTTAATTAAAAAAATATGCAAAACAAGCAAGAATAACCTTCCTTTCATCGACATTTATCGTAAATACAAGTTACCCCATCACCTTTTCCTCGTGTGCGATGAGTAGGTACAGTCCCGCACAAGCGTACGCACTCTACACGTCGTCGCCGCGCCTGCCATACCAGCCCGTATTATAGCGATATTTTTTAAAACTTGAAATAAAAATTTAATGTTAAATTTAAAACTTGCATAACGTCATGTCATCTTATAACAAAAATTATACACGCCAAAATTATGTTTACCATGCTGTAAGTTTAAATAAGTGTTGTGCTTGCAAAACGTTTTAATATACCACTAGCTTGTACTCCTAGGATTTAATCCACACTAGAATGTACCCACAATAATATGTTAAATTGATTTGATTAAAGGAACTTTTAAATTGAATTGAATTGATAGACATCAATCGCCTTGTATGTACACGAATATGATAATACATATTTTTATGTAATTCAATGACGATATGAGCAAGTCGTTCACCTGATGGTAAGCAACGCGCCTGCCTACAAGTTGCACCACCACCCAGAGCTTTGACGTACTTTGACAGTGTTGACGTAGGTAATTTATGTTCAGTGTTTCATTTATGTGAAAAGGGGGACAGATACAAACTGCAACCGTATTTAATACATTAACATAATTATATGGCATATTTATCTTAATTGTATTAAAACCGTACGTTATTGTCTAAAACCGTACTATTTTTAAAGCCTGCCTTCGTGCCTTCCCAAATCGGAAATTTATACTGGTAGCACTGCTGGCAACTACGTTCTACGTTCTATCTGCCAAAGGCCCAAAGCCAGTTTGTGACGTTTCTCATATTTCCATTTTCTGAAAATTTCTGCCTAAAATTTATTTCTACGATAAATATAAGTAGCTTGATTCAATCTTGTGCTTTTTGTGAAGTATTTTAGACCAGTGTAAACCTTAAACGAATAAGTTGATCTTGGGTATCGACATACTTTATTGGCCAACTCGACATGAAACCAAACGGAGGCGGTGACGACTACGTAAGTAAACGGGATTTTTTTTTCGCCACAAGTATAATTACCAATAATAATGCTTTTCTTAACATACCCATCTATTCCAACATAATGTTTTTGAATCTGAATTAATTGGGAACAAACTGGTTCCACCCGGTATTTTTTTGGTTATATTGAATTCGTTATTTTAAAAAAAGCTGATTCCTTGTTTTTTGAGTATGCGTCGCGGCGTGGCCATTTTTACCTTATTTCGACTATAAATAAAATTAGGAACTAAAAACGATATGACAACAATTTGATCTCTATTTACTTTTTAATATAATTGTAAAGTTTACTGAACTTTACACTAGTGCAATACCTACAATTATTCAGCCCCACTCGTTAGTAGGTATTTCACAGATATCGAGTCCATCCATTATTTAGACTAAAACATATTTTTCTAACAGGAAGAGCCAGAACATTTGAGGAAGCTCTTTATCGGAGGTCTCGACTACCGCACAAATGACCAGTCACTGAAACAATTCTATGAGCAATGGGGCGATATTGTGGATGTTGTGGTCATGAAGGACCCGCAGACTAAAAGATCCAGGGGCTTTGGCTTCATTACATACTCTAGAGCCCAAATGGTGGATGATGCTCAAAAGAATAGGCCACATAAAATTGACGGACGGTAAGAATAACACCATGCCTTCTGACCTTGAATTTACCTTGATAATTAAATTAAAAAAGCTTTGTTAGTTGGAAATATTAATTAGATATTTTTCCTTAAACATAATTTGAATTTAATGCAATCTTAATTTATAATGAAAAATGTATACCTACAAAAAATTACATTATTATAATAACTTCCCTCTCAATCTCAACTATCAATTTCAATAAGTAAATAAATGTTCCAGAGTTGTTGAACCGAAGAGGGCAGTGCCAAGAGAAGAGATAAATAGACCCGATGCCAGTGCGACAGTCAAGAAGCTGTTTGTTGGTGGCTTGAAGCAAGATATTGAGGAAGAAGATCTGAAAGAGTACTTCAGCTCTTATGGCAACATTGTATCAGTCAGCTTGGTCACAGAGAAGGATACTGGCAAGAAGAGGGGCTTTGGTTTTGTCGAGTTTGAAGATTATGATCCTGTTGACAAAATATGTGGTAAGCATTTTATACATTTTTAAGTTCTCCCACAGTCTTGCCCCAGAATGGATTATTAGATATGCACTTCTGGCTTCTCAAACTGTGGTTGTTAAAGTATTGATTTTGGCACAAACATTTTACATTCACATTTTATGGAAAGTCATGAACAGGAAAGTCAAGACTTCTTTTTTGAAGAAAACTAAAGTTATTGTGAGAAAGCACAGGTGGTAAAATGGCTATTACTGTGTCATTGAACATAAATCAATACTGGATACCTTGGTTGCATAGTCTGCAGTTAGAAGGTATTTTTAGTAGTTCATAAAATATATTCCATACTTATGGTGGTAGTCATTGTGATAAATTCACATTCATTAGTGTGTGATGCATAAACTGAATAAAGAGTTTTTCATTGATGTGGTTGATTAATATGTACAAAAATTACCGATCACAAGTATCATGACTAACTTGACTGACCAATCTCCTTTGTTTTCGTTTCACTTTACCCATGCAACATTTAGGCAACAAAGCAATCCAAATTAAAAACTGTTCCTAATTTATAGAAAGAGCCAAATTTATATTTGTTTGGTGAACCATCAGGGAAACATGTGTGAGCAATCCCTCAACTGCCGTTTAACTCTAGATCTAAATGCTCCATCTTCGGCCACATCATCACTTACACATCAACGGCCAGATAGTTGCCAAACATAAATCTACACATAAGCGATAAAATAAATGAACTATCACCATGTCTGATGTCATATTTGATGTATCGGGGTGATGAGCGCAATGCTGTCCTGCGCAGTGCTTTTCATGGTATTTAAAGTTCTGGGTGCAATTGCTATGGGCAGGCATGGCGCTTACCATCAGGCGAACGACTTGCTCGTCTCATCACTTTGTAACATAAAAAAATGTACCATTGTACAAGAAAGTCAAGTCTCAATTTTCAGAACTGTTTTCTTCTTTCCAGGTACCCCCAATCACAAAGTTAAGGGACATCGTCTAGATGTAAAGAAAGCGCTTTCAAAGTCCGAGATGGCCGGCGGACCGGGTGGCGGCGGCGGCGGCGGCGGCGGTGGCGGGGGCGGCCGCGGCGGTCGCGGCGGCCGTGGCGGCGGCGGCGGGGGCGGCGGGGGCTGGGGCAGGTCAAACCAGCAACAAGACTGGGGTAATATAATTCTTCCTACATTCTTTTCATATCCTCTCTCTCAACATTACTATTCACTCTATCTGGTTTAGGTTTCCATCGAAGAACTTTTTATTAAAAACTAAAAGAAAAGACGCTGCAATCATGTTAGTAATTCAATATTTTTTGATTCCATTACATGCCATAAGAAATTGAATATACACAAGACGCTTTGTATTAGTCGACAAATCTTCGTAAACAATAATATTCAGGCCGTGTTCATGCAGAGTTCATCGCCTTTTAGTATTTGCTGACAAATTGATCCTACAAGTTCATTGAGTTTACTAGATTCTGCTTTTAACCTTAGCGGTGCACAGTGGTGGCCGGGGCCAGCAAATACGGACTTCATTATTTGACTTGAAATAGCTATATCTAAGATCACCACAGGTTCTGGAGGCGGCGGCCGCGGCGGTGGCGGCGGCGGGAGCTGGGGCAACCAAAATGCGCAGAGTTGGGGTAATTCACTCATTTTATTCCCTTGGTAGTTGGGGATTCTACGGTTTTGGTGTCAAGATCTCAGTAGGTAGGCCCAGATGTGGTACATTATCATCATCATCAGCCCATTACGTTCCCACTGCTGGGACTTGGGCCTTCCCTCATAGAGAGAGTATTGGCCATAATTCACCACGCTGGCCCAGTTAGGGTTGGTGGATGTCACATGTCTTTGAATTTTGTGATAAATTCTTGGACATGCCGGTTTCCTCACGATGTTTTCCTTCACCGATTTTAGAGCGAGTGCTAAATCCGCATATAACTTTAGAAAGTCAGTGGTGCGGGGCCAGTGGGATTTGAACTCGGGTGCGTCGGATCGAAAGTCGCACATGCTACCACTGAGCCACACTTGCTCACTATACACACACAGTGGTACATTATGTTAAGGTGTAAAGCAGGTAGTGTTTGTTTGGCTTGAATTTAGGCAACAAAATATAATAATTGTGCTTTTGTCTGGTTTACTGCATGCTTAATATAACAGCTATTCAGGTAATATGCCAGGATCAGAGTATAACGTAAATTGATAATTATTGTTCGATGACCATACATTGGATGACAAGTTTTGTTGCTCATTTAATACTAACCTGTCCAACAACATTTACAACACATCACATGTGTCACTTGTATGTAGTAACTTGTCTGTACAATTGGATTGGAACACAACAGAATAGGCTCTCTAGATCTTACAACAAAAGTTGAGGTAGGTAAAACATAATAATATGACAACAGTATATAATTTATTTATTTATCTCAGGCAGTATTAAAGTACAACAAAGTAAAATTAACAGAGGCCCATAGAATATATACCTTACAGACTAACATAAATATAAGACCAAAACCTATTTTATTACGCTACTACACAACACAAAATTGACTTCTAACATATTATCTAGAAGCAAATGACATTCTCAGTGACCGACAATACGGGTTTCGTTGAAACCGTTTCACTGGGGAACTTCTAGCATATGCTACTCGCATATGGAGCGAGACCATTGAAAGGTGCGGAGAAGCACTTGCTGTCTCTCTGGACATTTCAAAGGCCTTTGACAGGGTTTGGCACGATACCCTTATCGGTAAGCTTTCATCGGTAGGCTTACCCGCGGGCTTATGTGTCTGGATATCAGACATCAGATCATATGCAGACCACATCATCATCATCAGCCCACATCAGTCCACTGCTGGACATAGGCCTCTCCCATAGCACGCCACAGCGCCCGATCTTCGGCTTTCCTTCTCCAGTCGCTACCAGCAACCCTACGTATATCGTCGCTCCATCTAATCGCAGGGCGTCCTACACTACGTTTGCCGATTCGCGGTCTCCACTCTAGAACACGTCTACCCCAACGGTTATCGGTTCTGCGGCAAATATGACCAGCCCACTGCCACTTCAGCTTGCTAATCCGCTGAGCTATGTCGATAACTTTAGTTCTCTGGCGAATCATTTCGTTCCGGATTCGATACCTTAGAGAAATACCGAGCATAGCTCTTTCCATAGCTCGCTGAGCAACTTTCATTTTGTGGACTAGTCGTACCGTGAGTGTCCACGTCTCGGCTCCGTATGTCATAACAGGTAGGACGCACTGATTAAAGACTTTCGTCTTTAGGCACTGGGGTATGCAGACCACAGCACTGTTGTAGAGAGATACACACCTGAGACACGAGCCATCGGAGTACAAATACAGTCTTACAGGGAGGCCATGGTCGAGCGCATGAATTTTGATTTGCAGTCTCCGATTGGGCCGCTAAACGGAGTCCTTTCAACCTGACTTCAACTTTCCGTGGTGTGTTCATACCGGTGGCAGACCACCTTGAGCTGTTGGGTGACACTTTCACATCCAACCTTAATTTTGGTTTGTATATTGAGTCGAAGGCCTCATTAGCTGCAAAGAAGTTAGGAGTCCTGGGGAAGAGAAGCCATGCCGTCAAGCGACCTAGTCGTGTTTCGGGATGATTTTCGGTGAACAATCGGGGAGAGGAGTCTGAGCAGCCGCTCAACTGCCGTCTCTCTCTAGGTCTATGTGCTTCATCTTAGGCCACATCATCGATTCACATCAGGCGAGATAGTGGCCAAACATAGACCTATTAAGCGTAAAAAAAAAAAAGATCAGGAGGTATTTCACGCCGGACAAATTCTTAACCTTTACCAAGCACAAGTCCGGTCATGCATGGAATACAGCATTCATCTCTGGGACGGCTCGGCTAAGTATCAGCTCGAGGCCATGGACTCCATAGAAAGGCGGGCAGAAAACATATTGGTAACGATGCGTTGGTTGAAGCTAAGCTTCGGAGTCTTGAGCATTGACGTAAAGTTGACAGTCTGTCGGTATTTTACAGGATAAATCACGGAGAGTGTGTGATGGAATTACACGAGCTAATTTCTCCATCTCCTTTCTACCATCGGACAACAAGACGTAGTTAGGTACAGAAATTCGGCATCCGTTTATGGTTGACATTCCTTCTGCCAGAACAAAGCGTTGCGCTTCAACTTTCATAATGCGAACAGCTAAGGAATGTAACACCTTACCAGCGTCTCTGTTTCCCGATTCTTATAATCTAGGTGTCTTCAAGTCCAGAATGAATCGGTATTTTCTAGGCAAGCAAGATCCATCGTCGACTGCGTCATCACTTTCCATCGGTCAAATGCTTGCCTATCTGGTATTAAAAAAGGAGTTATTGTTTTTGCCTACTTTCCCTATAACGGCGGTATATAGACTACCGCTGTAACAAAGAAGTCCGATCTTCGCGTGTTCCGCTAGAACCTGGAGCGGGTAGGACTTGAAATCAGTGGTCCTGTTCTGCTCTAGCCGCGACAAACTCACGTTGATGGGCTCCTCACGCGAACTCCGTACGATGAGTAGGATAGCGCGTACCAGGCCTTCTCACTCACAGCTGTAAACTTGCTTTTTGCGATAAGATTCGCTGCGACTATTCACTTTTTGTGACTGGAACCTAATCGGTCATACACAACGAGCATCTGAAATCAGCTAAACAGAACGAGTTAGGTAAAAAACCAATGAGCATCTGAAATCAACCAAGCACCAGGTAGGTAAAAACAAATGTGCATCTGAAATCAGCCAAACTCAATGAGGTAGGTAAAAAAAAATAAGGATCTGTAATCGGCCAAACACATCGAAACAAATGAGCCTCTTAAATCAGCCAAACAACGAGGTAGGTAAAGATCAAATGAGCATCGGAAATCGGCCAAACAACGAGGTAGGTAAAAATCAAATGAGCATCGGAAATCGTCCAAACAACGAGGTAGGTAAAACAAATGCGCGTCGGAAACCTCCAAAACCGTAACTGTTTTGTCCGCAGGCGGCGGTTACAACTCCGGGTACTCGAGTGGCGGGCAGGGCGGCGGCGGCGGCGGCGGGTGGGGCGCCCAGACGCCGTGGGACGGCGCCAGCGGGCAGGCCGGCGGCTGGGGCGGCAGCGGCGGCGGCGGCGGCTGGGGCGCCGACCAGGGCGCCGGCGGCTGGCAGCAGGGCGCCGGGAACGACTTCGGCGCCGGCTACCAGCAGAGCTTCAGCGGCGGACCGATGCGAGCTAACTACAACACGCAGAGGGCGCAGCCGTATAATCAAGGTTGGTTGTTGATTGTTGAACCTCTGAATACTTTTTTCCCCTCGTTTGAGGATTTGGCATCGCACTCTTGTGCATTTGCCAGTGAAAGGTTGATTATTGATTTGTAACTGTGAACTTGTTTCAAAGCTTGATCACTGTTCATTAATCCATTGAATTCCTCACCACACTTTTTGTCGTAAGGAATTCGCACTGGGGATGCCGATAGGTTAAGGCCAATCTTTCAATCATCAGACAGAAAAGATACTGGAACGTTTGGATAAAATATTAAACGTTTCAAACACATTTTGTACTCTTCCCGCATTTTGGATGCATCTCGCTTACACAAATCTGATTGACCACCGGTTGAAAAATAAACCCTAAATCTATTGCTGTTCTTATATTTTTGTATTGCTCCAGATGGACGTACTTCCTTGACAGGCTTTCAAAAACTCATTAGAATAAATGACAGATTAATAGACCAAAGATCAGAATTAACAGTTTTAAAAATATTAAACTGAAATGGTCAGCCCCCCTACCCATATGTCCCTCAATCGCCAATCGTATATCGTGTTGAGCTCAGATTAGGGTGTAGATTCACTGCGACAATTTCTTATGTTGCCATATATTGTCCCATTATGTTTATCTCAACTCGTAATCATCGTATTTTGGTATAAATTAATGAGATTAACGGCCGGTTTCTGAATTGAGAATTCGAAGTTGAGTTTTTCTTAAAGGCTGCTTAACTACTACTTAAAGCATTTTCTGTTTCTGATTAGATGTTAAGTATAGTTTGAGCATTTGAGGTTGAGATTTGCTCAAATTTGACAGTTCGTACCTTAAGTTTATGCTCATCTTATGATCAGCACCATAATTGCGTTTCAGAACTCGTTGACAGTACTCAAACTAGTCTCAAAGCATAATTGAGTAACTGACATTTAAGTAAAGGCGTTCGGCTACTCAAACCTTATTCAACCTCGTGATTTGTTTATTTTATTAAAAATACACAAACTTTTTGTGAATAACCTACTAGCTTTTGTGTCCGCGGTCTTCAGATTTATCGTTTTGTACAATGTCTAGTGACGACAATACCCATGGTTTTAGGTATCTCAACACACTATTTCTAAATCCTGCCACTCCAGCACAAGAAACCTATAATATTAGAGCCCAGATATCAACCAGAAACACTGTAGAGAGATGTTTTGGAGTTCTCCGGAGATTAGCAGCTAAAATTAGACAGGGTGTCAAAGGTGATGCGTGGTACAACACAATATGGCCCTTGATTTTGATGATCATATTGCTAAAACGTTGTACTTATTGAAGTACCTAAATGAAGTTCAACCTTTACCCCAGGCCCAAAATACTGTGAGATCAGCACTAGTATATAGAAAATTATATCACAAATCATTAGCAAGTACTCCCTATGTATTTCCTGTGTTATTTAATGGGAGTATGTAGGTACTACGTAAATAAATCGTTTTATAATAGTAATGAGTATGTTGTTTTATTTCAATAATATAATTAGGTTAAACAGGTAGGTATTAAGGTTAGGTAGGTATATCTGCATCTCTTGACCCAGTTGTGCCTTAGTATTGCTTTCTTATATATAGCCACTCGGACTTCTTTTTTCTTTTGTAGGTAGAATGTTCCCGTCATATTGCAGTCTACCACACCATTGAATCTGTAGGCAAAACAATATATTTCAAAAGTTATTATTATTAGGAGCCTGTTTTGTCCCACTGCAGGGCAAAGGCCTCGATACCCTCCCTCCATTTATCTCTATCCATTGCCACGATAGAACAATCTTTAAGGTGTGAGTCTAGCTCATCCCGCCATCTCCTTTTTGGTCTGCCGCGAAGTCGTTTGCAATCGTGTGGGGTCCACTGGGTAGTGGTTTTGGCCCAGAGATCATCCGACATGCGGCAGACATGTCCAGCCCAGTCCCATTATGGTGTTTCTTATACGGTCAGTTAGCTTTACGCCAAGAATACTGCGCTCCATAGCTCGCTGGCAGACCTCAAGGTCGGACCTCTGATGATTTGTCAAAGACCCAGTTTGCGCACCGTAAGTGAGGATGGGAAGAATGCACATGTCCATGAGTCTGCGCTTAAGGGACCTAGGGAGACTTCCCTTCATGAGGGAAATGTAAATTTCATAATTAATTATCATAAAAATGCTAAACGTCGAAGGATTAGGTGCATACTTACTTTGTTACGATACGATGGTTTCTTCCTCTTCGTTTGTGAAATTGGGAGAATTGTCTGTCCTTTTAAATTTTTTGTAGCTGATTTTATTAATAAGAAATACTAATTAATAAAACACAAAACTTTACATAAAGAAAAATTCGAATCAAACCTTAAATGACATTTTGACAACATACTGAAATGACATTTTGACATATGATATGCGTTTCATTTTCTACGATCGCGTTAAAATAATGACAAAATCCTTCAATATCGGTCTTTATCGGTTTTTGTACGTGTAACAAAACGCAAAACATTGTTTGACATCCTTAAAAATGAGTTGAGATATACTTAACTAAGTGGGGTTTGAGAAAATCTAATTCCATCAAGTGAAACGTATAAAACTTAACTCTCTCTCAACTATTTGAGCAAAACTTAGCTGAGTTTTTCTAGAATGCTCAATTCGGAAACCGGCCCTAATTCGATTTCTTGCCTGAATCGACAATAATTAGACCGTATCTTATTAGTCGCAGTGAAGCTATACCTTAATTTGACCTCAACACGATATACGATTGGCGCTTGACGGACATATGGGTAGGGGGGCTGGATTGTGTCTAGTTGAGCTAGAAACATTGATCTTACGATCTGCATGGACAGTCACTTTGATATCATCATTACATTAGCCCATCACGTTCCCACTGCTGGGACACGGGCCTTCTGTCATAGAGAGAGTATTGGCCATAATCCACCACGCTGGCACAGTGCGGTTTGGTGAATGTCACACGTCCTTGAATTTTTGTGATTAATTCTTGGGTTTCCTCACGATGTTTTCCTTCGCCGTTTGTAGAGCTGTCAAATCCGCACATAACTTTAGAGCGTCAGTGGTGCGAGGCCAGCGGGATTCGAACTCAGGTGCGTCGGATCGAAGGTCGCACAAGTTCCCATCGCAGTTTAAAATTCTTGAACATGAATACCATAGGACTATCTAATTAGTATTAGACAATTATTCGTCAGGAGGTAACGGCGGGGGCGGCGGGGGCTACAGCACCGGCGCGGGCGCCGGCGGCGCGGGCGCGGCGGCCGCCGGCGGCTACAGCACGGGCGGCAATGCCGGCGGCAACCAGCGGAGATTCTAACTGCCTAACCCCCTCTTGTAAGTACCAACATCTTATATCGCTCGCCACGCACATCATTCATACATTTCTATGACATTTCATGTTATCTACTGCTGCACTACTGAACTCATTTCTTACAAGACAAACTGAAAGTATATATAATAAATTAATAACAGATTTTCCAATTTTGATCCCATTTCGTCTGTTGGGCAGTAACTCAACTTTGAATGAAAATGACCCTTCAATTATTACCCATTCATACATTTAACATACACCCATTCAATAACGCATATACCTATTATTACAATTAATCATTTTGTTGGAGTGGTAGGCTCTGGCCGTGGTTGTAACACCACCCACCGAACAAAGCCATGCCGTCAAGCGACCTAGTCGTGTTTCGGGATGATGTTCGGTGAACCATCGGGGAGACGGGTCTGAGCAGCCGCTCAACTGCCGTCTCTCTCTAGATCTATGTGCTCCATCTTAGGCCACATCATCGCTTCACATCAGGCGAGATAGTGGCCAAACATAGATATATAAAGAGAGAAAAAAAAAACCTATTAGCAGAGGTATTACTGCTCTGTAGATAGAATCATACACATCTACTAAACATGTGCATTAGAATAAGTGTCCGCGGATACATGAAGTAACCGCTGTGTACTCATACAGGTATTTTTCAATGCGTAGGTCTCAAGTTGCGCTTAGTTTGCGCTAGGCAGGCAGACCTTAGTGTAGACGGAAGGTAGGCCAGGCTCCAGCTAGCTAGAAAGGGACAAGCGGAATAGTGAAGCGACTATAGCACAGTCACTTTCTCAGTTCATTTTCCTACTAAACAGGAGGTTTGTTCACAAAAAGGTACTGTTTAGGCACTAGATTCATTTTTTTCTTGATGTTATTGTTAGTCGTTTAGCACTCAATCACAGTTTAAACTTTGAAATCACCGGCACTGGTCTGCGTTAGTCGAGGTGAGTTCTTCTCACCTGAATTGAATGCTAAACGTCTATTTAAGTTATTGTTTATAGTCCGATTGTTTATGTTACGTTTAAGCTGTGGCACTAAGCAATTACTTTTGTAGATGATAAGTGATTGCGATATTGTTCTGTCATTATGTTTTTTTTTTCAATTTAACGTCCATGTCTTACAAGAGATAGCTATGACATTCCAAAGTAATAAAAGTCTATACAATCTGATAACATTATAATAATGTATAGTAAAGTTTGACCAGATTAAGTATAAGAACACCAGTACATATAGCTATCAAAGTAACACATACTTTAAATGTTTATGATGTTAGAATAAGGAATTTACGATTAAAATAATAAAATAACTTTGTAAATTGATTATAAAAACCAAGCTAAATGCAGGGCTGGACTGCCGACGTTCAGATTATTGTGGATGGCGGTAACATTATAAATATTTTAAGATTTACTAAACTTAATATGTACGAGAATAATTTTGTCTTTATAAAAATCATAATACCTTTGTTCTTGGTTATGTAATGAAATATATATTTTTGTGTCTTAAATATAAGTTTTCATATTGTAGAGGTTGTACTTCTGTTTAATGTCTTGTGTGCATACAATTAAAAAACTATGTACTATTTTCCATGGACTCTTCTGCTCGCGCTGGAGCTTTACTCCGTGGAAAAGGCCATGGTAAGTTGACTATCAGAATAAAACTAATGGAAAAATAATACATCTTTTATTAACATTTTCAACCTAAATAGGTCCTTACACCCTTCGACCAAATTATTTTGGTCGAAGCTTACACCTAACAGCTATACATATCAATTTTATTAGTTATCTCTATTTACATAAATTATTGTACATTTTTGATGCCATCTAACTACACACTAATTAGGTACTTAGTAACACTATACAATAAGAGACATAGGAAGGTAAACTAGGAATCCCTTAGATATATCCTTGCTAATACCAATTTATTTCAAGTGTTTACTATACAGTTTACCTAAGTATTTTACTTATTGCTCACCTCAAAAAGAGGCGCGCGGCGATAGGTTAATAACATTGGTAATCAGGCCATTGACCTCATACGTCTTTCTAAACGTGTGATTCAAAGTTCGGCGGCATACCGCAGCTATTTTACTGATTTCTATGAAATTGGCGCCCCGGCAGTGTAGGTAGTGACATGCTCCAGCCGTGAAACCAGTCGTGTCGCTGCAGTCTATTCTCGCTCAGAATCATGCCTTAACAAATTCTTTTGTTTTAATAATTTAATAAAATAATACTTTGGTAAATAATACTGAAATGATTCACAACATACAAGACTAGGTTTACTTGTCGAGAGCATGTGGATGCGGCACGGGCAGACAGGGACATGGCGGCGGACAGTACGGAGGGCTCAGCACTGTCGGGAACAGCCCTGATGCTGCAGCCAAATGCCTGGAAAAATACACTATATTTAGGGCTGATTTTTCAATCCTAGGTTATAGAGCACAAGTTGCATTTAACATACGAGAAAAGGACAAAATATTTGTTATTGGCGTTTTTTTTTCCGGCCATTCAACTAGCCATTCGTCTATCAGCGAAAAATCAGCCTTTAAAACATTCACTATACCACCACGTGGTTAGACATGAGCTGCCCCCTAACCCATATGTCCCTCAAGCGCCAATCGTATACCGTGTTGAGTTCAAATTAGGGTATAGCTTCACTGCAACTATTGAGAAACGATCTAATTATTTTTCGATTCCGGCAAGAAATCGAATTAATCTCATTCATTTACACCAAAATACGACAACTACAAGTTGAGATAAACTTTTATAGGACTATATTTTTGTTATCATAAGACATTGTCGCAGTGAATCTACACCTTAATCTTAGTTCAACACGATATACGATTGGCGCTTGAGGGACATAATGGGTACGGAGACAGATTGCTTTAAAGTAGTAGGGGAGGGGAGTGGATTAGATTCCCGTGACAGGAATCTCTTGCGGGTCTCTGGGCTATGTGGGACTATGGCCTTTATTCTCTAGGTACCTAGAGACACAGAACTTGAAACTATAAGGTCAGATAACTAATTCGTATGTCGTGTTCATCAATTAGAAAACAACGAATTAAGCTTCGAAAATTCTATCGTTCATCATGGCGTGTTTCTAGGTTCTTGAGGCGATCTTACCTATATTGTTGGTCAAGATGCGCCTTCTCTATCCGTTTGTCTTTGGCCCTTCTGTTTTGAAACCAAATTTTCACCTGTGTTTCACTCAACGATAACGCTGACGCCAGTTCACACCTAAAAGCAAAAAGTTTTATGGTTTGGCATTAGACGAAAGTTGAATGACCTTCATGAACTTTGAAGCTTTGCCAGAAATATAGGACGCGATGTTATACTTCGGAATGAAAAAGGTATCGAGCAAGCGTAATGCAGTGCCAGAACTTTGTATTTTGAAACTATGATAAGTTTAAGATGATTTCTTCTTCTCTCGTGTGGGTTTGTGACCAAACCAGCCCCCCTACCCATATGTCCCTCAAGCGCCAATCGTATATCGTGTTGAGGTCGAATTAAGGTATAGCGTCACTGCGACTAATAAGATACGGTCTAATTATTGTCGATTCAGGCGAGAAATCGAATTAATCTCATTCATTTATACCAAAATACGATGACTACGAGTTGAGATAAACTTAATGAGACAATATATGGCATCATAAGACATTGTCGCAGTGAATCTACACCTTAATCTAAGCTCAACACGATATACGATTGGCGCTTGAGGGACATATGGGTAGGGGTGCTGGTGTAGTAGTTTTTAGACCACCCGAAGGCCTCCGACAAGGCTTAACGACTGTTGTCTTAAGAAAACAACCAGAACCGTATACTTAACCTGCTCTCCGAAACACGGTAGCGCTCAAATGTAAATACCACACAAAAGGTCACCCATCCCATTGGTGTCCGCTGCGTACCTTGCTTAACATAGCAGATCTGTTACGAACGACTAGGCAAGCTACGCTAGAAGCGCTACATAATCTAATGATTATTATAGCCGTACCTTCTGGCCCTAGCCACGTATTCTCCTCTGGCGTACTCCAATTCAAGTCTGAGGGTCTGGTGTGCTGAAAAGGTGGTCCGTTGTCGTCGCGGTCGACTTTCCTTGCGTCTTCTTCGGGCCACTGGAAAAAAATAAGTAAATACATATTTAACAATAGGTACTATGATGAACACATCGAAAATGCAATGAAAACATCGTGACGAAAAACCAAACGAAAATCAAAAAGTTGAGGAAATGTTTATTACGGCACCAAGCCATTTAGGCTCAGTAACTCTTGTTATCAAAATATGAAAACATTTTTCGAAATGTCAAGACTAGTCAGACTAACAAAACAAAAATAATTTCGGAAACGACTTGCAAAAAGTTCTTCCGTTAAGATCCGATCGCAAAAAATCGGCAAAAGACAGCGTAAGGATTCCCTATAACTTCTATACACAACGATGAGATTAAGCCATGGGAACGTTGCACGGTGCTTGTAGGATCTCCGATTCCGCACCATATTGTCCCGGAAGTCGGCCATATCGCGGGAAACCCTTTGAGTTTTCTCGGTGACTGAACGCCGCCGCAACCGCCGCCGGACAGGAATGAATCATGATCATTTTGTATTGGAGATACTAATTCAGATAGTGGATATACAAACTGGGTTGTTTGGTAGGTATATCAGTTAAAGAACTTCTAGATACGAGTATAATATACTTTCTTATACTTATGTAGAGAGAAGGAGCAGCCTTACGTTATTTCTTTAGGTATCAGTTTTCTTTTGTAAGTAGCTAGGTACTTAGTTATCAGTACACTGGTTCTACGTACCTACTTAGTTGTTTTTCATTAATAAACTTTCACTCGCATAACGTAAATATCGATTTTGCTCTTGTGAGCTCAATAAGCTTACTAAATCTGCGACACGCCGCCGCCCCTTTCATGAATATTATCAATAACTTTAAATTAGTTAGTATTCCGGTACGTTCAATTTCCAATCAATTAACTTGGGCACAACATTGTACGATATCAGTGCTGCCGGCTGCCGAGATTGAAGCGCTACGCGGCAGCATATGGCGTCTCGGTGTCGGTTACGATCGTGTCCGGTCAATTAGTGATTAATACGAGCCGCTGCTCACCTCACAACCGCGTCAGGGATTTTATATCACGCGATCATTGAAACATGGAAATAATTTAAAAGAACAACTTTGGTTTCCCTATTGAGCTCCTATGATTTATCTTTTTTGCTATTACTTATCTAGCTGTGAATTGCGAATTTAACTAGGTAATGCTAAAATAATATCTTCTGGCAATAAGTCTAGATACAAGCTACGATACTCAGCGCGCTTATTTTCATTTCATTTATTATTTGCTAGTACCTATATCTATTATCATCATCAGCCTATTACGTTCCCACTTCTGGGACTCAGGCCTTCCCTCGTAGAGAGAGTATAGATCATAATCCACCACTCTGGCCCAGTGCGATGATGTCACATGTCTTTGAATTTTTGTGATAAATTCTTAGACATGCCGGTTTCCTCACGATGTTTTCGTTACCGTTTTAGAGCGAGTGATAAATCCGCACATAACTTAAGAAAGTCAGCGTGCGGGGCCAGTGGGATTTGAACTCGGGTGCGTCGGATCGAAAGTCGCACGTGCTCCCACTGAGCCACACTTGCTCTTTTTTTTTGCCTATATCTATGTTTAAGAGTCTTTAATAATATTACATTGAATTAAATAAAATCTACCATCTATAGTTCTGCAAAATAACATTTACCTAGGTACTCGACATCATAGATATCAAGCACCGTTTCGTACCTAGTCACCTAATCCCTTTCTTATCCTTGGACGATATCAGATTCGGACTTTTCCAACTCAATAAACTCTTTCACACGGATTTATTTCCAATTGATATGATCAATCTCAAACAGTCAAACATCGTTAAACTTGAAGCGATCTTTACCTCAATACATATAGAGGTTAGGTAGGTACCAACTTACTTAAAGAAGTGAGGTAGGTATCTACTTCATAGGTTCACATGGTTCTACTTTATACCTACGTACGAGAGAAAGTGATCTTTTTGTGAGTTTTCCTTAGTTAAATAATTAACGCTTAGAAAGGAATAGCCCCAGATTTTTATAAAAGATCTTTTACTTTGTTCGCATGATCAGCATCGTTAGTGGTGGATGCGTGTGATTGTTCTCGTCCATTAGTTGCTATGAGTATGATACGTTTATTGTATTGTACAACAATGATGGACTGTTAAATATATTATTGTTCCTATTTAGATACAACGAGCCTTGTTATTATATATATTATATCTACTAATTGCGAGAACTATTGTTTCCTAGTAGCGCTTTCGTAAACATAAAACAAAGCTCCCAAAAACTAGCTCTGCTAATTAGCAGTTCAATAGAAGTAAGAAGGGAACGCGTGCTAATGCTCCACGGGTATTCTGCCCGGGATAGTAAAATAAGTAGGTTAATACATCCTTTAGACAGGAAGCTGTCAATTTCCAAAATGCACTTTGGGATCCCAAAGACTTGGTGCTTGATTAAAAAATAGTCGACTGCATCTTTTGTTTCGGATATCTGCCTACTTAGGTAAGCACGAGCTAAGAATGAATTCCTAAAAATAAAACGAATCATGCCATGCTAAATAGAGAGTAAACGGTATCATTGTTAAACCAAGCACAAACAGATCTCTCGATTCACAATAACGATATTGGCTTAAATTGACAATACAAATGTAAAGGGGTGGTTTTGCGAGAAACGTCAGCTGTGGTCAACCCTAACACAACATAAGTACAGTCCAAAAAGCCAGTACTGACGCAAAGTTTAAACAATTTTGAACCTTAACTCGTAGGTTATAAGCTCTTAGAAAAGGTGATGCATTTATTTCCCTGATAGCTACGATGTTTGTAATTACTTCACAATAGAGCTGTAATCTGACTGAGTGTTGTCACGTTAAATCGTCATGCGCTTAATCGAGTCGAAAGTGTTTTATTAGTGGGCATTAGTGAGATTTAGTTAGGCTTATGATCAGCACTCGGCACGTGCGATCTCATCTTGGATATAATATAAGATAATAAGTGCTAACATATGATAGTTTAGGTGCCAACCTCTGAAAGTCGGTGTAGGGGAGAACAGGGCAATGGGAGCCTACTAAGGGAAAGTTTTAATAAAAACCACGTTAGTGCACATTCTTGTAATTTTTTATTATAAACTCTTACCTTTATTATAAGAGAATACTTTAATCACAGTTATAATCAACTACAGACATGTATTAAGGTACAATCACAGTTTTACAAAAAAAGTCAGTCGCTCCTATTACCCGACAAATACGGCTAATGAGAGCCCATTTAACGCTCATACGGATAATGGGATCCATTATAATTACTCTCGAAGAATAAAATTAAAAAAACGTACTATAAACGAGATCTCAGTTATTATAATAAAATAAAACTATTTGTAACACAAATAAACATGAAAACAAATCAAACAAAATGCAGATAAAACATGAAATTATTAATGGAAAAGAAAAAATCCAGACTTTACGGATCCAAACAAAATGCACAAATATAAGTATCTGGACTATCACTGCCAGAACACTCTTTATGGGCCCAGTTTCCGCAACTTCTGCATCGGCACCACATCTCTCCACTTTTTCCAGTGTCTAAACAAATTGCACATAAATTATCCTCTTCAGAATATTCTGACTCATCATCGCAGATAGCATTTTCGTCTACTTGATCAATAGATGAGTCTTCATCATCACTTTTAAACAAATATTTTGTTGCCTTTCTGATACTTGTGTTTCTGGTTGTAGTCTTCTTACTTTTAATCTCTTTATCTTTGGTATGTTTCTTCTTAATACATTTCCCTTTGGTACATTTTTCCTTGACACAATTTTCTTTATCACAGTTTCTTTTTTTTCTTAATTGTCTTTGTCTTATTCTCCTTTTCAGTTCTTTTCCTCTTCTTTTCTTCAAATACTGCTTTCATTGGAGTGCTTGTTATTATTTCAGAATGCTGTTTAAAACTGTTCTCTTGTCAAACCATAAAATTTATTTGACATAGTCCGAAGATGGTTAGCCAGTATTTCTTCTTAGGCAACATTAAATACAGTGTGTCTTCCCAGCTTAGGAGAGTTTTTGAAGCTACTATCGTCAGCTTTCGCTAAATTGTATCTCTTCTTTAGAGTGCTGTAAGAAATGCCAGTTTGTTGAGATACTTTGTACACCGAAATGCCTCCTCTTTTGAGAACAGATACCGCATTTTCTAATGAATCCACTGTCCAAGAAGCTTTTGTGGTTGTCCGAGGTCTTTTACGTGGCATCTAAAACAAAAAAACAAGGCTTTTATGTCTCTAAAATGACTAAATGGGGTAACAGGACCTATGTCGGGTAATGAGAGCCTAGCTAGGCTACCATTAGCCGCTGACCACCATTTTGAAAAGTAATAACATAAATATGTAATTCTATTCTCAATCACAATTCAACTAATTGGACTTGTTAGTAAACGAATCTAGGGATATAATAAGCATAAATACAACAAAATAAGAATATAATTTCATGCTTACCTTTATGCTGGCAATCGACAATTTCTTGTAAGCATGGAGCGAAAAACACACAACCGTCCCTCGTGACTAAACGAATGGCACTAACGGTTCGACCGCGTCAGGCGAAGTTTGCCGATAGTTGACGGAAGTAGCCGAGCGCTTACGATCGCGCAAATGTGCCTGCATTCCGTCCAAACACCATAGCTCCCATTGCCCGACCGCTCTCATTACCCCGCGTTCCCCTAATAGTTGAGCAGTTCACTCATAAGCAGCGGAAGTTGCTGGTTTGATTCCCGCTGCGGGTCAAATGTTTGTACACAGAAAAAAGTGCAATCATTTGTATGGGTGAGACCATGGTTCTCGTAGTTCCTGCTTCTATAGGTACCGGTAGTCCTAGTTATGCGCAAGAATTAACGGAAGTAATATGTGATTGTGGTCAAAAAAATTGCATTGTAGGTTTCCACTTACTGAACAGAGGTTTCCCTTTGACATAAGTATAGCCGAACAAAAGAAACAGTAGGTAAAATCTATGAAGATGGTAGGTTATTATATCAATGTATGGGGTGATATAGTTCGGGATTAGCATTATCACGTATTTGGTGCAACCCAGTGGTAAAATAAAAAAAATACTAGCATAAGTATCAATACACCATTGACTTGCAGTCATCAAGAGATCAATCTGTAAGCTCTGTAAGCTCTGATTGCCCTAATATTCCCTGGCTATACCAATAACCTACCCTACAAAATTAATGATTAAAAACTGATATGCCCAACAATGCCCACTGCCCAGATTGGGGCTGCGACCCCTTAATATTAATTATCGAGGATCTCCTAATTGCGATTCCATTCTATACCCACCAGATGAGAGCTCACACCTGACTTGTTTATAAACTTCGGTTTTGTTTTCAATGCCTTTTGAATATCATTGATATTGCGAAATGAACGGTTCAGTGCATTTCATTTCAATTGAACGCAATATTCTTACGAAGAGAACAGGAGAATATTGCCTATAAGTGGAATTTGTTTTCTTTGGTCTAGAGGATTCATTGTTGTTTTGTATTGGAAGAACCCCATAAAGATCGAAACAAGATACAATATAATACGTAAGTACCTAACTAATTTATTCAAAACAGTAACATTGTGTTGTTATTAGGAAACAATGGCATTTGGTAAAGCTATGTAGACGTAAGACAAATTACTAATTATTTATATAGGTACCTCTTAAAATAGCATATCCGGAGTAACCACGTTAAAACCAGAGCTCTGACAAAGTTCTTAGACATAAAATAAGAAAGTCGACTGTAAAAGTACCTACCTACTCATCCCACCTAAACTAGAGGTAAGTAGGTAGGTACTTATATAAAGGGCGCCTATTGGCAAAATACCCTTAAGTTAGCGGGACCTAGCTCTACCTAAACCAGTCGAATGACAAAACGGACCAATTGCGATGTGAAACGAGAACAGCCAATTGGACCTACCTAATGTTAAATCGAAATGTTATGTTTCCACACCAGTACACTTGGATTCCCGCACGTGGTCTCTCCCACGATTTAGCTCGGTGATTTAGCCGCAGCGCAAAACTGAAGCATCTTATGGATAATACCGGGGGATCCCGGGAAAAAACGCGACATTGATCACTGATCATTGTTTCTCGTATGAAGAGAGTCAATACTTAAGTCCTCAAGATAAGTGATCTTAATCTTAGAAACAACAACCATGAATAATTTAGATAAATGTATGCTAATCTAGATGTACTCACAAGGTGAATTACAATATTTCCATTTCATTGTTGGATGTTTGTCTGTATACCTAAACCAAGGAGATTTTATAAAATTGACAGTTTCAGAAAATTTAAACAGAATCTTATAGGAATCAGCCATCTATCAATAATGTTCGCATAATCAGTGTCACGGACCGTTATACCGTAATAGTTATTTGAGTTGAACAATGGGCGGATTTTATAGCGGGGAGCGAAACAGTGCCGACAATTTTCACATAAGAGCGGGCGCGAATGGCGCCGTTGCGGGCGGCGAGACGTGGCGCGGTAATCGCATCAGCAGCAAGCGAGCTGTCCTCACGCCTCCAGCTGCCTCCCCCACAGTCACAACGAGATGAGGCAGTAGCGTGTCTTTGTACGAACTTATAGCAACTGTGATATATCTCAAGACGTGGGTGACACGCAAGCATTGTCGCCACGCGAGAGACACCTTATTAACTCCACTCACAGACACAGAGTCTGTCACAGACCATCAGCGGTCTTAATGTCTAAAAGGCTCTACTGTTTTTCTCCTAATGTTGGTGATAACTTTGGTATTTTTGGTGTGTAACAATGTTAAGTAGGTAGGTAGGTGGTAGGTACCTACTATATCGTTGGTAGCAGCACAGTATAAATTGGTATAAGGTAATAAATTACATTAATGCATAGTCCACTCAGTGGCGTAGCTAGGTAACATAAGACTCTGGGGCAAAAAATAAACTAGGGCTCCAACTAAACTATTTAAAATCGTTAGTTCCGTATTCGTCGTGTTCCGAATTCGACGTAGGTACTCCAGATTTGTCGTAATCCAGATTCGTCGTAATACGTATAGTCGGTCTAGAAAGTGGTGTCATTGGTATAAAAACCTCAATTTAAAAAAAAATTGCTTAGTAGCACAGAATACTAAGGGGCAGAAGCATCACTCCGCAAATACATTTAAACAAATAGCGACTCTTGCTATGACGCAATAAAATACAATTCAGCTCGCGTAGCTCTGCATACCTACCAGTCATATTAACTCATTGATATACAGTACATCAATGTATATCAATGTATTAACCTACAGAGCGCCTCTCTTTCTATCGCATAGCTCTTATCTCTTCTGACGCGGCACGTGTAACGACGCGCGACCCGCCGACGGTGTCCGGCTACGTACTTGTAGCTTCGTACCTACAGTGCGGAGTGCGCTAGGCCTGTTAGTAGTTCAATTTATACTTAGTTTGAAATTCAGAGTCCGAGGGGCCCTCTGAGCTTGAGGGCCCTGGGGCACTGCCCCGTCTAGCTCTCCGGTAGCTAAGCCTCTGAGTCCACTATCGAATGTCATACTTTCCAAACGCTTTTATACCTGCTTACAGAAAATCACAGAAAATCTTGTTACTTCTCTCAATGCTGATGACCAAAGCAGTATAGGTAGGTTTATAGGTATTTAAAAAAACTCAAGCTCAGAACAATTTATACTATTAAAAATTATTTATTCGGTTATTCTTCTGTGGTATCTTTGCCGCCACAGTGGAGTACAACCGATATGTCCACCACCCCCTTACGCCCGTTACCCACCATTCCACCACCGACGCGACAAACCATTGTCATTCTATTTTCACAGCAATAATACAGAAATTATTCTCATTCTAATGAGCTTAACTCAAAACTCCTCGTTATTGTTATGAAACAATAATTTTATTGTGCCCGTTTTGTTGTGCCGAATGTTCGTCGGCAGAAAAGTGTTTGTTTTCTATAGAGCACTTTTCTTCACTTGGAAAATGTATCTTTAGTTTAGGTCAATGTTGAATTAGTTTATTATCTTAGGTTAACTGCACTATTAAGTATACTGTGGTTAGGTGTATATTTTATTTACTTGTGGTAAGTCTCGTATGCGGGAGGCTGTCTGGGTAGGTACCACAGCTTTGCCAGTCATTCTGTCGCATTCGTTCGTCGGTATTGTAGTCAGCGAAATTACTGGGCATATGAGAGAGAATGCAGTACTATATACGCAGTGCTTTTTAATGGTATTAAAAGTTATGGGTGGCACTGCAATTGTTATGGGCAGGCGTGATTTATAATAAAAATTCAAGGACATGTGACATCCACCAACCCGCACTGGGCCAGCGTGGTGGATTATGGCCTATACTCTCTCTACGAGGGAAAGCCCGAGTCCCAGCCCCCTTAGCACGGACCCGAGACAAACACTTTATCCCCTGTTTTATCAATTTTTTGTTTGTCGAAAATGGATAAAGCGGAGGATAAATTGTTTTGTCTCCGGTCCGTGCTAAGGGGGCAGCAGTGGGAATGTAGTGGGCTGATGATGATTAGCGTGATTTTCTTTTCTTTGTCCGTGTATGGTGGATTCGAATTAATTTCATCATCATCATGGTGGATTCGAAATTTCCGTACACCTGTAATTAAGTAGGTACCTGCATAATGATATAAGAAAAATCAGTTGGTAGGTAAGTATCTATATTAGAATTAGTTAAACTTCATAGGCTATATTTTATTGCGTCGACGTGAACGAAGCCGCGGGCGGTAGTAGAAGTGTATCCTCTACTCTACCTCCTATAAACCTTAAAAATCTTCAGAAGTTCTGAAAATAAATCTACATAAAGACGTTTTCTATTGAATTTGAAAATAAACGTCCGGCAAAGAATTGTGTGAAAGGATTATATAGAGCCGAATCTCCCGCAACAGGGCTTATCGCCGGACACCCTCTATTATAAATATTGAAATACTTTTATAGTGATATTTTATTTAAACGAAGAAGCGGTGGACGATATAAATTGCGTGATATCTTTTCTGCTATCTTTGATCTTTGTGTTTTTCTGTATCAGAAAAAGGATCCTTAGAACCTGCTTACTCTTTATGATATTTTTATTAAGCTCCACGTGAATCAGATTACTTTATAGAAAATCCATTTGGTATTTTCCACGTCCCACGAGAGGTAATATCTAAATCTTTGTGCGTACCTACGTCTGTTTTGATAAAAAGTGATTGACTTAAAATGATGTAGGTCGATAATTAATATCTCAGGGCCATTATGGGGTGAGCACGAACAGAGAGATAGATAGATAGATAGAGAAATAGATAGATAGATAGATAGATAAACACTTTATTATATATTCACCTTAAAAATAGAGATAAAGTACAAGTCAAATGTTTACAATGGTGTAACAATGGGCGGTCTTATCGCGGTAATAGCTCGAACCATTTGCGAGAACGTAATCGTACGAAAATGATAGTAATATTTTTATATACAATATTTCTTGTTTGTCTATCTGTCGTTCCGGGTGGAATCTTGCAACTCAAATTTCGAGCACTTCCCGATTAGCGATCCGGCTGAAACTTAATGGTAGCTCAAAACTCGATGACAATGCAAGAGTTGTCTGGAAGGGATGGCTATGAGCGATAAAACCGCCCATTGAGACACTATTGTTAAGTCAATTGTTATTATAGTTTTTAATTGCTTCTGTATTATGGTTCAAAGTTCAAAAGTTCTTTATTGAAATTTGGCATCACAGACGCACTTATGAACGTCAATTATTACAATGACTCTACCACCGTATCGCAACTACTCAGATCTGGTGATCTGGTGTTATAATAAATAGTTATTCTATTCTATAAAATACGACAAACTCTATTAAAGGAATATGCTTCTTATTGAGAAAATATGTGGTAGGTTTCTTGTATGTGAGCTGAGCTTTGTGCAGTGCGGCGCAAGTGTTATAGGTGGTGCTGCAACTGTTATGGACAGGCGCATTGCTTACCATCAGGTGAAAAACCTTTTTTTATGTAACTGAATGAGGATCCGAGCTGGTTGTTTGCCTGATGGTAAGCAATACGCTGGCCCATAACAATAACAACACCACCCAGAACTTTTTTTGCAAATTCCTGCCCGGCGCTGCACTGCGCTCGTCACCCTGAGATAATTAGCTGTTGAGTCTCTTAATGTCCAGTAATTTCACTGGCTGCGCACTACTGCTTGGCGGCTGAATAACCGGCAAAGCGGGAGTACCCACCCAGACGGCCTCTCGCATACGAGAAACCTAGCACCTGCTCGCCTCGTCACTCAATTACATAAAAAAGAAACTTATTAATGGCCAATGGTTCGAAATGATGTCCATTGTCTTAAAACAATCTGCTTTGGAATTCGCAAGGATTGTACTGCATTCATCACTAGAGTATTGATCCAGGAAAAATATTTTCTAAAAATTAGATCGTTTTAATATTCATCGTCAATTTCTATTTTTACTTTTCCTTCTTTATTTTCACAGAAAATAATCTAAGGGGACATGATGTGTGAAAAGGTGGAATGGGAAGGAGTGGAACACTCTGCCAGCGTCTTTGTTCCCAATCAACCACAACTTGTGTCTCTTTAAGTCTAGAGTGAATAGGCATCTCATGGGCAGGCGTGTTCCATCTTAGCCCGCATCTTCGCTTTCCATCAGGCGAGATGTCGTCAAACGTATGCCCATTTACCAATAATAAAATAAATAAATAATGGGAGCATTGACCTGTACTTAGAAGAGATTTTTCATCGCATATTTGAAAAACGATGAGTTTTCAATACTATGCTTCGAAGAGTAGGTTTTCCTCCACCAGACATTAAGTTCAAATTAAGATTTGCATGAAAATTGTTCCTTAATGTGCCGCGACCAAAGACATCGAATGAAAATAATTATTGTATGGAAATATGCAAAATTATTTTATATCTGGCGACGTCATTCATTCGCTCAATGCAAAATAATATTTTTTCAACTTTGTCGACTCGTCTCAATATGGTCCGAGTAGGTAGGTATGTAGTAGGCCGACTCGATCAAGTCTTTTTATTTGCATTCTGTTTGTATTTCCCTAAAAAGTCCTACTCCAACTAAAACATAATTATTTAATACTTGGTTGAACAACGTTCGCTGCGGTTACCACTTGGATAGGTGACCGTTTGTGTGGTATTCAAATCTGAGCGCTACCGTGCTTCGGAAGGCACGTTGAAGGCTGTCGGTCCACGTTGATATCTAAGGACAATAATCTTTAGGCCATGTCGGAGGCCTACGAGCGGTGTAAAAACTTTGACATCAGGCTTGGAGGCCATACACCTACACGAGAGAAGATCCCGATTTAGGTAGGTAATACGTGAATTCTCTGAAACCGTAATTCATACCAAATTACAAAATAAAGTCACCGGAGCCATCTAAATTAAAAACATCGTGAGATTTTCATGAAAACGCTCTTGAAAGACTTACCTATAGCTCAAAGTTTTTAGTGTCAGACAGGTACCTACCTTAGTTATAGTATACTAGCTGACCCGGCAAACGTTGTTTTGCCATATAAATTAAAAAAAAAAAAAAAATAGGCCGATGTTGGCCGATTCTCATAGATACCGGATAAGCACAAAAAATTTCATCAAAATCGGTCAAGCCGTTTCGGAGGACTATGGCAACGAAAACTGTGACACGAGAATTTCATATATTAGATTAGTAGAACCCTGTACTATTAAGTATTCTGTGGTAGAACTGAAAATAAAATTATGCAGCAGTCGCATTGTTTTTCTCAGTCGGTATGTAACCAAATACGGGAAAATTGATAAGGAAATTTTCGCGTTAACCTTTTTATGGCGGTAGGTGATTATTATGCTATTTTTGAGGAAAATATCTATTCCCGAAACATTCAAAGGCAAATACAAAAGGAAGTTTGACAACGATGCTTGTGTGTATTAAGGATTTTCATTGAACAATAAATTCATATTTTACAAGTTTTATAAGCGCACCCTTCAAAATTGTCCTAGTACTTCGTCGTACAAGGTTTGTAAAATACTTTTTATTTCAAATTAAAATCACATTACAACGAATTATTATATACCTACTACATCTATTGTATATAATAAAAATTCTGTAGTATATAATTGTTATATATTACTAGCTGTAGCTACCCGGCATGCGTCGAAATGCTACGTAATTTTTATTTATATACAGGGTGGAATATTTTAACCGCACTCGGAGGAAAGTACTCTTAATACTGGATAATAGCAAATTAATAAATAAGACTTATGGTAAATTAAATTTTTTACATATCCTCATAAATAAAAATCTAAAGGGGTGGGTTTGGCGATCTCGCAGGCCGTTTATTGTTTGTTTTGGAAATCCTCTTATCTAAATAGTTCTTCAGACGTCAAAGATAATTGTTAATAAAGTAACATAACTAACATAAGTATCTAATCTGATAGACTTTTGAGTAAAAGTGCTTTATCTTGTCCCATTGAATTTATAAGTTTAGATGTCAAGGATTTCCTTTCATTTAATTTACCAAGTTTGGTAGAGTGATTTTATCCTTCTGATTGACCATATCGATTGATGCCATAAAAGTACAGAATGTTATTTTCTCACTCTTTAGATTCTTTAGCCTGTTCGATTCCCGAGTGTGGCAAGCGAGTTTTCGAAAATCTATGAATGCGAATTTGTTTCTTTTTAAAAATAAAGGAATGTTTCCTTTGAGTGAAATGTGCTATCTTCAGTACTTATAGCAGTTTCCATCCGGGTTCCGTTTAAAAAAATCCATTCTGTATATAGATTTTTTGGGTCAGGAACACTCGCGAGTGCACAAGGAAGCAACCACCAAATTCATCACAATCGGATAGTTTAGGAACGTATAGAGGAAAAGCATTAATTTTTATTTAATATAGATTTATAAGGTGGGACGGAAAATGGTCGAAAGCAGGATGAATTACTACACTACGCGTACGAAGCCGCGGGCAACAGCTAGTATATAATAAAATTATTATATACTACATCATAGATGTAGTATACAATAATTCGTTACCTACCAATAATTATTATTTTATTATCTTTTGCAAGTTTCCGTACCCACGAGTTTCCGTAGGTATAACTTAGGTAGGTAGGTACTTAGTATGACGGGGAATTTTTAATAAATGTGAATACCTAGGTGAATTAAAATCAACTAAATGTAGGTAACTCACAGAAAGCAGCAAGGCCGGCTCCAAACGCGAGCTGCTGATGAGGCAGCAGCATCGGACGCGGGCACAACGGAAGCGGCGGTGGGGCCCACACCGGCGGCCCACTTTCCTGGACTCTGCCAGTTCCTTCGTCACCTATCTCTACGTCTGAAGACGACTCGCTCTCAACCTCCCGCGAAACCTTTTCGCAGCCTTGCAAGTTTCTTTCTAACTCTTGAGACTTTTCTAACGCCTTCGGTTCTTCAAGATGCCCGTACAAACGCGCAAAAAATTTCCGCGGCGACGACGGCCGCGGCGCCTGCACCGTCGTCTGTTCCAACTTATCTTTTTCGTCACTCATCGTCAACTTTTCACCTAGTTACACGTACTATCAGTGCAAAGCACTCACGTGTATTGAGTCTCGGAGTCAGGTGCGTCCCGAGTCCTGTGGGAACGAAGCCCCGCCTCTGTCGCGATCCCGTTCTGTTTAGTACGGAATAACGACAGAGGGTAGTTTCCATCCGCCAATCGCAGCGTGCGATTCGGGGAAACCCAACCTTTTGGGGCGGCTTCATAAAAGTTAAATAAGCAAGAAGTGTTAAGAAATCATGCTTTGCTTCTTGAGTAGTCAAGATTCATACAAACAGAATTAGTAAATTTTTAGTTTAGGGAATAACGATGAGTATCACGCTAAATACTTATTTGAATAAAACATATACCCTATATTAAACTTTACTATAATATCTGACCATCCTATAATTTCTTTACCGTCTGGCCACCCACAATAACCATATTTAAAAATGAATGAAACTTCTTACAGAAACGGAAAGTAGGTCTATACCTACCTATAACTACTACTCACTGCTTTGTCACTCAATCGTCTGTCAATCATAAAGTCAAATTGCAAAACAATAAGAATGCACAATTATACTTTAAAAAGCAAATTATGATAATGTAATGATTTATTGAAGTTGTGATTTTGGCAAAATAAAGATACCCACTTATTAGTGTATTTAATAAACACCGGAATAAATTATACTGTTAAGGTACACATCGAATTAGTGTCTATAGCAGATATTTTTAATGAACGAGAGCTCTGTTAATGATTACAGGACCATGTCTAAAAATGCAGCCGTGCTGACTGTTGTCTGTTTCTTACTATGCCTTAGTTTCAACTACACGTTTCCACTGCATAGAGAGAGAACAACGTCAAGTGTTTTGGACATTCGTAAGTACTTATATACTATAATAACCAAGTCTGTGAGTAGGTTGGTACGTTATGGACGCAATTACAACGCCATAATGCCTCATCGACATTAAAATAGTTATACTTAAAAATCGGCCGGCACCCTCAGGCGAGATGAGCGAACGCGTCAAGCCCCGAGGCGCCAATTGTTACCTGACTATGACAAAGCAAAAAGGAGGGATCAATTCAATGGGTTAGCCTTGTTAACGTAATATTATTTGTGTTTCTAGATAACCATAAAAGTGCATATGAACAAGAACCGATTAAGAAACAGGAACATGGTATTGTAGACCGAACTAAAAAGATGGCAGCGAATATAGAACACGCTTTAAAGAAGATTATTGATTCTACACCAGAGAAAAGCCAAACCAACAAAGAAAACAAGTGTTCCCACGCTAGACACGCGGCTATAGACGGCGACCTCAGCAACTTTGAGCAGCTGGTCATCATGAAGAAATATCCTTACTTAGACCTTCACGAACTGGACTTCAATTTACATCCACCACCGAATAAAATCGTAAAGCAAAGTTTAAACTCTGATCCTAACTTGGGACAGGACCAGAGCTTCTGTGACGCTGGGGAAGAGGGGCCTAACGTGGAAATAACCAACAGGGGTCTTACTGGATTTGCTATACCAACAAAAATTTCGAACAATGGCAATGTCGGTGAAATTAAAATAAATATAAGACATATGAAAAATGCGACTGATGACAATTTGAAGGTGGCGGCATCGTCGAAACTTAATTCAGAGGATTATCGTCTAATGGAGAGTTTAGAAGAAGATATTAGAGAATTCGAGAAACATTTAGGATAAAAAAATATGCTTTCGTCAATAACAATGAAATAAAAATTAAGTACCTAACTACTTACGTATGACTTTGTTTTATAACCTTTATACCATAGGAATATACACTTTTACCTACCTATAAAAATATTCTTCCTAAAGATATATAAATGGCAGATAAAATATATATATATGATTATTCTTAATGATTTAACATAGATTAAGCAAAAATATTATTTTAAAAAGTATGTTCATTAGAAACAAACTGCTTGAACACAATTTTAAAACCTTTATGTAGGTATTAATTATAAATACGCCCAACGTTCACATAGTACAATAGACCCTAGCCCCTAAATAGGATTACCTGTATTTAGGGAACCAGAAACTACGAGGACCGTAGGTCCACAACACCCAGACACGAAACAAACGCTTGCGCTTTTTTCTGTACTAAATCATTTGTCCCGTCGGCGTCGCATGAAATCGAACCCGCAACCTCAGTGATGAGATTTGGGCCAACTACACCACAGAGAATGTACAGTTATATAACTAGGCACACAGTTTTACAACAAAGGTAGGTAGGCTATGGTCTAGGTAGGTATATAATATATTCGTAAACGTGCGCGAGTTTAGGCAAACGAAACAAATTGCATTCATGTTCTCCCAAGAAGTCCATACGAAGCTTCATGTAAAGTTTCATCACTTATTGAAGCACTCTTAAATTACATAATTTTTTTTTACTAGTTATGTATACCTATGCTTGCGTTTGACCACTATCTCACCTGATGGTAAGCGATGATGTGGTCTAAGATGTGATACGCTCGCCTAGAAGATACTCTCACTCTCGATTTGAAGACTCCCAAGTTTTAGTTGCTTATAAAGTAGGTAATATGAGTTCAATTGTTTAAAATATGTATAAGTACCTATCCTTAATTGATAATTTTCTCAGTAGGTAGTCACAGGAAATTTAGAAATAGGCCGTGAATGTCGTGATTACGTTTTATCTAATAACAGTGTGTTGGAAGGAGTAAGAAACAAAAACTTGTACGGGCCAAACCAGAGAATTTTGATCGTGACTATGGAATCTGGAATTTTGTCTGATTTTGCGCCTTTGGGGCAACCCGCTGAATATTATGTAGGTTGTTGTTAGTTCCACTCGTTCCACTCTCGTTCCAGCGTTCGGCGAGTCGACACCTGATGATGCCTCGTGTAGACGGCGAAACACGTGTCGTACAAAGAGTGTTGTGGTTAGGAACTAACAACAACCTACATAATATTCAGCGGGATTACACTATATATTTTCATTGCGTTTCAGTTTTGAGATGAATTTCCGCCACGCCACGCAACGTCACGCCTGATTCCATTGCAGACCTCAATCTGTTTGCGTTTGATTAGAAAAAGGTAATATTAAACTTTTGTGGAAAGTATTGAAAAAATATCGATGTCTTCAAGCGATATATCGATATTATATTACATCGATGCGGGATTATATTACAGGGATGCGGTGTATTACATCAAATATAAATAGCGATATATGCATTGAGGTCTTACACTATAGAGGGATAATTACGAAGTTTTCCGACCTAAAAAAGGATAGCGCTATACAACAGGCTCTTATAAAGAACGAGGTAGAACTATTATCATATTGTCTCTATCGCGTAACCCATTTTCTTAACATTGGCCATGACATGTTAAGTCAAAATAGTGGCCCGGCAGGGTCGGCTTGTGGTTTTTTAATTTGTGTTGTGGTATTTTTTATTATTTTTAAGTGAATCTTTGTGAATGTGTACTAGAAACAATTTAGAATTAAATGTGAAAAAATATTCGGATGTTCCATTCATGGTGAAGTGAAAATTGTACTGAAAGATTAAGTTTTCAAACGTTTGTGTTTTTCTTGTGTTTATTGATGTTTTTCGGTAACTATAATTTATGTGGATGTAACTATACATCGGGTTCGACAATTAGAACCTGCATTTGGCTTGATATATTCAGTTTTCGGTGTTATTTTGTTAAAACAACATTGACCAGTTTCGTGTGTCAGTGTGGCCATCGTATAAACATTTCAGTTCCCATTACGTCGGGTAACAAATTGCATATTTGTGTAAAATGTTAAATGTATTAAAATTGTGCATTCTTAAACCATTTAATTAAGATATAGGTAATAAAAGTAGTTAATGATTATAGTTTTTATTTAATTTGAAATTAAAAAGTTAAAGTTTAGTAAGAAGAGAGTAGAATTGTTTTAATAGTAAAGGCATTCGCCTCTTATGTAAGAACATATGTTGTAAATAAGTTCTTATTTTGTGTAATAAATTTATCTTACAGGTCCTTGCTGTCGATTACTATGGCCAATCATCCAATTCCATTGATGGATCACAATCCTACAATAAAAATGTAAGCAACGAATCTCGGATTTCTAATCCTAATTAACGCCACATAGTGAGAACGAGTTCATGAACGTAGACTTCATCATCATGTGAACGTCAAGGCTATTCAGGACACAAAAGGACAGACCGTTGCGGGTTAGTGTAGTGAATTGACAGTTATGTATAGTTAGTGCTATCCAATACGGTGGTATGGTCAATGTAATAATTGACTTTCATAAGTACGTCTGTGATCTACTCCGACAGTATGACATTTAACTGAGACACTATGCTATTTAGAATACTTCAAGTGTTTTTTTTTAACATTGTGTTTATCTATCTACCTATATCCTAAGTATCAGTTGTGCTGCAGTCTTGTAAATTATGTCAAAATACTAGTTCTTCTATTGTAAATTTTACCTGTATGGAAATAATTAATGTATGTATATTGTATAAATATGTCATATATTTAATTTGATTATTTTATTTACCTGACTGGTTTAATCCTAGATAAAACCTGGTTAACAACAAAATATTAATGATTGCATAAGAAGCATACCGTAAGGAAATGTAGTTACCGCAATGTCATTCGAGCTCTGAGTTGTATCGCCGCCACTATAGCTTCAGAAAGTCGTAGGTAGTTGGTCTGTAAACGGTAGGAAATCTATACTGTTATTCTGTGGCCACGCTAGAATGTATTCATTACTCGGCCACCTAAAAGAGACCTTCACCTTTTGATCTGTTTACAGGAGTCTATCATAAAAAGTAATTTCTAGATTTTTCGACAACATATGCATATTCCCTATTTCCCTATTCTTCACCCTGGGGTACAGAATAGTACAGATGTCCTACCTTTTACAGACCAACCACGAACTTCTGAAGTTATAGTGGCTGCAATGCAACGCAGAACACGTTATATTTTCATTCAAGCGAATGGGAGAATTTTTCATAGGTATGGTAAACACTCCAAAATTACTGTCAAAAAACTATTGCTTTCCAAAAGTGTTACGCTGTCGAGGACTCTATAGTGTCATTCCTCAATGGATATATGTTTTTAAGTGGACACCCATAGCCACGTCTTTACTAAAGCCGCTACAAGTCAATAAAAATCGATATCTTATGTGCGAAATATTGTTAGTTTTCATGCTATATTCTATTGCGATGCTAATATGAAATTCCACAGTTGTGAATTTATAATTTCGTGCGAAATTTCATTATTACGTGTTATTACATAAAGTTCATTAAGAAATTATTGAAAAATGGAACTAAATTTTGGTCATAAATGCTTCGAGTTTGGCCTCAAATGAAAAAGCTCGATGAGTTACAATATCATACAAAACAACATGATCACACAAAAATGATTTAAAAATCTGCCTTAGAAATCGTAATATGAGGCGCGCGGGGGAACGGTTACGGAACACTCTCCGTCGATTCACAATCGCATCAGCATTAGCATTAGCAGATCGCCGCAGTTTGCCTTCGTGCGTAAATTATGGTGCACGCAAGCTGCCATAGGACGCGTGCTTAGTTGCTACAACTAACTGATAAAAGTAAGTGCTAAGTGATAAATTTTAGCATTAATCGAATTTCAACTTTGATTACTCTATAAGGACGCGTTCAGAAATCACCCAGTTAATGTAATTGTAATTATTGCCCTAACGCCGCGCCGTTCAGAAATGACTCAGGTGAACTTTGACATTTACCCTGAGCCGTTCAGAAAACCAATAGGGGATCGGACAACTTTTCAGAAAGTGTTTTAAATTAACCATAATCAATATATATAGCCATGAAAAATACCATTTTAATTAAATAAAGCTCTAAAAGTACCTAAAATTAAAGTTAAATATTATATTTAAATTATTGCCGCGCAAAAGGTCACCTCAGGTGTGTGACGTCATACGCTGGCCGAAACGTCAAACCAGTATTATTGTTCTGTGCGTCAAACTCAAACTCTACGAAAGAAAACTTGCAAAGAGATTTAAATACGTTTTGTGAAGTTTGGGGACTAAATTGAGTAAATTGTCGGAATGGAACGAAAACCATATCGTTGGTGTGCAGTACCTCAATGTAGAAATAATTCTATAGCTACTCCAAATAAATTATTCATTGATGTACCACGAAAAGCAGAAATGCGAAAAAAATGGATGGATCTAGCAAGACGAAAACACGAAGGGATGTCTATAACATCAGCGATTTTCTTTTGTGAGGACACTTCGATGTAAGTACCTTTAGATAGAATTTAAGCGGTGTGTAAAATAATAAGTTCCTTTTGTGTATGTATAGGTTATATTTACAAGTAAGAAGTTTAGTATAAGTGCTTAAATAATTTGTAATTTGTGTTATAGCTGCCGAATGATATGGAAAATTACATGCGATATCATATTATGGGCTTTGTAAAAAAATAATGATAAAACCTGGATGCCTTCCTTCAAAATTTCAATGTCAAACTGATAGGAAAAGAAGTTTGCCATCAACTACTAGTACATCTTGCCCCGCTGCTGTCAAAAGGCAAAGAATGTCTTTAATAGAAGAAGCCCTTGCAGAAATTAAACTGGAGTCTAATATGGAAAAAGAAAATACAACTCAGTCTCTTAGTAAGTACCTAGCTAAATACCTACTAGTTTAATTTGAACCAATACCTTTTTCGGAATGGTTAACAATAATGACCAATTTACCTTTGTTTTAGATTTACAAACTGACTTTGTAAGAGAAGAACAGCCAAAAAGCTAAGATAAAGGTGTACAAGTTGTTTTTAAAAGTAAAAACTTCAGAAGCAGGTATACACAAACACATAACAAATCCAAAAACATTGCAACATCACCATCTAAAACGTGGACAACAACTACATCGACATCTCCGTTCAAAGTAGAAGAACAAGTAGAGCTATCAAGACCAAGTGTGTCTAAAATAAACAGATAATTCATCGATGGATCTATCACTTTACACCCCATCAATATCATTTCAACCATCATCACCTTCTGTTCAATCGTTAGTGTAAAATACCATCTGACAGTAGTAGCTTAAACAAAGAAGAAGCTAAACTAGAACAGGAAAGAGAAGCAAAGCAATCCCTGAATAATATGTTGAAAAAAATTGAAGCCAAACCACGTTTTTATATAGGCATAACAAAGGATTGTTTCTTTTTGGTTGATTTAGTACAAGGAAACACCAACATTCCAACAGACCATGTACTACTATGCTTGAAAAAAATTAGATTAAATACAACATTTTCAGAACTTGTAGATCAATTTGGAATATCGACATCATATGCAGGCAAAGTATTTAAAAAAAAAATACCAATCATTGCTAATATTCTCAGACCATTTATAGTACAACTAGATAAAAAAAATATTCGCCTAGAAACCTACAGTTTTCCACAAGTACTATGTCACCATGCATCCTCCATAGGCTCACAGTCCCCACCGTCAAATCTTTGATTCCATAGTGGGAAGCACCTCACTGGTTGTACAAAGCTGATGGAGAAAAAGGAAAGGAATTTATGGAGTTATTTATTTATGAATTATTATGTGTACATACCTAATATTAACTTTAACAAATAAAACCATTGAATATGTAAAAAAAATATTTTATTTTGAACTTTCATATAGAATAGGGTATACATTTCTTTTCCAAAATTGAGTTGAACTTGAAATATAGTGCTTTACTAAGGCCTCATTATAGCTTACTAATAACATTTCAACATGGTTGTTGAGTTCAAAATCCCAGTGAGCAACACAGAAATAACAATGTTTCAAATTTGTGACAAACATTTGAATTTGTATTTGTGCCATATATTTTTCTGTCACTTTATTATCTTTCAAATAATTTTTATATGTTTTTTCACTGGTTGGGCATTTTATTTCAACGCATACTTTATTGTCAATAATACCATCTGGTGAACCAGCTATAAATGGGTATTGTGAGGAAATAAATAATCCGCAGGTCTTCACTTTCTTGCCAAGTGTTTTTTCCACTGTTTCTTTCACTTTTGTTTCTAATTCCCGACCTCTCTTCATTGCTTTTGTGTCTGGGGTCTTGGCTCCCATGATCATAGATATCAAAGACCCATCTGCAGTATGACATTTGCTAACTTCGTAGGATTTTGAAGCTGTAATACGCCCATACCTGAGCTCGTGCCACAACCTGTTCTTATATTGCATTCGAGAGTTTTCTTCAATCAGTTTAATGTTTTTCTCAGTAAAATACTGAGCTATTGTATCCAAAAATGTTTCACAATCACCGTCATCACTATGTTCAATGATTAAGTAATGAAGTGACAATTTCTCATACTCTTTCACTCTGCAGTTATTATATTTCAATAATTCACAGTTTGTGACATTTCGGGTAGCAGCTGCTTGGAGAAATTGTTCCAGCATATTATTGTGTGGAGCAGTCTGGGTAGAAGATACTCTTTTACCAGACGAAAGGTCCTTTGCAGTAACATACTTAACATTGGTACCAATCTGAGCCAGTTTAGATTTCTTCCAGTAACACTGTATTTCAGTACTAGATGGCTCCTCACTTCTCCTGTGGACCCACATCAGAAAAGCGACAGCATGTTTGCAACCTCCCATTGATGCAGCACAGTCATGACACTGAACGCTGACTACTTTTTCTTCTTTTTCATTTAATATCATAGTCGCATTATACGCCTTTGAACGAATTTTGTGCTCTGGACACACTTTACATTTCATCGTACACAAATCCATATCTCGCCGAAGTTGGACGTATCCTATCGCATCATCCCCGTATGATGGTCTCGCTGATCTAAAAAGACGCAAAAGTAAAACATTAAAGTAAGTCATTATAAAAATAAAAAGGACATAACATTACATCAATTATCACAACCTACACTTTTTAGGTTATGTTTCCCTTTGTTATTTCCATACTCACATAAATTAGATCAAATGAAGAATAGCTGAAATACTTACATAGATGTTTTAACATTTCGAAATTCAGCAGCACAGAAGTCCGAGTTTGAGGCAAAGAAATTGCCAACCATCAATATATCCACTCTCGGCAGAGTTCTATTGTCGGCTTTTATATAGCTTGGTTCCATGTTATTTATTATACAAAACAAGTTGTAAGCAAAGAGATAATGATCACTTGGGAGAATTGCACCTATTAATGGACTATTTTATTATCTCTTAATTCTAAATATTGTAAGATTTTATGAAAAGCAAAAACGAAAAGTAATCACAACACAAGCGTATATACAATTTTTATCTAGGAACACAAGCTTGGCACTCGTCATCCGCCTACGGATGACGTCATGCGCTGTGATTGGTGTTTCGCTTGAGACGAAGAACAGATTAAAATAGTCAGAATTTTTAGATTTTATTTCTTGATTTAAAAATATAAATCATTATTATTTCACAAAAATATTGATTGGACGATCTTTCTGGTTCGATAAACATTCGTTCTAACTACATTTTATATTTTTTCTCGATAACTGTCCGATCCCCTATTGGGGAGAGTAAAAGTTCACCTGACAGGTGAAAATATTCACCGACAAAAAGCGGGTTACGATTCTCACCTGTCAGGTAATAGTTGTCAGTTGTCATTTTGCAATTTGTTCCTTTACATTTTGCAATATTTTTGCATTGATTTTTTTGTACATATAAATAAAATAAACGATTCGTGTATTTGAAGAAAAATATAAGGTAAAGTTCCGATATTAGCCAAAATAACGCAGTTAAATCTGATAAACAAAAGCGCGGGAAATCTCGGTCTTGAAAATGATTGGTTTTGATTGGCTGGCTTATTGTATTACTCGATGCCCGTTCAGAAAGTAGTTAGTTAATTATTAACTTGGCATATCACTGAGATTAACTGACAAGTATTCACTCGTGAACATTTACTCATTTCTGAACGCGGCCTTAGATTCTGTGTTAATGCTTCAAAATTATATGTACTGTCAATGTCAAGTCTGTCAGTGTCAATGTCATTGCATCATCTCGTCTCACGTCACGATTCGCTCTCGCGCTGTATTTCTCAAAAACACTCTAAATAATAAACCTAAACAATTCAATATTTAAATCGAAGTTCGAAGGTAAAACTATTATCCACATGTACAATTTGGGTACAATCAATTTGTTTGAGAACTGCGCTAGCTACATAATTGAGATATCATGTAACTTTAATTCATTGAAAAAATATTCAATTACAGCTCTGTCGCTAGTGAATAAACTATTTTTTACGAAGTTTATTGTTATTTTCAATCAACAGGTTTTATTTGCGATGGAGCTACAATGCAAGGTGCAAAACTACGAATGGGGGAAATTGGGTCAGGATAGCACTGTTGCAAAATTACTAAGTAGTGCAGATCCAAATGCAGTGATTGAAGAATCAAAGCCGTATGCTGAGCTATGGATGGGCACACACCCTAATGGACCCTCGCTAATCGTCGAAAGAAACATTCTTTTATCGGAATACATCAAAGATAACCTCGATGCCATAGGCCCAGCAGTGAGGGCGAAGTTTGGTGTCACTGTACCATTCCTTCTAAAGATATTGTCGGTGAGAAAAGCTTTGTCTATTCAAGCACATCCCAAGAAGGTAAGTTTGATGTAATTTTTAATGGTTTGGTATGTTTTATACATATTGGAAGCTATTATCAGAACAGGCAGCACTTATAACCATTTCAGATCCTGCATTTCATTTAAATACTTTTATGTTTTAGGATCATGCAGAGGAATTACACAATAGTTTTCCTGACATGTACAAGGACCCAAATCACAAGCCTGAACTTGCCATCGCACTAACTCCATTTGAAGCACTGTGTGGTTTTAGACAATTAGTAGAAATTCAAGATTACCTCAGGAGTAAGTTCTACTTAAACTGGTTTTTATATAAATTCTTAAATAGTAAAATTATTGCAGTACATACATTTACAAAACACAGATAACTATGTCAACATCTGTCCCTTGCTAAGAGTCTATTTCTCATTCCAGAATTGCCTGAACTCATAGAAATACTGTCCAAAGATTCCCTTGACAATTTCCTCTCACATGGTGAACAAGGCGACAGCGATAAAGTTTTAAAGCCTGTCTTTGAATCTCTGATGACTAGTGATAAGGATGCAATCGCCAGTGGCTTGAATAGTCTTCTGGCTAGATTAGAGAAAGAAGGTGTGTATATCATTAACCAAACTTCTAAAATGGAATGGGGTTCTTAGTTTTGTGTGTGTATTTTAAATTTTTTGTGTATGTATGTTGCACACTGATTATTCTTTAACTACTGAACTAATTTATGTGATTATTTTATCAGTTGAAAGAGTATACTCGCTGTTTAGGCCTGTAAAAATTTGGTTTAAAACTAACTAGCACTCAGGAGATAGAGATAAAAATTCCTACAAAAGGCTGGTTTCACATAAATCATGATACACTTTTATTTGAAAAAATGAGCTTGATTTGTGTGATTGATCCAAACTCACATAGGACATTTTTTTATTATATACATTTTGCCATATATGAATAATAGTAATGAGTTTGTTTAGTACATTAATAGACATTAGGTACCTCTATGCGGTTTATACTATCATAAAACCACAATGTAGTTCAACTGAGAACAACCTCTATGAATTTTTGTTACATCGCAATACACGGCAAATTGCTCTTTACAATGTTGTAAGTAAATAAGCATCATTAATCTAGGCTACGCAAACCAAGTATGCTTCAACCAACGATAATAATACCTACCAAGTAAATTACGTTGTTTTTCAATTCAAAAAGTTTTTCAAATCAATAGAGCAAACTTGTTTGTAGTTGATTTTGGTAATTTATTTTATGGCAAGTCCTTGCAGTTGTCGAATTCTAAGTATGCCGAGATTAAGTAAATTTCAAAAGAGGACACAATTTAGAAAGGTATATCACAATGCCTTTTCTCAGAATTACTGTTGAGCATTATACTTAATTTAAAAAAAGCATTTGTAATTTTGAAAATCTTGATGTACTGATAAATCTTAATTATACTCCTATACCTATACCTATAAGTAAGAGTTAAGGTGAGAACATAGAATTGTACACACCAAGTTAGTAACAACGAAAACTGCATCAAAATTGGTTAGACGATTACTGACATTACGGTGCCAAAAAATGTGCATACAAATACTCTTATCACTTCTTTTCTTACTTCTTCTTTTCTTTGTTCAGTTGTGGATGAAAATAATTGTTTCTATTTCAGATCCCGCAACACAGACCGCACTCCTTTACCCGTTGCTGCAAAGGCTGCACAGAGACTACCCCGGGGACGTCGGCTGCTGGGCACCTTACTTCATGAACTACATGGTGTTAAACCCTGGGCAGGCCATATTCTTGAAGCCAAACTTGCCACATGCTTATTTGAGTGGAGGTATCCTTCCTACAATCCTATTCTACTTCCTACTAATCCTATCTGAGATGTACTTAAGCTAGCAATGAAACGACCGTTTGTATAGAACGCTGGTTTATTACTAGTCGACGCAAGTCGCGCGCCAGGCTAGTGAAGTCGGTAGTATAGGTACATATACATATATGTGCGTTGACGTAGTAGGCTCATATACATCACTATCCCTATATTATAAATGCAAAAGTTTGTAAGGATGGACAAATGGATACTCCTTGCTCAAACACGTAAAAACTACTGAAAGGATTTTGATGAAATCTGGTAAGTGTTTTAGGTCCTGGATTAGGCTACCAAATTTAATCAAAATCAGTAGTGATTGACTAGTAAAGTTACATCCATCCTCACTAACTTTTGCATGAACGAAAACGAACGAAAATGAAATGAAATGAAACGAAACGAAATGAAATGAAGGCAAAAGGTCACCTCAAAACGTATGACGTCACACGCAGGTAAACGAAACGACAAGCTCTAAGAAAGCAAACTTGCAAAGTGATTTATACGTTTTTGTGAAGTTTAAGGACTTTAAGGTAGTCATGGCATCAAAAACATATCGTTTTGATTTAGATAATAAACAAAAATTTAAATAAACACATACTTTACCCACGGTATTTACTTTGAAATGACGCCATGCTCTGTATTGGTGTTTCGGAACAGATAAAAAATGTCAGAGTTATTAGACTTTATTTATTGATTTAAAAATATAAATTATTATTATTTTACAAAAATATTGGTTGAATGATCTTTCGGTTTCGACAAACTTTCTAACTACATTTTAGATTTTTCAACCGACTTCCAAAAAGGCGGAGGTTCTCAATTCGACTGTATGTTTGTTAGGTTCCTACGCGATTACTTCACCAATTATGAATTGATATTGATGATTATTTTTTGTTTGGTAGGTGTTACTTCAGAGATTGTTCCATATAAATTCGAATTTTGAAATTGATTAAGCATTTTTTGGAAAAAAATACAAAATCAAAAAATATAAGCTTAGTCTTGAAGTCGGTTCTTGTTATTTTCTAAAAGCTATTTTCGATTACTGTCCGATCCCCTATTATGAACAAATATATGTTTATGTCTATGTATATTTAATTCAATTCATTTATTTCAGTTATAAAAACCATATCACACAATTTATAATAATATTGAAATAATAAAAAATACAATGAAATAAATTGTCAAAATAATATAAAATGAAATAAAATAACATTAAAATTAAATAAGTCAAACAAAAAATAATAAAATTAGTCAAACTTGTCCCATCAAAATCTTCATCCATTTGTTTTGGATGGGACAATCTAGACGAGAGACAATCATCTGTAGGATATTGTTGGCACTGCCTCGCGCACGCTGGAGTGTGGATGCAACTTTCTTGCGGATTATTGCGTGAAAACCATCCACACCGCAAACATTCCCGATGCACTGCAATAGCGAGGCAGTTCTATGTTATAGTTAATGCAGATTTTGCACGCTCGCTCTAAAACGGTGAAGGAAAACATCGTGATGAAACCCGCTTACGCGCTTTGGAGTGGTAGGCTCTGGCCGTGGTTGAAATACCACCCACCGAACAAAGCCATGCCGTCAAGCGACCTAGTCGTGTTTCGGGATGATGTTCGGTGAACCATCAGGGAGACGGATCTGAGCAGCCGCTCAACTGCCGTCTCTCTCTAGATCTATGTGCTCCATCTTAGACCACATCATCGCTTCACATCAGGCGAGATAGTGGCCAAACATAGACCTATTAAGAGTAAAAATAAAAATGAGACCTCCAATACAGACTGCGTGGAATGCATGGCTTGCTCGGACAACGTGGTCCGCGCGGGGCTGACGCCGAAGCACCTGGACGTGCGCACGCTGGTCGCGATGCTGGACTACAGCAGCTACGCGACCGACCAGCTGCTGTTCCACCCGCAGCTGGAAGACGCCAACTGCTGCATCTGGAGGCCGCCGGTGCCAGACTTCGCTGTCATTAAGATTAGGGTGACTATTTATTTCTTACTAGCTACGCTTCGTGGTGTCACAACCTCGGTTCATTTTCCAGGACCTGGAGTATGTACTTACTTGCATCAAAATCCTTCAGTGGTTTGTTCGTGACTGAATAACAAACATCCATCTGTCCATAAATCCTCGCAAATTTTCGCGTTTATAATATTAGTAGGAAGGAGGAAGGATAGTCGCCATGGCGAAAAGCTCATAAAATAATGAGAGAAAAAACTCACCGGTTTCAAAAAAAGAAGGATGTTCTCAATTCGACAGTTTTTTTTTTAAATTTTTTATTGCTTGAAATTGAACTTAATTGAAGTCTGTTTTTTTGTTATAAAATGAATTATTTTTATAGTAACAGTAAGTACTTATGGTAGTGGTAGTAGTGGTAGGCCTCTCTTGAAAGAGTTCCCCTTGGACTATGAATTATTCTGTGTCCTTGGTGAAATACCACACCTTTGCCAGATATTAATTTATTCATAAAGTGAAATAACTGGGCATTATGAGTGCAGTGCGGTGCTGTACAAGATTTTGCACAACAGATTTCTGAGCGCTGCAACTGTTATGGGCAGGCGTGGTGCTTACCATCAAGTGAACGAATTGCTCGTCCGCCACATAATTACATAAGGTATAAAATAAATATGAGATGATGTTTCGGTTTAAATTGCACTACTGCCAGACATTTTATGCTGGGCATTTGTGACATGAAAACTGATGTCTCAGGGTGAAGAGCGGGTGGAGTCATGCAATTCAAATTTCGAGCACTTCCCGATAAGCTATACAGCTGAAATTTTGAGGGTAGCTCGCAGCTAGATGACTATGCATTCTAAATCGGATTCTAAATCCATTTATTAGCATGCAATGCCAACCTTATCTCAAAAAGCGTATAAAATGTGGTTCTTAGATATTAGACATCATCATCATCATCATCATCATCATCATCATCATCATCAGCCCATCACGTTCCCACTGCTGGGACACGGGCCTTCTCTCATAGAGAGAGAATGGGCCATAATCCACCACGCTGGCCCAGTGCGGGTTGGTGGATGTCACATGTCCTTGACTTTTTGTGAAAAATTCTTGGACATGTTTTCCTTCACTGTTTTTAGAGCAAGTGTTAAATCCGCCCATAACTTAAGAAAGTCAGTGGTGCGGGGCCAGCGGGATTCGAACTCGGGTTTGTCGGATTGAAAGTCGCACATGCTCCCACTGATCCACACTCGCTACTATTAGACATTAGTCATAGATTTTTATTAGAGGTTTGACAGCCTCTTTGGTGTAGTGGTTGGGCAGGTGGGCTCAAATCTCTTATACCACTGAGGTTGCGGGTTCGATTCCTGCGACGGGACAAATGTTTGTGCATAGAAAAAAAAAGCGCAAGCATTTGTTTCGTGTCTGGGTGTTGTGGGACCATGGTCCTCATAGTTCCTGGTTCCCTAGATACAGGGAATCCTAGTTAGGGGTCAGGATCTATGTATGTGATCGTTGGGCGTTATTTTTTTTATTTATTTTTAATCTGTTACTTTCTTGTTCATAGATTGATTAAACCAATCTCCTTACCCCCAGGTGGAAGGCGGCGATTCCTACAACACAATCAACCGGCCCAGCCCCAGTCTCATCATTATCACATCAGGATCAGGCCAAGTTTGCGACACCGAGCCGATATGCGCGCGCGCCGGAACTGTCGTATTCCTAAAGGCTAGTCGCCAACTCACTATAACTCCTAAGGACGGCGAATATTTAGAAGCGTATCAAGCTATATGCAATGTTTAATTTTTATATAGAACATTATGTAGATAGTATTTTTAAACGGTTTTATTTATCTTGGCCTGTTTGGGTCAAATTTAGTAATTGAAATTTAACCCCGTTCCTGTGGATCCTGTGTGACTGATCTGTCAGTCTGTGATCGGGTGAGTCTGATCAATGCCCTAGAGATTGATGAGGAGAGTAAAGTTATGACTGGTGCCTAGGGCCTACCTAATTATTTTTTACCTTTTAGTACATTATCTACATCATCATTATCTTTCTTTTCAATAAAACCGATACAAAAACTTAAAAATTCGGGATGATATTCGGTGAACCATCGGGGAGACGGGTCTGAGCAGCCGCTCAACTGCCGCCTCTCTCTAGATCTATGTGCTCCATCTTAGGCCACATCATCGCTTCACATCAGGCGAGATAGTGGCCAAACATAGATCGACAAAGTGTAAAAAAAAAAATGCCAGTTATTCAACCGCCAAGCAGTAGTGCGCAAGCATTACTGTGTTCCGGTTTGAAGGGCATTGTAGCCAGCGAAATTACTGGGCATTATGAGACTCAACAGCTAATTGTCTCAAGGTGACGAGCACAGTGCAGCGCCGCGCAGGATTTTGCAAAACAAAGTTCTGGGTGGTGCTGTTATTGTTATGGGCTGGCGTATTGCTTACCATCAGGCAAACGACCAGCTCGCCTCGTCATCAGTTACATAAAAAAAAAACCTTTGTTTGTGAAACATACAAATCTGCTTAGCAAAGTGTTTTGAATTCAATGCAGTTACAGCGGTCACTGAAATGAGTTAATTCATCACAAAGTTTTTTTTCTGTTCCAATTATTTTTATGTAAATACATTAATGTACTTGTTTATACGTGTGTACTTGTTTATGTAAGTATAATTATTTTGTTATTAAGCTATTGCATAGCTTCTATCGCGGGCCTTGAGCGTGGAGACCGAATCCAGAAATTCCGTAACGAAAATAACCTAACACCCCCCACTCCAAATGGTATGCAATAGCTTTACCGCGGCAGTCTCCGAGTGCCACACGTCTTTTTTTCTTATTTTTTTATATCATGCACATTATCTATAGTTGGATATAAGTATTATCTATTTGCTCAAATTATAAGAAATACATATATTTTATTATTAAGATTTTATTTAGCGTTACTTTTATTTAGTTTGATTATGCCATGTTAGTAAAATGTGTGTAACTGTTCCTAAAAGTGCCTTTGTAAAACTTATGATATAGAATAAACTTTTATATCGACCACTAGACTTTTTATTATTTTGTAATCTGTCGTTATATTATTATATCACCTATCAAATTATGAGCGTAGCTCTTATTATAATTATTATTTATGGTTTATAAGGCCCGCACAGACGACTCCGCGTATTTTTAGTCCGCGAAATTAAAACACTTGGAATAGGGGATCGGACAACTTTTCAGAAAGTGTTTTAAATTAACTACAATGAATATTTATATCCATGAAAAATACTATTTTAATTAAATAACGATCTAAAATTACCTAAAACTATGTTTAAATATTTGTTTCAAATATTGCCGCGCAAAAGGTCACCTCAAAATTTGTGATGACATATGTAGGTAGAAAACGACAAACTCTTCGAAATAAAACTTGCAAAGAGATTCTAATACGTTTTGTGAAGTTTGGGAACTATATTGTAGTAATGGAACGAAAAAATTAGCAAAAATACATTTTATGAAAAGCAAAAACTTAAAATATACACAAGCGTGACTCACGGCATTTGCCTACAAATGACGTCATGCGCTGTGATTGTTGTTTCGTTTGAGATGAAGAACAGATTAAAAATGTCAGAATTATTTATTGATTTAAAAATATAAATCATTATTATTTCACAAAAATATAAATCATTATTATTTCACAAAAATATTGATTGAATGATCTTTCTGGTTTGACGAACATTCGTTCTAACTACATTTTAGATTTTTTCTCGATTACTGTCCGATTCCCTATTATACCCCAATGCCTTCGAGTACTTTATCTGAGCCCAATGCAGATCACGAGCAAAAAATTCTGCGTAAAAGAGAACCGCATTCTATTATTTATGCGGACAAATTTACGAAAAAGATCTTCGTCTACACAGGTCTTCAATGCCGAATGTCCCCTAAGAAACATTACGTCATATTTTTTTTTATTTATTGAGTTTTACGAGGACTCTTCTATTTATACATCAATATTATCATGGACCAAATGTTTATTTGGTCCATGATATTATATAGGTATGACTGAAGTTAAAAATAAGTCCCTCGTAGCTTATGTAATTCACAACAAATTTTCTTAACGGTCTTGTGTAACTGAAATCATATTACAAATAACAATTGTCGAAACCGATTGATAAAACCGCCGAAGAATCTTAAGTCAATCTTGAATAGCAAAAGCGCAATTTGTAATCATCTAAAATTGGTAATTTCACGGTGGTTGTTCACCGTGTTCAGCGGTGGGGCGGTTGCAAAAGTATAATCAATATTGCACTGTCCGTGGTGACTAATCAGCGGTTACCGGGCTAATCAATTGCCGATTCTCTGGGTGGTTACCTCTCGCACCGCCAGTAGTGTTAAAAATTATATCGCGGTTCCCAAAAATGTAAACTGTCGCTAATTCAACTCACTTCTGTCCAACCGCTCTTTTCATTAGAAAAAAGGGAAACATTGAAATATAGTGTCCTAAATTGGTTTTTTTTTTTAGTATCCTATACTGTCCCACTGCTGGGCAAAGGCCTCCCCCAATTCCTTCCACCTGTCTCGCTCCTGCGCCACCTCATACCAATTTTCTTGGTGTGCTTCAAGATCATCTCGCCATCTTTTTCTAGGTCGGCCTCGGCGACGTTGTGCCTTTTCAGGGATCCATTGTGTGGTAGATTTTGCTCAGCGGTCAGGATGCATACGGCTGACGTGGCCCGCCCAATCCCATTTGAGCCTGGCAGCCTTATTGCCTACATATGTTATACCCGTTTTGGAGCGCAGCGTGGTGTTACGCACTCTGTCGAATCTTTTCACGCCCAAGATGCTGCGCTCCATCGCTCTTTGGCAGACCCCGAGGCGGGATTTTGCATTTCGGTCAATGACCAAGTCTGAGCACCGTAGTCAAAGTCAAAGTCAAATATCATTTATTAAATAGACACAAAAGTGCACTTTTAAAGATCATAAAAACATGATACAAATAAAAATTGTTAAACATTGTAACTTATGTTAACATGACTTTGAAAAAAAGGTAAGTATGTTTACCCATTTCTTTCCTATACTCAAATTGAAGTCTGAGTGTTGAAAAGAAATGCGAAAACTGACTCTATCAGTGCTTCGGAAATACGCCCGCTAGAGAAGATAGCACCAAGAAACTCTGCGGAGATGTCTTTTTACAGCTCAATTACGTATAAATTAGAATTAACAGAATGTAGCACCCGTTCACGAGTATGACTTGTGGACCAGCCATCACCCCCCTCAACCATATTGGAGGGAAGGGAGTGACCCGACAGTCGTACAGACGTAGGTAAGGATGGGCAGTATACACATGTCGACGAGTCTGCGCTTCAGAGAGAAATTGGGATACTGGGTTATATTATCAGAGATAGATAATGGTCTTGCAGGTGTTGATTGTATCACGTTGTTTTCTTTGACCGTAGTTAGAAAGAGCGTGAAAACTCTGCTCATGGAGACTGCTGGGATTGGAACTCGGTGTGTTGACTCGAAAGTAGCACAAGCACAAGTTACTACTCGGCCGGGAACGTGGATACTCTTATAAGTTTAGGATATCAAAAAAAAGTATTCAAGTAAAACTTTGAATTACTGACCTAAATAATATAGCAGATAAACAAATAGGTAAGTATAATCCTATCTAAGTATAATCGCAACTAGATAGAAAAATATTGTCACGCGAAAGGTACTGCAACAAGTCTATATGTGCCTAGGTCTATCTTTCGAATACTTACCGGAAAACATTAACCTTAAAGAGCCGCACGCTAAAATACCTCAAGAGCCTGTTGAATTCCGATCACAGATTCAAATCCGAAACAACTTCCATATTAGATAGGTATGCAATCTCAATAGCTTTAATTTCCGAAGAAGACTGCCGAGATGTAAGTTTAGTGTAAGTTTTTTGGCGATATTTCCCAAACTGAGGCTTCTTGTGTTAAATAGTTCGGAACGTCTCGATTTTTGCAAAGATGTTACGTTATCTTATCGAAACTAATCGTACTTTGACCCAGAATTACCTGATCTGCAAAAACTACCGTAGTTTGTGCAGTTGACCGACTGATTATGGCAAGTATGTAAATTGCACAGCTACTTTACAAGTTTAAAATGTTAGCGTAAACGGTTCGGCAAATCTTGTTCTTATGTATGTATAGGCAGTCTAGAAAAAGGCAGAGTTGCTAACGAAGTTAAATCCATGGCAATTCCTTCCCAAATACTTGAGAATAGGTTATTTTTTATAAAGAATTTGTATATCACAACACAAACGCACAAACACACAAAGAGCGAGTGTGGCCCAGTGGGAGCATATGCGACTTTCGATCCGACGCACCCATGTTCCAATCCCGCTGGCCCCGCCACTGACATTCTTAAGTTATGTGCGGATTTAACACTCGCTCTAAAACGGTGAAGGAAAACATCGTGAGGAAACCGGCATGTCCAAGAATTAATCACAAGGACATGTGACATCCACCAACCCGCACTGGGCCAGCGTGGTGGATTATGGCCCAAACTCTCTCTATGAGGGAAGGCCTGTATCCCAGCAGTGGGAACGTAAATGGGCTGATGATGATGATGATGATATCACAACAGAAGACTGAATAGACATCACTACATGCACGAGATAGTGGAAAAACATAGACCTATCAAGCGTAAAAAAAACTACGTCAATCAGTCTGACTCGAAAACAATCAGGCTCTTTCGGAGAGACAGTCCATGTCCTAGCAGTGGAAGCATAATTGGTTGATTATGTCAGTTGTGCTGAAGTTAAAGATAATATATCAGCGTGGGTGAGCTTTATCATGAAACACTTTAGTAAAATCACATTTCACATGCAATTAACATTAGGTAGGCGCAGGAATTCGAATGCAGGTGTGGATTATTTAATTCGCCAATTTAAAAAGCAATTCACTAACGGAAAAACACATTTTAGCGCAAGCCTTAAGGCCTAAATTACGATGAATAAGCATTGCAAATGCAAGGTAGGGGCATTTATAGAATCAATCGACTCACGATTCCATATTGAACGTTTGATTCAGTTTTTGCTCCCACGTGTGTGAGTTTAGCTCAAGTGGCTTTTCGAACGCAAGATCTAAGTCGATTATTTTGATCAACACCCAGAGCACGTATAGATAAAAATAGAATATATATATTGTTCACAGTGTACAAAAATATAGTCTTAAATATAATGTATAAATGAGTATATAAACAGCTGTGTCCTTTTATAACATTCAATATTTTCATAATTGAACTTGTTTCTAGAACAAAACAAACGAGAAAAAAGTAAAATATTAATTAGGTTGAGAAAAATTCTAAACGAGGTATACTTAAAATTATTGCCACTTACAACCCTTTTACCTTTTTTACCTTTTTTTGTTTTAATTCTATTGGCAAATAGATGTAGATTTTAATGGCGTTTATGAAATAACTTTTATAGTACCTACATGGTATTATTTACTTGATATAGCGTAGCAAATATAGATTTAATATGTGCATTCCACATATTAAATCTATATATGCTACGCAAGTTACTAGCACGACTAGACTGTTTGTTGAAATAAATTTCTTCATTATTCGTAAGATAACTGATGTCGTTCAAGGTAAATCTACTACTAATTTTGTTATCAGTTAATACTGCCTTAATATATGTGTAAACCACAACCAGAGAAATAAAATAGGTCTATTTCTCTGACTACAAACCAGCTTTTGCAGCAGTAGGTTTCAGTCATAGCGTTTGGGTTACAGGTTACTTGCTAGTTTGAGCTGTCTCATTGTTATGCAAAGGCCGTAGCTTTAGGATTTTACTGTGTGTGTCTGTATTTGTGTGCGTGGATGTAATTAATTCAGATATTGCGATACGATAAAATTCCAAATTTAATTACATAGGAGTGCCCATTTAATTTTCACAGCGAACAATAAAAAGATCAGACTGGAGTTACGTAAAACGTCTGCAAACCACGACCGCACCTTCAAAGAATATGTCGAAACCAATTTTTTAATCTTAGTTTTTTTTAGTGAGATTTATGTTTATTTTATTTGATATCGATCTTGGTAATGAATTGCATTCTGCTATTGACGTTTCATTACAAACCTATTGTGATGTTGTTTATAGGTAGGTATAAAAATATCTTGGCTTATTGAACGCTGCCTTGAAACGTCTCTACCTAATACCATTCTGTGCTAATACAAACAATTTTCGTAAATATTATCGATACTTAGTAATTCATACAGAACTGAAACGCAATGAAAATATATAGTGTAATCCCGCTGAATATTATGTAGGTTGTTGTTAGTTCCTAACAACAACACTCTTTGTACACACTCTTTGTGTCTTTGTTGTTGTTAGGAGCTAACAACAACCTACATAATATTCAGCGGGATTACACTATATATTTTCATTGCGTTTCAGTTTTGAGATGAATTTCCGCAACGTAACGCCTGATTCCATTGCATTAATTCATACAGTTTATTTTGTTAGACGATAATATGCTTTTCCGCCTTCAAAAAAGGATAAGGTTCTCTATTCGATTATTTTTTTTATGTTTGTTACCTTAAACTCCGTCAGTCATGAACCGATTTGGAAATTTCTTTGCGTTGGGTTCAGTATAACTACGAGGTGGTCCCATATAAATTTTGACTTTGGACTTCAAATATACAATTGAGTCGGTTTTTTTGTTTGATAAAACATATACTTTTAATATGGCTGAAACATAAGACTTTAAAGGTCGTTTAAAGGTCTTTAAAAGTTTTAAAGAGGCAAATGCTACACAGATATTCGTAACGTGTGGTTCAACTTAACTCTGGCAAAACACGCCAAACAGACCAACCGTTTACCTAGTTATAGACCTTACTACTTTTTATCTTACTTAACTTAGTTACGCCCTACTTACTTGTTACTTGTTACTTGTTGGGCGGGCAGTTTTCCGCAATTAGGCCGTTAGTCGGCCCTTTTTGCGTGATGGGGTGGCGGCAGCTAGTCCAGCCACCCGATGTCATTCAGAAAGGCCAGCAGCTCTCCGATTTCGGCACAGGCTTCTCTGAACGACCCCGGCGCGCCCAGGAACTCTGCTCGCTGGGTCGCCACGCTGCTGCACTCCAGGAGCACATGCGGCGCTGTTTCGTCTGCCTCCAGGCAACCTCTGCACAGGGGGCTGTCAGTAACACCTAATGTAAACAGGTGTTTGTTTAGTGAGCAATGGCCGGTGACGATTCCGATTATTTTTCGGAGTTTGTCCCGGTTGAGATTGCGGAGTTTCCTGGAGTATCTCGGGTTGATACGGTAGTTACGCCCTAAGCAATATAGAAATTAATACACTTCTCCGCAAGATTAAGCAACTTTTAGCGCTTATTAGATACTTGCCTACTTTAAACGGGCAGTTACAAGTCAGTAAAGTTTAGCTAAACGTTAGGAATTCCAACCCACTTTATTCTCCACGAAAATGTTTTCAACATGCAAATTGGCGTATCATAAGTTAGCGGTAATGTCGCCCAACATGTGCCAATAATTTTTCATTGACACTTCGTACGTTGTAGGCTGGTTTCCCTGGGCGCGGCGCCGAGCAAACTCGGTGAGTTTAGCGGGCAGCTGTGTAAGTGTGCTGCAAATATGTAGTAAAATAAGGACCTATAGAATAGAATAGAAAACACTATTGCACTTAATAAGAAATAAACACAATAAATGTTTTATAAAGTTAAAAAAAAAGAAGGAATTACATTTTGAACATACATTCTTATGATAAGTACAATAGGCGGTCTTATCGCTAAACATCGATCTCTTTCATACAACCGTATGCTATAAAGAGACAATATTTATAAACGATGGTGTGCAGACATAAGAGCGTAGAGCTTCTTCTAACAACATACTTAAACCAAATAAAACTAAATATTACTACGTACTTAAACTAAAGTTATATAAAATATACAAAACAAATAAAATATTATTATTATTATTATTATTATTCAGCCTGGTTTGTCCCAATGCTGGGCAAAGGCCTCCCTACCCTCCTTCCACTCCTCACGTTTCTGGGCTATTGTTTGCCATCCCATCAAATAGGAGTCCAGTTCATCCCGCTTGTAAGAGGCTTACAAATAAAATATATGTTTAATAAATAATTATACATATATATATGGTATATATAAATAGTAAATATATAATTTTATGATGACAAATAAAAGTTAAGTAGTAAAAGTATGTAGATAGTAAGTATCTAATATATACCTACTTCTTTTTCAGAAAGCTTAGGTAATGTGGGTCAAAATAAAGGTAGTCATGCAAGTCTATATAACATTGATGGTCCAGTAGGTTACTTATCTAAAAGGAATTCAACGGATATATCGGGTAAACCCAGGATCCTGTGGATATGTAGAGCAATATTTATTTATCATCAGAAAACCTAGATAAGGCCGATCGAATCAAAACTCAAGTCAACATTACATTTATGGTCCAGTGAGTAGGTTATCTAGAGGTAAATAATTCAACGGATATATCGTCAGTAACTGGGCTTTCGATCCTACGACTAAAACTCGCAGTTTTCCTATTTAAGTACGTACAGTTCAGAAAACCGAAGGCGGTCACCGGCCCGCAGGGCGCTTGCCCGTAAAGGTATAAGTACCTACATCGTACGGAGACATGCATCAAAATAAAAATAAACTACATCGATTTCTGCGTCGCATTGCAACATTTTTATTTATTTATCGCATACTTCAATTAACCTCATCATTAGCAGTCGTTTCTAACTAACCAACTGTTAGATCTGTTATGTCGAAAGCCACGGAACATATACTCGTAGTTCTAAATTAATATCTATCATTAGCTTGTTCAATAAATTTTATTAATGTTTAATCACAGTTTTAGTTGTACGCATCCGGTGGTCATATTTTTATGAATGATTGATCCTAATTATAGTTCGTTTGATTTGACCTATTTAAAAATATTTTTTTATTTGATAATTGCTACAACGATAGTACATGATTTTTGTGAAACGAGTTACTTTGTTTTAGGCATAGGTAAAACTTCACGAAATAAAATGTTTACTTTACCAATAACTCAAAAATCTTCTCTACCAAGCAAAATAGTGACGCAATTTTCTTTAAACTGCATTTTTCAGATAGAAACACGCATTAAAATTACAATAAATTATGGTTTGGGTGCGTCAATTTATACCAGACAATCTTGAAAGCAGGTATGCGCCTATGTGTGACTCATTTTCCGCTTTCAAATTCAACCTTATAAGGAAAATTCATATCATTATATATGTAAAAGAATGCAACTCGTAAATCAGCAAAGCACGGTGGAGTCTAAAGTTACTGCGCAATTCGATTCACGATCTACGTTAATCTCTGGTTGCGATCGAGTACTAAAACGTTCGTGTACTGAATTGGGACATGACATATGCTCTACATTACCTTACTCTACAAGATAAAGGCTAGTTACATAATTCGGGAAGATATTTTTCTTATATCCCATTCTTTCTGCGATCAGCTTAGCCATAAGCGGAAGTGTGGATCAGATTAGTGATTTATAAGGGGTTTCGAACAGTGACTTCATCTTTCTTGTTATTTATTTCTTAGGCACCTCTAATTTTGTAACAAAGTCGCTTAGGTGAGTTTGTATAGATATGATTACCTCATTCTACACTCGAGAGCAATGAATCCGGGTCACTTAAAGAATGTTAAAAATCTCGGAAACTAAAAATGATAGGTTAATGCAATAAATTGTATTTAATAGACAATGTAATACTCCTTAAATGAAAGTAAAAAAAATATGAGTCACCATACATTTTATTAACACAAAATTACATAAAGAAAAAAACTGCTGATCTCTCCTTAAAACAAAAATAGGAAACATGAAATTGTTGAACTTTATTACGATTTTCTTGAATTTTAATACTTCGTATTGCCTCCTCGTGCTTCCATTACTGCGTTTACGCGGTTTGGCATGCTGTACACCAAGTTCCTTATACGATTTTGGGGAATATTCTCCCATTCCTCTGTGAGAGCAATTTTGAGCTCACGAAGCGTGATTGGGGGAGGGTTTCGTTGTTTTACGCATCTGCCTAGCTCGTCCCAAGCATGCTCGATCGGGTTGATATCCGGGCTGCGCGCTGGCCACTCCATACGAGTAATGTTCATCTCTTGAAGGTAGTCATTCACAATCCTACCTGTATGAGGTCGGGCATTGTCATGCATAAATATAGCATCCTCACCTAAATTGACCATAAATGGACCAACGTGATCATTGAGGATTTCTTCCACATATCTTACGCTAGTTAAAGAGCCGTTTTCTATGATCACCAGCTCTGTGCGACTTTCAGAAGAAATTCCGGCCCACACAAGTACAGACCCACCACCGTAGGCTACTTTTTCTTCGATGCATGCTTGCTTGAATCTTTCCCCTGGTCTTCGATACACTCTGTGTCTTCCATCGTGCTTGTAGAGCATAAATTTTGATTCGTCGGAGAACATAACTTTTGACCAATCTTCAATACTCCAATTTACGTGGCTCTGGGCATATCTTAGTCTCGAAATACGATGCCCACGCTCCAGTTTAGGGCCGTTTGCAGGTCTAAGGGGTTTTAAGTTAGATTCAGCAAGCCGACGTCTTACTGTCCATGCACTTGGGTTACTTCCTCCGAGGCGTCGAAACTGATTGGTGAGTTCAGTTCCTGTGAGAAAGCGATTTCGAAGCATGGTGTTCACCAAGTATCGGTCTTCTCGTGCTGTGGTACACCTGGTTCTGCCCGTTCCTGGTCTGCGTAGGTTAGAACCAGTTTCTTCGTAACGTCGGAGAACTCTTTGTACTGTTGACAGCGACACACCGACAGTCCTGGCTGTATCGCGCTGACTCCGGCCGGTTTCCAGCATTGTAAGTATTCTGGTGCATTCTTCAGGCGTAAGCGACATAATTTCAGCTTGAATAATGAATATAGAGCACTATCAACATGGTTTATGTACCCACATAAATGACAGATTACAAACAAAAGCAAAACCAAATGCTGTAATTTCGTAGTTCCATCTTCGAAAGTGGCCCTTTTTCAAATTTGATTTTTTTATGATATAACTTTACAATAACTAAGAAGTTTTAATACCTTCATTTAAGGAGTATTACATTGTCTATTAAATACAATTTATTGCATTAACCTAGCATTTTTAGTTTCCGAGATTTTTAGGATTCTTTAAGTGACCCGGATTCATTGCTCTCGAGTGTATTTTACGACCTCAATATGAGGTAATCTAAGGTGCATATATAGCATGGAGTGCATGGAGACGAGTCTGCCTATTTCTACTTATTTCTCCCTGATACATAAGTAATTCACCGGACCGCGGGCGTAAGGTAAGAAAAAGGAAGCGCAGAATGTATAACTGGCCGGTAAAGTTAAAACTGCTCTGTAGCACTGCACTAAAATAATGCTGCGCTAGCCCTAGGCAAAACTCGGGATGCTCTTTACTGCTTAAACAGTTACTACGTATTAGATATACCATCATTATTATCATCATCATCAGCCCACTACATTTCGTTCCCACTGCTGGGACTCGGGCCTTCCCTCGTAGAGAGAGTATGGGCCATAATCCACCACGCTGGCCCAGTGCGGGTTGGTGGATGTCACATGTACTTGAATTTTTGTGATAAATTCTTTTAGGTACATGCCGGTTTCCTCACGATGTTTTCCTTCACCGTTTTTAGAGCGAGTGTTAATTCCGCACATAACTTAAGAAAGTCAGTGGTGCGGGGCCAGCGGGATTCGAACTAGGGTGCGTCAGATCGAAAGTCGCACGTGCTCCCACTGAGCCACACTCACTCATTTCATTATTATATTAGATACATATATATGCATTACCTAAGCTGTTTAATTTATTGCCGTGTATCGGAAATGATCATCGTGGCTTGTTCAGATTACCATCGAAAAGGAGTTGTAATTACGTGAAGGTTTCCGATATAATCATGTATGATATCAAAAGTATATCCAATTACGTCAGCCGTTAAAATATTTCCGATTTATGTCCCTGATCGTAAGTTACAATTTGACTCATTTCGGGTAGGTAAGTACGTATAATCGTGATTAATTATTGCAATCAGCACCCGTACCCATATCTCCCTCAAGTAACAATCGTATATCGTGTTGAGCTCAGATTAGGGTGTAAAATCACTGCGACAATGTCTTATGATGCCATATATTGTCCCATTAAGTTTATCTCAACTTGTAGTTATCGTATTTTGGTGTAAATTAATGAGATTAATTCGATTTGTTGCCTAAATTTACAATAATTGGACCGCATCTCATTAGTCGCAGTGAAGCTATACCTTAATTTGCTCAACACGATATACGATTGGCGCTTGATGGACATATGGGTAAGGGAGCAGTATGTTTTCATAAATAACCAAAAGGTCACGGTTTCCGCCATACCTCAATGTATCGCACTTGCCTTTGCATATGAAGATAAAACGACACGATCAATTTAGGGCCCAAGTGGTACGTGTAGGCCTAATTTGGGCAGTTAATTTAGTTGGGACTTATGAAACTCGTCAGTCGAGACTGACTCTTTATTACCCTTAATTTATTAATTAAATCTAATGTCTTAATTATCTTTTATCTGTATCATGGCTTAAACTTGACACAGTATGACAAGTTGCGGGTAAGTTGGTCCGGTTGTCATTAGATCATGTTATCATTGAAGCTTGCGATCGATGTTGAAATATCACTTTAGGCTATTGTAACTTCAATAAAAGACATGTGAATGCGGCATTATACGATGTTAAATCTACATTGTGACTGACGTGACAAGCTGACAACCGCATTGTTGTATCGGTTTCAAATTAGCAATGTTACGGTAACCTCAGCCGGGCAGGTCAAACTATTATGCGAATTAAAACACTTTCATAATGTAGAGCAATATTTAAATCTGTTTTTAATTATGATCACTGATCAGCATTAGATAAAATTCAAATATTTACCCAAAATACTATGTAATCTAGACAAATCCGTTGCTAGATGCGATGTCAACATGCATGGTAGGTGAATAGCAATGCTAGTTTGTATTTTTAGGTCAGCGTCGAATATCATTAGTTCTCCGTCTAGACTTAGGACACGTTATGTAACGCCACAAATGCCATTGAGCTGAGAAAGAAAGACGTGCCGTGATTTATGAACTTCAGGCGGCAAGGCCACGTCTCGAACAGACATCCTGGGGCTCCGAACAAAAGAGCACTAATAATTGAACTGCTGTGATCTGATAGGTACTTGGCGACCGTGGCGCGAACACAATACTGACAGATGCGGTTATGAACTAGTCATGCGAAGGTTTATCTTAGATACGAGTACGTTGTAAATGCGGCTAGGTACTTATAAACATAAAAGAAAGGTCTCTATTGATGGCACGCTATTGTCTTGACATATCTCTCTCAAAAACTGCCATTAGAGAATATGAACTAGAATAAGGAATCCTATCTTCTAAAATACTAGGTTCAGTCGTACGTACACGTACGACGAAGATAGGTACATGATGCTACTCAAAAAGGAAAAGCTATAAACTATGTCATTTTAGTGTGAAATAAAATACTGTCTATTATCATTGTCTCTTAGAGATATTTTGATTTTAAGGGTGAAAGCGTTGTTTTACATTAGATACATAGGTATACAGACGAGGGTGTCTTAACTCCGGGACATGATAGCGGAAAGCGTGCATAAGGCAAAGCAACAAAAAAACCTATATCAATCAGATTATTATAGAACATGAACTACGCAATTTCGACTTGCACTTGGCCATATTTTTTAGACTGTAGTTAATCCAATGGCAAGGTAACATGTAACGAAGCATCTATCTGCAATAGTGAATTCCGCAATCAGGTTACCAACTTAGCACCATCAAAATGAAACTAATGTCTACTTGATGGTGGATCTGTTCACGAGTTAAAAATTACCACGCGCACTACTAAACAAAGGTCGATACCCATTTACTCCGAGATTTATAGCACACACATTAAGATTTACAGACTGATATGGCAAAATGATTGCAAATAACGACGAACTCACGAATTGTTAGTAGGTTGAAGATATTTTCTACTCTACTTACGACAGAAATAAGAGTAGCTACCTAGTAAGTAAGTAATTTAAGCATAAGTACAACTGGTTTTTGTTTACTCGAAATAATGTTATTTTTATGTCCGTTAAGCAACCTGTAGGGTGTCGTAGTGTCAACACTACAAAAGTTGTTTTTGTCACTTACCTTTTACGCCAAGCACGTCCAATTTATTCTTCAGATCTTAAGGCTCGTTCTGCGGTGATTAAAAGCACAATTAATAAATATGCCGATTAGTCAATTAGTCATGATAGTCGAACACCTGACAAAGTAAAGCCCCACGACCACGACTCAGTTGTTCGTGACCCGATAAGTTACGAAATGTTGTCCTAACAACATACATAGTGGCACTTATAGGTACTTACCTACCTAACTAACTCAGACGTATAATCCGCCCACTAGGCACAGCGCGCCGCGCCCTCGCTCGCCTGGGATCAGATACTGGACAACATATGTAACGAGAATTGATGAATTATTATTTTAATTAAAATAATAGGCACAATTTATTGGTTACTAACAGCATATTGCACGACCTTTAGGACATAAAAGATAGTTTAGAGATTGTTTTTTAGAAGACAAAGATGCCTGGAACATTCCGCTTCTGTCAAGTGATGTAAGTACCTACCTATGTGCATATAATGCAGTTATAACAAAAATATAATATTGTTCAAAATCAACAAATTGTAACAAACTTTCATGAAAACATATGCCTCTAGTTTCTTGCCGTATCTTCTGGGTAATGGTTCTTTTTGCGATACGATGCCGGTGGTAGATTTACTAAGAAAATTTGTAATAAGTAAATTGTAATTGACTGGAAGAGATCGCTTTTAGCGATAAGTACACCCGTTGTACTATAGTTTGTAAGAGCCTTTCGTGTACCTTGTTAATTTCTTATTTGGTGTACAATAAAGCAATAATTATTATTATTATTGAATATACATTAAGTAAAGAATTTGAATAGAGTTGAACATGGATTAACATATAATACTAAGTACCTTTTCATCCCATCTATTCGAAAAGGACGACTTGGTTCGCCTTTATGTGCACCCAAAGGTGGTGTTTTCTATAAGAAATTTTTAGCGGGCAGTAATGAGTTTTTAATCCTCTTTATAAGTGCGCCGCAATTATCTTTGCCGCGCACTTTTTGAATTTGGAACATCTTAGTGTTCAGCACCAAAGAAATCGAACGCAAATATTGTTTGAATAAAGACTGGCTGGTACGACGGCCCATAGTCACGCCGCCGGATGAATGAAAAAAAAAACAAATTAAAAAAGCGCGAACTACAGCCCGCGTTTTCGTAAATTTTCACGGATTGTTAGAAATTCATTGTTTTGTTTTGAAAAATGAGTTCTTCAAGTGACAGTGAATAAAATATGAGGCGCTTTTATTTTCTCATAGTGGGTGATGAAAAGTAGAGTGTATCACTCGGGCGCAAAATATATTTTTGGCTCGGGCGACGTACTTTGAATCCCTCGCTACGTTCAGGATTCTACTAAAGAATCCCTCGCTACGCTCGGGATTCTACTCTAGAATCCCTCACTTCACTCTGGATTCAAAAAAGCGCCCTCGCCGTAAAAATATTATTTTGCTCCCTTATGATACAATCTACTATTTATGATAATATTAAGATTTAATAATAAGTGGGCACCTAAACCAACACAATCCAGGTGTCCACATCTCATCATAAACCAGATGAGATGTGTAACAATTATTCTGCCTTCCTTTCTGAGACTGCCGAGCACGTAAGTAGGTACCTACTACTTAATACTTTTTCAACAATATGTAGGTCCCCTAATATCCTGTTATCATTGATAGTTGCAAAGAATAATTCGTCAAAGAATAGTTCGACTTGTTGATAATTGATATGATCCCCACCAAAGAGTTACTGAACCCGTCTAAAAAGTTATTTTTTAATTGTAACATGCAGGCAGAATAATATCGCATTATAAACCTACAGACTTTCAAAACGAAACGACCGCCACAGTGTCTAGATTGTTACGACTAAAAACATACCTAAAACAAATGTACGTAGGTACTCCAATTTTAATAAAAATATACTTACACAGATATATTGCGTTCTAACTTTCGGATGGGATGAGTTAGAAGAAGCTTCGCTTCAAGTGTTACAAGGTCGCAGATGATATCGTTAATCCGCGCAAATGTATATGTGATTTAATTATAATGAATGGTTTGAGCAATTGCGTAAATGCTATTTAGACGCGCCGCGGCGGCCGACGCCGCGTAAACGCGGGATCAGCTACTGATTGCTAATAATTATTGCGAACGGTTTATTGACGTCGAACTGCTGCCTGTCGAGGGGTTTTTTATATAACTGAATGACGAGACGAGCTGATCGTTTGCCTGATTAAGTAAGCAATACGCCAGCCCATAACAATAACAGCACCGCCCAGAACTTTGTTTTGCAAAATCCTGCGCGGCGCTGCACTGCGCTCGTCACCTTGAGAAAATTAGCTGTTGAGTCTCATAATGCCTAGTAATTTCGCTGGCTACAATGCCCTTCAGACCAAAACACAGTAATGCTTGCACACTACTGTTTGGCGGCTGAATAACTGGCAAAACGGTGGTACCCACCCAGACGGCCTCTTGCATACGAGAAACCTACCACCAGTAAGCGGTGGTACCCACCCAGACGGCCACTTCGGGCCACAGGGTGTACTTATCGTGAAAACAACTAGGTACCTATGTACTTACGGTAGGTCTATAGTAAGTACGTCAATAACTATAGGTAGGAACTTCAAAGCTTGGGAAGGTTTCGCGAACTGATAAACATTACGCTGACCTCTGCTGATGTTATTTATAGTAAAAATCCTGTACTTATTTGGGTCAAATAAACAAAGGTAATGAGAGCAAAAAACTAAATGTCATATCATAATTGCCACGCAAGGCAAACTGATTTTTGCGAGGTTCTTTTTGAGTTTAGTTGGTAATATATAGTATTGTTTTAATTTAGCTTTTAGCGCAAGTATGTTAGTGGTTATTCTCATATGGTACAGCCATTCATGTTAAACATTACCGAAGCCTAAGTATGCGTGTCTTGTATTCATACTACATAGTTGGTTAACAAATAAATTACTGATATTTAATGCATTAGCGCTTACATTAAGAAGAAGAAAAATATATGGCTCGGACAGGGATCGAACCTGCGTCTTCGGAATACCGTCCCGACTCGTTACCCACTGGGCCACCGAGCCAACTGCTCGAGCAACCAAATTTCTTCTATCCTTCTTATATCGTCTTACGTCCCTCCTGTTTTAAAGCATTTCGTTTCGTCCCTGCCCGAGCAATAGTTTTTATTCGTCCTAATTGTTTAAAACCTTAACAAATAAATGTTGAAAAAATGCCATTAGCCTTGGTCCTTTGATTTTGGTCGGTGCCAATTTTTTAATGTCTTTAATGACAAGACGAGCAGGTCGTTCTCCTGATGGTAAGTAACACACCTTGACGTCAGTTGTGTATCTCACTGTAGTGTTTATTTATTGAGTAAAGGCAACAATTCCAAAATATAAATATTATTACCGTACCGTGATGTAATTATCTGCGTTAATTTCACGGATTGGCATTCATTTGTGTTCAACTGGGTAGATATCGCAATTGTTGCCAAATGACTAATCTTTTAATCGTCGATTGCTCTAGACACGACCTAGGCAAGAACCTACCTACCTAATTATGAACACAGAGTAGTTGCTAAATATAGGTTATTGAAATTGCCTTAAAGGCTTGTAATTAAGTACTTAAGTAGGTCTTTAGAAATCTGAAATGCTGATTAGGGTTAACTATTCTGATATTATTATATATAAATTGATGTAAAGAAAAATTTAATCAATGAAATGATAACATTTTTATTTGCGTACCTACAAGAAATATCAATTAATTTATGAAGCGGTTCGTTCCAGAGCTATTAAAAACTGTTTATAGTAATAATAATATAATTCTTTATTGCAGACACAAAGATCGATAGTTATTATGTAAACATTAAAAAATTAAAGTATAAAAATAAAATGTAAATTTAAAAACTAATAAAAACTAAAATAAAATACCATGTAAAAAATTCAGGTGGCAATAGCCACCCATCGTCTAGATTGTCGTCAACAGGACGCGGTCCATCAGACTTTTAATAATCATTTATCACAAGCCAATGCGTGTGTCAAGTGTTAACTATGGCCAGAGAAATTCCTGCTCCACATTTTGATCGGACTGATAGGCAAATAGGTTCGTCCATCGAACCGATCAAGCCCATTTCGATCAAGTTTTTTATTTAATGGTATTTTGCACATTTATCTATTGGAATGTTTGTACCGGATAAACGGTATATTTAATTGATAGAACGGATTGTGACTGAGAGCAGTGAAGCCCCTCCCTATACCTCGGCCTTCGCAGTCTGAATTGATCCACTTCTCTTAGACTGTATGAGCACAAGAGATGCTTATAAGCACTATGTAATATGCCCTTCATTGAACAGTATAATCGTTAGTTCGTGAAATATAAATAATAATTTCACAAGCCCAAAATGAACCGTTTAAACTTCTTTTTAGAGATTCGAAATTTCATTTATTTTGGCTATAAACATTTTTTTCTTTGCACCTGAGTTCAGAAATGTCGCTAAAGATCAAATGTCGTTAAAGATCAAGTGATTACATATAATAAATAGTATTATTGCTAAAGATGGTCAGAGGTATGAATGTCAAATTTCACTTAAAATTAAAAGTAACTTTCACAAGTTACAGACAAGATGCATTCATGCAGCAGTAAAGTAAGATGCATTTTTCAAAATTCTCATTCCACTCTAATAAGCAAAAGCATTGCATTAACAACAATTACACACATTAAAAAACTACATACTTAATAGGTATTTTTAGTACTTAGTTTTAAAGAAGGTATGCGAATCCATCACAGTACATTAATAAAAATCAAAACGATTTTTTTTTACTTCAGACTGGGTCAGCGTTTGACCACGATTCACCTGATGGGAAGCGACGATGTGGTCGGAGATTTAGCACGCTTACCCAGTAAGTACTTGTTCACTCTTGATTTGAACACACCCAGATTGTATTCGGTAGATATGTACTACTATTCTTTATAAACAAAATTTAGATAGGTACTACCTTAGCTACATTTTTAACTGAACTCTTTTAGATAGTTAATTACAAGGTTTACACGTCTCGGTATTTAGCTCAAGTATGTCCAAATGAACCTATGAATTAAAAATAAATTGAACACAGTTTTAAAGTGTGTTTATTGCAGTTTTACCAGCTGATCAAATCATATCTTGCATTGAGATTACCAATAAACATTATTATGATTAAATACTCACAACTCATTACATACCGAGATGTATAATTAAGTATTATGCATCTAGAGTAGAGTAAAACATAATCTCAGAATAAGCTAAGTATGTATAATTAGGTATTAACATAAATATTTTTGCGATATGCCCTTTAGCAATGCTGCTTTGGGATACCGAAGGATCGAACGATGTAAGTACATAGTTTTAGCACCTAATTAGTTCAAAATATTATGTAAAATAAAGAGCATGATTTAAAAATTATCTTATAACCTCGTGAACATTTTTGTAGGTAGGTAGAATGTCGCGAGTCTCTTCCTTAAAATACAAGGACGACAAAAACTATATTTATTTGCGAAATTACAGATATGTATTAAGAAACTATTATTTTTTTATTCTTATACTATCATCATCATCATCAGCCCGTCACGTTCCCACTGCTGGGACACGGGCCTTCTCTCATAGAGAGAGAATGGGCCAAAATCCACTACGCTGGCCCAGTGCGGGTTAGTGGATGTCACATGTCCTTGACGTTTTTTTGTGAAAAATTCTTGGACATGCCGGTTGCCTCACGATGTTTACCTTCACCGTTTTGAGAGCGAGTGTTAAATCCGCACATAACTTAAGATAGTCAGTGGTGCGGGGCCAGCGGGATTCGAACTCGGGTGCGTTGGATCGAAATTCGCACGTGCTGCCACTGAGCCACACTCGCTCTCACATTCTTATATTATGCATACATAGTATTCTGACGCCTTTGAACAACGGCATTTTAGGTATCTATATATTTACCTAATAATTTATTTATTTAATACATCACACTTAGGTATGAAATAAACATTCCAGTATATCAATGAATAAGCATCTCCTAGGTAACCGCATATTTACTTCATCATCATCAGCCTGTAGTCATCCACTGCTGGACAGGCCTCTCCAAATGATCGACTTAGATCCTGGTCTTCGGCTCTTCTCATCCAGTTTCTTCCGGCCGCCTTTCGCAGGTCGTCGATCCATCTAGCCTATTACTTATTCATCTTTATTTAATTATTTAAAGCAAGAGTAAACAAATTATTCACAGATCGTAAGCATAACTACATAATGATGTGAACTTTGAAATATTATGTTTATAGCGCCATAACACTTCAGAGGTGTTATAAAAATAACAGCAAAAAGGCCCTACAAACATCATTTAATGAGAATACCGTGAGATGATCATCTGTGAATTCCGTGATATAACAAATGATTGCATGAATATTACAAAACTACTAGCCATTAGTTAGATAGTAGAGTGAAAACGACCGATTACACTAGATGTTTCGAGTGTGGAATTCTGTTTACATTGTGCTTTTCTTTCAGACTACGAGGAAAGTAAAATAAAAAGATAAAAAAAATACGCCCAACGATCACATTCATAGATCCTGGCCCCTAACTAGGATTCCCTGTATCTAGGGAACCAAGAACTAGTAGGATCATGTCCCCACAACACTCAGACTCGAAACAAATGCTTGCGCATTTTTCTTCTGTGCACAAACATTTGTCCCGTCGCGGCTATCGAACCCGCAACCTCGGTGGTGTCTGAGATTTGAGCCAACCTGCCGAACCACTACACCACAGAGGCTGTCAATAAAAAGATATTACTGGACTCAGAAAGACTACTAATATTTCTCAAATGAAGATAAAAGTAAAAACTTGTATCTTGAGGCTTATTAATAGATACATATAAAAACATAATGGTCTATGCTACTTACCTATCCGCCAACTATTACCACAAGGCTAGACCAGATATATATCGAGTGAGTATTGTTACAAGCACCCTGTCGTGACCTAGTAACAGACCACTTTTTATCGACTTACTGTGCTTTCGCAACGAAGGTTGCTACAAAAGGACCTGGAAGTGGATAGCTCGGCTGTTAAACCTACCTTACCCTTATATACCAATAGATTGAGTCATAACCACAAACGTTATTGCAGTTTTGGTGGTGTTTAGAGCGATAATTCTTATGTTTAGGTTAGTATACAAAGTTTAAAAATGTTTATTATCTATGTAGACAAAACACCGGCATTTAATCTTTACATAAAGAATTTGTATGGACAGTAAATAATTTCAACAACTTGCATAAATTAAGTTAATCTGCATCACAATCTCACGTTACAAAATTAAATTTGCAAGATTAAATATGTACGAGCTTTATCAAAAATAAATAAAATAATTTGCATCTTTGATTATTGGAGCTATGTCTTGGAACTAAGTATTCTGTAACCAGGTCAAAGTTAACAATTTGTCTATTCACCATTAAACAAGTAGTCCAAACTTATTGGTCTGACGCAATAGCAGTAGCCTACCATAAAATGATTGAAGTGTTATTTTTGTTTAGTGAGCAATTGATCTGGGCACGAAGGTCACGTCACATTCCTTCTCCTTTATCAGATTTCCATAACGGATGCTCACGTCAAGGATGTCAAGCGTACATACATGATACAAGGTACTCCAGTTAACATATTATTGGGTAATTACAAAATTTGAAGACAAAGACTGTTACACAAGTTTTTGTAACAATTTCTCTCCTAAAAACCCAAGTCACGAAGTCTTGTACGCGACTTAATACCTACACATATATGTATATATTTACTTGGGCGATTCTAAATAAAAGACCTAACCAAATAAGTCTTTACGACCGTAAGCGCGTTTTAAATGCCTTTCGTTGCTAAATCCATGTCGCCGCTTAGTCCGAAATCGTCTACTTCCATCACTCGTCACTTGTTGCTTTCGGATGGCTTGATTTCCGACAAAAGATCGTACAGTGAGCAGATGGCGTTGCTTGGATCATCTTGCATAATCTCTGGCCGTCTCCGGGGCTAGGTTTGCACATTACGCGATTTCACAACTCAGACATGCTCTTACCCAAACTGATTGCGGAAAACAGCCAATAAAATTAAACAAACCGGAAAGAGTTACTCCTCATTAATCTATGAGGTCGTACTGGTTTCGGTTGCTTTCTAGACATGGTCATCCCTTGTCCTTACTTGTTTAAAGGTTATATGACATTGATTTCATGAGCACTCTATTTTAAGTAATCGAGTGTAAAATTACATGTTCTGCATGAGTTAAACAAATATGAATACTTATGTTTGCATAACGGCGCTCGTTCAAGGATTTAATGAAGTGCGTAGTCAATCAAGATGCAAGTAAATATCATTAGATAGGCTAAACGATTCGCAGTAATAATTTATCAATCAAATGTGATAGTTAATGCGAACGATAAAGCCACCCACGGTCTGCCAAATAAACATCTAGGTAACAAGTTATTTTTAATAGCCCGGAGATAAAACGCAATTAGACATTTTATGTCGGGATTGAGCAACCGCGTGACTTTGAAAATGGTTAAATATTACACTTACTCGCCTTCACAATAAATACCGGCTTAATTTAGACACTCCCTGTTTTATTGACGCTTCACGAAAATAATTAACTGTGAAGTAATTTATATAAACATTGACCATTCTTGAATTGTCAGATCTTATTCGTTCGAACGTTTTATGACATTTCAACAACCTTTGCGCTTTATAATGGTAATTTATTGTATAAATAGTATGAAATATGTTGATAATTTTAAGCAGACACAATTTATTTAATATGTCAGTTAACCCGTTGAAATCGCTGGCATGCGCGTTATCGTAGCGAATTCTTGCTCGCGATGCTAATGGGTAAGTCCTCTTAAAAACTAAACACACCACTCACTTATACATTATGTTCTGGAGGGTCATGGCAAACCAACTTACTCATAGAGTTTACTTAATAACGAATGCAACAATGTTTATACAAATTGTTTCAAAAAGGGTGCGCTAATTGGCATTAATTTATTTTATTAACCACAGATCATTGCTGACAGTTTGACACATAGGCTCTGTGCCCTTTTCTAAATATATAGCTAGTACATTATAGAATAGGCCACTTGTTCACGTAAAAATTTAGTAGTCAACACCAAATGCAGTATATCATTCGTTGAATTGCATTTAAACGCCTGTAGGTTTTTAAAACTGCAAATACCGACTTTATTGTTTACTTCCATGTATGGCAAGAAATGGTCCATAATACAATTAAGATAATCACCTCTACTGTACCCCTTACCTGTGCCATTACACTGCCTTATACGAGCCATTTCAACGTATGTTTAAATCCGTGTTGATTGTATTATTATTTAGGCCAAGATTCTGCAAGATTTGTACCAATGCGAAAGTAAATAGGCTTTTTTATGAGAACGAATTTAACGACTGTATGAGTTGATCGTTAATTATTCATTAATAGTAAAGAGGTAGTTATTTGATTAATGGTGGCCGGGATTTGTCCCGGGGCGGATTGCGACACGCTCGATAAGACAAATCTATCGCATTCTACGGTCGAAACTATCGAGAGACCGACCTCGGTCTACTTGCCGTTTCGAATCGTGTGTGAGCTATTTGATTTAACACACGCAGGCTTTCGATGAAGGCTAATTCGAAGATTTTCCAGCCTGACGTCAATTGCCCACCTCGTAAATAAAAACATTTTTTAATTATACTTACCAGCTTTTTAACATATATCGCATTATCATTCAGTTTTGAGCTATGTTTAAAATTTCAAGTCTCTAACTCATCGGGAAGTTAGTTTAATAAAAACGATTGCAAAATTTGTACCGAACAGACAGACAGACAGACAGACAGACAGACAAACAAACAAACAGATAAGAAGACAAGTTAACAAACACATGGTAAGAAAAATAGATTGTAACTTGTCTGTATAAGTATTTTCATTAAAACATTTCTACAAATACCGTAGTTAAGATGATTGTCCGCAGATTTGTAATGTAGGTAATTGTAACAACAATGCCTCACAAGAAAATGAAGACATCAATACATTTCATACATCTTTGTTACTATTGTGTTCTACACCCAAGGTTATGTACATAATATATTATTTCGAATCTATGCAGCGGATATTTTGAACATGGTTGTACATGGCGTTTACACTGACAGTATTAAATTACTATTGTATAATCAAACGGATACAGAATAAAATATGTTTGGGTAAAATATATTAAGAAAAGGCGGGACATTATGTATATTTATGTGAATATGTAAACAAACGTGTTCTTATAGATGGATCGTTTATTTATACTAGATATCTATTTATGTATTGTTGTTGCAGTAATATCCGGCGATATATATACCTATGCGAATAGTAGTAATACACATATAATGACCCCAAATAAAACTATGCATCCGCGTTACATAACCCTAAATAAAGATGAGAGCGGTTCTGATCCGATGACGTTGGAAGTGTATCATATGACTGTAATGTTGAATGTAATATCACTTTATATAACAACATGTATTAAATTTATTGAAACACACAGATAATTTAAAAAAAAACACAAACAAAACAAATTAAAAATACTAATAACTAATCTAATCTAATAAACCACTACCAGTGGGCAACGTTCCCAAAATGCTGGCAGCATTGCCACGTTGAATGGCAATGCTTATCCTTTGGCCAAAATATAGGCCAGCATTTCGGTCACGCGTTGCTTCGACAAGAAGTTTTGATATATCTTTGAAGACTGTATGCGCCCCCGGCCCCCACGGTCCTAGAGTCTCGACCCCAAAAGGTTCAAATATGTAGCCACTATCTAGGCTACTATACTTGCGCCTTTTGAGGTTCTCCGCTCCTTCAGCGGCTGCGCCAGCCTTGTTTTGGGTCACGGGAAGATGAGACGGCGCTAGGGTATCTACACAAGTTGCGTCCCATACCAAAGGCCGTCCCATCTTCCAAGGAATAAGTGTCATTCCATCGGGTCTTTTACCATCGTCGCGTACGAGGCCTTGCGGTTCTAGTACAGCCGCGTAGTTGGCGGTGGTAAAAGCCCGACGAATTACATCGTTATAACAACATATATAAAATGCATTATATTTAGCTCAACTTTGACAGTTGTGTCACGACGAAGATAATGCTTATGGACATCCTATGACTGAAAATCAGCGCGCTATAATGGCGCTTTATGCTGAGTTGTGCCTGTTTATAGCCATCAAATTTCAAGTACCCACTTTTATTACCTCTTTTTTTGTATAAGATTTATTAATAAACTTATTAACCTTCTTTCCTTTACATGACCTAACTATCTCGGGTATCAATGACGTCCACTTTTCGTGGACTTTTCGTGGTCCACTTCTTTGAGTGGAATGATCTAATCTAATGCCATTCACGACATGCACCCACTGCGACCAAAACCATGTCGTCAGGCGAGCTAGTAGTGCTTCGAGATGATGTTCATTGAAACACCATCAGGGAAAACGCAGTCGCTGAACTACTGTCTTCCTTAAATTATATGTGCTCTATTGCCACATTGCCGCTTAATAACAGGTGAGATATTGACCAAATATATGGTTGGTCATATATATATATATATATATATATATATATATATATATATATATGACCTACTTGCATATATTTTTATATATACATATATATATATATATATATATATATATATATATGTGTGTGTGTTACTTAAAACCCTAAATAAGTATAGTGATTAATTAAGTCTCTGTTGTATATATATTTGATCCTAGTTAAGGGGAAGAAACTGCCTACTGCAACACAGTGATAAACTACTAAAGCAGTGGGCAGGGTTTTCAACTTTATATTGTACCTACCTTTACTATGCAATAAAAAGTATTTATATTCGGTCAGTGATTTGTTGATCACATGATCAGAAGTCGATTGGTTCCCAGAGGTCATCGTAAATTGTAACTAAGAGGCGTTTCATTTAGCTTAATATTATTTTCTAGGCCAGTGTGGATCGTAATAACATAATTCTGTGCGTGTAGGCGTAAAGCATTCCCTTCAAAATAATATTGCATTAAATAGTGGATATAAATATAGGTATATAATGTTTTTAATGAACAGGTATGAATTTTGTTTTATAATACTTATTTTGCATAATATTATAATTTATTAGTAAGTTTTACAAAATGCACGTAGGAGAAAAAAAATGTGTGTAAGTAATTTAGCTATTAACTGAAGACGGAAACGTATCTACCCGCCTAGACCCGCATATACATACATGCAGTCATACATATCATAAAGATAATTTCTACGAAGCCCAACTATGTAACTATTACATCACGTTCTTAGCCTTGAAAAAATATTTTAAAATTAGACGTACTAAGTTTTTCCTATAAACCCGGAAACCGAAATGTTGGAGTTTAAAACAGATTGTACCTAATTGTTTCATTGGAGCAAAATGTAATAAACTTTGATTGGTTATAATATGTGGGTGTCTATGCATTTTAGTTTTCGCAGCTCCAAATAAGGTAATTCAGATATTCAAGTATCCAAAATAGAGTTACTAGTTTGTGTTCATTAGCAGGTTCAATTTCTACTTATGGCAACAAGTTATTTTTTTTTATTTTTTTAATGATCTGTCTCAAAAAGACATCCCATTAATATTACAATCTAGCCTACTAAGACTAATAAGTAATTTAACTTTGACTTAAATTGCTAAGTATAGTATAACTAAGAATGTGTCCATTAACACTTTTCTTACTGTCTCTATTTAGGCGAGGACACTTTGTTGTTGTGTTCTTTACGGGTAGCACTAAAGTATGTATAGGTACTACGGTACACTGTCACTTCAATACACTAACTCAAATGGTTTTGTCCTTTTGAGCCTTCTCACTAGGTCTGTGGTGTCGAGGAGCTGGATAGCCTCGACGTTCACGTGATGGTGAAGTCTACATTCGTGAGCTTCGGCGAACTTTTTATTTTTTTTATATGGCAACAAGTTATGATGAGCAGATCACTTTACGACTCACATTCGTCAAGTTCATAACACATTATAAAGTGCAATAAAGTGTTATCTATGTATCTATAAATAAATAATCGTCAATGTCTATAGTAGGGGAGCCCATGATGCTAAATGGAGATTTACTCGAGCGTCGTGGGGATTTATTAGATTTTATAGATTAGTTGATGGGAATAATAAAAAGTTATATAATGTTTCCCCTTTCTGTAGTGGGAAAAGAGTCACCAGAATTTCAAAAATTTAAAAAGAAGCAATCACATGCAAATACTTAAGCGTATAAGGAAATGTATGTGTAAATAAGTTGCGTGTATAAAGTACCTGCTACACAATATTGTTGGTGCCAGCATTTACATATTTCATCAAGTGGAAAGTTTTATAATAAATCATTATCATGTTTTTGTGAAACCTTAACCCGTCTCAAGACAAGTAGGTATACATTTTATCAAAATAAACCGACTTCAATGTATCTCCGAAGTCCAAGGTGAAATATCGATGAAATTTATATGACCACTTCGTAGCTATACTGAACCCAACGCAAAAATAATTTTCCTAATCGGTTCATAAATGACAGAGTTCTAAGGTAACAAACATAAAAAAATACAATCGATTACAGAACCTCCTCCTTTTGTTGAAATCGGTTAAAATAATGAATAATGTTCCCAAACGGCTACAACTTGTGTCTCTTTAAATCTAGAGTGAATAGGCATCTCATGGGCAAGCGTGTTCCATCTTAGGCCGCATCTTCGATTTCCATCAGGCGAGATGTCGTCAAACGTATGCCCATTTACCAATAAAAAAAAACTGTTATATATAATAATTTTTACTCGTACGTCGCCTGCGAACTCCAAGTATGGATGTACGGTATGGATTTTTATTATATATGATTAATTTAGCATTATAAACGTACACGACATCGTTTTCCCTTATAAAGCTTTTCATTACATGGTCTAAGCTTTGCAAGTTACAAAACAACAAAACAATTGCACACCTGACACAAACAGTATTAAATTAAGAGTCGCAGCTCAATTGCATTTTTTATACTCATTCAATCGTTGACAATAGTATTGATTCGATAACAATGAATGAATTAACGCTGTCGTTATGTCAAGAAACTTTTTATGAGTATCTAACTTTACAATACTCACTTCACACATGATTTAAATCTACTTCGTAAAACAAACAAGTGTACGTCAACAATAATAAATTTGTTTTAGAATAATTTCAGAGAAGTGAATGTCGAACGTGTGTGAGCGATTGTGGCTCAGTGGGAGCAGGTGCGACTTTCGATCCAACGCACCTGAGTTCGAATCCCGCTGGCCCGGACCACTGACTTTCTTAGGTTATGTGCGGATTTAACACTCGCTTTAAAAACGGTGAAGGTAAACATCGTGAGAAAACCGGCATGTCCACGAATTAATCACAAGAATTCAAGGACATGTGACATCAACTAACCCGCACTGGGCCAGCGTGGTGGATTATGGCCCATACTCTCTCTATGAGAGAAGGCCCATGTCCCAGAAGTGGGAACGTGATGGGGTGGTGATGATGATGAAATGTCGAACTGGTGATTAGTCATAATCACCAGTTCGACATTTCATCATCGTACTGTGTCAACAGTACTTGTATGTAAGTGCCTATGCTTTTATTTGTAATTGCATTTTTTATACACAAAAAAATAAGTATTGAATGAGTCATATGCCTGGCATCTTGAACCTGGAATCCAACCTGTCATTTATATTAAAAGGGTAACTATAATTTATTGATTAAAAGCGTATCCAGTTTTCAATATAACTTAGTATTCTGTGATATTACCCAGTTGAATAGGAATTTCTTTACTATGCGTTTATTGCCAAGGAGTCAATCACCCCTGTGTATAATCGATTGTATCTTGGTCTGTAAACTTCTACATAATGGCATACAGTAAATGTTAACATCATTAAATGTTAACGGCTTGGTAATGCTGATATTCTTCAATATAGAGTCCCGTGATTTCGAAAATATCATAAAATAACAATTTAACAAAAAGCTTCGGAAACATTACAGAACATCGCTTATCGCCTATCTATAGCCTATTGAAATCGATTGGTCATCATCAAAGATGCAATTAATACGTAATCACCAAACATTTCTAAATCGAGATCACTTTTGCAACTTTAACACTGATAAAGAGACTATAATTGCAGACAGAGCGAAAGCTTCCGATAATTTTGCAAGTATTATTTTTATAGCGCCGGCCGGTGTTTCGTAAGAGGTATGATGCGGCTCAGTCGCGCCTTTCTAGAATGCTAGGCAGGCGGACTGGTTCCATCTATGTCGTCCGCGATCACATGCCAGACACCATGCGAACCCTACTACACTGATAGTCTGTGCGGAAAGAGAACCGACGCCGGAATGAGGCCGCTTTATAATAACGCATAAGGAAACAAATGATTTTTGTATGGAAATAATATTAGTTCTGACTTTCGTCACGACGGTTCTCTTTCTGTATGAGTGTTGCTGCCGGTACCTTTTATAACGTCTTTCGAGGAAGTATAGCAATTTTTTCTTTGGAACTCTTGCACGATCTCGAGGGTTCCTGATGACCAATGTTAGTTTACAAAGTGGTATAATGTCGTGCATATGTCGCAGCCAACTAGCTTAATTCGCCGTTCAATCAACAACCTAGCCCCTTAACTAAACAGCGCCGTTCAACTAGCGGCCTGAATGATATTCAGCCATTTGATCAAACAGCTAGGCAAATGACTGGGATCGATGACGTTTCATTACTTGCCTAGGCTGTTCTTATAAAGCCTGTTTTCCAAAGTTTAATAAAAAATAGTACAATGGAAAAGTGTAGTGACAATAATAATGAATATAGCTGCAGCCCTCGGTAGATTGGGGCGCGGCAATATTCGAATATAATGTAAGTAGATAATCTACCGAAAAATAATGCAACGGTTCACAATCTTTCGACAGTTTACAATCTCGCGCAGGATACATCTAAGTTTAACCAAATGCCTAAGCATTACCCAGTCAGTTTATTAAATGTTGTAATAGACACTATGGCTGAATATCATTCAGGCCACTAGTTGAATGGCGCTGTTTAGTTAAGAGGCTAGGCTGTTAATTGAACGGCGAATTAAGCTAGTTGGCTGCGACACATACACAGTATTTTTGTTTGAAAAGCACATATTACTGGATATAGAAGAATTGACAGCTGATGCATTAGTTAGGGTAACAGACAGTGCATATCACGAAAGACTTTGCGACACAGAGTTGTGTAAAGCACTTAAGAAATTAAGTCAGTGGTACGGGGCCAGCGAGAATCGAACTCGGGTGCATCTGATCGAAAGTCGCACGTGCCTCCACTGAGCCACACTCGCTCTCACTTATCGTTAGGCGATAATATGATACCTTTTCCAACTGATTAAGTATATTATTCCTTATTAAGCTTTTGATAATGATCAAAGTTTTTTAATTTGCTTTATGTATATTTTGTTTACTCTTGTTATATATTTGTTTATATATTTATGTTGTATTCGTCTCTTATCTTACTGTTCGTGATGTCACGGTCATAGGTTCCGGCTGAAAATCAGTACTAAGGTATTTATTACCTTAGTTTTTATGCTGAGTCGGAACCTTTCCTGACATCGCGCAACATTCCATTATACTATAATTATATTATGTGTTTATTATATAGGTTATGTATTTATTATGTGTTATTTTTTCCTGTTGTATGTATAGTATAATATTATTTGTTATGTGTAGTATAGTATTATAGCTTAATGTAATGTTGCGTGTATCTGTCTTGAATAAATGTATTTTCTTTCTTTCTTTTCTTTCTTTCTTTCTTTCAAAGTTCAAAAACTCTTTGTTCAGTTTTCGCATCACAAACGCACTTATGAACGTCAATTATTACAATGACTCTACCACCGTATCGGAAAAAGAACTACTACTTAGAAGATATGGCAAGAAATTGAGTGGTATTTTTTTTTTAGAACCTTTGTTACAGTATTATGTTTGTTTTGACAATATTATGTTTCTTATGTGCCAGTTGGCTAGTGGGCAGAAGCAAGAATAAAATACTAGTCTTACATTAATTTAACATAAACTACGGAACGTTTTTATTGAGCGGTGTCTCGAACACTAATTAGACTTTATTAATCTGTGGGAATTCTAGGTAATTTGCAGACATCCATCATTCTACACATACACAGCCAATCTGTTTGTTATGCCTATGTCTTGATTTGTAAACTTGTTCGATTCAAATAGACCTTTCACCGTGTTGTATGGTGTGGACAGTAATGCATCATCTTGATGAATTGGAGGCAAGAACGTGAGCAGGAACTCATTTGATATTACGTGTACCTTGCAGAAAGTGTACCCGTAACTTTTATAAATTACTCTACCCACCCAAAGACAGGTAGGGTGGGTGGCATATGTACTACATACACATATATGTAAGTATGTAGAGCTAGTGTGGATCAGCGGAAATTCTAATAGTAATAACCCTAACCCGCTGCTACTTATTATCTTTATGTAATTATGTTAAAGTATATGCTATGTATTAGTATATTGATGTACATATATTAGTTTATATATGTATTAGTATGTAGTTATGTATTGGAATGCATGTTTAAGTATGCAGGTATTTATTATTGTAATTTAATTGCACACCGCCGTCTACTCCTTCCGATACTGTCCATCCAAAGGTTGTCTGGAAGAGATCGCTTTAAGCGATAAGACCGCCCATTGTACTACCATTGTAAGGAACTTTATGATACTATTATTTTTATTGTTTTGTAACGGGTATGCAATAAAGAGTTTTGTAATTTGTAATAGGGATGATGATGATGATGATGATGATGATGATGATGATTATGATGATGATGTAGAACATATTTGTTTGATCGGATTACATCTTCGATTATATTAACAAATATGATTCAAATAATTCAGAGAGTATTTATATTGTATATCTGGATTTCATTTTCAACTTTTCAACATTAGATATTCCATACATCTAGTCTTATCTAGTCCTATGATTCAGAATCACGCGGGAAACTCTGCGGGTAGAACTACTACTTCATTTGGCCTGATTTCAATTCTAAAAAGAATGTTGACCCCTGACCATATATATCTAAAGATCTAACTGGAAATGTTATTAACATGTTAATAAGCACGAGAACCGAGTCACGGGGTTAAACTAGCCAGTTTTTAATGACGTTTTATCTTTACATAATATACATGCTTATAGATATAGATAATTTCATCAGATTTGTATTTACATACGATAATTTATGAATAGCTGATGAAGCACGTGACTCCGTGAAAGGCATTTTCGTATCTTCATAAATACATTAGTAACAGAGAATAATACTAACAGCTATGTTATAATACCTTAATCCCCATGAGGTTATGCAACACACGCTTATATCCGTCATCATCAAATCATATTTTAGAATCTCGTCCAATTCCCATATGAAAATTGTCTTTCTTGAAATATTATACACGGAATCATGTAATTTGCAAAGAAATTAAATTGACACTGTTTAAAAGAAACTGATTTATTTACCGTAACTCGTTTGTTATTCAACACGGGTAAAAACTGTTTGAAGTTGCATCTTCGTTGCAAAAGGCGAGAGTTGCAGTATAAAATAAATCAATCCGCATATTTCGTAACTTGTAGCTTACATGCGACAAAATACTCGACAACATTACATACCTATAATAGATACTATAGGTAAGCATCTTAATACCTATCTATTATTGTTATTATATGCATTTTAACATGAAGCGGTTCTATGAGAAACGCGTACGAGATGTCAAAGCTATTTTTTGATAAACTTACGCATATTCGATGAGTGAAGAGTTTAAGAGGTCGATAAACTGATGAATCTCGGGCAGTAACAATCGCATAGATACAAATCACAGATTAACAACATTCTAAAATGTCAGCTCAAAATCTCTGTTGTATAACAACATCTTAATTGGTCTAATCAAATGTCTAGAAAGTATGCATATTGATATACCTACATAATATTTTTTCAAATAAATCAGTTGTCATCTATGGGCTCTAAATGAACTAAATAAGTATTGTTAACAGTGATTGCCATCGAAGCTTTACTCTAATTGTGGATGTCCTTCTGCGCTAGTGGTGGTCTCAGGGCGGCGCATCGGCACTTTCATACTTGCGCAGGCTTCGACGCGCCGACTCGCCACTCCACCATCAGTGCTGCGATCGTCACACCGCAGCCAACACGCGCCAAGCACTGCCACGAACAGTTCTGCACAGGAATTACTGTAACTCGGTGAACTGAACTCGTTCTGTGATTTTTTGTGCCGATGGTATCTGTGGTCAAGTGGACGGTCTTTTGTTTTGGACAGTGAGTGGCGGTTACTACAATGTTGACAAAGTAAGTTTTAACTAAATTCTATTTAATATTTAAAACATATTACAATTCGTTCAGGAATTTCAGGATAATGAGATAATAGGGTATTGACATTTCATTGGTATCGCGTTGAAGTCTTTTGTATGAAGATAACGACCGTAGTCGCTACGAACGCGCTACGATTTGCGTAGCGCGTATTGTAGCGTACGTGCTATAAAAACTGTTACAAAGCATTAAAATAATTAACACTTGTACAAAAAAGAACTATAAAAACAAGATATTTACTAAAACATTTCCCAGAATGATACACTATAGATAAAGATTCACCTTTTCACTTTTAAATTCACTTCCACGACTAGTTTCTGATATAAAAATATTACATCACAGTGTCTGATGAAATACAATATGTCGCTATCTACATACATATTATCAACAGATGTCAATTACTAGTAATTAAGAAAGTAACACCACATATCACTTTCTTCAGTTCACTTTCCGTTGGCTCGAATTAAATGTAGCGACACCACTCTTGCGGATTTCCTTTTCTTTGATTTATTCATTTTGTTTATTGACTTATATTCTAAGCAATTTAGTATGTTAATCATATGTTATTATTATTATTATTATTATGAGGCTTATTAACCTTTTACTTTCTAAATATCACAAATGCCTTTATCTACTGGTGGTAGGTTTCTCGTATGCGAGAGGCCGTCTGGGTGGGTACCACCGCTTTGCCAGTTATTCAACCGCCAAGCAGTAGTGCGCAAGCATTACTGTGTTCCGGTTTGAAGGGCATTGTAGCCAGCGAAATTACTGGGCATTATGAGACTCAACAACTAATTGTCTCAGGGTGACGAGCGCAGTGCAGCACCGCGCAGAATTCTGCAAAACAAAGTTCTGGGTGGTGCTGTTATTGTTATGGGCTGGCGTATTGCTTACCATCAGGCAAACGACCAGCTCGTCTCGTCATTCAGTTACATAAAAAAAAAAAATATCTGTTACGTTACGATTTCATAATTAGCAACAGGAAACTGTTCATCGCCTTGCAAATTTAGACCTTATGATGGAATCTTTTGGGTTTCCTAAGAAACCTTACAATGTCTCATTTCAGATTAAACCAGACCAAATTTGAATAATAAAAAACATCTTTTACTTCTTGTAATCGTTACCCACGACGGAACGGAGAAGATATAGTGTATAGTTTGCGTTTGGGATAAGAGGAAGTTTGTATGTTTGTGCTCATTCCTATATTTCTATCTATCTTTAAAATGGCTGAACTTATTTCGATGCTTTAGGTATTAGCTAAGAAATTTATTTCAAATATATTTTTTTATATTTTCCTTTTACCAGGGGCGCAGCAAAATTTTCACATGTGGTAGGATTTTTCTAAATTTCCAATTTTTGTCACGTATGTTCATGTTTCATGTCACGTCATGTTTTTGTAATAACTTCAAAATTTAGGCACGGTCTTATGAATATTTTCCTGTAGCGACACCGATTCAAGTAAATGTAAAGATTATTTTATTATATGCAAGGAACGTTCTTGTCCCAAATTTTGGGCCACAGTTAACTACGCTGCCGCAGGCCCAGCGGATTGGCGTAAGTCACAGTCATATCTTCAAGAAGTGTGATGCTAGGACGTGCAGATTTCATTACGATGTTTCCGTCGCCGTTTTGAAAACGATGAGGACTCCAACTCCGGTGAGTCGGATCAATGTCGAACAAGTAACCGCTCGGCCATAGTCGCTCTTGCTCGCAAAACAGGAATTTTATTTATAATTAAGGGAACATTGGTTTCAAAACTCGAACGAACTCGAAAATTTGTTTTTCGAATCCATTGATTAGAATTATCTCCTCATACAGAATCACTCGTTTGGTTTTTTTTTTTTTTATACTTTTGCATAATTTATGTTTTGACACTCATAATTAACATAAATTATGAAGAACAATATTAGTTAAAGTTATTTACATTTATCGATGAAATTAATCTTTAGCAACTTATTAGTGAGGTGGTTTATGAAAGTATGATTATAAAACTTGTAGTTATGTAACCCGAATTATAAGTTATAAGATATGACACAATTTAATGATTTACTAAATTATTAGACTCCGGACGAGGCTAGAACCAGTAACCTTGCACATATAGGCCACCGATGCGATAGCCAACTATGCCACCGAAGCTTAGTAGTAAAATAACAACACGACAAGTCAGCTATCACATCACGCGCTGTTATGCGCACGCATCAGGAACAACGAGTCAGTAGACCTATAGGCACGAAACAAAAACCATAAAAAACGATGTTCAAGCAATCAAAAAAATCTACAACTTTCATTAACTTCAACAACAATAGAGACAAGTACGTGAAACCAAGCGTGCAGTCGAGCAAGATTTATAAATAAACAAAAACAGCTGTCGTATGTTACGTACCGTTAAGCGTACACTGTTTATGCAACAAAACAATAGGCAAAAAAAAATCATTAACTCTTTTAAATAAACTTTTTCTGTTTTCTAGGTTTCTTAGCCGTTGGGCATGTTTTTAAGTTGACATTGATCAAAACAAAATGCATCATAATTGTAGGGTAATATATGGCCTTAACACATTAGCTGCCACCCTAATAATCACTAGTGCCCCAAACCCACAAGATAACTTCAGTTATCAGCTAATGTCTTAACTGTGATGCAAATTATGTACAAAGTTACCTAAACTGGTAGGTAGCTGAAAATATAACTAACGAAGAACAAAACTAAAAGTGACAGAAACAAATAAATACAACAGTGACGTTGTCAGTTAGATATGTTTGTATGTTAATAAAATAATCATTTTGGTTGGAATTTGGTGGGCTAAATGTTTTGTAGTGCAACAAAATCCGAAAGAAGCCGTTGTTAATGGCGAGATGACGGACTTCGAGACTTGTAAAACAGTTAGTTTCTATTTTGGCTGTGTTCATTAAGATTCTTGTCGCATCACACAATTTCTGTTCATGACGTATAAGGCACTTGTCATTTGTATATCTATTCATTCAGAAATGGCCTCATCGTGATAAATGAATCGTCTTACATAAAAAGAGTAGCTATTCAATTTGTCAAAAGACCAGTTCACGCGTCGGCGACACTGTAATATCACATTGTATTGAAAGCGAAAGTACAACTTGTCCACTCGCAGCGACTTGATAAATTATACGATACGCAAGCATCCTGCATTCAGCAGGCTGCTTATAAGGCACATGAGTAATGCTTTGTCGGAAAAGCTCATCAACTTTAACAGAGCCAGTTATTAGACATACTAGGTGAGTGTTACCATAACTTACAGTGTTCCATAATAATAATGGTTCCAGCGGATTTCTGGCCTACAGGGGTAGTCTACCGCCATTATAGGGAAAGTAGGTAAAATCAATCATTCCGTATGTTGTGTAGTAGCGTAATAATATACGTATTTATTGGGTTGTATTTTTGTATCTATGTTAGTCTGTAAGGTATATATTCTATGGACCTCTGTTTATTTTACTTTGTTGTACTTTAATACTGCCTGAGATAAATAAATAAATAAAATAATATGAATGTGTTACTTTAGCGTACCTATCCATATAACCATACTTCAGACATATTATCACGTAAATTTAAAAAGTTGTCGTAGAAAAGCCAAAGGTAAAAACTATTACGCGTTTACGCTATTTGGTGAAAGACTCAACCAACGGAATGTTAGTGGCATTACAAAATCAAGGTCAGCAGTTTAGGGTTAATGAATTACAACAGATTTTTTCTGTCGCCGTCTGAAGATAAATTTATTTACTCTGTTTCTCAATAAGTACATTTTGTGTAAGTTTAAGTAACTTATGGACTTTCAAAATATGCAGTAAGATACGAGCTTACGCGAATTGCATTTAGTTTACAAAATCCTATTTGGACAGGATGTGACGCAATTTAGACACACAATGAATATTAATATAGGGAATAAGATATTTTGAAAGATTAAATAGGTAAATAAGGCCGCTTCAAATAAAATTACGTCACATGTAGAGCAAGACCAAAGCATGACTAGCAATTCGAGGAGCTGCTGAGAGCATCATGTGACTTTGAGGTGAGAGGGCGACATAGACCGGCACAATAAAAGTAAATGTTACTCTTGAATAATTCGGCATGTTGAGGCCGATGTGCGGGTCACAGAGAACGGCGCGCGGTGACGTAACTAGGCTTCTTGGCTGCTCGGCGCATCGGACGCGAATCTCGTACAGTTGACCGATTACACAACTGACGATCTGTAATGTTCATCTTGGAACTCATCTCGGTGCGCTACAATTTTTATGCATGGGAAAACGTGATGTTATCTAATTAGTAGCTATAAACCTCAACTAGGTAGGTAAATTTAGATTTTCTATTACAACATTGTAGAAACATTTATTATATCTAGTACCTAGTCATGAATTTTGTCGTGCATGATTATGTTTACGTACCAATTATTTGATTAATCGAATGTAAAATAGTAAATATTTTGATGCATAGCGTCATTTGTGAGTCTGACGTGTGCGTGCAACTTTCGGTTCAATGCACCTGAGTTCGAGTCTCTGCTCAATTCCATATGCGGGTGTTCTTACCTCAGAATAGTAAAGGTAAAAGTAATCGTAAAGAAGTGCATGTCCAAGATTCACAGGAAATTGGAACGTGTAGTGGCTTAATAAAATTATGACCTAGAGGTCTCCCTCTGAGAGAAGCCAATTGTACTATAAAAAGCTGATTATTAGGTTGCACTTATAAAAGAACGTACCCAAAACTCTTAGCTTCAAGGCGGTACCTTAATTCCACATTATTTGCTTATCTGGCTCATCTTTGATAAATCAAATAAAGGCACTATAATTAAGTTTACATTAAAGATTTATCTTTATTTTATGGATTAGATTAAGCTATTATAACTATAAACATATGTTTAAGTTAAAGACTACGTAGTAAAAAGTGAATACCAATATGATGTCGTAACGATTTATGCAATACATGTAAATAAAATAGGATAGGCATATTTTAGCATATAATCAGGATCTGTGAGTTTTCTTATCCAATGTTTTTCTTCCTTATCGACTTAGGTAGGGTTAGTTACGTAAAAAAGTATATCTAAAAATAAGTAACATTATTCCGTGTCATGTCGAAATAAATATTTAAAACATGAATACACAACCGTCTAAATATGTTTTTACACTCAATGTCGCTCACGTCAATCATGAGATAATAATAATTTTAGTAACAAATGAAATTTCAGTGTAACAAAAAAAGAAAGTCACAGAACACGACCACGACGTTCGGTGACGTTCAGTGAACCATAGGGGAGACGGGTCTGAGCAGCCGCTCAACTGCCGTTTCTCTCTAGATCTATGTGCTCCATCTTAGGCCACATCATCGCTTCACACCAGGCGAGATAGTGGCCAAACATAGATCTATTAAGCGTAAAAAAAAGGAACAGCAAATTACCGTTACGCAGGGTGCGATATTGCGATAGTAATTTTTTCGCAAATTTATGCTATCCATCTATGATGATTTGTACAAAACTGTTCGTCATTGTTTGCTAAGTTTTTTGACCCGCTTGGCGTTTGGTCAACGGTCGCGGAACTTTACTACATAATATATAACAGTATGGGCTAGAACCGATACATAAAGTTAGTAAAGCTATATTGACAAGAACAGTTTGCATAAAGGTAGTCCAGTAGTAGGCAAGTCCAAAGGAAATTATACAAACTGAATGCAACATCACGTGTGTGCTAGAAATGGAATCTCAATAGCTAGTAAAAGGGCCTAGTGTGTTCCGTGAAGATGCGTTCTACTTATTAGTTATTATCATAGAATAGAATATTCATATATATTGTGATAGATTGTATCTGATGTCTCGGAGTGATGAGTGCGATGAGTATGGGCAAGCGTGTCGCTTACCATCATCGAATGACCGGTTCGTCTTAATGCTCTTTTCCTTAAAAATATCGAACCGATCCAACCGACCCGGTATGATAGGTGAACATCGCAGTATTGTCATTAATACGGCGCTAATGGACAATTCGGTCATTGGCACATTTTTTCTAAGTTTGATAAACGTTAAATAGGTAGCTGTTACGTCACACAGAATAAACAAAACGGTGAACCCAGCGGTGAAGCCTCAAGCATTCCATTTAACCTTGTCCGAAAATAAAAGTTCACTTACGCAAACTATTAATATGGAGGTATGCACTATAATGTAGGTGTTAGCAGGCATATGTAAATGTTAATGCTAGTATTGTAACATTTAAGCACATGCCAACAAAGGTTGCCTTACTAATTAACATTTATACTGTGTAACACGCTGTTAATTCTTTTTAATTATTCAAGGCTACTAGCCTGCCTCAAATCTCATGATGAGATGATTTTATCGAAGTTAATCCATGAAACTGCTTTCGTTGACGAAAATAAGATTTTTAGCTTTTAAGACAATAAATAATCATGGCTCGTAGGTTACGTTCGGGACATTATCCATCAGGAAAGTTTGCATATCTTATGAAGAGTCGATTCGCCAAATTGTGATATGTGCGGCTCCATTGATGATGTCCAACATCTCCTGATGGAATGTGTTAAAAAGCAAGCAGATAGGGAATCACTTATTAATAAATTTAATATAAATAAATATGATTTAAGTGTATGTGTAGGCATTTTAGCAGAACCTTCTTGTGACGCTACTAAAATGTTGTATGACATGTTGTTACATTAAGATATCGTAAATTTGATTGTATATAGGTAGGTATATATAACTATTATTATATGTAGTTTTGTAAATATCTAGATTAGGGTATGATGGGACTGACATACTCTGCTAGAGTAAAAGTCCCTAAATAAAAGCAGAAAAAAAACATTGCCCTCCATGAGTCAGCCAATCAATACAATTTATTGAGAAAAGCTAACTGTTTTGTGTATCGAGTTAATCTCTATAGCTTGGTACATTATACCAGCATGTCGCATAGTTATATATTTTGATTTGAAGTGAGAGGATTTGTACATATTTGAGTACATAACGGAATGATGGTATCCACAGCAACAAGGCCACCAAGAACCGGCAATTATTATTGAAATAAATGGGAACGATCATTTTATATGCAACTCAATTATTACTTGTAAAACTCAAGATGTACACGCTACAGCGAAATTAAGTAAAATAACCGCACAATGAAAACCATTCACATTAAGTATTTAATTTATACATTTATTATAATAACTAGAATTTTAATCATAAAACTTGCCGTTATATTATACTACTAATCTTATCTTCAAATACGATTTGCAAATGTTGGTTTAAATTTAAATTAAAGTTGTAACCTGAGTGTTTAGTTTATTCATATTGTTATAATTGCCGTGACATTTAATGTGAAATAATGAATATATTTAATAGTATTCAATGGCGTTTAACTATTGCAACGTAAAAAGTAAACTCAAGTATGTTTAAATTTTATGCAAGATGTTTTGTAGATGCTTGTAAAATCAACCGACATTTCACAATGATTGTTGTAGATTCTTCTTGAGCAATATTTTATTGCTTGAACATTTGAAATACTTGCATTTGAGCTTGAGCATTATTCTCAGAACAGTATGAATACCAATTTATTTAGTTATTTATTACAAACTAGTATGGCCTTAACCAATTACACAAATTCGCACATAATTTACAATATTTGATAACAAACAAAAATATGTTAAAAATAATTAATACAAACAATAAAAATTATTAATGCAAAAGATATATGTCACAATTGAAGTAAATATTTAAAAATGGGTGTCAATATTTTTTTCCCATAATTAATAACATTGTTAAAATAAAATACAAAATTGAACAAATTAAAAAGAGATATGACATAAAATAATATAAACACACATCTCACAGAAATCAAGGCACTGTATCAGAATATGAATGAATGTGTCCTGCCTTTTAACTCTAAAATATTATTCCGGATATAGTCTGTCGCATATAATAGAATAAAAAGACAGAGGTAGAAAAAGCGAATAAATAGGTCTTGTTATTTTACGTTTCATATTCAATAAAATGTAAATAAATTAGCCTCAAGGCAGAAAGTTACAACTAGAAAGTATATTCTAATTAATTAAATAATACCCAAATTATCGAACACGTGTGCATTTTTCTGTTATATTTAATTAGATTCATTGAGTATAAACGGTGTAGCTTTTGAATAAATCGAGTTTTACGAACGATTGGCTGATATCGCCCATGAGTTACGTAAAAGCAACGTATTGACACTTTGATTGATAGTTGCTTCGGTCAACACAGGACCCGTAGCCGGAGTACGTGCAGATAGTTTTATTTTTTTAATGGGCAAATGCCGTTATTACTGAAAACAACTCTACACTCTACTGACTAAAACTAAACAAACTACTTAGAAGGAGATATTTAATTTCTTGTATATTCTGTAAAATATTTTATTGGTTCAGCTGGCGTAGCTGGACATACAGGTTTCAAAGTCTTGCACCATACTGAGATATGATGTTAGCACTTATAATACCTAAATCTAGCTGCTCTAGATATAATTAGGCGCCAATTTTAGTTTTTAACTAAAGAAATACAACCAACGAGCGCTTGCGAAGAAATGTGTATTTTCATCAAAAATATTATAAACGCTAAGGTTTGTATGTATGGATGTATAGAAGTTTGTTACTCTTTCACGCAAAAACTACCGAACCGATTTTGAAGAAATTTGGTATGTAGGTACTTTAGGACTTGGAATAGCACATAGGCTACGTTTTATCCCGAGAAACCGCGGGTGGAACCGTGGGGCGCAGCTAGTTATTAAATAAGTATTAGTATCGTTTGATCTTAATTAAGACTTAAAATAATCGTGTAATAAGATTCTAACCCAAATAAGTCAACATACCGATCACTTTACCAGAATATGGTTCATTAGAAGCGGAGTCGGTATAAGATAAATGGACATACCATGGCCGCGTCCACACCTAGTCCTGCGGCCCACTTTATGTTTTCAACTAATAAATAGGTTTTGCACACGATTGAGACACACATTTAATTTACGATCTTAGAATGGTTACAAATATAATTGCATTCGATTTTGTTAAAGTTTTTTAGAAGCGTCCGGTCGACTGTTGCAATTTACTAGCTGATATTTAAGTACCAGCAAATTATATTAGCTATATATTTGTCTTTTGCAATAATCAAGCGATTGCTTCAACTATCAGCATAATACAAGGTCGCATAGGTGCAGATTAAGACTAAACCCCTTCTATAAGTATCAAAAGCTTTGTTCTCGCTTATTAGATACCTATCTACCATGGATAGGGCTGCTCTGCTTATCTAATAGTAGTTTAGCGCCTGACATTTAGACAAGTCTCGCTAACATCTCATTAGTATATAAGTACCTACTTTGATGAAACACGTCTGTGAAATTGACACTTAGGTTTATATAAGCCAGTATTAGGTATACGTATCTGTGATAGGTATGAGTTTAAAATTCTATAATAGGTAATTAAATCATCTGGCCACATGCCTTGGCAGTAGTCTTCAAGAAGACACAGGACATATATTTTTTTATTTTACTAATGTGTTGTTTTCCTCTTTTCCAGAGCGCTAATATTAGCGCTAGCGTGCGCTTACGCAGTAGCGCTAGCGCCGCTGACTGTTGGCGGCGACGACAGCGATTGCGCGCTTTACCTCACCGGGCCGGGGCGATCCTCCGCTTACGACTACAGCATCAACCTGCTCAAGGGCAACTTGTAAGTGTAGCATTATTAGCGTGCATGCTAGCATATCAGGTGGTGGCGCATCGGTTGATCGGCATTGGCCGATTTTAAAATATCTTCGACATGAACAGGGTTACAATGTCATGCGTTCAAATAGGATATTCACTAAGATAGGGTAAAGGGTAGGGTAATTGAAATAGAACAAGTATCGAAAATTAAGAACGTTTTAATTTCATTCACAAAATAAAATGGTCAGATGTTAAAACAGAATCTTTCATCACTGCATACAACAAAAGCTACGTAGAAAAGACACTAACCTAGAAAGGGACGGAGCCCCCCACTTTTACCACTAAATATTATTGGTGTTTAGTTGAGATATTGAAAAACTAATCTAGAATAAAAATTTCGGGATGTGGGCTGATTGATACAATAAAAAAGTTTGTCAAATTCTCTATTTTCTATGAAATGCGTAGATCTAAACTACAGATTTTGATTTCTCCTGCAGTGTAATAATGCCTTAGAGCTGACACGATTCGTGATGTTCTATGAAATTTATTAATGTAGAGAGAGGTTTACTGGAACCCATTACATCAGCTCAGATCCTTTCCAATCCAAGATTTCAAATTGTTTAGTTTAAATTGTTCTCGGTTTATTCATCATCATCATCATCCCATCACGTTCCCACTGCTGGGACACGGGCCTTCTCTCATAGAGAGAGGATGGGCCATAATCCACCACGCTGGCCCAGTGCGGGTTGGTGGATGTCACATGTCCTTGACTTTTTGTGACAAATTCTTGGACATGCCGGTTTCCTCACGATGTTTTCCATCACCGTTTCTAGAGCGAGTGTTAAATCCGCACATAACTTAAGAAAGTCAGTGGTGCGGGGCCAGCGGGATTCGAACTCGGTTTATTACATTAACAATTTAACGGGACATTCAATGAAATACATGACATATCTATCTTTGCACGATTTAATAGGCAATAATTTTGCAATAAACCTCCGAAAGCTCAGTTCAGCTCAGTGTTGACCGCATATATAGTGGTTGACCTGTTAACATGAGATATAAATCTGTCGTCATGTCCGCATATTATAAACTTTATATGCTATTGGTTTAAATAGATAACGGCGTAAAATATGGAATTAATAATGAATATGTTGGCTTTATAGCTGGTAAAGAACTTAATTTCTGGCTTGATGACTTCATTATGAATCTAGTCTAGACGAGTACCTACTTGATATAAATATCATGAATTAATAGATTACCCACAGCATCTCATAAAACTCTAATGTCAAAAAAAGTTTAAAGTTCTTTTTTCAGTTTTGGCATCACAGACGTACTTTAACTTTAAAAAACACTACACATAAGATGCGGCGAGAAACAATATTTCGGCGTACACTGTGACCTGCAGAGATTAATGCCACTAATCCAAGGTGCATGCACTTGTCTCCAATTATAAATTACGGTCATCAAGTCTGCCAATGTCACCGCGTGCGCGGGAGTGTTGCTCTACATCCAGTGCCGCGTTGCGTCACTCTGCACCCGCAAACTTGACACACTTCCGCGACACACTTGCACTCACATCTCTCTCTTTCACCATGGCTCAAGTTTAAAGCAAACTTCACTAGACTTCTAAACAAATATTTGGAAACTAAACTGCTTTAGTATGCAAACATTAGAGAACATTTGTTATTCAATGCCCAAGCTGTTTACCTAAAACGTGAGTTGCACAGCTTGTTATTCTAAATCTAATGCACTTGCTAAACGATTTACACATCAGCACTTACGAGAATCCACAATGGCAAGTTCACAGTAAAGCATCATTATTTTAATACCTACCTGTTACATTTCCCATAGAATGCACAGCTCTATTGAATCTGACCTCTGACAGCGATGTCGTAACACGACTCAACACGCCTCTACAACATGCTTCATCTTTATCTCTAGCACGCACTGGAACATTGGGCAACTCGCTCGAGATCAACACATTCACTTTCAAAATCCTTTCGCTATCAATGCCTTAAAGCTTACGAACTCATCTAACAGATATAAGAATCGATTGGAACAAATTGTCAAAGAGACAAACGTTCTTGAATGTTTCTACGTTTGTCATCTCCCCATGCAATACGGTAAACGACGAGATCTACAGTTATCTAACGGTGCAGCCTATATTGAAGAGAAACCTATTGATTGAGTGACACTCGCACTCTCGTATCGTTTGTTTAGGTCAAATACTGCAAGACTGTTTCCTGGCTGCAACTACATTACTAATTCATACTAACTATGTACGACATGCATGAGCTTTCTAAAAACCTTTTGAAGATAAAGATACCGATATCATAAGATTAAATCACTAAACAGCGATTACCTTTTATTTTATATTATAGCCAAAACAAAGCCAGTATAATATGTATGTACGTACGATTTGCATAAACAAGCAATTTAATATATTTCTACATAACTAAATGACTAGCTAACATTTGGTAATAAGCAATCGTATCCTAGTCTACTTTCTACTCCATAAAATTTAGTGGAATGGACACGCCCGTGAACCATCTTAATTTGACTAATACATAAAACCATATAACACAGTGAGCGATGTTATTTATTAAGATAAAATCTAAATGTTCCGTCATTTTGTACGTGTCTTGCTTTCATGATACATATCTAATACTCAGATTTATTTATTATTCGATTACATCCAGGTACATACAGATGTCCCTCTAGATTTATGTGAGGATATAGAAATAGATTTATTCTAACATTTTTTTATTGTATATTTCCTTATTATTGTATGAAGTCAATTAGCTAACGTGCCAAATGCTTTTTGTCTCAATAATGACTTCAAAGATAACCTACACTGACGTTTCATCAATCAAAGGTTTTATTTTCACTGAATTAGCTTGAACTGACCTACATGCAAAAGACGTTACAGCTCCATTGTCCCGCAACTATCCTCATTTTTCAAATTTCATAACAAAGTATGTCTCGCAGTTTAAATTTGCGAAACTTAACACTGCACTGTCTGTCTGCAAGTCTCTACGTATGTAGATAGAAGTAGGTACATAATTGTGGGAATGAAGGTGGTGCTTCCGTCTCCATTTGGACTTATCGACTGTGGGAAAGGTTCACACTGCGAAGATGTCTAGCCAAATAGTATAAACAATACATTTTTACAAAAATATATGTTACGAAGTGTTAACAATTAGGTCATTTTTTCAAACGCTCAGTTAATCGAAACAGTTGAAATTTTTTTATATGTAACTGAGTGACGAGACTAGCTGGTCGTTTGCCTGATGGTAAGCAATACGCCTGCCTATAACAGTAACAGCAACATCCAGAACGTTGCAAAATTGAACGTCTATTATTGAATGTGCACACGGCACATCCAACATGTGAGTAGAGGAGCTAACTCCGATACGACCATATAATGACTTCTGACCAAAAATCCAAAAGGTCAGAATGTACATTCAAGGTAGTGTTAATGATACATTTTCTAACAATCTCAAAGACTGTTTTCACGTCTTAATAGGTCCTAAAATGAAAGTTAATCTAAAAACCACATTCTTGTTTTTACGAGAATGTTTATGTTAATTTAACCGTCATGTGACTAGGCATCCGGAACAAAATAGGTAATTTGTTATCTCATAGATTTAGATGTGACATAACCAAAGATTTCAGATCTGCTTTTTATTAGTCAACACATTGTAAGATTGAGTAAAGTGATAGCGCTAGAATTACGCTATTGTTTTGCGTCTAAACTTTCAAGAGTCGAATGCCTAACTACTCATGCGTCATAATTAAAAAGCATAATAATTAATGGGTTTGGTAATTACTTTGCGTAAACATAAATAACATATTCAATTCTATTAAGTTTATACTGACTGGTGGTGTCCACGCGTAACCAAAATGCTGGCGTGTATTTTACCCAAAGAATTAGCCTCGCTAATCGGCGAGGCAACGCCGCGCCGCCGCCGCCAGCATTTTGGGCACGTTGCCGGACGACGGGTATCGGTTGAATTACCTGTAGGCCAAACAGTTGGCTCAACCAGTACCCGTATGTACTATGGTACATAGAACTATAGAGTGAAAAAATGCCGTTCTCCATTTCGATAACTGAAAACCGGAAGACTTCATGTTTTTCGTCACGCGCGACGTGAAAACAGCAAAACCCCTGCAGAATGATGCAATTTAACTATATATCTACATTCTAATACTAGCTCTGGCACCTTTGGCCTTACATCAGCAACTTGTTATTAGATGCTAGTAGGCCATGAGGCTAATAATCACAGTGTATCTTTAATGCAAGCACTTGGCTAAATTGGCCGAAACTGCTACAAAGTTTCTTGAAATTCATTAATAGTTATCAGCAGTAATCTCATGTTTTTAGCGGAAGGAAGTAAATCGTAGTTCTGACGGAGTTCCCATTTAAACTTCCCTATGACTAAATGCGTGTAGGTAGCACGTGTGTTATTTGAATAAAATGTGAACAATAAATGATTTTGTTTCAGTGGTTACGAAGGCCAGCACACTTGCATCACATATGAAGCAGTCAATCAAGCTTATCTTGAAGCCAGACAAAGGATTCGTAAGTTATATTGCAATACTAATTATTTATTTTTAAACATACAATCCATAAACGTACAACTCATAGTAGATAACTATAATATAGCGGAATTATCTTAACTCGATAGATTATGGGCTTTTCAAATCTTTACAAATCAATCATTTCAATATTGCTAAAATATTAACCCACTTTTAGTTTTTTGTATAAGTAATTATTGCTACTAAATAACTAATTATGTTTATTAACGTGCTTTTATCTTTTTTACAGTCGTATCCCAGCCGAAGGGTGACTGGAAACCTGAAGATTACGCGAGCGTTGGAGAATTGGTACTCGACATTTCCATCAATTTGGCGAGGAGGTGAGCGACAATAACACTTCATACTTCAGATACATAGATTTAGTCCCTTAATTAATAGATGGGCGATAGGCGCACATTTTATTTCAAAGGTAAGATAGGTACTTCGTTCAGGTCAGAGTTAAAAAAAAATAGTTGATAGTTTATTCGTGATAGTTACGCGGACCGATGCATCTTTTAACAAAACTAAATTTTTGAAAGACATATTAGGCTCTGTGATTCTTCTAGTGCTCATTCACCTATCTCATATCTGTAAATTGTAGTACCCCAAAATAAACACGTACGTATACAAGACACGAGGTCACTGATACATTCACATAATTTGTGATGTTAATTATTTCAAGTGAACTTTTGCGCGGCATTCACCCAATAATCCTTTAACCTTACACACTTGCGTGTTCCGATATCAGTAAGAAAACAATGTAGTGTTTATAATATAATACAAGGCCGATAATTCGGCCACATGACTGTATTGCGAAATTATGGCCTGAGTTCACGACACGGAAACATGCCTATTGATTACTTAAATACTTTATTATGAAGCCATTCTCTTGTAAGCTATCCAAAACGATCAGTGCCATTTTATTGTCAAGACTTTTCAAATTCACTTGAGCTTGAAAAGTCGCTCGTTGTACTACAAAATCTCTAACCATGCTAATTTAATATTCAAAGGCTTTTACTTTGATATCCTTGTTACAATTTGCTAAACCTGTTCGGAGACAAAACACCTACGCCGGAATCCTACATGCCTATAGCCTATCCAGCCGACTGCGTGTCTGGGGCTAGGTCCTTGATCTTAGCGCCATTGTCACCTACAAGCACTGAATCACTGACCTTTACAGTGAACGGGAGCTTGCTTAAATGTCATCTTGCAATCAGCATAATCGGAGCACTGGCTCACACGCTTCAAGCGATCAGCTGACCATGCGTCACCTCTCTATCCGGAAGAGATCCTATACGGTCAATCCACTAGCTCTCAATTGAAGCGCTAATGCGATTCCTTTAAGCGTTTAAACCTTTGGTCACCGCTCACTTCCTTGTCTTTTCAATAGTCTACATATGTAACACACGTCTGGACAGAAGATTAATGGATCTAAATGCGTACGTATCTATCTACGATTAATCTTATGGCTTTCTCAAGGGCATGCAGTTCACGAACATCCCACTTGCAACAAAGTCATGTTTGTTTTTGTTCGCACAACAATCACATGTCGGATTTTACGGTGTCTATTATGACTGACTTGCCTAATTTATTATGTGTGTTAACGTAAAATTTATTTCGCCATTTCGATGTGGATTGCTTATATCACAGAATACTAAGGGACAGAAGCATCATTCCGCAAAGAAATTTAAACAAATAGCGACTCTTGCTATGACGCAATAAAATTCAATTCAGCTCGCGTAACGCTGCATACCTACCAGTCATATAAAGCTACAGAGCGCCTCTCTTTCTATCGCATAGCTCTTATCTCTTCTGACGCGGCACGTGTAACGACGCGCGACCCACCGTCGGTGTCCGGCTATGTACTTGTAGCTTCGTACCTACAGTGCGGAGTGCGCTAGGCCTGCTTATACTTATGCGTCGTAATTCAAATTTTCGCAAACAAAATAAACAAGCTCGTTTACTGATCTGCTGTCGTTAAATTTACAGCAGCAAGTCGATTGCAAATAGCTCAAATGAAACTCTTGAGTAAGTCTCGAAGATAAGATTTACAATTTATACTATCACAGCTTTCAAATTAAATTAGAATCATTTCATGGCTAAGTATCACGATTATCTTTGTGTATCATCTCGAAGGTTGTTCTTTGTGAATAACATGCAGGTACTTACTTGATATCATTTAGTGTTGGTACCTATGTGTTTGATTGACAGATCTAGGTTACAATATGCTTGGCAGTTTCTATTGTTTTACAACACGACTACATACAGCTTCTGAACAAAAAGTAAATGCATAATTTAAAAGCCATTGCTTGTTATACCAGTTACGTTTGATTGAACATATGTTATTGTAGCTTAACGATTGGTAATCCGTGCCCAAATAAGGTTCAATAGAGTCTTTAATAATAATTTGCTTCACCCCAATTCGGAAGGTTATTGAATTGCAAAGCTTTGGTTTTCTTGTGAATTATTAGTTGGTACGTAACGTACCTATGTCTATTAATCTTTGTCGGCGGGCTTCATGTATCGTGAAATAGCTTCACTAATTCTATGTAATTATAAGTCATTACAAAATGACCAACGAATATCTTAATATTGGGCTTATGCACAAGTGTGGGACCTATACCGTTTCTTTTTAAGAAATCTACATAATATTCACATTTCAATGCAAGATAATAGGAAACAACAGTTGTAGAATTTATTTATGCAATAATATAGGCGCCTATTATAAAATTTCTACTAAATTTTATTGTTTCCACATAGACATTCCATTATTAGGTAATTTAAGGATAATTTTAATAAAATAGTTTTTGTAGATATTCAGATAACCTACTTAATGAACTTGGGTAGTAAAAAGTAGGTATATATAGTCACTTTTTCTTGTATGACTATCACTATGATGTGCGACGACATGGCAACATAAGTCTTTCGTCAGTGGCCACGCCACTTATTTAAAAAAAGTCTAATTAGGACGTGCAAATGACCTTCAAATATCTAGTTAGATAAGCAGTATATACGTAGGCATGTAGATCAATTGCAAACCTTGAACTACATTTCAAACTTCTGAGTAATGTGATAGATAGGTACATAATAAACTATATAAAGTTAGAGCTTATCCGTATAGCACAGTCGGCAAATTTTTGGCACAAATTTGAACCTAGCTTAGTAAGTGGATAATATGTTATATTGATATCGATATCTAAGTAAGTAAGCACATTTCGATTTCCACCTTACCAATAGAAACTACAGGATATGCCACAGGAAGCAAATCCGTCACAAGGCGGATCGGTTCTCCTACAAGTCAATTAGACTTGTTACAATATTTTCTTGTTTATATTTACAAATGTGAAGCAATTATAATTTATCTTCAATGGCAGACTTATGATTACTGAATTATGACCGAATACTGGCGTTCGTCGTAGCCTCAATAAACCTTGGCATTTTAGATATCCGTTACCAAATTGCATGCATTAGTTGTTATAAAGTGTAACAATCAATTAAAATATCGGTAATAATGATGTTTATTCTATCGCCGTGAAGTGGTGGTTTTATTTGATTTATGGTTATTGATTTCCTTAGAGGCACTTTAAAGGCTTTTACTAACGAATCTATAACAACTTGAATTGTAATTTGAAACCGATCGACATTGAAGGCTTGACCCAGGTTTGTTTGATTTTTAAAATAACGACCACCCATAAAAAATCTTGATATAGGTATAGGATACTTTACTTGTATATTAATCTTCTCCAGATACGGTCTGACATACGAAGAAATCGAGAAGGGCCTGCCTCTGATCGACACCTCCAGGACTTTGATCCGGGAAGTCTGCCCACCTGTGTTCTCGCATGTAGAATGCCGCGCCGGCAAATACCGCCGTTTGGATGGTCTCTGCAACAATCTGCAGCACCCTACCTGGGGTGCCACCAATGCGCCTTTCCAGAGGTAAGTCCCTTTATAACTTAGGATCTAGCAGGAAAGTACCTTTTATCTTTAAAAGCGGTTTATCTACTATTATTTGAGTCATGCACTTTGGAAGTTGCATCCATTATAACATTATAAGTAAATTACACCTACAGATCTTTAATGTCTTCCTTTAACCTCTAGATTGCTGAGCCCGCTCTTTGCCGATGGCATCAACGCGCCCCGTATCGCGCACTCCGGCCGCGACCTGCCTCTCTCCCGAGTCGTGTCCCGCACCATGCACCCTGACGATGGCTTCCACGATCACGCCGGCACCGTAATGGTCATCGCGTGGGGACAGTTCATGGACCACGACTACACTCTTACGGGAACTCCTCTAGGTAAGCTCTACCACATCTATAGATAAAGATTTGTGTGTTTTGTGAAAGACCGAACTTAAGCTCTACCTGCCCAAATATACCTAATTCATGAAGACGCTCACTAAAACTTCGTTCGTCTATCGTTAAGAAATAATCGTTTAAAGTAGGTGTACATGACCATGACACCGTTGCTTTTGTACCATCCCAAAAAAGCGCTTATCAGATCAATCGTAAAACCAAAATATTACCTACCGACCATGTCTTTTATTTTAATGTATTGTTCGTTTTCATCTTAGGAAACATATCTTGTAGGTACAAAATAGAGAAACCAAATATTTAAGTCTTCGATTTTCAGGCCACTATTCTTTTAACGAATTTATAAACAACAGACCCCATCAACCGCAATGACCCCGAAGAATGCTGCAAGCGACCTCCTCATCTTAAACACCCGTACTGCAACGAGATCCGCATCCCTGACGACGACTACTTCTACAGGCTCTTCGGAGTCAAGTGCATCGACTTCGTGAGAGGCTTCCCGTCGCCAAGGCCCGGCTGCCGTCTGGGTAAGTTGACCCGACAGCTCTTGAGAAATCTCGAGTACCTAATCTCTTGTTTGGTGTACGATATACCATTTTAGAAACCGTTGGTCCAGTTAAAGTTTACGACTACCTCGTGAACTATGGTTAGCCAAGACTGCAAATCGTAATATGAAAATGGCAAGTCATGATATTGGTTCTATTGCAACAAAGCTCTAAATCTTGATGTGTCAATTACAGTATGACGAGGTATAACTATAGTTTAGAGTTGTACAAATATTTGCAAAGTTTGCTACCATCATTGCTTTACAGCTTGTTTAGGTCGGTGCTTCTTAGTGAGGACATAATTTCAACAAATGCTTACAGATAATTCCAGGGCCGTCAGTTTGTCAATAAACAAACAATATCGAGTATTCGGTATCGTTGAGCAACCGCGGCTGGCTGCTTTGTGGTTGCTTTACGATATTTTACGCTTGAAACTACTGATATATGAAACTTGAATCTTAAATAACAACCAACTCACATAGTCATTTGATTTAGACCTTGCATCTAGTCGAGAACTAAAAGTTACAATTAAATTAAATGCTGTTCGCTGGTTCGTTAGCGCATCACTTGAGAACGGCTGGACTGAATTTGCATTTTTTGTTGTTATTTAACATATATATATTTTTTTGTTTAACGAATATTGTATTCGTAATAGTCCGGATTAATAATGGAAAGAAAACATTGGAAAAGTTGCCCGGAAAATTAGTAAATTCGAGAAAAACTAAAAATGGTTTCCCGCGCGGGTCAAACCGCAGGGCCGTAGTAGTCAATTTTTATTATTTACTCTATTGTTCTAAACAGCGAAATAAGAAAAGTTAAAAGCGACGACAGTAATGTTATAAAAATGCAGGTACCTTTCTTTTACTTTTTTTTTTGTATTGTGCGTTTATTTGGTGTGCAATAAAGTGTTATTGTATTGTATTGTATTGTACCATCTTATCTTATCTTATTATAATCCCAATGTAAATTTAATAGTAACCTAAGTAGGTATTTATGTGTCGGTAAGTGCATGCGCCTACAACAGGCACAGAAAAAAGGCGTTGATTAACCCACAATTTTTGCCTTTATTATCTTCGGAATGGTCTGTATTGTCACCCACATAATTATTATAAACCCGATTACCTAATAATAGAACCGGTAATCGGTGTGGTCGAATCATCTGCCGCGCCTAGGTGAGAGGCGAAAGTAATTCCGATCGTTACGTGTATACAGTCACAGCATTTACTAAGAAGTTCTAACTTAGAATAGGAGTTTGTTGCTGCAACTGTTCCCCATATTGCGCAACTCGGCACTCTGCACAATCGTTGAATGGGAAATGATCGCAACAGCACAATAATTAATTAGACCGATTTTGCTCTCAAGAAAGTTGGAGGAAGTAAATTTCATTGGATAAATGTAGTCGGAGATTTGTTTGCGTGTACTTACTAATTTACTCGCATAATAATTTATGATGCTGAACCACATTACCTAATATCTGACATTTTGTTCTGTGCATATTTAACATCCGTTGTGAATATACAGTCTTGCGAAGGCGACGGCGCCGCCGCCGGTTAGGTATGCTATACTCTCACCGAGACTAAAATTAGGAAATTATAGTCTCACTTTGCAAAATTGTGTCTGATGCAATTTAAAGAATATAAGCCACATGATAGTAGCAATCCATTACTTCAGACCTTATGCAAACACGACATTAAGAATCATTTCCACCGAACACCATCAACTGCTGTTAACATAGCAAAATGTTTTATGTACGTTTAACGGCACTATGAGCGATAAATGGGTTATTTACTCAGTTAATATAGATATAAACAGTAACCCGCTTAAATTAGCTATGCCTACGCCGAAGGTTGACCACTCTATGATAACTAAATTGTATGGCATTTAATATTTGATATTACATAATTGCATCTAAAAGTCGTTTACATAGTTCATGTCCAGTCTCCGGCCATACCTAGGTACGACTCATGATGTGGTTCGTAAATACGCAGCTGTAATAATGTGCCCTACCTTACCAACAAATATATAAACATTATATCTTTATCACAGGTTCAAGAGTTCCGTTCAACACATTGACTGGAGCTATTGATGGAAATACTGTATATGGTGTTACTGAGAAATTTGCGAGGTATTGTCGAATTTTTTACTGCTATATGTATCTACCGATGTGATTTCTTTATTTTTACGTCTGACACACGATCATTACGTTTCATTGTTCATACTTTATTTTGTTTGCAGGAAGTTACGTACAGGATTCGGTGGTCTGTTGCGCATGAACCCCGTGTTCAAAGAGTATGGACTAAAGGATTTGTTACCACTGAAATTGGACATCCCTGATGAAGGCTGCACTAGGCCTAACAAGAACATGTACTGCTTCGAAGCCGGTGTGTACCTTCTAATATACGTACTAACCTCAATCTACCCATATTAAATTCAGACGATATGCGGTCACTATGTCGTACCGTTTACTCATCTGGTAGATTTTTTGCAATAATGTTTGTTTCTTAATTATAAGGTGAAATCCGAGTAAACGAGCAACTGGTCCTAACCGTCATGCACACACTGATGGCAAGAGAGCACAACAGAGTTGCCCGTGGACTCGCTGAAGTCAACCCTCACTGGGACGACGAGACTCTCTACCAAGAGGCTAGGCGCATCAACATCGCTGAAATTCAACACATCACTTACAACGAGTTCTTGCCCATCCTGCTTGGAAAGGACGTTATGGAGAAATTCGGCTTAGTGCTTGAAAAAGAGGTAAAACGAAATGATAGTAATGTTTTCTTCAGTTGCTGTTTTTAAAGTTTTGGGAATGGTATTATTTTGGCACAACTTATTTAAATGCTTTTATTTTCAGGGTTACTGGGATGGTTACGATCATGAAGTTAACCCTGATGTCCTGGCAGCTTTCGCAGCGGCCGCTTACCGATTTGGACATTCGTTGCTACCAACGGCAGTAGAGAGGTGGTCAAAGGCACACAAATTCATTGGTAAGACATACAAACAATCAACGTTTTGTTTGCAACATAATTATTATGAGTGTGATAGTTTACGTAATTTTGCATTGTTTTTTGCAGCATCGAAGAGGCTGTCTGACTTGATCCGTAGACCTTACGACTTATACAGAGCCGGTGTCCTCGACGAATACGTTATGGGACTGATGAACCAAGTAGCCCAAGCTATGGACGACTCTATTACTCAGGAAGTAACAAACCACCTCTTCAAGAAAGTAGGAGCTCGCTTTGGAATGGACTTGGTATCTTTCAATATGCAGAGAGGTCGTGAGTTTGGAATTCCCGGATACATGGAGTTCAGAAAGTTCTGCGGTCTTCCTGGTGCCGAAACCTTCCAGGACCTGTTTGGATCGATGAGCAACTCCACCGTGCGCAAATACGAAACTATCTTCGAGCATCCTGTTGACGTGGACTTGTGGTCCGGCGGCGTATCGGAAAGACCTCTTCCTGGCTCTATGCTGGGGCCCACATTCGCCTGCGTTATTGCCACACAGTTCTCTTATTCTAGACGAGGAGACAGATTCTGGTAAGTCTAGCTAGGTACTTCATTCGTAGGTAGGTAAGATGAAATAAGATATTTACAGAGGAAATGCATGAACAAAAAAAGACGGACGGAAACTCGCTAACTATCTCGCGAAACAACTGACAGCAATGGCGATGGCGTTATGCTTGTTTGAATGGACGGAGGGCCGATGTCAAGCCGATGTGACGGCCGACCGGCATAGCATGATGTAAATGTGTGCGTGTGGCTTGTGTACGAACGAGCGGACCGGTATAGCTTGAGTGCTTCACTTTTAAATTTGGCGACGCGGCGTCCGCCGTTATTTATTCGTTCAAGGGTAAGTGTTATGATGTTTCATGAATATTGGCTATAATATATGTTTCTTTTAACTCTTCAGGTTTGAGCTGCCCAACCAACCTTCGTCGTTTACACAAGAACAACTTGCTGAAATCAGGAAGTCACGATTAGCTCGTGTCATCTGTGATAACACTGACATCATTGATACTGTTCAGCTGTACCCTATGGTATTGCCGGATCATGAGCTGTAAGTACAATCATTGCGTTTTGTTGTTACTGTACCTATTCTTGAAATCAATTTGTTTCCTTCCTTCCTGAATTTGTGCTCGTCTTCGAAAAATTACAACAATAACTATGTCTACTTATATTCCAGAAACCCTCGCGTACCGTGCAGGAGTGGTATTCTCCCATCAATGGACTTCAGCAAGTGGGCTGAAGCGCCACCTTTTCACGGAAATGCGAAAGAATTCGTGAGTAGCTTCTCTTACAACCCGTACCTTGGCAAGAAGTAGACCAGCACCAAGTAGCCTAAGTAGAACTTAATAGCACAGGTATTGTAATCTGTGGTAATAGTCAATGTAGAGATATAGCACGTTCAAGCTAATACTTTGGACTCCTTATTTGAATTTAGTCATCAAGGTTTTGAGTCTCATGTGTGAGTTGAGCTTTTGAAAGCTCTAATAATGTATTCTTGCCCTAGTCTTTTAGTGTCTTTTGATATTGAGGACAGTGTAATGTAATAAATCTTTTGGCTTGAATGATATATTTCTACCCGCAAAAACAGTAATTGTAAAAATGCACCATTGTTGACACTTCGTAGAGTTTGTACTAGTTACAAGCATTGTTTGAATTAGAACCAATATGAAATTCATGTTATTTTGTATACATTATAAATATAAACCGCTACACTCATATTATGATTGTGTCGGAATAACTCCGACCAGGCTTCGGACAATTAGGATGTCCTTCTTCCGGGTGTTTACGCTTTGGATTCGCGGCGTAGACACGCCACATGTCTGCGCCGCGAATCCAAAGCGTAAACTCCCGGAAGAAGGACATCCTAATTGTCCGACCAGGTGTCGGAGTTATTCCGACACAATCATAACGTGAGTGTAGCCGTTTACATTTATAATGAATATTTCGACTCACGATAGTTTCCAATCTTTATTTTGTATACATACTTACTTTTACATAAAATGGTACCTAGGTATATCTATAGTGTAAATATTATTAGATACTTCGTTATTTAGGTATGTCTAGACATTAGTAAAATAGTGACGATTAAAACAAAGTTTTCATATACTTAAATATATGTATCTTTACCTTCGTGCTGTGCCTTGTTTATTAACATGCTTACCGTGGTTTGTAAAACCAAGTAGGGACAGTAGGGGTACAGTGAAACGCGGGGTACAATGTAACGACTTTGCAACGTTTTCCTGCGGTGTTTTCACGACCAATAGGGTCGTAGTGTTAGTCAACTGAGAACTTGGTCACAAGCTAATAATCTAACACAGTTACAGAGAAAATGAGTTTTGAAGGGACCGTGATTTTTTTAATGCATTCCTTTTGTTTTTCTGGGAAAATAACCTATTTACCTTCTGATATAAAGAACATTGTTTAAATCGTCATATTTATTTTCCAAGTCATAGAAAATACTATGTGCATGCCTGTATTTTAGAATCATCATCATCATCATCAGCCCATCACGTTCCCACTGCTGGGACACGGGCCTTCTCTCATAGAGAGAAGATGGGCCATAATCCACCACGCTGGCCCAGTGCGGGTTGGTGGATGTCACATGTCCTTGACTTTTTGTGAAAAATTCTAGGACATGCCGGTTTCCTCACGATGTTTTCCTTCACCGTTTCTAGAGCGAGTGTTATATCCGCACATAACTTAAGAAAGTCAGTGGTGCGGGGACAGCGGGATTCGAACTCGGGTGCGTCGGATCGAAAGTCGCACGTGCTCCCACTGAGCCACACTCGCTCGTATTTTAGAATATAATTACAAAAAGGTATTTTGCTATTCATGTTTAATTATTTATAATTAGACTAAGCATTTTGTACAAAAATAACGTGGATAATGCTTGTTTGCCATAATTTATGTAGTTTTATAGTGACGTGTTTTTGTTCATATATTTTGTTTCAAGTTTTCATATTCCTTTGGAGTTATATATGATTCTAATAACATTCACCTACGTATCTTCTAGACATTTTATTATTCCTATATCAAATCATTCACGACTACAGTTTAATTAATCAATGGGGTATACTTATTGCATAATTTAGTGCTAATTGTTTGCTTAATATCTTGGTCCTTTTTACTTCGCGTAGGAGTAGTTTGTGGTTATAGTTTTATCGTCATCAATAATTTATTTTAGTTAATTTAGAATAGATACATACTCATATTGTAAATATGCATACTATTAAATTATAGTTTTCCACTGTAGAATCGTTGTTTTATTTCAATCACACCAATTGAAAATTGTATATGATGGGTGAGCATAAATTTTTGATTAGACGAATATATTTTATCCTCCACATTTTTATTTTAAAGTAATAGCACGCTTTAAACGTTTTATTCACAGGTGACAAATGCTTTTGTAAGCAGGAATCTTGGTGAAGCCAACGCCACTGCCCCTGTAAACCAAACTAAAGGAGAGACTAATAATAATATCAAAGAAGAGAACTGTGCGCCAGACAGTTTAGCTACAAATTTAAATTGCACCTGTAATGAAACTTTTAATAATATTAACGAAACACAAGATCAAATTCAAGACTCAGAATCAATTCAATCGAATAATGAGGATAACGCGAATTTAAGTATTGTTTTGGATGAAAATCAAACCAATCATACAGCTAAAGGCGATCTTGGAGATCATGATACAGTTTTGAAATACGTGTATAAGAAACATGATAAAACGAATGTACCCGAAAAATCAACCGGTCATCCAAAGAATAGCTTGAAAAGAAGGAAACGATCTGTAAACATAGGTAAGTCAGAAGACACTAGAGCACCCTTAATTGTAAATTATGAAACGTCACATAACCCTCAAAAAGAAAAAGAAGTTTGGTTGCCGGCTAGAAATACTGAAAACGTGATTAAGAACTCTGATTTAGCTGATTTTAATATTGAAACGCTGCATCAAAACGCAGATAATAAAAACGAACAACTAAATCGTAACGAAAACGAACCATCCTCTAATAGAAATCGTGAAAACTCTGACGAAAGTATCGAAAATGTTGATAGAGAAAATTATAAAAATAATAACGTAAGATTGAACAATGATTCCGATGAAAGTAATGAAGGAGAACGCCAAAGTTTCGAAAACAGTAGCGAAAACGATCAGTATCTACGTAAGGATAGTAAAAAATATATAGATCACCAAGAAAATAATAAAAATGAGAATATTAGCAATGAAGAAGAACCTCAATCGTCTATTGAAGTAAACGAAAACTATACAAAAGATAGTAAAGAAGACATTGATAGTAGGGAAAACAGGAATCCAAAATATTCCAAATCTCACAATGGTGTCGATGAAAGTATTGAAAACAGTTCAGAGGAAAGAAAAAAAGACTATTTACTTCATGATGAAGGAAATAAGGATAAAACTTCTGAAGAACAGTCCAACTTTAATTATGAACCTAAACATGAAAGTAATACAAATTCACCAGCTAAAATACAAGACGTAGATTTAGGTGAGTATGAAAGAATACAAGTCAATAAAAAAGGGGAAATAGAAAGCGTCAAAGATAACTATGAAAGTCTTGAATTCAACCCCGCTGTAAATAATATTTCCTCCTCAAATCCTCAAAGTAGTAGAAAATTAAACGATGAAATTAAGTATTTATCTAATGAAAATACAGATTCTTCAAGTGTAGAGTCTAATGAACACAATGAACCGACGCATATTAATGATGGGGAGGTTAAACCAGTCGTAGAAATTAACTCTGAGGACAGTACCGAATCCAGCGATGATAACTCAAATGAAGCTTTAAAAGCAAAATTGGAAAATGAAAGCTTAGAAACTTTGACGGGCGTCAATGAAAAAGAAAGTAGTGAAAAAAATGATAAGCTACAAGAAGAAAAAGAAGGTCAAAATCAGGCAAACGTCAAACAACAATTTGAAAGAATTCCGTTAAATTACAATCATGCTGAAACAAAACCAAACAAAATTTCAAATGATAAAAACACTGAGGAGGGAAATAATGAAGATTCCGACGATGAAGGTACCTTAGATAAACTAAAACCTGTTGAAAATCCTCGTTTTGATGAAAATTTAAATATCAAGTTCGATAATATACAGATAAAATTACCAGAAATAAAGCTACCAGATGACATTTTATCATATGCCTATGAGAATCCTCCTGTGTATATTAAAGAAAAAGAAGAACAAGTTGAAAAACCCTCGTACCATTATAAAAGGCCTCCTGCTTATCAAATTAAAAAAAAAGTTGACCAAGACAAGCCAAAATTCTACCACTACAGTGATGAAGTAGAGGATGAACAACGTGGAAAAATAAAACAAGAAGATGATGACGAAGATGTTAATGACAACAATAGTAATAAAGAATATTATGGATATTACGGAGACCAAAAGAAAAAAGAAGAATACAACCAACACCAAAAGAATGAAGAAGGCGAAGAGGAAGATGATGATTTATATGAAAAATTTGTGCGTGTAAGGTTTGGAAAACGAGGAACGTTTGAAAAGCGATTAGAAAAGTTGACGGATTACAAGTCTCAAAACCCGCATTTCTATAAAACGGTCCAAAATATATTAAAGAAAACACAAAATGTAAAAAAAGAAGCGGAGAAAAGTGATGATCCTAATGCTGGTTACATGTGGACTTTAGAGTACGGAGAAAAATTATAAATTATTGAAAAAAATTAGAAGGTATTCCAGAAAAATAAAGTTGCTTACTTAATCTTCTCTACCCATCAACGAGAACGTATATATTATACTATTTATACAGTTATTGAATAATTAAATTTCGACCATAATAGATTACTACCTATTATGGTTATTTAATTATGGTTATTTAATTATGGAAATTTAATTATAATATATATTTTTTTAATTTAATAGGTACTCCTATTCAGTTGAAAAATATGGTGATGGTTTTATGCCAAAGCAACATACAATGCAACAAGCAACAAGTTTGGTTATTCATAAACACATGGGGTAGGTACTTGTTACTTACGACGGAAGTGAGATGATAGGTATGGCACAGATTAAGAGCCTTTCATAATCTCTTAATCTGTGCTCTAAGAGGTACTATTTATATATGTGGTAAGATAAAGTTGTTTGACCGTGATCTCACCGATCGCGATGGAAAGTGACGAGATGTATTTTATCTTAGACGTAGCACGCTTGCCCAGTAAATACTTGATCTCTCTTGATTTGAACATACCTATATTATATTTATGTAGAAACACAGACGTACACGACCTCAGATAAAGTATCGAAGTAGGTACACGACAGGCAAAAAGGATGACCCGAAACGTTTAGTGCGAAATACGAATAGACGAAACTTCTACCACGAAGGGGTGCCGTTGTGCCGATCGTCTAGTTGTCCGATGGGATGAGAGAATTAGATTGTGCAGTTCTCAAGCACATTCTAGTGTAGGTATTCTGTAAATTTCTGTAGTAAACCGATAGGCAGTACTTTATGTCGATGAGCCTTGCCCAGCAGTGAGACAGCACAAGCTAGGAAAAAAAAGTGATATGCTTACAAATTCCGATATACTTTTAACTCTGCTTTTAGTTCAAAAGTTTACAAGTTCTTTAAATATAGAGTAACAAATTAAAAACAAAACCATCTAAAAACTCCAAAAACTCTTTTTAGGGTTAAACTTGCCTTTGTACATGTAGTTTATAATCCACGATGTAAATATTCTAACAGTGTACATATACAATAAATAATATAAGAATAAGAATAACTTTATGTATATTCGGGTCATAATTTAATTGATTAAAATAATAACTCGTAACTTTACGAGTAAATAAAAAAGCATTATCAAACGAAACAGAAGTTTCTATTCTTGAACGAAACTTACGAAACGCGCATCTGTCACAAATGTCAAAGTCAAAAAGTCTAACCTAGAATTTCACGACAGTGCTTTTCTCAATTCTTCTATTTTGGTTTTGTTCGAAATAAATTTATTATACGTAAATCTAGCCCTCGTAATAAAGCGCAAAACAAACATTTTATCACAATGGCCGAAGAAATACAAAAGAAACTACAGAAGGAGTTAGAAGTTTACAGTAATATGCAAAAAGAGTACCGTAAGGCAGTGTCCCAAAAGCAGCAATTAGATAGCCAGTTAAATGAAAACAAAGCTGTGAAAGAAGAATTGGCGTTGCTAAAGAAAGATTCGGAAGTGTATAAACTGATCGGACCTGTGTTAGTCAAGCAGGAATTGGAAGAAGCGAGGCAGAATGTCGCCAAACGTATGGAGTATATTAGCAAGGAGATCAAGCGAACAGATGACCACATTTGTGCGTTAGAAAACAAGCAAGAAGCCCAACAAGAGGGCCTGAACAAACTAAAAAACGATCTCAACAAATTGAAACTTAAAGCTTGAAAAGGAACATTGCTTATGTTACATACAATTTTAGGTCTACACTGTGTAAATTCTAACATGTTTAATTAAAAGATATTTATCTAAACAATTGCTATTGTTTTGATTAATGCCCCGGCACCTTATTGAACACATTGTACCGAATCAATTAAAACTTTGTATTGCCTAAGAATTCTATAACCATTTGTACTTGCTTCATACTATCCTTCAATTAGTAATTATTTATAATATTTTTTTTGTCACTACATTAACCCCTTGCATGCAGCAAGTTAAAGTAACTATTGAGTACAATCATATGTGCGAGGGTTAATTTCATGCCACACCCATGATAAATGTTTTCTCAAATGTAATATATTTTTAGTATCCGCATCTCAGATTTTGAAAATTCCTCTCCATTCCAAGGTTGCCTGGAAGAGATCGCTTTTAGTCATAAGGCAGCCCATTGTGTAATATGTTCTTTAATTAATACTATGTAATTTCTCTTAATTTTAAGAAGATTGGAATAGTTAGTTTATTACTTAAGTATAGAAGTGAATGTAGGCATGCATACAAAACAGAAATATTGAGAATCAATATATATCTGTATGAATCAGAAGTTATTGTGACTTAGTTCTAAAAATATGTACTGCATTACAGATCTTGCAAAGTTTTGTCAAATTTATACTTAACCTTTTGAGCACCATGCTATAGAAGCAAAGCTGAAGCCTCATGCCGGGCAATGCAATTTTCATATGTTTTAGTTGGCTCAGCTGACATTGGCATATTACTTTTTTGTATGATGTGCATACCCGACCTAGGCGGTCAAAGAGTTCAAACATTTCGGATGTAATAAAAGAACTGATTTGTGTAGAAATGTCTTTAATTTAAAAATGGTCCCAAAAATAATTCATTTCTTAATACTAATGGCACTTCTGGAATGTCAACATTAAATCTGTAATTTGAAACTAAATACTTTTCGCCATATTTAACACAAACCTAGTGTACATGTACATATATGATCTATTTAAATATAATATTATGTAATATCTATTATTTATGTCAAATACAACAGTACAGGAATCCACTTAGCCTACATGAATATAAAATGTGTTTTATGATGATTCACAGTCACAAAAAAAGAAAAAGTTTTGAAAAACACTTAGTAAATAATTATAGGTCAAAAATATATTCATTTACATATTCTTATTGCTTACTTTGCTAATTTCCATGTATAATATATAATGATCAATATTATTGTTGCAAATAATTGACTCAATATGCTAATATAATTTATCACGATAGTTAGTATCTAAAATTGATACATCTACTTGATTCTGCTCTGAACACATGGCACGCTGCAAAATGGCATCTCTTGTTTGACGACAAACCGGCCACTGAGCAGGCTCTTGCCACACGTTCTGCCGGAGCAGATGAAACAATCCGCATGCCAGTGCACGTTGCTCCAGGACACGCCCTGCTGCTCCGGGCCAATGATGCCACCACACGCCCGACACCGCTCCGCGTGGAACTGGTCGTAGCAAGACAGGCATATCGGCAAGCCGGTCTTGTCGTCCGGCACGTACATCTGCCCGCCGAGCGGCGCGTCGCAGTGGTAGCAGCAGAAATGTTCCACGTGGAACGCCCGGCCTTCCGCCGCGGTGTAGGGACGCGTGAAAATCAACTCGTCGCACCCCGCGCAGCGCGGGATCTCGAGCACATTCGCCAAGTCTCTCGCACAGTAAAGCTCCCCTTTGCAGAAGAAGTACACAAGATCGGCTAGTAGCTCCCCGCATTTGCTGCATGTGAAGCACTGAGGGTGCCAGATCGCCTCCGGGCCGGCCCTGTCGGCTTTGACAGCGACCTCGCCCGCGAACATCGGCTTCAGACAGCGTTTGCAAGGCACGCCCTCGTTATACAGTTTCCTGTTGAATTCCAACTCGGCGGGAGTGATCGCCATCTCGGTGAGTTGATCGATTATCGGGTCGATTAGCTCCTGACTCGAACCCTGTGAGGATACTGGGTAACCGGAGTCGACGGGTGAAGCGTTATCGAGAGTTTTGTTTCCCCACTCGGAGGGTGGGTTAGGAGCTTTTTCGCCAGGATATGTGCTGTAGTTCGGCAGCGGCGGAGGCAGCTCATCTTCCGAATGACTTCTGAGATATTCACGCAGAGGGGCAGTCGTCTGGGGCTCCACTTGGTTGATCGGTTTCATGGAAGTGGAGTATTGAGGATTGATCTTTGTTGAGCAAATGGTTCCACTGTGCTCTGCTGTGGTCGGTTCGTGTTTCCAGCTCCATATCTCACCATTTGGAGCGAATATCGTTCCTTTCTGTATCCTGCTGTCCAACAATTTTGCGCTGTTCGTGATATTGTTGTTGACGCTAGACCACAAGTCAGGCATAATCTGAGCTCCGAGGACTTTAGTCGAGAACTCGTTTGTTTCGTCTCTAAACTGAGGATTGTTGTTATATTCTTCTCGGAATTGCTTTATCGGCTGCAGATAAACATCAGTATCGAACGGTACATTCAAATCGTTCAAGTTCTTCAAAAGCTTGTCGTAGATAGGTCCGTGTTCCACTGCACTTTTAATACGATCTGATTCGATATGCATGATGTGCAGCTTATCTTTCACGATGCGGCTGAGAATGGGACTGGACTTGTAGTCCGGCAAGTTGGCAGTGCTGCTGACTACATTACCCTGAGAGTCGAGTACCAGCTTTTTGTCGGAAGCATTCTTCGGCACGATGTTGTATTTGACGCCTCTGGACACATTGGAGATCTTCAACGGCAGAGCGTAGGATTTAGGAGTGGCGTGGGACTTACTACTTTCGACTGAGTATACGTCGCCGTTTTGAAGAGGCGCGACGCGGACTACGTTACCCATACCCACGACATTCTCCTTGATGCGGGTAATGTATTCCTGCAAGAAGTTATAGAGAAAATGTAGCTTACCTTTTAAGTGGTTGAAAGTGTTGAAACTTTTCTTGCAAGGGTTCTTATGCGTAACTTTGCAATACATGTTTATAATACACGTTTTACACAAAAATAGTGCTTTCCATTATAAAGCTATTCTTGGTAATGTTTAAGTGGTCCCTATACCTTTACATTAATCGGAAATCCTAAATCTGAGGTGTATTCCTTACATAGTATTATGTAAGATGATTTTACTACACTCAATGCGATAATTAAGATATCATCGGAAAGTGTAGGAACTGATTTAAGGTTCTTTAGGGTGTCAAGCATAGTAGATTAGGGTGTCAAAATAAATTCGAGCAAAATCAACAAGATGGGTAATGAAGTTGGTGTAGTCGTATTTTAACCCCCGACGCAAAAAGGAGGGGAGTTATAAGTTTCACCACTATATGTGTCTGTCTGTGCACCGTAGCTCTTAAGCGGGTGAACCGATTAAGATGCTGTTTTTTTCATCTGAAAGCAGGTTTTCTAGCAGTGGTTCTTATACATGTTTTATCAAAATCCGTTCAGCCGTTGTTTTACCTCTTATAATTTTTTTTTATTGCCTGATAGGCAAGGAATCGGGAAACTTGTGCCGGGGGTTTTTAAATTTTAGTCAAGTGAAATTCGCTTGTGATACATACGGTGTGCTCCGACTTCTCCTGGTCGTTGGCGTGTTGTCGGGCAGCGAGCGCGACGTCGTGCGGCGGCAGCTGCGTGCGCAGGTTGGCGCGACGCCGCCGCGCCGCCGCCGAGCCCGACACCGGCGCTAGCGCGCCCAGGCACGACATATACTCCGATACCTGCCAACAACAACGCATGTCAGCGTTGGCCTTATGTGGTGAGGACATTGACGCTATTATTTATTTTATTTTTAGCCGTGGTCGTCCCACTGCAGAGCAAAGGCCTCTCTACCCTCCTTCCATTCGTCACGGTTTTCTTGCGGCCAATCCTTCTCCTAGCTCATCCCGCCATCTCCGTCTGGGACTGCCGCATTGTACTCTGACGTTGTGTGGGACCCACCCAGTGGTAAGTTTAGCCCACAGCTCGTTCGACATGCGGCAGACGTGTCCAGCCCAGTTCCATTTCAAGCTAGCAGCTTTTTGTCCCACGTCTACGATTTGGGTTTTGGAGCGCAGCTAACTATTTCTTATTCGGTCCGACAACTTGAAACCTAAGATGCTACGCTCCATAGCTCGACATGAAGATTGATTCATTGACGCTAGGACAGTTATTATTATACAGGACTCATAATAAGTGCGAGTGCGAGTGTGGCTCAGTGGTAGCAAGTGCGACTTTCGATCTAACGCACCCGAGTTCGAATCCCGCTCGCCCTGCACCACTGACTTTGTTAAGTTATGTGCGGATTTAATACTCGCTCTAGAAACGGTGAAGGAAGACATCGTGAGGAAACCGGCATGTCCAAGAACTTTTCACAAAAAGTTAAGGACATGTGACATCCACCAACCCGCACTGGGCCAGCGTGGTGGATTATGGCCCATCCTCTCTCTATGAGAGAAGGCCCGTGTCCCAGCAGTAGGAACGTGATAGGCTGATGATGATGACTCATAATAAGTTACTTTATGCTCATAACATTTAATAAAATTAATTTTTAGAAAAAAACAAAAACCGACTTCAATGTATCTTCGAAGTCCAAGGTCACATATCGATGAAATTTATATGGTACCCATTTCGTAGCTATACTGAACCCGACGCAAAAATAATTTTTCAAATCGGTTCATAAATGACGGAGTTCTGAGGTAACAAACATTTAAAAAAAAACAGTCGAACAGAGAACGTCCTCTTTTTTGAAGTCGGTTAAAAAGAACTGTCGTCGTCAGAGTCGTCATTGGTCAGTTGTTTGAAGACTAAAAATGGCGTAATAACCGCCGAAAATAGTGCTTGCAACATTGAGGAAATGGCTTGCAATGACAAGTTATCGGCGGACTCCATTTTTAGTCTTCAAACAACTGACCAATGACGAGTCTGACGACTCAACGGTTCTTTTTTTAAATGTTACGAGTCCTGTATAATAATGCTTTCCTGAGGCAAATTGCTGGTCTTGTCAATTGGAGGATTGATGATTTACCAATGAAAGAGGTGGTTAAGGGACGTAAGTTTATTGTTAGGCGTCTACATGGTGTATCCTCTTATTAACTAAGTTGATAACTCTTCCAAGAAGTTCAGACATATTCATGGGGACATTCTGAGGCATGGCAATGACATGGGGAATATTCTGAGGAACTATTTCCTTAAAGGTAGGCAACGCACCAGTAATGCCCCGAGTGTTGCAGGTGTCCATAGGCGACGGTAACCGCTTACCATCCAGGCGGGCCGTCTGCTTGTTTGCATATTAGGCATATAAAAAAAAAAGATAGGAGAAATAGTAATAGAACCCTACGAGGCACTGCACTGCGCTCGTCATGCCCAGTAATTTTGCTGGCTACAATGCCCTTCAAACCGGAACACAGTAATACTTGCGCACTACTGCTTGGCGGCTGAATAACTGGCAAAGCGGTACCCACCCAGACGGCCTCTAGCATATGAGACACCACAAGTAATAATACTTTAATAAGTATGGAAATTATTTGGATGAACCACCTTAGAATATAGTAAATCCAAGTTGATGCCAACTGTTTAAACAGTTCTGGAATAGAGATAAACGCAAGTGTCTGCTAGTTAGTCTTTTTTCATGTTTTTTTTTTTACACCTAATAGATCTATGTTTGGCCACTATCTCGCCTGATGTGAAGCGATGATATGGCCTAAGATGGAGCACATAGATCTAGAGAGAGACGGCAGTTGAGCGGCTGCTCAGACCCGTCTCCCTGATGGTTCACCGAACATCATCCCGAAACACGACTAGGTCGCTTGACGGCATGGCTTTGTTCGGTGGGTGGTATTACAACCACGGCCAGAGCCTACCACTCCAAAGCGCGTAAGCGGGTGGGCGGGAGCGGGCGGATGATAATCTAATGCAAAATGCAAAGCATCTAATCAAAACCAATCCTAAAGATATGAGAATGTTAAGCCTCCTTTACTTTTTTAACCAAGCAGTAAGTAAACTTGAACCTAGCTGTTCCAATATAAACATAACTTATCAATGGCCAGTCCAATATCAGTCAATACAGATAAGGGTAGCCTGATTAAACATGCTTCTGCGAAAATATGCTTTACCTATGTTTCTTATCAACATTAATTTCATATGTTGGATTTAGCCATGAAATTGATTTGACATCCTTAATGGTCATTGGTCACACTCATAATACAGTACTTCCTAAACAAGAAATAGTAAACAAATTATGATTGTTTGAAAATCTAGGTTTTTTTTATACGCTTAATAGATCTATTTTTGGCCATTATCTCGCCTGGTATGAAGCGATGATGTGGCCTAAGATGGAGCACATAGATCTAGAGAGAGACGGCAGTTGAGCGGCTGCTCAGACCCGTCTCCCCGTTGGTTCACCGAACATCATCCCGAAACACGACTAGGTCACTTGATGGCATGGCTTTGTTCGGTGGGCCAGAGCCACTCCAAAGCGCGTAAGCTTCTAATTCTTCTTGCTAAAAGGGTTTCATCACGATGTTTTTCTTCACCGTTTTAGAGCGAGCGTGCAAAATCTGCACTTAACTATAAGTCATTGGTGCAGTGCCGAGTCGGGATTCGAACCCAGGTGCGTCTGATCGAAAGGCGCATGAGTTCCCGCTGAGCCACACTCGCTCTAAACTCGTCTTGTCTTGTCTTACCAGCTCAGTAGATGCATTTGGAGGCACCCAATCAACTTTGACTGGCTTGTCTGTTAGCCCTCGGATCTTGATCAGTGGCACTGAAAAATATATAATTTAATCATTTAGGTATAAATTTTCAGCCAGTCATCAAAAACCTACTTTAGGTTTTTATCTTACTTTTTATTTTACTTTAGGTATTACTTTGTTTTTTTATCCTTCAAATACTGCCTGTAGTTTTTTTTCCCTCTAATTACAAGGTTAGAGGAAAATAGCGAGAAAAATAACTTACTTGCTTATTTTGTAAATTATTGTTCTATTATATTATCTATTTTATTAAAAATCTTTCATCATCATTAGCCCATCACGTTCCCGCTGCTGGGACACGGGCCTTCTCTCATAGAGAGAGAATGGGCCATAATCCACCACGCTGGCCCAGTGCGGGTTGGTGGATGTCACATGTCCTTGACTTTTTGTGAAAAATTCTTGTACATGCCAGTTCCCTCACGATGTTTTCCTTCACCGTTTTTAGAGCGAGTGTTAAATCCGCACATAACTTAAGAAAGTCAGTGGTGCGGGGCCAGCGGGATTCGAACTCGGATGCGTCGGGTCGAAAGTCGCGTGAGCTCCCATTGAGCCACGCTCGCTAAAAATCTTTATTACGTAGTAATTAGGTAGTGAAACTAAGTGTAGATTACTTGTAGGCATGTTGTGATTACATCTAGAAGGCCATTCTGTGAATATTTGTTATTCTAAGATCTTAGAATATGTAATATAGCTGTAATGTCCGGTGTTGTGAACCAAATAAAATATGTGAATCAACTTGATTTATGGTCATGTTTTTATTCACATAATATTTTTTTTGTAGAAAGCTTTTTAACTTCTTAGTACTGCTAAAATTATGATTACTATAGATACAATAGTTTTAATATTGTTTATAATATATTATTGACTATTTACAAATAAAAAAGTACTTATACATATACTCACATGAAGCTTTCTTCGGTTTAGTAGTTCCGAGCAGTTCAAACTGAGCCCACCCTGACAGGTCATCATCCTGCACATCATGGACATCCTTGCTGCAATGGCATGCTCTGCAGACCTTGCGCCAGAAGTGCAAGTCTAACCCTGGGCATTTTGAACCTGAAAGAAATTACAGAACTTTAGAATACCAAGGTTTTGAAACTATAAATACCTACTTTTGCAAAAAGAAGTTAAGTTTAATTACACAGTTGAATGTGGTATCATTACATAATTAAGTTACTGCAATCCGATGGCGTAATATCTATGAATTGTTACGAGATAATAGACTTTAATGAAGATAATAACCTATTGTTTGGATTGTTTATAGAAAATATGCAAGATTTTATGACTAAGACTTTTGGCGGTTCTGTCACAGAATAATAATAGTACTACTTATGGTTCCATGTGGGAATCACATCATTGATGTTAATAATAGTTAATTATTGGGCCGGTTCTTACCGCAAGAGTTGCAAGGCGCTCCGGCACCGCTATCGTGCCCCAGCCGCGCTTTGCTGAGCTTCTCCCGCTGGCTCTCTAGTTTGGACAACCACGCCGGAGCCTCCGGCGTCTCCACGCATGATTCACTCATCATCCACCTCAATAGTGCAAGATATACCTATCAACACGCAAAAAAGATAATGGTATCGGACTTTACACAGCGGAAACAATGAAATAAAATATATAATGTATCTACCTAAAAAGCATATAATCACTATAGCTACATAAAAATGTTTGATATCATAAAGAAGAAACAAAACTTAGTTGTTGAAGTTCAAATAGGCAGTATTTAATTAAAACAAAATTGATATAAAAATAACAAAACACAATCAAAATGAAAAGAAAGAAATGGTATGAAATGTCCAGTGTTGCCAGTACGAATTTCCGATTTAGGACGGCATCGGCAGGCAGGCTTTCCGAAAGGATATAGTTAGAGGTACGACGGTTTTAATACATATAAGCAAGATATAATATGCCAATTAATAATGTTAATGTATTAAAAATGGTCTCAGTTTGTATCTGCCTCCCCCTCTTCACGTGAATGTAACACTGGACATATATATTACCTACGTCAACACCGTCAAAGTACGTTAAAGTTCTGGGTGGTGCTGCAACTTATGGGCAGGTGTTTTGCTTACCATCAGGTGATAGATGTTCGTTTCATCAATCAATTACATAATAAGAAAATTATGTATTGTATCATTTGCACAGATACAAGGTAACTACTGCCTATTAAGAATAATGAAAATGAAGCATGAAGTGCTAGTCAAGTGAGCTCTGGATTTTTTTCAATTATCTACTCAATTCAAACTTTAAAGTGTAGACTGACGGTTGATTGTCATATATATTTGCGTAGAAGGCGTTAGGTGTCCATCAGGAATAATGAATATCATGAAGTGCGAGCGAAACGAGTGCCCGAACTTTATAATTACATAATCCAAACTTGACTAAGACTCACTGTAAACGTTGAAATTACTCCAACCAGGTTTCGGACATTTTATAAGTTGAAAATCTGACTGCGAAACTGACGATAAATTGTAATATTTGCATACAATGTGACAGATGTCCATGAGGAGTAGTGATGTTCCGGATATCCATATCCGTATCCGTATCCGCGGATATCTGCGGGAGAAATAAGGTCCATGTCCGTATTCGTATCCGTCACTTTTGTTGTGGATCTTTTACGGATCATTTATTAATTTTCAAATTCAATTGACAGGATAAAATGCTGCATAATAACTAAGATTATGTGATTGAGTAGTATAATTTAAAAAAATATTAAGAGTATTTTTTATTTCTTAAAATCAAATATGTGGCACCTTTAATTGCAAACATCAAACCAATAACTCAAAGATACTAAGCAATGCAAGTCGAAACCTGTCCTGCCCGTCGTTGTGGTGGGCGTGACGTCAACTATCGTTTTAAGGTCACGCGCCGACACCGATTGAGTGAGAAAATAAAGATCCGTATCCGTGGATCTTGACATATCTATAATATCCGTATCCGGATCCGTTTTTTTTACACTTAATAGATCTATGTTTGACCACTTTCTCGCCTGATGTGAAGCGATGATGTGGCCTAAGATGGAGCACATAGATCTAGAGAGAGACGGCAGTTGAGCGGCTGCGTCCGCGTGATCCGTGTCCGCGGATATACATTTTTGACGATCCGGCACATCACTAATGAGGAGTAACTAAATTGTAAGCACTAGTGAAGTGAGTTCCAGACTTTTACAATAACATGACTTAATACAAACTTTAAAAAGTAACTGCAAGACTGACGATAGATTCAATATTTTCGTTCAAGTCGACATAATATTATGTCCATCTGGATCTACTCAAGATAGATTCAAATTAACTTATCGACATCATGAGAGCAAATTCTTTACGATACCGCTATGATGCGGAAATCAATGGGTTAAGTAAAAGGTAAAAAAGTACCAAGTACATATTATAGCAAAACTTTATACGAAATAAAGCATTCAAATAAGAAGAGAATAGAGTGTAAAAATAACAGTTGTAAAAAGTTAATGTTAAACTAATAAGAGTAGAAATTAAAAAAAGCTAACGAGGCAATACAGTACGGTCGGAGCTAAGGTATGTGAATCGTACCTTTTGGTACGATCTGGCAACGATAGAAAAGATTGACGGGCGGAACAGAAAGGAAGTACCTATGTCGCCTAATGTTGCATTCATTAGCATTCGCAGCATAAATAATATTAGCATTAATTAAATTATTTGTCGTTGTAAATTTAACGAATGCTAAAACTCAGCGGTGGCCTGCTAATACTAATAATGTTGCGATTGCAAATCGACGGAGTGTCACGTTCCCCCGTGTGCCTCGTCTGTACGATTTTAAGGCAGATTTTGAAATCAATTTTGTTTGCTTTTGTTGTTGTGCGATGTTGTTACTCATCGAGCTTATTATATTATTATTATTAATTCACAACTGCGAAATTTCATATTAGCAATTAGTATCGCAATAGCGCATATCATGCTAACGATGAATATTTCGCAATCCAATGAAATTTTAAAATTAGCAATATCTTCCATTACTAGTCGCCACTAGCATAGGTATGCAGTAAAGAAACAAATGTCAAAATTGAAATTTTGTATAAAACTTATGAAAAACAGTTGTAGACTGGAATTTTTAGTAAAAATTGCTTTAATATAGTCTTGTTCGTCGTACATAAGAAGAATTAACAAGATATGGCTGGATGTACACTAATCGAATTACGAGTAGTCGAATAACGAGGAATGACATGCTTGTCAAAACAAAGAAAACAAGTCATTGGTTAAAGTTAAGTACAAGCTTTATCAACACATATTTCTGACCATTAGTGATGAGATATACGTGTGGGTACATATCTTTTGTTAAATTGTGAATTCACCACTGAAATTACATATTAGCAATTAGCATCGCAATGGCACATATTGTGCGAACAATATTTCTCATGCTAATGAAATTAATGAAAAATAGCAATAATTTCAATTATTAGTTGGAGCTTTGAAGCCACTTTCAACCTTACTTTATCTGAGTTTACAATACACGGAGACGGACACGACAAAACTAGTATGCTGCTGAACATTGAGTTCCTCAATGCTGCTGAACGATTGGAGTTGAATGAATCTGTGGTTTTTTATAGTTGTTTCTGTTTATTCTATGGTTTGACTTTGAGTGATTGAGTGAAGCTCTTCCATCTTTCAATGCGTTTCCGATTCTAATCCGAATTTTAGTAAATTCACAGGAAACTAGTTTCTGGTGTATTTAATTTGGCAATAATTTTGTACTTACGATACGATAGAGTGTGTGGAATTCAAGACAAGTCCCAAAAACGTTTGAAACAGTATGTTTAGTGGAAAATAATTACCATACGTTTCGTTTTTACAATGAGTCATAGTTTGCCTCTATTTATCAATATTTTTATGTTCTCTCGTAGATGTCTTCTGGTAGACCCATCAAATGCGTGGTGGTTGGCGATGGTACCGTCGGAAAGACTTGCATGTTGATATCCTACACGACGGATAGCTTCCCTGGAGAATATGTGCCTACTGTGTAAGTGTAAAACCTCAAAATCCAATTCATTTCATATTATGAGTCTACTTGCTTATTCACAATAATCATTTATTTCTTTGTCTTAGGTTTGTCCTGTAAATAAAAATCTTATCTAAACAAATGCATTTTCTTCGGCAACCGTCCAATTACTGTGATATTTTTGATTAGATTGCCAATATTTCATTTAAAACAATTATTCTATAATAGTTGTGTTATGCAAATGTTATATAAAAGCCACTATGTGAATTTCATCTACTTAATTGCTTGATGTAAGATTGTAAGCTGATGTTGTTTTCCATTAATTGTACTATTCTTATGATTTAATAACTTATAGTTTCGACAATTACTCTGCACCAATGGTGGTGGATGGAGTAGCAGTATCTCTGGGCCTTTGGGATACGGCAGGACAAGAAGACTATGACAGACTCAGACCACTGAGCTACCCACAGACTGATGTCTTCCTTATTTGCTTCAGCGTAACAAGGTAACTGACCAATTTGCCCAAATTGGACAATGGGCTATGATCTACTGAGATGTCATAAAAAAACTAGTCTAAATCTAGGTTGTTACATTTGTGCAATATATTATCTAGTTCACATTGTTGATATAATTTTTTGAATATGCAAGATTTTTGCTTATCATACAATTTTATTTTATTAAAACAGTTAAAAGGCTATGAAGTAATTCTAATGATTATTTTAGTCATTAATATTTTAATTTGGAGACTGTTTTTATAATATTTAAGCCATAGTTATTTCAAGAACTATAGAATAATATACTCTATTGAAGGAATAGTAAACAAGTAGGTAAATTCCATTGTATTCCTCACAAGGTTAATGATTGCTATTGTGCTTAAACTTTCAGCCCGTCGTCTTATGAAAATGTTACTTCCAAATGGTATCCTGAAATAAAACATCATTGCCCTGATGCACCGATAATATTAGTTGGTAAGTTTTAGCTTTATATCTCATGATATTTTATTGATAGTAAGAGTTTTGTTTTTATTTAACTTTTCATAAAATTGTCTAAAGGAGATTAGCATCAACACTTGTGTTTGGGTTGATTAACAGATTGTTGCATTTGTTTTTTAAAAACAATAACTCCCAAAAATCCCATAGATCCTCACCCCTACTTAGAATTCACATAACACCTTGAAGAGAAACAAATTTTCTTACAATTTTTTGTCTGTTGTTGACATAAACTGTCCCACAGCATGAATAAAATCCACAGTTTCTGTTACACAACACTACAGACGCTAGTAAGAGACATAAATAATTATACTACCATTACAGTTATGCAGCCATGTTCACTCATTTATCCTGTGCATGTAAGAATAGCTGTTAACTGTTATGCATTTAATAGCCATTTAAAATTAAAATTATCTTGTAACATCCAATGTAAAAACTTTCCTAGTAAAATCATCTGAACAAACTGGCCGGTTAATGACTTTCAAAGTTAGATTATTTGCATTTTATTGTTAATTTGCATAATAGTAAGTTGTTTTGTTTTAGTTATTATATAATTCTGAATATTTCATTATGTATGAGGTTTTAGAAAGTATCATGACATAAAATTTTAGCAACATGTAGATAAGTTCCGACTCGACTAAATATTTGCATTAATGAGTTTTGCATGAGCATCAAAACAGTCATAAAATATTATACCTACTCTTAATCCTGCGAAGTAATTACATTTCATTTAAACTGATGACTAATGTAAATTACACTAAATGATTTTGACCTAAGTGGTCTTGCAATTAAGCCCAATTGCTTGTTATTCAATATTTTAGATTACCTAAAATAGTTTTATTATTTATTTATTTATTTAGAAGACCAACAGCATTATGATACAATAAAGTACTAATATTAAAGGGTTACACTAATACAGTCAATTATAGGCCGACCGTTTAAATCGCGTATCGCCTGCGCGGTAAGAAGGGAGCGAGGGGTGATGTTAGCGGGTGGGTGAAAGGGGTGCGCGGAGCAGAGAGCTTACGTCCTTTCCCTTTCACCCACCCGCTAACATCTCCCCTCGCTCCCTTCTTACCGCGCAGGCGGTACGTGAGTTAAACGGTCGGCCTATGTAGGTCTCCTTATATAAATACAAATGTTATTTCCTACATACAACTTTGTTGACATAGCTAATGATTAAGTATATAGTGAGACAGATAAGGACAATATACGATAATAATAAGGGTAGGTATAGTGTTTATGAGCGAGTGTGGCTCAGTGGGAGCTCGTGCGACTTTCGATCCGACGCACTCGAGTTCGAATCCCGCTGACCCCGCACCACTAACTTTCTTAAGCTATGTGCGGATTTAACACTTGCTCTAAAACGGTGAAGGAAAACATCGTGAGGAAACCGGCATGTCCAAGAATTTTTCACAAAAAGTCAAGGACATGTGACATTCACCAACCCGCACTGGGCCAGCGTGGTGGATTATGGCCTATTCTCTCTCTCTATGAGAGGAGGCCCGTGTCCCAGCAGTGGGAACGTGATTGGCTGATGATGATGATTATGTTAGTGTTTATGTGTGTATGTAAGCGAGTGTAAGGACTGGAATGTGAAGTATGGATGAGGGTGTGTGTGTAGCTGTATGTATGGTGTTTTATATATAATATTAATAAATTTATAATCAAACATGTATAATAATTAATACATTTATTTTAACAAGATTCCAGCTTTATTTACCATAGCCTTACGCTAAACAAATACGTGGGCACGTCAATCTATCGCGATTTATTACATAGGACCAAAACACTATGCACCGATTGCGTTATTCCCTGCACGGTTGTCTGAAAGAGATCGTTTTTAGTATTACGGTCGCCAATTGTTACACTACTCAGTTTAAGTACTTTGTGTTCTTCTTTGTTTTCTTTCTTTCTCTTCATCGCGGTTTAATCGCACGATGGCGTGATTTTGATGTGGCGATTTAAACTTTAATCACAGATGCTAAGAGTAGCAATCGCTAAAACCAGCGAGATACTCAATCGCAAACGCCAATCGCGGGTGCTAAAAGTTACCTATAACCGAGTTTTTTTTATTGTACTGAGTGATGAGACGAGCAAGTCGTTCGCCTGATGGTAAGCGCCATGCCTGCCCATAACAATTGCATGCAGAACTTTTAATACCATAAAAAGCACTGCGTAGCGCTGGATTGTGCTTATCACCCCGAGACATCAGATATTAAGTCTTATATGCCCAGTAATTTCGCTGGCTACAATGCCCTTCAAACCGTAACACACACTACTGCTTGGCGGCAGAATAATTGGCAAAGCTGTTGTACCTACCCAGACGGCCTCCCGCATACGAGAGACCTACCATGAGTCATATAAGCTCATAGTCTCTTTTAATCTTTCAGGAACAAAGATCGATTTGCGAGATGACCGCGAGACTCTCAGCCTCCTCTCCGAGCAAGGCATGTCGCCACTTAAACGGGAACAAGGCCAGAAGCTGGCCAACAAGATCAGGGCTGTCAAATACATGGAATGCTCTGCGTTGACGCAGCGTGGGCTTAAACAGGTTTGTATGAATTATGTTGCCATTGTTGATTTCTTGTCCTTTGTATGTCCTTTTCATTTTGATTCGGAATCAGAATGTTACACATTCATAATTTAGAATAGTTTTAATATAAACATTTAAAAAAATTACCATACGAAGTAGGTACATCTGTTGTACAAGTTTTGTCATACATTCAAAAATAGTTTTTAGAATTTGTATTTTTGTTATCTATAGGCTCGAAAACTTCTAAACGGGTTTTATTGATTATATATAGAAAAAACACAATGGCCGGACTTATTGCTAATAGCGGTCTCTTCCAATCAACCTTTGGATGGAATTCACCAACGAAGGAAGAGAGGTCGGCGAATATTAATGCTATTTATTAAATATTTGTGTTTGTCCAGCGAATAAATAGATTTCATCTTAAGAATACATTGTTCTATTATCATAGTAGTATCAAAGATGCAGGTCAGTGAACTTTCAATACATGAGGGACACTGACCTTGATTATTATCGAGTGCTTCGGCCTTAAATGTATAGCAATGATCTGCATAAACTAGCTGGCAGCAATCCAAGATTTGGCCCAGCTCAACGGAAGAGGCCTAAATACAGTAAATTATTCATTTAACTTGCTCATATACTAGTAATATTTTTCAGTTAGGGCTTGAACATTGATCGAGCAAGAGTGTATTACAAATATATGGTGATTCTTATGTGTTTTTATTTCAATTGGCTCAAATCTCATGCATCACTGAGGTTGCGGGTTCGGTTTCGTGACAAATGTTTGTGCACAGAAAAAAAAGCGCATGTATTTGTTTCGTGTCTGGGTGTTGTGGGACCATGGTCCTCATAGTTTCCTGGTTCTCTAGATACAGGGAATCCTAGTTAGGGGTCAGGTTCTATGTATGTGATCGTTGGGCGTTATTTATTTATTTTAATTACAGGTGTTTGATGAAGCAGTGCGTGCAGTATTAAGACCGGAACCACAAAAGAGACATCAGAGGAAGTGTATAATTATGTAAATAGCCATGACAAACTCCATGACAATTTTAACAATCGAAAGGGCATTAACAGAATTTAGAGTGTATTTGTAACTTATAGTGCCCAACACATAATTGCCATGATCTGAGAACATGTTAATACAGCACCTTCATTGTATACCTGTGTATGAAATTTTAAGCAATTCATTCCACTTTAAATTATGTGAAGTGGTATTTCTCATATCTCAGCATATGCCAATTATGAGCTGGGTCTTTTAAAACACTCAAATAACTGTTGTGCCTTTTCTGACAAGCAGGAATCTCAGGAACAGTAATAATATGTTTCTATACTTAAAAAATACAGCTTATTTATGTATCAAAATTTTATTTCTTGTTACAACAGTCCAAATTTTGTTGAGTTTTATTTTATTGTGCCATATAATCACATTTGTTATTGCATAAGTGATTCAGAAACATCACACTAGATAATATTTTTCTGCTTGACGACAAGCAAATTGAAATGCCAAAGATTTATGAGTAGGTGTAAGTCTCAGTATCTTGTAGCTTTTTGTATAAAAGTTTATTTCAGTGGATAGAAACAAATTGTTACTGTTATGTGTAATAACAATGTTATTTTTGTATAGGTATGCAACTGAACCTCAATATTCAAAGTTTTGACATATATATAGCCTGAAGCAAATTGTGACTATGGACTGATGGTAGATGCTAGTGTGTATTAACATACTCAATAATCTCTTAGGTTGCAATTTGTATGCATTTTTGTGGATATTCATGTAAAATGTTACTTTAGATTTGATATTATTACGGTATGTATGAGGAAGGACTAATGAACTGTACTTTATTCATGGATGAAAGATATTTCTTTAATATTAATATTTAAAGTTTGTATGTAAGTAACAATTCAATTTTGATCTTTTAAAATGTAAACCAACTCATACATCGGCAGCTGACGTGAGAGTTGAACCGGGGTAAAATCTTCTAGTAGTGTTTATTTACTAACCATACTAAAACTTATAATTAGCATGTGATTAAATCAAGTGTGTTAGCGATTCATTAGGGGCAGAATATTTTTGTATGTGAAAATATTAGATTTTAAGAATAACATTGCATTTAAAAGTGATTTTTTCAACGAAAGTTTAGCACAACTTTGTAAGTACTCAAGTGGGTCATACGTAGGTATGTTGAGCAAAGTTAATTTGATGTCCTCTGTGAGAAAAACCTTTCAAGTTATTAGGGAAAATACTGCCATTTATAGAATCAATTATGTATCTTCTTCAGGTGCAGGCAGGACCACAGTTAAAATGCTAAGAGGCCTTCTTATGAAAGTAATTCTGCCACTTTATTTTGTGGTATTTCATGAGAACGTTGCAGAGTATTCTCATGAAATGGGGCCCTGACTAAATCTCATAAATCAATATGGTAATATGATGCGTACAAAATTTATGAACAAATATTGTAATGTACGTGCGAATTTATGACAATTTATATTATACAATATTGTTTTATATAATTTCGTGAATATTTTATAGACTGCTTTGTTTTACATGTAAAGCTTCGAAAGTATTTTTTGTATATAACTATTTATATAAGAGCTAAATGCGCAATTTATGAATGAATCTTGTGTATTACTGCACTTCATAAATTATTGAACTTATGAAAGTATTTTTATTATAAATAACCCTTGCCTTTACATGATTGTAAATTACGCCTAACATAGGTATAATAAATAAAATACAAGTGTAAGTTTTACATATTTATTTCATATAACACATTTACATGTCATGAAACATTGATTATTTTAAATTACAGTAATAAATACCTACACACAGATCAACATTATGGTAGGTTTTACCTGAGCTCATAGATCAGAAAGTTTAAGACAAAAATAGCGCTAGATAGTTCCTTTAAAGGTAAGTAGAAAAGTCTTAGTCACATAGACACCTATCTTAGTTATTGGGTACAAACATCAACATAGGGTTTAGTTTGTCCACAGAAATCTAGTACCTTATTTAGATTTCTATGGGTTTGACATGTCATCTGGCCGGGAAGCTCTTGAAAAACTTGGGAAAGACTTGACAGATATTCACCATAAAAGCCAATATTGCAGTCAATTGTAAAGAATACATGTACGTATTCCACTGACTAGAAATTGTTTAGCAAACACACAATTATTAACACCAATAATGAATAACATGTAAGAGTAGGCAGGATAATATTTTGAAAGCTGTTACTAAAGGCAAAACATTTAGACACTTGAACAATTATACTAACTAAACATACATAAAATGCCTACATGATAATCAATTATGAATAATTTAAATGCAACTGAATACATAGTTTTTTTTTTACACTTAATAGATCTATGTTTGGCCACTATCTCGCCTGATGTGAAGCGATGATGTGGCCTAAGATGGAGCACATAGATCTAGAGAGAGACGGCAGTTAAGCGGCTGCTCAGACCTGTCTCCCCGAACTAAAAATGTAATGAGTGAGTGTGTGTGTGAGTGTATGTAATGAGTTTGAACTAAAAATGTATAGCATACAATAGCTCATCATCATCATCAGCCCATTACGTTCCCACTACTGGGCTTTCCTTCATAGAAAGAGTATGGGCCATAATCCACCACGCTGGCCCAGTGCGGGTTGGTACAATAGCTCATACTAATTTTATATTAGGCTTGCAGCTTGTTGAGACTTGATGACTATAACACAAATATACTTATAATTTTCTAGTTAATATTACAATTCAACATTTATTAATCACTGATATCTATTTTTTTCATATGAGCGAAACTAACTGAATTACAAGTAAAATTGGCTTTCTTATTATGTAACTGAGATCTAAGTTTAAATAGATACAAAAGCTTAATAAACATCAAAATCTAAACTATATGAATACTGATAATTGATAATGTGCTGATAACATATAATGTCAACGGTAAAAGTGAGTACATAAGTTTTAACAATAGAAGCCCTAAAAAATGTTTGGTTATACTTGTGATTTAGCATAATGCTGTACAATTTAACTACTTATAATGGCTAATGTCGCAAATTTTTAACCGTCCCTGTGATGCTAAGCTCACATCTCCGTCAGCCTTCATACACTAACATTTGTTATAAATAACATTTTACAATGATAACAACTCATCTTTCCTCTTAGTCACAATAATTCATAACATATTATTGAAACAGAAAATTATTATTGCTTGACCACAGAAATTATATAATGTTGAAAAACATCCTATCTCACATTTTGTGCATTTTGTTGTATTTTCCGACAGCTAATTATTATAAGAAAAACTCATTAGGCATATTAAAGTATGATTCAAAATATTGCACTTTAAATAAAAGCTAGCACATTTTATACTCATATTTGTCAAAATGACTAAGCCTCCTGACAATATTCAAACTTGAATGTTTTGCACCACTGTTAATAAAGAGGTCATTGAAATTACTGAAACAATGCTTTGCTGCAGTCATACTTTACATAATACAATGTTATTGAGCATGCCACTGTATGCTTTAACTATTTTTAGATATTTTTATTTTTTTTTGTTTTTATATGCTTAGATACACTTAATACCATTATTAAAAATAATTCAATATAGATTTTCACATAATCATACATTGTGGTCTACAGCACAAAATATATTTTAAGTAAAATAAGAAATATATAAAATATATACATTGATAATAATGAAAATTGGTACTCAAAATGCAATCAAGGAATATTGCATAATGTATATTTAAAAACCTAATAAAAAAGGATGGCAATGAACATGATAATTACACAATGTAAGATAAATATAACATGTCATGTTCAGATAGCGATAAAAAATTGATTTAAAAAACAAGTTAATCAAATACATGTTCTGAGTGCTTGATTCTTTGAGCTTTCATAAATAAGCATTGTCTAAGATATACTGTAATTTATAGGAGGAAAAAAACATCATACAAGAGCGGAAGATAATTTAGGGTTTAAATAAACATCAAGCTTTTGTTCAGATAGCTTATAAAAGTAGTCTTAAACATAATGCATTATTTTTGTGCTTTAGTTTTTTTGTATTCAGCGTTTACACTGATGAGGCCTCACAAGTTGAAGCTGAAAATGCAAAGTTCAGATGAACTCAATTGCAATCACTCTCTGGCAGGTAGTCAAGATCATCCTGATATCACATGCCTCTGTAGGGACCCTGGGACTTCAAGAACTGAATCACGAGGGAAGGCCCTGCACCAACCACCTCGGGAGGAAAGGCTGTCAGTGGACAGTTCTCAATGCTCATTATCTGCAAGTTTCCGCACAATGCCAATTCAAATGGAAGATTCAGTAAGTTAGGATTGTCATTTAGATACAGAGTTTCCAAAGCTTCAAGTGAGCCTATCTCTTCTGGCATATATTGCAAATTATTTTCCCCGGCACTCAGGAATGTCAGATTAGGCAGAGAGCCAATAGATCGTGGAAGAGTTATGAGTTGATTAGACTGGACTATTAACTTCTTCAGCTCTTTCAAGGATCCAATTTCAGTTGGCAGTGCATCAAGCTTATTCTCTTCTAAATCCAAAACTCGGAGCTTCCGCAAGTTTCCAATATTAGGTGGCAGCTTCCTCAAAAGATTGTTGGACAGTATCAGTACTTCCAAGTTCTGCAAGCAGTGGATATCATCAGGTAGTTTCGTCAGTTGGTTAGTACCTAAATTGAGCTCAACCATATTCACCCATGTGCCAATATCTAAGGGTAAGGAAGTGAGCAAATTCTCCTTCATATTCAGTTTGGTTAAATTCTTTGCTCTCGAGAATATACCATATGGAATTTTATCAATTTGGTTGTGTTCAAGATTGATTGAAAAGACATTGGTAAATTGTGCAGGTCCACCTGAGGGGTAGCTCGAGAATGAGTTTCTGGATAGAGTGATGCTTGTCAGCTCATTGAGCCTAGCTAGAAGACCTTCAGGGAGTTGTGATATGGAGTTCCCTTCAACATTGAACTCATCCATATGCTGACAGTTGCTCAGTGTAGGAGGTATGCCAGTTAACCTGTTGTATCTCAGTCCCAAGCGAGTCAAAGCTTGAAGGTTCCCAATAGTCTCCGGTATATCTAGCAGATCATTGTGCTGCAAATCCAGAGTAGACAAGTTGACACAATAGCCAATTTCTTTAGGCAAATGTTCTAAATGGTTGTGTGAAACATCAAATGTCACTAAGTTGACCAGCTTCCCAATTCCAGAAGACAATTCCTTGATTTTATTTTCTCTCAGACTCAACATGGTGAGATTAGTCAAGCTGGCTATGCCATCACCAACCACTCTGATTCTGTTGAATCGTAAAAATAAAGTTGTTAGTGAAGTCAGCCTGTACACAACTTCAGGAATCTCACAGAGTTTATTGTGGCGTAAATCTAGGACTTTCAGACATTTTAGGTTAGCCAATGAGTCGGGCAAGCTTGTAAGTGAATTTTCATTGAGTGCAAGAGTCTGTAGGTTCGCCAGGCAACCAAACTCTGCAGGGAGTGCAACCAATTTGTTTCCATACAGGTAAAACTCTACCAGATGTGTCAAGTCTCGAACATTTGGTGGAAGAGAAGTAATTGATGATTTGCTGAGATCCAGTCGAGTTACACCTTCGTCACGACACCTTATAAACTCTTTTATGACATCTAAATCTGCCTGTATGGGTTTGTTTTTCTTAGCAGTTGGCTTAGGTTTGTTGGACTCTGGATGTTTTACAGTCACCACTTTAGGCCGTGCACCGTCGGCATTCGTCAAGGAGGCAGTCGATAGCTTTTTTTCTCTCATACTGTGTGATTTTTCTCTGGGGCTCACGGTGGTAATAGTATCTAGGGCTTCAGAATTTTCTCGTGATGAGTTATCCTGATACATTTCGACACTTCACAGAACTGCGGTGATTTCTTTGAGCACTTGATATTTGTTGTAGTACTTATTAAAATATGCTAGACATGCTTCCCTTGTTTTCTTTCATCACGGGAAAATAAATCGATAGCTAGGTGAAAATGTTTTTCCTCGTCGAGATAAATGATGATATATACATTCAATGTGTCACACACATATCCATTGAACAGTTTAATATTACAAGGTAAATGTAAAACCTGATTTAGCTCTAAGTACCGCTAACAAGATTAATTTCAGTAAAATTATTTCAGAAAAATCAGAAAAACTCACAGAAAAGATTGATTGATTGGTAAATTTTGGAGTTTTACCACAGATAAGATAGAATTATAAAAACGTTCTTGTTTTTTAGTCAGACTTTTAGTCGATTTTTTTGGTGCAGCACTACATTTTATTATCTTTAATTATCAATTCGTACATTCATTCGTAGAAAATCGTTTGTGTAGTGTTGCCGTTGCGGCAAAATTACCCGATTTCGGGTAATTTTGGGAAATATTGCTACATTTGCTTTTAAAAAAATTATTTTCTTTTGTACTCCTCCTATTTCATAGTCACATGCCAGTTGCCACAACAAAATAGATCAATTCGAGAATTTTAGTACACATTTTTTTTAAGTTTGCCCGTTATGGCAGGCTAAAGTCTCTAGGACCATACTGCCATGTCTTACGTAGTTTTTATTTGGTAGTTTAATATTCCAGTTTAGTATACTTTTGTTGAGGATGAGGGTCAACAGCAACAAGCCGGACCCTCTCCTAGTGCTTCAATAAAGTGGTGGAACTTTATTCAAGCCTTCCATGGACTTTTTGTGAAAACATAAAAACCAATGTTTTGCCTATTTTGTTTCATTTGCCTACACTCGTGCACGTTAACGAAGACATAATGGTTAAAATTCCACCTATATTACACATGATCACTTGAAATAACACTTGTTTGGAAAATAAAACAAAATCGAACTGTACACTTTTTACTTCCCGCCAAAAAGTCATTTTACTACACAGTATCAATCCTAGTGTGGGGCTCAGAACTCTCATAAAATTGTATGTACCACATGAATTTATAAAGGTTGTGGGCAAAATTTGAGACCTTTAGTGTAAGTTCCTTTTCCTTTGCAGTGTTTTGTTCTGTTCTTATGAAACAACGAGTAGACATAAGAGAAAATAAAATCTGCATTTTTGGATTTTTGGAAAACGGTACAGTGAAACTAGAAAATTTAATTTCCCAAGAAAACAACATGGGCTTAGTCGATCTTATTTCCCCAAAGTAACCCATAATCAAAACAAATCGTAAGTATTTGACAAATTATGAAGTATAGTTGCAATCGGTCAATAAGAATTCTGTATATATACTACTGTATATAGATACATACATACTCTACTAAAATCATGACTCTACTTTTTGCTTCGCCAGTCGGATAAAAACGGCTAATTTTTCGATTTCAGATTTTTCTTGTTTGACTGCCGGCAACACTGCGTTAAGCGTTTGTGTCAAAGTCACTGGTCGTTTGTGTTTTGCTGATTTTGTTAGTTTGAGGTTATAAAATCAGGAAAGATTCCGAAAACATTATTCTGTTCCCTCAATTTGTAACAGATATCTACAAATATGGAGAAAAGCAAGGAAAAAGAGGAACAGAGTATCATGGACAAGTCCATGAGATCTGTTTTCGGTCAGTACCATCCTAAAACATCACTTAAATTTGGAAACAGTTTTACTATTGTTTGGTGACAAATTTGTTACTTAAAACGTCTTTTCTGACCTTTTTTCAGTCGGTAACATACCCTATGAAGCCACTGAAGAGAAATTGAAAGACATATTCAGTGAAGTAGGGCCAGTTTTGTCTTTCAAACTTGTGTTTGATCGTGAAACCGGCAAACCCAAGGGATATGGGTTTTGTGAGTACAAAGATCAAGAGACTGCCCTCAGTGCTATGAGGAACTTGAATGGGTATGAAATTGGCGGACGCTCGTTAAGAGTTGACAATGCTTGTACTGAGAAATCTCGGATGGAAATGCAAGCTCTAATGCAAGGGCCACAGGTATGCTTTAAGAAATATACTCTTATTTCTTTATTATAATCCGCCTTCAATCATCAGCTGATAGACTCAGACCTCAACCTCTGTGTTGCACATCACTAAACTTACATGCATAAATACAAGAAAGTGTATTGAATCCATATATCTGATTAGCTTTCATGTTTTTGTTTCTTATTTCAGGTAGAAAACCCATATGGAGATCCAGTGGAACCAGAGAAAGCTCCTGAAGCTATCAGCAAAGCTGTGGCGACATTACCTCCTGAGCAGATGTTTGAGCTTATGAAACAGATGAAATTATGCATACAGGTGACAAATAACTGAAATAAAAACTAAAATTTATAAACCTCCAACAAAAAACCTATAAAAAGTTAAAAACTGCTGAACCGATTTTGATAAAACATTTCTAAGAACCAACAGTAGTAAATTTGCTTACAAATAAAAACAAACTGCATCCAAATCTGTTTACCCGTTTCAGAGCTTCAGTGCTACAGACACACATAGTTGTCAAACTTATAAAACCACTCCTCTTTGCATCAGAGGTTAAAAAAAGATGATGTTTGAACATCCCCAATGTGATGCTCATGATCGCCAGTGTGATAAAAAATTGCCCTATAACCACTTAATATTAAATTATTCTATTTGCCTAAAAATTTATATTCAATTGCTTTGTTCAATTTTGGTGTTAGAGACACAATATGAACATCAATTTATAACAATCACTACCATCATAATAGAAAAAGAACCAATACCCAGAAGACAGAAGCAGCAAGAAACTTAGGTAATTTTTTTTACTTATCTATGGAAATGATGATTATTTTCTATATCATTTCAGAACAACCCCGCAGAAGCAAGAAATATGTTGCTTCAAAATCCACAACTGGCATATGCTTTGCTCCAAGCTCAAGTAATTATGAGGATTGTGGATCCAGCTACTGCTGTTGTAAGTTCTAATTACAATAATATAATAAAGTTAACCTATTGACTCGCCAGTTATGCCAGATACGAGGGTCAAACTGAAAGTTTTTAGAACTGGCCACTTGTAAACAAAATAAATAAGAAATAACTTAAATTTTGAAAATGGAACTCTGCCAATATTATTGAGTATGAATTTATTTCAATTGTCATTTGTTTCACGATTTGGTGGCAAATTGAAAATTGTCTGTATCACGTCAGCATAAATTTAACGCGAGAAAATTTTCGTGCTATGATTTTTTATGACTTTCGATAGGCCTATAGCACTCCGCACTGTAGGTACGAAGCTACAAGTAGTGATGGTCGACTCGAGTAACTAACTCGAGTTAACTTGAGTTGGGCTTAACTCGAACCAACTCGAATTGAATTCTCTCTGACTCGAGTTTGAAAACCGAATGAAACCGACATGGAGCGAAGTTTGCCAATCATTTGAGACTATATTCATTTATAACAAACAAGTGTCACATTTATATATATCATTGGTCTGTTCTAATTTTTTTTTACTATTAATGCGAAGGAGGGCGAATAAACTAATAAAAATTTAAAAAAACTTTATCTCTTCCATCTAGTTAACTCGAGTTACGTAACTCGAGTTCAACCCGAGTTACGTGAATTTTAACTTGGGTTAAATCGAATTTGTTTTTTCCGAGTTGGCACATCACTAGCTACAAGTACATAGCTACAAGTACATACACCAGCAACGGGTCGTGCGGAGTTCAGTGGGTTGTCGCGCGCCGCCCGTTGCGCACGTACATTATGCGCCCGCCGCCGCCCGCGCCTCTTTACGACTAGTATTACGTGGTATTACTGTCTTACACAAATATGAAAACAAGCAAATACTGCATCGTATTTGGCTGCCTAAATACCAACAAGGACCGGAATCTCTTTTTTTGCACTTCCGAAGGCTCTATCATCAATTCTATCAATTGATTTTTTCTTTGTTTCTTTCAGACCATGCTCCATCCAAGCAACCCTGTGCCGCCCGTACTAAACCCTGGGGACAAGCCTCCCCCTCCGGCCAACCCTTACATGTCTAACAATCAACAAGGTTAGTAACAAAACTAATTGTTATAAACATATAGATTTTAAACATGAATTATATTTTTAATAAATAAATGACGAGACGAGCAGGACTATCAGTTGATGGTACATTTTTAACCGACATCAAAAAAGGAGGAAGTTCTCTATTCGATTGTATTTTTTTTATTTGTTTTTATGTTTGTTACCTCAGAACTCCATCATTTATGAACCGATTTGGAAAATTCTTTTTGCGTTGGGTTCAGTATAGCTACGAAGTGGTCCCATATAAATTTCATCGATATTTGACCTTGGACTTCGAAGATACATTGAAGTTGGTTTTTGTTTTTTTCTAAAAAATAATTATGTAGGTAATAAATAAATACGCCCAATGATCACATACATAGATCCTGGCCTCTAACTAGGATTCCCTGTATCTAGGGAACTAGAAACTATGACGACCATGGTCCCACAACACCCAGACACGAAGCAAATGCTTGCGCTTTTTTTTCTGTGCACAAACATTTGTCTCGTCGCGGGAATCGAACCCGCAACCTCTGTGAATGAGATTTGAGCCAAACTATCCAACCACTACACCACAGAGGCTGTCATGGTAAGCAACACGCTTGCCCATAGCAGTTACAGTACAGCACAACCCAGAGCTTTGTTTTACAAAATCTTATGCGGCACTGCACTATGTTGATGAATGTAGTGAAGTGCTGTGCAGTGAGACAATGACTCTCATAATGTCCTGTAATTTTGCTTGAAACAGTGCCCTTCAATTAGATTTTATTTATGGTATAAAAACATTCTTACCGTAATTATTTACTGTTCTTTTCATTAATATATTTATATGAAGCATTAACGAATGCCAAGCGAAAAAACTCAAACAAGGTTATTCGGAAAGAAAAAATTCGACAACCGGCTGGGACTTGAACCCGCAACCCAATCTGCCCTCAGCGCAGGACGCCTTTACAGTTATTTTATTTTGAGTGACGTTAATGTGTCAACCGTTTTTAGCACAACAAGGACCAGCATTGCTGCCTAACCCTGTCCCACCACCAAATCAATATGCACCAAGTAAGTCATACATTACCTTTAAAAAAATGATGTGTTCGAACTACTTAGTCACAATTGTCGCGATAACACAAACATTCGCTGAATCATGCACCTTGAAGTAAATTCAAATTGCGTGTGAAAAATATTTTAATTAAAGAAGCGTACTATGCCATTAGTAACTACGTAGAAGACAAATATGCATGGAACATTCCGCTTCTTCCAAGTAGCCAAATGGCACATAAGAAACATAATATTGTCAAAAAATAAATTGCAACAAGCAAATTTCAGTAAACTTCTTTTTTTTATGTAACTGAATGACGAGACGAGCTGGTCGTTTGCCTGATGGTAAGCAATACGCCAGCCCAAAACAGTAACAGCACCACCCAGAACTTTGTTTTGCAAAATCTTCTTAATCAGGATTTTGCAAATTGTCTCATTGTGTTGCTAATTGTCTCAGAGTGACGAGCGCAGTGTACTGCGCTCGTCACTCGTTGAGTTGCTGAGCTGTTGAGTCTCATAATGCCCAGTAATTTCGCATTTAATTTAATAAACTAAAATTTAAAATGAACCCCGACACAAAAAACCTATTGAAAGTAAGAAAACGGCTGAACCGATTTTGCTAAAACATGTCTAAGAACCACCGTGAGAAAACATGCAAATAGAAAAATACCGCATCTAAATTACACCCCTCTTTGCGTCGGGGGTTAAAATGTTCTAAAATAAATGCCGCTTAGTTTCTTGCCGTATTCTGTACGGGGTTGCCATGGTCACTATATGACAAAACCCCTTCAAAATTAATAAAGAAACAAAAATAATCATCCGAGTAGTGGTTCTTTTTCCGACGGTCATTGTAATCATTATTGACGTTAATAAGTGCGTCAGTGTATTGTAGTATAATAGTGCTACCAATAAAGAACACAAAAACAGTGTCTTCGCCTTAATAGAGTCAGTAAGAAAAGTTTTAATGGACACATTCTTAGTAAAGTTATAGGTATACATCGCGTCAAACTTAATGGCGGCTGACAGACGCACCACGTGACCTGCGCAGTAACAAAATCGCATATAAAATTTTATCTGCGCAGATTACGTGATGCGCCAGTCAGCCGCCATCAAGTTTGGCGCGACTTATACTCTACTTAGCAGCTAAGTTAAACTGAAATTACTTATTAGTCTTATAAGCTAAATCGTAATGTTATTGAAGTGTCTTATTAAGAAACCTCATTAAGAGAAAAAAACAAGTGCGTCTGTGATGCGAAAATTGAATAAAGAACTTTGAACCTCCTGTCTCACTCGTCCTCTAGCGCGTCCCCCGCCGATGGGCGACGTGGACCTCCGCGGGTCGCGCTCGGCCCCCATGCTGGACCAGGACATGCGCAGCCTGCCCCCCGTCACGCCGCATCCCGTGCCCCCGCCGCCCATGCACCACCAAGACCCGTACGTACACGTACACACATACCCTCACACACACGTACACACCCTCTCACACACACTCTCACACACGCAGCTACAAGGGCGAATCCAGCTTTCAAGTCAGGTCATATATTACTGGTGGTTTCTAGTATGCGACAGGCCGACTGGGTGGGTACCACCGCTTTGCCAGTTATTCAGCCGCCAAGCAGTAGTGCGCGAGCAATACTGTGTTCCGGTTTGAAGGGTATTGTAGCCAGCGAAATTACTGGGCACTATGAGACTCAACAGCTAATTGTCTCAGGGTGACGAGCGCAGTGCAGTGCCGCGTAGGATTCTGCAAAACAACGTTCTGGGTGGTGCTGTAACTGTTATGGGCTGGCGTATTGCTTACCATCAGGCAAACGACCAGCTCGTTTCGTCAATAAGAAAAAAAAGTCGAGTCAAGGCAGTCTCCAAAAAGAAATAGTTTTTTTTACAACAGACTGGGTCTGCATTTGACCACAATCTCACCTGATGGGAAGTGACGATGAGGTCGAAGATGTAGCACGCTTACCCAGTAAATTCTTGTTCACTCTAGATTTCAACACACCCTGTATTTATTGTTATAAATCAGAATAAATTTAATCAATAAAATCAATTTTAGATCTTTTGTTATAATCATAACCCCAATGACCCCCTCCCCTGGAATCCCTGGATCCGCTCTTGCGCAGGCACAAACACAACATGCCCTCACACTCGACCCTTACACACAGGCCTATATCACAGAATACTAAGGGACAGAAGCATCACTCCTCAAAGAAATTTAAATTAAAATGAAATAGCGACTCTTGCTATGACGCAATAAAATTCAATTTAGCCGCGTAGCGCTGCATGCCTACCAATCATATTAACCTACAGAGCGCCTCTCTTTCTATCGCATAGCTCTTATCTCCTCTGACGCGGCACGTGTAACGACGCGCGACCCGCTGTCGGTGTCCGGCTATGTACTTGTAGCTTCGTACCTACAGTGCGGAGTGCGCTAGGCCTGGTTTTTGTGATGGTCTTTGCTGCTGATTTGCGAAAATCGCGCGATCGCGTTGCTTGTGCGGTTTGGCCTACCTAAATAGGCTCTTCCTTATTATAAAGAGATAATAATCAGCATCGGAAATAAGAATGGTCGGACGGCTTTTCGCTCATGAGTGACACATATCAATTTTATTATGTATGTATGTAATTATTTATCTCTGTATTTTTCCCTAAGTGCTCCTCTTACAACGGAGCCAATGGCAATGCCAATGGACATGTAAGTTGGTTAATAGTTTCGTAGTAATATTTAGCAAAAATTTCTCACTGTAAGTAGTGCATGATTAGTTTATGACCTGAACGCAATAATGTTTACTTTTTTGTTTTAACTTTTTTTGGCGACACACTCCCACTTACCACATCAAATAAATTGTTATTGATATTTACAAATATACATAACCGCACAAATTAATAATTAAGAAGATACCTGTAGTTTCGTTCAACAAGTTAGGACCCACAAGCTTCTTTAGTTTCATGTATCATTTAAAATCCAGAGGAACATAAAAAATAATAGTACAAGTACTACAGGCCACCTAACATCTAAGTAGTTGCAAAAAAGAACGAAACATGTTTTTTCGAATTGGCGGATATTAAAGAGACCATGTTCCGTTCCATAAAATGTTACATGACCTCTCAAGTTTGTAGGCCTTATATGATTTGGGAGTTTTTTTTTTCAGTAGACTCAGATATGCATGGCATATATTTGACTGTCATTTATCCTCCTTTACGTATCTTTTGTTGCTGTCAATAGAATTATTTTAGTATCACCATTTTTTCCCGTGTGCAGTGGTTTCCCGCGCGATCCGCGTCTCGCGAACGCGCCGCCTTTCAACGCGGATCCGCGCGTGCGTCCCAGCGATCCGCGCAACCAGCCCAAGATGTCGGCGCAACGTGAGTTACTTACATTATTCCTAACTTGGATTTTGTTTTCTTTTCTTGTTTTTTTTTCGGATGTCGATATTTTGGCTTGTTTATGCCCTAAAAAGTCCATTTCGATTGGTCTTAATAACTACTCATTAAATTTTTGGCTCCTTAAGGGTAGCTACCGTTTCTTTTGTAGTTAGAAGGTTTTGTTCTTTGAAACCTTCTATTTTATTTTGAAGAAAATAATATTGCCATTTTTAGTTTTTTGAAATTAATTATTGCCAAAACTTACGATTTGATTTGGTATGTTACTCTGAGAAAAGTGTTCCTGGTTGGAAATAGAGTCGATTAAGACCAACTTGATTTTTTTGACAAATGTAATTTTCTGGGTGAACCGTACTCTTTTCAAAAATCTAAAAATGGTAATATTTTTTCTTCGAAATGAAACAGAAAGTTCCTAAGAACAAAACCTTCTAACTACAAAAGAAAAGGTAGCTACCCTTAAGGGGCCAAAAATTTGCCCCACACTGTATATTAAAAGAATTCCGCCTGTCTACCAATGACTTTCCTATATAAAGTTATGTGCGGATTTAACGTTCGCTCTCAAAACGTTGAATGAAAACATCTCGAGGTAACCGGCTTGTCCAAAAATTAGTCACAACAATTCAAGGGCATGGGACATCCACCAACCCACACTGGGCCACTGGGATTATGGCCCATCCTCTCTGAGAGAATGCCCGTGTTCCAGCATTGAGAACATAATGGCCTGATGATGATGATATTCGAGATGACACAGTACAGGCGGGCGATGTGTGCCGACGAATATTATTTTTGTATAGGAAAATGCAGAGACCAATGCGAATAGTGCCGAACCGCGTTTACCTAATAGGGGATCGGCCAGTAAGCGAAAAAAACTAAAATTGAACGAATGGTTGTCGAATCCGATAGATCATTCAATCAATATTTTTGTAAAATAATGATTTATATATAATAAAAAAATATTTTTTATGGCTAGTATGGTTAATTCTAGACAGTTTCTGAAAAGTTGTCCTATCCCCTATTATATGTGGACCACACGTCGTGAGGCTAATGTTACCATATTGTCGCAGCACAAATGCCGCCGGGAATGCCGAGCGTCGCGCAGGCGCGCACCATCCAGGGAATCCCTTCTGGGGCTTCGGACCAAGAGAAGGTAACTTTCATACAAAATAAATTATTCCTGAGAAGAAAAATGTATTTATCTAACTGTGCCACCACCGGTTCGGGTTATTCCACTACCATTCTGGTAGAAACTAAACTTACGAAATACGAAATGTGCTCTCTGCGCCAAAGTACGCTAAGGTTGGCTTGAACCGACTAAAACTTATTAAAATTGCGTGGCTTTGCGTTGAGGGCACGGCTTTACCAAAAAGGTTAACGAACTAAACTTGAACGAATAATAATTAATTTTTAGAAAAAAACAAAAATTGACTTCAATGTATCTTCGAAGTCCAAGGTCACATATCGATGAAATTTATATGGGACCACTTCGTAGCTATACTGAACCCGACGCAAAAATAATTTTTCAAATCGGTTCATAAATGACGGAGTTCTGAGGTAACAAACATAAAAAAAAAAACAATCGAACAGAGAACCTCCTCCTTATTTGAAGTCGGTTAAAAAGAGGCGGACGGAATTTTGCTAAGCAACAACTGGATGAACAATGGCGGTGGCGTTATGTTTGTTTAAGTGGATGGAGGGCCGATGTCAAGCGATGTGACGGTCGATCGGCATAGCATGATGTAAATGTGTGCGTGACGCTTGTGTACGAACAAGCGCACCGGCATAGCTAGAGTGCTTCACTTTATTTAATTTGGCGACGAGGCGTCCTCATTTTATTATTCGTTCACGGACCTAAACCTTAAAGTTAACACGTATTTTACATCGTATTTTATGTTTATGTATTATTTTGTTTGTATTTATTATTTTGTCTACATTACTATATATTAGAAATTTTGTATTAACTACATTATTTATTTATTTATTCTTTTAGGAAAACTACAGCTAAACTTAGTATAATGTAGGTGTAAATGGGTATGGATGGATGGAGACTTATATATAGGATGGGGGATTATATAGGATGAGGGAGACCTTTGCCCAGCAGTGGGATCAAATAGGTTAAAAAAAAAGGTGTAAATGTATTGACAGGTTAATAGCTTATAAAAGTTTCCACAGATGGAAGATATATAATCCACAGATTATATATTTTATATTAATTACTTCGTACACCAACTGATCGCAATGTTTTACCTTTTTATTCCTGTCCATCCAAAAGTTGCCTGAAAGAAATTGCACATAATAAGTCCGCCCATTGTTCTACCACTATTATATGTAACTGTAAACTTTTGTCTCCTGTGTTGATGTTCAATAATGTATTATTGTATTGTATTGTATTGTATTGTAAAGGCTTTGTCACAATAATGTATCGTCCTCAGGCGGCGTTGATAATGCAAGTGCTGCAGTTGTCCGACGAGCAGATCGCTCTGCTGCCGCCCGAGCAGCGCGCCAGCATCCTCATGCTGAAGGAACAGATCGCCAAGAGCACGCAGCAACGTTAACACTTACCTTTATGATACTTTCCTCTCACACATCTCCCTTTCCTCTTTATAAGGTCGGCAACGCATTAGTACCATATCGCAATAATGATTTCATTAAAAAGTTGTTTGAAATAAGCAAATGTCAAACTGGTCATTGTGACAAGGTACCAAAATGCGTGCTTATTATTGACGCTGACTCGACTTTTATATAAAGAATGGTTTGCATGTAAGGAGTTTATTTTTATATGAATGTGAACGCGATAAAATAACAACTAATATAAAAGATAGATATTGTTAAACTAACTTTCTTCATTTAGTTATGGAATTCATCATCATCAGCCCATTACGTTCCCACTGCTGGGACTCAGGCCTTCCCTCGTAGAGAGAGTGTGGGCCATAATCCACCACGCTGGCCCAGTGCGGGTTGGTGGATGTCACATGTCTTTGAATTTTTGTGATAAATTCTTGGACATGCCGGTTTCCTCACGATGTTTTCCTTCACCGTTTTTAGAACGAGTGTTAAATCCGCACATAACTTAAGAAGGTCAGTGGTGCGGGGCCAGTGGGATTCGAACTCGGGTGCGTCGGATCGAAAGTCGCACGTACTCCCACTGAGCCATACTCGCTCAATCAGCCACACTCGCTCAGTTATGGAATTGAAACCCGTCAACTAATTTAGTCAGAATTTGTCAAGCTATGTATCAAGATAAAAATATCGCAATAGTTTGTTACTGCTATCTACGTAATGTATGTAAGACGAGTACTGTTTTGTATTTAGGTAAATTCATACTTGACATATGTATAGGAAATAAATATTATAAAATACCTACTACCCGCGTTTGCTTTTTATTTATTTTTTACCATATTTATATTAAGTCACTTTGTTGTGTCTGTTTCGGGTGGAATCTTGCAACTTAAATTTCGAACTTCAGCTGAAACTTTCAAGGTAGCTCACAACTCGATGACAATGCATTCTGAATCCATAAAACGTGTTTTTTTAGATTATATATATTTTTTCATTTTGATATATTCGTTCCGAAGTAACATCAATGCAAGATGCTGTAAGTGAGCAGCACAAATCTCTGTAGCCAGCAACCAGAGCGGGATATTATGAAATAAGAAATAGACTATCAGAACCTATCTTCTTGTATATAAAATTCTCGTGTCACAATGTTAGTTACCTTACTCCTCCGAAACGGCCTAATAAAACGGTCTGAATACGGTTTTACTGATTTTTACCAAATTTTATATGCATATTCAGTAGGTCTGAGAATCGGCTACTATTTATTTTTAACCGACTTCAAAAAAGGAGGAGGTTCTCTGTTCGATTGTATTTTTTTTATTATTTTTTTTTTGTTTGTTACCTCAGAACTCCGTCATTTATGAACCGATTTGAAAAATTCTTTTTGCGTCGGGTTCAGTATAGCTACGAAGTGGTCCCATATAAATTTCATCGATATGTGACCTTGGACTTCGAAGATACATTGAAGTCGGTTTTTGTTTTTTTCTAAAAATTAATTATTTATACCCCTAAGTGATAAGGGTTGTTCACCCTTAACATTTTTTTTTTCATTTATATGGCAAAACAACGTTTGCCGGGTCAGCAAGTATTATTATAAAAAGGGAATTGATCCAATTCTGTACATTGAATATATATTTTAAAAAACCAACTGGACCAACTATTCAGAGGGTACTGAACACGAATCCACAGTTTTTAGATTTTTGTCTGTTTATATGTTTGTTTTTTATGTTGTTTGTTATCTATAGACTGACTGAAACTGCTGAACGGATTTTAATGTTTTTCAGGGTTTGGTAGGATTAGTCCCAACTTAGATTATAGGGTATGTTACATGAAAGTCGGTTGGGCAATTTCGATCATACAGCTTGACCTCTTCGTAGTACGCGCTCTCATATACTGGGGAGGTCTTGTTAAGATGGTCTTGGTAAAAATAAGTATTTATGACTTCCTGTGTCGTTCACGCAGACGAAGTCGCGGGAAAAAGCTATTATAACATAAAAAAATATGTAGTAGGTAAGTACTTTTAATTTTTACTTATAATTTAATTTTTATCCCGGAAAAAGATGCTTTTTCTCAGAGAAACAGTACCCAAAATCCTAATTCCACGCGGACGAAGTCGCGGGAGAGCTAGTTATAAATAAATATTAATTACCTACAGCTATAGTAATAATGATATCGTTATCTCACATGTATGGGTCAACATTTTGGCGTTGTTATCGCGTACGTGATGCCACTATCATGGCTCATGTTTGGATAATACAATTGGGGAGCGTTTGCTCGGACGCCTAGCTAATCCAGCACCATTTGGTGATCTGCACTGGGAATATAAGGTGGGTATTATTTTATTTTTGGTTATTCATGAATAGAATAGAATATATTTATTATCATAAGGTTACACATTGCATTATACTTACATAATGAATGTTACACATTAAGACTTGTCCGTACACGATAACATTACGAATTTTATTATTTAGCATACTTAAGTATAGGCACACATTTTAGGCACTTGTGATTGAGATGCAGTGTCTTACTTTGATGCCATTAAGCATAATTAATTTAATACATTTTATAATATTTTTTAAATTAAATAATTTAATACATTTTGGAATAAAATATTTAAAAAATGCTAGTCCATAATTAATATACCTAGCTCTAATAAAAAATGCAAATTATATGCAAATGCATGATGTTATCTAGGTTATTCTTGATGTTATCTAGGACTAGGATTTATCTTATGTTAATTAATTTAATAAAGGATTTGTACACTTGCAAAATTTACAAAATACACAGATTATATAAAAATACGGACGGCAACGACGAACGAGTACAATCCTTTGTATAGATTAAGTAGAGATACAACGTAAAATAACTAGGTAATAGAACCGCAGTTACCGCTTTTTGCTCTCGGATTCTCATCAACTCCTATTAAAATTCATTCATATACGTATGCGCACAAATTTCCCTCTCTTAAATTGAGTAAAACTCCAGTGATTAGTGCATCTATAGTTGCTTTGGAAGTCTCGTCCAGTCTCCGTGTCGTTGAATGTAAAGTGGCTCAAAACCGGCTTGAACTCTCCTGTCAAACAGTAATCCAACAATAGAATATCATACGTATTCCTCGGTGGTAAAGTTTATTTTCGTTTGCATGTAAAAAGTAAATATCATGCACATAGTAGCGTGAATACTTCGCTTATTTTGGCAGTGGATTTTGTTATGATGCGTGTTTTAGTCAGTGTGATTTTCGCTTTTGATCGAATACCTTGAAGGACTGAAGGTATTTTATTGTTTATATTCTGTTACTTGTGTTTCAAATTATAGTGAGTGAGGTTTGTTCAAAATGTAGGTAACTATTCGACAGTATAAAGTTTTCATTCCTTGATTAACTCATTAGGAATAGGTAAACGTTCGATGGCGGGCGTGCGTTTATGCGCGTCATTTGTTTCAATTTACGCGTTCGGTTTTAAAAATAAAGTGAGTGAATTTTTGGCACTCTAAGCGTGATAGTAACACTATTGAATCTGTGTTTAGTTTATTGTTAATTTGTTGATTACCGTGAAAATTTGCCGGCACTTTCGTACTGTTTCATTGGTAACTAGGTAGGTATACCTATTACCAATAGTCACACTGATACCCTGATACTATAAATTCCATGCCGCAACTGAATAACTGCACATAGGATATTCTTCATTTGCGTGTGAAAGCGCGGGACGCAGCTTAATAGGTACAATTTAAAAATATTTTTTATTTTATTTTATTACCTATTATTAAAGTATTTTTGCCTACATGTCGCAGCAGTTTTCGGCACGCCTAGGCAAACTAGGCAAAGGATTTTTTTAAAGTTATTTAAGAAATAATAGAATATTCCGTTTGGAAAGGCACATTCAAAAAAATTTAATTCTAAAATGACAGAATTTTTCTCAATTCACATATCTTTTTCGGTTCACAGATCTAAAATGAAGTTTCATTGCATACTTCTGGCACTTAGCGTGCTGGGCTATGGGGAATGCACGTGGTCGCGGCACGAAGCTGCCAACGAGATCGCACACAGGAACTTCCCTGACCCTCCTGACCACACGAAGATCATTCCTATGGCGAGATACGTGCTGCACAATGCTGGTAAATATGTTTATAGGTTCTTGACCAGCCCCCGTACCCATATCTCCCTCAAGCGCCAATCGTATATCGTGTTGAGATCACATTAAGGTGTAGACTCACTACGACAATATCTTATGATGCCATATATTGTCCCATTAAGTTTGTCTCAACTTGTAGTTATCGTATTTTGGTTTAAATGAATGAAATTAATTCGATTTCTTGCTTGAATCGAAGCTAATTATACCGTATCTCCTTAGTCGCAGTGAAGCCATACCTTACTTTGAACTCAACACGATACACGATTGGCGCTTGAGGGACATATGGGTTGGGGGGCAGATAATGTTAGAGTAACAAAACAGTTATATTTTGATAATTTTATTGCAATTTGGTATCCGCAAAATTATTTAAGTAGATACATACTTAAAATAAGTTATATACAGGGTAAGAAATCCATCTAGAGTATTCAAAACGAACAAAATGTCATTTTTAATTCACGAAAAAATCGATTTTTCTGCCTGTAATCATTGAAATGTAATTTTTCTTTGCGAAAATAAATTTTGGTGATAGATATAGACCTTAAATTGTATGAGCATATTTTTCTATCGTTGCTACAACTTGATGAAAATCGTTGTTATAATTTTCATACAAATCTAAAATAAATCGCGAAAATTGAATCTTCTATAGGGATCCCTGTTCAAAAACTCACGGTATACCTACCTATCTGCACGTACAAATCTTACTTAGGTACCTTACGTACTTATCTTGATACACAGAAAAAAACAGAATTTACTAAAATAAGCAATTTTTAAATAAGCTGCAAAATAACCAACGTAGGTAAGTACCTATATAACATTTTAATGACTACCAATCATTAAAATTTTATACTTACCTACCCATTGTTACTTACATATGTATACATGTACGTATTGTACGTACCTATATGACTTATTTGTAATTTTTTTCCTTTTATCTATTCACAGATTGGGCGTCAATAGCCACCATTTCAATTCTGCCGGCCATAGAAGGATTCCCGTTCTCGAATGTTAAATCTATAGTGGATGGATCCATGGCTAACTCCACTGGAGTGCCTTACTTCTACATGTCGCCTTTGGACTTCTCTGCGAAGGATTTATCGGTATAGATTTCATCGAACGTTTTTGTGTCTGTTCGTAGCAGTTGAAGTGACTTAACCACTACGCCGCGCGAGAGTATCCGATAAGCTACAATAGGGGATCGGACAACTTTCCAGAAAGTGTTTTAAATTCACTACAATGAATATGTATAGCCATGAAAAATACTATTTTCATTAAATAACGCTCTAAAATTACCTAAAACTATGTTTCAATATTATGTTTCAAATATTGCCGCGCAAAAGGTCACCTCAAAACTTGTGACGTCATATGTAGGTAGAAAACGACAAACTTTTCGAAATAAAACTTGCAAAGAGATTTAAATACGTTTTGTGAAGTTTGGGACTATATTGTAGTAATGGAACGAACAAATTAGCAAAAATATATTTTATGAAAAGCAAAAAAGTAAAATAAAAATAAGCTTGACTCACGGCATTTGCCTACAAATGACGTCATGCGCTGTGATTGTTGTTTCGTTTGTGATGAAGAACAGATTAAAAATGTCAGAATTATTTATTGATTTAAAAATAAATCATTATTATTTCACAAATATTGATTGAATGATCTTTCTAGTTCGACGAACATTCGTTTTAACTACATTTTAGATTTTTTCTCGATTACTGTCCGATCCCCTATTGGTTTTTTAATAGGTAGGTAGGTAATGAGGGCCACAAACTACGTCAGTTATAAACGGGACTTCTTTGGGAAAATCCCGATATCGGAATAGTATTGTAATAAAACTCGCGAGTTGACACAGGAGGTACCTACACTACACAAACACATGCACATGATGCACAACTTAAAATTCTGAGTAGCTATAGGTATACAACTACTTAATAACTTAATAATATTCACTCCTCATTTATGCTAACCTCAACCTTTGAAACATGGACTCTATTTCACGACAAGTTATTGTTTTTTACACAAGTCTACGTTTTATCAAACAAAAAAACCGATTTCAATGTATCTTCGAAGGCCAAGGTCAAATATCGATGAAATTTATATGGGACCACTCGGTTTCGGTCGGTATGGGTTCAGCCCCCTAACCCATATGTCTCTCTAGCGCCAATCGTATATCGTGTTGAGTTCAGTTTAGGGTATAGATTCACTGCGACAATATTTTATGATGCCATTTATTGTCCAATTAAGTTTATCTTAACTTTTAGTTATCATATTTTGGTATAAATGAATGAGATTAATTCGATTACTTGCCTGATTCGATAATAATTAGTCGGTATCTCATTAGTCGCAGTGAAGCTATACCTTAATTTGAGCTCAACACGATATACGATTGGCGCTTGAGGGACATATGGGTACGGGGGCAGTTTAGCTATATTGAACCCAACGCAAAAATAATTTTCTAAATCGGTTCATGAATGACGGAGTTCCGAGGTAACAAACATAAAGAAAATACAATCGAATAGAGAACCTTCTCGTTTTTTGAAGTCGGTTAAAAAAATGTATTCACGTCTAAGTACCATTTCGTTTAACTATCGTATTCTATTAATTGCCTGTGTAGCATGTTGTTGTTGTTCTTATACCACTTTGTAACGGTGTTGATTGCCTTAAATAACTTATCTACATTTCGATACAAGTAGGTAATTATAATATACTTAGGTATCTACTTTAGGTACAGCTCTTCGATCAAACTGCATCTGTTTATTTCTCGTAAACAACAAGCGCTTTATAAGTCTGCGAAGAGGCACAGAATAAATAATAGTAGCAAGATAATGATTATACGCTTTACCGTCGCAAAATACATTTTACAAAATGAATTACGTAGGTATAGTCACAGTACGTCAGTACCTACCTACGTTATCGTATAAATACGAATACGTAATACGTTTTTTACTGGTGGTACGTTTCTCGTATGCGAGAGGCCGTCTGGGTGGGTACCGCTTTGCCAGTTATTCAGCCGCCAAGCAGTAGTGCGCAAGCATTACTGTGTTCCGGCTTGAAGGGCATTGTAGCCAGCGAAATTACTGGGCATTATGAGACTCAACAGCTAATTGTCTCAGAGTGACGAGCGCAGTACAGCGCCGCGCAGGATTTCGCAAAACAAAGTTTTGGGTGGTGCTGTTATTGTTATGGGCTGGCGTATTGCTTACCATCAGGCAAACGACCGGTCTCGTCATTCAGTTACATAAAAAAGTGAAATATTGTTTTTTTGGGTTTTTCCCTTCAACATAAGCTAAATAGTTTTATTTTAATTATTTATTTAAGGATTTAAATAAAGCCCAGCGATCACATACACGTGGCAGTGGGCCGGCCATATTAGAACCGACAACCGTTGGGGTAGACGCGTTCTAGAGTGGAGACCACGAATTAGCAAACGTAGTGTAGGATGCCCTCAGGCTAGGAGGAGCGACGATGTTCGCAGGGTGGCCAGTAGTAGCCGGAGATCGTGCTCAATGGCGTGCAATTGGAGAGGCCTATGTCCAGCAGCGGACTGCGATAGGCTGATGATGATGATCACATACATCGATCCTGGATCATAGCTAGGATTTCCTGTATCTAGGGAAATAGAAACTAAGAGGACCATACTCCCACAATTTCCAGACGCAAAACAAATGCTTGCGTTTTTTACTTTTTTCTGTGCGCAGACATTTGCGTCGCGGGAATCACCCGGAACCTCAGTGGTATAATATATGAGATTTGAGCCTGCCTAACCACTACACCATAGGCTGTCAATATTATTACAACGTTAATCCAAGATTCTTATAACTTTTGTATGTTATAGAAATCTTGTTTTGATGATAATATTTTACGAGTCAATCAAATTTTTAAATTGATTTATACGGTTTTGTCCGTAGAAAAACAGTCGCGCCACTGTGCTCGTCTCGCTTGAAGAGACGCGATACTGCGAGCAACAGAATTACGACCCTGAAGATCCGCGATGCACCAGGCTCATGCTCTCAGGGAAGATGAAGAAGGTTAGTTGGCAGTCGTCGTAGTTATGATATCGATTTTTACCAATTATTTTAGCTGAGAATTGACCCGATGATTTTGTGATAGTGTTCGATAAGCAAGCATCAAACTTGCAAACAGACAGACACGATAAAAAAATTGAATATTTTTTCGCCATATCACCCACTAAACTACTTAACTACTTAACTTTTATACTTCTTATTAATTCAATATATTTTCTGGGTAAGCTATCGAATTTCGTATTGAGGACAATGAAATATGTGAATTCTTACTGGAACTTAACTGTTGGAAGTATGTAGAATAATCAATTAGCCACAATGTAGTTTATATAAGTAATAATTAGTTAAAGTTACTTTTAAAGTTAGCCGTTATATTTAAAGCCGTTTATATTTATAATGTAATAATTCGTTCCTAATATGTTGGTATGTGGCGCTTTCTTCTATCATTTTAAAGTCATTGCTAAAGTAAAAATCGTCTACACGTGATACAAAAAGGAGAAAACACATGGCTCATTGTCTATCTATTTACAGCTAATAGGGATGAACCAACAAGGCTCATTAACCTATTTCGTTTATCCATGTTAGATCAGAGAGAACACTCCAGAGTACACGTTTGCAAAGGCGGCCTTGTTCGAGAGACACCCGGCGATGGCCAACTTCCCTGCTGGTTGGTATTTCCTTATCTTATAACTCTTATAAGAATTTCTTGTTCTTAGTAAACAGGGCATTATTTTTATAACTAAGTTTAAGTGGATAACAGTCGATTTAGGTAAGTCTCGGTATACCAAAGGGCAATGTGTTTGTTTATACAATAGGGGATCGGACAACTTTTCAGAAAGTGTTTTATATTAAGTACAATTAATATATATAGCCATGAAAAATATTATTTTCATTAAATAACGCTCTAAAAGTACCTAAAACTATGTTTAAATATTATGTTTCAAATATTGCCGCGCAAAAGGTCGCCTCAAAATTTGTGAAGTCATATGTAGGTAGAAAATGACAAATTCTTCGAAATAAAACTTGCAAAGAGATTTACAATACAATACAATAATGCTTTATTGAATACCAAACACGGGAAAAACAATAGTTAACAAAGTTAATAAACAGTGGGTACAATGGGCGGCCTTATCGCTATGCGCAATTTCTTACAGGCAACCTTTGGATGGACAGGAATTTTAAAAGTAATATTGCGGTCAGTGTGGTGTACATTATAAAAAAAACTCCAATTATACGTAAATATGATATACTACTATTAAAAAAAAAGAAATAAAACAAATATAAATATATACTAAAAATAAGTAACATAAAAATTAATATACATAAATAAAATAAATATATATATATAAATACATAAATATAATTATACTTACAATGTCATTTAGCTGTTATTGGACAAGTAATGTTTCTTCACCATATTCTTAAAAATAGCAATGGACTTGGCATATCTAATTTCTATGGTTCTATGATTTAAATACGTTTTGTGAAGTTCGGGGACGATATTGTAGTAATGGAACGAAAAAAATAGGCAAAAATACATTTTTATTAAAAGCAAAAACGTAAATAACAAGCTTGAATTACGGCATTTGCCTACAAATGACGTCATGCGCTGTTATTGTTGTTTCGTTTGAGATGAATAACAGATTAAAAATATCAGAATTATTAGATTTTATTTATTGATTTAAAAATATAAATCATTAATTAAAAAAAATATTGATTGAATGATCTTTCTGGTTCGACGAACATTCGTTCTAACTACATTTTAGAATTTTTCTCGATTACTGTCCGATCCCCTATTGTCCTAATTGGTATGAATCTGGCGTACCTAATCATGCGCCTTATACACGCAGTAGAAAAATCTTGTTAGTCCTTCTATCGGCCACATGCAGTGACTAAAATGGTTTTTACGCATTCTGGCCGTATTGGAATCAGGCCGAATTAGAACGGTAATTCTATGATATGTGTCTCGACGTCCGCAGAAGAGTTAGCTATAATAAAAGCTGCACGTATCCGAATTTCTAATATTTTTATTGCGCTCTTTTTATAAGAACTTGCTACGCTAAGATCGCAGACCCAACTGCTGGATTTGTCTTTTTTCTATCCTTTGTTTATCTTGGAACCTCATTTCTGTCGCCCCCTTTGGGCGCCACTTTCTGGAAGAGACTACTTCCAGCGATAAGACACTACCATAGACATTGTTTTTTTCATACAACTGAGTGACGACACAACCAAGTCGTTGGCCTGATGGTAAGCAACACGCCTGCCCATAACAATATCAATGCACAAACTTATGCGGCAATACAATGAGACTGTCTCTCTCTGTCTGTCTGTGACCCTGTCACTCTGAGACAATAGCTCAGTCTAATTGTGTTTTGTTACAATATAGATACTTGTTTGGGTATAATATTCAAATAAACATGTATTTCAGACCACGACTGGTTCGTAGCCAAGTTGAAGATCGCCCAAATCGCGATGATCGACTGGTTCGGAGGCGCCAAGTACATCCCAGTTCGGGATTACCTCGCATACAACTACACAGGCACAGAGATGTTGGAACACCACAACAGACTGCTTCGTGTGAACTTGGGGGATAACTAAGTTTCATCACATATCTTTCAAATCTCCTGTTATGGTCGTTAGGCAACCTCCAACCTGCCCCCGTACCCATATGTCCCTCAAGCGCCAATCGTATATCGTGTTGAGCTCAGTTTAGGGTAAACATTCACTGCGACAATATTTTAGGATGCCATTTATTGTCCCATTAAGTTTATCTCAACTTGTAGTTAACATATTTTGGTATTAATGAATGAGATTAATTCAATTTTTTGCCTGATGCGACAATAATTAGACCGTATCTTATTAGTCGCAGTGAAGCTATACCTTAATTCGACCTCAACACGATATACGATTGGCGCTTGAGGGACATATGGGTAGGGGGGCTGGGCCTCAATTCACTATGACAACTTGGCGATTCCTTGCTTCGAGGATACGTCGATTCCTTAATTAAAAAACGACATCTGCGAATTTTTTATTCTCTATGACGCGTCATATATATGAATACATGAATGCGTCATAGAGATGTCGTTTATTAATGAAGGAATCGACGTGATTTCGAAGCAAGGAATCGCCAAGTTGTCATAGTGAATTAGGGCCCTGGTGTGGCTGTTATTCGTGAAAGTTTACCTACTAGATGCTGCCGCTTCTGTACATAGCTGACATCGTTCTATAAAATAGATTTAAATTATATAACAATTAGAAAAAACACAATAAACGCACCCGGTCTATGAACCGCGAATGTCATGTGCCATTTGGGTCATTAATTTTGGTCGAATTGGTAGTGTGTTATTTTGCCGTCACAGATCCGTTTCTATAAAAAAAATACTTATAAATCTTCCAAATGTTAGCTTTTATACTCATAGAGAAGAGATGTTTCTTGACGAGGTTTTAAGTTTCACACATGGACATTACCTGTAGTTGAACGAATTTTAGTAAGAATATTGTATTTCTTATGTTTTATTACTTACGTACCACGTATGAGCTTGAAATGACAAAGAATTTCTTCTTCTTATATATTAATTATTATTTCTTCTTCAAATGGTTATAAAGTATTTGCTACAAAAATACAATGTTAGGTAAGCCGTTGCAGTTCAATGCCAAAAGCATTGCAATGCAATATATTAGGAGTTAGGAGACAACAAATAAATGTGATATATTTAATAGAATTGTATTTATAAACAGTTAAAATAAAACATTGAATATCAACAATAAATATATTTAAATAAAAAAGTTATCTCATTTACAATATTATCTAAATTAGTTTAAATTTTGCCTTGGAATGAACATTGGCAAGAAATACCTATATATTGCATATATCGATTTAAAATAAGAAAAAAATTATAATAACAACTTTACTATACCATCAGGAAGTTAAAGTTTGTCCTTGAAATCCTACGCTAGCGAAACCAGTAACATGCATATTTCCGCGACCGTAAATGGGTAAGTACTTACCTAACTAGAAGTGAAGAAATGTCACTATCTGAATACTTACTACAAATCAGGTAAATAATCTCTGGTGTTTATTTTTATCTGATAAAATAAGCAACAAATATAACATAGTAGGGATGGGACCCACCTATCTAAAGACTTTTTATATTAAATAAGTCGTAAACTTAACTACCATGACACAACACCCAGGATCTATCGTTTTAATAAAATGTTAATTTAAGGTGGATCCACACCGCACGAACTAAGCACACAAAGTACAGTGAACCGCTGTGGACGCACCACTTTAAGCTAGCGCACGCGTGCGACGCGAGGTGATCGGTTCATGAGCATTTCGCATGCATGTTCTTGCTAACGCAGTGCACTTGTATGTTCGCGAACGCGTCCATACTTTTGTACTTAAGTACTCGCGAACAAGTGCACGAAGTGTCTCGTCACAACATGCTTCGCCCGCAAACCGCTCGTGAACACGTCCACACTATGTTCTCATACTTATGATGCACGTAGGCCGCACGGTTAGAGCGAGAGAGCAGGTGTGGATCCGCCTTTACTGTTGGAACACCTAAGGGCGCGTACACATAGAACATCCGTTTTACAGGATCCTTTTTAACTGATCCGTCGCTACTGGAGGTAATATTCACACAGCATTTACAGGACCGATTTTAACAGATCCGACGCTACTGGAGGTAATATTCACACAGCATTTACAGGACCGATTTTAACAGATCCGACGCTACTGGACTTTCGTTCTTCAGTGTATCGCCTACTTTCTACGAGAATGGACGTTGTCGTGTTGTATTGGTACTATCGTCGTCTGCGGCGGAGGAAGCCCCGGCGTTATTGGATACATCCACTATTAAGGCAAAGATTTTGTCGTGGTGCTGTTGTGCGTCAGCTGAAAGAAGACGAATCTAAATTTTTTACTTATTTCCGAATGACGACGTCTACTTTTGATGACCTTCTTAAACGATTAGAAAAGGATTTAAAAAAGAAAGACACAAACTGGAGGAAAAGCTTGTGCCCTGAAGTAAAACTAGCGATATTTTTAAGGTAAGAACTTTAATTTTTGTTATTATCAATTAAAATTTAAAATGACAAAAAGGTTTACAAAAATGAAGATTTATTTCAAAACATAGACAGATCTGGCAAGTCTGACTCCTGGCTGAATGTAGATTCTACTGATGGCGAACCTTCTACTGATGGTGTAGAGTCAAGATGATGTGGCCTACTAAAATAACCTTGGGTGTGGTAGTGAGGAGTGCTAGAACTTTGTGAATATGGAGGCCACTCGTAGTTTGACTGACCATATCTTCTACTTTTAATATTTTGTAAAAGGTTTATCACTCCAGACTGAAATTCTAAAATTTGATCGCCATTAAGTGAAGCCAGTTGCGGCAAAATACCTTTGAAGAACGATAAATTGGGATCTTCAAACTCATTTTTACTTTTTTTTAACTGATCATTCATGTATTCAATCATTTTGGCGTCTACTTCATTCACATTTCTTTTGATTGCCTTGCGTTGCGGCGGGGCTAAATTTTGTCTTTCCTTTTGTCTGTCACTACCACTTTGTTCCGTAATCTGATCAGGTTCATCTTCGTTGTCTTTATTACTTTCTACTGTTTCCGTGATGTTGTCATTAGCAGGGACGTTCTCGTGTGTATCACCTGGGGTGACAACTTTTTTCAAAAATAACATTTGATTGTGATATTTGTAAGGCTTGGTATTTGAGGCAGCAGCTCCGGATTTCTTCAATTTCTTTTTCTCACTCAATGTATCCAGGCATCTCTAGTCGAATTCCATTTTTTTATAACATATTTTCCTGAAGCAAGTAAATAATAATATAAGATGGTTGTCAATAGCTTAGTAAGTGAAAGGCGAATAAGAAGGTAGAATAGACTTGTCAGTAATTAATTACCATATTGGTCAGTGGATAAGTCAAATTGACAGTGCAAGAACTAATCGGTCAGTAAATAATGGGAAGCAAAAAAGTATTACTAATGTTTAAATCAATTTATTTTAATTAGGTAATTTTATAATTTAGTTCAGTTCAGTTTAATTTTATTTTATTTATGTACTATATATATAAGTATGAGTTTTGATTTACGACTTTGCTAAAAACTCTCATAAAAATTTCGACTTTCCATACAAAATTTGTTGGTCACTATAATATTTTATAGTTTTATAATAAAACAAGACTTATTCATCAAGCCATCTTTAATAGTCTGACCATAGAGAAGTACCTCTACGAAACATAGACATATACATAATCAGTAATAGACAAAATTAACTAAAACTAAACCCTTACAGTCACTAACGTTACTTTGTATGGGAAGTCAATATATGTGTAATAATATAGTAATTGATTAATTTATTTTTTTTAGGTATGCAGCGTCTGGGTGTACATTTCAAGAACTTTATTACGTCTTTCGTGTCGGTGTGTCAACTATAAGCAACATTATTAAGGAAGTTACACGATGCATATGGAACAACTTGAATGACGAGTTTATGCGACTTCCTACAACAGTGAGTGAATGGGAGCATATATCAAATGGATTCGACACAAAAGCAAATTTTCCCCACTGTTTAGGAGCAGTGGACGGTAAACACATCAGACTTCGAAAACCAGCAAAAAGTGGCTCAATGTACCTAAATTACAAAGACTTTTTTTCCATCATATTATTAGCGATCGTAGACTCTGACTATCGTTTTCTATATGTTAGTATTGGGTCGTATGGAAAAGAATGCGATTCATCAATATTCAAGGAGTCGACATTTTGGAAAATGATGCTAGATGGCAGTTTACAAATACCAGAACCTTGCCCATTAATAACAGGCTCAGAAACGAGAGTTCCCTACGTCATAATCGGCGATGAAGGTTTCGGTTTACACGAAAATTTAATGAGGCCATTTAGCGGGACGCATTTAGACGTAAATAAGCGAATATATAACTATCGTTTGACCAGAGCTAGACGATACGTTGAATGTGCATTTGGTATTCTTGCTAATAAGTGGAGAGTATTCCACCGGCCTCTAGACGTCAACAAAACAACAGCTATATGGATAGTTAAGGCATGTACCGTTCTACACAACTTTGTAAGGGAAAAAGAGGGCTTAAAGGATGGCAACACATCCGAATCTGAAGCATTTCATTTCAATAGCCTACCTGATGATGAAACGCTACGAGGTGGTCGAACTGCAAATTCAGTTCGAACGGAATTCGAAAACTATTTCGTGTCCGAATCTGGGTCAGTTTCTTGGCAGAATGAAGCTATTTAAAATAAAAAACAATGTCTCCATTACAATATAAAATAAATACTTACCAAATTCTTGTCTTTCTTTTTGTTCCATAGCTTCAAAATCCTCCTTTAGAATACCGCATATTTCGCGCCAAGCTGCGGTTTTTGCAATTTTATCTTTATAAATCTCCAGTGTTTTGTCCCAAAGAACTGGTCTACTTTCAACACAATTTATCAAAACTTCTTGCTCAACATATTTTTCAAACGCCTTGCTTGCCATGATTATGATAGCACTGGACACGTGCACTACTCTAGGAATGAAACCGGCAAATGGCGGCTGTGTGTAGCACATCGCACCCCGCGCACCCCCGTGCAAAGCCTCGTGCGGTTTCAATCCGATAAAACGGATTAGTATAGTATTACTGGATCCGGAATACTGTGTGAACTGGCTCATACAACTACATACGCTAATAACATATACGTTTAAACGGACCTGTAAAACGGATTGCTGCTTATTTTGTCGGATCAGTATTTTTTACTGGATCCGGAATACTGTATTCTGTATGAACTCGCTCATACAACTACATACGCTAATAACATATACGTTTAAACGGACCTGTAAAACGGATGTTCTATGTGTACGCGCCCTAAGGCGCGTCGCTCACTGGTAAGTCGAGGCGAGGTCGCGGGGGCGTCGAGGCACGGTCGAGGCGCAGTCTCTAAGTAAAGTCGAGGCGCGGGCGGTTTAGCTTCCTTCACACATTCCAATTCATACAACATGTCGTCGTCAGAAGATGAAGACGTACTTGCACTCATACAAGTTATAAATTTAAATAGGAGAATATTTTCACTGTAAACACGTTTACGCACGAAACAAAATGACTAAATGGCGGTGGAGTCGCGACGCGGTCGCGCACATCGCCTCCGCCGCGCCCCCACTTCGACCCCGCGCCGCCTCCACCTCGCCCGTCATCATCATCATCATCATCAGCCCATCACGTTCCCACTGCTGGGAGACGGGCCTTTTCTCATCGAGAGAGTATGGGTCATAATCCACCACGCTGGCCCAGTGCGGGTTGGTGGACGTCACATGTCCTTGAATTTTTGTGATAAATTCTTGGACATACCGGTTTCCTCACGATGTTTACCTTCACCGTTTTTAGAGCTAGTGTTAAATCCGCATATAACTTAAGAAAGTCAGTAGTGCGGGATTCGAACTCAGGTGCGTCGGATCGAAAGTCGCACGTTCTCCCACTAAGCCACACTCGCTTTCTCGCCGCGCCGCCTCCACCTCGCCCGTGCCGCGACCGTATTTGAGCGCACTGCCATTTATTACTAAATAAAACGTAGAAGCGGCGCGCCGCTTGTGCGCCCGCGCCTTGACGCCGCCTCGACTCTAGCTCGTGTGAACGATCGGCCTTAGATAGATAGACCAACATTATCGTTTGCTACTTTTATAAATCAGTAAATACAAAATATAGGATTTTCGGTGCATTTGTGGTTAGACCTGACAAACGGCAAAAGGACAACGTTTCGATCCCCGGCGTCCTGTCTTAATTTGCGCATACAAAATGCAAATACCTACTTATAAGTTAATTACAATACATTATATACTTCTAGCAAAGGTAAAATTATCTTACCAGAGTAAACGGACACAACCTCATCACAATAGATTTCGGAGGAATACCTCTCGAGTTTTCATCCATTCTTCACTGTATTAAATTCCTTGATATTAGGAAGGCAATCATACAATACACGTTTTAGTAGCACATGTGCTTCTATCATCGTTTTTTCCCAAAGAGACGGAGCCACGTAACTGACAAAGAACAAGGCATGTTAATGTTACTCTAGATCAGAAAATCAGATAATCGTTATTGGGATTGCATTTCGTCAAACTTGTGTTCCCTCATGTAAGGAGCGATTGGGTTACATATTTGTTCAACTGTTTATTATTATATTCAATTTATGAAAATATACTAAATTCAAATTGAGAAATATCACATCAAATATAATATTCAAAAAGCTATTAAGCTTAGAAATGCACACTTAAATAATATCTAATATATAAAATTCTCGTGTCACAGTTTTCGTTGCCATACTCCTCCGAAACGGCTTGACCGATTTTTACCAAATTTTATATGCATATTCAGTAGGTCTGGGAATCGGCTACTATCTATTTTTCATACCCCTAAGTGATTGTTTTTTAATTTATATGGCAAAGCAACGTTTGCCGGGTCAGCTAGTAATTAATAAAATATTTAAAGTTCATTGTAAATAGGAAAGATTTTGGAAGAACACCCCCGTAAGAAATCCGTGATTTTAGGATACCCAGAAATCTAAATCACGCCTTGTCTTACTTAATTTTTTGTATGTTTATTGATAAGTAGAACTTTTTACCTGATTTCAAAACATCTCGGAAAATGTATGATAACTTATTTTAATTCTTTCCAAAGAAAGATGGTCAATATTCTAAAGGTAAATTCTGTGAAGGCTATTACAATAATTGGACTTTCCCATTGCAATGCGCGCACGACGCGACTGGTAGGACCATGGCGTTACTGCTATTGTACGCGTGATGGACTAACGCATTCACTGGAGCTTCGTTCCCTCTGCTCAATTGCAGAGGTGACGCCATTACCTGAAAAGAAACATCATCATCATCACTGTTCTTTCCCCCTGCTAAGACACATAAAGGCTTATTATAACCCTCCACATGGGGTCAGTGTGGCTTGGCAAATGTCAAATATTTTTCATCATCATCAGCCCATTACGTTTCCACGGCTGGGACTTAGGCCTTCCTCGTAAAGAGAGTATGGGACTACCATGCTGTTTGTGGGTTGGTGGGTATCACATGTACTTGATTTTTTGTGATCAATTCATAACTTAAGAAAGTCAGTGGTGCAGGTACAGCGGGATTTGAACTCGGGTGCGTCGGATCGAAAGTCACACGTGCTCTCACTGAACGTCACTCGCTCTATGTTTTTGATTTTTATAAACTCTCCGAAGTGCCGATTTTTACGATATTTTCCTTCGTCCCAAGACTTTCCAATCTAAAACACACACACACACACACACAAATAAATAAAATTATTGCTGCTATGGGTAATCAGTATCAGGACGTGTACATACCAAAGACTAAATCCTACTTGCAGAATATCTTTGGAACCATTAATACTATTTGATGACTCAAAATGTGATTAGTTGATAACAGTTGCTAACTTACATGTTCCGCATGTTTTTCTCCATCGGTAGCAGTCGGCAGGCTTTCAACATGACTAATGTCTTGCTTTTCCACCGAACTACTGATATTCTCCGACAATTTCAAATTTACTGATGCCAAGTCTATAACATTAGTCGAATGTGGTACTGTGGCATTGAAGTTGAGATTCCCAATTGGTCGGTTGTAGACTTTACTGCTGCCTACATACTCCGATATGGCAATATTTTCAAGCCATTTCTCATGTAAGCTATATAGATTTTTGTATGTGCACAGTAGCATATCTCTAACTCTGCATCTTTCGTCTAGCAATTGCTTTATAGCTTGCTGTAGATTCACAGTCTTATCGTTTAGCAGATTTTTGCATTCAGCCAATTCTTCAACCATCAAACTGAAAAAGAAAATGGTAAAGTTGTATAACCATTTATCATTTTTAATTATTGAGATTCACGAATCTCTAAATCAGTGTTATTTTGAGGCATAAACGCCACAGGCACAGATTTAATATTCTGGATTTAATGGCAATAATTTCTTTTTTTTTTTTCAATTTATTTGAAGGGCTTTGTCGCTGTGCGACCACACCGCCCTGTGAAAACAAAATATACTATAATATTATTTCAATGCTTGGCTTATACCCATAATAGAATAAAAAAAAGGTTAAATGGAGTGTGCTTGAGTTAAAATCCACTAAAGTCCTACTTAATATAACAACAATACTTTGTGCGAATGGATGTTTGTTTGTTCCTCAATCATGCAAAAAATAATGAATGGATTTTGATGTAGTTTTGTGTCCCTCATGATCCGGGAATAGGACATATGAAATGTTTTACATGTCGAGTTAATAATCATACCTGCTTGCCAAAAACTTGCTTCTCCAGACTTCGCATTGGCCTGCCAGCCATTCTGTCTGTTCCTAAAATACATGTAACTATTATTTGATTTGCTTACACAATCACTCCAATATCTAATCAGACTTATCTAACTGCATGTATTCTCAGTTCTGGTTAGATCTATTTACCTGACAGTAAATATTATTTAATGCTAAAATTACAAATCAAGTTTATTTTGTTTTCCTTAGAATTTAACTTGCTGCAAAATCTTTGAAACAAAATGTGTTAAGTGATACAAGGAAAAGGCGAATAATAAATTACCTGATGTGTTGACAAATGTTGGGCAGAATTGATCAAAGCATTGGCCAAATATTTCTTGTCTTCATTGAGAGACTGTACTTGTGTCTCAAGGTCTTCACCCATAGATGCTACCAACATCGTTTTGAGCTCCTTATTGACCTGAATATAAAAAAGTACATAAAATATCTAATAGTTTAGCAAATTCGTTGTCTCATTAAAAAAATAGCTGATTCACCCAAAAAAAAAAATTACCTAATTCCTACTGGGCATTATGAGACTCAACAGCTAATTGTCTCAGGCTGACGAGCGCAGTGCAGCGCCGTGCAGGATTTTGTAAAACAAAGTTCTGGGTGGTGTTGTTATTGTTATGGGCTGGGGTATTGCTTACCATCAGGCAAGCAACCAGCTTGTCTCGTCATTCAGTTACATAAAAAAAAAACACCCTGCAGCATTAGCCACAGGAATTTCAGAAAATCCTATTATTGCACCTTATAGGGAAGATATATTTTTAATTTCATATTTATGTCTTCAGTTGTTTAGGCTGCAAGTTGTCTGTCAGTGTCAGTGAGTGAGTCAATCAGTCACAGTACTGTCTTATGAAACTACTTAAATCATATTTTTTCCAACATCCTGAATGGCTACATTAATTCAAAACAAACATTTTGTTATGAAATACCTGAACTTGTTGCTTCAGCTGCTCATTCAATGACTCATTTTCTACAGACAACTGCTCAATCTTCGTCTTCAATTCTATGTTTTCTGGGTTTCCTTTATCAATATCAACTGTTGAACTGGAAGAATTTAACTTTGGCCTTGGTTTGAACTCATTCAGGTCAGTCTTCATTTGAGACATTTGTGAAATTAGAGTGTTGATATCCATGTGGTTTTTAGACCTTTTTGCACCTTTCGTAGATAATGAAGGAGTCATTGGTTTGACTGCAGCTGGGTATGGCTCGTAGGGTACGAACTTTGGAGTCTTAGCATTAATCGACTTACGTGTTTCATTCCTAATAATAGATGAAGCAAATACTTGAACCAATCTACCGGGTAACAAGGACGTTTTTCTTTCAAGTACAGGTTTAGTTTCTGTTCTTTTAGCCTCAGTCGTGTGTTCGTCAGATTCCATGCCGTCGCCAGCCGTCCTGACCTTGCTCATTATTTCTGTTGAAATAATTGATTATTACACGCTAAGTAATCACAACGAAGCGGAATGTACACGACTGCAATATTGCATGAATATTAAAATCTAGTTCAGTAGGAAAGGCTTACTTGGATTGAAAGAAGTTAGTTTCTCCATGATTTATATTGGTTTGGAACTGGTGGCAAAGATGCTGCTAAAATAGAATTAGAAATAGAACAGGATTTAAATCCGATTTATAAAAATTGTAGATTTATTTTATGTTTATTTTTCAGTAGAAAACAGCACATCCTCCAGCTGACATCTCACGCCACAGATTTAACATATGTCATTGTCATGACGCTATTTTTTTTTTCTTTTTAATCACCTAGGGATGTGCCGAGCCATTAGTCGATTTGTATTCGTAGGGCTTTGATTATAATATCGAATCAAATAGAAAACTTATTCGCTCGGACGGATTACCGTGCCCTGCATTCCCGTTGAGACGAACGGGATTTAATGAAAAATATTAAAATTGATTCCTATTCGTCTCATCAAACATCGAGGAACTAATAATACTTATAAAACCAGCAAACATATGAATTACCGTTTTCTTTGAAGAATGACGATTAGATTATCATAAAATTATAGTTTTAAATTTAATCAACACAATAAAACCGCATATTTTTTATTAATAAAAAAATAATGTTATAAACAAATCCAAATCCTTTATTTCAATAAATTAATTAGAACACATTCCTACAATGTTTAGAAGCTATAGCGTTCAAGCTTTGAGAGTAGATTCTAGTTCTCCGCTCGCCTGCATTTCTTTGATGATGTCCAATCCTCCAATAAGTTCACCTTTGACATAAAGTTGAGGATATGTTGGCCAGTCAGAGTACTCTTTCAGGCCTTGGCGTACCTCTTCATCAGTCAATATGTCGAATGTATCATATGGCACCCTTGAATGAGGAGATTATTGATATTAGTAAACAAGGAATTTTCAACTTAAGAGTTGAAACAGTACATGAGACCAATTATATTAATTCATTGCTAAACCTAGAATTTATATTAAAGCTTTGCTACATATTGAAACAAATACTTTTATTAAATAGGTATCTATAAATCTTCAAGGGTTACAGAACTAACATTTAATCAATAATTAAGACAAGATCTTACCCAGACCCATTTAAAATTTGTATAATAGTTCTACTAAAGCCACATCTTGGAGTGTCTCTTGTTCCTTTCATAAAAAGCATGACTTTATGTCTGTTGATAAGTGCCTTTAGTCTGTCTTCAAGTTTGATAGGACTAACTTCTACAGCAGCTGCTCTGCCGAGACTTTGGGCTTTCACTTTAGAGGAGATTTGAGCAGCATCAGCACCGTCAATTCTGTCTACTGGTGAGCCATTCTTGAATAGTATTACAGTTGGAACGGAGTCAACCTGTAACAAAGTAATTTTGTTTGTACATTATTTAATGCATTATATGTATTCAAACAGGGAACCCTATGTCATTACCCTAACTGTTAGTAAAGATAGAAAAAAATGTTGTTAGAAATCCATGTAAGGTTTTTGACACTGAACAAATCAATATCTCTGCATAATCTCTGTATTTTTTTTACGCATAAATGAGTTCCGCTGCTGATAAGGAACAAAAAATTGTATGTCAGTCATAGTGGAGGTATCGAGTTACAAGGAATAATCGGATATTTTTATCAACACAAATAACTACACGCAATATCTTATCTTTTGATGACTGAGAATTATAAATCAAGTAAATATCTACCATATTACTTGTCATGGAAGTTGATTTATAATCGACTGAAAAAGGAGGAGGTTCTCAATTCGACGGTTTTTTTTTGTATGTTTGTTGCGAGAGATGGCGGGATGATTTTGAATTGAGAGATGGCGGGATGACCTAGACTCCTTCATGAAAGACTGGACGACAATAGTGAAGAGCCGTGAAACGTGGAAGAATGAAAGGGAGGCCTTTGCCCTGCAGTGGGACATTTTAGTACACAATTAATAATAATAATGTTTGCGTGGTTACTTCGCAAATTATGAATTGATTCCTTTTTTGTTTGGTAGGTCATATTACGATTACAGTTTTCGAAAAAGATTCAGCACTTTTTGAAAAAATTAACAAAAACAAAATATATAAGTTTAGTCTTGAAGTTGGTTCTTGTTGTTTCAAAAAATTCATTATTACTTAAGTACATGACTAAGAAATGATCTACTTGACTTAACTAATCTTAATAAACAATCAATATACTAGTTATGTATTACCTTATATTGCAATGAGATTTCAGATAAGTTTTCAGCATCGCACACAGCAACTTTGCTACCACTGGATTGTATTTCGGGTAGCTTAATTAGCTCTTGGAGAATGTCTGTGACTTGCTTACATTGCTCTGCCCAGTCAGCTGAGAAATGTATTACTGCTAAAAATGGTGTTCTGAAAAAAGTATTATACTCATACATTAAATAAATAAAAGAAGACTATCAAAAGCTGCTAATAATTTATTTTAACCGAGTTCAAAAAGAAGGAGGTTCTCAATCCAAATTTATGTATTTTTTGTTTTCTATGTTACATTACTCCGTCATCTGATTTGTAAAATTCTTTTAGCATTGGGTTCAGTATTCAAGGCGGTCCCATATAAATTTCTTCGACATTTCACCTTGAACTTCGAAGATACACACAGAAATGTCTTTTTGTGTGTTACGTATGAATTATGAGAATATATTTTTCTTAGGTCTTGTAGCCTTCAGTGGTTTACGAATTACAGGGACGAAATTGGTGCCAAATAAATCATGTCAGCATTGATGTACAATGCCCTTTGTTTTTGGATTTCTCTTCACTTCAGGCTCATGGGATAACAGTCATAGGTAAGGAGACATAGTATTTCAAAATTAAAGGAAATAATTATAAAGATAAGCCCAACCACTGAACACATCATATAATTAGATGTAGTAGAGGTCATAAGTTCATAATATGGTGATAAATAAGTACTGTCTTTGTAAAGATGATGCTGTTCATTAGATTTTCTTAGAATTATCTGTTTGTCTATGCTATGAGTCTATGTAGTACTTGAAATTCTTTACAAAACTAGGTACATAAAGGTTATAGGTGGTACCTTGGTACTTTGAGTTTAAAGTTTCTAGACTAGAAAATTCAGTTAAGCACATAGTTTCAGTGTAGTGATAAGGCTTTGGTTTTAACGGTTTCTTTTTCAGGTTCGGTTAGAAAGCTTTACCTATTTGTTTTGTATATCTACAAAATGTATTGAAAAAATACACATATTTATTTTGTATATTTAGGCATGTATGCAAAAAGTCTCAAACGGTTTAATAATGTTAAAATATACTAATACAAGAAAAGCTTACATTTTTGCGGTAGGTACTAACCTGACGAAGTTTTCGAAATTTTGCACTGTGTCTATTTTGGTGACCGACATGATTGCAGGTTAGGCTGCAGTTTAGAAGTATTTCTATTTTCTTTTAATTCACAACACGGTGGTTATTGGCTATTCCAGCAACTCCAACCTCCAACTATAAAAATGCCTCTAGCCTGTTTAAGATTATCGCATTGATTCGTTTCACGAAATATCAAATCCCAGTGTAAAAAGATTGTTAAAAACTTTCTTCCTTTTTATTTCCTTTTACTGTGTACTCTGTGGCTGACCACAGAGTACACTTCTCTCAGCAAAGCGTAGGGAGGGATGAATAGTGCTGCCAGGTCAAAGTTTCTTAAAACGGGAAGGTAACCAAGAAAAATCGGGAAATGTATGCAGATAACATTCAAAGAATCGGGGGACTACCTGTGCCCAACAGCTATTCCTTCGTTCGATTCCTTAAAACATGGAGATTTAGACGTGAATGGCGTAATAGTGTAGCACACACCGTTGCGTTGTTCCCATAATCGATGATGGGCTTCGAGCAGACAGTATTTTATCTGATATGATGGGGCATGCCTGTTTAGGGCAATTTCGTATAATATTTTATATAGCAACCAATGTTTAGCACGGGAAATATGATAACAAATTGTCGAACACGTGGAGAACAAATTGATGAATGATATATTCGTAAATAATTATAATAACGCAGTCGAATACTTTTTTCACTTGCAATTGCGACACATCAATCTCCACGCGGGCAAAGCCGAGGGGCGCAGCTAGTAAAGTATAAATTTGGCTATGAAATCTTGTCCTTATAATAACAAGAAAATGCTTACCAATCTCATTAAAAATATTATAAAAATATTTGCACAATTATTAAAAACACATGATTCAAAATATATCATCAAACAAAAATTAAAAACAAAGCTATCGGCAAATATTTTTAGACTGGCAATATAGTCCAAAGGTTATATTACAAAAGAATGAACGAAACCCCTAGTGCTGTATTAAAAAAATCGACTAATTTAAAAAAATATCTATTGTGAATTTGACATTAAATTTTTTTATTATTTTGACATTGATTACTCAATGTTTTTGACACTATCTTGTTTGATTTTGAGGTTATGAGGTTTAGAATTTTGTATTCTCCATGATAGCGGTTTTTCACAGAAATTTACAATAAAACCCAAATTAAGGTCATTGTTTTCTTGTATCGCCTTAGAATAGTATATTTCATACACAATGGCTTCTGTGTCATCAGCGCCCGCTCCGGGAATGCAGCAAATCGATTTATCTAAGCTCTCTGTGCCCCAGCTGGCTCAGTTAAAACAGCAATTAGATCAGGTAATTTATAAATTTCACAAGTGTCTAAAGCTGAATTTGAGTAAATAGAGAATGTTTGCCACTATAACTTGTGTTATTGTGTATTTTAGGAGATCGGTGTCATTCAAGACTCTCTTCAAACGCTCAAAATGGCCCAGGGCAAGTTTCACGAATCCGAGCAGAGCCTTGACAGGATCACGCCTGATACTAAAGGCGAGACTATTCTAGTACCGCTGACAGGCTCTATGTATGTTCCTGGAACCATAGCTGACATCAAAAATGTTCTGATTGACATTGGAACTGGCTATTATGCTCAGAAGGTAAAGAACATTTATTGCATCTGCACTGGTTCGCTACTGAGCACTATTATTTTAGTGTTTCATCATGCCTAAGTAGACTTAACAGTTGCAAAATGTCTCATTTGAACATGAATAATTTTCAGGATATTGAAGATGGCAAGGACTACTTCAAGAGGAAAGTCAAATTTGTCACAGAACAGATGGAGAAAATCCAAACTGTTGGACGGGAAAAGGCAAATATACAAGAAACCATCTGCCAGCTCCTCGGAATGAAGATTCAAGCCCAAAAGGCGGGCACATCATCGTGATAATAAAGAATGTAACTACCACCACTATTTGCTTTTTATGTCAGAATTTGTATTTATTTAGGAGGATTCTTTTACTTGTACTTTAATATTTTCCAATTAATATGTCTAGAAAATATCTCTCAGTAGGTTTTCTGGTTATCAGATGTTATAACTAACAGAATAAATTAAGCATATACATTTTTGAGTTAATGAAATAGTTCGCCCAGTCATGGAATTTGTAACCTAGGTTTGCTGACTGATTTAAATTACCTATGTGATTTATTGTTCTAAGATCTAAGTCAAATAGGTAAATCCTAGCATTTCAAAGTTCAATTATTCAGAAAAGGAAGAACCAGCTTTGCTAAATATTTATTTAACATTAAAATTTGCTTTCCATGCTTGTAAATGCCATTCTATTTTTTGCAATGGTAAAAATGTTTTTAACATGAAATTGTGTATATTTACTCTTTAGGAATAAAGGAATATATCATAATGTTTATCTCTCTTGAGCGTGTTTTAGTTTGGAATAATAAACTAATGCCAGTATTTAACCAATCTCTATTTTATTGAAACTATTTCTATACAATTTGTCTCATATTATTATGTAGCTAATAAGAAAAATCTTTGCTGGTCAGTGATCTCTGAGTGAAAGCTTTATTTAGATACATTTCTAATCTGGCCAAACACCCACACGACAGGTGAAGAATACTATACATCTCTGATGTATGAAAATGGTTAGCTGGCCCAATAATGACAAAAGAAAGATGAGATTTCTTTTCATGTCAATTTCTAAGCTCCTTGTTATGGTAGGGTATATTCTTACACTAACCAGGCCTATCGCACTCCGCACTGTAGGTACGAAGCTACAAGTACATAGCCGGACACCGATGGCGGGTCGCGCGTCGTTACACGTGCTGCATCAGAAGAGATAAGAGCTATGCGATAGAAAGATAGGCGCTCTGTAGGTTAATATGACTGGTAGGTATGCAGCTCTATGGTAGCTGAATTGAATTTTATTGCGTCATAGCAAGAGTCGCTATTTGTTTAAATTTCTTTGCAGAGTGATGCTTCTGTCCCTTAGTATTCTGGGCACTAACTTTCAAATATTTTGGGGTAACAGAAAAGGTTTTTTTTGTGTGTTTATTAGCTAATATTTTTAATCTGGGATAAAATCACATAGCCTAGAGTGGGTAAATGAGTCAAAATGCATTATGCTTGTGACACCAAATGATTTATTTTTTCAATAGGCCAAAATGATAGCACAGTTATCTACAATAATAATGACAATAAACTATCTTAATATTATGTGTATCTACAATGTCTTACAGTCACAAAACAATTAACTAAATAAGGCAACGACTATTCCTTATGTTTTATACATTGTCCTAAATAATAATGTAAATCATATTTCAATATTATTCAACTATAGGTCCTCTTCTGAACATGTGAAAGAAAATTCTGGGTCAGAGAAACAGTAAATTTTATTATAAGAAATGTACAACTTATGCCAGATTTAATTACAAGTTATAAATAATTTTAATAATAGTAGTACCTATTAATTTTATTTGCATGTGGTATGCTATTTTTTGAACAAGTTACAATTATTATTTTCAATTTAATCGTTTTTTTTCAAATAACATAAATAGCTTTCTTTATTCAATTTAATTTTTACAAAATTGCATGTAGTTATTATGATTTATATAAAATTGCTGTGTTAGGTACATCAGCAACTATTGCATGAATGTATTAGTGGAACTAGCTACATAACATAATATTTACCTGCTGTAATAAAATTAACAGAGCCTACATATAAATATTTACATTATATTATAATAATTGTATAAGCTATTTATTATTTAACTACGTATGTATGACATAATAATAACTTACAACAGTATAAAGAGAGAATTAGCAGTTGTGTAAATCATCGCCTTGGGCGAAAGTTTAGTTCGACTTGAACACCGTAACGCTCACTTCACCAGCACCGGTATAGTCGGCTATACGAACAGATCGCTCGCCTGCTCGGCGAAGTCCTTATCTCAAATGGTGTAGTATTCCGGAGCGAAGTCATTGGCCAGATTGCTAAGGAAATGGAAGTCGGAAGAGGAATTGGAGTTGTCGCCGACGGGAGCGGCGTGGGTCGCTTCGTAGAACTGCTGGAAGGAACCGTAGCCGTCGGCGCATTCGCCGGCCGGTCCGTAGGCCTCCGCTGCGCTCGGCGCCGCGCCGCCTGCCGCGTACGCCGCCGACGCCGCCGTCGAAACTGTCGCTTGCTGCGCCCCGTACGCACTCGCATCGTAATAAGCATTTTTTGCGTAGTCTGCATGCCCAGCCTTCTGACCGTCGTTCCCATAGTAACCGTGGGCGTGGTCGTGCTGCGCTCCATCGTGGTAGTGATACCCGTAGTGATTATTCGGATATCCCATGTGCTCCCCGCTGTAGCCTTGCGCCTGATCGTATCCCGGGTGACCGTACCCCACTTGTTCCTTTCCGTATGCCGTGGGGTAGCTGTAGTTCTGGTACATTTCATGGGGATACGCCTGTCTTGAACCTACGCCGTTAGTCGGTCTGGTGGAAGGTGACCCGTCCTGTCTTTGAGTGCGCGAGTAGGCGTGTTGTTCGTTTTGGATCGCGGATCCGTAGGCTTCGTAGCTTCGGTTTCCTTGAGGGTACTGAGCGAGCTTTCCGACGAATTGTTTCGAGTCCATGCGGAAATCCGGATGCGGAACGAATTGTCCGGGAGGCGCGTTGCCCCTGATGACATAGGGAGGCATCGAGTTGGGTACGGCTTGGGAGTGCGCGGCTCCTGGGGGTACGTTAGGCGGTGATGGCCTCGGGTAATGTCCCAGCGGGCTCGGGTGCATACTCGACGGAGTGCCGGGCGTGGATGACGGGGTGAGGCTCACTGAAGAGTACTTAGCGCCGTCTGGGAGACCCGCTACTGAACCGATTCCATCCTTAGAAGATGACGGTGAAACTTTACAATCTAACGAAGGCGAACGTTTTCGTGCCTCCTGCTTTATGCGCTTCGCAAGGTTTCTAGGCGCTGGAGCTACTGCGTTGGTTGACGGGTGGCCGTCTCGAGAATCGTCTTCGGCCAGTTTATCGAGTGAGGAAGAAGAGGCGACGCTAGAAGCGCCATCGCTGGCGAAGCTGTTGTTGTTGGTGGCGCTTGGAGTGTTGTTATTCCTGCCACGAGATGCTAGTTCAGGTAAGTCTTCAGCCGGTGAGCAGAGTGCGCCAGGAGGCAGTTCACAGCCTTGACAACTCTTCTTTCCCGACAAGGGTCCATCGTCATCCAAGAACTTATCAAGACCAGTCTTGGAGCTTTTTCCGCCTTCGGAGGTTGTGGAATCTTTGTCGTCGCCATCTTCGCTTTTTGTCAGTGTTTGTCTTTTGTGTTTCATGCGTCTGTTTTGGAACCAAACTTTTACCTGTAAATAATATTGAAATATTGGTTAGGTTAGATTAGACTTGTATTTTAATCTAAATATATTTCAGAACGATGGCCTATTTCAGAAAGATAAGACATATTTTCGATGTTTGTAACCTCACCTGTCTCTCTGTGAGGTCTAGTGAAGCAGCGATCTCGATCCTCCTGGGTCTACATAAATATTTGTTAAAGTGGAATTCCTTTTCCAATTCCAATAATTGAGTGTTTGTGTAGGCGGTTCGAAGTCTCCGTGGCAGGCCATTCTCTGAAACAATAGATATTATCGAAATTAATTCTCGTTCATTCATCACCTGTTCTGTTTGGTTATCGGTTGTTAAAATATTCATCTAAATAGAAATTTTTAACCGTGTCCTATAAAACATGAACAGCACGTTTCAAATTAACGTTATAGAATGGTTGGAGGATTCCTAGAAGCCTTCAATAACGGGGCTGTGAGGAGGGCGGTGTGGCTCGTGGGTGCGCTTTCCTTTAATGTAATAACTTGATCGCATGTCAGAGCACCGCCCTTGACGCCATTGTGTCGAAACGCTGTTCTTTTTACCACAAAATACGAATTGGAATTCGAAATTCAAATTACAAAAGGGCGGCGAATAATGGGGCGATCGCGTTCGCGTGATGGCTCAGCCGCGGGGCTCGTGTGTTCGCGATGTCAAGCTCACGACTCTTAATTGTGACAGTAATAAGGGTTATGTTCCCCTGCGTTGGTCGCTATAGGTTGGTGGGGTTGGTGGTGGTTGATTGACGTGCCTCGTCAGTTCTCGCGTTCGCCATTGGGCAAGGGCAGCTGTCAATCAAACTACGTCGCGGCCCTCGGTTACGCGCGGTTGCTCTACAAAGGTCTTTGGCCGATGTGGACTGAGCCCTATTTTTATTTTGAATGGCCTTCGCTCACATCATTGAACTGTATTGTATATAGGTATTGTTATACTTAAATTAACGTAGGTACTTGCGATCTGTATAACTACACATAACATGTAGGAATAACTAAAGCAAATGCATACGTGAAAACAAGAACATGAGTAAATTATCGGCTTACTGGACCCGAAACTCGATAGCCCTTGGTCACTAGAATTATTATGAGTTTGTACAGTTGAATGCGGAAGTGCTTTTTGGGATTCGTGAATTATTTCGGAACGTAACAGCTAGCAAAAGTTATTAGGTATGTAGGTATAAGTACCTAGTCAAATAATTTACAATTAAGCCTTTTTCTAGCTGTAAGATTGTATAAGCTAGTTTAATAATAAACTTTACTGTACTCTCCAAAGACTACAGTAGGTAGGTACCACGCCTTAGACGGAGTAGGTATTCAGGGTGGTTTGAGGTACATGGAGGATAGCTACTTGAGCCGTTGGAGGTACAGGAAAACGGTTCTAGGAGACTATCAATTGGTCTTAAATAGTTTTTTAATCTTTATAAGGAAGCGAATCGATCATTATAAAAAGAAAACGTTAGAGTTGCCCCTTTACTTGCTGACTGTAAATTTTTTCTAAATATATAAATATCGCCAAACTAGCATACGGCCCGCCTTATGGTAAGCGGTCACCGTCGCCTATGCAACACGAAAAGCGTTGATGATGCGTTGCCTTGAGGACTCTATTAATACCCTTTTTGAAGGACTCCATGTTGTCGCTTTTTTAATATCTGTCAATGCTATTTAAAATAATTTCAGGAAATATGGATAGTCTCCAAAGAACGTTTTCCTGTAACTCCATCGGTTCAAGTAGCTGCTCTTCGTGTCCCATCTTAAATTTCCACACTGTATACCATAATACCAATGACCAGCCGGTGTATGCCGTCGCCTGAAACAGAACTCTTTGCTTTTTCTAATGTCAGACACCTTGGCTTCTACCGACTTAAAAAACACATGGTGCTGCGTTGAGACGATAGCTGTCGACAGTCTCACACATAACGCCAGTCAAAGTTATGCGCGCAAGTGTACGCGATGAAAGATGCAAGCTAGTAAGTTTTTGCACTCCTGTAGGGAGATTATGCGGACTGGAGAGGCGTCGTATAATGTTCACATTATCGTGCGATGTAGGTTCTCTTCCGCTTCGCTGGGCTTTCTGTGGTTGAGACGCACAAAATATCTTGTTATGCGCCTTTTCTTTTTTTTGATATCGATAGACAGGTTTGATTCTGAAAAGAACTTGTCCTAGGAGTGGTTATTTTACTATTCATGTTCCTTCTACTCCTATCTATGTAGATCTGCAACATTCATATGTGAATATGTATAGTATAGGTGCTCGCTTAGTTTCGTAAAAATCTTGAAAAATATGCTGCTACCTAATCCAAAGATCTCCCTATTCATACGCCAATGATTAAAAAACCAACATTAAGATTAGTGAGTCCCCTGTCTTGTTCTACAGCATGTAGGTAACAAATGACCGCGAAGTGGGTTGTTTAACCCTCCGGCCGCGGACAGCGGTACCCGGGACCCGGCCGAAGATTTACTACGGATTAAGGGTCACTTACATCGTTGGTCAAGTCGAGAGTCGCCTTGTCCGCACTTAATTTGATAATATCAGCGTGTGCTGCTTTATTGAATAAGTTGATTATTTTGACCTTGTTTCATTCCTCAATTAATGTCTCAAAAATTTACCTAACGTAATACGTTACGTACGTCGGACTATAAAGCATAAGTATTAGATACCTATATGAAAAATAAAATCTCATTTTAGGTCCATTATAGAGTGAAGTTGGTTTTTATTATTAAAGAGAGTCATTAAATGACCAATAAAAAAAGTCATCCAAATAAAATCTGATCAAATCCTAAATCTTTTCATTAAAAACATAATGCGTTTTATCTCTAAAATATGTCGTTACTTTAAATTGTGGCGCTTTATTTTGTACATTTAAACGACAGCTTAAGTGACGACTCGACAGTTGTTAGTTCGCAAACAGTTCCTAATATGTAGCCCCAACTTTAAATAATTAATCTTAAGCCGGTAAAGGCGGTAAAGGATTAATGCGGTGGCCAGCGCGCGGTTGGATGCTATTAGAGATCGCTCGTAGTTCGTACCTCCCGGCGTCTCTGAGTCCTAGCCTTCATCACTAAATACTGCGGCCACGTTATTTGTGTCCGATGCCATATGGCGGTAGGTAGAGGGTTAGATTAGAACGTCTAATTAATTTACGTGTGTACGTGGTTTCTAATGGAAATGTTTGTTGAATTTTAACACCTTGCTCTAATCGAGAATGATATTTATCCCGGAACGATTTCGTATGCCACCGTTTGGCCACATAGTTTGTCTGTAAAATGATTTTCTGTGATTTGAATGGATAGGTTGAATTAATGATCTAATAAGTAAATATCCAATTTCATGATTGCTTCTTTATTTCATTTTATTTTTATGAAAATTAGATTAATCTTATCACCAACTCTTAACACTAATTCACTTCGATATATCTTAATATATCGAAGTGAATTCAAACAATAAAAATCAGTTTAATGCATAATATACAAATGTACCTACTAAGTATTTGTATAATTCATCGTTCACACGTTAGGTACGTGTGTGACATACGTAAACATTATTTATGAAAAAGAACATTCCGGATAACTTTCACAATAAAGCTACCTAGTGTAGCTGGTGTTGCCACACACTGACTCCGCCATGATAAAGCACCAAACATTTATTTTGAATGTTGCCACTGCAACAGAAAAGTTACCAGCGAGGGAGTTTCCACCCAGAAATATTACGTTATGAGGTGTGAAAGGCATAAATGTAAAAATTCAATATTTCAAACGGCGAAAAAAGTGAATTTTCCGCAATTTTGGTGTCGGTAACAGTGTCGTTTTGGGGTATGATGAGAGGTTTGTTGAGTCTAGTGATATATAAGTATTAAATGCAGAGCGTGAACAGGGAGTCTAGCTATATTTATTTAGACCTTTTTTTCAATTAGATACCTAGATATGATATCTTAAATATCAGACTTTTGAAGCGATATAGGAACGTAAGCATCTATAGTATTATTTTCGAATAAGTTTTGAAATCTGTCTTGCAGGTTTTGATTGTATAAGCGAACAGACGAGCGTTTCTATTTCCAGTAGAAGATACAAAAACATCGAAACAAATCGCAAACAGTTGACTTATATCAATTTCCTCCAGTCGCAACAGTAACAAACAATCGATCATGTCATGGATTTGTATTTTTCCGATTAGCCGTATCTGGTTTGTTTGACATCGTCGCATCAATTATAAGCGGATTACGCCGAGACAGATCTAAGACGGTTCAATTCCACGGGACGGGGACCGAGGGGAGCGTACTATCGGGAACTGAGCACCTTATCGGCTGATGAAGTTATGCAGGGATTCGGTTTTCAGATTTGGCGGAGTGTTGTAACATACTGTAGACAGTGATGTTTAGATTTTAAATAGTTTTGCAGATGTCTCAAATTGTATAGGTACTTACTTACCTACTTAATGTTTTTAATGTTCTAATTTAATTAGTACCATGAAAATAATGTCAATAACTACATAGTGTGTTAGGTACAATTGTAAGGGTATTACGCTCAACTGAGAAGGTTCAATTGCCGGGATGCTTCGATATCTAGGGGAGCGTAAGTACCAGGAAGTGAGCCACCTTATCGGCTGATGAAGGCTAACATTATGCATGGTGAGGGGTGTCCCCAGCTTGATTTTGGTGGCGTGTTTTCTCTTTTAATTGATGGATGTGACGTTTCTCTTGAGCATCTAGACGTTTCTTTGACATCTCGTTTCTTTTTTGTATTGAGAGAATAAAATATATTAACGTTTATGTTGACATAGAAGATACGAAAAATAATTATGATATTAATAAAATTCCAACAAAAGTATACATAATTATTGGAAAATGTACACACGCGTTGAAGTTTTTTGTATGGGAAAACCGTGTTTTCGAGTTTTAGCATTAGCTAAAACAAAAAACATCAACGCGCGCTTTTTATTTCCATTCCATTATTATGTAAGAAGGTATTGATATATTGTTCCAAGTATACTTGGAACATGGAATATTGAATTACGTAAATTAATATTTTCATCAATCAAATCACTCTCAGTTTGCAATATCATATCTAGTAGGTACAAGGCGAAGGTGGGGCTCATGCAGGCGCGCAACCCTTTACTAAACTTCTGTATTTTCCAAAACGAGTGCCGTCCCAAATCCATTTAGCTGATACAGGAGGTTATTAAAAGTTGTCTCCAGACGGCGCGGGATGTTCAGAACTGTTTGACAGCCCGTCCCGGGGGTGCGGGACTTCGATACCGTCAACTGGGAAATTTCATTAATCCCAATATTGAGAAGTTGCGTGAAACGTAATTGCAAGAGTGCTTTGTTTGTTTGTAATTTGAAGGACGGGTTTAGACACCTGCTAATTGCTATTGTGTAGAGATTGTCTTTACCTACCTACACAACTTTCCTTTCATTTTAAGATATTCAACTCTTTGTATGTTTGCTTATCTTTTTCTTGGTATGCTTTTAATATTATATATGTAAAAATGATACCTAATTAAATGATTATTTGATGTAGACAGGGTTCATGTCATTCGCATCTTTATCATATTTGTACTACTGGAGTTTCTTAGTCATGCCATACTCTGTCAAAAAAGTCCAAAGATATTTATTAAATAGCCATAAAAAATGCACTATTCGTCGCACACACATAATACAAATCAATTAAAGTAAAAAAAATTTAGGTTAAAAGATCATGAATTCGAAAAAAAATGGTAAGCACGTCTACGCATTTCTTTCTTTTTTTTTTACCTATTTGATCCCACTGCTGGGCAAAGGTCTCCCCCATCTCCCTCCATGGATCCCTCTCCATTGCGATCTCAGGCCAGTGACTACGGAAAGCGTCCAAATCGTCCCGCCAACGCTTTCTGGGCCTTCCTAGGCGTCTATTCGTATAACGTTCCTAGGCATTTCTTTCTAATCTTCTTTTTCTTACTCGAATTGAATCCCGGGCCCAAAAAAGAAATGCGAAAACTGACTCTACCAGTGCTTCGGAAATACGCCCGCTAGAGAAGATAGCACCAAGAAACTCTACGGGGATGTCATTTTTTTAAATCTTTTAATATGTCTAAACAAGGAGGTGGACTATTACGATTTACATAACACAATGTCAAACTAGAAATGCGATAGTACAGTAACATAAAAATATGAGTAATATATATATATATATAGGTATATAGATATAGTACTGTCTATGTAATGCATTCGTACCTACCTGCATATACCTACCTTATAATTGTTTTGATCTTGAACCATGCTTTAACATCAACGGTCACTCAATGTCGAATAACTCAAACCTACGTTTTAATAGTGCGCTGTGTACTTAATCAACAAAAAATGACTATTATCCCCAACATTACATCTCCGACCTTTACTATCTTTATTAGCCGTAGCTGCACCACGGTTATGCAAAACGGCAAAACGGCAAGACTGGCCGTATTTAATTGCCCTTGAAAGGGGCGACAAAAAAACAGTGGGACCATGGTACCAGGGTATAAATAATGCTGCACTTTTCATAATCGCAATTGTCGCCGGGAGAATATTTAGTGCGCAGTAAAACGGCTGATTGCGATCTTGGGGTGAGTAGGGAGGGGGCTCGTGGGTATGTCAAGTTAACTAGGCTTTCTTGATGACAGGGAAGGAGACATTATTATAGGTAAGTACCTATTAGAAATGTTTGAGTTCGGAAAAATCGAATACTAATGCGCTATTGAAATTGAATAAAATACATATCATCTTAGGTACTGATCTCAGTTCCAACCTACATAAGGAATTGAATATTCTTATGACTGACTTAGCACAGAATCTTGCGACCTTTTTAACGATTTTTGGCGAATTCGAAATAAGGTTAGAAAACTAATGCTAACTTGACAAACTTCGATTATTGTTTTAGATTATTTTTATCTCTCTTTTACTTATCCTTATCACAAAGTCATATGACACGATTTGTGTCCAAACTTCTAACCAACAAACAACACTCAAACTTTTCTATAGGAAGTTAAAATCCACAAAGAAGTAGGAATGGCGGTAGGAATAAATTTTATTTATCAAATAAAAAGGATGGCGGCGCCGTTTTTCACGAGCCAGGGACATTATCGCTTCTTTTAATTATTATCCCGCCGATATTTTATGCGGGGTCCACTATGCCTCGCGTACTTGCCCTAGGGTAAAAAATAATAGGTAAGGAAGATCATTCCTTTTATATTGTTAACATTGTATATTGAGTTCTATGATTTATTCTTTGAGTTGTATAGATGTAAGTGCCAAATTAAGTTAAGCACCTGTTAAATTACTTGCTCTTTCGAAAACAAGTAGGTATGACTTATCGAATTTTAATTCTAAGGTAGAGTCAACAAGGCGGCATACGCAAAGTTATATTTTTTCATAATTAGACTGCAGTATAAAATATTATAGTGTTTTAGTAGTATTATAGTGTTATGTTGGCGTCATTTATACCACACACCGTCATATTCCATTATTTTGTTCACTTACTAGCTACCTCTACCAAACTATCAATTAAAAACAACAATCCAATCTATTACGGACCGTATTGCATGCTTATAATTACGTAAAAAAAAACAAACGAACGTTTTAATTCTGGGTGTAGGGCGGCGCGCCCTAGCCACGCGGCCTCAAGGAAATGAAGGAAAAAAGCGGCGGAAGCTGCCCTCCCTCCCCCACCGCTAGCTCTCTCGCGGCTTTTTAAATGGAAATTTATTGTTAAACACTTCGTCAATTCGCCGTTGCGTTTAAGAATTTTATCTAGTTTCGTCCGCTTGTTCGGCTGGAAGCTCTTTATTCTGTTATTTACTGACGTCATCGTGATAAAGTTTGCTGTTGTGCTAACGTTACAATAGACAAAGCTTTTTTATGTGCCGTAATCTTTGAACAAGATAACTTGGTAGTGGTACCAGATGTCGTGAGAATATGACTCATAAATTGTGTACAAATCAAGGACACGTCGCCGATTTTATTTTATAGACTCTTTATAAATCGCAGTTCGGGTTCGTCGTAAACTGACGCCGACTGAACTCGTTCAAAAGTCAAAACTCTTTGCGAGTTCATAAAATTCACTCGAAGCGAGTCGCCGCGGCTTCCCCACAATTGAAAAGTGCGAGGGAGCGGGCTGATAGGGCACTTACTGTAAAAGTTAAAGCTAATTGCCCTTAAGACATATTTTTAATTTCATTGCCCATTCCTTCTTTCTTAGTGTTTGTCGGAGTTCACTAACTCCGAGACTCGGGACGGGTCTGATTGCAAGGGTAGCCAGTAATTGCCATTTTTACGAGATAAGGTCACAACTTTTGAATGTCGAACATATTTTATGTTTCGTTTTGGGGTGAAAAGTTTGAGCGATTTTTTGTGTCGCTAATAAAGATAATGAAAGTTTACGCCTCATTTTCTACTCAAACCAGCGGTGCTTATTAGTAAGCGCTGCCCTTACAGAATGTCAAAAACACGAACTGACAAAGCGCGTCCAAGCTGTAGCGCACATAAAAGTTCTTAGGCGTTAAATAAATCATCTTGTTATTTAGGTTCTTTGTCTTATTCATAGCGAAGCTCACCGGAGCAGTTCAAAGGCGAGCTAAACATGTTTCTGTACAATCCCATGAGACGCGTGGGAGCAAATGCACAAAAAGACCGGCGAGGCCCTAGTGGAGGCCGGTAGCCGTCTTGCCTTCCTCACATGGCACAAAAGGCCCGACCAAGGCCCGAGCGTCCAGTAGCCGTCTTGTGCCTTTAAGCGCGCACCATTCATTTAATCTGTCATTTCATTTTCATAAATGAATCATTCTTCATTTGAATTCGGAATTGTGAGGTTTTTCGTCGGCCGCCGCTGCATGACCTGACCACCGCGGGGGTCGCAATGACTGATGATATTTTAATGGTTTATTTTTCTTTAACATTCTTATCACCAACTATTGTAGTTGCGGTGGCCGTCGGCAGCCGGAGACGTTCAAAGAAGAATGTTTTTGATTTCAATTTTGGTCGGCCATTCTGCCATTACGTAAAAAATACCTCTTTATTATCTTCAATGTCCTGTTAAATTATAATGTTTAAGTTACAATACGAATACATGTGAGTTATCGGGATCAATATTGTATTATTGGAGTGTAAATTATTGATTTTTAAGGAGATGGATCGATGAAATATCGTTTTGACTTTCGGTTCAGCTTACTTTCTACTATAGGAAGATAAATTTTTTTCTTGTTTCCCTCCACTTCCCTGCTACAATTCCATAGCTCCATCCGCGTGACACAGAAGCTGTCACTGGCTGTCGCCGGTTCTGATGAATGAGCGCAACCGTTATGCGCCGGCGCACTCTTACTAACTCCTGAATAATCTGTGACTTACTCGCAGTAGCTTGACACTAATCTGTGGCGTAACTCATTAACTCCATTCAAACAAGCGGAGATTAAAAGAAGCAATCCGAGTGCTGTCCAGAGACAACTAAACGGAAGTTTAAAACGTCGGTATGCAGCGTTTTATCTGGGTTTAGCCTTTTGTTGGATTACTCTTAGAATGCCTAAAGAATAGTGATGAGAGACGTCATGCTAAAACAAAAACAAATAGTTCCAAAGTAACTTGTTAAACTTTTTTTGGCATTAATTCAGCAGGCATTTCCGGTGTAACACAATTCTGCTGATACGATTATCTTAAAGGTAGATAATAATCATAACATAATAGTAAACGAAATAGTAAATTAAGAAACCCTAATAGAAAGTTTTTGCATTATATAATTTTAAGATAGTAAAAGAAACGACAAGAGAAATTGTGAAGATCAAAGAGTTTGATCACATCATCTGATTAAAATGGATTGAAGCTTCCTTGAAATACTTATAACACTGCTTTAAAACTAAACTTACTATAATTATAACTATATATACTTATCTATATCACAGTGTAATTCGCAATCATTAATTTGATAAAATTAAACATTTTTCATCAGTATTGTTCTCAAACTGCTTTGGTGTCGCTACAATGATGTTGCGAGACTAAAATAGCTGAGAATCGAGAAGCTAATTTTATTTTAAACGGTGACATTTGTCCACACTGAAGTGAACTATATCCGATCTTTTGTATTTTTTTCCGCCGAATGAGAAGCTATTTTCGTGTGTGTTTCGGCAATGTGCCGATTGATCTGTCTGTGAGGACTTTCCGGTCGCCAATGTGACGGGGTTCGACGCTTCTGTTCTGTTTGGTAGAGTAAATAAAAATATATTTTTGTGTAAAATTCTGTTCACTGCAGAGTGTTGTTTCTGAAAAAGACTGGTCTATCTGTTAGCCGTCGGAGATGGTCTGTGCAATCTGTTAGCCTTAGTACACAGACCATCTCCGTCGGCTTCATTAGAGTCAGTTTCATCGTCTTAATTTCATTAGTTTCGTTTGTTATTACTTTCACTAGTACCTATCAATGTTGTTTTCTACATTTTTTTACGAGTATATCTGTCTAGGCCAACGTTTGACCACGATTTCACCTTATGGGAAGTGACGATGCGATCTAAGATGACGCACGCTTGCCTAGTAAGTGTCTATTCACTCTTGATTTGAACACACCCAGGTTGTATTTAACAGGAAACATAGACGATGGCAGGGCATTCCACTCCTACGCTGTACGTACGCTGTACGTACCTATTTATGTCAGGGTAAAAGACAGATTAGAAAATATTGTTCGAACGCTGCTTGGAACACCCTTTTCATTTCGCTATTGCCATGATGACACGCAAAAAATACTTTTTTATGTATCATTGAATCTATTAATTGTAATTTTTCATATGAGATTTAATTTTACCATATTATAAAGTCATTAAGTTCATCCATGTCACACATGCACTAGATTGCTGTTATATCAACACCGTGACGAGTTTATATTTGTTTAGATGTGAATGTAAACGCCATGACATGTCTATCGACGGGGCGACGATGGACGCGGGCTAGCGCGTCAAACTGTAATACATGTAGCCATGTGAACTTACAACCTGTGTATCACAGTACATGCATGAAGAATAACTATGCAAGATTGCATGACAATGTGCTTAATTCATAATGATGCTGATTTTCGACAGTTGCTGTAACTTTGCTTCTAATTTATAAATTATCTCCGCCATGATAAAGCAAGAATATTGTTTGACTTGGAGAATTCCAAATCCTCAAAGTTTTTCAACATTGTAAAATTTAAAAAATTAACGCTTTAGTAAGATTCATAGGAATTTTCTATAATTTTCAAATATTAAGCAGTAGTTATCCAGGTATAATGCTGTATAAACTCATGTAGAACAGTGCGTGTCAAATTCTACACTTAGCTAGGAATCATTCACTGTTTTACAGTGTAAATTCTCTATTTCTAATGAAAAATAATATCACATGTTGCGACACTGTCGATGAAAATTATTTTTGTTTTGGGTATTGGAATAGAATAACAGACATGGAATCGGACAGGCGCGTGACAGCTTGCGTGCCGCTGTCGTCAGCGTCAATCTACAGTTCAATGTTGGCGGAATCGCGGCAAAAAACATGACGCGATGTACTGATGGTTGTATTATTTATATGTTCTGCTTATGCTTACATTATAGTGAGGTTTGATTTTATTTTAGGTTTCAAGCAGGAATACTGGTAGATAGAGTCCGAAAGATATTTTTAGGTGAATTTGTCCCTGTGTTCTTTTCCTTTTCTGTCGAATCTCAATGTGTTAGAAAGAAAAGTTTTATTGCAGCAAATAATAGGATTCATATCCATAGTTAGATCGTTTTGAAGAAGTTCCTTTGTAGGGTGAACTCGGGTGATGTGGTTTGGGAAACTTTCGAAATTTTGTAACAACTGTCGCGAGTCTCGACATTTCCCGTAGGTATTTTGGCTTACAAAAATCGTACCTTAGTAATGCATTTTTTTAAATAAATAAGTATTATAGATGGATCACTTTGGGTCGTACAAATGTCTCGAAAATCAATAGCTGAAAAGGGGTGTTAAAATTTTGATTTTCCTTCTACAAACTTAAGTAGATTGTAAACTAATTCAATAACATAAGATTTATATAAAATAGGTAAGTTAGGTACATTTAGTAGCCAAAATTTGTAATTTTATTAAAGGTATTACTAACAACAAGTATATAAGGTTATACTTAAATTACCTATATAACATGACGTCTACATTGTTTACCAAATCGCCAGTTTATAATGGCAAAAGTTTCCAACTATTAAGTAGACTCAACATTTAAGTGGCAATCAAACCGTGCTTAGATCGCTAAGTTATCGCATAGCAAGTTGTTAAGGGTCAAGCTTCATTAAGGACAATGCATGCCGCGTGATGTGGACAGTGGACACAAGTTTGGGAAACTCTGCCCGTTTCGGACAAGTGCTGCTACATGAAGTGGACTTGGACGGAGCGGGGATGTAATAAGGATTAAGAGTACAAGGGGGTACTCATACCTAACCCTTCAACATTTTGGAAGTAAAGACACACAGTCTACAAGTCTACCCAACTATGCCTAAAGACTAGAACTGTTAATAGAGTAGGTAAGTAGGTACCTATTTATTAAGTGTAAATTTCCAAATATATAAACATAATAATTAAAGTTCTGTTATGATACTGTATGTAAAATTATTATAGAATTAGGATTCCGTATCACATGATTATTATTATTTTAAGCATTATTTTAAGCATGAAAGTTTTCGTGAGTTTGATTCATTATAAATATTTATAAACACACTTTATGCTAGAGTGTAAAGATAGTATATTAACTAAACGAAGTGAAGTGCCCCACTAGATTGCCTACATCTCTGTCGCAACTTTTCTCTTGAATATTCTCGCTGCGCGCGGCCACTTGTTTATGGACATTATGGTGGTACATTCCCCAGTGCTGTGGCTTTCCCCCCAGTGCTGTGGCTTCCACCCAGTGCTGCGGGTTCGCAAGTTCGTGCGAATGCACACTTACTGTCGTCGGGTAAGATTTAGATGATGCGGTGGCTGTTAAATTTTACTAGATAGCTATTAGAATAATCTGGTGTTTGGCGTTATAGTAAAAGGGTTCACTTGTTTTAGTTTATTTGTATTGTTTTGTATATTAGGGGTCCATTCGTTTAAGTTTCTAATAAACCAGATGCATAAAATCATGCAAATAATTGTGTACATGATCTACACACTATTGAGACGTCAAACTGACATGGGATGAGAGACACGATGAGACGTACAAAACTTTAATAATAACGTTTATTGACAAAATATATTGAATACGAAAAATAGTCTAAAAGAAAGGTTTTTTTTATTTATTTTAGGATCAACAAACAGTAGGTACACAACACAAATAGAGTTACAGAAGTTTAGTTTTATAATGTCTTGCTAGTTGATGTAGCAGCACTATAAGTTTAAGTAAATTTCAATTTACTTTCTGTGTTCAATTTAGTTCCGTTATACAATTAATTTTAATGAGAAACCATGCTAAGAAGCAGCAGAGATGGTTTATAGGATGCCAGCTCTGTAGTAAAGTTTCGGAGCTTGCAGACAAGACCTATAGCAATCGAAAAGTAAATTCTATAAAGGTCGCAAAGTACTTGATTAGAATTTATTATGAACAACTTCCTATAGTTTTTATAGACCAGTGTGACAAGTAGCACCCAATATAAAACCATTGTTCCCTCACTTAACTAAGATTACGACGTAAGTTTGTTTGTTACGACAATATTTGTTAAGCAAACGGGCTCCCCTCACCGCTAGTTGTCCATAACATTGTATACCCCTCAGGGGCTGGAGTTGCAAGTCACTCATATCAATATCAGGACCTCGGAGGGCATCACAACGCTTTGTTCCTAAGGATTTTGCGTAAATTGCAGCGAAAAGTTGAGTTTCAAACTATGTTACAAGCCAGAAAGTTGCTCTACAAATAGCCTTTTGGTAAGCATGACGTGACGTGTCTAGATTTTTGCTTTACAACAGGCTATAAAAAATTACTACTTAGTTTTTTTGCATTTCTTTTAAATTGTGATACGGGCGTCGTTTGGTTGTTTAGTTGAAAAGTATCTTATTATGTGTTATTCCAGGACCTACATATAGAGTATCATTTTACCAAATTTCATCAAAATTCAGCCGTTGCGGTGTGAAAAGGGAACAAACACACACAAAAATTCTTTTTTTTTTTGTAGAACTGAATGACGAGACGATCTGGTCGTTTGCCTGATGGTAAGCAATACGCCAGCCCATAACAATAACAGCACCACCCAGAATTTTGTTTTGCAAAATCCTGCGCAGCACTGCACTGCGCTCGTCACCCTGAGACAATTAGCTGTTCATTCGAGTTTCTGTTTGACTTTAAATATTGCTTGTGGCTTAAAATAGTGTTGAAATTTCCAATATCTTTAATAAGATATTCAATCAACATTTTTAATTATTACTTTGATGACAAGAATGAACAGACAAATAAGTCATTGTGTCAGTGTATTGTATCATTGAAAATGATGTTCATGAAGTTTACTTTCTGTAATTTAGTTAAACAAAATACACACGAGACTCTAGTTTTCTCAACTCCACGATATTGTAAATTGAAATGAATTATGAATTAAAATTAACAGAGGCCCATAGAACGTATACCTTACAGACTAACATATTTATATACAAAAACTAGCTGACCCGGCAAACGTTGTTTTGCCATATAAATTAAAAAAAATGTTAAGGGTGAACAACCCTTATAACTTAGGGGTATAAAAAATAGACCTACTGAATAAGCATATAAAATTTGGTAGAAATCAGTAAAGCCGTTTCGGAGGAGTAAGGTAACTAACATCTTGACACGAGAATTATATATATAAGAGATGTAACACAATAACTTAGTATTCTATAACGCTACTACACAACACAAAAGGAATTATTATTTTTGCCTGTTATCCCTATAACGGTGGTAGACTACCCCTGTAGGCCAGAAGTCCGGATATTATGAAACTTACCTACTTCTATTATTAACAATAACTAGTACTCTCTCTCTCTTACTAATAATCTCTGCATTTTCCCTTACCGAGAGGTAAATAAGCAAAGGGAAAACTGGAGAGTTCACGTATAATTCAGCACGATGTCTCTAATCGCAAGTTTTTACGTAGGCTAGTAAGGCTCGCATGCCACAGCGGCGGACCAACTAAAGACATTCCGTAATGAGGTTGTGGCACTTTCACCGATCTCAATATTTGTAGAGTAATGACCGGGCTTAGAAAATTGTTCGCGGAATCGTTCTGTGGAATGCTGAGTAAAGATCTGCTAGTTTCTGTGGTCGTTGAACTTGTGAATGCGGTAAAAATTTACTACCTATATGCAAGTAAAAGCTAATAAAGATAAATTAGTATTAAATAAGTAAAGGAAGTAAATTTAAAAAATACCTGTTTTAACTGTATAAGAAATTTACATTCGGGAGTTCTGCGCTACAACATTCCAGGATCCTTATATGTTATGATTATTCCTTATATGTATTGATTATGATATTGAGTTTAGTAAAATTTACCTTAGATAAACAAAATATATTTACAAAAGCAATAGATTTTAGCAGATTTTTTCATCTCTTTAACATTACTGTATAGAAATCTTTTATACATTTTTTGCCAATGCTAGCTGTAGAAACCTTTTGTCGGTGCTCGCACGATCGTAGCTGATGGTAGATAGCTGCTCTACCATCAACTAAATGCCCCCGTTGTGGCGACGGTCGCCCCGTTACATTTTGCATTGCATCACCGCGAATACAGACAGAAAAAACATCTTTCATTATGGCGTACATATACGATATTGTAGTACGCCAGGCAAAAGATATTATAAGAATTTAAATCCCTTTTTACCCTAAGTGGATAAGGTGAAGGTACAAGGGCGTAAGTTGAACTTATAAAAATTAATTTCAAAAATAATAATTCCGAATAATTTATTCGAATGCCAACGATGAACACCAACATCATCATCATAAGAAAAAAGAAAATAATTAAAACTTTTTACATATTTATAATGTACGTAAGTTTTTACAGTGATGTTAGTACAACAATATAAAAGTAGGTAATATGAACGTATATAAGTAACACACAGGTATGAAATTGTAAACCTATACTGCAATTATATTTAAGAATTATTTTTATGTGCTGACTTTACTTCTTCGGCAGTGATTGTGCATGTTTGCCCCCACCCGAACACTGCGCTGGTTTCTGTCGGTTTGCAGAATAAAAAAAACGCGTCTCACTTCGGCTCCTGACCAATTTCATGATGAATCATTATGATGATTATAAAAAAGGTAGGTATATTCTAGGTATAATACTCTAATTAGGTTATTCGTATAGTAACTGAAGATTGTCAAAGTCAAATTCAAAATCTCTTTAATCATTTTGGCATCACAGATGCACTTATGAACGTCAAATTATCACAATGACGTACCGGAAAAAGATCTCAAAGATCACTTCTCAGAAGATACGGAAAAAAACTGAGGGGCATTTATGTTTAGAGATTTTGTTACAATTTTTCGGGTTTCTACAATGTTATGTTTCTGATGTACCTACCAGTTGGCTACTTTGCAGAAGTGGAATGTTCCAAGCATCTTTGTCTTCCGTTTTGTTATTGGCAATGTATAATGACTATTATAAGTTAATACCCGATCAGAGTAACTGATATTTCGGAAATATTTGCGTTGTATTCGCTACGCATTACTAAATTAATTTAGACAGCAATTACTACATAATATTGTAAGTTTTGCTACTAATGAAACAAGGGGATGAATATGTATCTACGTAATATTAATAAATAAAACCAGCTTGTTTACACAAATAAATCATTAGCTTAACATCCACCATATTTCCTTTTTATGACTTACGTCTGCGAGTGCCAGCTTTTAATTTCGCCAGTGAACGACTTCGATTTTCCTGCAGTTTAAAAAAGTAACTTATCAGTTAAGTAGAGCAGGACAGTTGTACTACTTTACCGGTGTTGGAGCGAGATAAAATAATGCAGAAGAGGGAAAATAAAACAGGGGAAGAAAGTTAAGCGTCCGTGACTTTTTCAAGATTTTTCGGCGTTTATTTTTTAAAGTTTACGTTCGGCGCCGCGCTGTAGCGAGTACGAGTATATAAAAAGAAGCGTTTTGAGATTTGTTTTCTTTACCCCTTTTCTTATTTGAATGTTTCTATTAAAATCTGGAACAAATCCGACATACATGTAAAAATCATTTGCCGGAATAGGTTCTCTGTGGTTATATAGCTTGGCCAATACATGATTTTGAAATTCTATCCGAATTTATTTATTAATTTATTTATTCTTTTAGGAAAACTACAGCTAAACTTAATATAATGTAGGTATAAATGTATGGACAGGTTGATAGCTTATGAAAGTGAACGAAAGCGAACATATCAAGTGGGCCAAATTACAAAAGGCCCATATTGCACTACATCCGTTACTCTAATAGAGCTTTTGTGAAATCGATAAAAATACTCTTAGGCTTTTGGGCTATGAATATAAATGATATATGAACCTACAGGGCTAAGCATTACTTTTTAGTGCAACCTTCTGTTATCAGAAAAGTTGACAAAATTTAATTTAATGGAATGCATGGGCTTGTTGCCCATTGCATTGCTTCAATAATATTAAGAGCAACACATTCATTTGATTCTACAACTAGAACTTAAAAACCTAAGCGCAAAAAATTAAGGAGCCACTACGTTTTACTTCAATTACAGCTAGAAGTCATTAACCCTATAAGCTAGGTATCAATACATCGTACCATTAGCGATGAGGAAATTTAGAGCCTTAAATCATTTCTCACAAGTTCAAGGCCCCCAGAGAGCATTACGTCACACACTGTCTCCAAGACTGAGTCGAAAAAGCCCACCTTGGGCCGGACCCGCCCCAGGCGCCGCGGTCGCTCCACTACGACACTAACAAATGACCCCGACGCATCATAATAAATAAAACAATTTGTTCATAATTAGATTTCGTGAATTTAATTTTCATGGCGGTAATTGGTCCGCGGCCACAAAGCGCCGCTCTCTATATGTGATGGATGATCGAACGGCGCCTCCGCACGCCCGACTACAGAACTTTTTACTTTTTAGAACCTTGTCGCAATACTATATTTCAATGTTTGAAGGGCACTGTACTGAATGCAACAAAAGTACTGTGTAGTGTTTCACCGCTCTTTGTAGACATTGCAATTCAACGTTATGGATAACATTGCAATTGTTATAGGAAGGGCTGGCGCTTACATAAGGGAAAGGACTTGTTCCTGTCGTGTTAAGTATATTAAAAAGATCTTTAAATAAAAAAAAAACATTTTTTATTATGACAAGGTGTTATACTCTCTATATTATTATTATGGTAGATTCTACTATTTACCTTCGCTCGCTTCACGGTAATTAGAGGGTTCGGAAGTTTACTTCCATTATTGCTTATAGACCTATTACTATTTGTAATAAAGATTTCATTTGCTATTGTTTTAGTTTTGTTCTGACCGTGAGAGCCGGATGGGGCTTGTGAGTGGTTTCTGACAGTAATATGCATGGAATAGACAAAAAAATATGTGTGGACAGGTCCCTACTAGAAGACCTTGCCTTCTAGTAGGCCGAGAATATTGATTTTTCTATAGAAGAATTTACATCACTACCATGCTTAATAAATTTTCTAGAGTTCAGTGATTTTATAAATATTTACTTCCTTGCAAATTATTAGCGTGTTTATTCGTGTAATCAATAGACAATAATGAACATGTCTACGGTAGCCATAGCCAGTGTCCCGCTGCGTCAGTGAAGTGTGTCCCGTCACCTCATCTATCACGCGGCGTACTCGAAGTGATAATCCAGCGGTCACGCTGATGGTTAACACTGGGGTCAGTGGCGTGACATTTACTGTAGAAGTGAGTTTAGGTATTTTTACAATTTATATTTCGCATAGGTAAATGTTTTTTTATATCACCATCATTTTAGACAATAAAGAACTATTTCCACTGTGATCGATGTCCTAAGTGCCATCTTTCACGCAGCGAACTTGAAGTGACCGGCTGATAGGCACTGGGATCTGTCCGACATTTTTATTATCATTTCAAGTACATAATTAGTCAATAAACATTTTAATATCAAATTAATTATGATAAAGAGTATTCCTGATTTTAATTTAAGTTTACGTGTTCACACGTGTTTTATCAGAGAAACGATCATGTCCCGCTATCCATCATCCGAAGACCCGGGTCAGCGCCGAGATCTTCAGATACACCACCCCCGTAGCCCGTACCCACTGACCTCCTGACCATTCCACACTGTTTTGTCCAACAAAAGGGTCGGAATTTCACGTGAAATTAAATTATCTCAATAGCTTTTGTTCCCAAAAGTTCGCAGCAAAAAGTCCCATGCCTTCCTAGTGACCTAATTCAGCATGAAATTATACAAAGATTGAAACAGTGGCTCCCGGCGAATGTCGTCTTGTTCGCGTTCTGCTCCGGACAGTTCATTTTTAATAATAAATGAGACGAAATCAAGACATGACGAATAAATGAATCCAGAACTTGACGAATAAATGAATATGGAATATGATAAATGGAAGGCTCGGATCCCTCGCGAAGATTTTTTCTTTGGCTCCGTCCGAACGGAAGACGCTGGCTTTTTCCTTTTGTAGCGGGACAAGTTAAGCGTTTTTTTGGACGGCCGTGGCTGGCAGTGTGATATTTATCATTTCGTATAAAAGTTGGATCTCCAATTGTGTCTGCTTTGATTGCGGTCACTGGGCTTTGAATTTTTAAATTCAATTATATCTCAATCATTCGTGTGTGGTTGGTTTCTTGTCGAAGTCGATGGTGTAACAGTTCCTAAAGAATATGAATAAAGAGTTGTGTTGACATTGGTGTTGAATCGCAGACGCGTGATCCAAACGACCTCGCAGTAGAAGTGCCGATTTAATCCGGTGGCGCGTAATCCGCGACTGCACTAGTCACTGCCACGTGGTTCTATGATAAAGTACCCGAGCAGATTATGCAAATTCTTAAAATTCAACCTCCATCCCTTTCTCACGCGTGGTGTGTTCTCGCTTCGTTTCGCTCTTGTAGAGTTGCTCTCACCCCTGATATTCGCAGCGTCTGATGGATGATGCGTTATTCCAATAACAATTTTGATATCGTATGTTGAATATCTGAGAGTCGGATGTGTCGAACAATAGATCTCTTTGGCGATGTTGTAGGTATATGAATCGACGCAAGATCACCGCATAATAATATGTGGTGATCTTGTGTCTTCGATTGCTATATATTATGATTCACAGACTATTATTAAATTATTTACACCTGATATTTGATGAATGCTCACGAAAGTAAATTATTGAAGGCATTTTTTTCAGATAAGTAGTGCGTTTTTGGCTTTCTTCATGTATTATAATGGGTGGTTATTTAGGTTTTTCATTGACTGTATTTCCCATTCGCTGAACGGCTTTGTAGAACATTCGCTCTACAAAGCTCCACATAATTAAATATAAATATCATAATTAATATTATTACAAAGATTTTAAATAATATGGAAGAAAAAAATGTAATAGAATGACGCTCGTTTCTTTTGAAAATTAGCTTATTATATTGGCCTTAACACTTGTTAGTATCTAAAGAATCATATATAAGTATATACAGGTACCTACTTCCTAAGTCACTTTTATAAATCTCTTCTAAGGGTTGATTTATATGTGTAAATACATACAATGCTAATAATATTGCCATGGCTACTTTTTTTTTTATTTATTCATCTTTTGACATTTCATAATGTTCTTAGATATGTCATTATGTACAAACAATAATAGTATTTAGTTACAAAATAATGATTTATCGGCAAAAGCCTCGTCAATACATGTATATATAGAAATTATTAATGATTCAATTACAAAATAATTATTTATCGGCAAAAGCCTCGCCATTACAGTAAAAGCTTTTATTAATAAGATGTTTTTTTTATGTAAGGCATAAGTTCATTATTATTCATGTTTCTTGTTTCCAAAGGTATCCTATTATAAAGTTTAACACATATAAAGGCATAGCTTTTAGCAATTTTCGATAATCTTGTCCGTGGCAGGACCAAATTGTCTCTATTTCTAGTGTATATGTGATGGACATCTTTGTGTGGTCATTTTGTTCACGTTTTCCCTAACATACAGTATGCTCTGGTATATGAACTCCCCAACCATTGCCATAATATTTAGCTCTTTAAATTTTTCTCTGCATGAATCTCTACTTTTTAGGCCTAAACTACTTATGTATTAAAATACATCGAAAACACATAAATACAGTATCCAGCTTCAAGTATATATATACAATAGTCTCAGGTATAGCAATCAACAGTGGGAGTCCGGTAATAGTAGCTCTCTGCGCACCGTTCTCTATAATCACTCGGCCCCGCGTTCGCTTCGTGCGAACGGATATTTTATAGCTGTCACACATTTTACATACAACTGTGCATGTTTTTTCTTGTAAGAACTGTGTAGTTCGAAATGAGAACATATTTAGTGACGGATTTCGGCAAGGACGATAAACGCTACGTGCACGATCGAATTTTTTTAACTTGTGGAGGTTTCGAGGTACATTGTTACTGGTTGTTCCTTATGTCTGACTTTTAAGTGGCAATAATTATACAGGTATAACAAAAAGTTTTCTCCTATTTTTACAAACTTTTTTATACATCATAGTTTTGTGACAGGAAATGCAATCCTTGAACTTTTCATAGAGAAAGAGAGTATACGAATTTCCTCTAAAATGTTGAAATATCCACAGTATCCGAAACATGTGCGAAACATCGGCTTGACTTGTGCCCGTCGAGATTTGACACAGGGTCAGTGACTCAGCAGTTTGGATCCTGCCGACTGCGCCAAGCGGACCCTAACACATGGACGCACACGCGTGACTTGCTCAAAACTGACAGCCATTTTTAATTGCTTAGCTAGACATTTCAATAAAGTAGACAGTTCAATTGAAAATACGCTTAAATAGACGGCTGTCGGTTTTGTACATGAAATACAATTAAGGAAATAACTGCAACGACTCTCATCTGAGAAAGTTCTCTCTCGCCCTAACCCTTTCGGAAAAGAACTCCGTTCATAAATTTCATCGAATTAGTCGGCATTCGTTCCAAGGTCAGGAAAAGCTGAAAATTCGTTTCCCCGAAAGCATAAAGAGCGCAAATAAAATAATCCTAATTACAAACGTTCCGCTCCTTTCGTAACATTTCCATTTAATACCGTCCACATTTTGTGAAACCGACGAGCGTTCGTTCCAACCGCAAGTTACGCCCGTCGGCGGTCAAAAAGAAAATAGTGCACGTCGGAATAATAACTAAAAAAACAAACCTTGGCGGTGTCGGTGTGTGTGTAACCCACACTCCTACGGGTAGGCAGCCTGCTAAACGCAATATAAAGTGTGGTTGTCGTGGCATGTGTAGATATAGGTATAGGTAGGCGAGCTTCTCCCCGCGCGGTCATTAGTACCGCGCGCCCCCGCGCCCGCCCGGAGAAAGTATGATTTTACTCCTATAAAGCCGTATTTCTACTCCATACAGGAATTCGAATACGCGTGGAGAAGTTGCCGGGTTTCCAGAAAGGACATGTGGTGTGGCGGTTGCTTGTAAATAATTCCCAAGTTGAACAATCTCAATACGGCGCGAGGGACGTTAATTTTCTTGTTTGAGGGTACATGTAAAGTTGCTTGTACATGTTCTTTCCGAGATCTTATATTACAGTTTTGTTAGAAGTCATAAGATACGACTTGAGTCACGTTTGTTCATAACAAACGTAGAGCATTTACGGATTTGGGTTAATGGAAAAAAAACTAAACATTAATACAATATTAGTCAAAATATTATATGTACCTAAAAGAAATTCATTTCATTTCAAAATTACCCCAAAAGTTATAAAGTAAAAAGATATCAGATATTAGTATTAAAATTCGTATTTATTTAAGTGGAAAGCTCACATTCGTTAGGGTGTCCCAGCTGAGCAATTAGTGACCACCACGTGACCACGTGGCAGAGGGGAATAACCGACGACGGCAGAAAAACCGTCGGTGCTCTCCTGATGACAGGAATTATTTAAGCATATAACCTTCTAAATAAAGAACTAAAGCTATTTTTTTCTCTGGGGACTGACAATACCAACAAAATAGTGAAAATGTAATATTTTGAAAGTTATTTAGAAGTCAATAATAAAATTGTTCTGACCGATTCTTTTCAACTGGTCACTGTAATCAACAATAATCAACATCCTAACTTTTTATTGTGTTTAAATTTATAAGCTTGATTTTAAAGAAATACCCGTGTTGCCAGTAGTCAACAAATCCATAGGCCTGTTTCTGAGAGATTAGTGACGTCCCGTGAGCGCGGGAGTCGGCCTCGGCGCCATATCGATGTGGGGTCGTTGCCACATCGATTTTCGATTTGCTCCCGTGCATCACAACTGGGTCAAGTGCTGCCCGACAGAGATCAGGAATCTTGCTACTTCAAATATAAGGTAATATGATAAATGTGTTCTGTGTACGAAATGGGTTGTTGTTGGCACACCTGATTTTGTGACAGATTTCTGTGAGTTGTTACTTTAAAACGTATCTACTACCCTTGTTCTTTAGTAATTGTAAAATTGATCACGCATGGTTTGCTCAGACTATGCGTGACCCGTTATTATGTAGCCTACTAAACAAGACAGTTACCTTCAAATTATAGTAATGATAAGCCACAAGAAAAGTTTGACGAAACTGGAAGCCAAATAAGAAAATATAGACATTTCCGTGCCTCTACTTGCACTTAGCGTGTGTCAACGTAAATAGAAAAGTTATTGATACAGAAATGAAGAGTTTTCGAGTTTTCATTAGGGTGCGATTGAAGCAGTTAGAGCCCTTTTATTATCTGCTCGCCTCTAAATTGCCGAAAAGAAATTTCTCCCCAGGAAAAAAGGGGAACGGGGACAAAAACCTTGTCCTCAACTTAGCTACCAATAGCGCGGCGTTATTTAAAAATCGAACACGATAAGAGTTGAAATGTTTTTATTTTTGTAAATGGAACGAATTTATGTTCTCTTTTTAAAGTTAATATTGGCAGTTTACAATGACGACTGGGTGATAAGGAGTTTTTATTAGATTTGGGGACAGTTGGGTTTCGGACGGTGCGTGCCTAATGTAGCATTCGATTTTCGGTAACGGTCAGCTGATAAGCAAACGATGTCATTATCGAACCTTAGTTTGTATCGGTTCCATTTCGATTCACTCTTTACGAGATGGACGCAATTTTTGGGGTTGATATAAATTATTGGTTTGAGGACTTTGACGTTTTATTCAATAGCGGCCAAAGATCATGAAACGAGGAGTTTATTTTACGTTTTCTTTGTCCAAAGAAACAGTATTCAACGTGATCTTTGTTTACGTTCTTTAAACGGCTCACTCAACAAACAAACCTTGCAACATATTGTGTTGAAAGTATGTAAAATCTAATTTAAAATATTGCATCTTCTGAGATAATCATTTGGTTTTCATCGGGCTATACATTAGAGGCCGGGGGTGGCTTCCTCCCCCGTTGCTGATAAAGAATAGAGGGTATTAAACGATTACAAATGCTTCGCGGTTCAATAAACAACCCACTGGAGGATAGCGTTTTAGACGAATTACTTAACGTGGAGCGTGAGATTTTCTCGCCAGGAAAATATGGAGACATTTTTCAGTAGTAGTTTTTAAACATTCACGAATTGTACTCATGTTTCATGATATTATCGGGTCTTTTTGCGCAAAATCGCGTTTCGAAACGTCGAAGTTAGCCTAAATGTCATTTTAATTTAAAAAATTGTGCGCGAAAAGACCCGATAAATAATATCGTAAAACCTTTTTTTCAGTACTTAGGTGTTGCAATTTGACCACTCTGCTTTAACTTTTCTAAAGCTTTTAGAATTAATATAAATAGAGAGTCATGATGGCTGATAATTACAGAATAGATAATTATTCTTGTTACTAAAATTATAATCAAAATCACCGCAAATCCCATTCCCTTCATTCTGGATTAGCTTAAAATATAACCGTAGGCGTAGTATACAATATTATACAAAAGTAGCTTGATATTTATCTTACAGACGAGGACCTAACTAGATCTATATAAAAAAGTTAGTGCGGTTCATACCGCACCGTTTATTAAATATAGCACGCTATATTTTTTCCCAGACTTTTTACACCACATCGCAGCTGTGTATGTATTATCATGAAGACCGCGTCGGTAAACTACACGATAAAAACTTTTACAACCCAACTTCTGAGGCGAATACACACTGACTGGCGCATTCAAAAGTAAGAAGTGAGGCGACAACCTGCGATAAGGCTCCTACATCCACTCTTATTTATGTAGCTGGCATCCGATTGAGCACCCGAGAGGTAACTGAGAGGCGAGAGGCCGGCACATTTACACTCACTTATCTACCCTCGACTTTATTTCCGTACAACGTACCTTCAGCTTCTGACTGTACCTCTGGTACGCGCACATCTCTAGTCTGCACCTTCGAATCGATATCGATAACGTTTACGTAAGACCTCGTTTAATCCGATAAATAAAATAAATGTATCGAGAAAGGAGGACAACGGGAACAATAAAATCGAAGCAGGGAAATATTTAAAGTAGAATTTTTGAGCGGGAGGGATTCGTAAAGTTAAATGAGTTTGTTGCCACCGAGTAATCGGGTTTTTGTTGCGTTACTGGATCAGATAAAAATTTCCAATACTCTCTCGTCGTTGGATTATAAGTTTTTAAATAAATTAAATTTTGTTCTCGACAAAGTTTTGTAACTAATGTCATTCAAGTAAATTTAAGGAATACTAATATGGTCTATAATGCTCAATGTCTATCTTATATATTCTATCGTACTATACGTAGGTAATTGCTACGTACTCAAAGTTAAGTTGTTCATTTCCGTGATTAAGTCACTAGATAAAAAGAGATACTTTCGATTGAGAAACACGCAGCAAATCTAATAATCTTAAGTGTTCTGGGTGTTGAACATTCGAAACCCTCGTGTTGGTTTTTTCACGACAATTTTTACACTTCCGTGTTTTCATAGATAAGCAAATACGGGGACGCGTGTGATGGATATTAAGGGCACACCTTACATCATTTGCTTTATTACCGAGCAAGGCGGCGAGGCAGCGAGGTGGGGTGGGACACAAGACGCGCTCCTTATAAGTATCTAGATATTACACCCCTTTAATATGCTAAAATCAAATTAGTTCCAAAGTGGAGTGATTCCCTCGCGATCGATCGCCCATTCCCAATATTACGATCGAGGGTGCCGGTTTATTTGAGCTCTCGAATGTCATGCGTGTCGCGTTTAATTAAAGCGTTGAGTTTTTAACTATTACGCTAGATTATAGTATAAAGATGTTATCGTTCGTTCGCGAACAAGTTGGCGTCGGTTGAAAACGCCAATTTCCTGCAGGATTCTTGCGAGAGGTTATCGGGGCGGGGATCGGCGGAACGTCAGCGGTAAGTCGCGGGTTTCATTAGCACCAGCACCCGGGGTCTTAGCAAATTAACACCCTTGTGACGAGACGAACGAGCCATTCTATACCTATGGTTATGTTGTGGAGTCGCCCTCACATTATAGCCATTGTTAATGACTATTTGGAAACATTATTTGCGGGGAAGCTTTCCTACATTTCTCGAGAAAGTGTTTTATTCGTGCTTTTTAATTATTTATTGGTTACAGGGTTTATTTTTATTATGTTTACACAAAATGAGGTAGTTTTGGGTTTTGCTGTAAACCAGCGCCTGGTGTCAACACTAAACATTTGTGCTTTGAGCCAAAACCCCATCTGGCATCACTGTTTCATCTTTGTTTTTTTTATTAATATAATATGTATCCGTTAAGTATTTTCCTTCTTTGTTCTTTTTCTTCACTATGTTTGTTCTAAATTGTGTGGTTGTCAAATAAATGTATTTTTTCTTTCTTTCTTTCTTAGGTAAGTACTACCTACCACATACCTTGCAATTTTTTTTATTTATTTATTCACAATATCCTATTGCTCCTTATTTATTACCTTCGCGACCTTATGACCTTTTTTCAGACATTCAAGGCCATCACTTCTATCGCCACATTACTGCCCTATCCCGTCACACGAATACTACCAGCTTGACAAACGAGCTAACACACTATCGTCCGCTATCAATAAATTCCATAAATCTGCCTCTCGCAAGAAAAATGTGGGCATTTTAACAAACTAACCGTCGGACAAACGATTGTTGACCTTATCACGTCGGAGGGCGATGGAAACGTTTTCCCCCCATTACCCTCGGATGATGTATGGGAGACGCGCTCGCGGCGGCAATGCGACACAACTATTAGTGCATCCGTCATTAGTCAAAGTCAACGCAACGTTTAGTTTGGTGGTGGAAGCGGCCCCTGCGTAGAACGTCTTTAGCGAGCGTAGATGTCTTTGTTGTCTTGTTAGCGAATTTAACCGATGTTGGAATAGAAGTTATTCAGCCAAATTTGCCAGTTATATAGCCGCCAAGCAGTAGTGCGCAAGCATTACTGTGTTCCGGTTTGAAGGGCATTGTAGCCAGCGAAATTCCTGGGCATTTATGAGACTCAACAGCTAATTTTCCCAGGGTGATGAGCGCAGTGCAGCGCCACGCAGGATTTTGCAAAACAAAGTTCTGGGTGGTGCTGTTAATGTTATGGGCTGGCGTATTGCTTACCATCAGGCAAACGACCAGCTCGTCTCGACATTCAGTTACATAAAAAAAAGATGTTTATTAGACCTAATAACTGTATTTGCTCGAAAATGTCACTATAAATGACGTGAAATCACTTTATTAACACCATCTGTTCACAACAAATAAATTATCAAAATTGAATACCTAAATCAGAAAGTAATTTAAAATAATGTCAATCGTTTAAAAATAGACATCGTTACATTAGTCAAAAAATGTTTTGAATAGCTGTTTTATGAAAAGTAAGCGAAAAAAAAAGATTGTCAAAAACATATAACTCAATTAAAACTCGAAAAAAAAATACAATTGTTCATGCAATCGTACCTTTATAAATGCATTATGCTAACTAAATATCCGAAACTATTTCTTAAAGTGTTACAGAGTGAGCGTGCAGTACTCTCCATCTACGGGCTACGTCGTAGCACCCACTACGAGTGTCTCAAGATTAATACTTCGTAGAGGCCGTGTTAGTGGTGCAACAATTTGTCTCTATAAATGTTGACTCAGCGGGAAGTAACTGCAACCAACACTGTGACCATACTTACTGCTACATATTTTGTGACTTGGCCTATACTAACTGATTCGTATTCTGTGGCTTAGTCAATAGTAAATGTGACGTATACTATGGCACAGTGTTTGCGGTCGCCTCGCGCGATTAGCCGCGCTGAATTTATTGTTTAATTCCAAAGACGTTATTAATAATGTGCGAGATGATTAAACGAATTTCGCGGCTTAGCTTTAAGACGTATCTTTGATTTATAGTGTGGAGGCTTAATACGCGGCGTCGACGCTTGGAACTTTGTTAGAAACGGTTGTTAATGTTTGATGAGTGTTTTAAAGTTGTGTACGTTGCACAATGTGGCTTAAAAGAAGGCATTTGATAAATTGATTTGAATAAATATAATTTAATAATAACTGGTGGTAGGTTTCTCGTATGCAAGAGGCCGTCTCTAGAGCTAATTGTCTCAGGGTGACGAGCACAGTGCAGCGCCACGCAGGATTTTGCTTCACAAAGTTCTTAGTATGTTACTATTATGGGCAGGCGTATTGCTTACCATCAGGCGAACGACCAGCTCGTCTCGTCACACAATTACGTAAAAAAACCTTGATGAAAAAAAATTGGAGGCCAAGTTTTGAGGAATAGAAGGAAATGTAGAGACATGGAAATCGGCTAGTGACGTATCCTACTCTACCATTGGGCGAATAACTCCTACAGCTATGTATTTGGTATATGGTGAGATAAGCAACAGTTTCAGTTTAATCAATAAACACTTATGTTAAGTGTAGAAACTTAGTTAATTATCCACAGACGGGCAAACGTGTCCGGAAACCGGACCACACGATACATCGCCGAAGCAGACGAGGGTCTCAGACACCACTAAAACATACTAAATATCTAGAGCCAATTCAGACTTTATCACTATGTAGTAAAGTTGAAATTGAGCTATCAAAGATAAGGTTGTTGTGTCGTTTCAGATAGGCGGTTGGTACAAATGATGATACTTGGCCGATCAAATATGTGCTTCAAGTTTTAGTACATATTGTTCAAAATGTTTTGTCGCCCGTGACAATAGTTGCGGTCCGCGATACAGGGGTTTATGCGTGTAAGATGATGCTTGTTTAGAACTGATATGATAAATCAGTTTGGAGAAACAGCTCACTTGAGAGTGGTAGAATATCGTAGGGGTGCGAATGTTAAGCTAAACAATCTACCGTTAAATGAGCAAATTGAAATTTGGAGTTGATGTCTGGTTTGCGTTGAGTTATGGAGTTGCTTTCAGAGGGAGATAAGGTTTGATCGCGAGGAAATGCCATGGAATCTTATTTTACAAGTATTTCACTCCACTTAAAGTAGTATTCCACAATCGGGCAATACTTAGTTTCTAGATGAGATTATCACTCACTCACAAGAGAAGAGATTATCACATCGTTCTTGTGGTAGGTCTCTCGTATGTGGAAGACCGTCTGGGTAGGTACCACAGCTGTGGCTAGTTATTCTACCACAAAGCAGTAGTGCGCAAGCATAACTGTGTTCTGATTTGAAGGGCATTGTAGCCAGCGAAATTACTGATCATGAGTCTTAATATCTGATGTCTCGGGGTGATGAGCGCATTGCATTGCTACTCTGTGCTTTTTGTGGTATTAAAAGTTCTGGGTGGAACAGCAATTGTTATGGTCAGGCCTAGCGCTTACCATCAGGTGAACGACAAAGACGAGCTCAGCACTCAGTTCCATAAAAAAAAGAATAAACATATAGCTATTATGAAATAGCGTTTGTACTACTTATGTATGTATATCAACAAACAATCTTAAATATTAGAACTAGGTTTGAAATGTCTAATGTGCTTAGCATAGCATTAGCCTCTCCCGCTGTACTGTTGTACGAAATCCATGACCGGGAATCTTATGTATTGTCCACTAAGAATTACGTAACAAACCCTGAACCAGTTCAAAAATCTCAAGTCATGTTCCATTCAACACAGTCTATACAAATCCAAACCTGCTGACTGCTACCTGTACCAATAGCACAGAATAAATAACAGTATGACCATAGTACTGACCGCCCACCGGGAGACCTCTTTCTCTTTCTTTCAACCAGTTTTTTATTCTTTTCTATTTTACTTAATAGGATTAAGTGTGCCGGTACAGGTAAGTGTCTCTAATTGCTGTAAAAATCGGCGCCGACAAAAACCGGTACAATGCTGGCGCCCGGTCGCGGCGAGCTTCACCGGGAGTGATTTATCGATTGATTGGCGGCTTAGCCGACGGATTTGTTTGTTTGTTTGTAGGTGAGGCGGCTTCTGACTTCTTGGTGGTAATAATGAGAGTTGATCTTTGTAGTTTTTTATTACTATGACGCAGCGTTTGATGGCATAGCGAATATGATATACGATACGGCTAAACTAGGAATCGGTTAGTACAATACAGGCCATAGTCTACAAACTCAAAACTTTTTAAGAAATCAACTGAATGAAAAATAATAAAATTACAAGGAATGTTGCTATTTCAACCATGTTCATGAAATAATATAAAATAATATTGCATCATAATATGAGGGTGAACAAAGGTTAACACTATACCTACATGGACTAATAACAATTAAATAAACTAACAGAATAATACTAACAAGCAATTTTATCTGTCAGCCATCACTCGTAATTCCTTCATTTGTGGTAATTAATTTTATTTATTTTTGTTTTTAATAAAAAGTGTCAGACATCTCATCAAAGGTATTTCCATAAATGGCAACTTGAACTCATGTAAATCGATCACCAAAGTCAATAATTCACCTAAAACATATCGAGTAACAGTAACCTTCGGTGTATTATTTGGAATCGGCTATAAAGGCCACAAAGGGACAGCATTGATTTATGTAGCTGGAATGATTCGGCCCTTAACCAGTGAAAGTGTTAACTTTACACCAAAAAAACACGATGAGTTAACCTTATTGCGAAAGATATAAGGTTTAAAGTCACTAGCTGGTGTTGGCGTTGGCCATCGCGTAAATCATAACCAACGATGTATTGACAACGAATGAATGGATATCGTTATTACAGACGAAAATTATGGGATTTGCTACTGGTTTATTTTGTGGAAAATATAAAACATATTTGGGTAGTTTGATAAATAGCATAATATAGTTTTTCCTTTCTGCTGAAAATGATCTCTCAGAAATGGATACACATCGAGTGTAATAATATAAGTAAGTTATTAAAAGATTCTCAAAGATTATTGAAAGATTCTCAATTTCGGATTTCGGTTATTTTAATAAAATGCACACTTTACATTATTACAAAAATTTTGATTATTGTGTCTATAGTAAATTTTGAAATGTCAGCCGTCCTAATATTTTTTAGATATGATCAATGATCCCCAACCTACAATCAATGTAAAAGCTATTTCTAAAATTACTGCTAAAGCCAGCACATAATAGGTGAACATCTTCTTAGTAGAGTAAAGGTCCAAGACCCGCCCTCGGCTCTTGTTTAACCTTAAATTAAGGGTCATTTTTCACATAAATCAAAGAGAGCCGGCTATAAGATTTATAGCTATATTTGCGGATGTCTGTGGTCAATCTTACAATAGGAATGAACAAAGGACTACCTGAGAAGTTTTACTTTTGCTGGCCATGGCGAATTGAGATGGATTTATGACTTATTTTTGCAAGGTGAAAATGAAAGTGCGAATGTTTTTATGCATAGACTTTAAAGTTAAAATGAAAGTGTTCTTTAACAATATAAATAATTATCAAAGAACATTAGGGCAAGACAGGAATTTTTGGTTTGCTTTGGTTAGAGTATTCCCATTAGGTATAGTAAACTAAGGCTGACATACAGTGAATCTTTTTTTTATCAACTGACTGATGATAAAAACGAAAAGTAGTTCGCCGGATGGATTGCACTCGTGATAACAGATTATTATAAAAAGAAAGCTTTGTGCTTCAACTATAATTAATTTTTAGAAAAAAACAAAAACCGACTTCAATGTATCTTCGAAGTCCAAGGTCACATATCGATGAAATTTATATGGGACCACTTCGTAGCTATACTGAACCCGACGCAAATCGGTTCATAAATGACGGAGTTCTGAGGTAAAAAACATAAAAAAAAAAATACAATCGAACAGAGAACCTCCTCCTTTTTTGAAGTCGGTTAAAAAGTACACGTCACTACAGTAACATTAGGTGTCTAATGTATTAAAAGTAGATTTGTTAAATCATTTAAATTGCCTATTTATAAAACGCGAAAAAAGGATTTGTTTCACTTAGGATTATAGAAATCCTCAAAGAGGTCTCGCCAATAAGCTTGGAAACTCTTACTAGTCTCACATACAAACCGTGACTATATTTCTTCTACCAAACATCACTGTGTTTAGGAGTGGAATTCTCTACCGGAATCCTTCTTTCCTTCCAATCACAACCTGGCTCTCTTTATGACAAGAGGGAATAAGCACCTCATTGGCAAACGTGCTCCACCTTAGACCGCAACTACGCTTACCAATAAATGAGTTGTTGTCAAACGTAAGCCCATTTCATCACAAAAAAAACATCAATATGATAAAAAATCACTATCCGATAAACAAAGCCGCAAATAGTCAAAAGTTCCCATGCCATCATCATTACAGTGAAAACATTCAGTGTAATACGCTCGTATTACACTGAACGTTTCAGTTGTTTAGTTACAGAACGCGATCTGTCGCACGCGATTCCACCCCATTGTGTTTGGTATCTATAGTAATTATTATAGAAAATATGATAAAGCTGAGGAATTGATTTCGCTTGTAAATGTAATAACCTGCCTATGAATCATACTATTTTATACTACTCTGTTCCGATTTGAAGCGCATTGTGGCAAGCAAAATTTACTAGACATATATGACACTTTATTTTATATTTTATATTATATTTGGGCACTTTATTTTATATTATATTTATATTTGATATTGTGATGAGCGCAATGCAGTACTACGAAGTACTTTGCATGGTATTAAGCGTTCTGCAATTGTTATGGGCAAGAGTATTGCTTACCATCAGGCGAACAACCCACTCGTCTCGTCATTCAGTAGCATAAAAAGAACGTGGCGCTAACCATAAGGCAAGCGACATGCTCTTCTCACTGCTCAGTTTAATAAAAAAACTGAGTGACTAGACCAGTAGGGTTTTCAACTGATGGTAGAAACACGCCTGCCCTCAGTTGCAGCACCACTCAGGACTTTATTTTCATATTATGACTCTGAGCGCGATTGTCACACTTTTTTGTGAACGCATTTTTTGAACGAAATCCAAGCTCGGTGGGCAGTTACCTGATTTCCGTTGTATCTTTCAAGTAGCCGTAGCTTTGCCAAGAAAGTTTAGTTAGGAAATGATTATAATAATTCTTAACTCAGAAATAAGCAGATGAACTGTGACAAAAGACGATCACAAAGCTCGATTGTAACAAAACCAATTCGCCCCACGTAGAACATCACGAAAATCACGAGTACATCACACGTCAGTCAAGTTCTGAACAAATTGAGACAGTGCAGAAATAATAGGGCATTCTTTTTCATTGTATTAAAGGAATCGGGATGATCGATCGAGCAGGGCGTTCGTTTTAATTTCGATCTCGGATATACGGCCGGAGGCGTGGTTCGCGAACGATTTGTTTCATGTCCCTTCGGCTGTGTCTGTCTTCCTGTGGAACCGCAGGGGCAGGAATTACGACGAGTTTTTTAAGATAAAAGATTTCCTTTGTCTGGTCTTTTAGATCGTATTTTGTTTTGTTTATCGAAATTAGCATTGGTGGAAACACAGAGGGACACCTTCGATGTGATGTAATTACGCAATCTACCCTTCTATTTACTGATTACGAAAAAAATAACAATGTTATAATGTCACGATGGCATTCTATTACAAAAAAAATTTACTTCATTGTTATAAACAAAGCTGCTACTCGAATAAGTTTGTTTCACTTCTGACAAATTTCTGAAATAAGTCAAACCGAAATTGACTCTCCAGCTTATTTTACGTTCATATCTTTAAGCTACGGTGTCTTAGAATTTGCTTATTCAAATGTTCTATTTTTTCCGATTTGCAATGCAGCGTCACTCCGGTACTCCGACAGGCGCGTCGGGCGCCGCGGCCGTGAACCAGCGCTGCCGGGGTAATCCGTCACTGTCACCGCTATCGAGCGATGCACGCCCGCCGCCACCGCGCCGTCCATCCGCCGCGTCTCCCGCGCCTCTATGCAACTTTCATGGCTAAACTTAGACATTGACTTCAGTCGTCAAACTTCCTGCCATTGATTTTTGAAGAGAGCTTGTGAAAGATTTCCGGTCGATAATTTCGGGAGACTTTTCTTTTTACTGTCACCGCCTATCGAGCGATCCAAGCCGCCATCTACGACAAGCGTGCGCCTCTACGCAACTTTCTTGAATCGTCAAAGCATAACTGTTGTTAACTTGTAAAGTGCTAGTAGATTTTGGTATGGCTATTTAAATAAATACGCCCAACGATCACATAAATAGATCATGGCCTCCCTTAATAGGATTCCGTGTATCTAGGGAACCAGGAACTATGAGGACCATGATCCGACTACACCTAGACACAAACATTTCCCGTCGTGGAATTGAACCCGCAACCTCAGTGGTGTATGAGATTTGACCCAACCACTACACCACAGAGGCTGCCGATAAACTTCTTTTCCATAATAAGGTTTGGGATAATTCTCATACGTTGTGATGTTGATACTCAATATCTATGCATTTTGACGCTAAAGAGAAAAGTAGGTACATATATTGAGAATGACTCGACATAAAAAACAATCTATTTCATTTTTATTTTTGCAGTAAACAAGAAGCAAGTCACAAGCAAGCTATAAAAGGTGATCTTCAGTTCCCAGCATTGGACAGTAGGTACGTGTTAACACGCATTCTGAGGACCCCCGGAGAGCGCCGCGGGAGGCCGCTCCTGTGCCGCGCGTTATATTATCTTGAATGGCGCTCAAAATATTGTCTATAATGTCTGTGACACGCTTAAATTCGCCTGTTTATCATATTATATGGAATTACATAATTGGCCTTTTTTATAGAAACCCTTGGTTTTGAAAATTGAGTTCATAGAGACATGAAATTACACCGTTGCTTAAAGATACAGTATAATATTGCTTACTAAATTTGATTTGTGATGTTAAGTTTAATAATTTGGTATAAGATAAATGTGTAGAATTTTTAGATGTGCCTAATCTTAAGATTCAAAGTTATCAATATTGAAATTGTTACACTTATTATGACAACTAATAACTTTTTGTTTCTATTTCATACTTAACTTTGTAAAAGCTATCAGCTTGAGTTATTTGATATCAGGTTAAGTAATCGGAGTAATTTGATATTTAACACAACACTCAGTACAACAGAAAAAGTTAGAAAGTTACATTTAGATCGTAACGGAGCACCTTAAAATTAGACCTTCACGCAACGGTCGGAAAAATCACAAATGTTTCGAATAGCATTTCGTTTTATCGTGTGATTATTTGAGACAGCAAATTAGATATTGAATTTTTATTGTATCTGTAGCAAAACATGATGAATCGGTCCACGAGGTGAGACGCGGCCACGTTCCCACAAGCTCCCGACGGATGGTGATGGATCATCGCGCGCATTGTTCTCCACCACTCAACGTTTTGTCCCGCTGACAAATTCGAGCCAAAACGACTTTTTTGTTGGCCTATTATGATGTTTGTGCTGTCAAATTAAAACGGTTATGTCATAATTAAAAATATGGAAATAAAAAAATAATTCCCATCGGTATGCTTTGCCAAGGTCTAAATATAAAGTGTCTTGACACACTTCCTAGATAAAAGCATGACTATTAGAAGATGTAATATAGTTGTAATAGCCTATACAACAGCTGTCAAATTGTACTTGGTTAAACATAAGTAATCTCTTTTACATTTTAAAGCACTTGTGATGAGGCTTTCAAAGTTTCCCAAGCTAGGTCGACTGTCTGACTGGTAGACTTGTCAGCATATAAAAGTTATATTCTAAAACGTTCTCACTTATAATTTGTGGTTATAGTGCATGTCGAGTATTCCGTTCCGTTACACGGCACGTTGGCGTTGGCTGCCGCGGGTAATGCCACCGACGCTTATTGTGTGTATGTGTGGGTATATGTTTCGTGGAGGCATATCTAAACCACTCCCACACTCGCCGACAACAACAGTTACAGACACAAAACGTCGTCGCGGCACACAATTCAATATATTTCGGAGTAATTTGATGTTCATTAAAGAAACTCTGGGACCGTGAACACCGTGAACCAGAACACAATGGTTGAATGGCCATTTGTTGATGCCGTTGAAAGGCACAATAATAATTCCGAAGCAGTTACTCACGCGGCAGTTAGGCGCACTTACGAAACCAAAATGTCGACGTTTTTGATGGAGCAGCCGTGTTCTTATTGGTCAGCAACACGATGGCGTGACCCAATAAGTGCTTGGAGCCATGTCGTAATTTGCGTTTATAAATCACAAGCCTAACTTAAAAGTTATAACACAGCGCTTACCTTGTTGACTGCTTTTCCGGGTCGTTTTTTTCTCCTTCATCCATGGATACTCGGGTACGTTAAGGCCACCTCCCGGCGAAGGCAGATCGGGTCCGTATCCCGGAGGAGTGTGCTGGGGACTCAGTTCTCCTGCTCCTAGTTGCGGGAGTGCCGTCATGAATTCAGCCATCGAAGGTTGGCTGTTGATGAATCCTGTTTCCGTGCAGGTTTCGAGCATGGGGTGCTGTGCTCCGGCCGCAGTGACGGCAGCGAGCCAGAAACCGTTTCCACCGTGCTCCATCCGCGGATGGTCCTGCCCCGGCGCTGGCCCCATCGGAGGCGTGTTCCTCGCCTTCACGGAGAAGTCTTCTTCCATCTCATCGCGCACCCCCATGCCAAGTCTCGCAGGCTGCTTGCCTCTGATCGGAGGGAACTCTTCGCATTTTATCTTGCGCACCAGCGGGTTAGTGTCCAGCGGCAGGGCGGCGGTGTTGCATATCTCTTGCATCGCTGCCGGTCTCCACTATCCGCCGAACGATCATTCACGTGATGAATGTATTTGCTTTTTAGTAGCATTCGTTAACATTTTCGTTTAGGCATTGTATTGCAGTTGAAGGATGTTTTAGTTTAGATGTTGTGAGTTGTAGGGGATCATCGATGAGACATTATATCTGAAAAAGAAATTGAGACAATAAGAAAAAAATTGAAACTAAACTAAACTATTTGAAAGACTTAATAGTTTTTCTAGTAGTCTGGTGGTTAGTTACCACTAATCATTTAAAATGTGTTAAATTTGTGATTCCTGGTGCATTAATGCATTATTGATCATTGAGACAATAACATTTTGGAACTGAGTCATCTAAGAAGCACATGGTATTGACAACTCGGTGCTTATCTGCCTGCTTAATGCACTTAGCAGACAAGGTTCGTCTAATCGTTCTAAACATCAAATTGAGAGGCGCCAAATAAAACGCACAGGAGAAGGTTGTTTTGCGGTTATTTCGCAATTATCCACATCGGACATTATGCGGCTTTGTGTCGAATAATATAATTTGCGCGTTACGTGGTGATGACTACCAGCTCCCGAAGTAATGAGCGCACCAAATTGTTTATTGTAATTTGGCGGCCGACATGAACTGTGTGTACGTGACTACCACTTAGCAGCCTGTCAGAATCGTCATGAACTCTACTTGACTGTGTGAAATGGTTTTTTTTTCGTGACTGAATTTTGTACTTGAAATGAAGCTAAGGCTTAGGTAGAGAAGAGCTTCCTTCAGAATGGCCATAAAATTAAGCTTAAAATATCTTTGATTGACCGTAGATTAGGAAGGAAAACCCAAACTCCACTAAAAGAAAACAATGTAACTGCAGACTGTGAAGTTTATCTACCGTTCTATTGGTTATAAATCTGAGAGGTTCTCGTTCCTGTTTATGGAAAGTAGGTGCGAGCCCCTACTCAGAATCCCTTCCGAGTCAGTAAGTACGTGTGGTTATGTCTGCGGTTGTAAAACATTAGTTTCATTGCCCGCAACTGGTGGACGCAACACATTGCACACATACGTGGAACGCACCCTTTCAGACGAAAACTCGAAAATGTTCGCGTTACCGCTTCCGATGACGACTCTGCCATGGCTGAATGTCAATTAAAATTCAAACCGCGTTCGAAATACGATTTTTTCCACTGGAATTTGCGGCGCGCCCCGGAGAAATGGCGGGAACGCGGCTTTTTGTTTTATTTTATTTTTTGAAAATGGAACGGCTGGCGGTTAAACCTATTTTAATGCGTATGGGTTGGTCTGTGTTTTGAATTAAAATGCTCTGTCTGTGGGGAGTGTGCAGCGGATGGACAATGAAATGTAATTTCCTTTTGAAGCGTACTCTGTTTGATGTTGCATGCGTACGTTATGCCTCTGCTCTACCTGCGTCTTAACGTGTATATTAACACGATAATGAGGTCTCTACTTCGATGTTAACGCGTTAATTCAATAGCGACTTTTGTAATAGCGTTAGACGTTACACGATAAGTTGGGTGGCGGTGTCTTTTTTATGTAAACTAATGACGAACCGAGCAAGTCGCTCACCTTATGGTAAGCAATACGACGGTGGCCGTTTTGCAACACATCAAAGGGTCACCTTACCGACGGTGTAGCCACGGGTATAACGCGTTATTGTTTGACGCCTTAATTATGGCGTAGTTGTACACAGTGAAGCAATCCATTAAAGGATTATAAAAAGGTTTCCAACTATAAGTTTGTTTTAATATTATAATAGTTTGAAATTCTCTTGATGCCGATTTGATACAGTATCGAGTTTCATCTATCTTTATGTGTGATATATATTTATACAAAATGCAGTAAATAAATAAAAAATCTATACGATTGAATAGCTGAGCAGCCTTGAAGATAGCACTCGACGAGCATCCGAACTACGACAAACTAAGCCATAGGTGGCTCACAAAATTATATATTACACTAACTGTGCCCAGCGGATTCACCCGCGGTTTCCCGGGACAAAAATCCATTGTCCTTTTCCAGGGTCCAAAAAACCTACATATCAAATTTCATCAAAATTCGCAGTACTTTTTGTGTGATTGAGTAACAAACATCCATCTATCCGTCCATCCATCAATCCTCACAAACTTTTGCATTTATAATATTAGTAGAATTAAGAAAGCGCACTATTAATTAGCATTCTCAGAGACTCGAAAATATCAATAGACATTTCTAAATTATCCGCATCTTTCGACGTACTTCTTAGATTTCCAGTTGTTTTCCAAATAAAATAAAAAACGCCTGTCAAGGAGCCTGAAGCCCTCTCACAGCAGGGCTCCGGTTTTACGCCGCGTTTCACTTCCCCGGCCTCTGGGGAGCACCCCTTAAAAACGCATAAAACCCCAAACGGCCTACTTATGAATTTGTTTATAGCCCTATTTTTAGAAAACGTCGCGAGAAGCTTAGGAAATAACAATATTCCTAATTTAATGCCTTTAAATCTTTATTGATATGAGCGCACTACATAAAATTGAGCATATCAAATGTACAAATTCCATTTACACTTTGGTTTTTATGAAAATGAGTATTAGATGGTACTTGCAGAACACAATTACATTTTCAGAGAAATAGAAACAGCACAATTTAAACAAAGCACCTACATCTACTTACATATTACCTACCTAGATTTAAAAAAAGCTTGTTCCGTTCTCATCACAACGGAACAAGCTTTTTTCAAGAATTTGAATCACCCTAAACTATATTCCTTTTTCAACCGATAAGTTATTTTTCATTGATTTTCTTAGCTCAACCGAAATGTGTTCTTTACTAATCCCAAAGCAAAAATTACCACGAACATGAAGGTAAGGACAAATAGTACCTATGAAAATGAATTTCAGGTATTGTGTTAGAAATAAAAAAATCTTTAAACCAGGTACAGCTATTTAAAGAACTTTTAGTCCTAGTCCTTTTTTGTCCTTTTGCTCCTTTTAGTTTTTTATGTATCTTTTAGTCCTAAATGTCTTGATACAGAAAAAATATTATTAACGAAAAAATTGTCCAGTTGTCATCAGCGGCGGCGATAAAAAAATGTTTGATATGAGATTTTTTTTTTAATAAATAATATCCTATGTAGAGTTTCATCTTCAAAACTACCAGGCGAGCAGAAGCTCAGAGTAGGTTAAAGATTGTTAAATATACCTAAGTATATGGGCACACAAGTACCTACCTAAGTATTTCAATACAATGGTTTTAGTCAGACTGTACAAAATTGGTAATTTTTTTGATAATTTTGCAATCGTTTCAGTTAGGAATCCTTAACGGATTAATAAAGAATATAAAATCAAATAATTTCTGTCGGATGAATCAAGAATTGAAATCGGTTCAGTAAGGATCTTTTTGCGTAGGATGAGACGTCACAGAATGAGTACGGCATAAGCCAAAAAAAAAAAGGGAAAGAGAAAAAGCAGTGTAAACAACATTAAAGAGCCAATAAAATACCTATAGCACAGTAAAAGCCTCATACGTCAACAATGAGGATTTGATGATGAATTGATGCAGATTTATTCCGCACAATCTGCATTTGCATACCTACCGACATCCGTACTCATACATACTCAAAACTTGCATCAAACTTTGCCAGCCTCTGTGGTGTAGTGGTTGGGCAAGTTGGCTCCAGTCGCAAACCACCGAGGTCGCGTGTTCGATTCCCGCGACGGGACAAATGTTTGTGCACAGAAAAATGCGCAAGCATTTGTTTCGTGCCTGGGTGTTGTGGGACCATGATCCTATTAAATCATTTTCTTCCTGGTTCCCTAGATACAGGGAATCCTAGTTAGAGGCCAGGATCTATACATGTGATCGTTGGGCGATAAAAAAACTTTGAAAACAAAACCCAAGGAGCAAGCCTATTATCGTCAATTTATGCGTGTACAAGTAAATAACATCTGCGTGCCGACCGCGCGGGGCCGGCCAAAGTAGTGGTTAGGGCCCAATTTGCCCGCCATAACGATTTCCTCTTCGGGGAATCGAATGGCGTGAGCCTGGACTTGTACCGCCCACTGCTGTACTGGTACTGTGTACTTGTGGAACATATAAAATATACTTACCTGTAGGTATTGTTATTGAGGTCAACAAACTCTTGAGTTGTGGAATTAGTAGATTTGATTAATTATGCCAGAATATGGGCCTATTACGCTTGGGCCTTCTACAGAAAGTTTCTTTGCATAATTTTACCTAAGTAGAGCGTTAAGTGGAAACTCAGAAGCGTTTTTTACTTAGAAATGTTGTGAACAGAAATGTCCATACAAAAATGTTGTGCCGTTTGATAGAGTCAGACTTTTTACTGTATCCCTATAAAAGCTTTTACGTTTGCTAGTTTTTTATATCTGCTATAATATAGATACCTCAAAGTACATCATGTAAATGAATGTAACACAGTAATCATTTTTATGATCACTCTTATGAATACAATATTTATTCTATATGCATATATAAATTACATAACGTTTATGTATACAAATTTGAGCGAGTGTGGCTCAGAGCGAATGTGGTTCAGCACGTGCGAATTTCGATCAGACGCACCCGTGTTCGAACCCCGCTTGCCCCGCGCCACTGACTTTCTTAAATTATGTGCGGAATTAACACTCGCTCTTAAAACGGTGAAGGAAAACATCGTGAGGAAACCGGCATGTTCAAGAATTAAATCACAAAAATTCTAGGAAATGTGACATCCACCAACCGTGGTGGATTATGGCCCATACTCTCTCTACGAGGGAAAGCCCGAGTCCCAGCAGTGGGAACGTAATGGGCTGACGATGATACAAATTTGACTCAGATTATATAAAAAATAATACAAACAATCATCGACATATATCATCATCCACAGCCCTTTACATCCCATACTGCTGGATATACTCGTAGGCTTCTCTTCCATGCCATTCGCCTGGACTCTGCACCATTCGTGCCCAGGTTCGCCCGCAATTCTTACTATATCGTCGACCCATCTTGCTTCCGAACGCCCAACGCTACGCTTACCCTACCTTAGCCACCATTCAGCGAGTACCTTACTCCATCCACCTGTCGTCATTCCGCCTGGCCAAGTGGCCAAGATCGACACATATATTTCGTTAAAAAAAATACGTCTGATTTTTTCAAAAGTACCCACAGTATTATTTTCAACGGCGTGGTGCAGTCTAACACCCTCCTTGGGTACAACCTCAGTGCTATTGCATAAGATCACCATGCATTCGTTACTCACATCAAACTTACGGATTGTTCTTGTTGTTCACAGTTTGGTCTTGTTGTATTCTGAGTCACACTAATATCTCTATGGCGTAGATTAAAGACATTTTTTTTCATGTCACCCTTGTAGCTAGACAGATTAAATTAAATAATGAATCAAAAACGCCAAGTAACTATATAACATTTCTATGTTTTATGGCTTCCTGGTACAGGTCGTAGATCTTACGGCATCATCCGATTGAGGTTAGGACAAAATGCCGTTCAAACCACCCACCCGCAAGACATTGCATGGTTTCTTTTTACCAACGGTTGTGGCAGTCCAACAACTATTATTCTTCAGCCTGGGTACGACCAGTATTATTCATTCAGTGCCCGGTAGCCAATTTAATAAACATTTTTACAACATTGTCATAAATGAACCAGTAATCCAGACTCCCAGATATGATCTCTAGGTACAACTCTCAATTAACTCACACGTTTTCAAATACTCTCCATCCAAGTTAAATAATGGAGTAAAGAAACACATTTCTTCCAACTGTTCCAACAAAGCCGAAGTCTAACAATGTAGATACGATCTGTATGAACTCAGAGTTATTTGTGATTAGGCCACTATCACGCGACGACGGCACGCAGGCGCAATCATCGTACCACGCCATACAAATTGACCACGTCTCGTTTGTAGGCTACTTTAAGATTGTATGTTTCGAGAAACATATTGTGTGGTATGTACACGGAATGTATGGCTAGCTTTCAGTGTATTCATTCCTAACCTTTTCAACACCACCCTAAAATGCGGCGAAGCTGCTGTGTAACAGATTTATACCTATTTCTTAGCGTATATAGTGCAGTTGGTGAGCTTCTTCTGCAACTTCTGCAAGTGTCTGCATTCGAGAGACAAATAAGAGAAAGTTTCTCATAATTATTTGAGAGTGACAGCCTCTGTGGTGTAGTGGTTGGGCAGGTTGGCTCAAATCTTATACACCACTTAGGTTGCGGGTTCGATTCCCGCGACAGGACAAATGTATGTGCAAAGAAAAAAAGCGCAAGCATTTGTTTTGTGTCTGGGAGTTGTCCATGTCTATGGTCCACATAGTTCCTGGTTCCCTAGATACATGGAATCTTGGTTAGGGGCCAGGATCTTTGTATGTGATCGTTTGGCGTATACACAGTTTCGCTTTACTAAGACTTTCCAAAATGGATGAATAAATAGATCGTGTAATTAAAACTCTATGATATGTTAATCATATACCCGCATTAAAAACAGCCTTAACTTAAAGGTCATCCCAGTATATGGTATAACCAAGGCTTACCAGGAACAGTTGATATGCCAAGGTGACATACTACATACTATACTTAATAGGTGGTAGGTCTCTTGTATATGTGAGGACGTTTGGGTTAGTACCACTCTTTTGACAGTTATTCTACCGCCAATGCTTTTGCTGTAATCTGGTATGAAAGGCTATACAGCGAAATTACTGGGCAAACCATCTTAATATTTTACGAAATTCTGCAGGAAATACCATAAAAACATGAGAAAAGCGCGGTTGGAATTTTTTTTCATATTTCTTTTTGGAAGACTGTTTTGCTTTAAAATACTGATGATTAGAGTATGTATTACAAAAATACAACTGAAAATCAGCGCTATAATGGCGCTTGATGCTGACTTGTGTCCTTTTATCGCCATCTAATTTCATGTACCCACACCTTTATTACCTCTTTTTTAACCCCCGATGCAAAAAGGAAATATTCAAACGTTTGGTTCGAGAATTCTACCTTAAAAAAGTGAGTAAGCCGTTACATTGATCTTCATGTTCTATTGTTTATTTAATGTAATGTTGTATCTATGTAAGTATAGAGTATCCTTCTATCAATAATAAGTATTTATTTATATAAGTATTCATTTCTATGTATTTTAGTTTTGGATTATATATGTAGTGTGTTTTACTGTTATATATTTTACGATAATATGTATTATGATATTTATTTTGTTTTACTGTTAGTTTCTTTTTTTTTTCTTTTTCATTTTTGATGCACGCTTTGTAGGGCTCTTTTACCATCACTGGATAACTGGTAGAAAATGCTTTAGCATTAAGTTCTCCTTTTGTACATTACTTGTAATAGTGCAATAAAGAATTAAATAAATAAATAAAAAGGAGGGCTGTTATAAGTTTTAAAACTATGTGTGTCTGTCTGTGGACCGTAGCTCTTAAACGGGTGAACCGATTCGGATACGGTTTTTTATTTGAAAGCAAGTTTTCTACCGGTTCTTAGACATGTTTTATAAAATCAGTTCAGCCGTTTTTTACTTTTTATAGGCTGTTTGTGTCGGGGGTTACCAAAATTTTAGTTTACTGAAATTCGCTTGTTTAGTATAAGATGTTTACTTATAAACTTTTTTTCCTGTTTTTCTTTCTTTCTTTCTTATTCAAGCTTTAAATCATCACATCCAGCCAGTTTCAATATCAAACATATCACTGCAATATGGTGGCAATAAATAAACTTTACAAGGTTTTCGGAGCGCGCAGTGACAAAGTGCTCGAAGGCAGTATGTAGCGGAAAGTATACATCATAATTCTGCTCGTAAACGTCTGGGGTACATCACTAGTGCTGAGATTCTTGATAGATCACTGGAGGGTGTAGAAATGAGAGAATGATTGAATTGTTTTGTGTTTACTCCTTCATTAATGAGTGAGAGTAGGAGGTAGGACTCTTTATCGTTTGGATTGGACCATCTTCTCGTGTGGGTGTATGGCCAACCTTGGTGTCGGAGTTTTTAGACCACCCAAAGTCCTCCGACATGGTCTAACGATAGTTGCCCTAAGACAACAACTGGGACCGATGGCTGTACCCTCCGCAGCAAGGTAGCGCTCAGATGTAAATACCACACAAACGGTCACCCATCCAACTTGTGATCGCTGCAAACGTTACTTAACCTATCAGATCTATTACGAGGCGAGCTACGCTACGCTACGGATTGGACCATTAAGACGTCATTGTAACTTATAACACGTAAGAATATACTAACTTCAACTCTAGGCATAACTTAACAAATGCAAATAAGTGTTAGAGAATATGTCAAGAAGTTATATAAAGTAGAGTGTATCACTCGGGCGCAAAATATATTTTTGGCTCGGGCGACGTACTTTGAAGTACTACTAAAGAATCCCTCGCTACGCTCGGGATTCTACTCTAGAATCCCTCACTTCGCTCTGGATTCAAAAAAGCGCCCTCGCTGTAAAAATATTATTTTGCTCCCTTATGATACAATCTACTATTTATAATGTAAGTTTTCTACTCAGAAACGTCTGTGGATATAGGTATAGGTACCCAATATCCTACGTCATTAGCGCTGTGATACGTGATGGATCGCTCTGGGGGTGTTATCTGATAGAAGCTGTTGTATTATTGAATTAGCAATCAAAATATCGTACATATTATTATATTAGCTAGAATCAGTGAATGAACGAATTCATAAACGAATGCTGTTATTATGAAATGACGATAGTAACTACATTGTATTGTGCGTAAATACAGGAAGTGGAATAGATAAAACCTTTTCATACCGCTTGAGTAAGATATTATATTTTTAACAGATAAATATTTAGGTATTATATACACCTACCAAAATATTCTATTGACTATTGTTTTTACTATATCAATTATTCAAGAAAAAACATAAAGCTCAAAGCGGTAGATTTCAATCGTTCAAAAATATCATCTGCATTTGATTCTTTGGGTATAAAATTATATTCATTTCTACTAATATTCTAAATACGTAAGTTTGTGTGGATTGATGTTTGTTATTCAATCAAGTAATAATTAATTATTAGAAAAAAACAAGAACTGACTTCAAGACTAAACTTATATTTTTTGTTTTGGGTATTTTTATCAAAAAGTGCTAAATCAATTTCGGTAAAATTTATATGGGACCACCTCTGAAGTATGACCTTCCAAACGAAAAAAAAAGAATCATCAAAATCAATTCAAGATTGGCGGAGTAATCGCATAACAAACATGCATAAAAAAACATACCTCTCACTTTTTTGACGTCGGTTGAAAACTGCTGAATGGATTTTAATGAAATTTGGTAGGTACTTTAGGTTTTAGAAAACCGCAGATAAAATCGTGGGTAACAGCTAGTCATAAATAAAAGATTAGGTATACCTACCTTCAATTGGGTTCATGACAAATATATAAGCTTGCTAGTAAATATATTATGCGGAAGGTTGTAAAAATCCGCCAAGTGTAAGTTGTAGCCAGCGAAATTACTGGGCATTATGAGACTCAACAGCTAATTGTCTCAGAGTGACGAGCGCAGTACAGCGCCGCGCAGGATTTTGCAAAACAAAGTTCTGGGTGGTGCTGTTATTGTTATGGGCTGGCGTATTGCTTACCATCAGGCAAACGACCAGCTCGTTTCGTCATTCAGTTACAAAAAAAAAGTGAAAATGGTTTAAAATGTACTGTGCTGTAGTCAATTGTCAATTTGATTTTTAATAAGATTTTTTTTTACGCTTAATAGATCTATGTTTGGCCACCATCTCGCCTGATGTGAAGCGATGATGTGGCCTAACATGGAGCACATAGATCTAGAGAGAGAGAGAAAATTATGAATAATTTAATAATTTAATTTTTTAATAATTTTAGAGAGAATGGAGTGAAACCAAACAAAACAGTATAAAAAAGTAGGACAACTAATAGACAGATAACTATTTAGTGGATAATATTAGTTTTGATTTCGTAACAATCCTTTTATTATAATTTAAGGTAAAGCATTAGCTTTAGGCAAGGGGTTCCTGAGACAGTCTCCCATCAGGAGGTGATGGATCGCGTCACAAGGAAGGGGTGAATTCAAGTGCTCTCACAAGTAGGTACCTAAGTAACTCTTCACTCACTGCGAATAAGAAAAGTTTATGTTTTGCAAAACCTTTACTGGGCCATTTTACTTGAAGGGTAGAAGGGTAGGTACTTATTGAGTGAACGTGTCTTTCGATAAGCAAGAACGTCTAACCCATAATTTAAGATACCTTTGCTAAAAATCATTCTACCAACACAAAATAACGATTTTTCTCTAGGTATAAACATACTTCAAATGTTAATATTAAACGCGCCATTTGATATAACTAGGTACCTACAGTATATATGTATTTATGATGTTGTTACTTAAATGTGGGTATCTAATACGAGATAATGAATAACCGGCCAAGTGCGAGTCGGACTCGCGCAAGAAGGGTTTCGTACCATTATCTATAAAAACGGCAAAAAAATCACGTTTGTTGTATGGGAGCCCCCTTAATATTTTTTATTCTTTTATTCTGTTTTTAGTGTTGTTGTTATAGCGGCACCAGAAATACATAATCTGTGATAATTTCAACAGTCTAACTATCACGGTTCATGAGATACAGCCTGGTGACAGATGGACAGACAGACAGACGGACAGCGGAGTCTTAGTAATAGGGTCCCGTTTTACCCTTCGGGTACGGAACCCTAAAAACTAGATAGTAGATAACAAGACTACCAATACGAAACTAATGGAAAGCATCTAGGATATTTAATACATCAATTTCAATCACCTACACGTCTAAAATACGTAGGTATTCTATTTAACTTTTTTTGAATGTTCTAGATAGTTTATATTTAAGGAAGCGTTATGTATTTTTTAACATTGATAACTTAAAATACAGATAAAATAGCAAAACTATGCGTCACTCACCTCAATCCAACGTGTATTTTTTTTTAATTTTCTTACACAGACACGAGAAAAACGGGCGAACAACGGTGTATCATTGGAATAATAAACAGCGTTCCCACCTAATTCCTGTATTCAAAACACGACACAGCGCCTCGTTTTATGTACTCACACAGTTTATAGCGCACTATGTGGTCCCAGCTTGCAGGATAGGATAGGCTACACGTCGCGGCGGATGGGCGTGTCCCGGCATCGCCGCCCAGCGCGGAGGGCGGGCGATAGCCGTTCTAATATATTTACTGCATGAATATTGAAACTTGTACTGCTTTTACTACCTACAGGTTTATCTTGTAACTAGAAAATTGGGTAGCTATCGAATTGAATTTCCATATTCAAGTATCCTTATTTAAAGAGGCACATGACTGTTAGATTCTTGCGTTTCTTGCTACCAATGCCACTACCAGTAGTAACATTTATTGTTAATTTGTCTTTCTTACTACTGCAGTAGTAAATTGTTAGAAGGTTGATTTTAACTTGCCCTTGTTCTTGAAGCTACTGCTGCCGTCGCGTTATGAAAAGAACTGGGAGCCTTGTAAGTATTACCAGGCCTAGCGCACTCCGCACTGTAGGTACGAAGCTACAAGTACATAGCCGGACACCGACGGCGGGTCGCGCGTCGTTACACGTGCCGCGTCAGAAGAGATAAGAGCTATGCGATAGAAAGAGAGGCGCTCTGTAGGTTAATATGACTGGTAGGTATGCAGCGCTACGCGAGCTGAATTGAATTTTATTGCGTCATAGCAAGAGTTGCTATTTGTTTAAATTTCTTTGCGGAGTGATGCTTCTGTCCCTTAGTATTCTGTGGTATTACCTATGGGTTTCATAACCCTAACTTTAGAAGATAATCCTTAATTACATATTATGCATTGTATTTAGCAGGGCGATACGGTTTATCTACATATTATAGGTAGGTACTCGTATTACGAGTGCTATCTGCATGGCGTTCTGAATAATATTATGTATGTACATAACATACTTATAACTTTCAGAATTTGTAATTAATGAATATAGAATTTTAATAAACAAAATTATTATTCTCATTTATTCTTGGATGTCAAAGGTATTCCTCTATAAAGAAGCACCGCGATATAGAATTTATGAAAGTTTGTTAAAAATAATAGCAAGTACCTGCTTATACTAGGAAATAAGAAAAATAAACAAAATAACAAGGCAAATTAAATAAAAGTTCTGCCGCCAAGCAGTAGTGTGCAAGCATCACTGTTCCGGTTTGAAATGCCAGCCAAATTGTTGATATCCCGGGGTGATGAGAGGAATGCAGTGCAGTAAGTACGTGCTTACCTACTTTGTACCTATGGTAATAAAAGTTCTGGGCATGCAATGGTTCTGGCACTGCTATTGTTATGGGTAAGCGTGGCGCTTACCAACAGGTGAACGACTTGCCTGTTTCATGTTGCATAAAACAAAAGAAGCTCACTTTGAGTGAGTCATTAGAACAAAGATGAAAGCATACACAATATGTTTCTTCAATGATTCATAGTCGTTCCTTATCATTGGAACTGGTTGTGGTATCATATAAGGTATTTGATGTGATAAGATACGACATAAAGAAGTACAGGAATAAAATATTTAGTTAAATTTTAAATAAAATTGTTTTTTAATTTACAGGTGACACTGCTTTGAGCTTAAAAAATATTTGTATCGATCTTAAAGTTACAGGTTAACGTACCTATTTTATTGCTCAATTTATGATAAAAACTTTTGAATAATTGTCAAAAGTACTGTAAGAAATAAAGTCTACTTATAAATATTTTTATCACGATTTAATTTTAAAAAGTCTAAAAATATTTATGTACTAAAAATACATATAGGAACCTACCCGCAGAAAAATATTTTTTAAGTCATTTCCTTGATTTTCAAATCGTACTTTATTCTTCTAGATATCTATAGCTACCTATAAAATATCCCCTAACAAATACCTAGCTATGCAGTAGGTACTTACCTTATTACTACTTTCTTTATACTTACCTACGTAGGTATAATTATCTATGCAGTAGGTATACGTAGTAAGAGGTATCTATAACTAGGTATAATATCTAGGCTTACAATGTCTTACCAGCTTAACAACGTCTAGAAGAATCCACCTATGCAGTAGGTATAGTTTCAGCTTAATATTAAGAGTCACGCTATTTAATTGAACACAGTCACAATCCACTTTAAAAGTACCAGTTACTTTATATCAGTCCAACGTATCACTTCACTTCACTACCACAAACTAAAAGTAGATTTATAGCCAATGATACGTATCACTAGTTTATTAGCATAGAAAGGAGAAAGTAGCACTAGGCACCAAGCGGGAGAGTCAGCAAAAAAATATCAATAGAAAAATTGTTATCAGTTCTACTATCGGAATGTCAGTGTGGCGTGGCGACTGTCAACTGTCTACTAAACGAATCGTCACTGTTCTCTTGCCGCCATGCCCACTTCCATGCAAACATGAGTATTAAAACGACGTAACTACTGAAACTCTACAAAAGTAACCTCGCTAAATATTAAAAGCAAACGGTTCAAAGCATCACGCCCAGTTTATGTCGCTTACGTCATTTGCTTCAACAAACAGCTCTACAAAATAAATGCTCTCAACTCTTCTCACAACAGTGCACGTCTATGCCCCGTCTTCTTTCTTTGACGTTTGTTGAAAAGTATTTACATATTATTTTTGTGGGATTAAAATTTTTGTATTTTCGATATTATGTTTAAATTTTAATTATAATTCCTAAAATATATTGAATTTTTTTCGACGTTGAGCAACATGAATCGTAGAATATTGAAAAGCCGGTTGAGTAGCGCTATCTCATTTACTCTAGCGTTTCTTGTTTGTTTCACGTCGCCGATTGGGCCAATGGCGTTTACGGAGCATCCCACCTTACGGCATATAAACTCCCGTGGAATATTGTGCTCTATCACTTGTAAATAAAGTTTAACTTTTGAACATTTAAATTGAAGTTACCGGCGTTTGTCACGCAAGAGTTCTAATTTTAAATCAAGTGTAGGCGGAGCTCTAGTGTTCGAGCTTTTATATTGAAAAACAAAATGTCTTTAACGAAAACCTGTTTTGTGAAACTTAAGCCTTTTATGCACGGAAGTTTAAAGTTTAGCGTTGGAGGGACATACAACCTTTTGGTCCGATCGCGTCGATCCGAGCTAGTCTCGGTGAAATAAAGTAAAAAAGTTTAGTAACCGGCTTGTCGGTATTTTTCTTTTGTTTGATTTTTGTTTTGTGAACGGGACATCGCATGAGAAATGCAACGCAACAATATGGCGTCCGCTTCGTATTCATCTGTGACCTTACGTATGCAATTTTCATGGATTACCTACGTTTGGAATTGAACGTAATAAATTCAAGTCTTGTTTGAATAGATCTCTAGAACAAAAACAAAATTTCAAAAATTTTGTTACTGCGTGATGGGACGAGCATGTAGTTCACCCGATAGTAAGCGCCAAGCCTGCCCATAACAATTGCAGTGCCACCCAGAACTTTAAATACCATAAAAAGCATTGCGTAGCACTGCATTGCGCTCAACACCCCATATTCCCAGTGATTCCGCTGGCTACAATGCCCTTAAACCGGAACAAAGTAATGCTTGCGCACTACTGCTTGGCTGTAAAATAACTGGCAAAGCTGTAGTACCTACCCAGACGGCCTCCCGCACGAGAGATCTACCAGGAGTAAATAGAAAGACTGTAATCTTACAATTAATGTAGTTTCTGATTTGGATCAACAAAAATCAATTTCATGACGTCACCTTCCCTTACATATCCATAAAACCATAAAGCCCATAAACCCCGTCATAAAGTTCCGTCTCCACTGCATCCGCAGCGTCTGCGGAGCGTCTTCTGAACTCATTACGTCGCTCGGTACTGTCGGTCAAGGCCTCGGGGTCGCTGCGGTGGGTGGCCGCCTTAATTACGCCCTGCGTTTAGGACTTCTTTCAACTCGTGGCCCGAGAGTGCCCGAGACGTGGGTAACGTATGGCACTGGATTTGTTTTGGTGTTGGCTTGGAAGATGTTTTTGAATTTACGCCGCTTATGGTGTTTGTACATCGAGAAAACATTAGTATCGTTATTCATTACGTTCAGTACAGTACTTATGGAAGTCGATTATCTTACGTGCTTAGGTAGTTGCTGCTTACCAATATCTTTACTTTTTTCTTAGGTTTGCACTTTGTCACGCTAAAACACACTTTTCATTTTATAATTAAAATGAATTTAAATTCCCTACAAAAACAACGACACACGTACCCATTGCTTTACTTACAAAATCTTATACGATAAGACTGATCGTCACACACTTAATTTTTATATAGGTATTTACCTTATTACTTACTTACCTTCTACTAGATATTACTGCATACACCAGCGAAATTAGGTACCTACCCACTGGGCATATGAGACTTAATAGGTATCTGATATCTCGGGGTGATAAGCGCAATGCAGCGCTACCAGGCCTAACGTACTCCGCACTGTAGGTACGAAGCTACAAGTATATAGCCGGACACCGACGGCGGGTCGCGCGTCGTTACACGTGCCGCGTCAGATGAGATAAGAGTTATGCGATAGAAAGAGAGGCGCTCTGTAGGTTAATATGACTGGTAGGTATGCAGCGCTACGCGAGCTGAATTGAATTTTATTGCGTCATAGCAAGAGTCGCTATTTGTTTAAATTTCTTTGTGATGCTTCTGTCCCTTAGTATTCTGTGTCGCTACGCAGTGCTTTTTATGGTATTAAAAGTTCTGAGTGGCACTGCAATTGTTATCGGAAGGCATGGCGCTTACCATAAGGCTAACGACCTGCTAGTCTCATAGCTCAGTTCCATAAAAAAATCTAACATTTGCCCGCTAGAAACACACTCTCCCTTTTTTAGTTACAGTGAATTTACACTCTACAAAAATAACACCACACATACCTACCTACCTATTGCCACAGAACACTAAGGGGCAGAAGCATCACTCTGCAAAGAAATTTAAACAAATAGCGACTTTTGTTATGACGCAATCAACTTCAATTCAGCTCGCGCAGCGCTGCATATACCTACCAGTCATATTAACCTACAGAGCGCCTCTCTTTCTATCGTACAGCATTTATCTTTTCTGACGCGGCACGTGAACCGACGCGCGACCCGCCGTCGGTGTCCAGCTATGTACTTGTAGCTTCGTACCTACAGTGCGGAGTGCGCTAGGCCTGCTATTGCTTTAATTACAAAATATTACGACAAGACTGACTGTCACACTCCGCACTCTCAATTTTTATATAGGTAGGTAGTTGATACTTCTTACCAACCTCTAGTAGGTTGGTAAGAAGTATCAACTACTAGATAAAATGTACTAGATAAAATGTAGATATTAAATTGCTTCAACAATTTTTGTACACATACTTCTACATCCATACCTAAAGGTATGTATTTACGTACCCACATAATTATCCCACTATTCTTTTTTGCATTTTTATGGTAACTCACGCCATAAAATTAACTTTAATACCCACTTGTAGCCTTCAGCCACCACTCCGTTGAATATTCAAGAGAAGACTTAAAAGGAATAATTAAATATGGTTATAAACTTATTTACGTATTCCACGAAGCCGCGATCTGCGGCCATCAGCTATTCAAAAGCTGTTTTATACATTATCTACAGTTTTCCAAATAAAAATAATATATAATATATACTTACGATACGTACGATAGGTAACTACCTAACTTATTCTCATTCGCATTTTGAGTTTATGCTCCTATTGGCATCAGAGCACGAAATCGTTATGATAACGCGCATGGCGGCGTTTCAACGGGTTAATCTTATAAAAATACTAAAACATTTTGAATAATTTACGATAAATCATACCTTTATTTTAACGGTTAAACGCCATTTTTTGACATAATTGATATAAAACGGCTAAGACTCACTGTAAACGTCGAAATTTACTCCGACCAGGTTTCGGTCATTTTATAGCCATTTTTTTAGTTTCGGTTTTAATATATGTAGGTAAGTGTTTTAATAAAAAAAACGTTTTAACACCTAAAAATAAATCTAACTATATCGACACCGCTTAAAGACAAAAGAAAATGCCTTTCAGAATTTTTTACTTAAAATTTTCAGAGACAGCTCTTTGCTCTCTCTAAGAGAGAAGGCGTGTGTGTCGTAACGTAATGGGCTGATGATGATGATGATTTCAATTTCAATTTCAATTTCAATTTCAATTTTCAAATTCATTTAATCAAGTAACCAGGACTCAATACCAATCACAAATAATCACAATAACTACAAAATAAAAATAAAATGTCAACAAATTCATACAATAATTAATTAGATGTCATACAGATTCATACAATATAGGGATGATGATAATGATCTCGCCTAAGAGTTTACCTACTATGTATATGCTGTTAAGTCTCTTACATCTAGGCAATAAGTCTTACGCAATGGCACAGAAGAGTTAATAGTACAAGTAGGTACAATACGTAGGTATTGCAGTCCCTATTTCTGTACGGGGTGACATGGTCATCAATATGTGACAAAACCTCTCCCAAAACAACAAAGATAAAAAAAAAACCGGCCTAGTGCGAGTCGGACTCGCGCACGTAGAGTTACCATTATCTATAAAAACGGCAAAAAAATCATGTCTGCTGTATGAGAGCTCCCTTAAATATTTATTTTATTCTGTTTTTTAATATTTGTTGTTATAGCAGCAACAGAAATACATCATCTGTGAAAATTTCAACTGTCTACCTATCACGGTTCATGAGATGCAGCCTGGTGACAGACGGACAGACAGACAGATGGACAGCGGAGTCTTAGTAATAGGGTCCCGTTTTACCCTTTGGGTATGGAACCCTAAAAAAGGTAATGCAAGCACAGAATACTAAGGGACAGAAGCATCACTCCGCAAAGAAATTTAAACAAATAGCGATTCTTGCTATGACGCAATAAAATTCAATTCATACGTACCTACCAGTCATATTAACCTACAGAGCGCCTCTTTTTCTATCGCATAGCTCTTATCTCTTCTGACGCGGCACGTGTAACGACGCGCGACCCGCCGTCGGTGTCCTGCTATGTACTTGTACCTACAGTGCGGAGTGCGCTAGGTCTGATGCAAGTAGTATTACTACCTACCAATTCTGCGAACCAAGTTATTTAAATACAAACATTAGCGCGAAGTAAGTAAAAATAAAAAAGAGTTAATTTCCCAGCACTTACTAGTAGTTACCAGTAATTATGAACGGTTGAAAACAATCGCAGACGGAGATTGATGCATGTATCGCGAAGTCATTAATGTGTATCGCATATGTGTATCAAGTGCTAATATGCAGTAATTATTGTCAAGATGTGATGATAACTTCTTTACGCGTATAGAAAATGATTTGTTACATGCAAGTTTGTAATTTTTTTGCTGGCTCTAGAATACAGCTTCATAATTAGGGATTGTTATGACCTTTTTGAATGACGATGACGGTCTACTTTGCAGTAGGTACTAGAGGAGGCCGGCTGACTATTTGACAATTAATGCAAGGACGATAGTGTTTTGATATGAATAATTTCAGTAAACTAACTTAAAAAAACCCCCGACACAAAAATCTATAAAAAGTAAAAAATATCTGAACCGATTTTGATAAAACATTGTTAAAAACCATCGCTAGAAAACCTGCTTTCATATAAAAAATCCGCGTCGAAACCGGTTTATCCTTTTAAGAGCTACGATGCCACAGACAGTCACACAGGCAGACACACAGACAAACATACAGAGTAGTCAAACTTATAACCCCCCTCCTTTTTGCGTCGGGGATTAAAAAGACAGCTGAAGACGGTCCCTGACCAGGACCTGACTGACCCGATGACTGGAATAAAAGGAGAGGAACCCACGCGTGCCTTTTTCTTTTTCAGTTCAATTATGTATAAGTAGTTTGAGACATAGGAAAGTTTACCTTCTGTTTTTCTTTTCTTTCGTTTTTCGTCTATACAGGGTGCGTTTTTCGAGGACCTCTGAGTTTAAAACCTAAACTATTATAGATATGGGAATGGTCTTAGGAACTTTGGGTTCTATTCCGAATGAATAAGTCTGTTTTTAAAAATACACTGAGCGTTTCAACCTTTTTACTTTATAATAATATTTTTTTTATGCTTTTTTTAAACTTGCAATACGAGTATAAGTGTATGTTTACCTGGGTGGAATCATGCAAACTAAATTAGAACCATTTCCTCTTATCCTGCGGAGTTAAAATTTTGTATACTTGTCAAAGTCTGATGACAATGCAATATTATGGTGACAGCCAGCTGATCTGATGATGGAGACGGAAGGTGGGCAATGGAACTCCTTGACGGATATTCGTAAACTACTAGTGTTTGGGCTCATTCTAATCTGCTTGCGGTTCCGATTACGAATTTGTTGAATTTGTAATTTAGAAAAAAAATAATATTATTTACTTTTAATTGCAACTACAATTAGGTATTATATAAAAAAATAAGTATAGTGATTTTTTAAATCAAAATCAATCAAAACAATGAGCATACAGTGGAAGTCAAGAAATTAGGTATAATTTGCACGCACACACACAGACACACACCCTCACACACACCCTCACATACACACAACAAGCTGCTCTCGCAGTTTGATGTTTAATGTCGTACATTATATTTAGCCTAATCATGCAGGACTCAAAATCAAGCAAAACAATGAACATGCAGAAGACGTCAAGTGATAAGGTATAATTTCCCCGCTGATGCAGACCGACCGACCGACCGGCTGACATGTGGAAAGGGTTCAGTCTCATTAGTGTCATGTGCCGCGACCGTCTGTCAACCGGCGACACTTGCGGCCGCATCTTGTCTGCTTATGTTAAGTTTTGGATAAATCAATAATATGTAGTTTTGTATAAAAATTAACTTCTCTGTGAGTTGGTAGTAGGTGTGACCTGAAGCATAAAATAAATACTATTAATTATATAGATAATAATTATATACTAGTGCAGAGTACGACCTGGGTTCCGACACAAGCCTTGCTAAAAGATCAGTCTGGTGGTTGGTAGCGCAACGCGCGGCGGCAGCGTCCGGGATTCATACGTCGCTGAGCCCTTAATTATAGATAGAACAATATACAATTTCATGTGTGTTTGTAATACTTCATCATAAGTCAAAAACTAAATGAATAAATAACGCCCTTATAGAATCCCTGAATAGATCCTGGTCCCTTATAAGGATTCCCTGTATTTCCCTGTAACAAGGAACTAGAAGACTGGTCCCACAAAATCTAGATACGAAACAATAGTACTTGAGATTATTTACGTGCACAAACATTTTGCCCCGTAGCGGGGATCAAAGCCGCGATATAATATGAGATATGAGCAAATCTTACACTACACCACAAAGGCTGTCAAATTGCGCATGTGAGTTTATTAAAAGTATAATAAATAGTTACATAATAAACTATAAACTGACTCGTCAATTTCCTTCATCTATACAGATTGTGGAAGAATATATCGCCGAGACCCTTTACAAACTTCACTGGTTCCATCATCACAAGGGCAGGAAACCGGGTAGGTACTTACCTAATTAGCAGGTTTCCTGTAGATTTGCGCTCACCTGTCGGTACCGAAGGCAAGACCTGCGGCTGACGCACCTATCGCCGCCTCGCAACTAAAATTAATTACACAAATTGATTAATACCCGCTCCCGAACCAAAACTTAATTATGGGGAGAAATTATTTTGCACGTTTTTGCTGCTTTGCCCAGCTCACAAGGTGCTGGGGATATTGAAAAGTTACCACCTTTATGTAACAGTAACTGTGAAATTAAAATAATACTTAAGTCATTTTTGAAGCGCGTATTTGTTGATTGCCTTGGATACCTGAAAATGTAGTAAAGGAAGAAGAACCATAGGCATATGACAAAGCAAGAGGAAAAGAAACGACAGAAGAGAAAAAGGAAGAGCAGAGACGGGGAAAGGGGACAGGCATAGGCATAAGCATAGTTTAGCTATATAGACATAGGGAAAAGAAAATAGATTTTTATTAACATTGAGTTTATCTAGCTATGTTGCTACTCACAGGACGTCCTTATTGCTTTGTCGTACAACTTTTTACAATGATAAAAAATCTTAATAGTTCTTAACACAGGTCCTGGATCTCCTCAGTTCAGTGCACCGAATGCACCGTCTGCAACGCATCTTTTTATGGCGACGGGCTCACCCGCTTATTTGCCATCATTAATCATTATTTCGGCTCAGCAATGGACAGGCCTCATTCAGTCATGCCTCACAATTTGAGAAAATAACCCTTTTTTGTATACTATCTTTAGTATTACGGTTTGCAATAAAAGTGAGCTTTTAGATGGTAGTGTTGACTGCATGCCAACCGCATTTATATTTTGTTTTCTGATCATATTTTGAAAAGTTTAACCATTTTTAACTATGAAATATTTTATAAGCATACAGAGAATCCCGAGCAGGTGGAGCCATGAGTTGATTCGTCAAAAACTTTTCGGAATTTGTTCCATAACACTTGTAAAGCCAACATCATTTCTGATCTGATCGAGTCTTTGATGAGCTCAGTTTCAACGATTCCCCCTTAAAATGTTGCTGATTTTCAAGTGGAACCAATGGCCTGCTAACCATTTCCCATCTCAGCGATAGAGTGAATTGCCCATAACATTGTTTTGTTTACTTTTATGACGACATTATTTGTTGCTAAAATCTGGAATTCACCTAGAACTTCATGCACCAGCGTTTTCTTCTAGCGCAGTACCTGTAATTATGTAAGTTCTTGTATGACATTTTCACTAGTTCGTAGAGCGCTCTGTAATTTAGTAAGTAATAGTAAGTATTCTTTGGTAATATGGTCTTCTCGAAAGGTTCCACGAAACGCTATCGCTACGATACGAATCGAATTTACTTCTCGCCGTAGTAAACCCTGCTCCAAATACGTATTTTATTCGTCATAGGTCCGTTTCAATCTTCAGGTGTATGACATACGAGTTGCGAGGGGAGGCAAGGAGGGGTAGGGGGATGTAACAGATGCGCTGCATTGCCGCCGCGCCAACTTCTGTCGGGGGAAAGGGGCGTACTAGGGCACCGATGAATAAAAATAAGAAAATTGATTTCAATTCAAATTATTTTAAAAGTTATTTTATTCTATTTAGTTATTAAACGCACTGTAGTACAGTCAATGATATATGTAGCTGTACATTTACAATCGTTTATATTGACGATAACACCCAAATATACAAATTATACGCAATTTTTTGCAATTTCCACATTCGCACAGAATATTAACACGCTTTTTAAAATGCTATATTTAGTGAAAAACGTAATGAACGTTTAAATTGAATAATAATTTACTTTCATACGTCTTTTGTACTTTTATATCGAACAAAACCTCTATCCTGAAGATACGGCAAGAAACAGGGGCATTTCTTTTACAATAATTTGATTTTTAATAATAATATGTCGCTTTAGTGTCAATTCGTCTTGGAATAGTCATTAACTATTTAGTCTAGTACTGCTGCTATATTCATTAGACTCTCATCCTTGCATTTGACTTGACATTAAATTTTGTAAAAATGTCAAGCCGTATTTATAAACTTCTATTTGTGTCTGTTGCAAAAAGCTGTCGTTAATCGTGCTATCTATAAATATTAACTTGAACTTATCTTGAATGTTGTTATTTCTCTGTTGTCGACTTGTTATTATTTACTTGTTATTATGAAATACCTCTTTATTCGAAATATAAATAAATATCTCTATAATTCTGATACATTAATACATTAGAAATTCACGATTGAGGCACATGGAATAGGTAAGATTCATGATGCTCGTTCGTACGAATAATTTTAACTCCATTTCGTCAGCGATTAAATACTACACTAAGGAGAACGTTCTCATTGCGCCCCTGTCTCAAAACGCGAGGGAGCATCGATGACAAAATACAAATTTTATTTTATTAAATTCAAAAAAGCCTCCAATGATTGATAGGCGGCGCCGCGCCCTCTCGCGCAGGAAATCGGGATAGAACTGCATAACTCTTGCTACTCAATAAAATGGATCGTTGATCCCGGGAACAGCGAACCTTTGACATTTTTATTGATGGAATAAGACACAATATTAAGATTCATTCACTAAGATTCGCTTCGAGTGTTTGGTTTTGTTATAAGTTGCCAACCAAACTCTATGGTCAAGAACAGTAAGGTAGAGTCGATGATATTCAACAGTTAAGTAGATTTTGAAAAGATCCTGAAGATTTTTATTTCAGAATCTTGTAACCGTTTAATTTTTCAAGAAAGCAAGGCCTATTTATAAGTGCCAGTTTTGCCCGTAGCAATTGCCACCCAGAACTTTTAATACCATGCATAGTACTGCATAGCACTGCATATTGCTATCATCAGAACGAGACGTTTCATACTCGTATTTATGCCAGTAATTTCACTGGCTAGAAATTACTGGCATAAATAAAAATTTGCATTTGACGGGGCAGAATAAAAAATATATTTTATACATGTTAAATGGTCAAACTATTATGACTATTATAGTAGAGCTAGTCTCATAGAGAGAGGATGGGCCATAATCCACCACGATGGCCCAGTGCGGGTTGGTGGATGTCACATGTCCTTGACTTTTTGTGCAAAATTCTTGGACATGCCGGTTTCCTCACGATGTTTTCCTTCACCGTTCTTAGAGCGAGTGTTAAATCCGCATATAACTTAAGAAAGTCAGTAATGCAAGTCCAGCGGGATTCGAACTCGGGTGCGTCGGATCGAAAGTCGCACGAGCTCCCACTGAGCCACACTAGCTCTTTCGTAGAACTATTATTGTTACAATATTGTTTCAATATCTGCGTGACGTTTATTGATAGCATCAAATAAAGAGTTTTACTCTGTAAAACCCCTTTCTTTGATCTTAATCAACCGTAATTTTAAACGTCACATATCCATATTTCATTACAAGTAATAAAGGCTGTTATACACTGACCCTGTGCGAGCGGAGCTGACCACGCCAAGATATATCGGCGACGAGTGCTGCGACTTGTTTACAAGAACACGACGTAATGGCCGAGGTATAAAATATTGGAGGGCTCTACTTGGATCTGAAATTCTTACAATCACATTTTTTACCTTTCAGCTATGATATATGATGAGCTAGGACGTAAGATCATGGATGCGTTATTCGGGAAAGATTGACAGATACCTACTGTGTACCTATAAGTATATGCCTACTTTAAACTAGACATTTCACGTAGTAGGCAATTCTGATGAAGTTACATAATGATATTACGTTGTTAGATTGAATTTGGGTTTTTTAAAGTTGCGTATGCGGATGTCCTGATGCGGTGTTGCGGTGACTGATAAAATTATGAATTCTCAAGTATAATTCCTATAAAAAGTAAGAAAACCGCAAATGATTTTTAGAACCTTGAATATGTAATCAAAAGGCTAACACCAAGTACTGAAGACTTAATAGTACCAAGGTGTTACCAAACTGCTTAGTTTTAATAACCTTGGAATGTATACCTACTTGTCAATCTTGCCTATAGTAAAACAAGGATATTGGTAAACATGGCCAAACCATAGCCAATCGCATTGTTTTTTCTTAAAAAACCTTTATTCAGTTATAATAATAACTGCGAAAAAATTATGTGGATATCTTGTAAAGTTATTTCTTTTTAAAATCAATCAATTTTGGACTTCCCAAAAACTTTCTGCGCCGTCCGAGTAACCGTCGTGACGTCACACCACCGCGCCCGCCCGGTCGTAGGCAGCGGGCGCGCGCATTCAATTTAACAACCCTAGCGCGACCACCGAGCGTGGGTATGAAAAGTGAAGTACGTATGATAAGTGGGTATGATAAGTATTTATTTATATAAGTATTCATTTCTATGTATTTTAGTTTTGGATTATATATGTAGTGTGTTTTACTGTTATATATTTTACGATAGTATGTATTATGATATTTATTTTGTTTTACTGTTAGTTTTTTTTTTCTTTTTCATTTTTGATGCACGCTTTGTAGGGCTCTTTTACCATCACTGGATAACTGGTAGAAAATGCTTTAGCATTAAGTTCTCCTTTTGTACATTACTTGTAATAGTGCAATAAAGAATTAAATAAATAAATAAATAAGTACATATATGAGATTGACTTCTGTACTTATCTGTTTTGTGGTTGGGTTCAGTATAGCTGCATTGTAGTCCCACATAAATCTCATCGATATTTGACCTTGGACTTCAAAGATAAATCAGATGATTTTTTTGTTATAAAATGAATTATAAATATTTGGAAGTCCAAGTGGAACCATCCCTTCACCTCCACTAGCCAGGGCTGCCGTCCGACCGTTCGCATTCCCGCTAGGGATGCTTTACACAGTTAATTTAAAATTCTCATTCGTATAAATAAGGAGGGTAGCACAACGTTTGCGTTTTATGGCTTACAACGTGCGAATGCAATGTTTCCTACGCTCCTTTGCGGTCGCGGACGTATTTTAATATCGTTAATTAGGTGTGCACGGCCCTTTATGGCCGTAAACGTTTCGTGTTTTAGGATAATGCGAGTGTTAATTTCGCGAAGAGTAATATTGAGATTGTGTTCGGGAAATTGTTTTATGATTGCTTTTCGGAGTTTATGTGCTGGTTTTGAAAACTAATTGGAGTTTAATACAAGACATCAATCTTTCATTCCCATCATGAGTGAATTCCTTTATTCCTTCGGAGGCCTCTTATTTTGCCTTTAATTTTAAATCATCATCATCAGCCTGTGTGGCATAGCATCCATTTTTGGGTATCTCATCTCTCCCTTATTTTATATCTTGCTTATAGAATGAAATAATCTTTGCTAAATACAAAAAATAGTAAGAAATATTCTTGTCCATTCAAATTTCTCCTGGAAGAGATCGTATTTCGTGAGAAGGCCGCCTATAGTAACACTTTTTCTAAGTATAATTTTGTAATATCTTGTAATTGAATGTTTACAATTAAGCTAAAATGAACAGGTAAAACAAGGAGGAGGATGGTTCTTAAAAGACCGATAAAGTACTCTTCACACACGAAGGCGCGCCCCCCTACAACACATTTGTACGACGACAAAAGTAGATAATTTTTTTTTTGGAACTAAGTCATGAGACTAGCAAGTCGTTCGCCCGAAGGTAAGCGCCACGCCCATAAATGCAATTGCAGTGCCACCTAGAACTTTTAATACCATAAAAAGTACTGCGTAGCACTGCATTACGCTCATCACACAGATACATCAGATATTAAGTCTTATATGGTCAGTAATTTCGCTGGCTACAATGCTCTTCAAACCAGAACACAGTAATAGTAAAAGTAATTTAAAATAAAATAAAATTATTTAGGTCATCGCTACGTACTAACACATTTACATACAAACTTTCGCATTTATAATATATATTAGTGTGAAGTGTGAAATTCATAAAATATTCATAAAAGGTGGTGGGGCGTATCTTTGTGAGTGAACAGGTCTGCAGTCGCGTGGATGATTGAAATAACAAACGTGTGTCACCCACTCGATAGTTCCAATTTTACAAAACCTTACCTTAGAGCTTCGCCTTTACTCTAAAAATACAAGAAGGCGACAAACAAAGGCGGGTTACGAAACGGAACAAAACTTTCTTGCTAATTAATTAAATCCCTTTGAGCTCCATCCCATTACCCTAATTGAACTGCGGTGTACATGTCAATTCTTTGGTGTTGCTCTACGAAACCACCCCAAGACCCATATACCTTAATCTTTAATGCATAGGGTTTATTTTCAAGTGCAGCAGTTGATTAAGAGTGGGATGTTAATGATACGAGGGCCATACTTTGTTCCGTTTTGCATAAGTGTTCTATTAACTTTCTAACGTATTGGGTTCCTTTTGATATGGTGTGATCTGCAAGGACTAATTACATTAGATTAGACAACTCTTTTTAGTTAAACCACTAGAAATTATAACAACAAAAGAAAGAAAAATAAACTTAAAATATATATTTTTAATATTTATCAATTAGGAAGGGGTTTTGTCACATAGTGACCATGTCACCCCCGTACAGAAAAAATTACTTAAAATTTATTACAAAAATGAACCGAGCGGTTAGGGAACTTTAAATATTGTAACAACAATTCTAAAAAAATGCCCCTCAATTTCTTACTGTATCTTCTGTGTAGTGGTTCTTTTTTCCGATACGGTGGTAGCGTCATTGTTATTACTGACGTTCATAATTGAGTCTATGATGACAAATTTAATAAAGAATTTTTGAACTTGAACTTGTCTTTGAATTTATTATGAACTTTTCCATTTCATAAGAAAGTTTCTGAAACTAAATTATACTCGTATAGACAATTTTTCGTCGGCATCACTAAATAATGGTATTTACGAAAATATACAAAACAAATATTAACATAGACATTTTTGTTTTATGCTTTTTAGACTTTTCAGTAAATTGAATAGTATCACATTAACAACTCAATTACTGAACATTCAAAAGAGCTGATTGCTTCAATTTCTTTATTGATTCAGAGGAATATTAAATTAGTTAAAGTAAGAAAGTATTTAAGTACTATATAAAGCCGGCCTAGAACGAATGAAGGTCCTACTTAAGTACCTAATCTCTTACCTTGAAACTGTGATTGGTAGGTTTAAGTCTGACTATATCTTGTATTTATATATTTATCAAATTTCAAAATGAACACTACAAAACTTAAGTAAATCATTCATCATTTATTTCTGTTTGTTTAGGTGTATAATGTACATTCATAATGGTTAATTAAAACTTTTACTAGGCCTAGCGCACTCCGCACTGTAGGTACGAAGCTACAAGTACATAGCCGGACACCGACGGCGGGTCGCGCGTCGTTACACGTGCCGCGTCAGAAGAGATAAGAGCTATGCGATAGAAAGAGAGGCGCTCTGTAGGTTAATATGACTGGTAGGTATGCAGCGTTACGCGAGCTGAATTGAATTTTATTGCGTCATAGCAAAAGTCGCTATTTGTGTAGATTTCTTTGCGTAGTGATGCTTCTGTCTCTTAGTATTCTGTTATTTTACTAAGTAATAGGGTTTTAAGTTTAATTTCAAATATTTAGTCTTTTTTTAACTTTTATCGTATCCGGCATTTTATTATAAATTTTTACAGCCATGATGGGCCAGAACTGTGTATTTTTAATCTTGAAGTGGGCAGTATTAAATAATGTTTCTATTTAGTTTCATAACGTCGCGGTTTGTCCATTTCTTAGTAAATCATCAATTTATTTCCAAACAGACAACCGAGTTTCTACATTCTTTGTGTGCTGTCCGTCGTTTAAAGGACGTGCGTGTCAGCGAGCGTCAATACAAAGAACAAACAAGCGGTTGTATACAGAGTCGGTTGGTGACGGACGACACCATTGATCACTCAATTTAGACCTGTGAAGAAGGAAAAGTTTTGACTATACTGTATATATGTATAAACTCATAGTCATGGTCAGCGTGGTTGATTTCTTACGGCCCTACAATTTTTCTCAGAGAAAAAGACCGCATCACAGCAGTGCAAACATATTTTTATTTTTATGTAACTGGGTGACGAGACGAGCTGGTCGTTTGCCTGATGGTAAGCAATGCGCCAGCTCATAACAATAACAGCACCACCCAGAACATTGTTTTGCAAAATCCTGCGCGGCGTTGCACTGCGCTCGTCACCCTGAGACAATTCGCTGTTAAGTCTCATAACGCCCAGTAATTTTGCTGGTTGCAAAGCCCTTCAAACCGGGACATAGCAGTAACACTTGCGCACTACTGCTTGGCGGCTGAATAACTGGCAAAGCGGTTGTACCCACCCAGACGGCCTCTCGCATACGAGAAACCTACCAACACAATTGGTTGATGATGACGATTATATCCTACTATAAAATATTATAAATGCGAAAGTATCTTTCTCTCTCTGTGTGTGTGTTTCTTAGCCCAACGACTAAACGGATTGTGATAAAATTTCGTATGCGGGACTTTTGATCCAGGACACAGGATACTTTTTATTCCGGAAAAACGAACACTTCCTTAGGGAACATAAACCGATTTTACGCGGACAGAGTTGCAGGTATCAGCTAGTATTTTATGAGTCATACCCACAAATTGTAGTGGAGTATAAAACAGCATTGTTAAAAAAATAATAGAAAAAGCAATAAGATCCCATGTAATTTTAAACTTTATTTTGAACTTCTATAATCGACCGGCCTTTAAAGATGTGTAATCGTAGCATCGACAGAGCAAGCTTAACTCCAGGGCATAACAAAGTTCCGTGAAATAGGGTAAAACTAAAGTAATTCCGCACCGGCAGCGCATGTGGCGGTCCGGGTTTGATTCCCGTGGGGGTCAGCGGCGCGTTTCTAATGTCACGCCTATTATTCGCCGATATATCTTCCGAACGCGTCAATATTTTTATTTCTGTGGATTTTGGTCATTTGGGAGTTCATTATGACCCCTTTCATTTAAAGCGATAAGAATTGACTCAGAGAATTGATTCGTTTCGAAATATTAACGATCATCCGAACGTCATGCGTCTTATTAAATTATTTGTTACATACCGTAACCTTTTCATTTTTTATGATTTATTATTTAACTTTTTAGAAAAATAATCCTAATATACATATAAAATACTTTGATTTCCAAGTCAAGGTGTTTCCCAAATCTAACTGTGAGCTCCGTAAATTGTAGTCTACCTTCGAATACCCAAAAATGATTGAGTACGCGAAAGCTGGCGTCATCGCCACTTATTTGTCGACTGACCATCGCCCATGCATCACTTCTGAACTCCTTAAGGGTGAAACTAGACAATCTTATAAAGTACCCGTGCCATCACACGTCAGGTTGGGCCCGATCCGGCCATCCTTTATTCAAATAAACCCTATTTTTATGGAAAACTTGCCCTTTCCACATCAATATCAATTTCCCGGCGATTGTTGCAGAAATAAAGGGATGACCCTTCGGGGACCGGGCGCAGGTTATCTACTCAACTTTATTAGAGGACCCTGATGGAGGTAAAGATTTTTAGACTTTCTTGTGTTTTCTTTTCGGGAAAAAGAAAAATCTTGGGTTGCTCTCACGTCGATAAAGAAAACTAAGAGATATTTTAAAGGTTTTAAAGGTTGCACTGTCTGTAATGTACTGATGGGCTTGCTAGTTAGACATAATTTTAGCTAATATAGGTCCCCGATACCTGCGCCCCGCGATCTCACCCGCATTTTCCCGGGGTAAATTAGCCTATGTCCTCTTCCAGGACCTAAAGTACCTACATACTAGGTTTCATCAAAATCCGTTAAGTAGTTTTTGCGTGATATATAATTATAATATATAACAAACATCCATCCGTTCTACGTTTTTAAACTATAACGTTCACTGACACTAGAATTTGATTTAGAAACGGGAGATTTACCATGTATTTGTTTTGTTTTGAGTTCTCAATATTTCGGCACTGTTACAAGCACCATGATCACCAAGATACTCAAGTTTTTGCGGGTGGGTTTTTGATGTTATAAGGGCAGTAATATGTATCTACCCGCTTCCTCTCGCGTTTTTTGCGCGCGACACAACTACTTCTTTCACCTTTGTCACCCCCAACTCGAGTACTCAAAACAAATCAAATTCTAGTATCCATCCGTTCATCATAAACATTCGCATTTATAATGTTAGTAGGACATCTTCACCTCTGACCTACTACCTCTAAAGCTAATAAGACAAAGAAAACACGACTGTTCCTCTCGTATGGTCTCAGGTATCTGTAACTCGAACTGAGAAACACACTATAACCACAGAATACTAAGGGACAGAAGCATCACTCCGCAAAGAAATTTAGGCAAATAGCGACTCTTGCTATAACGCAATAAAATTCAAGTTCAGTGCGGAGTGCGCTAGGCCTGATATAACTAGGACTAGCGCACTCCGCACTGTAGGTACGAAGCTACAAGTACATAGCCGGACACCGACGGCGGGTCGCGTGTCGTTACACGTGCCGCGTCAGAAGAGATAAGAGCTATGCGATAGAAAGAGAGGCGCTCTGTAAGTTAATATGACTGGTTGCAGCGCTACGCGAGTTGAATTGAATTTTATTGCGTCATAGCAAGAGTCGCTATTTGTGTAAATTTCTTTGCGGAGTGATGCTTCTGTTCCTTAGTATTCTGTGCTATAACACCGAATGTCACGACCATTTACAAAATGATAGCCGAACAGAACGAGTTGCGGGAAACCATCAGTTTACATGACTGACTCGCTCTACACTGTCATTACAGACGATTACGCCGTCACCAATCGAGTATTCCGTCCCCACTTAATATAATAAGCATCGAATCCCGAATAATAATAATAATAATAAGCATCGAGCGCCGAATAGAAATCGATGCGATTAGATGTCTGGTCTCATTTATAATCAGTACCTACATTACGACGGTCAAGCCTCCTCCGGGCTGCCTTCGCTCGTAATCGGTCAATTATATATAATTTTCAACCATCAGCCTTTACCCGAGTCGGCTAGGTTCCAGTCCTAGTAATCGATCTAATTGGTAAATGATGTTCAGCCTGAGGATGAAGAATCTGCATAAAATATGAATTAGCACAGACGGGTAGCACATGTTTTCACGTTCTCAGTAAGAATCTCTCATTCCATTCATGGTTCAAAAAAATTGAATATTGTATGGAAATGCTTATGGTATTACCGTAAAATTAAAACCAATACGAAGTCATAAACGACAGCACAACCTCAGAGTCACACCCTCACCCTATTATCACATAAGTACACATATATATTCAATGTAATATAGTACTTTTGTCACTATACATTATAAATTATGTAACAAAACTGGTTTATAAATGAAATGAAGGATATGCATACACCTACGACACAAAAATATTATTTTTAACCGACTTCAAAAAGACAAAGATTCTCTGTTCGATTGTATGTTTTTTGTTTTTTTTTTGTGCTTGTTACCTCAAAACTCTGACATTTATAAACCGATTTGTAAAATTCTTTTTGCGTTGGGTTCAGTATAGCCACCCATATAAAATTCATTGATATTTGAACTTGGACTTCGAAGATACATTGAAGTCGGTTTTTGTTTTTTCTAAAAATTAATTATATTATAATAGGTTCTCCGCTTAACATTATTGTGAATCATTTAAATATACAAAATGTTTGTTATTGATCCATAATAAAAAAATCGATTATTAAAAAAAATATAACGGTGCATGAATTTAGTCAGCTGCTCACTTAGGTACACATGATGAACCAACACCTATTAAAAATGAGTAGGTGCATCTTGAATCTTGATGTATGTTCATATTAAAACTAAAATCTGTCCGACTTGAAACCGAGCCGCGGCGAACATTCGATCCGCCCCCTGCGCTTGCGTCGATTTTTTATACACGTTTTTTACAACTAATAAACTTTTTCCTATTGGCCGCAAGGAAATTATAAAACTTTTTGTTTGAGACCGAATAAAATTTATGGCAGGTGGAATTTAGATGATTACGGTGGATATCGATCAGAATCTAAGATCGGTCGCTGCGATTGGTGGAACGAAATCCAATCGGGCTGAAGATCGATATGATCGATACATAGAAAAGCATGTTACCTAGGTACTTATTGTTATTTTGGAAGCGAGTATATAAAACTGAAGATATAAAATGTTGTTAGAAAAGCTAGTTGATTAGTATTTAGTACCTATTATGTTCTAATTCAGTAAGTATAGGGTGGTATAGGTACCGATTATGCTAAATCCGTATACCTAGATAGAAACGTCTAAGAAATGAGTTAACATTCTTCGACCTTTGTTTTATGTGTGTACAAACAGTATACCTTATCAGTACTACATTCCCCAATACAAGTAGATATAGTAAATACGAAGTATACCTGCTTTGCTCTGTCGGGGTTTTCGGGACTGGTACGAAGCCAGAAACGCGATCTCGCGTGACCGGTGGGCGTGGCGTGCGATTACAATTAAAAATAGTGTATTCTATGCTCTCTTGAAACTACGTAGCAGATAAATAAACTTACCGAAACAATGCTAGATCGTGGAAAGCTTGAAAAGTAAATAATTTTAAACCATGAGACTCTTCGTCATAGTTTTAAGTAAATTTATAATTTTATATCATTTATTCATTTATTTCAGGCTGTACAACAAAGTGAAATTAACAGGGCCCATAATACTTTACAGACTAACATAAATACAAAAATGTAACACAATAACTAGGTATATTATTTCGCTACTAAACAACAGATAAGGAATTATTATTTTTGCCTACTTTCCCAATAACCGCGGTAGACTACCCCTGTAGGCCAGAAGTCCGGGTTAAGGAACATCTTCGCGTGTTCCGCTGGAACCTGAAGCGCGTAGGACTGATTTAAAAAATACCAGATATTGTAAGGCAGACATTTGATTACCATGACACGTCTGACTGAAGTTCACTATAAATAACACAAGCGTTCCGCTTCGCACATTAACAACAATATTATTGTTTTAACACGTACGTTACACCTAACATCCGTGTACAAAACACTAAAGGACATCAAAGCCATTCACCGCTCCGTTAATTTGTTACAAAAATATTAATTACGTCATTAGTACACGTCCAGACTAAATGAGATTCGTGACAAAATATTGACACGAAGCGTACGTGTCAAAAAATGAATTAAATGATACAATAAATATAAAAACTTGGTCTGTCAGGCAAGGCATTTGTCTGCGACCGGCACTAACATGATTGAGGTAATATTTCGTAGTACAACTTTAGGGGTCCGTGAACAATAACCCTAGTTTTAAATTAAAGAACTTAATAAGTCCATACAATTATCAATAACACTTTTTCACGTCACATGGTATAGACTAGGGATGGAGTATCTTTGTAGATACATGATTGTTGTTCAACTAATTCGTATCTTCATAAATCGTATCTTTTGAGTATACGGAACCATGAGGTCAAGTTTTAAAATCAAAACGCGGATGTAACCGTCATGCCTCTATTAATTCGTTACGATTTCTTGACGTTAATTTATTTCATAAAGCGTAAAATATGTCTGTAAAAAAGTGTTACGTGGCCTATACGTACTACGTAGTAGGTATGTAATGGAAAATATATTTTTAATCTTGTCGAAATGTTTTATAAATTTAACATTGTATAAGACTTGCACGTAATAGAGGTTATCTAATAAATTATTTGTCCTACTGAGGTGCTTGAGGTTTATGCTGTTCTTACGCGGCATTTAAATCCATGTAAAATTTGCCTTTGAAACATCATAGACCAGCGACATTACAGGGTGACGAGCGCACTGCAGCGCCGCGCAGGATTTTGCTAAACAAAGTTCTGGGTGGTGCTGTTATTGTTATGGGCTGGCGTATTGCTTACCATCAGCCAAACGACCAGCTCGTCTCGTCGTTCAGTTACATAAAAAAAAACAAAATACTTATCTGTAGATCTTCACAATTTAATTACCTGTATAGGTCCAAGCACGTACCTATATATTAAAGAGAGCGATTATAATTTTATTCCTATTGTCGTACACACACCCATATGACGGAAGCTGAGCCCCGCAGTTTCACCCGCAGTTTCCCAGCATAAAAAGTAGCCTATGTGTTAATCCAGGGTATAAGCTATCTTCATTCTGAATTTCATTCAAATCCAGTTGAGTAATTACAGCATGTAGACACATGTACATACAAAGATTCGAATTTTTATATATTAGTGTGATGTAAAGTTCAGTGCCCTAAGATATTGTTACGGCTTTGCCGACGCTCAACTGCTGTCAATAGCTCAAGATGGCGGACAAATCCTAGGCAATTAACGGCCATTGACAGCCATTTGACGGCCATTGACAGCCATTTGACACTAGTTGAGCTTGAGCACAGCGTCTCGCAGTCCACTGTAATTATCCCACAGTAACTGGTAATTATAAGGGAGGCGTAACATACATAGGTGCTTTTTGCAAGGTATCGTGAAAGAACAGGTGATTGCGCGTGTACCACCTGACTTGACAAATTAAGTTTTGAAAACTGGTTTCCATTATTTAGATAGATGGTTGTTAAACTAATGAAGACAGGTGACTATACAGTTTATTAGTTTTTTTTAATAAAAGAGTGACATATTAAATTAGATAGATACTATGTATATGGGTCAATCAACTTTTTTTTTGTAAAATCATGTCCTCGACCTTTGAGAAAACTTAAAAAACACTATTTAGTATCTAAAAAAGATTTTTTGGCACGATATTCAATCAGATTCTATAGAATACCTATCCTATAAAATGTGATTAAAATTCAAGAACAATTAAAGAAAAAAAAATCGTGACCCAGGATACAAAACATGACTTTCATACAAATTCTTGCTGTCCCCAAGGCATAATATTTAACGATGCTGTTCAAAAAAATTCCTTCACACGCTAAGATTTTTTGTGCGGATAATATAATGTTACCAATCTTCTATCTAGATATTGTTTCCTTAGTTCAGAAAAGAAACTAAAAGGTTTAAAAAATTTAATTTAAAGTTTTAAAAGTAGTTGTCCCCAGAGCAGCAGTTAACACGCGCGTCTGCTGGGTTACAAAATACAAAATACTACTTAATGCGAGTTAGATAGATTTTTCTATGGCTAAACAATAGGAAAAAGATCTGCAAATCGTATGATCGCGTCTGCCGTAGTTATAATCTTGATTTGATTCGTCCACCTCGTTCGTGGCTCTAAGAGAGACTGCGTGTTTTTATTGTGTGACTGCTGGGTCACATCAAAATTTCGGTAAGTAAACAACTTTTTTAACCGATTTCATTTTTAATCCTTGACATTTGAGTCTAAAATGCAACTTATACGTGTTTTTTTTTATTTTCTTAGCATTTTTCTAACAAAATAATTCAAAACTCGTAAATTTTCTCATGGGTTACATTTCCAAGGAGTCACAAAAACTGTTACCCAGGAGACGTTTTCAGTGACCCAAGAGACTTTCTTTACTTTTTTTGACAAAAATAACGATAATAACAGCCCCAGCAACTTAGTTTGCCAGGTCGTCGCTCCATCTAGCCGGAGGGCGTCCTACAGTACGTTTGCCTTGCTTATTCTCTGAGCTGTGTCGGTACTCTGGTTCTTTGCCGAATCCCTTCGTTTCGAATTCGATCCTTTAAAGAAATTCCAAGCATAGCTCGTTCCATAGCTTGCTGAGTGACTTTGAGTTTGTGGACCAGCCTCACCGTCAGTGTCCACATTTGGGCTCCGTAGGTCATTACTGGTAGGACGCAGTGGTCGAAGACTTTGGTCTTCAGGCATTGTGGGATAGCTGACGAGAAGACTTCCGAAGAAGACTTCGAAGTTTCCCAAATAATGCCCAGCCCAGCTAAATCCTCGTGTCGGTTTCCCTCTCAAAGTTGTTTCTACCCAGTCTTAGGGTTTATCCTAAGTAGACATCCTCCTGCACAACTTCGAGAGGTATACCGTCGACTACTATTGGTTCCGGTGTGACATTGGCGTTATGCATCACTTTTGTTTTATCAATGTTCATACTGAGACCAAAAAGTCGTGAGGCATCAGCTAAGCTACTCAACATCTGTTGCAACTCTTGCAGCGACTCTGTCATTAGAACTATGTCATCCGCGAATCGCAAGTGTGAGATGTATTCGAAGTTGACGTTGATACCCATCTTTTTCCAGTCCAGTGTCTTGAACATGTCCTCCATCGTGTCGCGTCGCATCTATTTCTATACTATTTTAAAATTAAAACTGAGCCAATTCTGTACATTAAACATATTTTTGAAAAAACGACTTCGACTAGTTAGAAGGTACTCCCCTACCTCCTTGAATCGTATACCTCATGTTTGAGGGTTGTGACCACCTCCATTCATTGCCTTTTCTTTGATGATGTTACGTCGATGATGTCATCTTCCTCTATTCTCGGCGACGTGTAATGCATCATAAATAGAATTAAGTGTCCAGTGCAGTGTGGATCTGGTCAGACCAACGCATAGGACTGCGACCACGTGATCTCTTGCCTTCAACCTTTCTAGTGATAATGAGTTTTTCAAGGTTGTATCCGTCCTTCTTGGTAATGTAGTCGAAATACTGAAGTATTTTTTTGAGGTAGATGGTAGACAGCCTAGTTTTAATCTTGAGTTTTTTTAAGATCGATACGTTAGTCTGACGTGCTGTCCAGAGTATCCGAAGCATTCTTCTCCAACACCACATCTCAAAATCGTCAATGTGCTTGTAGCCAGATGTTCTCAAAGTCCATGTCTCAAATCCATAAAGAAAAATTGAAAAGACTAGGGTACGAACTAGTCTCATTTTAGTTTTCAGAGATATTCTCCTGTCTTTCCATGTCCTATGTAGCTGAGACATGGCAAGCGCTTTCGCAAGTCTGTCTCACACGACCAACTCTTGGTTTTTGACTTGTTAATGGGAAGGCAAATACGAATATTGACTTCCTCTGTCGTCTGAACTTTTAACTTTGAACTTAGTTTACGCTGACGACGAGTCACGCGAAAAAGCTATTAGGTATTTTATAGGAAGTTCATCGCAATATAGGTATGTGATTTTGTTTAATTATTTCTTTCATTTTCTGTTCTATAATAGTAATATTTAATATTAAGAATATTGTAACAGACCACAAATATGTTTTGCTTTAAGAAAAATTAAGATCAGAAGAGAAATTTGTTATGAATAATTTAATTTTTAGTAAATTTTAACAAAAAAGATTTAATTCTGTAACCCAAGAAACATATGAAGTTGCGGCTTGTCTATTGAGTCACGCGAATTTGTCTTTGGGCTCACAATGTTGTCCCCATATTATTAATTTAAAAAATAATCAGATTTTTTGCCATTTCATATTTTTTTAGTAATAACCTTTATTTTCTTTTGTCAACAAAACATATTGCAATTTTATAATCTGTTATTTTGTTCAACTACATAACAAAACTCTCGTCGTTACCCAGAAGACATTTTAAGTAATCAGCTCTCAAATATATGTTTAAATTCAAAGAAAACCACACCAAGTTCGCGGCTCCGCATATAATCAAAAACTTGAATAGTATACCTAGCATTATTAGGTGGTGTACAACAAATAAAACTATATATATTTTTTTTAACAAAAAGTTGATTCGTGACAGAAAATAGTTGATCGACCCATATACAGTTAGTAATTACTTAGAAAATAAAGGTGCATGGAACATTCCGCTTCTGCCAAGTAGCCAACTGGCACATTGAAGAATAATATTGTCAAAAACAAACAAAATATTGTAACAAAAGTTCTAAAAAATATGCCCCTCAGTTTCTTGCCGTATCTTCTGAGTAGTGGTTCTTTTTCCGATACGGTGGTGGAGTCATTGTAATAATTGACGTTCATAAGTGCGTCTGTGACAACAAAATTGAAATAAAAAACTTTTGAATTTTGAATTGAATTGAATTGTATGTAGTAAGTAGGTAGATACTTGTAGGTAGTATCTATCTACTACCTTTTAGACTTGGCTGGCACCGACTTCAAATATATGAGTAGGTAGCGCTTATAATAATTATATTAATTTGTTTTTCACTTTTGAGTGCCTATTTGTCGTTTTGAAATCGGTTTTTTTTTAATAATTTATTTTTTTATATATTAATCAAATTATTTATTTCAGAATTAATATATATATATGGTTAGTAAATCTAATATATAAAATTCTCGTGTCACAGTTTTCGTTGCCATACTCCTCCGCAACGGCTTGACCGATTTTGATGAAATTTTTTGTGCTTATCCGGTATCTATGTGAATCGGCCAACATCTATTTTTATTTTTTTATAATTTTTTTTAATTTATATGGCAAAACAACGTTTGCCGGGTCAGCTAGTAACTTATAGTTATGTTAGTAGGTAACTTGTACAACATATTATTAATAACTAAAATTTCATTATATAAATCTTATTATTAATTATTGATCATCAACATTATCAAAATTACAATCTTTATTACTGAAAAAAAATTAATTTCCACATGAAATAATTCTGCTACATGCATTATTTAATTGCCAGTCTCTTTAGGTCAATTTAAAATAGCCACGAATAAGAAAAAATATATCATAAAAAATGCCAAAAAATTAAAAATTTCAATTCAATTCAGTCATGTCAAAATAATAATACTTAGTAATAATAATATTTAAATAATGTCAAATACAACAATAGCCTTGAACCTCTTATTAAAAAATATATATTTTGTCTTAATTTCAGATACGGGGATGCCATGCGTAATTAAAACTCTGTAAAAATTTGCTTAACTCAACTCTTTGTCAATATATAAATTTATACACTTTTGCTAATACCCGAGTTTGAACGTTACAGGGTGATGTGATTACGTATGGCGATCATCAAAACTCGTACACGTCGCTTCGCATTCCGTCGTGTAGCGCAGGTCCTACAGTGTTAAATAGAATTAAACGGGTTTTGAATAGGCTTATACACTTCAGCTCCTTTATATATGTATATACATATACATATAGTACATATGTGAAACTCAGATTATTTCGAACTTCAAAATTGTTTATGAAACGCGCACTTTAGCAGTAGGAAGGCTTCTATTATCAAGCCTAACTTCAACTATCAAAGTAATTGCCAAGAGTTTTCTCACCTGCTTGTGTACGTAACCTTCAGTCGTTAGCGCATCCTATTTCCCATTGCTCAGCCTCATTGTTCATAGCATAGTGGTCAGACATGGGGGTCTGAGGTCACCTGCGGCTAGGAGGGGAAAGGAGGAGAGGGAAGGGAGGCAGGGTCGAAGCGAACTCCTCACGCGGGCGGTTCGACGTTCTCACGCCTCTGAGGTCACGCCTCGCTTTGACCATCGCCGCTTTTCATACTAACTCCTACATAACCTATGGCACAAAGTAGATCTCCTGAGAATAATGGAATACCTTTAACGGTATGGAGTTTCTATGCAATATTTCATTGCTGCGGTTTCGTGTGATTCGTGATTCGAACCGTTCGCATGATGGACGGTTAGTTTCACTAGGTTTACTCCCACCCGAGACGGGGATGTTAGTGATTTATGTAAATTTATCTTTAGATAGTATTTAGAAACTGGCCTGTAGCAGAAACTTGCTTACAGAATTATAAATTGCTTACAGCTACAAAAACTGTAAAGTGTTATCCGGCGGAGAATGTCCATACGTTTTAGTCAGCTATCAGTTTCGTTTTATCATCCAATCTTAGAACATTCTTTATGAAATTTTATATATAAGACGCCTACACTCACATAATGTTTTGCTAAAACTTCGAACAATATTTGGAGAACGGATGTTCTTAATAAATTGTAAAGATGTTGAATTTAATTTCTTTGAGATGAATGTAACTGTTTTATAATTGAGTCGCCTGACAGTTTGCAATAATAACATATTCCCCAAGAAATTGTATACAAGGAACTATGAAAGCTAAATAAAACCCCTTCTATTGTAATCCGTCAAACATTAGCACATCCCAGCATACGAAATCGGCGGCAGCCACAAAGCCGCGTTATCCCACTTGAGCGCACCATGAACCATTGTGCGGATACAGATAAACGTAACACTGGGGAAATACAAGCAAAGCACTATCAAGCAATATTTTCCATTGTGAAAAGGTTTAGTAAGAAGGAACGCTTACATTTCTTTGCAAGGGAAAAAGAGATGTTTTGACGTGGAATTGGAAGTGGTTGTGGAATGATGTGATTAAAAATGTTGCCAGAGTTCTTATGAAATTTAGACCAAGGTGATTTATCCAAGGTATTCTATTTATTTATTAGTATGTAAAAGTTGAACCATGTTACTGATTGTTTTTGTGATGGGCTGCTCCAAGCACAGAAGAATTATAAATAAATGAATAAAAATAAAAATTCTTTATTTCGGACAATATACACATCCATATTTTTATAAATAAAACATTAAGATTAAAAATTATAAATTACAATTAAAATAACAAGCTAGAATTAAAAATTGAAAATAACAATTAAAATTAAAAATTAAATTAAATTCAAAAATTAAATCATAAATTAAATTCAAAGATTCAGAATTAAAAAAAAAATGAAATAGCTAAATGCCCCTTTATGCTCCTAGAAGAAAATCTAAATCAGAATTCAATCGTTTAAAGTTTGAATAAACGAATTTCATTCCCTTTCAGTATTTCTTGGCTGGCCGTGCTCGTATCAGCGCGCAGCGCCTCGGCTCGCTCCGGCCGTGACGCGGCAAAACTCGTTCTAACACCTTCCCGGCCCCAATTCACACCAAAGCCTCGTTGAAACGATTCAAATCAGAGATTTCAGGACGATACCCGATTGTATTATTCCGGTTTCCTAACCAAAAATCCAATTGTGGTCGGATCCCTTTCGGGAAAATTCGGAGTCCCGCTGAGATTGCCTCAATCGGCCTCGAGAATGAATAACCGCGAATAATACGTTGTCATCTGCCATTATTATCTCGCAATGATACAGTGCTTTTGCGATAAAAATCTCGAATAACAATCACCCAACTAGCTCCCGATAACACCACATTTTTGAAAGAAGATATCATTGTAATCCGGGTAATAGTGCACCATTAAATCAATTATCTCAATGTCTTTATTATAATCGGTGGTGCTTGTTTTCATGATGTGATGTCAGGCGTGCAAACATTAGCAAAATAACCGGATTTGATTGTAATTACTTAATACGTGTAGCGATGTGTGTGATACCTATAATGGCTCCATTTTAGAATTATCTCGCGAGGCCTTGCCATGTTTATCAAGGTCGTACGGTCAGTTTTTGCTACGTATGGTGAAAAACCAACACGCAATCAAAGTAGGTATATTTACTTATTTTTTGTTTATTAACATATTTTGACCTAATAATAATAAGCAGTCATCATACTTATATTTAAACTATTTGAATAGTTTCTATAAAGTCATAATAAAACAAGGCCAACTGATTTTCATGGCATTTTAAAATAAAAACGCACTCCATTTATACGAATTAGGTACTAACTTGTATTAGTGTAAAGTTAAAATTGCAAAAAAAAATTAAAAAAGAAACTACCTCAGCATTATTTTAATATGCTTTGCCAGTCAGGAATCGGTCTCAGTATTTTTAACAGAACCATATATTATTCTGACTGTAATACTAGTCTAGCTAGGGTTGAGGGTAATAATTAGCGAGATACATAATAATATTTGCAAGTACGGTGGATGACTACGAGTATCGGCGTGTTTCGCTCGCAGCTCCGCGATGATAGATGACGCTACACCCCGTGCTTTGACAACCTAGTACAGATGAGAGAATTGGTCTAAACATGCCCAACAGTCTTTATTATTTTAATGCTTAATTGCCCGGTCATACTTTTTTTGATTAACTTTACGAGCTCTACGCCATAGATGTACCTCTATTTGACGTGATTGTAGCTACATTTTGCAGTAAAACTATTGCATACCTATACTATATCGGGTTGTAATGAAAAATGTAAACTGAATTCTATAGAACTTAGTGAGTTTATCTGATGGTTAGCAGCATGCCTGTCCATAACAGTTGCAGAATCTATCAATACTTTATTTTGCGTAATCTCCTGGCACTGCACTGCGCTCGTCACCATGATACAAAAGCTTTTAAGTCTGAATTTCGCTTGAGTGTCCTTCAAATAATAATGTTTACTCACTACTGCTTACCGCTACTGCTAAAGAGTATCTTTCCTTATTTTTTATAAATAGAACTATTCCCTGGTTACCTAATGATTTAGAACACAAAAAAGTCAGACAAAATGCCTGAAAGTTCCACACCATTTCCGTAGGTATCTTTTCATTGCATTGAACCAAATAATAGTTTTTCGTAACAATAAAGATCGTATTATGTTAATTTTAACCAAATACTTATAGCTGCTACTTACAAAATATGTCTTGACAGACTGACAGAAAACTGCACCAAAAAGTGAATCTTTAAAGGTTTTGCTTTTTACCTCTGAGTACGGAACCCTAAATACATTTCAAAGACCGATTCTCTCCTTCCCCACTATACATGCGCACTACGCAAAGAGCGTACCATCCAGAACAATGTCAATTGAGATGACAGCGAGATGATGACGTCACTAAACGTCACGTCACCCCTCCCTTACGGCGTCTCCAGGTGGAACAATGAACGAGTAGGTACAGATTTCGGAGGGATTATAATATAATTCAATAATGTGATAACGATGACGGGAAGAATTTCGGAAATAGGCGAAAATGTTCTTAGAAATATTGTAAACAAATATAATTTAAAAACTATGCGACAAATACCTAGTTAATCATCTTCTTATATATAAAATTCTCGTGTCACAATGTTAGTTACCTTACTCCTCCGAAACGGCTTTACTGATTTTTACCAAATTTTATATGCATATTCAGTAGGTCTGAGAATCGGCTACTATCTATTTTTCATACCCCTAAGTGATAAGGGTTGTTCACCCTTAACACTTTTTTTATTTTATATGGCAAAACAACGTTTGCCGAGTCAGCTAGTAGTTCATAACTTTTAAACAACTAATGGACAGATTTTCATCAAAAAAGCCATACAGGTATGCAGATATAAGATCAATCTAGATTAAACTAGTTTTCAACGAAAATCGACCTTTTTTTAAAGGATCACAAACATCCTGGCCTCTAACCAGGATTCTCTGTATTTAGGGAACCAGGGACTACGAGGACCATGGCCATCCCAGAACACCCCGAAACGAAACAAATGCTTAAGCTTATTTATTTTCTGTGCCCAAACATTTGTCCTGTCGCGGCGCGGGAATCGATCCTGGAACCTCAACGGTGTATGTGATTTGAGCTAACCTGCCCAACCACTACACCACAGAGGCTGTCCAGTAGGAATGGAAATCGGTTCATCTGTTTGGGAGCCATGAAGCTACAGACAATAGACGAACATAGACGTAAAAGTCATAACACACCCCTCTTTTGCGTTGGGGGTAAAATAGATCACTTTTAGGGCTTGCGGCTCCAACCTTGCTTATGGACAGGAACTTGATGACCATGATGAGTTTTTTTTCCTAACCTTTACTGTCCCACTGTTGGGCAAATGCCTCCCTTCAACCCCTGATAATAAATAAAATAAACCGGCAATTTGATGGACCAGTTCCAGATTAGAATTTTTTTAATTAAATGAAAAAACACAGATATAGGCTGACAAACTCTGACAAACTGTTAACTGTTCCATAAGATTTTTAATCCTTTAGTTTCTAAGGGAGCTCTTTACATATAATTTACAGTACCTACTTATTACGTAACTTAAAGTACCGGAAAAGACGTAACAGACGCTTCAGACGGGATTGTCTCTACTGATGACAGTACACCACATAAAGCCGACAAGCTGTTATTGTAACAAACTGAATGTAAAGTTCTTTGTAACAAACTTATAAGAATCTTAAATATTTTTGGGATTTGTTGGTAATTCTAGTTTAAAATCAGATTTTTTTCAGTCAGTACTCGGCTATTACTTATAAAAACCTTACAGAGTATGTATAGATAAAAAAAAGAAAATGACTTCCTATTACCTTATTTTCATTAGGCATATGGATTTTTTTTGATGAATCGTTGTCCTATTTGATTATCTCATAATATACTCTCGGAGCCTAATAAGGTTTTCAAGGGCTTCGGTATCCAAGGACGACCTTTACTTTTCGTAGTATAGAATTGAAGTGCTGGTAGTGACGTCCGGGGCGCTATCAGCGCGCCGATTGGTCGTAAACCCGTCGTCACTTCGGCTGATAACGAACTTCGACAACTTGGCGGAACCCTTCCCTTTAAAGCTTGTAGGAACTCTATTTAAGCTTAGTACGTAGTATCTACCTACTACCTATGTATACTTGTAGGTAAAGTCATATGTACTGCATAAATTATCAACGCATACGTAATTGTAGGTAATATTGTGCATTGGAACACGGTATATGTACTGTATTGGCGGAACCCTTCCCTTTAAAGCTTGTAGGAACTCTATTTAAGCTTAGTACGTAGTATCTACCTACTACCTATGTATACTTGTAGGTAAAGTCATATGTACTGTATTCGATTTGGCATGAAATCCGTTGTATGAACCATAAATATCAGCAGGCTTCTTACCGTCGATTCCTTTATTGAAGTAGATAACGAGTCGATCTGCCTACGGACAACAATATTTTGAAATTTTACCCACGACGGGATGGAGAAGGTTTACCTATGCGTTTGGGGTAAGAGGCACATTTCTATGCTATCTATTTTCGAAATGGCTGATCCGATTTCGATGCGGTTTTCGTAAGTTCAAAAACTTTACCTTAATAGTATATAGTAAGTAGGTTTGGGTTCCAGGACGTCTCGTGTCTCGAAGTCCCGGGACTTTTCGTAATTTAAGTTGTCTCGAGTCCCGGGACTTTCGGGTCGAGACTCGAGACGAGACAAGATTGTCGAAATTGTTATGTAATCATTTTTATTTTTAAATAATTGAAGGAGCCTAGCGCCATCTGACAGTTTATTAAATAATTATTTGGTCTACTACGTAACTACTGAGTACACAACACAATAAATGCGTTTGCCGCGCCGCCATCATGCTGCCATATTGGTTATTCTGTGACGTTTGGATTATGATTGTGTTTAAAGCCTTAAACACAATTAACCCGACATCTGTTGTAAAAAAGAGAGTGTTTCCCTTGTCCGGTGGTATTATTACAAAAATCAGAAACAGATTGTCGGACAAAGCTGTTGACGCGCGGATTTTTTTAAAGCCTATTTTATTAAATCAGCAAAGAAGTCTAATTGATGTGTTAGTTGATTATTTAAAAGACTGATTTATAAGTCTGTTTTATTATTTATATTTAGATTATTTAATAAATGTTGATTATTACAAAAAATTTAATACGTTTTACCAGAAATTAACTCAATAAAAATTCTTCAAAAAAGGCCCTCTTACATAACGAAAAAAGATTCTTCGTCAGTCTCGAAGTCCCGGGAATTCCCGGGACTTTGATTGTAGACTGTCTCGTGTCCCGGGACTTTGAAATTGTCGGGAATTCCCAAACCCTAGTATATAGGTATATAATAGGCCACTTTAGCCTATTTGAGACTTACATACTATACCCACATATTATATTCTCGTCTTTGTGACCGCTCGAGAAGGTAGTCCCCTGAAGAAAATGCACCTTAGTTTTGTTAGTTTTGTACCCGTATTGAACTTAGAAAACGAACAAATTGTAACAAAAGCTCTAAAAATGCCCTTCTATTTATTTGCTTCTTACTTCCAATGCGGTGTGGTAGAGTCATTGTGATACTGTTATATTATATTGTGTGACGTTCATAAGTGCAACTCACTTTAAACTTCACTGTTTAAACTTTTTTAAACACACTGTAAGCTAAATAAATAACTGAATATAGAGCTTTTGAATTTAGAATGTTTGAGTTATATTTTACACTGATGTATAAAACATGTCCAGTCCACTTCTTTCCCGAAACGAGCACTACCCTTGCTGGTCCATTCTCCCTGCCACAATGAGTTGCGTGCCATACCGTATCCATTGTTTTAATTTCACTCCCATCACTAATTGCCATCCAGCCGCATTCAGAATAACCCCAGCAAGCGTTTTTAACAACCACCTCATTGCATTTTAAAAGAAAGGATTATAATTTCTTTAATTTCTTCTACCCTTCTCTCGGTAGGCGGAGATCTTTTATTAATTCAGTTAGTTGTTTGGTTTTTTTACGTTTCCTTGAATTACTTTCCAGGGAAGTTTATTCGGTATTTTACTGGATTTTATTTTGCAGGAATTAAGCTGATGGTGCGGCATTTAATTTTACGATTTTGTTTTGTTTTTGTATCTACAACATCGTATTTATTTTACAGAAAATATGGTTCCTCTTTATTTACTGCTTAATACTTGAAAAAAGAAATGCACTGTGTTCCCCAAAATAAATAGATTTACCTTTACTCATATTGCTTTTTATTTTATAATGACGTGTCTTAAAAAGAACCGACACTTGGATTATAATCTTGCCTAAAAAGACTAATAAGTAATTTAAATTTGAAATAAACTAAAAAGATTAAAACTAGAATACCAGTATATCCATCAACACTTTTATTATTGTCTCTATTAGGGCGAAGACACTATATTCTTGTGTTCTTTATTACTGTGTACTGTGTTCCGGTTTGAAGGGCATTGTAGCCAGCGAAATTACTGGGCATATGAGACTTAATATCTGATTTCACGGGGTGATGAGCACATAGCAGTGCTACGCAGTACTTTTTGACAGTATTAAAAGTTCTGGGTGGCACTGCAATTGTTATGGACAGGCGTGTTGCTTACCATCAGGCAAACGACTTGCTCGTCTCAATACTCAGTTCCATAAAAAAATGTTGTTTTTAATAGGTAGATGGACTTGATTTTCTGTAGACTTTAGCACCGCACCTCTTCGATAAATCCCGTTGAGGTTGATTTATCTTGCTGCTTTTGTATTTTTTCATTCAGCTGTTGGACTTTATTTAATTACAATCAAGTATCGAAACTACCTTTGAAATGTTAAAGTTACTGACTTACTTAAACTAACTGAAGTACGGGGTTCGTTTCTGAACTTAATCAGTCACATTTATTAAAAAATATATCGACATGCTGCATTTCCCCGAAAATCCTCACACGAGTACCTACGTAGGGATGAGTAGGTAGGGCCAGTACGAACCTCGAAGGTGCGCGCCGTTTTTGCGCCCAAATTGCTAAATAATGACCGACGCAACACCGCGCACCGCTCCGTTCCAGTCTCCCCGCATGCTAATAGAAAAACATGAATATTTATACAAGTGAGCCGTTGGGGACAAAAATATAAAAACAATTGTGAAGTTGCAAGTGTTTTATTGAAACGGGCTGTAAATGCGGCATGGGTAGGATTTTTCGACCAGCTATGTAGCGGTAGAAGAAACATAAATATAGTCGACGTCGCAGTATTTATGATTTCCTACCTATTTTCCTAAATACTTCGCAAACACAAGAATTAGATACGCGCTGATTTTAAATCTAAATCCGCGTTGAGGGATAGATAGGGTTTTTAACCGACTCCAAAAAAGGAGGAGGTTCTCTATTCGATTATATATTTTTTTATGTTTGTTACCCCAGAACTCCGTTATTTATGAACCGATTTGCAAAATTCTTTTTATTTCATCGATATATGACCTTGGACTTCGGAGATACATTGAAGTCAGTTTTTTTTGACAAAATGTAGTTATTAATCAAAAGGTTAGTTTTAACTAATCAGTTAAAACAATTTTTTTGACTCGCCTAATCTGGTCTTCCTTATTATATCATAACTTTTTCTCCTTGTCATTTAGATATCAACATTGGAGTATACAACATTTTAAAACCGAATGCAAAAATCACGAGATCTGTATTATTGCGTGTAGCTATTAAAAGGGGAGAGCAGGCTTTCCTAGAATTTAAATTTAAATTGCACGCGCTATCACAAGTGTCACTCATGTCTCCGAGAGTGATAGATCGGCGATTGTATCGGATACAAACATTGGATTGTGATCGAAAACAGGAAACTAAAGATAAACCAGATTTTCTGGAAACTACGTTGGTAGGTATATTATGAAGCGCTTAGTTGTTGTAGCTGCGGTGTCCCACTGCTGACTTTCCACTGTTCGTATTATCTTATTGAAAAATTAATTAATAGAATAAAAACAAAATTAATTGACTTCAGATAATATCTTCAATGTCTTTTAGTACAAATATCAAATTTCACTAAGTATGGTTAATTAAAGAAAAAAATAATTATAAAAATTCGAGCACTGAAGGCATTAGATAGAATTTATTTTAAAATATTGAAGTTGTTAAATCATAACCATAACGTCAAATAATTAAAATCACTTAGCATCAAAATATAAATAAGCATAGATTATGCTTATAACCAATAAATAAGCATAGATTATGTATAAGAGTGAAATCCTTATTAGATTTTTTGAGATATACTTTGTGTGCGGTGTATTTATAAAAGAACTGTAACGGAACATTGATGTATCTGTCGCAGTTGAATTGTATAATCCGGTGTTTTGTTAAAAGATTAGCGATTTTGTAAAAGGTGAATTATACAATTTAACTACGACTTATATAAACCGACGTAAAAAATGAATTTACAAATGCTATTCAAAAGATAATTCTGTAATGTCAACATACACGCTGGCCATATTCACTGCATTGACTCAGAAGTGTCAGAATCGCAAATGAGCCCTGACTGCAGCTTGAGATACTGTGACTAAACTGATGATTCAAGGATATTGCCTTGAACGCATCTCTAATCTTATTTTATAACGTTTTGCTACCACCATATTGCCTTGCAAGTGCAAAGTTTTGGTTTTGCACAATTTAAGTAGGAAGTATAAGTTACCTCTTTATAATGCTTGTGTCCTTTATATTGTTAATTTGGGCTTATTAGTAATTTAAGGTACATTTACACGATACCTTTAACTCCGTAAATGTCGAATCCAGCTTATAATAGTTCAGTTCAAATAAGTAGTACCTATAAGTAGAATGTAGGATAAGTAACACAACCTCTGTGGTGTAGTGGTTGGGCAGGTTGACTCAAATCACTTACACTATTGAGGTTGCCAGTTCGATTCCCGTGACGGGACAAATGTTTGTGCACAGAAAAAATATAGGCGCAAACATTTGTTTCGTATTATGGGATTATGCCCCTCGTAGTTTATGGTTCCCTAGATACAAGGAATTCTAGTTATGCTAGGCCAGGGTTTATGTAAAAATAAGTTAGTAGTAATGAGCATGAACGGGTTTTACTGGAATTACTTGTAAGCATATTCTAACAAGACGGTTTATTCTAACAGGACGGTTTATCCTGACAGGCACTATCTGTTTGACATGTGATGAGCTATTTACGGTTTATTATGTGTTTCTTATTTACAGCGTCAAATGAAAAACATCAGGAATACACAAAAAAATAATATTTCCCACATCGGTGTTCTGTAAGTATGACAATGAAATAAATAAAAAGTAGGCTTAAGTAACATTTCGACAGAAAAAATGCATTTAAAATCACCGAAACAAAAATAAAAACAGAAAAATTTATATGCACATAATTTGAACGTCAGCCCGCGAGATAGAACAGACGGAAAATATTAAAGGGAACTTTACCTACATTTTTAAAAGAAGTTTTCTTTATCCGACGAATAAATCGAAGGTGGGAGGGAGAAGTTTACCCGCAGGAAGTAGAAATCTGTTGTTTTATTCATGAAAAAAAGCGAGAAATGTGCAACGCTGAAACTTCTCTTCAGAAAACAAGTGAGTAGTGTTGAAGTTTGTATGAGAAAGGGCTTAAAAACTTTCAATCACCTCAAAATACTTAAAACTTAAACTTAAAACTTAAGTCTTATCTAGTCTGTACCACCTACCGACAACTTTAGCAGTGTTTAAACACTGTTTTGATAACCCATTAAGTTGCCAATTCAAAGTAAACATATTTATGTACATGAGCTACAAATTCATAATCATTGAAAGTGAAATAAGAAAAAATATCAATCGAGGCACGTCCCGCTTGCAAATAGCAAAGTCCTCGATAAGTCCTCACGCACAGTATCCATTAAACAATGCAAATTTGTTGTAATCCTCGCGTCTGGCAACACCGCCGCGCCACCACGAGTGAAATATTTAATTTTCATAAAGTATACATTAGCCGAACAAGTTGCCTTGAGGGGAATGCTCGCAGACTTCTCCACGCGTTCTTGAGTTTTGCGACTAAATGAATAGGCAGAGATTCGCGTGCGTGGTTGGAAAGTTTTGGTTTTGCATAATTAATTCGATAAATTTCTTAGATAAAAGGATTTTAAGATTAGATAATCAGAATGTGGTAGCTCAAAGTTTTAAACATGTAAGAAATAAAATAACATAGTTATAAGTAAATAGGGACACTCAACAGCGTTTTCATTAGAAGTATAATTTTTGAATTAGCAATTGAAGAGATTTTCATTGTATAGCATTGGCCAAGTTTTTTAAAAACACTATTCGGACATATAATTCATTTTGCTCAAACAAAAATAGCGTTGGGATGTCGCTAATAAACCCAATACGCGACTATTGTACGATCGCAACAGATAGACGCGTTCCCGGCGAAATTTGCATATCACCGATATTATATCGTCACGAAAAACGTATCCCTTACGCCTGTGTACACACGAATGACGCGTGATGCTGCCGACCTTCCCTGACGTCATCCATCATTCGCCGTGGCGCCTGCAACTAGACTCGTCATTGTGCGGGCGGAAAAATACAAATCCTGCAAAAATAGGCTCTACAACATTCAAAATAAGAGTTACAATAAGCTGGTAGGGCAGACGGAAAAGTGGCACTCCACCGCCTAGCGAGTGAGGGAGGATCCCTGTCAAACGCTGGCGAAGAGTTTGACAGACGCGGGGCGCGGAGTATTTGACATGAAGGGGCTTGTTTGATACGGGGGTGAACTGACAGCGGGGAGGGAGGTCGAATTCTGCCCGGTCATGAATAGGCAATGGGCTCGCTTTATTTATAAAGATTGTTAGCCCAACACGGTCTCAGTGAACTTCTGTTCGGGAAAATATCATAGTCAGTATTCATTCATAATATCTTTTTGTATTTTTCTGAATTAGATATTTAATATTCTTATTAGAGTTTTATGAGGAAAGGTAAACTATCCCAATAAGACAAAATCTGACTCAAATAAAAATTTGTTTGGGGTTCTACTCTTGTATCTTCACTAACGCGTGCTAACTTTTTTCTTCACAGGGGTTGACTTTTTGAGTATAAATAAACAAGAGAGCGCAGTAAAGACTTTATCAACGACAATTTAATTCAAGCAACCGCAGTGTAACCCTCAGCATCTTGTTGGGGGAATAAAATCCATAAATGTGACGGCAGCGGCAGTCGCTGTATGAAACGTCGAGCGCAGCCTCGAGTACAAAATTTGATTATTCCGCGAGGTTGGCCTATCGCCAGCATTTGACTATTTATCAAGAGCTGCTTCTTGCGCGAGACGGTTTACAAGGATACCTAATAATCATCGCTGTGGGATATGTATAGAGTTGTGAAACGTGTGAATAAAGATAATTTTATTTGACAACAGCGGACATGACGGCACAATTCACGCAAACTGTTGCTAATAAATGATGATAACTTTTGATGATTGTGCGATAGATATTAATTTATACATAGTTAAGCTTTTTCTTCATTCTTAAATACTATACATATAGTATGTTCAAAATGTAATTCCTTCTTATGTGCAATAAAGTGTTTTCTATTCTATTCTACTATTAGCTTAATTAACAATACTGTTTGAAATTAACATACATGTGAAAGGGACAGTTACATTTGTCATGTATCTACATGTAGTTTGTAAGCACGTATCTACGTTTTTTCTATATGTCCATAATGATCATTTCAAACCAAATGTAATGAATACTTGATGTCTTAATTGCTCAATAGTTACATGAGAGATAAACCTCGTATTGAAACAAATTGTTTTGATGGTTATATCAGCTCCATGTGACATCCATAGTGCAGAAATTTTATCGACTTGTTATGGAGGCATAACTTAAAGCGAGGAGAGTAAATCAAAAGGTCGCAATAAACTCTACAAGAAAAGAATGTGTCCCAAACCAGAATAGCTAAGATAATCTTGGTATTTGCTACATTCGGGGATGTGCCTCTGTCTTTTATAGAACTAAGAGGCATAGAACTAAAACGAACTACAAAATGTATGCTACGCTGTAGACATTTGTGCTACACGTACTATGTATGTACGGTACGCACAGGGTACTATTATTTATTCTGTGGTACTTACTGGGAAGAAACTTTTTTTATGGTACTGAGTGATGAGACGAGCAAGGCGCTCGCCTGATGGTAATCGCCACGCCTGCCCATAAGAATTGCAGTGCCACCCAGAACTTTTAATAGGCACCATAAAAAGTAATGTAATGAAATCAGGCGTGACGTTGCGGGAATTCATCTCAAATCTGAAATGCAATGAAAATATCTAGAGTAATTCCGCTGAATACCATAAAAAGTACTGCGTAGAACTGCATTGCGCTCATCATCTCGAGACATCAGATATTAAGTCCTATACCTATGCCCAGTAACTTGTGCTCTGAATCTGATGTGCTTCATCTTAGGCCACATCATCGCTTCACATCAGGCGAGATAGCGGCCAAACATAGATCTATAAAGCGTCAAAAAAAAATATTTCGCAGGCTACAAGGCCCTTCAAACCGGAACACAGTAATGCTTGCGCACTATAACTCAACGGCAGAATAACTCGCAAAGATGTGGTACCTCTGGGTAGGTACCCAGACGGCCTTCCGCATACAAGAGACCTACCACGAGCTGGAGCAAGTCAAGACGTGAGCTACATGCGTGGGCTGCTTACGCTATATCAAGGAGCATAAAACCAGCATTGCGCTATATCAACTATTTGTATCGTATCTGTGCAATTGTGCATGCGTAACTCACTAAAATGAAATGTAGGTATATAGCTACGTATGCAGCTATGCAGCCCGCTTCTTTTCTTGCCCCATTTGCGAGCGCCTGCTGAATTATTCTTGATTCTGTTTGTAGTTCCTCGATGCCGTTGCATCATACATGGACTGAACTTTCCGCACGATTATCTTTGCTACTTATATTCTAGTGACTTACTCATTCAATTACCAAATGTCTCCAATTAAGAAATGATGTTACTTAATTGCCTAATAAATGAAATTATCGATCATAGTAGGTACCTATCTGAATACTGCATGCATATTACTAATTATAGTTAATCATTAAAACATCCTTACGTTATACTAAAACCAATTAAAGGACTCGTTTACATAATGTATCTAGGTACTTAACTGATCGTAATTGATCTTGTCACCTATCGTTAAGCATATCGTGCATTGCATTTTGTTCTTACATAGATTAGGTAGGTAATAATTATTAATTAATAAATTAGGAATGTTCCTTAATAATAATAGCATAAGTAAACGTAGTAATGTATAATTAGTAGCATTATACTGAGAATTGCAAATTTACTTGATCGATTTATGATATCATAATAAAATGAGCAAGTGAGAGCACGTGCGACTTTCGTTTCGACGCTTCCGAGTTCGAATCCAGCTAGCCCTGCACCACTGACTTTCTCAAGTAGGTCTGGATTTGACACTCTTTCTAAAAATGGAGAAGGAAAACATCGTGAGAAAACCGGCAAGCCCAAGAATTTAACCACAAAAATTCAAGGACATTTAACATCTACCAACGCGCACTGGGCGAGCGTGGTGGGTTATGGGCCATACTCTCTCTACAAGGAAGGCCCAGCAGTGGGAACGTAATGGGCTGATGATGAATAAAATGAAAAGTACATTAATCTCCTAAGATACGTGTGAATTTTATAACTAACTGTCAAGTTGTAAATTACGAATGACAATGTCACTAATAGCGCCCAAGCGCCCTTCCCACAAGAATAGGTCAGGATAAAATGGAAAGCACCTAGATAAACATAAAAGCAAACATTAAAATGAACCCCTTGACACAGAATAACACAAAGCTACTATAAGCCCCGTCACAGCTTCGCTGATAGTAACTACACAACCTGGTATAGATTAGCTTTTAGTTTCTATCCAACCCTTGGTCGGATTCGCGATGTGGCAGGGCTGTTTCCGCGGCGTTTTTATGATTTATAGCGAGTGAGATTTCGTTCAGGATTTTGCTCAGGCTCGCGTTTCCTTTCGTCAGCGGAACCGGCTTTGTGGCAGCCCTCGGATCGGTAATAGGTAATAGACAGTCGATGATTTGGTTCGTAACGAATTCAAGTCGCGTGCGAATTCCATTTTATATCTGCCATGGTTTCAGGCAAGAGTCACATGTAAAAATGTTTATATTGGTCCTTTCTAATTATTTTTATCAATATGTTAGATCGTGGTGATAATGCTCGCGAGCTTTTACTTATAAGGCTGATAGCACTTGCACATATTTCGAAATTTTATGTCTGTACCGACAGGTAATATATAAACTTTATTGCATATAAAGATAAATAAATGTACAACTCAAATAGCCAAAATGAGTCAATATGACCGAAAATGGCAACCTGAAAAATTAAATAAAACATATAAATTTTATTGCATATAAAGATAAAAATATTCTTAAAACTCAAATAGCCAAAATGAGTTGATATGACCGAGAAATGGCAACACAATCACCTGAAAAATTAAATAAATAAAAAATAAAAGAAGACTCGAAACAAATACAGCATTACCCTTAAAACTTCGTTTGAAGTTGTAAGACATTACCTCAACCTCAGCTTACGACGGAGTAACCTCTAAGCTCATAACAAGCAACATTGGCCGCATTATGTTAAGCGATGATCCCTCATAATGTCTACAGGGGTGGCTTTAATAAAACAAAAGACAACAACATGTCGGCTCGATCGGGTCTGTCAAATAATGACGATCATTTGTCAAACGAAATCGGGAGAATAGCGGCAGGAAGTAAGAAAAAAAATGTTACTTTGTTATAGAATTTATGAACTGATGATTCTAATAGACGGTGCTTCGAATCCAGTATTGGGTATAACTATAACATTTCCTTTGCAAACATGTATATAATACTAACCTGGTTGGTATCACTCTATACAGTAAGTACCTATTGATAAACGGGTATAACGTAGTATACCATATATGAAGGCGCGTCAATTTTCTTGGAATATTTAAATACACATATCAAAGTGTTTGTTAATTAAATAGGTACCTACACTGAGTAGCTAAAATATAGCTTTCTAATTCGGAGAGCGGTAAACGCAGGCCCCTTTCCATCGGCACCTATCTGCAACATGTCACAGATAAAACCCGAACACCCCGAATAAGGAACCCGAGCGCACAGTGGATCGCGGGTCTCCTTACAACACCGATCCCGTCATTTCTTTTATATTTTTTCATCAATGTCACATGTGACGCCCAAATGTCATTTTCATATGACGAAAAAAAATGTTTATTAAGACGCCGCCGGAGCGTGCCGCGTTATTACAATATTTCCACTAGTGAAATATGGAAAGCTATTTTTTACGAGGAAATAACAAGGTGTGTATGATGAGATTAAAATCCGCGCGAGAGGGTTTGGCGTCTTATTAAATACTGCGTCTAATGGCCCTTTTTAGACGTACTTTTGCAAGAAAAATGTTGTGACAGTGTTTATTACAAATTGCAATTCAGCCTTGCTTCAATTACCGTGACGTAGATTTAAAAGATTCATGGGTATAGGTACCCCATAGATTTAGGAAGGGAGCAAAATCTATGTCCTGTGATATATAAACTGCACGTAAAACGTTGACTGGGCCCTAAGCTGAATTGATACTAAATGTAAAATCATAACCTACCATTAGCTTTGCCGTAGTCGGCTAAATATACACTGCTAGCAGAAACAAATTCACCGAGCAACCGATACTAAATATTTTTATGAATAATAGACTTTATCTGTTTCTTATTATCGACCTATCTCCGCAATTAAAGCTTTGCACCATAATAATATCTTATATCAATAGAACTATTTATAGAGAACGTAATGACGAAGTAGTGCAGAATATCGGTTGCAGTTGGTGTGACGCGATAGCGATGCGAGCGACCGGCAGATGCGCCGTCGCCGGTTGTGATTGTCTTGCCGCGATGATTGATGATCTTCCGCGGCAGCTGGCGCGTAGGGCTGCCGACCGCGTGGAACTAGTTTAAAAGTATTTTTGTTGTTTTACTTGAAAGCTCGTAAACACTTTCGATGTCTAATTTATTTACATGGATAAAAATACTCTTTACTCAAATTACGTTGCCTTTAGTTTAGTTTTTAATTTTATTTAGTTTAGATTGTGTTTTGTTAAGAGTTTCTGGTTTGAAGTAAAATCATCTTTAGTCGATATAAATGATTTTTGGCAGAATAATAATTGTGCACATAGCACCCACAAGCGATATGTACGTGATAAGTGCGTGGAATGCTGGCGCAGCTATTACACTTGCACTTATTTGCTGTTTCGTTATTACACTAATTATTAACTTGTGACTGACTTAGCCAAACTACTGATTCATTTTGTTTTGCTGTCCGTAAGAATTAGAAGCTTGTCATATTATTTACAGATTGATGTCACAATAATTGTTTCCTAATTACATAACGAACTACGATGTATTGGAATCTGTCTACAATTTATTAGAAAGTATGTCAACAACTCAACTAAATACCGAATAAAAGTTAGTATGAATTACACTCAGTTAAAATAACAGTTTTCTCCGAGACAATGCTGATAAGTCAAGTAAACAAAATAGCAATACAATACTTGCTCCCAAAATTTAGTAAACAAAACAATTAGCAGTTATCTTCTTTTTGTAAATAATAGAAACATCAAAACACAGCAGTAAGTGGACAATAGCAATATGGCCACCATTTAGATACATCTAGGTAGGTACAAGTACAAACCCACCCTTAACAATGAGATAATCCCCTTTAGAAAAGTTTGATTGACAGCTCTTATTGCTGTCTCCCTCTCTTTTGCGATTGGTTTGCGGATTCCTCCTCTGAAATGTTGAAATGCAATTGAATTCATAATAATATAGGTACTACTTATATTATTTTATTTGTTTAGAAACTTGAATGTTAATAATACGCGTAATGCTTTAAAATGTTCTATCTATTTAATAATTGACACATTTGTGTTGATCCGTGACAATAAGGTTAACACAGTTATGTATATTATATTTCATAAAATTTTATTTTAATCATCCGAAAATAGTATTAATTTTTCGTCGTGGTAACAGCCCTACCGTTCTATTCAACTCACGTTTATTCAATATAAGCAAACTCAGACGTAGGCCACGGTAAAAGTACTCTCTGCCGAAATATTCTACATTCGTCAACTGCTATTCGGTATGATTTCGTATATACTTGATACTTGGCAAGGGGAAAAGGAATCCATTTAAATAGTAGATATTCCTACTACGTATCATGTGCTAGCAGTAGCTAGCTCATGATACATAGATATACCTACAGACCTATATGTTTACTAAAGGGAGCTTAGTAATATTCAAGTAATATTCAAAAATATTCAAGTAATTTCATAATGTGTCTTAATAGAATTAGGCAGGTGGATCGAAGTGACATTATGTTAGGAATTTCAATAATTTGCGTCAATTAGCTAGCCATTTAATTAGCCAATTGGTTGAGTCAGCCGAGCTGACGAGTAACTAGTGCCTACTTAGGGTACTAATTATAAATTATAATTAATTTATTCAAATACCCGCGTATGTAATGAAGGTCTTTATCTGACTTGCTTTCATAGGCTATTCATAAAAAGTCGCCTAATCAAGAGTTCATAGTAATGAATCGACAATTATCTTTAGGGTTATTTTACCTTTAACTAAGTTTCTAATTTTTAATAAAAATAAATAATTAATTACTTTAATAAGCTTTATTATGTAGATACGAGTAGGTATGATTTTGTAAGATTAGCTAAATAATTTACAATTATCTATTGTTTTGCCGAAATTCTACGCTTTTAATATATTCTTAGAGAAAAAATATTTTTCCTTAAGATTTGTATAATAAGAAAAAAATCTGTACAGCCTGCAGATACACAAGTAGGTAACTATTTTGTAACCTGTGCCGCCATCTACAAGTTTTCAGTAACGTTACCTCAAAGCCTACTCGGGAAAGTAGCCGTAACAAGTTGAGAAGGTTGTAAACCACCAGTTTCATAAGTTTCGTCTTTCTTCAAACCTTTAGATTAGTATTACATAAAATATAAAATACAAAGCATATTGAACCTTCGTAATAATAAAAAACATAATAAATATACCTTAGCTTAATGTATATCTATGTTACGTTTAATTTTTGTCTCCTTGTAGAACCTGCGATTCGTGTATGTAGTTAAATTCATACTTTGGAACCATGCTACGAAGGCAACTTTCCCCTCTCGATGCAAGTAATACTGTGATGAACTAGATGGCGCTTTACAAAATACTGCTTAAAAGATATGTGATAATATATATATAACTGATATAGATAATAAAGATAATGAATAATGAAGAAATGATAATTAAGATTTTATTTAATTAGGAAGTAGAAAAACGAAATTGCTCACCAAATTTCTTCTATCCTTCTTATATCGTCTTACGGGGACGATTTTACGTCATCTGACGTCAATGTTTACATTGATCAATTCCCTGCTCGCGCAATATCATTTTTCTTCTTCCTAATAATAACCTTAAAAATCTTTTTCCGTACAACTTTTTTTTGAGGAAAACATAAACGGGAAGAGGTACCTATCCTGAACTCCACAATTTTTTGCAACACCCTATATAATATATTTTGTGTATAATTTTATAATTATGCAAAATACACAGGCGTGTGTGAAATTTGGTATAAAGGTAGGTCCTGGAATAGGACATAGAATACTTTCATCTCGGAAAACGAACGGTTCTCGAGGAAACAACTATAAAAAAAAAGTTAAACGAATAGGTAATACGCGGGTGAAACCGCGCGGCGCAAGTAATATCATAGATTATAGGCGTGCAAGCCCCTTAGTGTAGTAGCTCAGTGAATTAACATGGTACAAGATCAAACTTGAAATCTATTGTGTTGATAACAAAGCAATAGATAAAACTAACTTATCCCTACCTAGAAATAACGAGGTTGAGAACGAGATATCTAATTATATTATTGTCGAACAAATATTATGTCCTCGTGTGATATCTCATTTATTCATGTAATCCTATGAACAATCAAATCATTTGCGATATGAACATCTAAAAACGCTTTAAAAAAGGTGAAAATTCTGTAAATTTTTATAGTTATATTATATAGTTGTTCGAAATTTTCTTGTACTCTTCGATTTCATAAAACAATATGTGCGGAGGCTGCGGTGGTTGCTGTGGTGGATGCTGCGGCGGCTGTTGCTGCCCTTGCATCACAATCTACACGCGCTGTACGAGATCTGCTAGTCCCACGCGCTAAAACACAGTCAGCCATGGGCCTGTCATGTTTACGTGGGCGCATCATGTGTTCAAGTTAATATATCCGTGCCGTTATGTGATGTATATTTTGCAAAACAACAACACGCCTAATTTACAGTTGTCATTTACTGTACATCTATTTAGATGAAATAGTATAAACTAATTGCATTTAATTGTTCATTACATTAACGATTACTTTTAGTATAAAACTTTATGAAAAATAATTATGGGTTCAGTCTCAATAGAGTTATTGAATGGAATGTGACAAAAACGTAATATGTTGTATAATTATTATGTTTGAAATTACTTAGGTCATATCTTTTGCCATAGTAATAATATTATGTAACTGAACTTTGTAAAACTTTATTTAATTGTATTTATCTTTAATTTAATGTTTGCAATAAAGCGTTCATCTGTATCAAGTTTCTGTTTATATGTATTGATATTAAAAGAATTGCGGAATATATATGTATTTTTTTGCACGGAATATAAATGGCCTTTGCCCAACAGTGGGACATCATAGGCTAGTTAAAAAGAAATTATAAAAGCGATAACAGAAAAAAAATAGAAAAAAATGATAAAAGGCATATTGATTTACATGGCTAAAAAATGAATCCCTGTTACTAAATATGTTTAAGAAATGGCTTATATTTACTCAAGGCGTAACTCATATTTTAGGAATGTTCAGCAGAAAATGTTCTTTAATAAAATGAAAATAAAAGGGAGAAAACGTACAAATCAATTACAATTAAATTCACAATAGTTCTCCCGACGTCCTCAAAAATGTACATCATAACAACAAGGCATCCTAATTAAGAGACAGAGCTTTACCAGTTCGCTAATCACCCTATGACACATACCAATAGAAAACCATATAAAATCGGGAGGTAATGGGAGAAAGCAATATTAGCAATTCAGCTTTCGTAGAGTGCGTTACATTTCTATTAAAGTACAATTGAGCTTTTAAAAATTTTTCGTTGAGTCAAGAAGCGTCTCGAGTTGACAATGCCGGAGTCAGTGACAAGTCAGTCACCGCAAGAGGTGTTCAGTTCTTCGGAAAGCGAGCAGTGGAGTCAGGAGAACAACTCAAACGTTGTCCAAAATGCAACGGTAACAAAAAGTTTATAATATATTAATTTTAATATGTCTGCCACTGTAATCATCACTTCAAGTCTGAAATAATTTTCTGAACTAAGTTATAAATAATTTATTGTTGAAAAATTTACTACTTAGGTACTTTAATTTAATTTAAACAAATTGGTAATCGAAACCGCGAGCAGGTTAAAATGAGCACTAGTACTTTACGATTATCAAGGAGTTCCATTCCCCACCTTCCATCTCCATCATCAGATCAGCTGACTGTCAACATAATTTTGCATTGTCATCGGACTTTAACAAGTATGTAAAATTTCAACTCCGTAGGATAAAAAGAAGTGGTTCTAATTCAGCTTGCAAGATTTGACCCAAACAAACATACTTACATTGCAAATTAAATAAAAGCTTGTAAAAACAACAGTCTTTAGAACCTGGCTGTTTAAAATTCACCAAATATGTCATTTTACTAATAACTTCTATTATTTATTTACAGAACTTGGAGTGGAACATGTTACCCAATCACAATAACATTCCTGTATCTTCCAACATGTTTAATGGAGGTTTCATCCCTAACGGACTCAATGGGAATGTTCCCTTTGAATACAGCACACCACCAAATTACATAACTATACCCAATACTCAGTACTACCAGAAGCATGCCAGCGTCCAAAATGGTTACCCTGTTATCAGCATCCCAAACTCTCAGAACATTCAAGCAGTACCAATTATGGTCCGTCCACCGCAAAGAAGTACAGCCCTCCCTAACACATGGGCTACTCCACAAAATATCAAGCTCATCCAAACAGCATGGAACAAGACAAGCAGCGGCGGAGTCAAGAAGCAAAAGCGTGTCAGAACAGCCTTCACAAGTCACCAAATGATGGAACTAGAACAAGAATACTCCAGAACGAGATATCTAGACCGTTCTCGTCGCATTGAACTAGCCGATATGCTTCAATTGAACGAGAGGACGATCAAAATTTGGTTCCAGAACCGCAGAATGAAAGAGAAGAAAGATAGAACGGAAAGTATCGAAGAAATAGAAGATGTGAGCACGACTCAGTCGCCTTCGGGAGCGGGAGAGCCAATGTACCACGAACAGTATCATACAAACACTGAAGCGTATAATAGGATGGGTGTGTTTATCGAGCAGTATCCAGTATCATCCACGTCTACGTCCATGACACCGATGCCTCAAGCTCAAATTGTACCTGGAAGTTATCCTACTTATGCTGTCCCTGAAGAATGTCCACCTCAGTACCAGCAGTACCAACTTCAAGTACAACAGTATCCGTCGCCTTACAGTGAAGTTCAGGAATTGTCTCCAGAGTCAACTCAACAATCGGAAAGTTCGATATCGGTGGACAAAAGTGTTCCATCTCACATCATTGAAAAGAGCTGGGACTTGTCTTGGATACGCAGTATTGAGGGCGAAGAGGAATGTTAGTTTATGTAGATATGAAGTTTAGAATGTATATAATTAATGTAACATAATAATTAATTTAAATTGTACTGCAATAAATTTTACTACAATTATGAAATAGTTTGCTTTTTGCATTGAAATGGTAGGTAGGGATTACAAATATATTAATATTATCACATTATTATCTTATTTTATATTAGCAAAAGACTAAAAGAGATTAGCCTTTGCAAGTAAATCATACCAACAACAAAATTTGAACTTGAAACTGCTGTTATCTGACATATAACTTACATTTAAATCATTTGAAAACAATAAGTAAAATGATTAAATTAAGAGATTCCAAGTGTCACTTTCAGAATAGGTATATTATTATAGTTTTTTTTTTTTTTTACACTTATTTGATCTATGTATGGAACACATAGATCTAGAGAGAGACGGCAGTTGAGCGGCTGCTCTGACCCGTCTCCCCGATGGTTCACCGAACATCATCCCGAAACACGACTAAGTCGCTTGACGGCATGGCTTTGTTCGGTGGGTGGTATTACAACCACGGCCAGAGCCTACCACTCCAAGTAATTAATAATATTTGGCAACGATATTTTAAAGTATATTGAAACTGGCCCATGGTCAGCAGGGAATATCTACTTATAAAGAACATATAACATATTGATAATTATAAAGCAAAGTTCTGGGTGGTGCTGAAACTATTATGGGCAGGCATATCGCTTACTATCAGGCGAATGACCTGCTCGTCCCGTCATTCAGATACATAAAAAAAGATAAATTAAAAACGTAATTAAGACGTGATACATTTTCAAGAGTCACGTCTGCACCCGGTTAAGTAAAGGGAATGCAAGCATTTCTGCGTCCACGGTACCTGCTCTGGTGGTTGGAGCGCTTTCTGTACTGAAGGAAGAGGTCCCGAATTCAAATCTCAGCTGGTGCGAAATATTTTGCATCACCAAGTTTAGTTTCCTAAATACAGCGCCCTAAAAGCGACAAATGCATGTTCCAACGTATATCAGCCGAGACATACTATTCATGGTATACCTAGTTTGGCACTCTTATGGCGACTGTACACTCTTGCCCGATTGCTCTTACCATGCCTCGCCCGAGGCTACCGATACGGGACGGAGAGCGGGCGAGCACCAAAGAGACGCACCGACACGTTCTTTGTACATTATCGTTCTGTCTCGGACTATCTCGCTGAGAGTATACAACCGACATAATAATAGCTTAGAATTCTAATTCCGGCCGTAGACTCGGCGAGAAGGACCAAGACAGACTGAGGACGAAAGTATATAGGGAACGTACGTATCCTACGTACGTACGACACGGTACGTGCTAGCAATGCCTATGTGAAACTCCCTTTGATAACAATTGTGTGTACTCGTATATTAAAGCCATTTATTTTGACATCCTCTGTGGTGTAATTTTTGAGTAGGTTGACTCAAATCTCATACATCACTGAGGTTGCGGGTTCGATTCCCGCGACGGAACAAATGTTTGTGCACAGAGAAAAAGCGCATGCTTGCGCTTTTTCTTGTTTCGTGTCTGGGTATTGTGGAATCATAGTCCTCTTAGTTCTTGGTTAGGTAACTCCTTCACAGGCGTAGTGGCCCGGATCACACCTGGGCCTACTGCCGGGGCGAGATGGTGAATGCTAGCGCAACCTCATCTCGCCCCACCACGGCAGAGGACTGATCACGGGGGGGTTTTTAGTGGGTTGGTGGTGGCACACAACCCACGCTGCACAGCACTCTGCCACGGGGGTGGCAGAAGGGCAGTGCAGCGGCATTTTCCCCCCCTAAAAAAGATCTATGCATGTGAATGTTGGGCGTTTTTATTTAATTATTTATTTATCTGAAGATTGGAAACAAACACAAGTCTTTGGATTTAGTTCAATAGTATATAGGACCCTACATACAAGCTGTGCAGTAACAGTAGGTATACTTATATACTAGGTATACCTTCTAATCACAGCTACTTCCGGCAAATTATTATCGGTTAATTTAAATTTACAATAGATAGATAGATAAACACTTTATTATGCATATTAAAAATAGAAATTAAGTACAAGGTAAGTGGTTATTAAATACAAATTAAACTAAGTACAACGTAAATATTATTTACTCACAAAATAAAAATAAGAAAAGTGTTAATGGACACATTCTTAGTTATACTATACATAGCAACTTAAGTCAAATAACAAAAATACCGACTTTTTACTCATATTAGGCTAGATTGTAATGTAAATGGGATGTCTTTCTGAGAGAAATCATTATAAATATAAAAATATGTTGTTATATATTCAAAAAGTAAAATATGACCTATGTCTATTCTTCTTTTTTAATTCATTCGCATTTTACTGATTCTCTGGACGTAATGCATTTACATTAGGTCCTAATCGATTATGTGAAGTGCTTCACACCTGTGACATACGTAATTGATAATTAAGAAAGATAAGTGGGGGTAGAACATCCAACTAATTAATTTCGAGTGGAGGGTCATATATTGAACCTAACATTAAAATATTACCTTCTAATCGACTATTGCCAAAGACAATTAGTTAATAGTGCACGATTTGGTAATATTGTAATTAAATAATGTCCATAACTATATATGAGACAAGGCGAGTAACAATTGTTTAGTTTGATACCTAATTTAGTGTCAAAGAGCGCAGTGTAACGGAATATGAGACAGATACAGTTCTGGCCGGGACACAGTGAATCTGCCAAGTCAGGAGCATACAAAATGGTTTTTGGAAAAGCAACGTTTGACGCTGTAAGTACTTCATTTATTCAACTTTCAATTAAATGGCATACCTTTGTTTGTAATATCATAAATCCGTAAAAATCGTAAATATATTCAATGTTGTAAGATGCCAATAATGATGACCAATATATTGTAGGTGCAATACAGGTAGGTACAATATAAAGTGCAATAAATTTGTGCAGCAAGTTTTATTTCATTGTAATTAATATTAGCCCGTTACAATTGCTGTCATGCGCATTATCGTAACGAATTCGTGCACACGATGCCAATGAGCTACGTCTTTAATTTCAAAATTAATTTCTTAAAGCTTATTATCACATCCATCGAATTCATTGCGTAATACCAACGGTAGTAGGTAAATTTACCAACACATAATATTCTCCCTATATACATTCCCAGCAACTGTCATTTTCATTTTTTTTGTCTAATTGTCATTTTTTGTTTTAGATGCAGCCCAGCCGGCAACAGCAACAAGTGTTTAAAAAACCTAAAAGGTTTAGAAGCGCTTTTACTACTGAACAAATCAATTATCTAGAGAAGCAGTTCAAGAGGTTTCCATACATTAACAGAGAACAACGTAAAGAAGTAGCTTCTATTTTGAAAATAGAAGAGCGACCCATCAAAATCTGGTTTCAAAACCGGCGAATGAGGGAAAAGAAAGAAAGCCACAAAGAATTCGATGATGAAACTCATAAAGCACAAGAATTCGGTAAATATCAATTACATAATGTGCCTGTTGAACCATCAACTAATGACCAACGTTCATATTCTTTGCCAATGTTGTCGCCAATCGTAGATGCCACAGCTAAAGCAAATAACGATATCAAGAAATCAAATACAGTTGAACATAAAATGAAGCCGAAACTGGCTCAGCCAAATAAATTTAAGAAACTTAATGCAGAACCGAAACCTGTGAGTTCTATAGCAAATTACTACAAAGAAGCTGATAATGAGCATGTATCTCCTTATTTTCAACACAGTCCTCCAGCACGCAGTATTTTGCCATTTACAATGAATATAAAAAACACACCACTTCCACCTCAAGAATCTCAACGCATCAAAACATCTGCCGAATTCTCTATAAATTTGTGCAAAAAATATAAACAACAATCTGTCACGAGTACTCCTTCAATATATAACAAAGTTGCTTATCAAGGAGAGAAAGCAAATACATTAGATACACGTGATGCACCATCAAACAAGAAGCCAGCTATAGCTACAAAAAGTCACAGGCCTTCTGAAGATTTATCCGGCAATAAGAAGCCAATATTGTCACAGCCTCCTCCACCTAAGCCACAAAAACAAGAAACTCTGAACAATCCTACATACTATCCTGTAATGCCGACAATTTACGCACCTCCTTTTATGGCATCTGGTGGTGTGCTTTGGAAGCCAGTCAATGTTATGCCAATTATGGCAACGAATGGGCCGCCAGTAGCTGTTCCAAGTTCTCAAGGAACAGCTCAGGTACAAAGCAAGGATTGTAAATGCAACTGTCATGCCAATTGCACCACCCAACATGCTCCTATGACTCTTCCCCCATGTTTGCAGAGCCCATATGCCCAATACAATATGTACTGCACTCTACCACCATACCAATCCCAGTTTTAGTTTTAGGGATGACTTTTTGTTTTTGTTAGTACCCGTCGCATACTAATAAAAAAATAAAACTGACTCACAATTGTGTTCTTTATTTAATAAAACCTTATCAGTCTAATACATATAGTACTTACTTACTAATTTCCTTATATTAACTTTATTTATAATATTATTTTAGACACATTCTTTTACATATTCTTTTAGACTTAAAACAACTGGTTATTTTTATTTTATACATTTTGCCAAGTTCGGTAGTTTCTAGATAAAACATAAATTAATTAAAAATATAATATAAATAAATGTAATAATTTAGGTAGAAGATAAGTAAATGGAACAAAGCATAGTATTCAATAGTCAGAGACATGAATATACGTATAGAATATATTATGATAAATTCAACGAAAACTAAAAGTAAGTATAAAATATAAAGACATCTTTCACTTCAACATAAATATCAGGAAATAAATCCTGAGTTCTTAAATTAATATAGTTATATAGTAACAATAAATTATAATAAATAGTTAAATTTTATGAACAAATTCATAAATATCCTTTAATCTACATGCTTTTCCTTATAATTTATGTATACCTCTATTATAAAGTATTTAGTTATAAAAATAGCAAGAATCGACATTGTTTGAACTCCAATAATTGTTGTACATTGCATTTTCTTGCTGGTACTGATAATAATTATAATCATTCATGTAATTATTCTCATTGCATGGATAATATTGAGTAGGATAGATATTATTATCATTGTAAAATTGCATGTAGTTAGCCGCTACGTTATCAGGTGCAAGAGTTGTTTGAATTTGTTCTTCGTTCCTATAGTTTACATAAATAGATGGAACTTGATATTGGTGCGCCTCTGCAGTATGAAAATTGACACTCAGATCCATTTTTACAGTACGCTCCTCTGCATTTTGTAATTCCTTTGTCAGCATTATAGGAGGCGACATCTGCCCAACGTATGTTTCGTTAGAAGAATCGCTACTCGACTCCGAGGATTCCCTTTTCTCCTTCATTCTTCTATTTTGGAACCAGATCTTGATGCTTTTGTCTCCTATGTTCAATGACTTTGCTATTTCTCGACGACGGTCTGAGGTGATATATTTGTTTTGGGTAAATATATTTTCTAAAGCCCGCAGTTGCTCCGTCGTGTAGGCTGTTCTTATCCTCTTGGGTTTCTTCTTTATTGTTTTTTTGATATCTGAAATTTATAAATTGAAATAAATGAGTTTATTATTATGTCATCGTTGGTCAGCATAGATTTGTTTACAAAAGGTTAGTATTATAAGTTTTATATAAATGTAAATGAGTTCATATGAGATATCCCAGTTATTAATTTATTCTATTAAATATGATACTGGAGCGGTTAATGAAGAAATGTATCTTACAAATGTATGACTACCATGAAACTATTATAAGAGTAAATCCGTAGTAGAAGTGGTAGTACATAGTTTAAAACAAATTATTTTTAAAGATTTGTCTTGGTTTCTAGTAAATTAAAAACAAATTTATGTACCTTTAGGCTTATTGATCCTTGATTCCGGCCACACACCAGTAAATGGTCGATTGTCCCAATAGTTGATCTGACAAAAAAAGTAGGTTTTTGATGATATGAATATGATTGATGAACACCTCCACAATTTACAGAAATAGCTAAATAACAATAACTAAAATAAATTTAACTGATTGATGAACACCTCCATAATTTACAGAAATAGCTAAATAACAATAACTAAAATAAATTTAACTAAAATGTTACAATAGGCGGTGTTATCGCTCAAAGCGAACTCTTCCAGACAAATGTGTAAGGAGAGAAACAACAACGATGGTGAATTTTAATTTCGTGATAGATAATATATTTTGTAAAATTAGTTTGTTAGGACACAAAGTTGTCGAAATTTCAAATTAATTTACCGACGAAAAAGCCCGTAACCGAGTAACAGAAACCAATTTAATAATAAATAGAATATGCCAATCATATTCCGTAAAAGAATGCGATGAACCATGAGATTTTATGGAATTAAAAATCATTAAAAAGAGTACAAACTTACCTCATCAACACTTTGAAGAGGTGTTATCGCTGTTAACAAAGCGTTTTGCGCCATTGTTTCCACTAATTATGTAAATAAATCAAAATAGTTGTTTTTTCAATTTGGAAATAATTCAATACACGCCACGTAACGGTCCAACAACGCTTTACTCGACTCAGTAGAAATGAATTCTCAACCTTTTTAATCTACCCTCAATACTTTAACTAAAACTTATTAAGGTGCGTCTACGCGTTAGGTAGATTTTATTAACATTTAAAAACCCGTCTAATATTATAAATGCGAAAGCTTGTGAGGATATATTTTAAACCGACTTCATAAAAGGAGAAGGTTCTCTGTTTGATTTTATTTTTTTATGTTTGTTACCTCAGAACTCAGTGATTTATGCACTGATTAGGAAAATTCTTTTGCGTTGGGTTCAGTATAACTACGAAGTGGTCCCATATAAATTTCATCAATATTTGACCTTGGACGTCGAAGATATATTGAGGTCGGTATGGTTATTTGTTACTCAATCATGCAAAAACTATTAAAGGGAAATTTATATTTTTTGTAAGTACCTTACCTAAGTACTTTAGATCCTGAAATAGAACATTATATAGTTAGTTTTCTTTGATTATATTACATGACATTATATTAGAATACTTTTTATTTTGAAAATGTTTCACACTGCGGGTGAAACCGCGGGGCGCTGCTAGTTAACTATAATAAACAAATTAAGTAAATCCTACTTCATATTTTTATATTTGGTTATGAGTTATGTTTGGATATTTATTATGGTTACCTATACATACTTATATTTTTAAATTTATTTGTTTTAAGAAGGTTAAAACTAAAAAAAGAGGTTTTTAATACAAATATATTTATTCATTTATTTATAATAAGCTATATATAATATTCTAAATAGATATAAATTCTCAGTCATGCATATAAATAATAAAGTAGTATCTTAATAATATAACTTAGTATTAATAATAATTACATCTAAATTGCGAGAGCGAGCGAGATAGCGAGTGTGGCTCAGTGAGAGCACGTGCGACTTTCGATCCGATGCACCCAAGTTCGAATCCCACTGGCCCCGACCACTGACTTTCTTAAGTTATGTGCGGATTTAACACTCGCTCTAAAAACGGTGAAGGAAAACATCGTGAGGAAACCGGCATGTCCAAGAATTTATCACAAACATTCAAAGACATGTGACATCCACCAACCCGCTTTGGGCCAGCGTGGTGGATTATGGCCTATACTCTCTCTACGAGGGAGGGCCTGAGTCCCAGCAGTGGGAACGTAATGAGCTGATGATGAGACATCTCACGTCACTAAATATGCTAAGAATGCCAGAAAGCGTTCAGAATATTCTAACTTAACGTTTACGTTGAAATGATTGATTCTATATCTATTAAGTTCTGCACTGTAGCGTTGGGTTCAAAGTGCTGCCAGCTTGTACTCTCTTCACAGGAATAGTCACTAGTGCTCGCTGGAGATATAGGCTCATAAATTGGACTACGGTCAATTTCTGGTTTTGTTTCTACTGGAGATGCTTTACTTGAAAAGTAGTCGTCAATGACATTTACTAAATCGTTCACAATTTTATCATCAAGCGTAACGTAGCCGAACTCATCTGTTCTTTCGTTTATTTTAGATTCCACGATATCAAGGCGATCAAATATTGAAGAGTTGTTTTCGGTTCCCATGACTTCGTATTGATCTCCTTTTTTGTTCTTCAAGCGACGATTTTGGAACCAAACTTTTATAGATTTGTCGTTTACATGTAGTTTTTCAACTAGCACTTGTCTTTCATCCCTTGTTACATAAGGCTTCTTTGAGAACACTTCTTCTAAAATTTCCAATTGCTCCGTCGTGAAGACTGTCCTCTTACGTTTGCGTTTCACGATAGCTTTGAAGGCGCCATTTCCGCATGGAATAACTGAAAATAAAAAAGATAGTCAGATATTAAATATAATGATTCATTATTTATAAGTAGAATAATTTTAGGACTGCAATTTTCAGACATGTACTCTTTTATTATCTACTGATGTTACCATCAGAACGATTATAGAATGATATAGAAGAACTTACGATTAATACGGGCACAGTGCATTCTTCTGTTTTCTGTATTTTGCGGTTTCACCATCGTGACTTGACTCTGGAGCATAGGAGTTTCTTGAAACTGAAAAAGATAACGTCATCTTAAAGAACATGTAGAGGTAGATATTCAAAACAGAAGTACTTAAGTACAAGATTGCTATACATATAGTGCAGGTACGAACTGGTAAGGGAAAAACGTTATTATTTTTACCTGGGTTGAAGGATTAAATGTAGAAAAGTAAGTTGACATGCTTTGAGGAACCTCAAAAGCAGTAGTATCTTCCCATGACGGTGACAGTAATGAAGACGATTCCACATTTTGATAAACAGTAGATATCTGCACCTGCAAAAAGAAAAACGAAACTTTATTAACACGGACCAGTTGATTTTATTAACAGATATACATATAAGTACACAATTCAAGAATACATCGTACATATAAAATAGTCATAACACAGTAGGTACGTTGAAACATTTCCAGCGGGTCCTAAACTAGGCAGAGCCTGTATCTTGGTGACCCAAACCTTCTGTTTACAGTAAAGTTGCGTCTGCTCGGAGTGACTATACATATTCTTTATTGTTATTAATCAATATAGATGCAAATGAAAATTTAAGGTGATAGACGAGTTTCAATTATGTAGGTACACTCACCTGATAATTATTCTGAAGTGTGGTCGAGAAGATTTCATTTTCGCTTGAAGCAACTTCGGTTGTTGTCTCAGAAAGCTGAAACAATAGTAATAATTAAAGATATTGTACAAAATAAAACGGTAGTAAGCAATAATTAATGGAACATGTAAGATATTTACTTGATATTCACAAAAACTTGCAGACACATTGGGATTTGGAGATAAGACGTTAGCCCAAAGATCTTCTTCCCAATTTTCATTAGAAATACTACTTTGATTGGAGTCAATGATATTTTGATAGGAGCACATGTTGGTTTAGTGTACTGGGAACAAGTGGTAGCTATTTTCGAATATCGTTTAGTATTTATACCACTGCAAAAGTAATTAGTAATTACACCCCTTCTAAGTCTAATCCTCACCTATTTGGCTGCTACCCGATCCTTAATTAGGGTTACCATGTTGACACCTGTTAACAATAGAAGGTATTAATTACTTGAAATAAGACTGACCTTTGGACTTAATAAGGATACGTAAGTTAGTCCAGGTATTTTACGTTCAAGTAAACCATAAACAACCCTTTTGGTTGATGAATGAATTCTATTAGAGCTTGTAGATCCCTATCTATAAGCTTTAATAGGATTAACAAGATATTACATGTTGGAAAGACCCACTGTTCTCGACTGCACGTACCAGTAGACAATATGGTTATTAAATAAAAATGAAATTTGCCGCGGCAGCGGCCGGCGAGCGCGTCATCAAATTATTATTGTTCAATATTTATGCACAATAGTATATCAGTTGGATCTTGAAGTATAATGCATCTAAAATGTAAGGCGGAACCTATTATTTCGAATAAATAGCTAGCAAGTGATGCACAATTTTAGGTATTTTTACCATTTGGTATTTAAAATGTATGTGAATCTAACTTTGGTGTTATAGCTATAGACATTTTAAACATTAGATATTTAATCCGATCGGTATTTTGAACTTAGGTATTTCTTATGTAGGTGTTATTTGCTTAGGTATTTTAAAACATTAGGTATTTTGATTTACGTACCCCGTACCCCCATCTATCCATCCAATTATACATCCATCCATTTACCCATCCTCGCAAACTAATATTAGTATGATCTAATTTTAGCTCCTAATAATAATTATTACGAATATTTTGTTTGTAAGGTACCTACTTGAAACATACTAAACTATTTGATACAGGATAGTTTAAGTCTAAGAAGAAAATAACAAACGCAAAATACATGGTAATGTTTATTATTTTAAACATGTACTAATAGAATTGAATCATAACTAAGTAGAATTTTATAAAATCTTAAAATAAATCTTAGATAATACATTACATCCAAGATAAAACAAAAAAACTTTAACATAGTACAAAACGTATACTTAATACTTATCTGAGTAACATAGATAACAAATATTCGGTAAGTTCTTATAACGATATGTAAGATGAAGAATATTTGCTAGTTGATGAAGATTGTGGTTGAGTAGTCGTATCCGCTGAAGTCAAATATGAGAAATATGGATCTTGTGGAAGAGCCAGACTTGAAGGCCTAGAATGCAAACTACTATCTTCATATGTAGGAGTCGGGATAGAGGCCATCGATGAAGTAAATGCATAAGCATCAGGTGTTTGCGGATGTATCACAACTCCAGACGATAGCGGATTATAATAAGGCGAGGAAGTAGAATATCTCATTAAGTCTTCGCTTAGCTTTAAACTCACACCGTTGGGTACGTAGTTATCCGTTGTTAACGTGCACAAACTTGAATTCTGTGACAATGATTCATCGTTGCCGTAGCGATAAACCTCAGACATCGGTGAGTAAGCGGCCCTACTTGGGCCTCCGCTATAGTACGACGAATAAGATAAATTCGGCGTGTAGGACGGTAGCTCCATGTTGGTTTGTGGGCCTTTTATCACAGATTTTATCGGACTAATTGATGAGTATTCAGGTGGTCTGGAGAAACTGTCGTTTGGAGTCAAGTATATTTTGTGATGGGAAGCGTGGCTATCCGTCAACAGCCGTCTGTGTCGATCGTGGCCGCCACAGCTTCTTCCGTGGCTCATTTTGTGATCTTGACTAGGTGATAGTTCTTTGGAACTAGATGGGCTATCGTCTACAGACGACGAGGGTTTGTTATGTTTGTTGTCTTTCTTGTACTTCATTCTTCGATTTTGAAACCATATTTTGATTTGTCGCTCGGATAGTTGTAAGTAATTTGCAAGCTCGATGCGTCTCGGTCGACATAGGTAGCGGTTTTGATGAAATTCGTTTTCCAACTCCACCAGCTGAGAACTGGTGTACGCTGTCCTCGCTCTCTTTGTGAATCCTTTTTGGTATGATGAGGATTCTGATGACATTTCTGAAAGTGAAAAAGTTTGTTTTAGTATCTATCAACAACACCACTTGCTAGTGTTGTCATAATAATGTCGTGTAAATGTTTACATACCGTTTCCCGATAATTCAACTGAAGCTCGTATATTGAGTGCACTTGAAGTAGGTTTGGTACTCCAGGAAGGATTCTGCAAAGATGGACAAGTAAAGTTGAAAAGTTTATTGACGTCTAACGTTGACTATGCCTAGTGAAACAATAAAGTTGATTTGACCCATTTTAATTGCTGCTGACGGTCGATAACTACATTAAATTGTCATTACGAATCCGGTTATTTTGTGGTAAATCACGAAGGAGAAGTATTTCTACGTATTTACCTACTTCTTATTTTTAACGTAACAAGGTTGTTTATTTTTGAAAAAAACTTACCGGACTCGTGAAACCTGATTCATGCACATCGTTGATTTCCCTTGCGGGATCTTTTGCATCATTGGTGGCCAAACCACTTCTTTGGTTATACCGGACAAGTTCGTTAGCATAACTTCTGTTGTAAATTACTTGGCTTGGCACTTGTGTCGTCACCGCAAAAATATTGTCACTATTTGGTATGCAGTCCTCTGTAACCACTTCCTCAGTTCCTGACCCATAAGTATGGGGACTGTTACTTATGTTTTCATAGTTCGGAATCTGATAATCATATCTTGGCTCTAAGTCATCGGAGGTTGCAGGAACGTATGATTGGTGCAATCCAAGGATATCTTGAATGCTGAAGCCAGTTGAATCCCTCGAATTGTAATCTTGTGCGAACGAGTGAGGAACCGCCGAAAGAACCTCTGTTTTACAGCTTTGGTATGACTCATTGTTAACATAGTTGACTTCTTCTGATAGTATATCTTCAACACCATGAGAAGTAGTCACACATGCTTTAAGTTCTGTCTTATTAGTGCCATCTACTGGATTTGCATCATATTTGGTCAACACGTTAGTAGGTAGTGCATGAGAGAACTGAGAAGATGTTGAATCTTTGGAGTCGTCTGGTTCTGAATGAAGGCTTGGTGGAGAAGGGGTAGGTGACGACATTACACTTGATTTTCAATGGTTATTGATTAACCTCTAAATCTCTCAAGGTTGACACCATATTATTATTATACCATTGTACACAACTGTAGTACATAAGTAATTAACTTTAAAGTTAACGCTTACAGCCACTTCTTGTTATTAAAATGTAGAACGTCACAAACAAATAACAAAAACACCAAACACAGACAACTTGACGGATTGAGGCTTGTTTACAAAATGTTTTTTGGTCACCTGAATGCAGTTAATTTGGTAATGACTTGTGCATTAGTGTGCACGGTTTTTACGAGACAATTTTGTTTGTGTGTGAGAGATAAAACAGAAATACCGGGTCTCCGATAGTGGTCAATGTAGATAAAGCCTTAGTTGCTGGGTGTCGGTTACGGTAGCTAAAATGCTTGTCACAATCACTTACCTTTATCATTGTATGTATTTTGAAGTTTTTAGAGAGAGAATTTTTTTGAACTTAAAATTATAAACAAGAACTGCATGGTATGCAGTCTACTCAAGCTGACATGCCGTTAATGAGCTAATATGCAGCTTCCTGGTTTTAATCCGTCAAATTTAATGTGTTATGCACTAACGGGTATAAATATAGGAATTATACCTATGCACTGCTAATCATATTACAGATTCATAATTTTTTGGTATAGTTTTTTAATATGTAATTTTAGGTACTATTTAGCGTAGTTTCGGTAAAATATATATGTTTATGCATTCATCGTGCATTTACTTCTAAAATATTATAAGTAGCAAAAAGTTGAATGTTGTGTTATGTTTTTTATCTTGCTTGTTTTACAGCCTGTGTCGAAACCACAATATTATCTTACGTAGTTAGGCAATGTAGGTCTATACCTACTCAAGTCATTAAGATAAACCCTATAGATATAGATAGATACTCATATATACCTATTATCTACTATTTTCTGGGACTATAACTTAAAAATGAATCACATAACGTAAAAGACCTCGCAGGTGCGTACCGTTATAAGAAAAGAAAAACATTTTGACATTAGTAGGTCCTTTTTGCATTGCATCTAATTCCGTATCTCATCTCTTCTTGAACTCATCTTAATTTCGCTAATTCACCATCTCTAAAGTGTTTGAAATCAAAATTGCTTATAATGGCCATGACCATTACCATAACGTGTAAAGTGATCTACTTAACGTGGATTGTGTTAAGACAATCAGAAACCTATTGGGTGTAACATAGGCGACACTTAGCACGCGCTGGAGTCATTTGTGAACTATTAATTGATCCACTAAACGAATATAGGTACTAACCATCAGCGAAATTTATGTTACCAATATGTTGCCAATTTTCCAGCTAGATCATAAGTACTTTGGACAAGGTTGATCAAAAGTGCTTTTTATTGAAAAATATCGCAGCATCAATCCTCCATAGTCCGACTCGCTCTTACCCCTGCGGATTGTAAAATAAATATTAAAAAACCCCCGACACGATAAAGCATGTCTAAGAACCACCGCTAGAAAACCTGCTTTCAAATAAAAAAAAACCGCATCCAAATCAGTTCACCCGTTTAAGAGCTACGGTGACACAGACAGACACACAGGCAGTTACACATAGTGGTCAAACTTATATAACACCCCTCGTTTTTGTGTCACGGGCTAAAAAGCTTGGAGCCGGAAGCTCGCGAAGTAGGTTATTATTGAAACGAGCATAGGTGGCGTAGGCCTTGTAGGTGAGGCGAAACGAAGAAAGAACTTTTGGCCGGGACAATTCAGTCAAAACGCTTTTGACCGGGAGAGAGTCATGACTGTAATAAGATATCATTGCAACCCTCATCTTACTGCATATTCAATCATTCATTCGCTTTATCTATATAAAATGCTTAGAATTTATATTATATACTAGCTGCGCCCTGCGGTTTCACCCGCGGTTTCCCGGAATAAAAAGTATCCTATGTGTTAAGCCAGGGTATAAGCTATCTCCATACTAAATTCCATCCCAATTCGTTTAGCCGTTGCAGCGTAAAAGAGTAACAAAAATACATCCATTCCTTACATACTCTAAAATCCATACATTCTTACAAACTTTCGCGTATATACTCGCAATATTGGTAGGATATGTATTATTAAGCTGGCGACTGCCATTCAAATTAAAACAAATATGCATAATTCTAATTGACAGAAGAAAAGCAGAACAACTGATATGGCCTTGGCTTTTGATCGATGGACCTCGCTCGATGGCCTCGCTGGATTCGCGGTCTTTCTCAGTTTTCTTTAGGTCAAGGACAGGCTATCCATTACTGTGTTCCAGTTTGAAGTTTGAAGGGCATTGTAGCCAGCGAAATGACTTGGCATAGAGACTTTAAATCTGATGTCTCAGGATGATGAGCGTAATGCAGTGCTACGCAGTGCTTTTTATGGTAGTCCTGGGTGTCACTGCAATTGTTATAGGCAGGCGTGGCGCTTACCATCAGCAGAACGACTTGCTCGTTTCATCACTCAATTCCAATAAAAAAATATTTTTTTGTAGAAAAGGCAATAAGGTAAACACTGATAGTTATGATAATATTGATGACATTAAAATAAAAATGTTTGTGGACTGAATAGTAAAAGTTGGTTACTTGGTTAAAGATCCAACCGTGGCTGCAGATAGTTTTGAACGATTATCCGATACATTTATATGTAACTGCCTAGAACAGTGTTCTCAGCACAATGCACTCAGCTGCTTCTGAAACCGGCTACCGGCCATTGTGCCGTTTGATAGATGGGCCCCAGCCGTGAGAGCTGCGGCCTTCGCCGGCTTACTCAGGGTCTCCGGAACTAAAGCTGATTACGGACTTCTGTTTTGATACACCTATGGATGGCTGTAAATATGTGGGTAGACACTATAGAAACTTAATCTGGTATTGAAGTGTCTATAAATACGAAATAATTATATGGAATCAATTACGAAAAGACTGAAAAAGCCATCTTAATATCTATATTAATGTTCATATTTATCAATTACATTAATTAAATTCATCATAATATTCATATTAATATTTCTGTAAAATATTTTTATGTCAATGACTGTTAAAATTCGTAGTTTCACACCGGGACCGTTACGCCAATAAATTTTACTGTTCCTGGACAAAAGCGAACTATCCGGCCGAAGACCCCTGGCTCATAACGTCAAACCGATGATATATTACGATTTGTTCAAAGGGGACCCTTTTTTGTTCTCACCGTAATGGTTTTACTTTAATCGACACTAGAACGAGACACATAGCCAGCTTTAAGGTTGGAAAGAGCGAGAGAAAAGACGAAATTGTATCTGTTCCCGCCAAACGAAAGTGATCCGACAATGAGCCGCAGTTAGGTTACTATCAACAGTTTGTCGTGGGCTTCCAGTCGTGTTTGTCGGAACACTGTGACTTAACAACTAGAAAATAATATAGGAGATGAATATGACGAAACCAGACCGCAGTGACTGTGCTGTGAAATGGATTCTATGCCTCTGAAGAACAATTGGAAGATGTCAATATTTTGTAAACATGGAATTACGACGCAGTTTCTGTTGAGCAAAATAAATCCAGTACAATTAAAATTGGAGCCTTCCTGGTAAGCCTATTTAACTAATGTTTCTTAAATTCAAACCTTTATTTTATCAGTTTTAGTATTTCCTATAAATTTTCTGTATGTATTGATGAAATGTGAAGTCGTTTAAGCTAAAGCGCCATCTTACCTGTTTTTGTGAAAACTTTTGATGACTGAAGCCTTTAGTTGTTACTCCTGAAAGTTAGCATGAAACAACCCTTTCTGCCAGCTTTCAGGCTATATTGTTATCGCCGTTGCGCCAGTATAGATGGCGCTAGTTGCATTTGGTGACAAACGTTGTGTAAAAGATAGTAAAACAAACGTAGATGGCCAATGACGTTGAGTCTAAATCTGTGTTGTTCGCCCACAATAGATGCGTCAGAAAAGCTAACCAAACCTATGATAGGTGTTTCATTTATGTTACGAATGAAAATCATTGTTGATTATCAATATACATTTAAAATAAGATATTCGATTTATTTTTAAAGTATTAAAGCGTTGAGTATTTTTATTTTTTGGTTGACCAGACGTTCAAGTTAAGAAGTTAAGTTGTCGAAAAAAAAAACAAATAAAATTAAAGTGCATACTGTCTGGGAGAATTCGTTTGTAAAATTAAATCAAACTTTACATACTCGTATATTAGTACGTATTTAACGTTACAGTGCGTGCACGTTTTGGGATTCGACGTGTTATGTTGTGATTCACGTGTGTGTACATATGAGTTCTCCGGTCGTAGGTATGCCTACGTTCGCTAGAAAATCATATAGATAGTACAAAAGTGGTAAGCTTCATAGGTAAAAGTAGTTACTTAGTATCTACTCAAAGAGTTTTTATTTATTATACATACTAATATATATAAAAGCATTCAACTCTTCCTTCGGTAATCCTACGATTGTGATTTTTTAAATGAAGCTTTTCAAAATAAGACATGAAATACATGTAAAGTACATCGGTTTTCATCAATATGCCTAAGCTCAACCAGTAACAACGCAGCAGTACCCGCGCATATCGCTTCTTCATATTTTCCAGGCGCAACGCAAGGCACTAAATTTATGACTTTTTGTATCGCCATACTGTACCAAAGATTTTCAACTTTATCCGTGTAAATTGTGCAAGTTTCGTCGCCTCTGCGGAGACATAAATCGCAAAAGAAATTCTGAACTGTTGCAAGCGAAACCACCGCTTCCCAAAGCTTTCAAATTAATTTTGTACTTGCAAATTTACGCTGGTCTCTTGCAGTTTCTTGCCAGAGTCGTGTAGACGGCGAATGGGGGAAATTTTGCAATTTGGTCTGACTGTAACTCAAATGGTATGTTACTGTAGTTGGAAAGTATCTAATTTGACTAGAATTTAATGGAACATTCAGTCAGACTCTGTAGATATGTAGGTATGCATTTTACTTTTTTGGTGAAAAACACGAATATTAGCTAAACACATTTTGAGATGTTTATTTATTTATTTATTATTGATAAGGTCACTTAAACTTACAAGTCAGGAAATTGTATATAATATATTAACAATCAATATCATTTTTAATTAAATTTGGATCAGTAATCATTTTGTTGTAGTTTCAGTAAAGAATTCGTCAACTGTATAGTATGCCCGGTTGAGCAGTAGGATTTTAAGTCTGCGCATAAAAGAACTTAGACTAGGCGCGTTGGTTATAGTCTCGGGAAGAGTGTTGTATATTTTTACCCCTATATACTCCAGCTGTTTCTGCGACTTACTAAGTCTTTTAGCAGGTAGCCTGAGGCGATGCCTTCTTCGGGTGAGGTGTTTATGGGAATCAGCCCATGTAGAGTAGAATGTGAAGTTTCACCAGTCAAATACATATATTATTTTTTTATTCAACATTGCAACGCAAACGATATTTTCAATCTTCGAACAATTCATCAGCCCTTTACATCCCACTGCTGGGCATAGGCCTCTCTCATATCATGCCAATCGCCTCGACTCTGCGCAGTTCGTGTCCAGGTTCGACCCGCGAGTTTTACTATGTCATCGACCCATATTGCTTCCGGACATGCGGCTTCGAACAGTTGGTCTGCAATAATTCTAATAAAGTGCAGAACTAGATCTAAACCAGACAACGAAGATAGTTTACGTGATAACTTCCACACATAGCTCAGAGAGAACCAGTGCAATACCGAAAATGCTAGCAAACTCTGCCACACTTATATGAGCATGTGGCAAGAGCTTTATTTCAGAAACGTTTCAGTTCGGCAGATGTCGCGAATGTTCGCGTTAACGCCGAAATTTTGAACTTCTGCCAAACTTTTATGGCTAAAGGCAGCGCTTGCTCGCAAATTAACGATTTCAATATTATAATGGTAAAGTCTAAAATGAAATGAAAGTTAATAATCTAAGATTAATCTGTAATAAAAAATAGAGCGAGTGTGGCTCAGTGGGAGCACGTGCGACTTTCGATCCGACGCACCCGAGTTCGAATCCCGCTGGCCCCGCACCACTGACTTTTTTAGTTATGTGCGGATATAACACTCGCTCTAGAAACGGTGAAGGAAAACATCGTGAGGAAACCGGCATGTCCAAGAATTTTTCACAAAAAGTCAAGGACATGTGACATCCACCAACCCGCACTGGGCCAGCGTGGTGGATTATGGCCCATCTTCTCTCTATGAGAGAAGGCCCGTGTCCCAGCAGTGGGAAAGTGATGGGCTGATGATGAATCTGTAATATTTTGTTTAATCAATTATAAATATTTATGTTTTTTCACTATCTCGCAAGATAATGTGTCCCAAAGATAGAACACATAGATCTAAAGGATCGCTAAAAGTGATAAGACTGCCGATTGTAACACTTTAGCTTTGAGTATTGTTTTGTAATTATTTCTTGTTGTTGTGTAACAATAAAGCGTTATCTAATCTAATCTAAAGGAAGACGATGGTTTACCGAAAGTCTCCCGAAACACTGACTTTTGCTCGACGGCATGACTTTTCTGTAATGCTTGATAGATAGATAGAAAATTCTTTATTGCACAAACAAATTTGTAAGTACATAGGCGAACTTAATGCTAGTGAGCATTATCTTCCAGTTAACCTCGGTGTACTGTGGAGATTTTATTAGGTAGTGAAAACAAAATATAAAGTAATAGTAAACAAATTAAAAGGCCATACAAAAATAATAACAAGATATATACATACAAATCAGTAACAATATATATAAAAAATATAATAATATATATACTTGTAGATTGCATATATAGTATATAAAATAACAAGGAAAAAAATATATATAAAAAAAATAAGAATAATAAAATATAAATACCTAATAACAAAATAAAACTAGAGAACTGTAATTATAGACATATACATTTATAAACTATGAACAGGTGCAGAGTAGATCAGGAAGCTCAGTTTATATTACTGTTTTGATGTGAGAGATAGTATTGATGAACTTTGGAATGCTTGCGTACTATTACTTGGCAATACTTTGCTGTTGCTAGGCTGTTTTCATTTGACAGCCTCCATGGTGTAGTGGTTGGACAAGTCGACTCTAATCTCACTCAGAGGTTGCTGGTTTGATATCCGCTACGGGACAAATATTTGTGCACAGAAAAAAGGCCATGGTTGTGGGAACATGGTTCTCACAGTTCCTGGTTCCCTAGATACAGGGAATCCTAGTGATCGTTGGGCGTTATTACTAGCTGATGCACCCCGCGGTTTTACCAGCGGTTTTTCAGAACAAAAAGTATCTTATATCCATTTCCAGGACCTAAAGTACCTATGTACCAAATTTTATCAAAATCCGTTTAGTAGTCTTTACGTGATTGATTAACAAACATCCACCCATCCATCTTGACAAACTTTCGATTTTCGACAATAAATCCTTTTCGCACCAAACATATAGGTAATATAAATATTTAATATAACGGCTAGGACTCACGATCAATGATCTCGCCGCGTAAAACCTTGCCAAAGCTCCCTCGATGAAGAGCATCGGACATGCTCGAAACCTAAGTCGACTAATTTAGCAAACTACGCGAGTACTAGCTGTTTTATTAAAAATTTATAGAGAATAAAACTCACTAAAACTTTAATACTAAACATCATCAGCCCATTACGTTCCCACTGCTGGGACTCGGGCCTTCCCTTGTAGAGAGAGTATGAGCCATAATCCACCACGCTGGCCCAGTGCGAGTTGGTTGTCTCATGTCCTTGAATTTTTTGTGATAAAATTTTGGACATGCCGGTTTCCTCACAATGTTTTCCTTCACCGTTTTTAGAGCGAGTGTTAAATCCGCACATAACTTAAGAAAGTCAGTGATGCGGGGCCAGCGGGATTCGAACTCGGGTGCGTTGGATCGAAAGTTGCACGTGCTCCCACTGAGCCACACTTGCTCGTTTCAAACTTTAATACTAAACATAATATGATAAAATGTGATAAAAGCCTTATATTAGGAAGCTTTACAATCAGCAGATGCTGCGAACACTCGCGTAAACTTCATGAACTCATGCCAAACTCTGGCGTTTCAACTTTTATGACAAGAACTGATGCTGTCTGGAAATTAGCTCAGTTTCAGCCGGGCCATAATTTTGGTACCTGAAATATGACCTAAGAAAATTTACCACGCAGGTGATACCGCGGGGCGCAAGTAGTAGCTACTACTTGCGCCCATACATAGGCACCTCCCAACAAAAAAACCTCCTTTATACAAAATTTCATCAAAATCCGTTCAGTATTTTTTGCGTGAGTAACAAACATCCATCCAGACCTTTCTACACCCTCTAAAATTTTAGTATCTTACTAATGTTATAAACGCGAAAGTTTGTAATAATCTATGGATGAATTTTGTTACTCTTTCACGAAAAACTACCGAACCGATTTTGATGAAATTTGGTACCTATATATTTGTACTTTAAGATTTGGAATAGCACATAGGCTACTTTTTATCCCGGGAAACCGCGGGTGAAACCGCGGGGTGCAGCTAGTTATAATATTACTACAAAGTAGAATAAGTTAGAATATGATCAATGACAGGATTAAATTTTGATAAGATTTGATTTTATGTCATATCTTAGAAACAGAATATAATTCCGATATTATTCTTCTTCACCAATACTTTATACCGACATGACTGAACTAAGACAATATGCTTATTAGAATACATTTTACTTCGACAGCATATAGGTTACTTCAACAGCCGGTGTAGTGGGTGTGTGTGGTGTCTGTGGTTGGGCAGGTTGGCTCAAATCTCATACACCACTGAGGTTGCGAGTTCGATTCCCGCGACGGGACACATGTTTGTGCACAGAAAAAAAAAGCGCAAGTATTTGTTTCGTGTCTGGGTGTTGTGGGACCATGGTCCTCATAGTTCCTGATTCCTAGTTAGGGGTCAGGATCAATGTATGTGATCGTTGGGCGTTATTTATTATAACAAATTGCCACAAACTCATTCCTTGATCCAACTTGCTCTTACTTACTTTGCAAAGGAGGCCCTAAATGAAACAAGCCTACGAGATCACGGGCGTAGCGAGCCGGCGCGGCGCGGCGTCCTCCTCAGTGCAGCGAGGGTCGAGTAGGTGAAGCGATGCGAGACTTCTGGTGGAGCCTTCTTCATACCTCTGCAAGCAAATAGGGAACCGTCGAACGTAACCTGTAAACCTACTCGCGGAGTAGAATGTATTTTATATAGTATTCATAGTTAAGTCTTGTCAGAGTAGAATAATATCGAAGTTCGGTTAGGTCGTGACATCGTTTAGTCTAATAACAGCGGCGGTATTCTGATTATGACTTACACAAATGTAAAAGCCTGCTACTTAATTTACTATACTATATATATAAGTATAACAACAATTAGAGTAATGTTGCTTTGGTTGGCTATTTGCAATGTTTCATGGTAATTTAGTGTGCTCTGTAAAATTTACCATGCAATTAAAAGCAGAATAATTTCCTTTTTATGACTGGGACAGAAAAAACTGCGCGTGAAAATGGATTCCAGTAATTACTTTGACTTAATTTAAACATGGTTGGATTAAGAGCCGGCTACAAATATACGATAGCGAGCTTTTTCACTGTAATGTTTTTTGCATTGAAACTAGATAATCTTTTTCCAAATTATTTACTACTATTCTAGAGTCATTGAAATTCAAGTTGCATCAAATCGAGACTAATATAATCGTAACGAAATATTATATGTACAGTTAGTTACCTTTATATATTAGTTACGGAAAAGAGCGAGTGTAGCTCAGTGGAAGCATGTACGACTTTCAAACTGACGCACCTGAGTCCGCTGGCCCCGCACCACGGACTTTCTTAAGTTATGTAGTGTTCTGTGGTTATGTGCGGATTTAACATTCGCAAAAATTTAAGGTCATGTGACATCCACCAACCCGCACTGGGCCAGCGTGGTGGATTACAGCCCATACTCTCTCTATGAGAGAAGGCCCGTATCCCAGCAGTGGGAACGTGATGGGCTGATCATGACGATGTGATTAGTTACGGAACCTTAGCATACATACACGTCAATCGGCATCATTAATAAAAAGTAAACATTTTAGTGCCTTGTCAAAATAACTATTAGCTTACCAAAAAGCTTGTTATTGCAATTATTATTGCGAAAGAGTACTAAAATAACACGTGCTGTAGGTATAATGTATTTAGGTAAGTGTGTTATTGCCTTGACATGCAGCCTTCATGCAGCATATCTAGTAAGCAATAAATAAAGCCCAATGATCACATACATAGATCCGGGCGCCAAACTAGGATCCTCTTCTTCTTCTACCGTGTGAGTGTGTGGCGAACCCTGGTGTCGGAATTTAAGTCCGCCCGATGGATCTCCTGTATCTAGGGTAACTGCGAGTTATGGTCCCAAAATACCCAAACACGAAACACTTACGCTTTTCTCTATGCAATAAACATTTGTCCTCCAGCGGGAATCGTAGCTGCAACATCCATGGTCTTTAAGGTAGGTATGCCGACCATAGAGCGAGTGTGGCTCAAAGGGCGTACGTGCAATTTTCGATCATACGCACCCGAGTTCGAATCCCGCTTAGCCCGCACCACTGACTTTCTAAGTTATGTGCGGCATTGACACTCGCTCTAAAATAACGGTGAAGAAAAACATCGTGATGAAAGCTAGGCCAGAGTGAATAGGTATCTTCTAGATCTATGTGCTCCATCTTTGGCCACATCGTCGCTTAACATCAAGCGAGATGGTGGTCAAATATAGATCTATCTTTTGTATAAAAAAAAGGCATGTCCATAAATTTATCATAAAAAGTCAAGGACATGTGACATCCACCAACCTGCACTGGACCAGCGAGGTGGATAATGGCCCATACTCTCTCTAGAGGGAAGGCCTGAGTCCCAGCAGTGGGAACGTAATGGGCTGATGATAATGATGCCGACCTGTCCAACCACTACACCACAGAGGCTGAACTATAATTATACAACCGTAGGTGTGTTGTAGAAGCTACCATTATAGCTCATGCGTCATTACCGAATGCAATATTTGTTAATTAGTGGTAGCGATTAATGTCACGTTCCGCTATCGACGTAATGTCGGCGTAATATCGGCGTTTTCGGCGTTTATTAGCGCGTCTAAATCAAGCCTTATTGTGGTACAACTCGTACGACGTGGAATCGGAAACTGCTATTACAGTTGTCGTAAATTGTGGAAGCTGATAATGTTCGGAGTATCTCTAGTGCCTAATTAAGCCCTAAAGAGGTGTTATGATCGTGCAGGTTAGTTAAATATACCTATTACTCTCAATTATCATTTATATAAACCTTAGGGCTCGTAGGGTAGCTCGCCTAGCCGTTCGTAACAGATCTGCTAGGTAAACTACGTTCGCAGGGGTCACAACTTCGATAGGTGACCGTTTGTGTGATATTTACATCTGAGCGCTACCGGGCTCGTTAGGTCGTCAGTCCCAGTTGATGTCTTAGAACAACAGTCGTTAGGCACTGTCAGAGGCCTTCCGGTGATCTGAAAACTCCGACACCAGGGTTACATACCCACACGAGAGAAGACGATCTATACACATATATACCCCAAAAGTATGGCATTCCTTGTAGTTAGGTCGAGGAGCCATGGTCCCACAAGTTTGACGCGTGCACCTGGTGTGTGACTGATTTGATTTTCTGTAGCTTAGAGCAGCTTGAAGTAAGGCCAAGGACGATGGTCCCACAAGTTTGACGCTTACACCTGTGTCTTGAGCGACGAATTTTTGATTCACAGATAAAGAACCAGATAGTAGAGCGGCCAGAAAAAATATATTACGAGTCAACACATTTCGCCTCTCACATATCGAATCCTTCACAAGTGCATCTCACTTACACACTTCGGAGTAAAGTTTTTCTGCAAGATACTACCTAACTGAAAACTTATTCGAGGATTGAATAATCGGAAGTTATTGTGTTGTGTAAAAGTTTTGGAATACTTGTGTATTATTATACTTGATATTGAAAGTGTGTAATGAATAGAAAACTCTTTATTATAACAGCAAAATACAGAAATAATTAAAAACTAAAATAACAACTTAATAATAGTGTCACAATGGGCGGTCTTATCGCTCAAAGCGATCTCCATCAGACAACCCACAAGTGAAGGAAAGTAGACAACAATATATATGGACGGCGTTACTAAGATAATTTTGTAGGTAGGTAGATAAATAACGCATCTATCCACTGTTATCTAATTAACATTATAATAAATATAATACACATAAACCGCATAAAATGGTTATAGGTTTAAAGTATTTCACGTAAAATAAAGTGGGCAAAGAAAACTCTACGTAAACGAAAATAACAACATCAATTAAATACCTTCACGAGATGAGTCTTTCCGAACGCGTTTACTCAATATATTTCACATCGGAATCCCATAAAAATAAACTTGTTATAAACTGAAATAGAATTTTCATACATTTTTCACGTTTCTCTCTCGGAAATGTAAAATTACCATTCGTGATATACGAACTAAGCTCCCGTGGGGTATATACCCTACAATACCCAGCATAGATATTGGTATAATTTTTTAACCGACTTCAAAAAGGAGGAGGTTTACAATTCGACGGTATGTTTTTTTTTTTTTTTTTTTTTTTTAATTTCTTTTTGTGTGTTTGTTACGCGATTTCTCCGCCAATTATGCATTGATTTCGATGATTCTTTTTTTGATTGGTAGGTAATACTTCAAAGGTGGTCCCATATAAATTTTATCGAAATTCATTCAGTAGTTTTTGAAAAAAATAGCAAAAACAAAAAATATAAGTTTAATCTTCAAGTCGGTTCTTGTTTCTTTCGTAACCAACTTTCTAAAGGTGGAGGTTTGTATTCGACTGCTTCACCTGCTTCACCCAGGGTTGACTTCCGGTGAGGGAACTCCTCAACGGTGAATAGTACAGACACAACATTTCGTAAATGGATTTAACCATAATAGCCTGTTCTAAATTCCATCATGACATGGCAGATACACCCAGGATTGACTTCCGGCGAGGGAACTCTTCAACAGAGATATAGGACAGACATGAAATTTTTTTGTACATGCATTTAATTGTGATAGCCCGTTTTAAACTTCGTCATGATGTGGCTTCTAGATCATGAAAGCTTGTCTTTAAAAACTTTTTGAATTAATTTAATTAAAACTTGTTTTTCACTAAAAAGGGTAAAATAAATTATTTTTCAAAAAAAACTAAACCGACTTCAAAACCACAAATGGCACTCAAAAGTAAAAAATAAATTAATATAATTATCATAAGCGCTACCCACTCATATATTTGAAGTCGGTGCCAGCCAAGTCTAAAAGGTAGTAGATAGATACTACCTACAAGTAGTACTTACTATATACATAGTATTTATCTGCTACCTATTACACTTGGCTGGCACCGACTTCAAATATATGAGTGGGTAGCGCTTATGATAATTATATTAATTTATTTTTTACTTTTGAGTGCCATTTGTGGTTTTGAAGTCGGTTTAGTTTTTTTTGAAAAATAATTTATTATTAGTCCTTATTTCAACTTGTTTATAGTATCTTGTCTTTTTTTTATCTAGTCTTTAATAGTATAACAGTTGTGTGATATGATTTAGGAATATGATACTGATACTATTGGTGATACTGTTTGTGTGAAACGAAACGAACCTTTGAGACGTTCAATGGTCATTGCCTAAACTAACTAAAATTATTTAATTGTTGAATTAAATTTAAAATGTCACACTTACACATTCTAAAATTATTGTAAAATTATATGAACCGTTCACATCGTGCCTTTTCTGCTCATGAAAAGGCAAGAGACCTCAAAATTGACAAAATTACGCAGATTTATAACATCCAGTGAACCGCAAAGCTCTGCGAGTCTTCATTTTCACCACATCACAAATGCTAATTTAGCTACATCAAATTCCACCTCCATGCCACGTTTTTGTGGAATATTTCATTAAAATACAAAATGACAGGCAAATAAAAGGTTTTTTCAGGGGGTGTCGGGTCTGGTGCCTATACATGTGACGCTCTGAGCGAAAATGGCACGAGCTAAAATGGCGGGTGAAAGATCAATATGACCTACCAAAAGGTGAGGGTGTCTCTTTCTGTCCTGTTGGTTTTTAGCAGCTGTCTCTGTCTGTCGCGACAACGGGATGTCGTAGTTCCGATATGTCGTATGATGATGCAGATTTCAGCGGAGTTTCGAACGAGCCCTGGATATGAACATCCTCTGAGCTCGCGTTCAACATTATGTTTGTAAAGCGATTAGCGGTTAATGACATTTCGTTGGTTCAAGGGATAAAGCTTGATTATGAAAATTGGAGCGCCTCGCATAAAGCCAAATTAATTTATTTGTGCAACGCGTAATAGCATCTGCCATTCCAATAATACAAATGTATACGTAAACATATATTTGGATAATGTAATAAATATGCCAAGTTTGTAAATGAAACGTGTAGCTTTCATGTTTAAATAAACTTGAAGTAAGGGAAGTCATTTTCTTTACAACGGCTCTTAAAAAGTGACTTTAGTTCAAGGAAAATATTGTTGTTGAAAGTCATAAAACTGGTGGTTCCAGTCGCTAAACACAACCTGTTTTTAAAGTACCTAATCAGTGAAAGCCCTTAACTTTTTGCAACTTCGTTCTACAATATTTATCTTTAGTTTAAAACTTTTGTTAATGAAAATGTATTTCAGAGCTTGTTATGCAGGAGTTCATGTAAACATATTATTACCTATATATTTTAAATTATATTTCAACTGGAACATACAACCTTTCTGTCTATGGAAGTACTCTATTGTAAAATACGTACTATACATTCTACATCGTCATTAGAACAGCGTATTCCGGTTGGCTGGTAATCGAAGAGTTAGGGCCGGCTGAAGCCGCTCGATTTATGGACGCCTATTTTCTGAGTCACGTTTTTAAAATCCCGGGTTTTTAAAGGAATTTTAGTCTCGCTTTTCCTTTTTGTTTGCAGAATATGGGGTGAAAACTGGGAACCAAGCAAAGCATGAATTACTTGGGTGTTGTGATATTGTATACAAACATTGCTTGTTGTCTGGGACACCTGCTACCTATAGGTAACTCATCTATTTTGTGCTATAGGCCAATATCCTATAATGACTCCAATTGTAAGCTGTTATAAAACGGTATATATTATTATGTATCAGAAAATACATTTTTCTCAATTGCCTTCACTCAGACTTAATCAACTTTTGACGTACGCTCAGAAATTCGTTCCATCATCCCGAACATCTTGAACGCTTAACAAAAGCTTCTCGAATCCCGCCGCAAGAGTAAAAACAAGCAATCCGCAACCGCTGCTTGTCAAACATAAATGTACACCATTTTTCCGTTCAAAAAGAAGCCCTAAGTGAGGCCGGATAAAGTTGAAGTCGGAAATGTGGTTTAGTAATGTGTTCGTCACTTAAAATGAGACAGGGATCATTCCAGGGAGAGGTAAAAAACTGAATAATTCGCGTACAGATCTCGACATTGTAGGCGTCGGGGGAGCAACGGCAATTTTCTATCTGATTGAAGATACAGCTGAAATTATTAGAAAATCTGCTGTTTGTTCGCATTATATATTTAAGATCGTATAAAGAGAATTTATAAAAAAAATATATGGTAGGTAAAAATATCCGTATAACGTAATACATGCATACATGAGTTACGATTTTATAAAGTTCCTAATAAAATAAATAGTTGTGGATATTCTAAAACGGCTACCTTTTCAGAATATCTCTGAAACCATCACTAGAACCTGAACTATTGAGACTACTTCAAATGTCACGTAGTAGGTATATTTTTCACACGCTTTCGTATTCTTTGTATTAGAGTTATGAAGAAATAGTGACAAAGGCACATTTTATGTATCGTCACGCGACACGCGCCCTGTTGCTCCAAGCTACACATAAATCTGCATAGATATTGGGTTATTTGAAAAATTGTGGCAAAATAGGAAGCGCAATATGACGTGTCAACAGTTTCTTGTATTCATACTCTTGAGTCACTGCATATTAAATTACGACAGTATTTTTAGTATACCTCAAATGAATATGTCGATTTAAGACGACGAATGTTATGAAAATCGTGCGAGATTTTATGGTCGTGATTAGAGAGTTCGTTTTAGAGTTGAGTATCTGGTCGTATTTATACTGTGCTGGGGTGGCCCTGAAGCGATGATTTCTGAGAAAGTTTGCGAGGGTCGAACAGGCGTCGATAAAAAGGGTGAGTTCGAAGTGGCCCCATAATCTGGAGGATGGTGACAGACCTTTTATTCGGACCGCGTGAAGATTTTTTAATTTTGATTTGGGGCAATGTGTAACTTAACCCTATAGTACCGTATACCAGTTGTTATTTACGTTTTATGTTATAAACTTTATAATACATAAAGTTAAGTAGCTTTTCAATCATTTGCATAACATAAAGGTATACATGTCACTGTATTTTGACGGATGACAACTTTTTATTAAATATTCATTTATGTATTACTAAGAACAATTTAATAAATATGTATCTATTTAAACAGGTTGGCTGTTAAAATTATAGAAAAATATATTGTACTGTTAATGTGAACAATGTACAAAAACTGCCACAAGCCACAAAGAAACATAATATACTGTCTCTTGTGTCCAATAAATAAGTTACATTCATATTACTATTTATTAGCCTTACATCCGCTTTTTTCTTATTTCTCCAAACCAGAGCAAATACATTTCCAATAAGGAAATAGAACAGGACACGGCTGAAATATTTATATTCGAGTATAATGTGCGCTTCACTCGCCGGGATATGGAGGGACAATCCGGAATCCGGACGCGATGTTATTTACATAAACGTTCCGATAAATGTCTTTTTTGGTAAGGGATGGAGGGTTTTCCCGCAGAGCAAGTAGGGAAGTGAGCAGGCGACGCAAACTGCGTCGTGGTCACTTGCACTGCAACATGACCCTATTATACGAATAGATGAAGTGACGCGGAAGGTAATGATCGGAGACATAATAAGAAACAGAAGATCGGGTTGAGTAGCAGTCTAGTTGAGACATGCCATAAAAACACAGTCAAACCTTCCTTGAGAAAACCTCTCATTAATTCTTTAATAATGCATCTCTGAAATATTTAGATAAATTCGGGTATAACGCCGCGCTTCGCTTATAATGTTCGCTGAGATACTCGAATCGAAGGACAACGAATCCGGAATCCCGGTCCCGATATTATTTACATGAGCGTTCCGATATATTATGTAGAGGATTGGGTATTATACAGTAGACCGAATAAACCCCAGAGTGGAAAAGTGGCACGCATTCGTCTTCACCGGGACTATTGTTTATTTCTCTTCTTAACAATGTCGTGTGTTGACTTCTTTTGTTCTACTGTTTGATTTATTAAATTAATAAGCAACATTAAATTGTAAGGCTTAAATTAAAATTTGCATTGTTATATATTTGGGTTTTTTGAAAAACACCAGAGGCGCTATTTTTAAATGTCATCGGTGAAATCGAAATTATAAATCACTATGAAATATAATAATATTTCAACATTTACAATTTATTTATTTTTCCTTGCTTTGTTTATTTTTGTTTTTTTTTAATGTTTGTTTTTGCATTGTGTGGTTATCAAATAAATGTATTTTCTTTATTACTGTACTTTTTAAATACATATAATGTATCAGAATTTTCTGGATCGAAGTAGTCGCCGGTCATTTCGAATACGAGTGGGAATACTCGTAATTGAATTAACCCGTCACTATTATTGTCACCGGTTAATAATTGCATCCTTAGTCGATTCTATAGTAATTTATTAAAAAAACCGGCCAAGTGCGAGTCGGACTCGCGCACGAAGGGTTCCGTACCTACCATTATCTAAAAAAACGGCAAAAAAATTACGTTTGTTGTATGGTCGCCCCCTTAAATATTTATTTTATTCTGTTTTTTAGTATTTGTTGTTATAGCGGCAACAGAAACACATTATCTGTGAAAATTTCAACTGTCTTACCATCACGGTTCATGAGATACATCCTGGTGACAGACGGACAGACAGACAGACGGACAGCGGATTCTTAGTAATAGGGTCTCGTTTACCCTTTGGGTATGGAACTCTAAAAACCATCAAAAATATTTATACAATAAAACATGACTAGTGGTTCAGTGGCGTACTATCGGAGAGGCCTACATATGTACAGCAGTGGACTGATAAACGGTGATGATAATGATGACGATGATAAAACAAACCTGGGCAAATAGGAGTATAATCAACATTTTGGTCTAATGTTAATTGAGAAATTCTTTCACGTGAGTTCTCCATTTGTTAATCCATCTATGAAAATAGGGTATTTACCTACGTCTCGCCATGATACGCGTAATCTCGCGGAAAAGGGTTGCGTGGGAGCTCCCACTCAGATGACGTCTGCTTCCCTATTCCCAACTGGAAACTTAACGGGGCTTCTACACGACGCTAGTGCTTCATGGGAAAATGTAGCTTACAAATGTACCTATAGGAGGAAAGAAAGGTACGGTAAGGTTTACGGTACTGTACGTTTTCTTTCAAATCTGATGACAGTCTAGTTGTCACAAGTGTGTCAAGTGTTTGCCATGTGGCTTATAATGGCTATAAAACATTTGTACTATGCCTTTTTCTATTTAATGCCAATCTAAGATAAGCGCCATATCACGGTTAACAAGATTGATGTCTTTAAACTTAAACACACTCAATAACAATTCATTTTATTCAAGTTTATGTTTAAAAATGTGGTCATGATAGATAGATAGATAAACACTTTATTATTCACCTTAAACATAGAAATTAAGTGCAAGTTAAATGTTTACAATGGTGTAACAGTGCGCGGTCTTATCGCACCAATATGTCATGTCATGTTGCCACCTTTGATGGTACTGAGCATTATATTATAATGCTATACATAGCACGCATATATAGACCATATTATGGTTAATTTTTGATAAGTCTTAAAGTTTTCTCACAATGTTTTAATCCGTCGATTTTCGAATGATTGTTGATGTTGAGTAACAAATAAAATTAATGTTATATAAATCATTGCAAACTAACAAAAACAAACTATAATAAATTCCAGTGCGTTTGAATGTCCCAAAAAAAATAATTAAAGTTATATCGTGCAGAATATATTTGGATAAATTAAACTTATCGTGGTGGGTCTCTAGGATGGGGGAGGACGTCTGGGTAGGTATCACAGCTTTGCCAATTATCCTGCCGCCAATGCAGTGCTACGCAGTGCTTTTTATGGTATTAAAAGTTCTGGATGGTACTGCTATTATTATAGGCAGAAGTGGCGCTTACCATCAGGCGAACGACTTGCTCGTCTCATCATTCAGTAACATAAGAAAAACATTGAACTTTATTACTAGTTGGTAGTTGGTCCATGTAAAAACACCTAATGCAAAAGTTTGCGTTACCATATCGCCGCGAGAAAGGGTGATGAGATTGAGAAAAGTTAAACACAATACTGAATAGGACGCCGTTATGAATAAAGTTTCGTCGATAACCGCTCGCCATTGTGTTAGGTTAGGTTTGGATTGTCACGCTTGTAATGGAAAACATTTGTTTTATCTGTTTGCATGTTATTTATAAAGATTCATAGAGATGCGATCTTTTAGTCTGATGTTGTTTTGTAGTTTTTATATAATCTTTCTACTTACATGCTACATCTATAGGCACAGAATTCTTAATAGTTACCCATAGGGTGAGTTTTCAATAGGGATATGGCAACTATCGAAACCGTTAGATATTTTTTTCTCTTGAAAATTAAATCTGCTGCTAATAAGGAACAATAAATTTATTTTCATTAAGTATAGTAACTTTTTTTGTAGTGTGTGTCTATTTCCATACTACAAAATCATGACCACAATATTTTTTTTCGGAATGTACTCGTTTTTATGTCTAATAAACAAATCTCAAAGTTTTATCTTCATCATTATCAACCCATTACGTTCCCACTGCTGGGACTCGGGCCTTCCTTCGTATAGAGAGTATGGGCCATAATCCACCACCCTGGCAAAGTGTTGGTGCATGTCACATGTCCTTGAATTTTTGTGATTAATTCTTGGACATGCTGGTTTCCTCACGATGTTTTCCTTCACCGTTTTTAGAGTTTTCATAGTTTTATGATAATCCTATATCTAGCGTAATATGATACAATGTCAATATTTATTACCAAAAGTACCCAAACAAACAATATTACGAACAAAAACTAGTTTTAATGCATCTACGTAGTGCAAACATGATTAAAATTATTTAGCGGGGATAAAACTGTTTACACACCTTGTTTATCTACAGCTTTTATCCATATTGGAATAGGAAAGATCAGATCCGAATTTACGAGGCGGGTTCAATATTTGCTATGATTGGTATTTACTTACCTATTGATACACCTATATCTGCAGATACGTTTTTATATCAGAATAGCACGGATGACTATAACTAAAATAAGCAATGTATGTCTTAGAAAAACATGATGTCTTATTTCAGATTCACGTCAGTTTACCGAAATTTACTAAGATACGTTCTTTTATATTTGTTATCGGTCACAATGTAATGTGGGTGTACTAGAGAAAAGTCAATATCGTAGTATATACTTTGGATTGCTTGGTTTCCGTAATAACTTTGTCTGAGTATTTCGGTTACTACATATGTAGTAATCGCTGCGCCCCGCAATTTCACCCGCGGTTTCCCGGGATAAAAAATAGCCTATATGTTAATCCAGGTTATAAACTATCTCCCCTTCGAATTTCACTCAAATCCGATCAGCCGTTGCGGCGTGAAGAGGGAGCAAACACACTCACTTACCCAATTTCATACAAACTTTCGCTTTTATAATAGTAGTGTGATAGGTAAATCAAATTCACTCCGTATCTGTCTGTTTATTTACTTGGTACGTTTAAACTACTAACGTGATGGATTTTGATGCTGTATCCAACCTCATTTAGAAATCTTGAGGACGATTTCAGTCTATAATACAATCGTGAGTCGGAATTTTACGAACTAATTCCCCCATCCCCGTTTCATCATCAGACTATAATAAGTACGGCAACACGCCACCGTTTCATGGTAGACATTCCTCCTGCGCGCATGAAGCGCTTGGTAACGAGTGGAAATCCCTGCCAGAGTCAGTCTTTCCCGATAGCTCAATTCTAGGAATCTTCAAGTCTCGAGTGAAGAGATACTATCTTGGCAAGCGTGCTAGATCGTCGTCCGCATCTACGCTTACCATCAGGTGACATGGTGGTCAAACGCAAGCCAATTTGCAATAAAATAGTTTAACATATTTTTAACCGACTTTAAAAAAGGAGGAGGTTCTCTGTTCGATTGTATTTTTTTTTATGTTTGTTACCTCAGAACTCCGTCATTTATGAACCGATTTGAGTCGGGTTCAGTGTAGCTACGAAGTGGTCCCATATAAATTTCATCGATATGTGACCTTGGACTTCGAAGATACATTGAAGTCGATTTTTGTTTTTTTCTTAAAATTAATTATCTTTGTTGAGATTTATACTTAATACATATTAGATGAAATTATTTCGATGCTGTTCTGATGCACAAACACATCACACCCTCTCACAAACATTCATACGCCTACCTTCCTCTCATAACTATAGCACGGACGTCTGTTATCAGCCTCTGTTTGTCGGTCCTTATGGCTACAAATGGCCGCTGTATAATTATTATCACCCTGATTTATGACAAGGTACCGTTTGCAGAATATAAACGGTAGCATTACGAGGTGCTTCCACGTTATACACTTAATAGGCGAGATAATTATTGTGAAGCTCCTAAGCATAATACAGCTTATAGGGAATATTTTCTTATCATTGCACATTTATTCAACCAAATGTAAAGAAATATACTGTATGTTCACTTCACCTGTGCAGTGGGACAGGACAGGACTCAATACAATAAATAATGCATAAAGAAGGCACAATTTGCCAGTTATTCTGCCACCAAGCAGTAGTGCGCAAGCATTACTGTGTTCCGGTTTGAAGAGTATTGTAGCCAGCGAAATGACGGGGCATATGAAACTTAATATCTGATGTCTCGGGGTGATGAGCGCAATGCAGTGCTACGCAGTGGTTTTTATGGTGTTAAAAGTTCTAAGTGGCTTGCTCGTCTTAAAAATCAATTCCGTAAAAAAAATGTGTATTTTTAACCAACTTCAAAAAAGTTCAGTCGTTTGGAAAATTCTATTTGCGTTGGGTTCAGTATAGCCACGAAGTGGTCCCATATAAATTTCATCGATATTTGACATTGGACTTCCAAGATACAGTATATTTGGTTATAGCAGTACCTTCTGTGATTAACATTACTTTTAAAGGTCACAAGTTTGAAATTCGGTATTTAATTTTCCCACTTCGAAGATACATTGAAGTCGGTTTTTTTGTTTGATAAAACGTAGGTATATTTGTATAATAACTGAAAACCGATCCCAGACTTCGATGCCAACATAATGCATAGTGCACAAAATATTTACATGTGTTTTTTGAACTTACGCTTTAGGAGTCAGATGAGTTTGTCTGAGTCAACAAATCGTTATTGATCTGTCAGACTGAATCCCATTTGAGGAATACTCGTTTTAACCCCAAACTATCAGCCATGTCCCCTCGGCACTATTTGATAAAAGAGGTGATAAAGACGACACCTTCACTCTTGTACTTACATAAGTAGACTAGCTGCGCCCTGCGGTTTCACCTGCGGTTTAAAAGTAGCCTATGTGTTAATCCAGGGTATAAACTACCTCCATACCAAATTTCATCAAAATCCATTCAGAAGTTTTTGCGTGAGAGAGTAACAAAGGTATATCCATATCATCATCATCAGCCCATCACGTTCCCACTGCTGGGACACGGGCCTTCCCTCATAGAGAGAGTATCCATATATCCATATATATATATATATATATATAATCCATATATTAGTAGGATATACAACTTATAACATACAATATAGTTATAAAGATATAAGTACAAATATTGTTAAAAAAATTGTCATACTTGGTCAAAACAATAAAATCATTTTCTGTTACAGATAATTTTTACCTAAATATAAGTAAAACTTCGTTAAAAAAATTTAATGCAAAATTATATTGCCTCTTTTGCTAACGATCCAAGCTGTTTGCCATTGCACTATTTCTGCATCAAATTAATGACGTCATAAATTCCCAATTAAATTCAGGCTGCACGCGTAGATATAGCAGATGTATAGCAAACAACTAATTAACAGAATGTTTTGTTATCGGTCGTAGCTGTTAACCTGTTTAGAAAAAGCTAAATGCTTGATTTAATTTTCTACTAGAAGTGTGGAAAAGGCAAGAAGGGACAAGATGTGGATGAGTTTGACAGCCCTTTACTACATAAAAAAACTCAAACATGACATTGACTCAAACGTCAATGAAAAACTAGTTACCAAGATTTTTTATTTATAACTTACTTTGCTTTGCCCCGCGGTTTCACCCACTGTTCCCGGTATAAAAAGTATATAAAATATTTTCAGTCGATGGCGTTGGCACTTTATTGAATCCAGAGCGAAAACGATTCTAAGCTATATAAAACTAGCTCCGCCTCATGGTTTCCTGAGATAAAAAGTAGCCTATGTCCTTTTCCAGGACCTTCTTCTTCTTCTTAGCGAGCACAGCGTTGTCCGCAACACACATTCCAGCATTCCAGCACAGCATTCCCGAACCTAAAGCACCATACCAAATAACCCATTCAAAATTCAAATTCAAAAAATGTCATCAATACCCTTAAATTACTGGACATATAATAATAATAATTAATTATAATAATTTTAATAATTATTTGTTTATTCATTTAGAAATGTTGGTACAAAAAAACTTAATATTAGTATACTCGGAAACTTATTCTAAGGTTTACAAATAGGGTAGGAATAATAATTAAGTTATTTAAAGTCCACTAGTTCCCACACTAGGATTCCCTGTGTCGTGGGACACTAGTCTCCTCCGTAAAATGCTTTAAATATAGTTAGTATATAGGGATCCATATTCACAGTTAGGAACATAACTAAATAAACGTGAGCTAAACAATAGGTAGGATCAGATATGTCTTTTAACTTAGAAGCCATTTAAGCTTTTTGGTTGTCCTGGTCCCTAGAACTATTTATTCTAGGTGCGTACAATAGTTCGAGTATCATAACTACCTTGTTTCATGCGTCCAAACTCGAAATCAAAAACAAAAATAATAAGCTCGGCAAACATCCCGACACGTACAACAGCAGCATATGAGACTTAATATCCGATGTCTCCGGGTGATGAGCGCAATACAGTGCTACGCAGTGCTTTTTATGGTACAAAATGTTCTGGGTGGCACTGCACTTGTTATGGGCAGGCGTGGCGTTTACCATCAGGCGAACGACTTGCTCGTCTCATTACTCAGTTACATAAAAAAAGCCCATTCAGTAGTTTTGTCGTGATTGAGTAAGAAACATCTATCCTCACAAACTTTCGCATATTAATATTAGAAGGGTCTAATATTTAAAAACATTGAAGAACGCTAGCTTAGTGTAACTAAAGTCCATGAACCTGGTATTTTAACAACAAAGGTCCATCAATTTCTGTTATCTTCTTGAAAATGTTCATATTAAAAGTGCACTAATGTCTCGGTCGTATCTCTTGCAGGATCCAAGTAATGGCGCTCGTTGGAATTGCAGATTGCGAGTCTGTTTCTACGGAGAAGCAGAGGAAAGTTACCGAGCTTCGTTTTGAAAGCGTTGGTGAGTATAATTTTGTTTTGCTAGATATTTGGCAATTTGAATAGCTAGTATGAGACCCTTGAGTGGTATTATCATAGATTATACTCGTACATAGGTATGAACTATTATTTACTCAGACAGCTTAAACCTTACAATTTGTGTGTTCTGAGTTAATTAAGTATTCACGAGCTTATCACCATAATAATAATAATGATATACTACAGTCAGCGACAAAAGTAGCTGAACATTTTGTATATTTGATTGACTATACCTTCAATATTTGTCTCATTTCCTGTGATATCCTGTGCGAATAGGGAAGTTGCAAAATATTGCATATAATTTGTATACTTTCGGTGTTATTGACAATTGAAAGATTGTAAAAATTTAGCTATTTATGGTGCTGACTGTACATATTAACTATTCTAACTTTACGTTGTGCTAGATATGCAATGATATAAAAGTCTAGTAAAAGGTACGAGATATGAAAACTGAATAGAACCGGCTTATCAGAGGTGCTAGCGCCAACTGAATAAATCCCACTCAAATCGCTCCACAAAATGACGTGAAAAATGCAAAGCCGCATGAAATATGCATTCCCTATACATCCGCACCGATAACCATAGTTCACATCCTGCCCGACGCAATCCCCATAGTTCATACGCTCTTTCTACATACATTCGCATTTTCCACTTCCGATTCTAAATTCACTGGATGCCGATTTTAAATTCAATTCAGTGGAATTGGATCCCACAGTTCTGTCGATGGCTGCGTCGGCAGCTGCGACGATGATTGCTCTAACTTCGTGTCGGGAGCGGACGCGACTCGAATACAACTGCAAATTGAATTTAACTTGGTATTGTTTTGGGAGTGTTTGTAAGTTGAACGAGTAAATAACTGTAAAAGTATGACTGGTTCGTTGCAGCGTATAAATATATTCGTCATAGAAAAGCCTTTTGAATCTGTTTAGATATTCCTCTATAGACATTTCTTTAGAACGTGAAAATGCCTCTATTGTACCTACTCATAAGCAAATTACAAATGACCACCGACAAATTACTTTTTACCACAGCTAATAACTAATTTTATCAGAATATTGCATAAGTTTTTTAATAAATTACGTAGGCTACAGGTAGGAGGATGCAATATAAAACCCAAAAGCAGGTTTAAATTATATAATTAGATTAAAAAATACAAAATTATTCCTACTATCTAAAATATGTGGCGACGGTTCGATGTGAGAAACCGAAGTCTGGGGGAAACAATCGTAAAAATGAAAGAGGAAACGTTATGCTGCGTCGGCGCCTCGTGGAGTCGCGGCAGCGCGGCGAGCTGTTGCCACACGAAACTGGTCCTTACGTATCAAATAGGTGTACCTTTTAAAGGTGTCCTACTAATATTATAAACGTGAAAGTTTGTACGAATGTATGTATGTTTGTTACACTTTCACGCAAAACTACTGAACCGATTTTGATGAAATTTGGTATGTAGGTACTTTAGGACTTGGAATAGCACATAGGCTACTTTTTATCCCGGGAAACCGCGGGTGAAACCGCGAGGCGCAGCTAATATTTTATAATGGTAACAGAGTCTACGGCATCGACCATGGTAGGTGCGAACATAAGTCAAATTAAATTTATGCCTGAATTATTTTTAAATAACTTAAACGGAAAGTTCAGTATCTTACCTACAAAAATTTACAAAGGAAGTACCTAATTTATGCCTATTTTAATACTACATGTATATAAAATGAAATTGCATTACATATAAATTATTTATTATATTCATCCACTCGTCTTATTCCATTATTCAACTCTAAAAAATCAAACGTCTGTTAGAAGAACCACTTCTTACGATAAAACTTTTCCTTTGGCAAAGTGTCTGGACGCAAAAAAGGAATTGCTTCCGCCGAGTTGTGGGACCCGTAACTCGACCCTAGCTCTTGGCGATTCTTGTAACTTCTTGTAACTCGTTATTAGAGAAAACTTGCACTACGACACTAGACTTGTTCCAAGAACAAAAGATTTCTTGAAAATGATGTCCTTTTATGACAAAGGAATCGTTGATAAAGCGAGGTCAAATTTTCTGCACGTAGCGTAACTTTTTATGCTGACACGTTTAACGTTTTCCTTTGTTCTAAAGGCGGTATAATTGCTTTAATAAATGTGTTAATATTTTTCAGGATATATTACAGAACAGTGTGACCCAGATGAAAGTCATCATCTGGAGCAGAAGAATTAGTACCTATTTATCATATTGGTACCTACTACACACAGAAAGTATAAGGTCAGTACCAGTTTATTTCTAAAATGATAACCTACCATCTAATATAATCTAATGTATAAACCGTTGAATATTATTTAACTATGTTTTTTTTATTTAATGTGTCGGCAAACAAGCAGACGGCCCGCCTGATAGTAAGCGGTTACCGTCGCCTATGGACATCTGCAGCACCAGAGGTATTGTTGATGCGTTGCCGACCCTTAAGGACTCTATTAATTCCCCTTTTAAAGGACTCCATGTTGTAGCTCAAAGGAAATACCAACGAAGGTAGGTCGTTCCACATCTTACAAGTGCGAGGAAGGAAAGTGCGAGTGAAGCGTGTGGTGTGGGAAACTATGATTTATATCTGAAATAACTCTGTACCACACATCTCCTTGGTACGTATTTTATGCAAATTAATGAATCTTGAATCACATACATATAATGTACGCATATCTTTCTACAAAATACTGCTTTAGAGTGGACGACATATATAAGCAAAATTAACATTAATGCACAGTTTCTAACATAAAATAAAGTGTTGGGTATTGCGCATGCCTTTAAACGTCCAGAGAGCCTGAAATTATACCAGGATAAAATTCTCTAACACAAGTTTCATAAGCTGACTACACCTCTTACAATTAAAATATTTTGGTGTTTTGTTTTAAGTTCGCTTGGAAAATATTTTTTACTATAGTCTAGTTAATGACTTCCACTTTAGTAAAGGAATTTTCCCTAAATATGTTGTTACGGAAATACTGGTGCAGTTCCAGTGATGTTCCACTGTGAAAGCATAGAACAGGCGAAGGCCGCTGCAAGTAACATTGACAGTAGTGACCTATTTTGCAGCCGTAACAACCTTATTCTGTAACGGACTCTGTTATACGAACTTTTAAAGTACACATTTTAGAAGAGAGTTGATATCCGCCACTCGTTCGCTTAGAACAGGTTTAAGGCATTGAGGAATGTGAGACCTCAATGGTCTAAGGCTGCCCGCTCACGTCAGATCACCAATTTGACATCGACTTATTCGTCAGTGAAAATGAAACATATACTCGTTTCATATTGCAACACACACGTCTCATAAAAAGTCGGTCACAAAATAGGTGATATATGTCGGTGACAAAATCGGACCAACTATCGAACCTATAAAAAGTCTGACGTCGGCGGCACTAATCCTAATTCCTTAGAAGACTCTTCACTATTCGGAACCAAAACTATAATCTAACGCCTAATCCAAATCCACTCAGTCCATATGAATGTATATTTTTTGAAATACCTAGTATTTTCAACTATTCCTTGTATTTAATTTAACCTTACAGAATAAGGTTATTCTGCACCCATTTGGCCCAGCACCAACCGCTTTCAAGTCCAATTAACATGTTGAACATAAAATTCAAGGCACTTTTCATTAGGCAGGCTTTGAAAACTAACCAAAAGTACACTAATTATTTTTGTATATACATAATTTGGCCTAAAAAGCTGGTTTTTTATGGTATGGTAATCAAGTCTAACTAACGCTGTTTCAAGCCTACTGCCAGATTTTCTACACTAACAGCCTACCAGTTACATGCAGAGAACTTTCAATGCACTGAGGGTCCAAAATAATAACGGATTCAGGATGCTGATGGGGTTGCCTCGCATCTGCCGCGCCCCAAATATGTTCGAGGAACGCGCGTCAGCGGCTTCCATTCTATCATGCCTCAGAGAAGCGCGTCGCTTCTTAGGCATGGTAGATTAGAAGCCGTTGACGCGTGATACGCGTGATACGCTCCAGGCAGCGGGCAGCCCTAACAGCATCCTTGAAATAGCGGGGAAGTTTTGACTCCCCAATAAACAGAGCACTTTCCCTCACAAGTTTAGATGACCACAAAACAAGCTCTAAACATTATTTTATTCCTAAATTTTACTTACAAACTTTTGTCAAATTGGTACTCACTAGAAGGCCTTATTAGATTATTACTAGTAATTTCATAAATTCAGAAAGTAGAAACAATAACTTGCTCTAGCAGGATTCAAATCCGCGTCTTCGCAATACTGTCCCGACCTCGAGCAAAGATCAAATGAGTAGCCGAGTGGTAGTCAAGGTGTCGCGGTATTAAGAAAACGTAGGTTCGAATTCTGTTCGAGTAATTAAATTTTTTTTTTGAATTTTTCAATAAATTATTTGACATATTTAATTGTAATAACGTAGAAACAATTATTAACAAATACATACAGTGATAAAAACTAAACTAACAAACAAAAAAATAAAAAATAAAATCTTAATATTTTTATATCAAAGCGGTCTACTAAGTTTATAGTGCAATAAATTATTTTTCAAAAAAAACTAAACCGACTTCAAAACCACAAATGGCACTCAAAAGTTAAAAATAAAAATAATATAGTTATCATAAGCGCTACCCACTCATATATTTGAAGTCGGTGCCAGCCAACTCTAAAAGGTAGTAGATAGATACTATGTAAATAGTAAGTACTACTTGTAGGTACTATATTATATGGGACCACCTTTGAAGTATTACCTACCAATCAAAAAAAGAATCATCGAAATCAATGCATAATTGGCGGAGTAATCGCGTAACAAACACACAAACTCAACACACACACAACTCCTCCTTTTTGAAGTCTGTTAAAAAGGATATCCTTTTCAAAACCGTTTTTCTATCTTTTCTTAACATACTTTATGATGGGAAATCACGAAAGGAACAGGGTAAATGTTGCTTCCCAGATTGACATAAAATGTTATTGCGTTATCCAATCATATTATTGTCTGATTTTATTGTTTTCTGGAACGTTTCATTTTTACAGCACATAATATTTCGATCAGGGATAATTTTCCTTCTTTTTATTTCGTGAAAAGCTTCAAATAGGTATGTATGTATATTATGTACCTATATACTAATCTTTTGCATATATTTTAGATCGTTAGACGGTATAAGTACTTTCCGTTAACCGCATCTATTTTTATGGAAGGTCGAAAGCTAAGTAAATCCAACAACGGGCAACACCAGAACAAAGAAACTACAACAAAGTACTATACTAATATATTGGACGCTAGCTGCATTCAGTTATACCAGGCCTAGCGCACTCCGCACTGTAGGTCCGAAGCTACAAGTACATAGCCAGACACCGTCAGCGGCTCGCGCGTCGTTACACGTGCCGCGTCAGAAGAGATAAGAACTATGCGATAGAAAGAGAGGTGCTCTGTAGGTTAATATGACTGGTAAGTATGCAGCGCTACGCGAGCTGAATTGAATTTTATTGCGTCATAGCAAGAGTCGCTATTTGTTTAAATTTATTTGCGTAGTGATGCTTCTGTCCCTTAGTATTCTGTGGTTATACTAACATCGTAAACTCTTACAGTCGCAGGGAACCTACTCGTATGAAACTTCGAAATACCGAGTAAGCCTACAATACAATATTGTGCTAGCTAAGACAACTCGATGCCCTATATCAGCACAATGCTTAAATACATACGTATAAGGATAACAGTAAACTACCAAGTTCTCAATAGTAGTATATACTAGTGGTGCGAGACCGGTGGTATTCAAACTCGGATGCATCGGATTGAAAGTCACACGTGTTCCCACTGAGTCACAGTCGCTCCTTACATCATCACATCTCACCAATATTATAAATGCAAAAGTTTGTACGTGTGTTTATTCCCTCTTCACGCAGTAACGGCTCCAGAGATTTGAGTGAAATTGGAAATGGATATAGCTTGTAGGTACCCTGGATTAACACATAGGCTACTTTATATCCCAGATAATAGCGGGCAAAACCACAGAGCGCAGCTAGTGTAGTAATAAAACACTCCAAAATGGTTTATATTTGTCACAACTATCAAGCTCAGTGGTGATGATGCGCTGGTTAAGACTAAGCTTCAGAGTCTTGAACATCGGCGCAAAGTTGCCAGTCTATCGGTCTATTTAACTTATTCCGCCATCCCCATTCTATCACCGGACGACCAGACGTACGGCAAGCCGTCATCAATTTATGGTTGACATCCCTCCTACTCGCACCAAGCGCTTTGCTTCGACCTTCATAATGCGAACGGCCAAGGAGTGGAACTCTCTGCCGGCATCTGTGTTTCCGGATAGCTATAATCTGGGTGTCTTTAAGACAAGAGTGAACAGGTTTCTTCTAGGCGAGCGTGCTACATCTGCGACTGCATCATCACTTAACAACAGGTGAGATAGCGGTCAAACGCAAGCCCATAAATAGTAAAAAAAAGCTCTACTCTAGTACTTGACATTCATATCTGTAGCCATTCTATATACTGTGTAAAAAGGAAACAAAGGCAATAAATTTTAACCCAGACAATAGCAGCTCAAGACTTGAAGCCAAGCTGCATCTCTAACAGGGTTGCTCCCTTAAAGCCCCATTAATTGAACACAAACGCGCCCGCTTTGGGCTCCGGCCAATTTAATGTATTGCTTGGCATGGAACTCAGTGATCAGTTGAATGGGAATTATGGACGATCGTAACGATGCTTTATAACTTGAATCTGCTTATGTAAGTACCAGAGACTGTGTCGGTGATGAGGCGTCAAAAGAAAAATATCACTGACTGATTCCCTTACATCAGTCAGTGGTATTTTTCATAAACTTTCTATAACTATTTCCTAAGTAGGTACGTGTGTCTCTAGGCTAAGACTACACAAAGACGAAATACGTTGTAATCTTTACTCATTGATTAATTCATTATTTATTACCTCATCATCATTTACCTATTTTTTTTCCTTTATTTTTTTATGGAACTGAGTGATGAGAGGAACAAGTCGTTCGTCTGATCGAAGTACCACCCAGAACTTTAATACCATAAAAAGCAATGCTTAGCACTGCATTGCGCTCATCACCTCGAAACGTACCATAGCCTGGAAGAGATCGCTTTTAGCGATAAGGCCGCCCATTGTAACACTTTCTTTAATTGTTTTTATGTAATGTCTTTAATTTAATGTTTGCAATAAAGCGTTTATCTATCTATCTATCTATCTATCATACGCCCAGTAATTTCGCTGGCTACGATGCCCTTCAAACCGGAACACGGTAAAGCTTTACACACTACTGCTTGGCGGCAGAATAACTAAAAATACCTACCTAGACGGCCTCCTGCGTACGATAGAACTACCACGAGTGAGTTTATTTATGTTTAAGCTCTTGCTTCTAGTCTTGCTATTTATAGAATCCCTGTAGATGTAGACATTGTTTTGGCTGGCAAGGAAGCCCCTGCTATCAAGGCATTCTGCATGACTTGCTTCACGGAGATTAGGGATTTACTATGTTGGACTTCAATGCAGTTAACTTTATCAACTTGTACGAGTATACATACCTATAACTACACACTGACTCCGTTAATACATACGTTGACGTTATCTGCTTTCTAGCATATTTGTTATCTAGCATAGCGCCGTTTACGTCGCTCTATGATCCCAAGTATTTTGACGGTTCTGTTTTAGCTAACAAGGCGTTTGTAGTGAGTTTTCCTATGGATAAATTTACTGTATTACCCTCAATTGTATTGAATTTTACGTATTACCTATACCGGTATCTTTACGTCTGAATTCTTATCTATATACCTACTATTATAAAAATGGAACTAAACCAATTCCGCACATTGAAGATGTTTTTATAAAACCAACTGGGAATGACTATTTAGAGGGTTATTTACCTACTGAATTCTGAATTTTTGTCTGTTTGTTTGTTTGTTTGTATGTTTATTATATATCGGCTTTCGGGGTTTGGTAACATTAGTCCCAACTTAGATTATAGGGTAGATTATACATCAAAATCGGTTGGGTGTCTTCGAAGGTACACCTTTATAATATATCGTTACCTATCTATTGAGATTTCTGTGATACAGCTTGACCTCTTCGTAGTACGCTCTCTCATATACTGGGGAGGTCTGGCTAAGATGGTCTTGGGAAAAATGCGAACATGGGCTTCCTCTGTCGATCACGCGGGCGAAGTCGCAGAATAAACTAGTAGGTTTATATGGTTGTTTTAATATGTATTCTTTATATAAGATTCTCTTACTCTAAACGTTTTACTAGTTACGTTTTATTTCATGTTATTCCTTAAGCTAGACTTAGTATAAAGCTAGATTTGTATTTTGTATTTCTAATTTACTGTTGTATGAGGAGTGGTTTAATCTAGATAATATTTTCTAGAGCTCAATAGTTTGCTTAGAATTATTTATTATTTCATGAAAACTTAGATACAGGCCTACTTAAGTATTCATGTCTGGAGTTCAAGGAGTCTGGTGTAGGCCTTGAATAAATTTTCTCGCGGAACATCTTGCTTCGCAGATAATGTAATGATGGTAAATTCAATTACCGACGCTCTTTTGTTTTTTTCTCTGCCAAAATCACCTAAAACCTTGATGGAAAGTGCACATTCGGGCTTGGTACTCATCGACGGTTTGTAGTACAGAGCATGGACCGACAACAGCCTCGGACCCCTCACTTCGCCGCCGGCCCCGCTCGGCTCCGAGGGAAAGAGCCGGCGAGGTCTATTCAAATATCCCCTGTCTGTTCGCACCCCTCTCCATCCGCTAGCGCCTCGCAGTCTCGTTCATATTTCGTGTTCCTATTTTGCGCAGCATCCCCGGCCATCCAATTGCAGTCGGCAGACTTCGTAACGGCACATGCGCGGTTTCCCACGCTCTAATTTCAACCCTGACGCGATCGTTTAGCGTTGAATTTCGTTTTGAGAGGACAGATGTGTTTAAGCTGTAAAGAGCATGATCGGCCTCGCCTCCCGAAGCCCGGAATAGGGGTAGAGATTCAGTACAAGTAGCGTGTAGGGGCGCGGCTCGCCGCAAAGTTAGACGCAACTGAGCTCTTGCCGATGATGGCATTTCACGTTTATTCAGTTAGAATTTTGAGAATATTTTTGAAGACTGATGAAAATGGCTGAAGATATTGGCTAACATAAAAGGTATGTTGAAATAGGAGATATAAACGTTTTTCTTGCAAGTTTGTGAATGAAAAAGTGTGCGCGTGTATAAATTGATAGCGTCGACGGTTCCTTAATGCGATTTGCCACCCTTGTTTCATCGTGAGACTGTTCTTTCTATTTTCTATCAATTTGTGCTTTGTTGACGTGTTACTATTGTATTTGGATTATTTTGTGATTGTATGTTTGGTAGCGGTTTGATGTTATTGAACGTTCTTTCCGTCTTTTCAGATCTGTGCATGTTTCCTGTGGTCTTACAAAAGGTAGAGTAATTTTTATATTATTTTTAATCGTTTTGCTGTCATTCTGCATAGACAATTTTGTAAAAAGCATATGCATCCATTTTAATTTTTTTTCTATTATTTACTATATGTTTACTTATATTAACTCAATTTATATGTCATAGATACTTTAAGTATCTATGACAAAATACTGCAATAGCAGACGGATCTATATATGTTTAATTTCGTCTTCGCATTATTTTATTTGTATTTAATATATATATACTATTAGGAATAAGGTTTTAATTAATCAGAAAATTTCAAATTAATCAATCAGAGTTTTCAAAGATACTGCAAAACTTCTTGTCGAAGCAACGCGTGACCAAAATGCTGGCCTATATTTTGGCCAAAGGATAAGCATTGCCATTCAACGTGGGAATGCTGCCAGCATTTTGGGAACGTTGCCCACTGGTAGTGGTTTATTAGATTAAATTAGTTTATATAGATGTTATATATACTATATAATTTAATTTAATTTCTGTTTATTTAGGTGTATAATGTATATAGGGATTTATATTTCTGTTTGGTTAGGTGTATAATGTATTTTTAATTTGTAATTTTCATCGCATACTTATTAAAAAATCAGAAAATAGAAAAATGATATGCTATCATATTCGTAAATTCTAGATAAGTATATTATTCTTACCGTTGTACTATGGAGACGGATTGAGGGAAGGGTCATAGGGGGAGGGGGAAGCTGGTTTGACTGCCTTTTAGAATATTCGTCGCGATTTCAATAACAAAACAGTCCAGCAAATTAGCCGCGTGGTTATAGGTACTTAAATGAAAAATCCACTATTAGGGACTTTGGGTTACCATTAAGAAAATAAGATGCACTCAGGATAACAAAGTCTTTATTTGCTCTTGTTATTACGTTCGGCGTTGTCGCTATAAATATGGCCCCCCTGGGATCGTTCGGGGCGAAATGACACGGGGCCGGGTATACATACATTTGGAGGGTTATGAATATTTGCTTTTGATTTTTCATTTAAAATCTGGATTCTATGTTTTTTAAAAGGCTTTCTGTAAAACGCCACGATAAATAGACTCGTTAGATGTAAAGAAGCTTGAGTTTCATATTTTTAGATATTTTTTTCTAATGAATAATATGAATTAATACACTGGTAGTTGATACATGTGAAGTTAAAAGCAGACATATAAAAATAATGAAAGTCTAGAAAAAATTATAATATCAGAAAATACCAAAAATTAGAGATGAAGCAGGACGTTGAGGTAACCCCCCCAATATTTCCCAGGTGGGTGAGGAAGGAGAGGGGGTCATATTTATGGCGACGACGCTAAGTGTAATAAGAAGAGCAAATAAAGACTTTGTTATGCCAAGAGCGTCGACTTGTTTGCTAAAAACAAGCTTGTTAAACGTGCTCACCGTTTCCGTGTATTTCTGCCTTTTAATCTTGAAAATAATTAAAATTTAATATTGTTAGTTCTATTTACGTAGGTTTTACAATTTAATTTAAAAAGAGCACCTACACTTTACAAACTTATAATCAAATAAATGATTGGTACAGGGACGTATCTAGGACGAACATGCGCAGGATATATAAAAATTATGACAGTTGTAGAAGATATATGCTAATTAAATATCGGTTTGATTTGAAAGTCCCAATATTTAATACTAGCTGTGCTCTGCGGTTTCACCCGCGGTCTCCCGGGATAAAAAGTTGCCTAATTTATAATTTTCATCCCAATCCGTTTAGCCGTTGCAGCGTGAAAGAGTAACAAACATCCATACATCCACATACAAACTTTCGCGTTTATAATATTAGTAAGGATATAGGTACTTTTGCGTACATAATTGTTTTATTTAACTTTCTAACATGGCAATACAAACCGGGCTATTTATCTCCATGCTCAGTGCACAACACAACCAACATTTAATTACGAAAGTTGTTTCCGTCGGCATCATGCGGACAGCAAATGGTTTTCCACATAACAGGAGGTAGTTTAGCCACTATTGCCGGGCCATTCGTTATAGCGTCCCGCTGGGATGCTCAAGAAGTTTTCCGGTACCTATAAACATACACAGATAGTTTCGTTTTACTTACCTACCATGTAAATAGGTATTTATATTGTCGATGGAAATAGCCTTAGCGTGCCGAGACATTGAACTTATGGAATACCAAATCAATTTAAGACACTTAAAGCCTACGATCAATTAGCACAACAACCAAATGAAATGCAAACAAACCATTTCAAAAATAAATCACAATAAAGATATTATTTATTTTTCTTATTGTAAAATCTAACTGAGAATACTACGCACTTAGTGAATGTGAAGCCAGAATATCGAATACCGAAAAATTCTGAAAATCTTAAGTTCAATGGCATAATCAGTTTCTTGCCGTATCTTCTGAGTACCTAGTGTCTTTTTCCGATACGGTGGTAGAGTCATTGTAATAATTGACGTTTATAAGTGCGTCTGTGACAAAAAAAAAAAAAAGATCTTTTGAACTTTGAACTTTGCATTTTTATAATATAACTAAGTACAAACATTCTAAATTTAAGATTACTAATGTGTTCAAAATCCATAATGTATGTTTGCTTGAATGGACAATTGGCCTACAATTTACTAATGATTAATCAAGTGACTTTGATGTCACTAACAGTTTATGAAAGCTAAACATTTAACATCTAAGTTATTTTATAATCACATAAGATTGTATTTTCCTAATGCTACCTTTATAGTATTTGACACTTATCCACACTACTGTTGGCACAAGGGGAACTTAAAAATAATAGTATAGGGTTAAAATGCTTTGCCATTTGGTGTAAACTACTTTCCTGTAACCCACCGTAACTCACAAATACCAGGGGATGTGATAGGGGGGTACTTCACATCCCATGAACAAGACTTCTTCACACAACAAGACGTCTTGCTCACATCTCATGAGCAAGACTTAAGTCTTGCTCATCACTTTTTTGCTTCGCTTCATCTACTGGACCTACATATGTTTCACTATAGAGGTCAACGGCTCGCTTCGTTCGTCACCTTCGCTCCACTTTGCCTTGTAGTCTCGCTTCATTCAGAACCTCTTTCGCAAGCTTCTGGCTCCACGTTTCTTATACACACTAATGCGCCGGTCACACAGGATGGGGGAGTTCATAGGATTTTATATTTTATTCAGATTTAGGTATTTTAACCTTTGGACAGATTTAGATTAGACGTTTAAACAGTTAGGTGTAAAGTTCTTTACGTTTTAAGTTTAGATAATCAAACTGAGGTTTTAACTGACTTACTGATGAAGCGACCTTTCTTTGTTACTAAAGCGCCAACTCATCGACATGTGTATTCTGTAAACTACGGTGCTCAAACTTGGTCATTAACTGAGTTTCTAAAGTCCAAACTCAAGGTTTGACACTGAGCGATGGAACGCAGTATACTCGAAGTGAAAAGAATAGACCGAGTTCGTAACACCGAAGTGCGCTCGAAAACGGGCATCGCTGACGTAGATGATAAAAATGCCAGGCTGAAATGGGATCGGGAAGGCCAAATCTGTCGAATGCACCCGGAAAGGTGGGACAAAGTAGTTACACAATGGGTGCCTGAAGACGGACGTCGACGCCGAGGAAGGCCCAGAAAACGTTGGCGCCGCGCCGGGACGATTTGGACGCTTTCTGGAGTTACTGGCCTTAAATCGCAATGGAGGGGGTTCCATGAAGGGAGATGGGGGAGACCTTTACCCAGCAGAAACTGGTACCAAAATACCAGTACTGATCTTCAAATTAATTTTTTTTATTCTTATAATTATTATAAACTTATGCCTTTAGGTTTTTGATATGGAACTCTTACAATACGTTACACATATAAATATTACACGTATTATATTATCTTATTGTTCAACTGGGAACAAAGCGAAATGTGTTTCCGTTAACTAACCCTCTCCGGAATCTTAAGATTACGCGAACACTCAACTCTCAAGTGACCACTGATATGTGTGAAATATTTGTACACGGACCGCGGGCTACAAGCCTCTGGGGACTTGTATTGCAAACTACGTATATTACGAATAAAGCTGTTTACTGGTGCTGTGCCATAATTTTTCTTAGTACATAGGTATATAAGGGCTTAGAAGTTTCTTCTTTCGTTTCTTATTATGGATTTTAGTAGTACAAACTAAGCTCCATTCCTGACCGTCGGCAGTAGACTTGAGAAATCCCTGTGCTCTAAATATGATGGAACTTTTTTGATTTTGATTTTTGGTTATGCTTAATTGCTGCCAATCGCTGAAAATGGCGGACAAAACCTAGGCAATTTGATAGGAGTTGATTAAGCAGCATGAGTAGAGCGTTTTGCAAACCGTTGTACCTAATTACTCCTCTACGTTTATTTAAGTTTGACATATAAACTAGGTATTAAAGGTTCATCATCATCATTCCATCACGTTCCCACTGCTGGGACACGGGCCTTCTCTCATAGAGAGAGGATGGGCCATAATCCACCACGCTGGCCCCGTGCGGGTTGGTGGATGTCACATGTCCTTGACTTTTTGTGAAAAATTCTTGGACATGCCTGTTTCCTCACGATGTTTTCCTTCACCGTTTCTAGAGCGAGTGTTAAATCCGCACATAACTTAAAAAAGTCAGTGGTGCGGGGCCAGCGGGATTCGAACTCGGGTGCGTTGGATCGAAACTCGCACTTGCTCCCACTGAGCCACACTCGCTCTATATTAAAGGTTACCACGAATCAAAGCCACTACCAGACAGATTTTAAGACCTAAAAAAATTCAATAAATATTCATTGTCATTACATTTTAGTCACTACCACTTTTATACTCAAACATTTTATACTCACGTGGAATAAAAAACACTTCCGTGCCTCTTTAAACAAACATTTCATTTAAGATCAGCTGCAAACCCTGAGTAGTTTGCAGTATCTTCCTTTATTATCAATTTACCTAATAAAACTTTATTTCTTCACACCCGTAAAGCCTGATATAAAATTAGAGCTGTAACAACGCAAATGAAAATGAATAACTAATGGAGCTGCTCAACAAGTCTCACAAAGGGATCTTTTATTACAAGCCCGGTGTAAATTTGCTTTATCTTACCCTCATTCTATTTTAAATATACCGACGCTTCTATTTTATTCTGAAACGGTCGTAAATGCGGAAATAATGATATTTTGTTTTGGAGTATTTTATTAATTCCATTATTGTTTTTACAAATTTATAAATAGTACCGTAAAATTCTGTACAAAAGCGGTATCCATCGCTATTCCGTTTTAGTTATGTACCTATTTGGCTCCTCTTTTACATATTTTTTTCTGTACATAAGCTATCAGCTCTGAAATATGTTAGTATATTGGCAACACTGCCTCATTTGGTTATATTATACGAGGATTTATGATAACGTTGTCCAAATCTTACCACATCCCAGCCAAAAGAAGTAGAAACAAATAACACAATACAAAGCAGCTCATACGAAGAAATGTTTATCATTATTATTTAGGCCAAACAAAATATTCACAAATGACAGCCTTCATGTCTACATTCCTTCTGCAATAGAAGCGCTTTATCATATTCGGAGCCCGTTTCAAGGATAACTATTTCGTTGATATATTATTATCGCATCCGAGATGGACTGAGGGTCTATCGTATAGCAAAAAGTTTCATTCTTTGATTTATACATTTGTATTAGATATATATTCATACATATATATTATTATTATATAAAACTACGTTAAATATTGCCATTAAAAACTCTTACATACAAAGGTAATTATAATGCACTATACTACAGAATAATTAATAGTACAAGACAATACATAGTAATCTTCGGAATAAACTTAAATAAGAGACCTTTTTTTAAGTAAAACTATTATTAATAATAGTAAAAATAATGTATTTATTTAGGTAACCTAAACTTAACAAGGTTTATAATTAGAGTAAAGTTATCAGCGGTCCGGTCGGAATAACATATGTTAAATATACAAGATAAATTAAAACTATGTCATTACAAACTATTTATTTTTGAAATTCAGTAGTATAAAGTCTTCTATTTAGATTTCTTTCATATCTTATTAGCCTCATAGCTTATACCAATTTACCACATGACTAGAACTAGTGCTCATATCTATATAGAATCGTGCTCGGAATCCGTCCCCGCCCACGGGCACACAATCTAATACGTATGCTAATTTATGGTGGCTCTCTGGAATTATAGATGTCGCCCCGGGCGCGAAATTACGTCTCCCCTTGTCCCCCATCCGCCCGCTGGCCCTGGCCGCCGCCATCTTGGTATTCGTTTCAATGCTAGGGTTGCTAGCACAATTAAATGCTTTTCCGAGATATGCCTAATGATATGACGATATGTGTATGGTAATGGCTCATTTTGAGGAAGATAATAATTTGCCGTACGTTAAAAAATAGAGAAGTTTCAGTTCACTAGCCCCCTGAAGGACGCGAAAACGGCAAGAAAATCGAGGTAACTCAAAAACTAGTATCAGCGTTAGACTTTTAAAATCTGAATATTTTTTTTCCATATTTGAAAAGCTAAAAATTAAATATTTGTCATAAAATTAAATTGAACTTAAATACATGTCTCACAGTTTTGCGAGATCCTGTATACCAATTATACTAACACATCGTACTTAGTTAAAATTACAAATCATAAAAATATTAAAAGTACGATTTATAATATTTTTTATAGCAACTGCACCATTATGTTTGAACCAGAGTTTGAGCCTAGCTACACCAAAATACCTTCTTTTTGGACGTAGTATATTTAGTTTTTTTTGTTTTTGGGGTGTGTTGCTGAGAGTCCTCGCCTAATGGCCGGCTTTGTCTAGTTCGAATAAATATTTGCAATTCAAATGAATGCACTTTTTGTTTGTAAAACCCATGTTGGACAAGGACCGCTAAATTTTATATCTAATTTAGAGGTGGTTTACGTGTAACAGACATGTTGGAAGGGTTATCTAACCTTTCGTTCTTCTGCTGTTTTATAGATATCCCCAATGAAAATAATATGCAAAATAGTGTAGTAAGTACAATCAGTAATTCATGCGAAATTAATCGGTTGAATACTGTAGTACAATGAATTTGAGTTAGTTTACTTTCAGCCCGATGGCCCCATAGTATTATGACTCAGGTGCTAAGCAGGGGTCGTAATATCGAATCGGTATTTTCGGTGCTGACCTCAGATAAATACCGATATTCCGATATTTTAGTTATTTCCGAGATCTGCACAATTTTTCGAAATATGCCTACATATTTAAGTTAAAAATAAAATATCGACTATTTAGAATACTTAAGTGGTTTTTTAGTCTTCTTAAAGGATTTCAAAGAAATAAAAAATAATAATTAGAGGATACGATAATTTTTATCGAAATAGTTTTGATTATTGTTTTATGTCCCAAACCGGCTTCCCGGTATGCGACCCCTAGCGCAAGGCATATTAAAACTTATGACCATTTAAAACAAGTTTTACAATGACTAAAGATTCCCTAATTGCAATTATATTGAAAAAAATAAACGAAACATTTTCTAACATCAAAAGCTGCTTTTATACATGACTTTATACCTAATTTATCCACATCACAGCTATAAAATAAGGCTATACCTTCGTCCAAAGTCTAGACACAATATATTTTATTTACGGCACTAACCCCAAAATAACAAAGAATCATAAAAATAAAAACACGTAGACAAATTTGTCCACAGAGAATATTCCTTTTTAAATGGAAATTACAAGGAAACAATAAAACTAGAGCAATACGATATTATATTTTTAATGGCTTTGCCGCCCGCTTCAATGCGAGGAGAGAAAAGCGAAGAGAAATAGAGAGGAGCGAAGTTATGCAAATGCAATTTGAACTAACAGCACTCGGCGGGCTTTGGAAAAGTCGGGGCTTTAGTTCGGGCGAATAGCGGGAAGGGTTATAGGGTTGGCATGGCAGTTGGTGGTGAAGGAGTTAGTATTCGTACTACACTCGAGAGCAATGAATCCGGGTCACTTAAAGAATGTTAAAAATCTCGGAAACTAAAAATGATAGGTTAATGCAATAAATTGTATTTAATAGACAATGTAATACTCCTTAAATGAAAGTAAAAAAAATATGAGTCACCATACATTTTATTAACACAAAATTACATAAAGAAAAAAACTGCTGATCTCTCCTTAAAACAAAAATAGGAAACATGAAATTTTTGAACTTTATTACGATTTTCTTGAATTTTAATACTTCGTATTGCCTCCTCGTGCTTCCATTACTGCGTTTACGCGGTTTGGCATGCTGTACACCAAGTTCCTTATACGATTTTGGGGAATATTCTCCCATTCCTCTGTGAGAGCAATTTTGAGCTCACGAAGCGTGATTGGGGGAGGGTTTCGATGTTTTACGCATCTGCCTAGCTCGTCCCAAGCATGCTCGATCGGGTTGATATCCGGGCTGCGCGCTGGCCACTCCATACGAGTAATGTTCATCTCTTGAAGGTAGTCATTCACAATCCTACCTGTATGAGGTCGGGCATTGTCATGCATAAATATAGCATCCTCACCTAAATTGACCATAAATGGACCAACGTGATCATTGAGGATTTCTTCCACATATCTTACGCTAGTTAAAGAGCCGTTTTCTATGATCACCAGCTCTGTGCGACTTTCAGAAGAAATTCCGGCCCACACAAGTACAGACCCACCACCGTAGGCTACTTTTTCTTCGATGCATGCTTGCTTGAATCTTTCCCCTGGTCTTCGATACACTCTGTGTCTTCCATCGTGCTTGTAGAGCATAAATTTTGATTCGTCGGAGAACATAACTTTTGACCAATCTTCAATACTCCAATTTACGTGGCTCTGGGCATATCTTAGTCTCGAAATACGATGCCCACGCTCCAGTTTAGGGCCGTTTGCAGGTCTAAGGGGTTTTAAGTTAGATTCAGCAAGCCGACGTCTTACTGTCCATGCACTTGGGTTACTTCCTCCGAGGCGTCGAAACTGATTGGTGAGTTCAGTTCCTGTGAGAAAGCGATTTCGAAGCATGGTGTTCACCAAGTATCGGTCTTCTCGTGCTGTGGTACACCTGGTTCTGCCCGTTCCTGGTCTGCGTAGGTTAGAACCAGTTTCTTCGTAACGTCGGAGAACTCTTTGTACTGTTGACAGCGACACACCGACAGTCCTGGCTGTATCGCGCTGACTCCGGCCGGTTTCCAGCATTGTAAGTATTCTGGTGCATTCTTCAGGCGTAAGCGACATAATTTCAGCTTGAATAATGAATATAGAGCACTATCAACATGGTTTATGTACCCACATAAATGACAGATTACAAACAAAAGCAAAACCAAATGCTGTAATTTCGTAGTTCCATCTTCGAAAGTGGCCCTTTTTCAAATTTGATTTTTTTATGATATAACTTTACAATAACTAAGAAGTTTTAATACCTTCATTTAAGGAGTATTACATTGTCTATTAAATACAATTTATTGCATTAACCTAGCATTTTTAGTTTCCGAGATTTTTAGGATTCTTTAAGTGACCCGGATTCATTGCTCTCGAGTGTATTTGAAAGTTTCTATGCATTTTTGTTTGTGTAATGATAGCTTTTCTCTTATCTGTAATAAATTCTTCGTGACGTAAGATCATGATGACAAAACAGTTGTTTTACATCCTTCACTCGTGGTAGGTCTCTCGTATGCGGGTGGCCATCTGGGTAGGTACTACTGCTTTGCTGCCGCCAAGCAGTAGTGTGCAAGCATTACTGTGTTCCGGTTAGAAGAGCATTATAGCCAGCGAAATTACTGGGCATAACATTATTTATGATGTCCCGGGGTGTGCAGTGCAGTGCTACGCAGTACTTTTAACGGTATTAAAAATTCAGCGTGGCACTGCAATTGTTATGGGCAGGCATGGCGCTTACCATTAGGCATACGACTTGGAGTCGGAGACGATTGTAGTCTCAATGCCCAGCTCCATATAAAAAAATATGATTAACACAATGAAAGTACATATCAAAATACTCATTATCTTAATTACTCAAGCAGTAGTGCGCAAGCATAACGGTGTTTCGGTTTGAAGGATATCGCAGCCAGCAAAATTACTGGGTATTATGAAACTTAAAAACTAATTATCTCAGGGTGACGAGCGCAATGCAGGAGTTTTCGCCGTGCGCATGATGGTAAGCAGTACGCCTGATTGCTTACCATCAGGCAAACGAACTGCTCGTCTCGTAATTCAGTAACATAAAAAAATATCATCTCTAAATTAATATCAAATCAGATGAACTATGTAAAATAAACTGAAAGAATCTACATTAGATTGCATAGTGCAGTTCTAAAAGCTGCAAAATTTTACACCCGCATTTCACGGAAATTGGTTTAACCTACCCACTATTGGTGGAACCTACCAATTTGCACAGGTAGACCAAATCGCTAACTTGCTCTAAGCCCGTACTAAATTTATACTTGCGAGCCGTAGCACGTATACCCTAGTTTATGTGCACTAACTTAAATGTATGTAAATACGGCAAGCGCAGTCTCACTATATTGAGCAATACGTGGACTTCTATGAGCACATGATCGTACTGTATTAATAAAATTGCTCTAGCCTTTATTGTGCAATCCTATTTAAGATATCTGTGATATCATCATCATTAGCCCATCACGTTCCCACTGCTGGTACACGGGCCTTCTCTCATAGAGAGAGTATGGGCCATAATCCACCACACTGGCCCGGTTAACTCTTGGACATGCCGGTTTCCTCACGATGTTTTCCTTCACCGTTTTTAGAGCGAGGGTTAAATCTGCACATAACTTAAGAAAGTCAGTGCAAGGCCAGTGGTATTCGAACTCGGGTGCACGGATCGAAAGTCGCACGTGCTACTACTGAGCCAACTTGCTCTTTTAAGCCACATTTGTTCTTTCACATGGAAAATGGAGCAGCCCATCACGTTCCCACTGCTGGGACACGAGCCTTCCCTCATAGAGAGAGTGAAAGGAAGGAGGTAAATGGATTAATTCAATTCAATTCATTTCAATTAATTTACTAAAAAACGGGCCTGCTTGTATTTATATAAATATGTTTAGGGAGATACACAATAAATATATTTCAGAGAAATTGGACAATAACTTTTTGTCGGTATGTATATTGGTGTACTATACCTACCATACATTCCCGACTGACTGATAGCTTTCCACGGGACTAAATATGAGATTTTAAATGAACGGGGATATTAAATGTGAGGTTTAAGTACAAATCAAATACCGTAAAAGTTTAGAACACGTTTTACATATCTCATCGCCTATTGACGTCATCTGGTTTTAGCCTGCACTAAATTCTCGCAAGTCTGGTACATAGTGCCAAGTTTGTAGTGCAGTACAAATTAAAGCTATATTTTAGGACTCAATCAATTTGACAACTTTAGAATAAACTCATATAAATACAAAATACCAAAAGTTGCCTAAATGGGAATTATAAATTAAAAGCCCGAACTAAATTCATTCATTTTACTCCGCACTCCTGGAACAAAGTATGTAAAAGCTTTCGAGATTACAAGTTCTGTTTCGCAGATAACGTGACAGCAGTTATTTAGTTATTTATTTATTGCATCCATTGTACATTCATTATATTATTTAAGTCAAATTAAATTAAGCAGAGTTCTTATATGCTATCATAGGGTATGTACAAGGACCCTGTGAGGGTGTTTGCAAATGAGTGCACATCAGTTGGCCATTATTGTCTAAATACAATGATTCATATTATTTTGTATCCAAGTCAATTCGTTTTTAGAAATATTGCTATGTTAATATAATTTTAATCAATTTTTCTTGTTATATGTTAGGACCTATCTATATTATAATTATGTTATTATTTATTTAATATTCATTATACATGTCATATTATTTTATATAAGATACTTAAGTTAAGAGTCCTTTGAAAATTTAATCAGGTAGAATTCATTGCACTCACGCTGTATGTAATGACCATTTTGTACTAACAGCAATATTAGTGGATTATCTTGCTCCTAGCTCGCACGTTCACTAAGCCCGTACTAAATTCTCACTAGCTCCACACGCAGCCAAGTAATGGCTAGGAAGTGTGCAGAAGCTTAAATGGGTACCGTAATTCCAGTATGCAGATAAGGCTGCAGTGGGACTAAATTATGTGCATGCTGTCTTGGATTGGGCATGTATTGTGGTAGAATTATTCATTCGTAGAATTGTTCTAGGAAAGAGAGTAAGGTTTGCAATTAATAAGTCTAGCGTGCCTGCACGATGCGGTGATGGATGCCAAACCGCCATAGCAAGTATAGATTAAAAATTAAACAAAACCCCACACAAATAGTTAATAGCTCATAATTTTTCAGCTTGACAGATTTTCATCAAATACAGCTAAGAATAATACAATAATTCTTTATTGAGCACCAAAACAGGAAATAAAACTGTACAGTTACAAAAAATAGTGGTAGAACAATGGGCGGCCTTATCGCTATCTGAAATTTCTTAAAATCTTTGGAGGGACTGGAATAAAGATGTGAAAAAAAGCGGTCAGTTGGAACTTTAGAACCTTCACGATTAAACTATTTCAATAAAAAAAGAAAACCGTTTGGAAGTCGTTTGGGAGCTACGAAGCCACAAACAGACACATACACATAAAGACAAGGCGTCAAACGTATAACGCCGTCTTTTGCATCGGTGGTTAAAACGGACACCCGAATAAAGACTCGCTTCAGTAATTTTGAATGTTTTTCCTTGTCATCTCGCGTCACAGTATCGTCCTCACTGTTGTAGATAGCTAATAGAATCAGTGATATAAATAGCAAAGGGTCAGGGGAGAATATTTTAATCTTTATAAAAACAATAACATATTTTATTGTAGTGCCCTTAAGAAACATAGTTCATTCATTCGTCGGATACTAAAGGCAGAATCCTATCCTATCTCATCCAATTTTTTACTAACATAATAAATGCGAAAGTTTGTGAGGGTGGATGGACAGATTGATGAACGTTTGTTACACTTTCACGCAAAAACTACTGAATAGATTTTGATAAAATTTGGTATGTGGGTTTTTTAGGTTCTGATAAGGTCATAAACTACATTTTATCCTGGAAAATTGCGGGTGAAACCGCGGGGCGCAGCTAGTATCAAATAATTTTGATAGAGAATTCGTATTTTGGGTACACAGATAATATCGGAATAAGAAGTTAAACTCGGACGTTAAATTACGCACTATGCTTTAACTAGCCACATCTCGATTGGTAAATATCCCGTTTGATAAATCGTGACATATGTATACCTACTCAATAAAGTTGTAAACTCTTTCAACTTTCTGATATTGAATGCATAAGCGCATGCTAGGCGAAAATCTTAAGATTTTAAAAAATTAGGAAGAAGAAAACGGATATTCCTCGAGCAAGGATCGGACCTGCGTCTTCGGAATACCGTCCTGACGCCTTAACCGTCTTCGTATTTTCTTCTTTTTCCTTATTATTTAAAATCTTTGAACTTTGTAAATATATACAGTACATTTATTGAATGCCATCCAAACGCATGCAACGTTAGCGTTTAGAATGCTATATGCAATTTACAGAGGTTTAGAATTCTGAGGTTGCATACAACGTACATACAACCATCTTCCATGCAAGCATTACAAATGATATTGCATAACGAAAATGCGGCTTTAAACAACTTAAATAAATTTAATACCGCCAGGGAGTTTAAATTAAACTTAAAAACAACATTGCGCCTCGGTTTAAGAAAAACTGGACAGCATCGCCATTAAAACTTTCATTTGACGGCAGGTTTTAATTCCCCGCTGTCGCTTAACTTTTCCCTTTGTTTGAGTTTAAAGAAAAACACTTTTAAAAACTTCGCCTCGAATCAGCTTGTTTTTTCTTGATTGAGTTTTGCTCTTCGCAAGCCTCTGAATAAAAACTGTGCTTTAGATAAGACTTTCTTCCTTTTCCTTTTTGTTTTTCCGTGTTTTCTTTGCCTAGGTAAATAATTTGTCGTTATTCTGTGTTTTCGGGGTGGTTCTTAAGCGATTTTCTAGAAAACTGCTCGTTTTCCTTGAATAATGTAAGTTAAATTTAATGAAAATCAAACAAAATCCGTTCTGCCGTTACGGTGTACAACTACTAAAAATCAGTAAAACACCAATTTTAGTTCGCATTCATGTGTGTGATCCTGAGCAGCTTAAGACAAAGTCCTCAAGATGGAAAATTAGCTATCTACTATTACTAGGTAAATCGACATATGCCGTACATGCACGTGCGAAGTTCGAATGCTGCTGGCCCCGCACCACGGACTTTCTTTAGTTATATGCAAATTTAACACTCGCTATGCTCTAAAAATAGTGAAGAAAAGCATCGAGACCATGTCGTATACATGTCCAATAAGAATTAATCACAAAAAATCAAGGACATGCGACATCTACCAACCCGCACTGGGCCAGTGGCAGCGTGGCGGCTTATGTTACCTTACTCTCTCTATGAGAGAAAGTCCGTATCGGCCGTGTCGTGTGTAGTGGGAACGGCTGATGATGATGATGATTGAATTCTTCGTCTCCAATAATCAGTTTTCAGTAACTGACGGAAATAATCAAGTTCTCATTTACACACGTTAGGTATTTCAATCATAACGTAAACATAAGAAGAAAATGCAAGTTTAACGTTAAATTTGAGTCAACAAAAGCGGAAGGTCGCCATTCTACGGGATAGGTTATTGATCGGGCGGAGTCCCTTTAGATTCTGAGTATGGAAATATTCAGCGGACAAAGCGAGTGGGTTTCGAGGAGGGATGTTTGTATATCCATTGAAAAACCTATCGAAGCCGGGGCCGCTTAAAGGTTGGTTTGTAGTATGTTCACGTGTTATGTTCCTTGTATTTGCCAAACAAAAGTTTGGAGTCCAACGCAAAATTGATCAATTAATTGGATAAAATAAAAACTAGAGCAATTAAAAATCGCTAATTTACTGACTTCTAATCGTCGGCCTTTTTAGTCGATGATATTATAAGACCTGGCATTTATGTGTTATCTGTTACCTACTTTTTTACGTGATTGAGTAACGAGACGAGCATATATCATAAACCTGATGGTAGCAGTGGTAGCACCACCCAGAAATATTTTTACTGGCCCACTACTATTTGGTTACAGAATATCGGGCAAAACGGTGGTACCAAATCAGACAACCTTTCGCATACGAGAAATCTACCCACCTAGTAGCATTTTTTAGAGAAATTAATTATAATCAAAGAGACGCGCGATTTAAATGAAAACCATAATTTTTAAAGTTATAAAACTAGACGCCTGTTTTTGAGAAAAGCTTTTACTACTAATTATTTTTTTCGTTCATCCCTCGTTTGTTTTTGTATGCAAGCCAGACAAGGGGTTTGGCTAGACAAAAAGGGTGCAACTCCCCTTCTCCCCCCTTTTTATGCCCTCGCCTATTCAGTGAGTGCACTCAGTGGCTGTTATATGGAAATAAGATAGATAAATCTCGCGCGGTATTGGCTGTCTGCCAGTGTTGGCGCATGTTTTCCATACATGCTTGATTTAGGTGTTAGTTAATTAAAGTTACAGCTAGCGAACAGTAATGGGGCTGTAACGACCGTGTGGTTCTTGGTGAAAGCTGGCACTAATGCAGAACCTTAAAAAGAGGTGTAAATGTTTGATGAGAGGTCCATTAGTTAGTGTTATATAGACGGTAGTTTCAGGGGAAATAGGAGGAAATGGTTAGGAAAGATATAAAAAGGTTCTTAATTATATTTTTTTATCCATTCACTCGTACGGCGTCCTAAAACACAACTATTAAAAACAATTAAATAAATACGCCCAACGATCACATATATAGATCCTGGCCCCACTAGGATTCCCTTTATTTAGGGAACCAGGAATACGAGGACCATGGTCCCTCAACACCCAGACACGAAGCAGACGCTTTTGCTTTTTTTTTCTGTGCACAAACATTTGTCACGGGAATCGTATCCACTACTTTTGGCTAAAATCTCATACACTCAGTGATGTATGAGATTTTAGCCAACCTGCCCACCATTACACCGCAGAGGCTGAAATAAATAAAATTGAATCTTCAGAAATAAAATATAATTTTGAAAATGTTGAAGTTTTTTTATAATATCGTGTATAGTTCAGTTAAAACTAAGAATCTGATATCGTTGTGAAATTTCAATAAAGTCGTGATAAAGATAAAATTTACTCTATTGACGTAAGTTCTTGGTTGGCTCATCTTCTAATGATTTGTTTATGTTGTGCGGTCTTTCTTCTCAAGCCATTTTCTACCAATTGACTGGTGTAGACCTCCTTTAAACTTCTCCATTTTTCCCAGTTTTGGGCAGTGAGAGTCCAGTTGCTGCCCGCCACTTTTTTGGTGTCGTCTTTCCATCTCATCTGTGGTCTCCCTACTGGCCTTTTATGCCCACTCTCACCACCACCTCTCCACTCTAATAGTGTTTTACACCACGAATCTTGTTTCCGGGCAATGTGTCCTGCCCACTCCCACTTCAGTTTGGCTGTTCTTTTGCCAATATCTGAGACCTTGCTTTTACGTCTGAGCCACTCATCAGTTTTTCTGTCCCTGAGTGTTATACCTACCGATATCCTTTCCAATATCGTTGTGCGGTCTAATTTGTATAAAATATCTAGCAGTTACTCGTATCGCTTTCTTCCTAGTTCCTTTATTCAATCAAATCAAGGAGAGCCTTCAATGAGATGAGTATGCCTTCAGTTACGAATTAAAGTAACACAATTAACTAAAATTTCACACACGACATGTTTTAATAGGTCACATCCACGGAGCGTGTGTCCGTGCTTATGAAGTTAGGTCGTTAGATGTAATATTAAGAGCAAAGTTTTTGTTAATGGTGTAAAGTTTAATGTGTGGAACTCTAGAAAAGGGACACGCACTCTTGGGTCGTGTGTGTAATAAGAATTGTTTCTGCTCTTAAATTACAGTGCATACACACTGTACAATTTAAGAACAAGATGATTTAGATTATAGAACAAGAAAAATGTTCTTAAATTACAGTGCATAGTATGCAATTCTTATTAACATAATGTTATTATTCAAATTATTTATTTTCTTTCTCAAATTTAAGTTTTTAACAGACTTCAAAAAGGAGGAGGTTTATAATTCGACGGTATGTTTTTATTTTGGTGTGTTTGTTACGCGATTACTCCGCCAATTATGCATTGATTTCGATGATTCTTTTTTTTATTGGTAGGTCATACTTCAGAGGTGGTCCCATATAAATTTCATCGAAATTCATTCAGTAGTTTTTGAAAAAAATAGCAAATACAAAAAATATAAGTTTAATCTTCAAGTCGGTTTTTGTTTTTTTCGTAACCAACTTTCTAAAGGTGGAGGTTTGTATTCGACTGCTTCACCTGCTTCACCCAGGGTTGACTTCCGGTGAGGGAACTCCTCAACGGTGAATAGTACAGACAACATTTCGTAAAAAGGTAGTAGATATATACTACCTACAAGTAGTACTTACTATATACATAGTATTTATCTGCTACTTAATAGACTTGGCTGGCACCGACTTTAAATATATGAGTGGGTAGCGCTTATGATAATTATATTAATTTATTTTTTACTTTTGAGTGCCATTTGTGGTTTTGAAGTCGGTTTAGTTTTTTTTTGAAAAATAATTTATTTACAGTATTTCTATAAAAAAGTATTAACAAAAATATTATAAAAAACCTAAACCTAGAGTGCCGCCGGCAGCAGGGCAGGGCCTAAGCTACCGGTGGTTAGGGCTGCAGAGTGAGGAACCTCCTGACAATACGTGCCGTGTCAAGTAAAAAACTAATTATAATTATTATTAAACTCTTTATTTCAGGCAATATTAAAGTAGAACAAAGTAAAATTAACAGAGACCCATAGAATATATAACTTACAGACTACATACATCAATATAAGATTACATTAAATAAACCACACACATTACTTCACAGGGTTCAAAACTTTCTCATATCTCCGGAATCCTGCACCTACAGGCCAGCCCCCGTACCCATAAGTCCCTCAAGCGCCAATCGTATATCGTGTTTAGCTCAAATTAAGGTATAGCTTCACTGCTACTAATGAGATACCGACTAATTATTGTCGATTCAGGCAAGAAATCGAATTAATCTCATTCATTTATACCAAAATATGATAACTAAAAGTTGAGATAAACGTAATGGGACAATAAACGGCATCCTAAAATATTGTCGCAGTGAATCTATACCCTAAACTGAACTCAACACGATATACGATTGGCGCTTGAGGGACATATAGGTACGGGGGCAGAAGTCGGAATTCAGGAACAGTTCCTTATGCACCACTGGAACTTGGAGCCTATAAGACTTGAATATGGCAATTGGTATATCTTTTCCTATCATATCAACAAAATATTATGTATATTCGAAAGTCTTTGTCAGTGTTGTCTGGAAGAAGTCGCTTTTAGCGATAAGGGCGTCCATAGTTCCTCAAATTAATGTATTTTGTCATGATTATTTCTTTTTTTTTGTATCGTGTGTTTATTTGGTGTGCAATAAAGTGTTATTGTGTTTTTGTTGTTGGAAAATTGCGCGATTGAAACTGCGGAGCGCAGCTGTTTATGTTTATAATAAAGCTGGAAACATTAAATTGGTTTTCGCACTTACATATGTAGAAATCCACTTGGTTTTAAGCTAATTTTATTGAAAGCTTGTAGAAATAGAAATGTGATTCTTTAGGTTTATTTCGATGTTGCCACATGAAATATGTTTTATGAAAATAGAAATGTAATTGTTTAGGTCTATTTCGATGTTGCCACAAGAAATACATTTTATGATCTATTGACGCAAAATACGTATACGTACCTAATCCATTTTCATAAATGGCTAACTTTTCATAAACAGCTAACATTTTCATAAACGGCTAACTTTTATTTACGAGCAAAACAAAAGTTTGAATACTCACATAAATATCAAACAGGACCTAAACATCCACGTCCCAATATATGGAAACATATGGCACAAACATGTTTCCCCGAAGTAAAAGTACCTCCTGTTAGTCAGCATATTGAAATGTGGCTTTTGGGACCGGGACGGAATGTTGCAGAAGTCGCGTCCCTAAGGTAAACAGCCAATATGAGATACCAGCGGCAAACAATGGTACGTTTACCTATTGGGGGTGAAATATGGGTTATCTACCTGGGTTAATTAATGTGGATGGCGGATATATTTGTTCGGAAGGGGTGTTGAAGTACGAGATATTCTTGTTCATTGTCTATAGTTTGAAATTCTATAACCGAGAAGGAACATTAAACAGCCCTGTTTGCTTTTAAATGTGTGCACCTGCATGTGCTCGTCACTTAAATTAACCATATAACAAGTCAAATGATATTTATTAAATAGGCCCCTAAAAATGCACTTTAAACGTCATACACATAATACAAATCAATTAAAATACGAAAAAAACATTATGACTTAAAAAAAGGTAAGCATGTCTACCCATTTCTTTCCTATAACCAAATTGAACTCAAATTGAATTCCGGGCCCGGAAAAGAACTGCGAAAACTGACTCTACCAGTGCTTCGGAAATACGCCCGCTAGTGAAGATAGCATCAAGATATATTGCGGGGATGTCTCTTTTTTTCAAATCTTTTAAAATGTCTTACAGTTAACCTTTTAAATTAACCATAATTAAACCAGAATTTAACAATAAATAAACCATTTAACAGCAAAATAAAATCAAATGACATTAAAATTCTACAGATTTGGAAAAAATTAAGCGGCGAATAGCATTAAGCAGCTTTAAGCTAATGGAAATCTGTTTGTTTTTGCTTTTGAAAACGATGTAAAGAAACGGAAGCCTAATCTCGACAATCCATTTTAAGTCAATAGATAAAAACGTCGAATCCTCAAGGGGATTTAAAAACAATCTCTTGTTGTTAGACCCTCTTAAACTTCTTTCGACGACTTAACGATCGGACAAATACATAAATAGCCCGAGCAGGCAATTTTGGTTGTGTATTGTGAAAATATTTGGGTTTACGACATTGAAGTGTTCCAATCAAATTTCTTATCACTATGGACATCAATCATGATGTGTTATAGGACGCATGTGATAGGGTGATGATTCTTATTGCAGAATGCTTCATATAGAAGCTATAGGTACTATAGCGGCTATAACGGCTATAACGGCTTTTCAAAGTAGAATCACATTTTTTTTTTAATTTTGTATGTCGGCAAACTAGCAGACGGCTTGCCTGATGGTAAGCGGTTACCATCGCCTATGGAAATCTGCAGCACCAGAGGCATTGCTGATGCGTTGCCGACCCTTAAGGCAATTAATACTATTACTAAGGACTTTATTAATTCCCCCTTTAAAAGACTTCATGTTGTAGCTCAAAGGAAATATTGACGAAGGTAGGTCGTTACACATCTTACAAGACACACACACATGCTTGTCAAATAGGTAGAGATGGTGAAATATTATATAACTTTACACTTTCAGAGATGAAATCCTCGTGTTACCTCTTCCAACCTCATGTATCAGACTCAGTCGTAAAATCACACACTCGCGTGCAAATATTTCATCTGCTCCCGCTTGCTATTAATTCATCGTAAAACGGAATCGCTGACGTTAACCTGTAGCCGAACTCAATTAATTAGCTTTCCCCTGGGTCTTCACTTAGCTCGTGATAGCTTGATTACATTAGACGGTAGTCGTGAACTTGACAATCCAAAGTTGGGTAACATATCAACTAACATATCACCAAACAGTTGGGTAACATATCAACAAATAAAAAATGGGTACCATATCAACAATTAAAAATTAAATTGTTATTCAAAAGTGTAAGCTTTCACCCTGTAATACTTGAAAATATAAAGTTTCTTGTCAATTATTTTATGTCCAAGCCACTTATTTAAAAAAAAAAATTGATTCGCCAAAATGGCGAAAGCCTACTTATATACAAGTACTACCTGCGCGTCTTCAAATTGAGAGTGAACAGGTATCTTCCATGTGAGCGTGTTATATCTTAGACCACATCATTGCTTACCATCAGGTGAGATAGTGGTCAAACGCAAGCCTATAGCTAGTAAAAAAAAGTCAATTTTTCTGTTTGCAGTTGCCAAACAATAGCATACGTTTTCTTAACTACTGTTGTCAAATTAATTTTCTAGTACTAGCAGCTGTATAAAATAATTGTCACGAAGCGTTTTACTGCGCTTTTATTCTTGCTTCAATCTGAATTTGCAACGTCATTTTCATCCTTGGATTTCTAGTTCTCTCAATGTTTCAACGAGCAAGGAAGCTGTTTGCTCGGCGTGCAAGATTAATGATGGCAGGAAGACACTACACAGAGCTCAGGGTGGCGATGGGGTTGGGGGGTTCGGCTGGGATTTCTGCTTCACCCCCAGTACCGCGCTAGTTCTATCGACGTAATCGCTTGTAGATATTTACTCAAACGGGCGCCTTGTTAGATTTATAAATGAGCTTCAGTTAAGACCTCTCTCAAGGTATTTACCTAGCTAACTTAGCAGGTATAACTATGATATATAATATAACTGTGGTAACATTGAGATCACGCCGTATCCTTATTGCACAGTCTGCTTTAATGAATTGGTTTTCAACGCGCAGTTTCTCCGCGCGGATTTCTTTAACGAGATTAGTTCGAGTTAAGATAGATTAATGACGTCACAATCCACCAAGTTGTACGAGTCGGAAGTAGATCGTCGGGCTAGAATTAGTTTCATCTCAATCTAGGAAGATATAGGGTTGTGACTCTGCTAAAATTGATGAGTCAGAGCTTCGAGCACGTCGGTACAAAGGCCTCGCTGGAAACAATACTCGGTCGGCTTTCAGCATCTTCCCTCTCGCAATTAAGTGAACCTTTTTGTTAGGGCCTCTCCTCCACTACATTATGTTGGGTGCACAATGGCGGTCGTGAATTGCAGGAATGGCTTGAGATTATTTTTTTGCGGATCCCGCGGGGTCGATTCCTTGATGTCGATTCCACTGATTTGTGGTCCTTCGTCATGCTATCAGATTAGGGGAAAGTGTTGTACTGTTGTCAGTAAATTGAATCTTTAGTGTTGGTGTGAGCGTGATTGATTGTTTGAATTCGATTTTCTTTTGTCTTACCAATTATTTTTTTTATAAATTCAATTTTTTTTGTATTAGGTAGTAAATGATTTTACTCGATGAGGTACTATCACTAAAACAGAATCAAATGGTGAGAGAGTTTTTATATTTTGACTTTCTTGAAATAAATAGTTGAAAAAATAATGAATCAATTAGTATTTTTTTAAATTAAATTAAAAAATAGTATTCTTTGAATTAATTTACCTACTTAAACTTAACAACCGAAACTGAATTGGATGCCTATAAAAGTATTTTTGGCGTAAACAGTAGAATGGAAAGGCTTACCTCTTAAGATTTTAAATGTTCATTGTTCGAGCCGTTAGTGTACGCTTACTGAAATCAAGATTTAAACCTGCATCTTCGGAATGCTATCACGACACCAACTTGACCACCTCTTCCTATTTTTTTACTACCAAAACATTTGAGCAGAAGTTTTGGTGTTTCATCTGTCAACCGAATTTCTTGTCCGAAGACGCAAGTTTGAATCCTTTTTCTTCTTTTTTGATAGGTATTTAGAATGTTTTTTAAGTAGGTATTACTGATATTATATCAAAAGCTTCCCACGCAATAAATCTATACGTAACTCAAACGCCCGCCACACGCGGGATTTGCCAAGTAACATGATTGATAGGACGCATGTGTAACGATATTCCCATATTAAACCCGGCTGTACTGAGCTGTCACTCTAATTACACGTTAGGACGGAATCTGCGGTATGTGTGATATGAACATGTGTATTAATCCCGATGTAGGTAGATGTAGGACCTATAACATTACACGTGGAAACGGTGGTATAGAAAAGCGACTGTACGTATGCTTCTTCTGTCTTTCCTTTGTAAGTGTGTGGCCAGTGGTTTCGGATTTACAGACCGCCCTAAGACACCTAGGTCTTCGACATGGTCAAATGACTTTAGTCCTAAGATAACAACCGAGACTGACGTCATAACGTGACGGCGTTCCGAAGCACGGTAGCGCTCAAATGTAAAAAATACTTACCACACAAACGATCACCCATCTAAGTGGTGACCCCAGCGAAAGTTTTGCTTAAGCTAGCAGATCTTACGAATGGCTAGGCAAGATACGTTACGGATGCCACAACATGAAACTGTATAAATAAATAAATAAATAAATAAATAAATAAATAAATAAATAAATAAATAAATAAATAAATAAATAAATAAATAAATAAATAAATAAATAAATAAATAAATAAATAAATAAATAAATAAATAAATAAATAAATAAATAAATAAATAAATAAATAAATAAATAAATAAATAAATAAATAACACCCATATAAATAGAACCTGGCCCCTAACTAAGATTCCCTGAAACTAGGGAACCAGGAACTACGAGGACCATGGTCCTACAACACCCAGACACGAGACAAATGTATACGCGTTTTTTTTTGTGCACTAACATTTGTCCCGTCGCGGCAATCGAACCCGCAATCACAGTGGTATATGAGATTTCAGCCAACCTGCCCAACCACTACACCATGGCTATCTATGTATGAATTGATAGTACTTCGGTAGCAGTAGGTGACTGGTCTTGTTACAAAAATGCTGCTTTTATATAGGCATTACGCTTAAACGCGTACGTTTTAAGTTTTAGCTATACATTTTACGAACTAACCAAAAAGCAGATTGGGAAATAAAATTCAAAATTAAATCTCAAATCTATAAGATACGTAAATAACAGAAAATCGCTTTTAAGTTTCAGATCACCGAAGAGGCGTACACCCATCAAAGCATCGGCTGAACAGTCCCTTATTAAGAAAGAAGACATCTATAGATATCGAAACAAGAAGGGAATCTCGAAAAAAGAAAAATATTGGCACATTCGTGATCTACCCTGTAGATCCGGGCTTTTGTAGTATAATAAGTATCAGAAGCTCGTCTCTACAGGTATCTCACGGCTGGAAGACCTCGCTACTAAACGAGAAGAACGAAGATTCTAGCAAATCCTTTTTTTATTTTTTACGTTTTATAGATCTATGTTTGGCCACTATCTTGCCTGATGTAAAGCGATGATGTGGCCTAAGTTGGAGCACATAAATCTAGAGAGAGACGACAGTTGAGCGGCTGCTCAGACCCGTCTCCCTGATGGTTCACCGAACATCATCTCGAAACACGACTAGGTCGCTTGACGGCATGGCTTTGTTCGGTGGGTGGTATTACAACCACGGTATTTTAAAGTTCGAAAGCTGTTGTAATCTTATTACCTTTATATAGAGAATACAATAGATTTATGGATATTTCCGAATAACTCGGACTAAGCTTTTGACAAGGAAGCCCTTCTTCCGGGCGCTTTCTGTGCCTTGAAATTGCTTTGCCAGCTGAAAGAAAATGAATATGAATATGATAATATGTAAAATGTAATTTGTGAGATGCATTAAATATTCATGTAGAATAGTTGTTACTTCACGTTTAGAACATATCGCACCTTCGGTGCAACAAAGTCACAAATAGCCAAAACTGCAAAATTGAGTTAAGTATGCCAAATTGTCTTAGAGCCATGCCTATATCGGGGCAACAAAAACACCCGCGAAAGTATTGCAAAAATCTACTAAATGGCGCGAGTGCCTTTGTGGTTATTGGTGCATTTTTCCATTCGTTTTGGGCCAACAAAGTTTGATTAGACAGTTGTGCCCCCGCGCCTGCGAGATTATGACGTGCGTTTGAGCTAAAGCGACACAAATGATGTAGACGAGTGCAAAAAGCCCGACTGAAATGCCTAAATAATAAGGCATAACTCATTTAACTAAATAATTCCTGGTGCAACAAAGCCACAATCCAGGACACTTTTTTTGTTTTGCGTTTTATTAGAATAATTTTAGTAATTTGAATTAAACTTTTGACATGAAACTATAGAAAACACGATAAAGCATTTATTTTATAAAGATTTTAAACCTACTACAATTAGACATCCAGTAATAAGGCAATAAATGCGAAAAAAATCTTCAAAGTCCTCTCCTGTAAAATTCAAAACTGAGCTGTTGTGACTTTGTAGCACCGAAGGTGCGATATTTTAATTATTTCTTTCTTATTAAAAAAAGATACTTTTATATTATAAAAACATATTTAATTTTTCATCCCTACCCAAAAAAATGTGACCGACTCATTTCAACTTACTTATTAATGCTTAAACATGAAGAATGTATTACTATACTATTACTACTACTTAATTATATCTAATTATCTAGGCATTTGATTATTCTTACATATTTCAAATACGACCACTACTTGACATAAAATTTTATTTTTCATTGATTATAAGCTCTTTGTACTTTAATTTTAATTCCATGTATTTCACACATAAAGAGTTTTGAATTGTAAGACTATATAAGATATTATATAATTATGTTGAATAGGACGGAACCCTCGCCAAGTAAGAATTATCCTAGATAAGTTTTCCATTTACTATCAAATATTGGTCATAGTTGATATAGAACTATAAAATGTATGCTAATATTGACCCCTTATACACGATAAGATTAAAAGAGTTCTTTTACGCCATAATTTATATTTATTTATTTATTTATTTATTATTAGATGATCAACAGCTTATACAAGAGATTCAGTTACAATCTTAAGTAATCATAATATAGGCTAATGAAAGATCATCCTAATTATTACAATTATTATGTATTTTGCGCTCTCTAGCAGAGGATTCAAGTATGTATAAAGGGTGTATATGTGTGAGTCTATGTGAGGGTGTGTGTGTGTGTATGTGTGCGTGCACGTATGCATGTAAAGTTGACTGTGTATAGAAGTGTATGTTTGTAGTAAATTTATATATTAACATTAATGGTTATTTGTCTTGGAGAGTTTTGAAGACTTGGAATTTAAAAGAGGTTTTTAGACAGGTATAGGGGTCAATATCCATGAATAAATGATTGTACGTTTTTGATAGCCTATTAATAACATAGTTACAACCGTAGTATACCCTCATAAATTATGGCGTAAAAAAACTCTATTTATCTTAACTTGTACTGTGCAAATCAAACTATGAACATAAGCAAGACACCGTCCTGCTAAATTTTAGCTTGTCCTAATACTAAGTAATTCAGTAAAAACTAGACGTAGCTAAAAATAAAGTTACATAAATCTAAACTAAAAAAATAAGTAAATACATTTTTATACTAATATTATATAATTTCTAAAGTAAAATTTAATATAAATTTAAAAACAAATCTACAAATCGCCGCTCACGTTCCATACAGGCGTATCTCATAAAAAGGTTAAAATGGGTTAAAATGTGCCAAAATTTATCTTCGTATGCTTTGTGTCGTCACAAAGAAGCGTTTCTCAAACCATTTTTATCTTATCTTGAAATTATCTGAATATTATCTTGAAAAACAAAGACTTAATTACTGAAAAAACTGAATATGACATACGTCTGTATGTAACGTCAGCGGCAAAAATGTAGAGAGCTAAGTGTGAGATTTATCGCGCACTTAGCTCTATATTGAAAGATACAAAATGTAGCCAATAGACACCGCGTAAAAGCGTTATTGCCACAATAGCTTACAATAAAACGTGGCTATAAAGTCGTATATATCTGCAATGTTTCCACTATAAGCATTTACTGAATTTATGAGCAAGCGTGGGAGTCATAAGTCCAAATAGGATGAATTTCATAGCTGAATGGATGCACTTGAGAACGCAAGTGTACTCAGTGAGATTCTTAAAAACTTTATATAATGAAGGTATTCTTTGCTTTTAACATTCAAGTTTGGTGGTATTCAAACAAAATCGTGACTAATATACAACGTGTTAATTAAATAACTCAAAACCTGAGACACCCCTATTGATTTTTTAATGTTGTAAAATAATAAAAAATAAAAAAAATATTTCGTTAAATATTGCAAAATATATTAGGGGTTTTGTGTTCCTAAGATATTCCAAATGTTTTTAACTCTGCAAATATCAATCTCGCATCCACGGTTCAATGAAAGGTACGTGAGTATTTTGTTTTAATAAAATGTCAAATATTCAAATATTCGCTTTATGTGCCATGAGAAGTTTTAGACAAGGCATCATGAAAGTGTAATTTATCGAAAAACAATTACCTATGAAAATAAATAGTTTTATTAATCGTTCTTCCAATTTTGATCATAGTATTTTCAAGTTTTCATTAACACGTTGTATACGTTGTTGTTGTTCTTAGATACTATACTATAGATATTTGGCACTTGATATCATGCAGTTTATAAAGGCTTTACAATGGCTTTATGTTTTATTTTCACCAAAGGATGACTTAATTAAATGTAGGTAAATTAATCGCATCCCAACACATCACACTAATATTATAAATGCGAAAGATTGTTTGTATATGTATGTATGTAAGTGATATATGTATGTGTTCCCTCTTCACTCCGCAACGGCTGAACAGATTTGAGTGAAATTCAGAATAAGGCTTCAGGCTTATACCCTAGATTAACATATACTTTTATCCCGGGAAACCGCGGGGGAGCAGCTAGTTCCCTATAAGAGCTTTACGAGCACGATATTGGTAAAAAATAGCTGCCAAAATACATCTGCAGTAATATTCGTAGGGATCGCAAACTGTGTTAATATCTAAATTAATATTAAAACAGCTCGCAAACAGCATACTTACATTTTATGTTCCAGATCGCCGCTGCATTCGTCGCTGTAGAACGAAAATAAAGTCATACCAATACAAATTTAATAAATCTAGTTATTCCCTACCCCCCAATTTACTGCTTACAGGCAGTTACGCAGCTAACTGCCAGTTAAAAGTAAGTTATGGTCCAGCCTGCAGTTTAATCTGGCACTTTGGCACACATGTGATTGGCTATCGGGAAAGTGCACATAAATATAGCCGATGTAGGCACTAAATGTGGAGCTGGATGAAAATTGGGAAGCGTAAATATTGGATTTGTTCTTTATGGCTGAACTGGTCACAGATTTCTTATCTAATAGGCTCATAAAGATATAGTCAGGTAGGTACTACTTATAGAGTATAGTAATATTTTAAAAGTCGCGAGGACTGAATAAGTAGTCCTTTGGTATTTCGCATCAATTAGCTTTGTTGGGGAAGATATCATTATCTGAATATGGTATAGGTATGTCTTGAACAAATAAAAAAGGGCGGACTCTTC